>JAVMKO010000009.1:74750044-75973377 GCA_032164245.1 Sternotherus odoratus
TTGCTACCCAAACTTCTGACATCTGATGGTGAACCAGACTAAACATTTTGTACAGACACCTGACCTCCCACAAAACCAGTTGTTTTCTCATCGCTGAAGGAAACTACAACTCCTTCCTCCCACGTTGTACGCTCTGAGATGTCAGTATTCAGTGACTCTGTCACTCAGGATCACATGCCCAGTCGACTGCAGGATGAGCCAAATTCTTGAAAGCAAAAGGGAGAGCAGCATCGCTGCTGACCTCAAATGTTCTTGCTTCCAGGAGCTTGTAATGATGCAGTCCCCTACCCATTCCACTGAGCCTCTTGTAATTTCACGAATGCTTTTTACTCACAGCACTTGTGCCAACTGCCTGAGACCACACACCTTAGCAGAAGGCAGTTTCAATCCCAGGTGAGAGAGAATTCATACACTTCTGGACTGGGTGCAATGGCTCAGTGCTATGCAGCACCTTTTCAACATTGTGCAGCAAGGAGAGGTGCTAATGGTTCTTCCTCAGTGTTCATCAGCCTTCCTTTTCAGTCCTGCTCCACTTTAACCTTCACGGACATGTCTGCACAAACGAATATTCGATGGAGCATGATCTCAGCCAGAAGGCACACACAGACTGGTGTAGTCTGGAGCAGACTTGACTCAACAGAGAAGGAAAGCAACAGGGAGCTCTGGTCTCAACTGTGAGGAGTCAAACAGCATGGCCATCATCATTGCAGACCGACTCATGAAATGGAATCCCACTTACAGAATGTCAGAGGAAAATATTGACAGGTTCTCACTGCAAATCCCAAATTAGCTCCTTATTTGGTCTTTGAGCGCCTGAGATACCAACGATAGGAATGTGTGACCACACGCTGTCGTAGGTGAAGCGCAAAAGATAACTACATGCATTTCCCCTAAATTAATGGTTCTTACTACAGAGGGGTCCCAAACCTAAAACCCCAAATCATGACAACCCTGGACGTTGAAGAATCTATACCCACAGCCAGTGCCTGATTTCACAGCTGAGGCCCTACTGTATAATGGCCTGGACTAAACCTCCCAAATTAGAACCCCACATCCCAACACCTGACTCTGGGGAATTTCTGATTTCGAGCCTTAATTTTCAGGTGCTTGGCCATCTCTTGCTATGATTTCGATGTCCACGGACTCAAAAGTGGACTAAGACCACAGGGCACTTTATACTATCAACAGCCTAAACCGCTCAATGGCAGAGGTATGGACATACCTGAGCTAGCTTTGATCTAGCGAGCTCTAATAACCATAGCAGTGAAGTTGCAGCACCACAGAGGGTGGTGTTCGAGTACATATCCAGGGTCCCAGGCGGAGCTATAGAGACTGTTCTGCTGCTCATGCTATCCCAGATTCACGGCTATGCTTCTCATAGTGTCCTTTTCAAAAGAGAGGGGATGGCTTCTGAATACGCAGTATCAACTTATACTTCAGGAAAATAATTTTTTTAATGCATCAGAAAGAAGCCATTTATTAAACACCGAACAGACCACCACCAAGACCTTATACTCTTTGAGGAGTAAAGAAGCTTTACCATCTCTGCAATGTGCATTCTGTAGCAAATCTGAGGAAAGGTGAGCTGCACAACACCAGTTTCTCATGGGTTGAAAGTCACTGGCAACAAGAGACCACAGAGGTTTAGGGTTTGTTATCTTGTATTTACGCCCCACCCAAAAATCTCTTCCTAGTAACCTTGACAAAACAAGACTCTGCCAACATGCTGACCTGACACAAGGGATGACAGAGCTGGGACTTTGCACCACCATGGCAGAGGCGAAGAACATACCTATCTGCTACAAGTATAAGTGTGCTAGGAGGATGAAATGTTCAAAAGTACGTCAGAGCTGGCCTAACTCCGTTACCCGTGAAGTCGAGGGGACTTTAATTATAGTGTAGAAGTGCCCTAACATACCTGCAGCTGGCCCATGTCAGCTGACTTGGACTTACTGGGCCTGGACTGTGGGGATGTGAAATGTATATGGCAATTTTGGGACTTGGGGGCTGGAGCCCAAGCTCTGGGACCTCATGTGCGAGGTGGGTCCCAGAGCCCAGGCTCCAGCCCAAGCATCTGCAACATGGTTTAACAGCCCTGCAGCCCAAGCCCCACTAGCCCAAGGTACCTGGCACGGGGGTTTCATTGCAATGGAGACATACTCTTACAGGGATTAATGGCCGTAAAGCTAGGCCAGCTTTAGCAAGTCTCACCCATAATGTAGAATACCAGTTATCCTAATAAACTGTGTCTGAGGAGAATGCATGGGAGCTGGAAGTAGGGGTGCTGCCGCTGGCTTGAAGGGGTTATCATCATATACAGAGTTTATAGTTTGGTTCAATGGCTCTCAGCACCTGTGGAAGAATGCTCACAAAAACAGTTGTTCATATAAATGGGGTTCAGTACTTGACTTTCCATAGCACATGCAGCCCAGCACAATTATCGGCAGTAAGAGCCATCAGATGGTAATACTCTCTGTTAACTTGTGCTGGATTTGAACTGGCAGTTTAGAGGCTAAAAGCTTATAGCCCATTACCAGTGCCCTGAGCCAGCCAGGTCCTTGAAGCTTGCTTTTAAATCTTTGTTACTTAGTCCCATGAGGTTTCTTAGTTACACTTGACCTATTATCTCACTTTCCAAAACACTCGTTTACTCCCCGTAAGTTTTCAAATTATCCTCTAGATCCTAATATCCCCTAATACTGATTCTCAGACACGGGCTTCCTAATTAAAGTGTGCCTGGATAGCCCATTTTCCCCACTGTAAGAGCACACTGTTAACCCAAGCAAAACTCAGTATGTCGGGCTTCTCAAAATATCTGAGAGGATTTGTTGCTGCCCAGGATGGGGAGATCTGCTTTGCCAATGGGTCAAAATATATTCAATGAAAGGAAACTCTCACACTCTCCAGTGATATGCAAGAATTTTGTTTGTTAGTTGCCATTAAGATCCAGTACATCTGGGTTTATTTGACCTTTCAGAGCCTGTTTGGGTTCTATACTTTCAAGGCTTCAGTCACAGTAATTAAGGAAGAGCTGCCACGTGTTAGTATATTAACTAAATTAAACTATGTCAACATAATTAGGCAAGTATCAGAAATGGCGTTAAAGCTACAAATGTACCTAAACTGTGATTGTCTCGTTTCCTCCCCCCTCCCCACAATGAAAGTAGTACTGTAGTTCTTGTAGCTTATTCAAAGAGGTGGGGAAAGGGGGATTCCCTTTTCTATTCTCAAATTTCCCTAGTCTGAACACAGTGAAAAAGCAAAGGAGCGCAGAGTGTCAAACCTGTGCAAAGATCTCTAGGAAACCTCTTCTAAAGGAGATGCCACACACTGCCTGTCAAGTCGCACAGCTTCACAGCCCATAACCACTTCCGCAAGAAATTTTCAGTCATGCAACATCATCATCATTTCACCCTGGCTGAGCTCCCTCCTTGTCCTTATCTATGACAGCTGAACCGGCCTCACCTTTTCTGCATCTGTCTAATCAAATGCCAGCAAGCCAGCAGGGACTGTCAGCTCCTACGCGAAAGGGACACAACTCTAGAGACAGCAAAAAGGTGCTTTTAGCGAGATTAAAAAAACCTACTTTTTCAGTGCAAAAAATATAGCCCCACGAGGAAACCAATAATATTAGTTAAAAGCAAAACACAACCAGGAGTAACTGTCTGTATAGAAGAATAAAACCTCTATTAAGTATTTATGCCTCCACAGTTCAGAACTGCAAAGTAACCTCAGATGCTGGCTGCACTGCACTGCCATAGCATTGGCCCCAAAACCTTCTGTTTTGACATATTTCTCCTTATTAAAGAAAAGCAAATGAAATGGCAAGTGATGCAGGCTCCCTGTGGGCTCAAAAATCAAGGCAATGGGCTTGTTTCCCCATACATGGGCAGGGAGCAGCTGGGCCAGCACTGGTCCTCAGCCCTGAGCCAAAGCAGGGTTGAGGCAAAGGGTTCTACCAGGGAGCTACAGCTTTAAACTTGATCCAGGGTTCCTAGTAGCTGTAATAAGTGCTCTTAGCGGCCCTTCCTCGGTTTTCCTTCCCCTGGATGGGTTTAGCTCCTCGGCTAAACCATAGCTCCATACCTTCCAGGGCAAGGAAGGTCCCAAATGAATGGAAGTCCATAATGAGCAGTCCTCCTCCCAGTCTTTTGCTCTAGGCATTTCCCTGTCCTTCGAGAAGCAGCACCTCCTCAGTCAGTATCACTCCCTGGAGTCATGGCCTTCCATCCCTTGAGGACCTGTCAGTCTTCTCCCCTCTCTAGGGGATGAAAGGAACCCTGTCTACCCCTCTTTGGAGTACCCCAAGAACCAGCCACACACACACACCCCACCTGACCCCTACAACCGGTCTCCTCCCCAGCTATCTGCCTGGATGCTCTGTACCCTGGGGCTCCTCACCCACTCTTACACCTCTTCTCAGACTCTTTCCCCAACCTTCTCTCAAGGCAGCAGGGAGCTGGGGAGCCAGAGCTGGAGTCCAGCTTACAGGAAGGGAATGGAGAGAAACAAAGGTGTAGGCAGGGCAGCATAGAGGAAACACAGCGCACACAAAGCCTGAGAGGTGACCCACTGAAGCAGGCAACTTCCCACCCCTCCCTCTCCCTCTGAAGGAGGCTGTGCCAGGCCATTTGGACAATACCCCAGAAGTCCAACCACTTGGACAGCACAGTCAAAATGCTCATCTTCAAAAGTCATCACTTTCAAATATAATCATTGATGGATTTTACATCAATGGCTGTTTTCAACTACAAGCCAGGGCTGCAGGGGGAAGACATATGGGAATGAGAAGTGTTTCATGACAACAGGTGCAATTAATATTGTAGTGGAGTGTAAGAGATGCTTGCTCTGGAATTTGATCTGACTGTGCTGCAGAGTTCCCAGGGCTTTGGGTGCAAAGTGACTAGTGCCACGGCATTCTTGCTGCAGACTGACCTGCTGCTACAGGGTGTCTTCAACAGCTTGGCCCACTTGCAGGCCTCCAGTGATTGTAATCCAGACTGCAAATCTGCCTCCACAGTATCTTTTAAAGTGACCTTTCCCTCCTCGTTTTGTTTTTGCACCTTGCTCCTGAGAAAATCCACATATCTAATTTTTCCCCCACCTGATCCCAGTAGTGATCATACTGGGATCTCTTACAATAGTCCTTTCCTGTCCAGCCTTGTGAGTGTTGTCCAAATACATAAACCAAGGAAAGGCTCTCTGTGTTTACACATTCCATGCATTAATGGACAGTTAAGAGCACGCTAGTGAATCAGTAAAGTACAAAAAAATTATGTTTGACCAACATGTCAGTAGCAACAGTCAGAAAGCAGTAGTGAAAATTAGCTTTGTGATCTAACAATTATGGCCTTATTACTCCCATATGACCTACATATATTCTTCCACTTCACCTGCTCTATCCTCCGCATATTAAAACAGTGTTTTATGCAGCCTATTATGCTGCGTAGTTTTCCACAAGAACCATTATGACAGCAGTGCTCTTTTCTTACCTGTGTTATTCTTTTACAAAGCTGTCATTTGATAGAGAGGTCAGACAACAAGAAGTGTTTAATACGATAATAGCGCACATTTGGGGCTATTGCATGCAATGATTTGAGATGCAATCACTTGTTATGCTTAACAATCACATCTATCATTTCATCCTTTAAAAAACAAGACAATCCAAGAGAAGTGCAAGAATGTAAATATCAAGATCTAGTTTTACTGTACAACAGCTTCTACTGGGTAAAACCAAATTTCACGATTAAAAAACTGACACTTAAGAACATGAGAATGGCCATACGGGGTCAGACCAAAGGTCCATCCAGCCCACTATCCTCTCTAGTGACAATGGCCAATGCAAGGTGCCCCGGAGTGCATGAACCTAACAGGTAATGATCAAGTGATCTCTCTCCTGCCATCCATCACTCCTCTCTGACAAACAGAGGTTAGGGACACTTGAGTACCAGAGACTCTATTCCAGTGATTTTCAAACTTTTCAGACTGCATAACCCTTTCCCCAAAAAAAAAATGTAGTCTTCTGCCTATCTCCAGCTGAGATTGCCAAGTCTCACTAAATAAATGTGTTGTCCACCATTAGAGGATTTTTCTAGCGTATCACCTGATGAGAGCTTGCATACCCCAGTATGAAAACAACTGCTCTATGTGATTCTGTGGAAATTTTTATTATACAAGGAATCTCCTTAAAGGATTCTACTCTTTTATGGTGCATGGATCCATAACTAGCTGTGAGGAGAGGATCTCAAGAAAGGGAAATGCTGAATATCAGGAAAATTTTCTTCACAGTGACAGATATTAGACCCTGGAACAGCTTCTGGGAGGAAGTCATTGAATATCCTTCACTTGGGACTTTAAATTAGACTCGACCAAAAAAAAATCTCTAGAAGTGTCAACAGAAAAATTCTGCAATGGCAGGTGGATGACCCACATGATTCAGGAAAACTTTGCAGTCGCTGAGGCTGGAATCTCTGATCTGCTAAATTCACTTTCTGGCACTCACTCAAGTAGTGCAAAGTGGATTTAAAGTGGCCAGAAATGACTAGGGGAGTATTACACCTTTGTGCACGGCATCTTTCTGTTGACAACAAAGTTTTGGAGGGGGGCAAAGCCAGCCCAGGCCCTATCATGGGACCCCGGCGAAGGAAGAGACATGTCAAGGGTTTGCTGGGGAGAGCCATGTCAGAGCACAACTATACAGTGTCCAATACACCACTAGTATGCACCCCTGAGTGATTTTACATCAGCGAAGGAAGTTAGAGCTGCTCTTGAATATAGCTACAACTCCACTGATTTAGCTTTCAGAACTGTAATCTCTTTGTGAAATACTTCACATTGGGTCCAACATGTGCCTAATCATCTTTTTAGAGATGATATTTCAGAGATACTTAATAATTAGTGATTACTGTTGTTTAAATTGCAAATAATGGCAACTTGATCTTGGTCTTACTATATAGGCCACATTAGTTCCTTAAGAGTAGGGGAGGGAGAGATTTCTTTCTGGGGAAATTGTATGCAATCCCTTAAAGGAAAATTTTAACCCATATGCTAATATTTTTCCTTTTCTCTATTCTTTTTCCCTCCCCCACCCCTTAAACTGTTTTGCTGGCTATTTTTAGTTCCCAATTTGCAGTTTGATTCATTGTTGCATTAATTTTCCATTCCTTTGTGTTCATCTTCATCAGCTGCAGTGTTAATAATTGTACCAAAAATAAGCAGATGTTCTGTATGGTACACCTGTGTCCAATTAAAATCTGTCAGAAGTTATGAATTTGCAAGTGGTAATATGGGGGGGGGGGGGAAAGAGTGGCATGCAGTGTTAATTTTTCTTGTCCTGAAAATATTCCTAGGAAAAATCTATCATGTATATTGAGGGGAAAGATTTGCTGTCCCAAAGAACAATTTGTGTTCAAGTACACATTTCTGCCAGGAAAATTCAACCATTCTTTAATAATTTTAAGTCATTTTTATCCCCAATTATAACAAATATGTTAGCTCTAATTTTAGACTAATAAAGAGCTGCCTGGGGCAGCTCAAATTTTTCTATTTCTGTGAGGGACACGTCCTTGAACCAATTCAAAGTAGCCAATACATCTGCTTGTGAAAGTCTGTGCAGGTAAATACCTAGAGAACATGCCTGCCAATGTCCTTGCTGTGTACTGCAAAGTGATATTCTAATGAGAAATCTATTTTTGCAGCCTTTCATGGTCAAGTAGCATAATGCATTTTCATTGCATAATCTGCCTTAGACAAAGAGTTCAACAAATATTTAAGTAAGGTTTTACATATTTAAGTGTTTCTTTCATGCAGCTTATTACATGTTATTGGGACATCAGAAGTTCGCTGCCAGCATTATTACAGTCTATTCCTGGGGAAGCTGTTTTAATATCTATTTGCACTAAATGATGTCTAAAGCAGAGAAATGTCCAGATTTGTTTCATTCAGTGAGTAGCTGCTGAAGGACTTCGCCAGAATGCTGGGAACCAGGGCCGGCGACAGGGGGGTACTACGGGTAGAGCTGTACCGGGCCCCGGACTTAAGTCCGGGGCCCAGTACACAGCTGTACCCATAGTCGTCCCGCCTTGTCGCCGGGCCTGGAGAGCGGGGAAGGAGCGGGGAGGCGGCGCAGCTCTCCTCCGGAGCGGACGAGCGCGCATGTCCCCGGCAGGAGCAGTGAGCCCGGCCGGCGGCAGCAGCACACCACCGCCTGCAAAGAGGGCAAGGGCGGGGAGTCTCCGCAGCAAGCTAGGGCTTCCCCTGCCGGACGTGGCATCATGCAGCCCCTGCACCGTGTTGCGCAGGTCCGGGGGGGAAGGGCGCGCGGGGGAGGGAGCAGCAAGGGCGGCCCGTGCCGCTTCCGGGCTCGCGTTCCCGCAGGACCCCGCACTGCCACCAGCCACTGTCAGCTGGGGGGGGAGTGCCGGCTGGGCTGGGGGGCCCCCCGGCTGAGCTCCCCCCCCCACCAACTGTCATCTGGGGGAGGGAAGCGCCGGCTGGGCTGGGGGGGGCCCAAACGATCAGAGTAGGGGGCCCCAAAATTTCTGTCGCCGGCCCTGCTGGGAACCAGCAGAAAGCTTTCAACCTTCCATTATCCTGGATCATGTATGTCAACCTGATTAAATTTAACTGAAAATGGGGGCATTTTTGCCCAAAATATGTTATATTATGTTGATTAAAAATAAAGAGAAACAGTATATTTTAAGAGCTACGTATGTTGGAGATCCTTCCAAGGTGCTAGGCCCTGATCCTTCAAACACCTCAATATGGACATTCTTTAAACATGTGAGTAATGCTGTTGAGTTCAATGCTAGCACCAGATTGGCAGAGCATAATGCAGCTACTTTTAGTATGACTGGTGGCAGTCAATCAGCACACTGGGGTAGGGGAGAAGAAATTGTAGCCAAAGCACGCCTGGCTAAAAACCCTCCTACTATCAAAAATAGAGGGGCCTGGAAGACAGGGATGTTCTAAAAGACTCATCAAAAAGATCAGTTTGGCTTGCAGAGTATTGCCACAAGTTTCATTGCACCAACATAGAAACACTAGCATGTAGCAGTGCTGCATTATTTCGATTTGGAATGAGCATATCAAATTGAAAACTGATACAAGAAAAATCATAGGAAAGTTAAAACAATTTAGGAATTTAAAGAAATTAAAATGGATAATTTAAATGAAAATACACTTGTTTAGCAGGAACCTTCCAAACTGGGTTTAATTAAGATTGCTCAAGTCAATCCTACGTTAAAATGGAGAAATATTTCCCCTTTTGTTTGTTTCACAGAAATTGAATTGCAACAATGATGTTCCAGTGACATGCCAGCACCTTTCTGCCCTTTTCAAGCTGCTGCAGGCAGTGATTAATGTCACTGGAAGAATTCCGTCAGTTTCCTTAACAAGAGAAGTTCCAGGAGTCTTGCTAAGGTGCAAGTAGCCATTTCAGACAATGCAGCAGACACATGATATCTAAACTTAACAAATCAAAGGCCAAAGATATTTAGGGGTCAAGACTTGTAGCTGGAAATATTCCACGGGCCATATTATATTTCTATATTTACTTCCATTAAAGAGTAAATTGTTATTAGTATGTGTCACAAAGCTGTCCGTGATAGAATGCCCTCTTCAGCCAACATGGGGAGTGCATGCATATGAGGCCATCACTCCACCCCTACACCAGTGGGTGCTATGGGGCCTCTTACTACCAGGCCAGCATTCGCACTCCAGCCAGGGCCTCTTGGCTGTGTCATCCCCTCTCCATGTTCCTGGTTATGCCACCAACAGCCCGTAGTTAGCAAAAAGGGTTGAACAAAAGAAAGGTAAAGAAAAGGCTGTAAGCTGCTCCTTCCAGGATGTGGGCCTGTCTTACTTCAGAGGGGATCTGGGAGTATCTCCACCCACTTCAGAGCCCACTGGGGTTCAAGTACAAGTCTCAATTCTTTTCCCCTTTTGCCTCAGGCGTTCTGCACCCTCATCCTGCGAGGGTAGGGGCTCTGTCGGGTGTCAGTGTTCTCATCAGGGCTGAAGCAGCTCAGCGGCCTGTTCCCTTACCAGGATTGCCTCTAAGTGGCATTGTAAAATGCATGCCACCAAGACACCTGGCTTCCCCCAGAGCTAGTAGCCTCCTACGCTGACCAACAATAAACCTACCCACCCCCAAAGAGTCATTGATATTTCCAAGCCAAAGACTTGATGGGCACCAGCATCTTGTTCTTCTTGAAAATTGCCTGAAAGGAGAAATCCCAGCGGAGGGTTTGCTTCAACAGCCCACACCCATCTGTCACATTGGGATGACTGTATGCAAGATGACGCAGGTGCTCTCACCCAGTTCAAGAGCCTCACCTCCTCAGGCACTCTCTGTTCATGGCGCATCTTCTAGTGAGTCAATGCTGCTCCCCAGAGAAATGCTGCAAAACCTGGGCAGGTGTGCAGCGCCCCTCCCCCCCCCCCCTCCGCCCCCCCGGCACCCTTCCAAAACTAGGTAATAATGGTCTCCTGCAAAAGGGTCCTTTGTGTAAGCTGTAACTCTGCTCAACATCTTTCCCCCTTGCCCCTTTGGCAAAATGGTCTGCCTTCATGAGGGCTCTAACTGCAGATAAATATAAAGTGAATCGCATCTAGATCTCACAGCATAGTAGTCTTTATGACATATGAACTGTAACAAGAAAGGAAGGGATGGATGAACTGTCTGCTCCAGTTAGTCACTTGGAATAGCTAGCACATTACAAAATCTTTCCCTATCTCCATGGAGACAGTCAGGCCTAGTATCTTACTAAAGACTTAAACAGCAAGATGGCACAGAAGGAAAAAAAGTGGCTGGAAACAAAGGAGATAACTATGAAAAAGTGAAAGTTACTAGATATGTTTTAGGTTGGTTACTTCATTTGACATTTAAGGGCCCGATCTCTAGTTTGCCACTAGTAGAGCCTGCTTGTTTGCACTTGCAATGGGTTTTGTGGGTACATTTTGGTGTCACTTATAGACCTAGGAAGTGGACATGTAGGTACAAGGAGAAACAGAGCCATCTGGGAGTTCTCCAGGAGCAAGGTATTAGTCATTGGGAGTGAGAATGGCATGTATTATTTGGGAATCAATTATTTGGCTGATTCTTATGCCAGTGCATGGAAAAGAGAAAATATAAGGAACCTCCCTCTCCATATATAGAGGATGTAAGGGCCAGCCACAACTGGAGTCCTTCTGTTTCCCTGTGCCCCAAAGGAAGATGGAGAAAAGGGGCAGGAGGCCCCAGAAGAACAGGTCAGGTACATCATAGGCAGCAAGCTGCAGCATCCTGATTTTGGATCATTCTCACCCAATCAGTTCCACACTACTCCCCACTCAGGAAAGTGGCTAAGTGCTATCATCATAGCTCTTCAGTGCTAAGCTCATGAGGGCAGGACTTTCTCCTCTTTGCTCTGGCCAGCGCTCAAACACTCCCTGAAACCTGCCCTGTCGCCAGCTGAAGGAGAAATATGGCAGATGAAATATCATCTATGCCTTTTCGTAGCCAAGTCTATGCGACATTACAGGCCTAGCTTTAAAATGTTCATCTTTATTACAGCTAAAAGTATTAGGTCTAACTTGTAACAGAATCTGGATTCTATGGCTGGGGATAAATATGATCAAGCCCATTTCTCATAGAGGAAAAAAACCAAGTTTGGCTATATAAAAGGTATAACAGAGAAAAACCGCCATGTTAGAGAAAGAGTTAGATAGAACAGCCTTGGGGGTGCTCTAAGTGGCAGCTGCAAAGACCACCAAGGTACCATTCCAGCAGCTGGAGGTCACCAGGGCACAGCAGCACTCCAGTTTCCCTGATCTTGCCCCTGACATGGCTGCTGGGGAAGAGGGGGGAAGGCCCCAGCAGAGATAGCATGTATTCAGCTGTGTTGCCCTTACAGCACTCACAGATAATCTTATGCTTGAGGAACCCTCAGGCAGACAGCTCAACCAGCTTTGCAGGTGTTTTGCTCCAGTGAACCAATGTAAAGCATCCGCAGGAGAAGCCAGGTTCTGCCCCAGTGAGTGCTGGGTGCAGCCCAAAATCAGAATCTGGCCCCTGAGCACACACAAAAAATGGAAGCATCTCTTTGGTTAAGAACAAATATTAACACAAGCTGTGCAGAAAATCAAAGCACCAAAAGCTTTTGTCTTCTAAAATGTGTGAAAATGTATGCAAATGCATTTAAATGAGATGTATTCAAAGCAGAACTAACATTTGCTAATCCATCTGAAGACTAGCTGAAGTTAGAGTGAAAAAGAATAACCCATCATCAGTTTTCTCACTGCATCATTTTTACCATCATGGGGGGGGAGAATGTCAGAATTATGTAATGGCAGTAGATGTTGAGGTTCAAAAAGTTCAAGCTTTATAAACCATTAAAGCACAAATTGTCAACATGACATAAAAATACACAAAGTAAATATCCTTAAATCACCATATGATACTTGTTTTTACTATTCATTTGCAACAAGCCGGAATCAAAGGATTCTGGCTCTCGTACGTTCTCGAGCAGCATTTTTCCCACCTGTACATTTTAATTATTATTGATGGAAATATACTGCGATGGTTTGTGCATGTACAGTGAAATCAATGTTTATCTACATTTACTGATAAAATAATATCCTTCCAAGCCTATTTTTACTCAATATTAAGTAAAAATAGGCACATTTGTGCTACTTCAACACCACATTTTATGGTTCTTATGGGAACCAGCACATTAACCCTAAAGTTATCAATAAAATCTGCTATTGTTTTCATCTCACTTATTGTCTTAATTCTTTAGAACGATTCCTTGGGAATACTTCAAAAGTTCCATACAAACGGTTCTTCATGTAATCCTTCATTAATACAGTGCGATTAACAAAACACCTTTGACTTTGCATATGTTTGAAATGGATGTTTGTCAGGTATCTTTAAGTACATTAAACACCAGGTAATCCTTTTGCACAAGGTGAAAGAAATCTACTCGCTAGGCTTAGCTCAGACAAAAAGTTATGCAAAGTCAAGTCAGCACTACTCTGCATCAAACGGCTATTTAGTCTGAAAGTTGACCTAACAACAGAAGTTAGCTTGGGGCTGTTTTTGAGACCTGTCCCCACCAAAGGGCAAGTCAAAGCAGGATGGTGATTCTATTACATTTCCCTTGTTTCATCAACTTTATTTGCAATAACCCCAATCCTATCCAAACAGAGCACAAACACCAAGAATGCCTAGTTCTTATTATTAGACATGTTAATGCCACTGAACAGTGGCTGCATTCAGAACTGTCTAGGGGTGGCAAAGCTCTTTATTATCTCACCCTGTTAGTAGTATTCAGACCCTTCAAAAAAGAGCTGTGGACGTTATACTTTCTCACTGCAGCAGATGTGGCTCATTGTATCCGTGGTAGATACAGGGAGGTGCCCTTTCCTCTGAGAAGGAGCAACTAGGGGAAAGGAAGACCTGAAGGAAAACCTTAGAGAGAAAGTCAAGTTTAGGAAAGAAACAGAGTTCAGTCCTGATCAGTCTCCGTTTTTAACAGGAGGCATTTAATAAGGGAACAGCTACCACTATAAACAAACTGACTTCCTCCATACAGCTTGAATTCCAGCTATGCCTCCACTGTTGATCAGAAACTACACCCTGTCTGGAACTCAACACAGCACAGACACACATTGAATGGCTAAAAAAATGTAACTGCAAGAATACAGACTTGTGCAAGAGATGTTGTGTTATTGTTTTTGAGCTACCAGTAATGCCAAACACCAAGAGAGGAGTGAGTTTTAACATTAACTCAGAATCTGTGCAGTATTTTGCAGTCAGGGAAGGGATTCATACATTAACAGAGGCCAATCCTGCAACATTTACTCGTGTAAACAGTCCCGTGGGTTTCAGAGAGACTACTTGTATGAGCAAGGTCTCCTTACAATCATCAATAAGAGTTGCAGGTTTGGGCCCTTAGCTACCTCACTCTAGGTGAGTAAACTGGAGATATAATCCATTTAGACACCTGCAGGGCAGAGGTAACTGGAAAGGACTGATTTAAATGGGCAGCTGTCTGACATCCTCAGTGTGAAATCTTTTCTCAGTGTTAGCACTTAAGCACTGGCACCATGTGTCTTGGGACATTTCAATGTATCTGTTACCCCATAAAGTATCTGGACGGTGAAATAAACCAGAGTTCATGGGTGCTTCCAGCTGCCAATGGGACAGGTTAGAGACAAGGTGGGTGAGGAAATCTCTTTTATTGGACCAACTTCTGTTGCTGATGGACACACACTTTCGAGCTTACACAGAACTCTCCTTCAGTTCTGGGGAACGTAGGTATGAATTTCAATAGCTGACTGGAAAAAACTCAAGAGGTATATAACAAGAAAGAATTGCTCACAGGCACTCTGCAATTGGCACTCCTGGATTCTCTTTTATAGTGTGGTACAATCTGAACCACCAGGGTGAAGCGATCCTGACCGTATATTGCACTTGGCAAACACTTTTCCTCTCAACTCCTAGGAGGCATGCAGGGATCTCTTCCCTCATCATGGGCAAGGAACACGGCCCTGTTTAACCTACAAAGCTGGTGCTAAGAAGCAGGCAGCGCCCCCCACCCTTCCCAAAAAATGTGTCCTACAAGCTAACATTGTCCAGTGCACAGTACCTATTGGTCTCCATACACAATGTGCCAAATTTAGAATGGGTGTAAATGGATGCCTTTTTGCAGACGTGTTTATGGAGTCGTACCTCCTTACATCAGCTCTGTGTTTCCCTTAAACTGAAAGGGCTAATGGAGATTTCCTTCACTTAGTCCTTACAAAGTTTTTTTATCACTCCCAATGGACTGTTAGCTCCCAGCACCTATTCACTGGGGTAGGAATTTACTGCCTTTTACATTTGTTGTGCTTTCCTAAACTTGCTAATGTCCTATCTCTGCCCTGCTGGAGGCTCTTGGGAGCATGGTTTGAATGTGCCATAAGAAGCACTCTACCTATTGAGAAAGATCATAATAATGTTACTCTGTAAGAGCTATTACAGTTAAAGCTGTTATCTGGCACTCCACCAACCAAAAAGCTCTAGAAACTGGCATTTCAGGGTTTCAGATTTGGGCAGTGCTCACCTTGGGTGTCTTCCAGCAAGCGGTGACATGGCCCTGCTGCTCCTAGGCAGAGTAATGACCTCTGGAGCTCCATGCGCTGCCCCTGTCCCACCCTGAGCGCTGGCTCCACAGCTCCCATTGGCCAGGGATGGCAGCCAATGGGAGCTGTGGGGGCAGAGGCAGCATGCAGAGCTGCCTAGCCGCGCCTCCAACTAGGAGCAGCAGGGACATGTCGCCACTTGCAGAAAACTCCCCGAGATGAGCGCCGCCTAGATCCGACACCCGAAAACCCTTCCTGTGCCCCAACCCCTTGTCCTGAGCCCCCTCCTGGACCCAAACTCCTTCTCAGAGACCATGCCCTGCACCTCCTCCCACATCCAAACTCCCTCCCTTCATTGGTAAGCTTAACTCTTAGTTCACTGGAATTTTTGACTAACTGGCACCCAACATGCTGGATAACAAAACTTGTACTGTATTTATATTACAGTAGCACCTAGAGGTCCAAACCTAGATGGAGGCCCTCCAATTTGGCTAGGCACTTTACAGACAGACAGACAGTCCTTGCCAGAAGAGATTACAATCTTAAAAGTCAAGATAGACAAAGGGTCAGAGGAGAACCAGAGGCACAAAGAGGGGAAATAAATTGGCCAAAGTCCCACCACACATCAGTAGCAGAGATGGGACTGTAACCAGGCCTCCTAACCCCTAATCCAGTGCACCCACCTGGTAAACCATGCTTCCTCCCATCTCTTTCCATTGGAAGAGCACTGAATATACTACTCCCTCCCTTTATGATCCCCAATGCCTGGTCCTGTTTGCTCTAGAGTCCTACATCTTTAATTCTAACACTGGAAAACCTGCCTCAAACATATCTGAGAGGCTTTGAGCAGTGAAAACATCAGTGCTACAAAGAGGCTTCAAACTCAGAATGTGTTCCAACTGAGAGTAGCTAAAAAGCACACCCATTGTCCAGTGCAGGCCACAGTTTTACAATGGAACCCGTGGTCCTGCTCATTTCCAACACAGAGGTGCAGCTCAGAGAAGCAAGTCCCAGCAAGCATCTTGATCTGAGCAGCCAGAAGCTGAACAGATCAGCTCTGATCAAGAGGACGGGTTGCACGCTAGGTCCTGTAATCTGCACGGGCCGCACTGCTGCGGTACAAGTGCAGGCAAACACCAGCTGCCTGGCTCCACGGGGCAAGTCTGAGCACCCCTACTTTAGACTGACTAAGACGAGGCAAGCTATAAACCGAAGCCTCTTGAACTGCACGGTATGTTGATATGAAAAACGGCCACATTTCAGCAGCACTCCGCAGTTATTTAGTTCTCATATTCTGAGCTAACTTCATGTTAGGATTCTAAATGCTGGGGAATATCCATCCTCCATCCCTCCAAAGTCTAGGGTTTAAACATCCTCTTATCAAGACAAAAAGATGCTCTGCCCAGTGCAACCCCAACCCATTTATAAAAACTTTTAAGATACCCATAAATCTGCACCTGCCACTTAGACATTCAATGATGAGTTAAGAATTCTGCTCTACACCCACTGCCAGAGTGAGAGTGTATTATTTAGTCTAAGGCTAGAGTGTGAAGTCTCACACAAGTATTATATAATCAGTATCTAAGAACTGTAGTTAAGGAGGGGGAGCATTCTGTCATGCTAGGAAAGTGGTTTGAGCAAAACATCTGACTAAGCCTGGGTGGGCGAGCGCCTTGGAAAAAAGAATTAAGCAGATCTGCATCAGTATTAACCATGTATAAGTATAATATAAAGCATTACATTCCTCCTACTTCTTCATCAAGGACGTTTCCAAATTTAAATCTATATTAAGCCTCTAGCTAGATGAATTTAGGAACCCAACTCTAATGATGAGATGGGGCAAGCTCTAGTAGCCATATAGTTACTGAACCGGAAATGTTCCTCAGAGGCACAGTATGTGACTGCCTCCCGCCTGAGCACCAGATCAGATGGTCACAGACATCCTAGGTAACGCAGGAAACTATCTCCCTGCAGCCCCAGCAGCGTGAGATTCCTCTTTGGGTGTGTGACAACCAGGAAGACTGCTCGAGTAGAGAGGCCTAACCAGGCCAAGAGGCCCAATCCTGAGAGGTGCTGAGCCATTGCAGCCACCATACTATACAACAGTAGCTCTCAAACTTTTGTACAGCTGACCCCTTTCATGACTGCCTGAGAGGTCACAACCGGCAGTTTGAGAACCCCTTAATAGCTCTAGAATTTTTAATATTTTAGTATCAATATATATTTTTTAAATAGTTACTTAACAATTTATTTTGAAAATCAAAAAACCTTCCAAAGCTTACAACACAACTGATTAAGGCTAAAACAGCAAGGCAGCATAAGAACTAGATGTGTACTTTCCTATAGTGAACACAATGTAGAGTGATCCCAGGCTTGGATATGAGCTAGGAAAAACCCCCAAAGGGAAACCTTTTCTTCTTATTCTCTTATTTGATGTGCAAGATTCCTCCATGAGATGCTCCAGTCCCAGCACTCTATCAACATTAAATTTAAAATGAATCTTCCCGTGAAGGAACCGTGGTATAGTCAAAGCTCAACGCCTTGCATACAAACAGCAGCCTCATAGGAATCATCATTAGGGACATGAAGAGAACATTCCCTGTGTAGTATTACTGAAGGTTCCATATTGTCCTGTGGGAACATGTATCTTGCCTTCGGGACCTAATCCTGCTACTCACCAAGAACTGCTGCCCAAGTTTACATTGCAGGATCGGGCCCTGCAGATTGTTACATGATGGTTAAAATTTCAGTGACAGTAACCAATTGATGACAAGTCTAATTTAACTGTTATCACATGTAATTACAAGTGTTAAGCTGATCAGAACTGAGGCTGTTACGGAAGACAATTAGCATTTTCCTAATACATTCATTTGGCTGAGAAAGTGGAGAGAGAATGGCAGCAAGCTAATTGCTACTCAGTTAATGATAAACAAAAGGTTAATGTTTCCCACAACAGGTTGTCATATTTTGGATCAGTTCAAAATATTGATTGTGTGTCTGACTAAGGTAACGTCAATTGAACTGTTGCAGAATAAAGACAACTGTCTGGTTTTAGCTTTCCATCTAGTGATGGCACCATTGACACTACTAGCAGATTGATGCAGCTTTGAATTACATGGAAGCACTTTGCAGATCATGGTAATAAAGACAGACTTGGTGATCTAGGAGAGTAGTGGGCCTTTTCGATCCCCCTGAAGTCTTGAAACTGTCTATACCCTAAACACAATAATGTCAGATAGTCATGTCATAACTAGGTTGTCCCCAATCCACTTACAGTCATAAGCCCTGATCCTGCATCCATGCAGGGGGATACACTTCAGGCTTCCTGGCCTCAGGTCAAGTGTCTGGACCTAGCCTGGCATGGCTTATAGCAGCCCACAGCAGCAATTGCAGGGAAAAGCCCTGCTTGGCCCATGGGGAATTTAGTTACTAAACTCTAAGTCTCTACACAGCACATGCAAACTGCAATCTTTCCACGGCTCATAACTTGGCCAGACTTAAGTGGAATTTGATGGAGATGATAAAAGGCAAGTCCCTAGTCCAACCTTCCTCATTTCAAAAATTTGCTCCAAATCATGGGGGGGGGGGGGGCAGTAGAGCTTTTCAGATAAAAGATGGCCAGACTTCAATATGGGCAAAACAATGTATTTTCCCCCTAACCTTGATTTCAGAAATGGCTGTTCCAAAACAATTCATCCTGAGACAGAAAACTGGCATGAAAAGTTTCAGCCTGAACAGATAGAGGTTGCAAAATCATAAGCAACTGATAATAGTCTAATAGGGGGAAATATTGAGCAGCTTTAATAGGTTGCAGTACCAGCCCTGCCTATAAGGATTCAGGGAAATATCACACAGAAAAAAAAATTAATTTATCTCTTCCCTGCATCATATTTTTCTTCAACTAGCACTCATCTTTTGCCATTGCAACTAGAAGGGATTTTATTCATTTCCTTACAAAAACAACAGAATAATCCTCTAAAAATGAGTACCGTGCAAACATTTTGTGAACTTCACTTTTAGCAACATATGCAGTCAGCATGCTGAGTGCTATAAATACTTCAACTACTACAGTACAATGCAAAAAGCATTAGAGGGTTTAAATAGACAGCAATCCAGTTGTCTAGGTCCAGTGCCTGTTATAATAGAAAATACCTGTGTAAAAATCCATAAACACAAGCACCAATTAACCATGTTCCAGATTGTTATGTATGCAGCATGAAAAACAATATACACTTCTTTAATTCACTTTTGTCTAAGACCATCACATAACAGGAATGTGAACTGTACATTTAGATAGTTGATCCCAAATGTGGTGATAATCCTATTTAACCAAAATTCATCAAAGAGAAAACTAGAGCCTAATTAAATTGCTTATTTTCCCCAAATCAGAGGTTATTTAAAGAGACATTATACAACTAAAATACTACACATAGAACTACACATGTGCAAAAATTATTATGCTTGACAAGTTATATTTTTGGACCTGACCTAAAATCCCTTGAACCCCATTAAGAACATATTTAGGCTTTAAACTGAACAAATTCTGGCTGAAAGCAAATAAAAATCTCTGCCATGAACTCTAAAAATATTAGGACCTATAAATGTAGGGCTACTTTACATTGCCCAGAATAGAAACTGTTTATCTTTTTCAGATGAAAAACAAGAGTCAAACCATCAAATCCAATGTGTATATTTACAAGTATATACAACCAACCTATTGTGGCAGGATGAAAACTCAGAGAAAAGGACTGCTTTAATAAAAACAAGGAGGATTTTAAATGAAACAAACATTTTGTTGTTTTCCTGAAGGGGAGTTTTCTTGTCAGGATGCTGAAACCTTGTTTCAGAAATGCATCTTCTCCCATTGCTGTGGAAAGCAAGAATCAAATGGTGACTTAAATTAATGCAGAAGCCCAGTCAGTAAAACTGTGCTAGTTAAACACTGACATCTACAGTCATGTCTTGGGAAAAAGAATCTCTAGAATGCAGACCAATGCACCCAGCTCTCCTTTGGAACAGAGAAGTAGATGTACCCTTTGCACTCAGAAGTAGATGTACCCAATTCAAATTTTTTAAACATCATGGAAGTTTCAGTGTGACATTTGGATTATGCCGTTATCATACTTGCTAGAACTATTTATTCAGTATTCACTTCAGGAGGAGATCCATAATTCAAGATAATAGTTCTGCTACCTCAGTTACATTTTGATTTATCTGAAGTACATATGTTTCGTTAGGCAATAAGTGACAAACACACAGAACTCGAAATAAAACAAGTGCATGGGCTGATCTTTAAACACCAATGGAACTTCCATCCCTACAGCTGAGGTTTGCTCCCTGATAGAGCTATTCAAAAAAGATAACTTGCAGATCATGTTGCTCCCCATGGATAGCAGGGACTTTTTATTATACTATCAATGGAGACCACTAATCGCATTGAGGGAAAAAGTTAAAACTTAACTCAGATGGCATATGGCCACATCTTGCCAACAAGCTATATTGAATGACAGCTACAGCTTCATGCAATTGTACTGTAGCATTTTAAAAAATAGATTTATAGTCACAAAAGTACATCTCAAAGTTAGATATGTGATCAGTGCTGTGTGGTTTGGGTTTTACTCAGATTCCTTTTTACAGCCAAAACCTCCTCTCTTGTCTTCCAAAAACCCATCTAATTCTACTGCTGTGAGTCAGCTCATTCTCCATCTCTCATGATATAGTGTTTCCTAGTAGTTGAGTTACCCTTGGGTAGGCAGCCTAGGCAGTGCATATGCTGTTTTGTTTCAGATATATTGTGTTCTTTAGCAATAGTTCCAAAATTGACTCCGAGTTCTCCTGTGTTTTGCCTGAACTTTCATATGGCACCAATCTCTACTAGCTTACAGGGCCACACCCACACCTACCCATTCTGTCCCTCTCTGGGCCTCCAGAGACCTTCATAATGTTTGTATTGCTTCAGAGCTATGTCTCCTCATCACTACCAGGTCCTCTGCCATTTTACCACCCTTCATTTTGCCATTTCAATGCACTACTTAGGATGATCTATGTACCATAGACCTATACCCTAGTTAACTTACAATTCTTGAAAAGGCACTGGAGCTCAATTGCCTACTCACTTTGGATGTGTGTGTACACACACACACATACATAGACTTCATTCACACACTATAAATTTGACTTATTTGGGAGATTCTCTCTGTCATACTTCTTCCCACAGCCAGCCTTAAAGGGACAAAATGCATGATCAAGACCATTTAAAATCTCAAGAGATTTTTCTTCCCTAAAAAGATCTGGGACTCATAGTGCTGCAGTCTCTTCAATGTTCCCCAGAGGGAACATTCCTAGCATGTATAGCAGGAAAAAACCCAGTGAAGTTCGGATCATGGTAGAGACACAGACTCGGTCCGTGATGGTTATAGTTTTGGAAAGGAATTAAAATGGCCACAGGTGTAAGTGGATTCATTTTCTATCACAGACAGCAAAACCATTCTGCTCTGCAGAACCTTGAAGCAATGTCAAAACTTCCAAGACACAAGCATGAAGGCCACCAAAAGGAGAAAAAATGGAGAAACAGGATGAAAACAGCTAGTCATCAGAGGCCTGATGGTATGGTGTGCTTAGAGCTTTCAATTTCCATTGAAGTCCAGGGGCTCAGAAACTTTGTGAATGCTCACTTCATTAGAGGAAGCCCACAGTACTCGAAATGCAGTTCTCATACCCTAGTTTTAGCACTTTTTCTTGCTTGCTAGTACTTTGGGGAAGGAGGGTAATTATCTTAATTCTCTCTCAATTGGTAGATTGGATTTCCTAGCTAATGCAGTCAGAAAATACACTCGACAGCTTCTCTTCTCATATACAATGCTAGCTGTTCTGCAGTGGTGCTTGATCGCAGTTTTGTGATCATTGATTAGATATAGAACAACTATAAATCTTCCAGTAATTTGGACTTTTCTGACTAGATAAAGTAACCTCAAAGCCAGCTGCAATTGGGTTAGTTAATATCAAGACTAGTTTTCTTTATTTCAGACATTTCAAGTTAATGTGGTTTTCTTTCTCCTACATGCCTTAATTTTTCAACCTGTGGCAATACTACAGGTTGTCTAGATACTCCTATTGTTATTAACTTGGGTTCTGTAAAGCGTATTGACTATAAAGCTCAATTCGCAAGCAAATGTAAGTGATTAGGATGCACTTTTGATGCTGTTATCCCCTATGGCCTTTCCACATTCTGTCTGCGATAACTGTATCCTGTCTTGCTACATTTCCTTTACAGTTTCAGTGAGATTCTGTTCTACTGTAGTCTGGTTAGGACAGTTCTTATACTATGCCTATCACTACAGTATATAAACTGGGGAAAGGGTTATTTAGATCTTCAGCCCTGTCTGTAAAATCCTAGTCACTGGTGAAATCCTGGAGCACAGCAAGAGAATAAATTTAATATTTAAGATTATAGTCTAGTTTCAAACACATTGGCTGGCTGACTTTTCGCTAGTAGTTAAGCGGTGCTTCTTACAAAAAGTAACCAAACATTTCATGTTGTGTATTCAGTCATATTTTAAAATATTATTCTTCAGAGTATTATGCTGGGTTCAGGTCTCTTTTTACAATATAAAAGCAGATCTTAGAGAAAAGTCACAGTGTGGGGTTTGGTTTCGTTTTTGGTCAGATGCCTCCTATCTGGTCACAATGAAAGCTGTTTTTCAGAGTTTCTCTCTTACATAGTCCAGCAATAAGGCAGTAGGAAATGAATGAAGGTGATACGTACACAGAAGAGGGGAGAGGAAGATGGTGTTGATTGCAAGTCCCTGGATTTTTTTTCATAATCATTTACTAACAAGAGAAATGAGACACTGAGTGCTAGTGGTTGGATACATACACAATCTCTTCAAAGGTTGTATTCTTACTGAATCCGTTCCAATGGACTTGCAGCATTGTGAAGCTACAAAACCAGAAAGTCTGCATGACTGGACGGCAGGGAAACACAAATGAAATTAATTTTAAAGGATGCAACTACAAAGCTTTAATCAAAATACTTTCTCACTTGTGGGAAACCAAGACCTGTTATTACATCTTTTGCTGGTTCATTAGCTTGACTTCATGTGTTGGGTTGAACAGTTATTCACATTAAAAGAAATAAAAGCTAAAAGAAAAGGGAACTTATTTTCAGTAGAGGAGGTCAAAATATTTGTCAAAAAGTAATTGATGGACATTCTTTTGTTGAAAAATAAACATTTTTGCAGGAAGTTTTCATTTAAAAAAAATTTGCTGTTATGCTAAGAAACTAGAATAAAACTTCCTTGGTAACAAATTTCTGGCTTTGATTTTCAAAAAAAAAAAAAAAAAAAAAAAGTGTATCCAAAACTTTTTAAAACACAAAAAAAACAGTTTGAGGAAAAATCAAAATTGAAATAAAGTGGAAATATTTTACAGGAAATTTCAACAAAAATTAAGGTTTTTCAAAATTTCCCACAAACAATTGTGGATCGTTTTTTAATGCAGCATGTCTTCCTAGACTATAACTAGGAATGGGTTTTAGATTATACTGGTAGCCAAAACAGCTAGAGTTAGAAAAGAATTCTCTGATCTCCCTGCAAAACAATATGGTTCCCTGTTGGGCATTTACTATGCATCATCCCATTTGGTTTCAAATGTTCCAAGAAATGGGGTTTCCACCACTTCTCGTTGAAGGGCCTCTCCTGTGGCGGATGGTCTTCTTAATTCTACTCAGGCTAAATTTCCCCTCAATGTCACGCCGTTCCTCCTTGTTAGCCTCCTTTCACTAACAATCTTCCTTGGTTTCAAAACTCCCTTCTGTCACATTAGTGACTACAGTCCAGCAGCACAGTTGCAGCTGTACCACTGTAGCACAGACATACCTGCAGATGCAGCTTACACTGACAGAGGAGTATTTCCTGTCAGTATAGTAATACCACCTCCTCCAACATTGTTAGCCATGCTGACAGGAGCACTCTATCCACATAGCTGCATCTACACTGGGATTTTCCCGGCAAGCTGGGTCAGCTATGGTTTTGCACACCCCTGACACAGAGTGACACGGACAAAACCTTACAGTGGAGACTTGACTTTAGAACTTGCTTTTTAAAAAAGACAGATGGTGGGTCAGGGGACACAAAGGGACACACTTTCTGAGTGAGGGGTACCTATGGTCTGCTGGATCAAAACACGTCAAGGGGAGCTTGTGGCAGGAATCAGACAGCTTCATGACAAAGGGGAGAAAGCTGAGGTAGGCTTGCTTCAACTGTCAGATGTCCATGAAGGGTTCAACTATAAACCACAGGACCCAGGAGGGTGGGGCATGTGCTTAAGCTACTGGAGAAACCATTCAGCTCTGGACTCTGAACCTAGGGCAGCTGGGCCACAGGGTCCCATATCCGTTCCCTAGAACAGTGGTTCCCAAACTTTAACAACCCACAAGCCCCTTTCACAAAAATATCAAATCTTGCAAATCTCCTACTAAAATGAATATTTCCAGGGATTTTCTCCCTTACCTGAGCATAAATGATAGAAGCAGTGATCCTGGAAATAAATTGGGGTTTTTATGACAAGCTTATTACACACTATTTATTACTACATTATTAATCATTACAGTATTAATTTTATTTACATTATGAAAATGGCAACACTCTTCCAAGATTTCACTTTGGTAGCTCATATCACTTTGATTAAGCCTACATGTTTCATCAAGGAGTACCAGACATGAAACAAGCATGAAGGTATTTAAGCTGCCAACTCAAATAAAGAATTCCTCCCACAATCATTCGGGTCTTGAGCAGTCCAGGCAAACAATGCACGACTACAACAAAGTTTAAACTGGTTCTGCCAGGAAGTCATGGTCACAGGGTTCGGACTGCCAGCCCCCCGCACTCCACAAGGCTCGGGTTGCTGGTGCCTGGGGCTCCTAGGGACGGATCTGTCCACTATTACAGAATTTTTTTCTGAGAACCCCCTGATACATTTTGTGAACCCCCAAGGGTTCACAAACCCCAGTTTGGGGACCACTGCCCTAGGGCAACCAGATGTCCCGATTTTATAGGAGCGGTCCCAAATGGGGTCTTTTTTTAAAATATAGGCTCCTGTTACTCCCCACCCTCTCTCCCAATCTTTCACAGTTGCTGTCTGGTCACCCTAACTGCCCTAGAGGTACCAGAGAGTCTGTACCCAGGAAGCATGCCTGAGAAGCCAGAGACAGTGGCTGAAGCCTGCCCAGACCTATAAGCACATAGGTCCCAACATAGCTGCCTGGCAAACATCCAGGAGGAGGAGCTCAGCCATGCCAGTGACAGAGAAGTAGCTACAACTAAAACTTCAGCAATGTAAACACATTGCTATAGTTTACCAGTGGAGAGATAATCCGATTATTAAACCTTGATAGGATATTTCAGCTCCCACTGTTATCCTAATAGCATTTATTAAGTATGGAGTGCTGCAGACATAAGAGAAAATCCAATTTGGCCTGTACACTGTAAGTTACCTTCTTTTATTCACAAACCATTTATATTTTTTCTGCTCTACTGAAAAGACCAGACAAATAAGGTGGAATTATAAAGAGGAATGTTTCCTTAAATCCAGTAAGGAGTAGCTGGTAAATGGACCAGCCCAATAAAATGTCAAAGGGCTAATTAAGCATGCCTAACAGGCAAAACTGTGATAATTTAATCAAATAATACATTGGCTAAATACAGGATCTCCATCTATGAAGATTACCTAGTACTACACACATTTTGGAGGTAAATTTAATCTCCAAAATCTTGCTTCAGTATGTTCACATCCAGAGCCTACAAAATAATTGGCCTTTCTGTAATAACACCACAGAGGAAGCCTATGAAAGACATTATTTTAATGTATTCACATTGCTCATTAATAACTTCTCAGTATTGATTGTTTAGCCTAAATGTCGGCCATTTAAGTAAATGCATGCCAGGATAACCGCATACTCCATCTGCTACCTTTACACATATTTAAGAGACAACAGCATGCCCATTTCTCAGTCCTCACGTCTTTATTATATGGAGTCAAAAGGCAGATTTTGAGGCCCCTATTCTACATTCCTTGAATTACCACAGATATCAGTGAGAATTTGATCAGGGAATACACGATCGGGCCCCCAATACCTGCTTCCTTCAAGAAAGAAACTGCTCTTCCCAGCTCCCTACTGCACTGGGTTCTGCCTTTCCAAATATACTGACCTCACCAGATTCTCTGCTGCATTTGATGTCTTCAGGAAATGAGAAGTGAGGCCAGAAAAGCGTTCCACGATACAGAAATAATTACAGGCCCAGTTCAGCAGCCCCCTCGGGCACGTACTCGCATCCCATCACTGCCAGGAAGGATATACCAATAGTTAGAGCACTGGCCTAGGATCTGGGCAAGTCCCTGCTATTCCAGACTCTGTCGACAACCTTGGATAATCACTTAGTCTCTCTGCACTGCACCCATCTTTAAAAATAGGGATACTGCCCTTACCTCATAGGAGTGTTGTGAGAAGTTACCTTAAAAATTGCAAGGTACTCACACACCATGGCAATAGGGGCCATGTAAGTACTTAAGATTAGGGAGACCAGACAGGGCGTGGGGGGTAATAGGAGCCTATATTATAAAAAGTCCCAAAAATCGGGACTGTCCCTATAAAATTGGGACATCTGGTCACCCTACTTAAGATGGACAAGCTCAAATCAATAGTGTCACAAACTGGAATGGAGGCAATCATGCCTAGTAGTCTGAGCAAGAGCCTCTGTCAGGAAGCCAATTATCAGATCCAGGAAGCCAGCAGGAAAGCAAGGGCTAGAGACACAGCAGATCCAGGAGCAATCACAGCTATAGCCAAGAAGCAGCATGAAGCAGTCAGAACTCAGTGATTGCCGTTGGGCATAAGAGCAGACTGTCTGCCTTCCTCAGCCAATCGGCTGGAATGGTCAATCAGGCCATCCTGCTGCAGCTCAGCTGCCCGGAGCCTGGGCAGGCACAGCTGCAAGTTTTTATTCCTGACAAATGGGACTTAATGTGCTTTGTTGAAGCTGGGCCTGGCAGGGCACAGTAAAATTTTCCTTAAATGCTGATGTGCCCTTACCACTCAAAATTTTGTTGTATTATTTATTAAGGGCCAGTAGTATACTTGGGGCTGGAAGAAGGAAGATCAAATCCCTGTCCCGAGGTTTCTAAGGTTTAAAAAAACCTGAAGAATACTAAAAATATTGGGCCAATCTCAGATGCTGCAAGTCGGTTTAGATCTGGGCCAGCAGGTTTGCCGCTTCAAGGAGGGTTGGGGGGAGGGAGGGGGAGCAAGAGTTAAAAGCAAGAGAGTGCAATGACTAAATTCAGACTAGCTTCAGGAGGAGGGGGAACAGATTTGAAAACTACAAAGAGCAATAATCTGTTTCTAATAAAATTGTAGTTTCAAATCCTTGGCTTTTAACATCTACTTTGCAAGCCTCGGAAGTAACCAAAAAGCCATTTTGTGGCAGTTTCCTCATTTGTATATATTCTGGAGAATCTCAGTAAGAGTGCTTCCACTATAAATACATGTTGTGAATGGAGTCTGCCTTGGAGGTCAATAGCTGTAAAATAATGCCCGAGGGAATGAAAAATGTCCTGAGGTTGTGATATAACACTGCCAGCCAAAGGCTGAGTGCATTATTTAATCATCAAAGTAACTTTCTTGTCCCAAGGACAATATTTTACACAGCTATTCCTTTGGGGAGGGGGGGGAGGGCGAAAACAGGCACACAACAGTTGGTATAAATCCTACTTGTTGAGGGGAATGCTACTCATTTCATCATTTGAAAGTATTGTACTTCTGAGCACATGCAATTTGGCAAATGGCTGCCCAATTTTCCAGGAAACAACAGGAAGCTATTTCAGTTTGTGTCATGTTGTTTTTGCCAATGCAGCGGCCAGAGCAACAAACCAAATACAAAAGTGAATTCTCTGTTAATTCTGGTACGATGGAACACTGATCCCCAAAGCTCCCTCTGGGTGTGTGTTTAATCAATGCATTCTACTGGTAGGACTCACAACTGCTTAAGTGTGAGACGCACGTAGTCCCTGTTGTAATAAATCTGTGTGCTGCAAACTGACAAAATTAGTATGCAATGCACACAGGATACCAGGACTAGAATCCTGGCCTTTCAGCTCTAAAAACGCAACCCTCTACCCCCTGAGCGGGGCTCCCTGAACTTAAGAATTTATCTGCTACATCAGGGGTGGGCAAACTATGGCCCGCAGGCCCTTTCTGTCAGCGCTGCAGCAGCAGGGCTGGCTATGGTTCGGCCTGAGCTCCCGCCGCTCTGAGCAGCTTGGTAAGGGGGCGGGGCTGGGCCAGGCCGGGGCCTTGGACAAGGGGCAGGGAGTCCCGGGGGTCTGTCAGGGAACAGAGTAGTCAGGGGACAGGGAGCGGGGGTGGGGAGAGAGCTCGGGGGTCAGGGTGGGGGGGTCACAGGAGGGGGAAGCCAGGGGACAAGGAGCAGGGGGGCTTAGATGGGGGGGGTCCCGGGGAATGGTTAGGGCCAGGGAGGTGTTGGGAGGGGATGGTCATGGGACAGGGAACAGGGGAGGTTGGATGAGTTGAGAGTTCTGAGGGGGCTAAGAAGTGGGAGGGGGTCGGATGGTGGTGGGGCCAGGCTTCCCTACCCTACACTGTCCTCCATACAATTTTTAACTTCAATGTGGCCCTTGGGCCAAAAAGTTTGCCCACGCCTGTGCTAGATTTACAAATTTCACTTCTTACTGTAATAATAGTTTCCTGTGTTTCATTTCCCTTTGCCATTAGGGAAGCCTGTATTTGAAGCAAGAGGCATACACTGGTTTTAGAGCAGCATTCAAGCAATGGATTTCGATGAACGAATGACTTACACACTGGTTGACACTGTCACAAGATCAGCATGGCAGCAACACAGTGGATTCCTGCAGCGTGTAATTTTGCTGGCAGTGAGTGGAAGCACTTAACAATTTATATTCATGGGGATTAATTCAGGACACATTCAGCCCTGGCACAAGCTAGTGAACTCTCCCCTTGGCTTGGTCCCTCAAGTCTGCAGCAACTCGAGTTTCAGTCAATGCAGCTTTTCGTGCAATTAGTCTCTGGAGCGATTTTCAATGGGAGGTCGTTACCAGCTCTGTGTAATACAGTATGCTCTTGTAATATCAGCTGGCTCCTCTATTAGTGCTAGCAAAGTGAAACCTCTCCACAGGCTTCAGAACGTGCTTTGTAGTCACCTTTATCTAAATAAGACTATTTCTGAGCCATCTTTACAACACAGTAACAGAGGCCTTGGAACAGAACCTCTGAGAGCAGAAACTTGCAAGTATATAACCTCATGTAGAGTCTAATCCAGCTCCCATCGGGCCTGGTTGTGTGACCTTTATTCCCCTTGGTGAGTACTTACACTTACTTGACATCAATGGGACTCTTTACATAAGGAAGTGCTCACCTAAAAGTAAGAGCTGTACAATCAGGCCCACTGAAGTCTTTCAATTGACTTCAAGTGGTGTTGGATAAAATCATTAGTCTGGAGTGACAACTCATGAGCGTATTAGATAGAGCCGACTGTATTGCCCCCAGTAGAAGATGCAGTGTGCATCCTTGCTTGTGCAAGAAACAGACAGTGAAGATGATGGGGCAGACTGGAGGGATGAGCAGGGCAATGTGAAGAGAGATGAGGGCTGATGATGTTTGTGCTAATTTGCTACCTGTCTCATGCTCTCTGGTATAGACACAAGAATCGCTTCAATAAAGCATAGCCTCAAGCATAATGAGAGGGAGACTCTTACCCTCAGAGGCCCCACTCAGACTGGATCTGCAGCATTTTCTGTTCTCACTGTAGTGCCAGCCATCCACTAGAGGGTGAGGAGCTCTGATGGACCAGCCCTATATTCCACCTTGGTCCCAGGGCCCTCCGGGGACATCAGCTGGCAGTTCCTTCAGAGCCATGAGCATGGGCGCGGTTCACTCCTGTCCCAGATACCTGCCCCTTTTTCTGTGTGAGGGAGAACCTAGCGCATGTATATCTGGAGTGCGCCAGGGTGCAGCCCCTATTCCAGCTCCTCCTAGGTATATGATTACAATTTTGGTTGCATTTTTCCCCTCATCTTCTCATCTATGCATGCCCTATCCGTGGCCCCACAAAGTCACGGGACCTCCTTGTCAACCTCCTCCTAGCCCTGGCCAAAATGGCCATCTACGAAACCAGGGAGAGGAGGTTGGCTGACGGAGTTTCCTACGACTGTGGGGCCTATTTCCGCTCCTCAGTCCATTCACGTATCTGGGCAGAGTTCCTCTGGGCGACGTCCATTGGCTCCCTTAATACCTTTGAGGAGCAGTGGGTGCTGTCTGGGGTTCTCTACTTGGTGTCCCCATCAGCTTCCCTTCATTTAAGCCTATGACTTCACTCCCGTTCCTGTTATATCTTTAGTTGTCCCCTGCAATTATTTGGAATCCTGGACCTGTTGATCCTCCCCTTAGGCTGGGGGAAGGTCCTTTAGCCCACTTAGTGGATCCCAACAGGACTGACCAGCATAATCTGAGTGCTGGCTGACAGCCTAAGAAAAAAAACAGGCCTTCTACCCAATAATATGTAAAGCCACAACCAGCTCTTGGTGTGGACTGGAACATCCAGGAGGGTTTTGTATGGCAAATATATGGCCTTCACATTTTACTCCTTATTCCCATTCTGATTTTTGAAGAAAAAAAAAACCCTCTAGGGAAATTGGGGATAGATCTGGAAAGAAAAACAAAATCCAGCTATTCTATCGGAAGCTTGGCAGGCATCTCCCTGGATATTCGTGCTTTTTATTAGTGACTAGGGTTACCAGATAGCAACTGTGAAAAAACAGGACAGGAGGTGGGGACTGGGAGTAATAGGCGCCTATATAAGAAAAAGTCCCCAAAACCAGGTCTGTCTCTTTAAAAATGGGACATCTGGTCACCCTAATTAGTGACCAACTACAGCTCCAGTCCTAAAGGCCTGCATGTACTTTAAATATGTGAGGAGTCCCATTGAAGCTAATAGGATTAGTCAGGTACACAAAATGAAACATATGCTTGTTTGCAGGATTGTGGCCTGTGTTAATGTAAACTCCTACACAGAGTTTTACCAGCATAAGGAATAAAAATCTGAACATGGGATAAACAACCTCCCCCCAGAATCACATCCTATGTTCAGACGCCTTCTTTGCCAAAATGTCTATCTCCTGATAGAGACTAAATTAAATTTCTCCTCTGCTGAGAGCCTGTTGCGTACATGTAAATTTCAATGAAAGCATTTTCATAAAGAGCACAAAAACATTTCTGAGCAACATCAGCTCTATTTCATTGTGCCATCATGATTGTTATGACAAGCTTCTGATCTTAGCAGTCTCTTCCAAAGCATCATGCAAACTGTACTGGTTTTTCATAGGATTAGGTATAAGCCTTAAATCCGATTTATTTATTTATTTATTTATTAAAGAATAGTAAAACTTGCAAGAAACCTTTTGAAGGTCGGTGTGATTAATTACCTCTCCAAGTAAACACACATTTTTTCCCCCTTTTGTGTTCTGAATCTCCTACAGATTGCCTATAAAAAGCCTGGACAGACAGACTAATTCTCAACCTGTCATTCTTTGAATACACTAGTTTTCTCAGCTGTGATAAATAGCTGCTTGTTGATGCACTGAATCTGCAGGAATACAAAAACAAAAAGACCACAAACCTCTTTGTCTGTCAGTGCTACCAGAAAAGAGAAAATGCAAAAGCCTTCATTTTAGCCACAGCACAATGACTGTCAAATCTGCATAAATAAATCATAAATGATTAAATTATTGATATGTATCATTTAGGAATCGTTTTGTTAAAAAAAAAGATATGATATGTATCGTTTAGGATTCTTTTTGTTTAACCATAGATGTCATCCTCTTTTAATTATTTTATGATTTGGGGGAAGAAATGAGTAGTTTTATTTGTCTAGCACAGTTTTGCAGCCATTCAGTTATCTACAGATATCTAAAAGTTGTTGACCCTGCCAGCAAATAGCAATTATGGGTTCACTGAGAACCTGCTGTCTTAAAGCTTTGCTATAAGGAAGCCTTCAGCTTATGAACATGATACCGGCTTTTGAAATACAGGAATCTCTGTGCATCTAAAATAGACAGAAGTATTAAATATAGAAAACAGCTTGAGAAGGCCAGTTAATGTTCATATATTTAGCTGATGTTTACTTTGTTCATTACTTTCTCTTATTAAATAATCGTGGTAATGATAGTTGTTCTAAAGCAATAAGCACATAAAATATTCCGAAAGAATAGTTTTGTTGTATGCATTAGCTTGCTTCTCCTTAAAGATCACTTTATGAGATGTGTGTACAATACATCTCCCTGTCCGATAGTCACAAAAGCACAAATATCCTATCTCAAAATATTATGGCCTAAGATCTTATCAGAGGACTGTGGCCCTATTAATTGTAGCCTTTCACCCTGTTAAATGTAATTTAACACAAAACTGACAGACTACAATTTGTAGGAGATGAGGGAATAAATTCTAAGTGGAGAGAAATAAACTTGTTATATACTACTGGCCCAAGTTTGCTTCTTAATGACTGTCCATTTAGGGCTTAGCACAAATGAGGGGAAAAGTCCAGCCCCCACACTCGAGGGCGGTAGCAACAGGTTTGTCCCATCTCCAATGACCTTGACAATTCTACACCACCAATTTTAAATCAAAGCTGATGGATTAATCAAGGCTGATTTGAACCTGGTGCAGCCTGTCAGGGTCTTTGATCTTCACACTGTGTAATTTTCCATTCTAACTAATTCTGTCAGGGGTAAGGCTGTTAAGACAGTAAAGTGCTGTCTACCTCCTTTCTGCTATAGAAAAGCAATTTTCACTAATACTAGCAAGGAATTACATTACAATGGTGAAAAGACAGACATGCTGGCCAGCAGTGTGTACGCTGGGGTTTCAGAGGCTGTCCTCAAATGTGAAAGGTCAACAAAACAGGGAGGAAGGAGCGGGGACACACAGGCAATCCGAAAGCTCCCCAACTCCCGGTTCCTAGTTTTAGGGCTCCCTGACGTTCAATGGAAAATGAACCACCACTTTTCCCCCATCTCTAATGGAGCAGCTGTTATGAGCTTCTGTAGCACAACAGTCACTGTACATGTCACAGAAGGTAAATGTCTGAGAGGGTTATATAAACCCAAAGATACAGTGTTAGGCAGCCGCTCCCCACCCAATCCATGCACATTTGCCATATAAGATCATTCACATTAATCATAATTACAAGACTGTCCTGGGCATGTTTTCATGCAAAACCTACTGGATTACCAGTGAAGTGGAACAGCAGTATAGTCTGTGCTGCCAGCTGGCAAGCCTGAGTTCCAGGAAGGGTGGAGCTGGCAGGCTGACCCGTGATCCTAGGGAGGCTCTGTTCATTATGCACCTTATCTGCTCTAGAGGAGGGAGAGACAGCGGACAGCACCATTTGTACACTCAACTCTGCCTGAGTGATCCAGAGAGCCTAGTGCCATTAACTCTGGCAAGAGCTACTCAGTTTTCCCTCTAGTTTGGGCAACGAGGAAGGGAGAGTCTTCCAAATTCCAAGGGAAATCAGGAAGGACTGATTTTTAACATAGGAAGATGAGCCATAAAATATTGGCATCATGCTCAGCTCTGAGGACAATAGCATCATATGCAGTTTTGCCTGCCTCTGCTTCCCTGTTCACCTGATAAACTGCCCAGTTCTCCCCAGTGGGTTGCTGGTTGTTTTAACCACATGTTGATTTCTCCCTTTGGGATTAGCACTGGGGAACGCCCTTCTCCTGATTACAACCCATCTATCCTAACAGATCACTATCCGTTCTCTTGAAAATCTCTCTGAAGGGAGATTGTTACATCACTGCTGTTAACACCACATGTGAATTGGTGCAATGTCACTGTCTCAGCCCCAGCAAACAGGCAGTTAACACCCATTCATCTTTCCCCTCCACTTACAGAGTCAATGAATTAGAGCCAGGGAGGGTCATATGATTCAGCAGTACTGACTGGCTGCTAAATTAGAATATTGACCTGCCTGTACAAACCATCTAATTTAAGCCACTATCTGCATGGCTGCACATTCAGTGCTATCATCCCGGATGCTGGCCAAAATATACCACTGGTGTAGGTAGATGCAAATTCACTGACTTCAGCAGAGCAACCTCATTTATATCAGTAGTGGATTTAGTCAGTTTTTCTACCCTGAGTGCTGAAAAGTTCTGCAGAACTTTGCACAGCTGCCCATTACCATGCATCTACTCTGTGCTAAGGGATCTGCAAAACCCTACAGGATTTGTTAGCAAGGCTTCAAGAACATGTTTGCCCATAGGAGTCCATGAAGAAGTGGATAATGATCTCTTATGTCCAGGTTACTGAAACTTTTGCAAAATGAAACAATAAAGGCTCCTTCTGCGAAGTTTGAAGATATCTACAGAGGACTAACACCACTCAACAAGAACTTCTTTGACGTCGGTATGGCCTATTGTTAACTGTTTATAGAATGCAGAACTTGGGAAATATAACTATTTGAACCCCATTAGCTTTACAAGTTACACAGCCCAAATCCCAGGTGTCAAAGTGGGACTATACCAGTTACAAGAGAACGTTAGTAAATGCTAATTTAGGAAACTGCAATATTCATATCAAGAACAGAATGCATTGTGGTAGCCCATTCAAAGCTATTACTGAGGGGCAGTATGAAACCTCTGTTATATTGATTGCAATAAGTCCACGGTGTGGAGTCAGGAATGCCTACGAGAGGAACTCTCAGAAGAAAAAAGGTCTACCACTATCTGCATTTGAGCAGTGGAATTACAGTGCCCAACTACAATGGATGGCCCCTCTCTTAGAAAGGAAGTCAGAGTCAGATCAGAAAAAGGACCAATGGTGATATCCCACGCTTTACCCACACATGATGTGAAAATGAGGTTCCACTTCTAGAAGATTGTGTTGATTTTCTTAATATGACCCTTCTTCTCCTTTCCTCTGTTCTTTTGTCAGAAATTAACTAGTTAATTGTTAGATGTAACTTCTCAATGTTGACGTCGGAGTTATCATAATTAGGCTTCAGAGTTAACTCCCCCATGAGATGAATGGGGCAGTTCACACCCTTCTCAGATTTATTATTTCAGGCTGGCTGTAGAAATGAGGAATTGGTTACATTCAGTTCATGGTTTCAATTTTATCTTCACAACGACAAGAGGTACAGACATTTTATTTTAAGTCAAAGCTTAGAGCACAGGATAATGGCCCCCAGAAGAGATACCAACTCACCAAGCTACTGCTGCCTGTCACAATTTGACCCCGAGTGCTGAAAGCACACAACAGAGCTAAGGCTGGTGGGTCCCAGCTCTCTAAATCTGGACAAATTACTTAGCCATCATGTGCCTCCATCTCCCCCTAGAGATAATATACACTTACCCTTAGAGGGGTTCTGCAAAGCTAATTTCCTTATTTACAAAGCACTTCCTGTCCACCAGGGGAAAGTGGTATGGAAAGGCAAAGTGTCACTATTGCACGGCCTCTCTTCTGAAGGGCTCTTTTCCTAACAGCCAAGCAAGCTCCCACCTCGAAGCTGCAAAATCTTTTTAGAACATTCTTAATCGTGAAGCAAACATGTTCTTCTTGTTTGTCAAATACAGCCTTTTAATTACAGTGGAATGAGGCAGATAGAGTGGTGACATGCATTAATATTGTCATTATCAGGAGATAACAGCACCATTAATACATCCCAGTGGAAACAACATCCTGCGCTAGTGTGTATAGATGGGCAATCATGAATTAGATGGGCTCATTTTTTATTTGGGCAAGAGGGATAAAATCAAGATGGAGTGTGAAGTACAGGGCAGTTACTCAGGAAAAAGGGCAGTTTGTACCTTAACTTTACCGTTTGGAGCGGTATTGTCCTGGTCTAGTCTGTACTGTGGATCTCCATAACAGACACTCTCTAACTGTAGCCCCGGGACCACTGGCAGTCTGCATTCTCCTCCTTGCTTCCATTACTAAATCTGAGGTAAAAATACACATATTCCTAAAATCACTTTTTGGTTAAGCAGTTGATGTTGGTGCCAGGGGATGTTATGGGGGTTGTGAAAGAGAAGAAAAGTGATCTGCAGCATTAGAAACACGGATGTTCACAAAGAGCTTTTTATTAAGACATGGGTCCCCAGTATAAAACCGTGTGAGAACTCCTTGCTCTGAGATTAGCCTCCTGAGTGAAATTAATCCAGAAATCTCCAGTGCAGACTGACAAGCAGGTAGTTGCCTATCACTTTACCATAAGCTTAGACACAAGAATGACTTTATTTTATGCTATATGCAGTGTTGTTGTAGCCAGGTTGGTATGAGGATGTTAGAGAGACAGAGTGGGTGATATCTTTTATTGGACCAACTACTGTTGGTCAGAAAGACACGCTTTTAAGCTTAAAACAGAGCTCTTCTTCAGGTCTGTACATTTCCCAGAACCTGAAGAAGAGCTCTCTGTGTAAACCCAAAAGTATGTCTCTCTCACCAGTAGCAGTTGGTCTTATAAAATATATTACCTCACCCACGTTGTCTCTTTGATTTAACCTTTTCAGAGTTTGCATTGGCTTCCCTTGTTTTCATAGAGCAGTTTCTCTTTTCCTAAGGGGGATATATGGTATGATAGAGGTCTATAAAAGGAAAAAGGTCTATAAAAGGTCTATATAAGGAAGTGTTATTTACTCTCTCATAACACAAGAACTGGGGTCGCCAAATGAAATCAATAAACAGCAGATTTAAAACAAACAAAAGGAAGTATTTCTTCACATAATGCACAAAATTCCTCACCAGAGGATCTTTTGAATGCCAAGATTATAAGAGGGTTCAAAATAGAACTAGATAAAATTAGATGGCTATTAGCCAGGATGGGCATGGATGGTGTCCCTAGCCTCTGTTTGCCAGAAGCTGGGAATGGGCAACAGGAGATGGATCACTTGATAATTACCTGTTCCATTCATTCCCTCTGGGGCACCTGGCATTGGCCACTGTCAGAAGACAGGATACTGGGCTAGATGGACCTTTGGTGTGAACCAGTAAGGTCGTTCTTATGTTCCCATCACCACAAGCCAACATATAACCTGCCTCCCGCATTATTTTCATTTACATGGGCTTGGAAGGAATTTGGACTCGATCCCGTCATCTCCTCTTTTTTCTGTACTTCACTGCCATGCTAAACAGCTTGCATCGTACTGAGTTGGGTGGAAACCATTTCCTTCTACCGGATGGAGTGTCAAAGTTGCTCAAGTGTGTGCCTTCAGGACAGCTTCCGCAGCTGAAGAGCAGGGTAAGCCTACACCACAGACACAGGATCTGATGACAGCACGTGGAGACTACCTGAGCAAACTTTAATCAGACTAACTCAAACAACAGTTTTAAAGCCACAGAAGTACTGGCTGTGCAAGCCTGCCTAGGACCCTTGGTACTTACTCAGGTGACTAACCAATGCTGCCCACGCTGTCTAGATTAAAGCTAGCTGGGATACAGCTACACATGCTGAAATCGCATCTCTAGTTGCGGTATAGATGAGAGGCTATAAGTCCTAGAACTACTACAGCTAATGAGCACTAGTTTAGTTTAAAAGTTAGCAGCCTGTTGTGGGGAGCCTTTGGCCTGAGTTCTAGTCCAAAGTCACATGAAGAGTTCTGATGGCCAGTAGGCTATTTCTATACAGGTAAAAATAGCTGGCACTTGTAGTGCTCTCCTCACGAGTGCCCTGTGAGGAAGGAGAGTTTTACTGCTGGTGAAAGCCAGGTTCAGGGAGGTGAAATGATTCACCCAGCAAGTCAGTGCCCTAATCAGAACTAGAGGACCCAAATTCCCAACTCCCATAGTCCACTCATTCTCAAAGCAGCTACAGGTTTGCTAAACCTTTGTTTTTACATGGCCGGTGTGCTCAGAGCCTCTCACTTTGGATATCGAAAGGTTAAGATTTGGACTGGATTAAATGAATGTAAAGTGCTCAGGGGGCTCTCACAAGTTATGGATCCAATATGCTGTATTACCCAGATCTAATAAAGGATATTTCTCAGACTAGAAATTATATTGCCTCAGTTCTATCATAAACTGCTCAGATACAGCTATCACCACCTTTCAATATCATCTTTTAGAGTTCCAGCATGCTGTAAAGCTCTAATTAGTCTATCTGGCCTTTTATCATTTGTTGATCTGCTACCCTCACCATTGTTTAGCTAAATCACAAGAGAAATAGTAACGTGGCTTGGGCCACATTACTGATGTAGAGTTCTGGCAAAATTGCCTTAGTTACATTAATAAGCTTTCCCCACAGGGCAAATGCAGCTCAAGCTGCTGCGCAGTCTTAATTTCTCATTTATTTGGATTCTGTTTTGATTTTCTGTCTCTTGTTAAATATCTTATTCTTTTTTCGCATTGATCTTTGGAATTGCCCCCATATTAGCTACCCTGGAGACCAACTCCACACTACTCTAATTTGGATTACAAATAAAAGTTTTTACAAATCCATTTCAGGTTCTTTCTTTGGGGAAATATCTTGTCACTTTTCGCTGGGCTAGGACTCTTATTAGACTGGTTACTTCACCATTTGTTCTCACAGTCAAGGGCAAATGCCATTAACTTTTTGTGGGTATGTCTACCCTTCCAGCTCCAGGAAACATACCTGTGCTAGCTCTGATTGAGACTTCACTAAAAATAGACTGCAACCATGCCAACAGAAGCAGTGGGTGGGACTAGCCAGCTCAAATACATACCTAGCATCTTTGACAGGTACCTGTGTATGAACTCAGGGTGGCTAGGCGCTCCCACCACAGCAACACTCTATTTTTAATATGCTAACTCACCCACCCTTGCTCTGATTAAGTCTATTCAAGCTTAAACTTATACCTCCGATCCGAAGTGAAGACGGTACCCCAGGTGATGTTGAGCAAGTCACTTCAACTCTTTGTGCCTCACTTTCCCCATCAGCAAAATGAGGATAATAATTCTTATCTACACTCGTAAAGCACATTGAGATCACTAGGGTGGCAAGCATTATATTAGTAAAGCATCTCAGTCAGCGAGCAATGTATTTTATCTAATGTGAAGTCTTGAATGACTGCAGCTAATGCAGTTTTTGAAACCTTTGACTCAAAAAAAAATCCTATCACCATGTAAACAGTTAAGATACCATAAGGAACAGTTTGAGAAGTTCTGGGTGCACTTAGTTCAGATACAGGAGTTGAATCCATATGGTTGTATTAATGATTCGCCAGCAAGCAAACAATTTCAGGAGTTATTCATTTAAGCAATAGTTTCTACTCCATCTAACTATCAGAAGCAATAAAGGCTCCTCTGCATCTAGTAAAATAGAGGAGGAAATAGTATGGTATTAAATCAGAGAATGTAAGCCAGATGTTGGGGCTTCAAGGAATACAAGATATATTTTATGATTATTTTTCCATTCCAGTTATGTGCAAATAAAGCCTCCCAGATAGTGGATGGCTGACTCAGTGCCATTAGATAATTTTGCCATTATCTTCAATGAGTGCAGGGTCAGACCTAAAATGGATGCTTCTGTTCCTCCCAGAGACAAAGGGCAGCAACTCTACAGCACTTCCAGCCTGACCTACGGGGGTCCCAAGGTGCCTGAAGCAGTGCCTCACTGCTATATCATCTAGAGTGCTCATCTGTAGGCTGACCATACGTCCCGTTTTGAACGGGACAGTCCCGTTTTTTTAATGTTTTTTAACCGTCCCGTCTTTTTGACCAAAATATCAATTTTGTCCCGTTTTTGGGGCAGGACTCAGAAAAAACATGAAATCATAAAATGTCCCCCCCCCCGCCGCCGCCGCCGGCTCGCTCGGGCCCCCGGCTGCGGCTCCTGACAGCTCTGATCTGCCGCCTCCTCCAGCCCGCCGCCAGCTGCAGCCTCCTCCTCTCTATTCCTCCTTCCCTCCCTTCTCTCCATCCCCCCCTTCCTCCCTGCTCTCTCCCTCTGTCCACTGCCTCCTCTCACTCCCTCCGTCCCTGCTCTCTCCCTCTGTCCACTGCCTCCTCTCACTCCCTCCGTCCCTTCTCTCTTCAGAAAACCTGGCCGGCAGCCCCCCCCCCCGCCGGCTCGCTCCGCTCCCAGCTGCGGCTCCTGACAGCTCTGATCTGCCGCCTCCTCCAGCCCGTCGCCCGCTGCAGCCTCCTCCTCTCTATTCCTCCTTCCCTCCCTTCTCTCCATCCCCCCCTTCCTCCCTGCTCTCTCCCTCTGTCCACTGCCTCCTCTCACTCCCTCTGTCCCTGCTCTCTCCCTCTGTCCACTGCCTCCTCTCACTCCCTCCGTCCCTTCTCTCTTCAGAAAACCTGGCCGGCAGCCCCCCCCCGCCGGCTCGCTCCGCTCCCAGCTGCGGCTCCTGACAGCTCTGATCTGCCGCCTCCTCCAGCCCGTCGCCCGCTGCAGCCTCTTCCTCTCTATTCCTCCTTCTCTCCATCCCCCCCTTCCTCCCTGCTCTCTCCCTCTGTCCACTGCCTCCTCTCACTTCCTCCATCCCTTCTCTCTATCCCCTTCTCCATCCCTCCATCCCTTCCTTCCTCCCTTCTCTCTATCCCTCCATCCCTCTCTTCCTTCTCTCTATCCCCCTTCTCCATCCCTCCCTTCTCTCTCTCCCTCCGTCCACTGCCTCCTCTTCCATCTCCCTTCTCTCCATCCCTCCTTCTCGCTGTCCCTTGCCTCCTCCATCCACCCTGCTCCCTACCCCCATCTTCTCTCATCCATCCATCCTCTCCCTTTCTCACCTTCGTGCCTTCTCTCCCTCCGTCCCCTCCATCATCTTCATCCCTCATCCCCCCTTCTCTCTCTCTCCCTCCATCCTCTTCATCCCCCATCCCTGTTCTGCTTATTCCTCCATCCATCCCCCCCAACCCCCCTCTGCCTCCCCCCCGCCCGGTGCTGGGGGGCCCAGGTGGGGCCATGCCCCCCCCCACACCCTGTCCCGTTTTTGCCCTCCCAATGTCCCGTTTTTGTCTAAAGGAAATATGGTCAGCCTACTCATCTGGATACATTTGCGCTCCAGATAGATGAGATTTTTGTCCTAGTTCCCATAATCCAACGTTTAAATATTGCAGCCGGATGTCAAAAAGGACTAGGCTATTATGACTGACTGTAGTTATGTAGCTAACATAAGACAGGGGTAATCAACTCTTTCACTCCAGGAGAAGGTAAGCTGATTGCTGAGGAGTCACGAAGGACCTATTTCCCACTCTCTAGCAAAATCAGCGGGGTGCATATTTTTCTTCCACTTTCTGCTGAAGCATCAGCTTTGACCACTATTGGATACAGGACTTAATAGATCCACTGATCCACTTATGTCTTGCAAATCCTATGACAATGCTGCCTTTGCTTGGGAGATTTATATACAGTGGTTTCATTCAAATGTAGCAGTAGTAAGATGCGGAACATTTAAAAAGAATCAGAACAGTTTCTAAAGCATATTGTCCACCTGTCCATTCCCTTTGAATGCACCATTGTGAGTGCTTTAGTGTACATGCTCCTCCACAATAAAGGGATATGGAGTTTACAGCTACATGGGAGTGGGAGGTGCAATTTCCAATTCGGGTAAACATACCCACACTAGCTTTGAGTGAGCTCACATGCTGAAAACAGAAGTGTAGTTGCAACAGTGGGTGTAGCAGAATGGGCTACCCTTAGCCACCCAAATATGTATCTGTGGTTTCAGATGGGCTCGTATTCAGGCAGCTAGCCCATCCTGCCACTCATATTGCTAAAAATAGTAGTGCAGAGCTGTGGCATTCTCAGAGGTGCTACAGAGCTCCCCTCAGACCAACTCCCCTCAACTCCCCCTGACTTCAGTGGGAGATGAGGGCATTCAGCACGTTGCAAAAACAGGCCTACAGGGCACCATGTTCCTCCCAGTGATTAAAGATGTTGCACTGCAGGTTCCAGAGGAAAAGCTTTCATTTTCATTGCCGCTGCATTTTTCATTGAGTGGAACAATGAGCAGGGACCATCCACGAGCCCCACTTGAGCATGTTATACTCACAAGACAATAAAATAAGAAAGAACAGAAGTAAAGTATGCAGGAGAGAGCTTAACATACTTCTCTCTTGCAGCACACAGTGTCCAACTGATCGCCACATTTGGGGTCAGGAAGAAATTTTCCCCCAGGTCAGATTGGAAGAGACCCTGCAGGTTTTATACGTTCCTCTGCAGCACAGGACACGGGTCACTTGAAGGTTTAAACTAGAATAAATGGTGGATTCCCTGTAACTTAAAGTCTTTAAATCATGATTTAAGGATGTTAGTAACTCAGCCAGAGGTTATGGGTCTATTATAGAAGGAGGCGAGTGAGGTTCTGTGATGTGAAGGAGGTCAGATTAGATTATCATGATGGTCCCTTCTGGCCTTAGAGTCTATGAGTTTGAAATTAAATCTGTCTCGTGGCAAAGAAGCAACAAGCCATTTAGAAATGTAAAGGTACAGTGAACAGAAAAGAGGGTCACCACAGGTACATAGCTAAGTGACCCAATATCTATCTGTCTAGGTTTATCAACCTTGCTATGTGATATGCCGTGTACAAGACTATACATGGCGGCTTAACTGAGTCAGTCACAAGTTATTTATTTGGATTGAATGCTATCACTTTAAAAAAAGAAGTTTAGTGGAACATATTAAGAAATATATTTTACCGATAGTCAAACTATCATCCCTTGTCTCCTCCGTGACACACTGTCAAAATACTGTCGTTGTCTCCCATTCAGAAAAGCACCCCCTTTGGGCTTCAAAAGGACCTTTCCTTCACATTGGTATATTTAGTTATGGGTATGTGTGTCTAACAAAGGGCTAACAACCTCCACAGCACTGTATGGTTGCAAATGGGATGAATTAGTAATACTTTCCAGTTAACTAAGTCTCCCCTCAACCCCCATTTGAGGCAGAAAAGTATTATTTACTCTCATTTTACAGCTGGGAAAGCAGAGGAATAGAGAGGTTAAGTCAGCCGACCAAGCTCCTGCCATGGGTCCGTGACAGGGCTGAGAACAGAACCTAGGAATCCTGGCACAGAGGTCCATGCTACAATACGCAGACAACACAGTCTCCGAGTGCCAGACAAACCTCAGGAATGTCATTCTGTCATCTGCTTCATGTGTGTTCTGAGCAATCGTACACAGCAGCTCTGTTTTCACAAACTGCCTTGATAGCTTCTAATTGGAAAATCATACCAGACATCAAATTCTTTACAATCCAAATGACCGAAGAGAGGCACTCAGGACAAGGTAGATTATCCAGCACTGGATGACCCACAGCTGTCAACAAGAGAGCCAGCCTGTGAGGCACACTCAGGAGGCCAAGTCACCCAGCATGCGAGTAACCTGGCTGACACTGGCCTGGAGGCAGCTCCACAGCTGCCAATGAGGGAGTTAAACCAACAGCACAGCCAGATGCTGCTGCTAAACAGTCACATTCCAGAGAGAAGATGGATTTTGTTCTTACACCAAGCACATGCCATCTGCCCAGCAGCTGCGATGTGAACTTCTGAAGAGTATGAGGAATTGGTGAAAATTGAGATTTATCTGCCCTGTTTGTTTTGTAATGGTATTGCCAAAGTTCTAGCTGCAGCTTCAGGTCTTGCCTCAGACAGCATTACCCCTCACACAGACTCCTGGTCGTGGCAAGACTGAGCCCTTCCTAAGTGAAGATCATTGACATTACAATCTTCATTTCCACAGCTGCCTCAGTACGATGGGCTTTCCACAAAGACTGTGCCATCTCTGGAACTGTGCAGCAGTGTGTGAAAAGGCTGCCAAATGCAGGTGCTGTAAGCCGGCTCTTGTTCGGGGACAATAGAATATTTTCTGATCAAGCCAAGAGGTCAGTGACATATTGTGCTAGAGTTAATCACTTATATTTAAGACATTCTGTTGGGAGGGGTGTTTTTTGAGTGGGTGGGCCTTTTGGGATCCATAAAAGAAAAGACTGACTAGGAATCACGAGTGTAACAACTGCTGACTAAAAGAAGGGGAAGAAGCAAGTTTCACCAGCAGGACCACCATCTCCTGAGACCTTAGGATCTACTGTGAAACCACTGGGACTTTGTCTCCTGATCCTAAGCAATATCCTGACCAGAGCAGGCTAAGGGAGGGACCCAGATGACATCACCACCTCCACTGGATCTGGCTTAATCCTAAACACCATCTGGGATGTGAGACTTTCTTTCCCCTTATTGTGTCCTCTTCCTGCTCCACCTTAGTTCTTCTGTTTCCTATCTCTCTCTCTTTTTTTCCCTTAGCCAGCCAAGACTGTATATTCTGCACCACTGCTGTGAGCCTGTGACCAGAAAAGCAGCTAAAAGCAATGCCCTAAACAGTCCAATGCTGGTACAAGTTTGCAAGGTCTCAGAGTGGCTGATCAGAGCGTATGCTGGTCCTGTGTTTCTCCATCAGGGAGGCTGCCAGTGAGAATCAACATCAGAGACAAAAAGCATTTTCTATCTTTGAGGTTCTTTTCTTTCACCTCTTGTATTTTTCCTGTTTTGTCTTTTAGGAACTGGGATCAGACTTTAAACAAACAACAGTTTCAGCCCATCTCACCTAGTTTAATCTCTTCCGCCAAAGAGGATAATTACGAGTGGTGCAAGTAGAAATAATTTATTATCAGTACTGCACTCATGGGAGGACACAAGGGTAGGCACATGACATCCACATGAGTCTCCATGTGACCCTGCCCTGCCCCACCCCGGGGGGCCCACGATCTCCCCATCCCCTCTGATACCCTCCTTTGTATATACAAACATCAAAATGCTTAACCACTCACTTTCCCCCCACATATGTAGTATTCAGTCTGCTTATATAGAATATAAGAGCTGGGTGAGGAGCCATTTCAGCATCTGTATGACTTATTAAAAGACAATTTTTAAGAACTGTATCCTAAACTGCTTTATGGTATTGTAGCGAAGCATTGCACTTCAATGGGGGATTCAGCTTCCTTTATAGGCACAGCTCATGAACTACATAAGAAAATAAGAATGGCCATACTGGGTCAGACCAAAGATCCATCCAGCCCAGTATCCGGTCTACCGACAGTGGCCAATGCCAGGTGCCCCAGAACGAGTGAACCTAACAGGTAATCATCAAGTCATCTGCCATCCATCTCTGCCCTCTGACAAACAGAGGCTAGGAACACCATTCCTTATCCACCCTGGCTAATAGCCATTAGTGGACTTAACCTCCATGAATGTATCCAGTTCTCTTTTAAACCCTGTTATAGTCCTAGCCTTCACAGTCTCCTCAGGCAAGTAGTTCCACAGGTTGACTGGGCACTGTGTGAAGAACTTCCTTTTATTTATTTTAAACCTGCTGCCCATTACTTTCATTTGGTGGCCCCTAATTCTTATATTATGGGAACAAGCACATAACTTTTCCTTATTCACTTTCTCCACATCACTCATGGTTTTTTATGCCTCTATCATATCCCCTCCTTAGTCCCATTGCACATTCCAGGAGTGGTTAAGCATGTTGCAGGATGGAGTCCTTTTTTAGCATGAGCTGTAGTATTACTGATGTCAATCTCTTTGCTGGTCCTGTTTTGTTAAATCAAAAAGATCCCCTTCATAACACTCCTGTTTCAGTGAGTCAGAAAATTCCTCTATTACAGCTACTGTGGTCTATATCCCAGCTTCATAATATGAATTCAAAGTAATTCCAGGTCAAACATTCAATCAAAGATACCTCTTTAAGCTTCTTTTCACCCTCATTAAAGAGATATAGAAAATCATGCAGGGAGTTGGAGAGTTAACAACATGACATTTCAAAGAGCTCTATTAAGGTTTGGGTATTTTTATCTTTAAAAAAATACATTTGCAGATTATAAATCTAATGAGACAATTACAAAAGCATTTTGAGAGTCTTTTCACTTCATCTTTAAGGGGGGAAATGGTACAGGTGGCTTGGAGAAAAGTAAATACACTGCCTAAGCCTTTTTCTTGAATAGGATCCTAACTAGCCATGTTGCAGCTGCAATGAAGTGTCTTACATTCCTGTGATTTATTACAGTAAGGACCACGTCATCTGCCAAAGCGTGCTTGTAAGTTACAAAATGGTTTCCTTAGGAAACATTAGGCAGATTTCAGAGGCTGTTTGCATTTTTACCCTGATTAATGTCTGTGAAGATCTTTTGAAAACTTTTGTATCAAGCACAAATACAAAATCATTACCAAAGAGTTTTCATCAGGAAGGAAGCTCAATTGACTCAGAAAATAGGGATGAGTCCTGAAAGAGAATGCTTACAAAAGTGAGAATGCAGAATGGTATTGAAAGAAACAGAACTTTAGCAATTCTTGGCAGTCTTCAAGCACGCTGTATTATGGACCAAATTGTTTTGTATTTCACATGAAGAGCTGTTCACGGAGGGATACATTATTTTAATAGCTTTTTAACTCAAACTTGACACCAAAGTTCAAGTCAAATTTAAGTAGCAAATTAAGGGCTTGTTATGGTGGGCACTCACCACTGGAGCTCCTCCTGGAAGCGCAGTGCAGAACCACAGTTGCCTCCCTGCCTCAGTTTCCGTTAATAGACATTCAGTGAGTTCAAATGAGGCTCCGATGCAGCAAACAGTGCCCCTTTGAGGGTCTGTTTATTTAACCAAAGGTCAAAATGTGGTACACAAGCAAGACTTCAGCTGTGCATCCTAGCTGGGGGCCACAGTTCATAATAGTCCATCTGCTCACCCACTGCCCCCACCCCTTCCTCCACCCATCTGTGTCCTCAATCCAGGCTTCTTACCAGTAAGCCCTCTTGACCTGGGGCCCCCTCTGTAGTCAGGCCTCCTGCTATCACCTACAAAGAGCTCCCTCTGTGGATTCAGATGAGGTCAAACCACTGCAGCTCTTCTCCTATGTGACATGTATTCCTCTGCAATCTGGACTGCCTGATACTGTCTGGTAAGGTCCTTTCACTGGGACCAGGTATCCCAACGGGCTTGGCACTCACAGCGTTCTCCTGTTGGAAACTCTTCTTCCAGGAGCACCTTTCCTGGAGATCTCCCTAATCAGCTTCCCCCAAGGAGTCCTCCTCTATGTTCTGGGGTCTCCTGCCTGACCCTTCGTAACACCTCAATTAGGCCCAGGTGTTCCTTAGCAAATTAACACCTAGCTTGCCACCTAAAAAATTAACTACTCATAAGCAAATCTGAGTTTCCTCATTCTCCTTGAAGAGACTGTCATCAGTAGGCTGGATGTCTGACCCCCTCAGAGTCAGATACCGTGTGACGGGGCTTGATCCTGTTCCCCTTAAATTCTATTTGCAAAATTGACTTTAATGGGCAAAGGGCTGGGACCAAAATTTGTCTGGTGATCACAATGGAGTTCCTGGTGAACTTTAGATCAGAAAAGCCACTGAACGGTAAAACACAAGCAGTTCTGCATAACCAAACTGACAGGCAGTGTTGGGTCAGGAGAGATTCTACACCAGCGTAATGAATATTCATGGCAGGTGAAATCCTGGCTCTCCTAAAATCAATGGCAAAATTCCCATTTACTTCAATGGGGCCAGAAAGCTGCAGATGCGATTGCCTACACTATGAGCAGCTCTGTCAACAGCTATCAGTTCCTCGGTGCTGAAAGGATAAGAACTCAATCTCACACCATGTTTTTAAATTATAAGATATTGCCTTAGTCAGTGTAAGTCATTTTTGTTCCCAAGAAACTGAAGCTCCGTTTTTTAAAGTTCCATAGCTACAAACAGACCTAAAGGAGCAAGCATGGACAAGAGACCAGGTCAAAACCAACATGAAAATACCAAGGAAGGGTAAAACACATGAAGTACCTAGACTTCACTAGTTTTGAAGGTGGGTGTTCTGAAGTGGGTGTTCTGTTGGGAACACCAGGCCATCAGGAAATAGACTGAGATCACCAATTTGTTTTCCATGGGCTACCAAATAGCTAGCCAAGCCTTTTAGTCAAAACCAACTTGAAATTATGTCTCAGGAAGCAAGGACTATACAGTAGACTCACGATTATCCAGGATTGGGTTAACCAGGATGTGGATTAACCAGGATGTAAAAAAAAAATACATGTAACTCACAGGGCTGACTCTGGCTTTGTTGCTGCCCCAAGCACACAAACAAAAATCCCCAACAGGGCGCAGGGCAGCCAGTGAACCAACACCCCCTTCCCCTGGCGCAGGGAGGCTGGTGAACCAACCCCTCCCCCACATATTTCCTATGAATGGTGATTATCCGGGATTTTATTAACCAGGATTAATTTTTTCCCTATTATCCTGAATAATCAAGAGTCTACTGTATTATTAGCAAACTTAGGGCTGAAATCTTCTAGTGTAAATAGGTGGCCTGATTTTCAGAGTTGCTGAGAACTCACATTGCCCACTGGAATGGATTTGCCAACAGCAAACTACCGCTGCTCCAAGTAACTAGCCATCAGTTTTCTTTAATCATTTTCTTTAAATTTTCAGAGCAGCACACAGTGCTGGCTCCTCCCACATTTTTCTAGATTCTTTTCTGATCTATTTTGAGGAGCTTCTGTGGGGGACTATATTTGTGTTCTAAATTGCAACGGCAGCATCACCAACTAACAGACTTTAGCTTGGGGTAGAGTTTGGAGGAACTCCACCGTTGTCTGGTCCCAAGTCCAGAATGCGAAAGGAGGAGGGTTGTGCGCTGGGTTAGCAACCCGCCACATAAAAAAAACCACCTGCTACAGAAACACCAACAGATTTATGTTGGTGCCTTATACCCCAGCGGGAGTGAAGAGGTTTGATGATGATGATGATGATGAGAGTTTGGAGGCAGCTTTTGTAATAAGTTGCCACACCTTTCAGCACACAAGCCTCAAAAGCAAGTGGCCCTTGCTATCTTGGCCCTTTTATTTCAATATCAGCTTATAAAATGATGGCTCACCAAATGCTCAGTTCCACAGCTGTTTTCTTCCTGCTGTTTCATTATCACAGCTGAACATCTCATCTAAATCACGGGACAACTCTTGGGCGGTGATCCCACGGTGATGAGGTCCACTGGACATGTTTCACTTTTTCAGTTAACCCGAACTAAGACCATCAGAATGCTTCTTAGTATTGTAGTGCACTGTCCTCCCTCCATGCATTTCTACACTCACATTCCAGTTACCATTTTCCAAAATCATTAGCTCAGAAAGAGAAGCCAGGCAATGAACAAATGCTTCTGGCAATTCATTTGATAAAAGCTCTTTATGCAAACTGGTGTATTATTCATGGTTTATTTTAAAACTACTTGGAGGTGCAAACTAAAGCCAATTCTAAACTAAGCATCGTCTGACTTTTGTTCTCATTGGGAGTCACCATGTCCAACCACAAGATGACAGGAGCGCTATTTCTGAGAACCACTGTTAAATGTTATTTTTGCTCTAAAACTGGAGGAGAGGGGATTAATTATTGATTCCAAAGACTGTCGTGTGTTTTGTTAGGGTTGGATTTGTTGCCTAGCAGAAAATACATCCTGAACAGAAACTCATTTATGTTTTTGGTACTCCCAGGCTACTCTGATTCTAAGCTTTTTCATTAAGTAGCACATGCATAATGGCATTACACCTCTTGAGCAGCAAAAACGGCACATAATTTTATCACTTAACATTCAGTCTTTCAAGCTGTGGCTAGATACAGTACATTATTGACAATTCACATTGCAAAACAGATTTATCTAGCCAGCATTTACTACTGCGCTCTCCTTTTATATTAGCCTCACAAGAACTTTCACTTAAAACTGCTCTCCTACTTCTCTGAAATAACTGATTGTAACATGCCTAATTTTAATATGCTCCATTAAGATTTCTTCAGGGTAATTAAACAATTAAATTGACACCAAAGCTAAAAGTGACTTGGACAACCAGCTATTGCATTTCTCTTATCTGAACTTAAATGGATAGGTCTGACTTGAAAAGAGGACACATCTTCCATCTGAAATGGTAGATTTATCCTGAGAGCCAGGTGCTCCTCTCCAATGCACATTGTGCAGAGGATCAACCCATGGAAGTTCTACAGGAAATAGAGCAGGGACGGGAAGTGACTACCCAATACATACCTCCCCACCAGCATTCCTCCTGCATCCACATCATGGAACCTCCTTCCCAAGTAAATGGAGAAGCACGACCTGGCAGGAGGGAGGAGTCAGGAAACAGCCCTGGCTTCTGGCATGTTGTCATCAGAAAACTGACGTGAAAACAACAAAAACCCACAGGTGGGCCACTCTGCCTCTCTCTTTGCTCTGTCTCTTTCCATTGGCACAGCCTGTGCAACAATAAACCAGCGGTGAGGTCTTGTTAAAAAAAAAAAAAATCTGTGCTGCTGCCCTGAGCTGCAGTAACCATCACATTGTACTCTCCAGCACTGGAGTGCTCCTGGAGGAGAAAGAACTAATGACAGCGTGACAACTCTGCCAGCCATTCTGGGGATGACCTGGAGCAGTATAGAACAAAGGGGAGAACTCTGTAGGGTCCAAGATCCCTGGGGACCTTTTTCATGGATCTCTAGCCCGTGCATAAAATCTGGCCATATTGTTGTGGCCTGCCCAGCAGTTCCAAGGGATAGCAGAACCTGGCAGAATGGCATACCATGCCTGTACACAATGGCATCTAGTACAGCCCATTGTGTTTGTTAAATCAACAGAAACAAGGCTGTACAAAGATACTGGTCAAATTCTGCCTTCAGCTGCCCCTATAGAACTGCATTAGCCAGCATCTGTTTAGAAGAGGCAGGGTTCACATAGCCCTGATCTCCACAAGAAGTGACAGCGAACCCCATGGATCTCAGGCCTTGCACAGTTTCCCTCTTTGCCCGCATGTTGCTTCTAGCATTGGCAGCACAGCTGCCATTATTCCACCTGCTATCAGCATTGCTCAGGTCCCTGTTCTAATGAGGATCAGAGAGTGCAAAGCTGCTACTGTTCATTCTCTTCCTGATCACAGTCACATGGTCAGCACTTCCCTTCCCAGGGACAGACAGGACAATCCACCTGGTCCATGAGCCCTCAGCTAGTAGGGGACACTGAAGAGTGATGCTGTTCTCTTCCTTCCTACTCACACAGTAAGAATGTTGTGTTCATGCTGCATGCGGTCTCTGCTAGCTCAAAGAGTAAGAGTACCAAGGTAGGTCCCACATTTGGGCTGCATGTGTAATGCCAACAGACCCCAGGCATTAGCAGGTGTGATCGAACCTGGGACCTCTGGAGCTTAGTGCATGAGCCTTTACCACATGAGGGGTGTGTGTTCCACCTGCACAGCAATGCATTTTCTGCTGATACACCCAGTTTTGCACCAAAAACACAGCTCACAGAAATTTTTGTTTTGTCTCGGTGCAAATAGCCTGCGATGTCTCTGTGCTGACATTCTTAGTCCAGCCTCAGTCTAAAAAAATAAACATCTTCTTTGAGACTCTGACATTTACAAACCTTAGCCTTCTTCTAAGAAAACAGATATGGTCAGTAGGGGGATGATGTCCGCCTTCCCTAACCATTGGGTACTCAGAATGCATCTTGCAGAAGCTACTGAAATTCAGGCTTACCAAGCTTTCAGTCCTTCCTTTCACTATTTACCCTCTCCTTTCAGAATAGTTTGCCCTGACATAAACCTTTTGTTCCAGGTAAACCCCATAACAATATAATAACAACAGCACTTAGAGCTTTCTGTCTTCAAACATTAACTAGCTGATCTCCACAACCCCAGGGGAGAAAGGTCCAGGCCCAGAAATATTACCATCCCCATTTTACAAATAAGAAAACAGAAAAGTTTAAGAAACTGGTTCAAGACTATAGAAGCATACCCTGACAGACCCAAGATTAGAATTCAGGAGTTTCTGGCCCCCGATCCTGGGCACAAACCTCTGCGCAACACCCCTCTGTAGAAGCATTTTTCAAATACGGGGCCCTACAAGTTATGTAGCCCTGAGACCGGATTGCCAAGTAAAAACTCCCTGAACATCCCAAAAATAACATCCTGATCTTTGTTCCATATTTTTATTTTAAAAGACAATTAAGAGTCTTTTTTTAAAAGAGAGAATTCTATTTCCATCTCTATTATATGCAAGGTCTCTGAAGCTTGAAAATAAGATTTCTTTACCTAAGGCTTTTTCCTGTCCTTTTCTATTTGATCAACAGTGACTCTTTTCCTTTGTGCGTCTGAGAAAGAGAAAATTAACACATCTATTTCCCTTTTTTTCCAGTTGCATTTGTGCACAACAGCCATCAGCTGCGATGTCAGCCCAACACTGGGCAGTGTGTTTGTTAGCTCAATACTAGCAGCACTGCTTGATGTAGCATTCAATTGATGGAGCTAGCATAGCATAGGCAAAGATGATGATGATTTTCTCATTCTGCTACACACATGTTAAAAATAGAAGGAATTATAAAGCCATCCCGTGGGCTCCTTTAGAGTCACACAATATCGTCTTTTTTATATATCTTCCTGTGTGCCAGAGGTCATCATTTAAATAATGATTATGTTCAATGCCAAGCTCCTTGCTTGATTTTTCTCACCATGGAAAGAGGAGAAAAAGTCATATGAAACTACTGTTACCATGTTTAATCAATTTTGTAGATTCTAAGGCCATGTGTTATACAGACAGTGATCATCTAGTCTGTATAACACATGCCATAAAATTTAATCCAGCAATTTCTGCGCCTGGGGGATGAACTTGATGAAATGTTACCACCTGATCAGGGATTTGAACCCTATATCCTCTGATTAAAAAGATCCTTTACTAACTGAGCTAGCCAGGACTATATATTGCTTTAGAAGACCTATTGTTATCCCTGATGCAACTACAGCTGTATCACTTGCGGCTGCTGTACATTTTTGCTCAGAATGGTCCTGATCCCGCAAGATGGTGAATGCCCTCTACTCCCCAGTGAATGTCAAGAGTGCCCAGCTTCTTGCATAATTAGGCCCAATATGTCTTTCAGTTTCTGTTCTATTTGCCAGCCAAGGATTTGCTTAAAATTGATGCATAAATTCAAATTTTGATTAAACCCCTCTTTAGCTCAAGTAACAGAACAGCTTTGTCTTTGATAGAGATTAAATACACTAACTGTTAAAAATTTACATGTGGACATCAGAGCCAAGATTTCAAGAACAGGAGGCTGAAGTTAGGTTCTAGCCCTAGGACCCTGGCCCCAACCATGGGTCTGCTCCTGGCTGCCACCCACTCCCAGTCCCGGCTCCTGACCGCAGCTCTGGTCCCGCTCCTGACCCCCAGCCATGGCTCCTGGGGGGAGTGTGGACCAGGTGGTCGGGGGCATGAGCGAAAGAGTTTGGGGACCACTGCTCTAGCCACAGAAACAAGAACTTCTAGGTATGCCCTGGCTGCGTTAAACCAACGTTATGGAACTGTGCTCTAGTCCTAGTAAAAGTCAGGGTCTGAACACAATTCTTTGACATGGTCTGGCTTTGTCCATATAGGCTGGAGCAGTGGAGTCCAATGCCTTGCCAGCAGGCTGGAGCCCATGGGGCTCAACATAACAATAAAGGCACTGCATAAATAAGTGATGGGGATTAACTACTACTTAGAGGTCATATTCTACCCTTGTTCTCAGATCTCCTATTGACATCAGTGGGAGTCCCTCTGTGGTGCAAGGAAAGTTTGACCCTAAATGTACATCTCAATCCATGGACCATAGTTCAAAGAGGAGTCGACCCTCTCCACTGAGTTTGATGCCTCTAATCTTGCACAAACTGTGCTATAATAATTGGAACGCTATACAAAAAATGGCCAGTCTAGCTAGGGACTAACTCATGGGTAGTGTACAGCAAGCTGGGATGCAAATGTACAACTCATTAGCCTGTTGCATACTGATTGTCTGCATAGCCCCTGCTATCATGCACTAAAACTGCACTGTATGGGGGAGCAGTGGCCACAAGGACCTATCGTGTGTGACACATTAGCGTGCTATAGATTTACACCCCTGCTTGCTGGTCACTAACTGCTCACCTAGACAAGCCTTAACTGTTTGAGTCAGTGGAGTTATTCTGGATTTTACACCAACGTAAGATAAGGATATGGCCCACAAAGCACAACTGAAAGGTGAGGGATGGGATGGGATGGAATGTAATGAAAAATACTGGGGCTGAGCAATGAAGTTCAGTAGTTGTGTTTAGTTCCACAATTTTTGTTCCGATAACGTGGTTGTGTGTGTGTGTGTGTGGCGGGGTGACCACCCGCCCCCTACCAGAAGGGGCTTGGGAAAGCCCCAAAAGGGGTTTAAAATAGCCCAAGGAGGGGGTTAAGGCTGGGAGCCAGCAGGCCTTTCAGGCCCGATTGGGCATTAGGCCCAGCTGGGCGGCCACACCCCAAACACAGGCCAGAGTATAAAGGCTGGGAGGCAGGAGCCTAGAGGGAGTCTCCTCTGCATTCAGAGGGAGACAGGCCTGACTGCAGGGGCTTGAGCCAGGTACCTGGGTTAGGGCAGAGCTGGGGCAGGGCAGAGGGAGCTGGGCAGGTTCTAGCCGAGAGCTCCGGGTCTGATACAAGGCCCGACCCAGGAGTACCAGGGTTGCAGGGGGCAGCCCAGGGCTGGAGATAGCGACAGCAGGCCAACCCTCCTTGCCTCTGATGAGAAGCCATGATACTGCAGTCCGCCCCAGTGAGCGGGGGCAAGTGGTGACTGACAGTGGCACATTCTGAGGCGAGGTGGGGATAGGGGGTAGAGGGTTCCCCTGGGGAGGGGAGACCCTCACACCAAACGGGGTACTGCAGGGGTGCAGCACCCACAGTTAGAGGGCACCGGGGTCCGGGAGGGACACGGGGCCAGCAAAGGAGCGGGGCATCAGCCTGCGGAGGGCGCTCTGGACGCTGAAGGAGCTGATTCCCCAGACGACCAGCGGGAGGCGCCGCAGGGGTGAGTGGTGCCCCTGTTACAGTGTGATATTAGCTATCAATAGTGTCATATGTGTTTTGTTTCTTCTGAAGAAAGCTAGTTATGCCCTGCCTTTGCTCTTGGTTTCACTACCTCCTTCCACCTGTTCAGTTTTTTTTCAGCTGGAAACACAGGGGAGGAACCAGACCAATGTGACTCCACACCCTACAAGCAAGTGTAGTTTTGGGAAATCTAATGAGTGTTTCACCCACTGACTTCAGTGGGTGCAGGATCAAAGTCCATAGGAGTTTGTTTGCAAAAAAAAAAAATGCAACTACAGCCTTAACTAGTGAGACAGATATGACATTGCTACAATCAGCTGAATGAGTTCCAAACTATTAGCAGCATTGTCAAGGTTACAGGAGGGAGATGTGTGACGTAAAGCCACATTCAGCAAGATGTGTGTTCTTCCATTAATTACGAGCTACAACTTGTCATCCCGGCTCGCTTGTGACCACATACTACTTCTCAGCAGCTTTTACACATGCTATCGACTGAACAGTTGAAGCTGTTCTCTTCCCATAACGCATCTATAAAGGCATCTGAAAAACCTACTATAATGAAGGACACTATATGGGCAAAAAATAGCCACTAAATCAGATGGACCGATGAGATATTTTCAGACTCTGATTTTTGCACACCCGTTCATTTGTGGGGAAAGTCACCAGTTTGTCCCAATTCCTCTCTTCATCTGGTTTTCTAATAACTTCATCAATATCTTCTTATGAAAAGTTCTTCTTGGCCAACAGCTCAGACAAGGAGTGTTTGCTGCCTGACACTAATATATTAAATACCACCTCTAATGCTCACTATCCACCTCTGAATTAGATGGGATAATTGCAGACCGAATGTTGAATTATGCAATCGCGGTCAACATAAAAACTACAAATATGTGGTGGTTTATTTTGGAGTTTTTAAAAATAAAATAAGCTATAATAGCACTAAGATACCTAACTGTTGCTGAACTGGCCTATACTGTAACTCCTGACACTTTGTGGTGAGATAGGACCTCATCCATTTCCATGTCACCTTATTCTATAATTAGATTGTGCCTTTCTTCTACTATCAAGCAAAAGCATCAGTACCGTGAAGCTCAAAAAGTCAATTTCAGACTTATATTATGTTTTACATGCTGCTTAACTTCGTTCTCCCTGATCTGCTGCCTGATAAAAGCAACAATGAAAATATATTCGAATGACATTTGAGATCTGTAGCTACATTAGTCATTCTGTCAGGTCCACAGAGAATCTCACCAAACTCCAGCAGGAAAACAATTTCCTATAGCACCAGCTGAAGCAGTGAGTTGCAGCTCATTGAAACCCTTCCTAGTACATGATTAAGCAACTGCTGAAGCAGTTGAAACCTGGGCTTGATTATGCAAAGAGAAGATACATAACACAAACTTTGTAGTGACCTCTAGTCACTGGAATGTGATAACCACCCTGAGAGACAGAGATAGGAAGAGGCCAAAGGCAACCGCATGAGAAAAGATAGCATCAGTGGTCTATCTTTAATGTAGGAACTGCCAGAATGCAGATACTGGATTGTATTTTCCTATCAGTCACACCTATGTAAACTGGATTTCCTCTGCTGATGTCAGTGGCGGTATTCTGGATGTGCACCAATCTGACAGAAAGCACAAGTTGGCCCACTGTCTTTATTTTTCAATGACCCACAGAGAGTGATGCTCCAGAACCTTGTGCTGACAGCAGAATGTTGGAAGCAATGTGCTCACTATTTTTCTTCTTCTTTTCATAGCTTATATGGTTACAATGTGTGTTACCTAAGATATAGATAGTCAATAAAAGTAAACTGAAACATGGAAATGCCACTACGGATCCCACTGCTCTCTTAGCATTATGGCTAAAATCAGCCTTTTTGAGTTAGGGGAGATATGAAGGAGTTATGCTGCAACCAGGAACCTCAGGAGGAATTGAACCTGACTCAGCCAGAATTCCTCCCAGGCTTCCCTGAGAATGAATACTACAGTGGTGAGCTGGGCTAACCTCTCCCCTGTGTGGACCCATATAGGACAAGACCCTAAATGTACATGCAGCCTAAGGTCACCAAAATTTAAGTGAGCATGAAGAACGACCCATAGAACCAAGAGTCTGAGCTCAGCTCACCTGAGTTGCCCACTTACTTCATGTAAACTCACTGGGTCAGATCCTCAGCCGGTGGTAAATCAGAATACGTCCTTCAAAATCAATAGAGCTACCTCCGCATACCCTAGCCAAAGATCTGGCCCTTTTGCTGTAATTATTAATCATTACAAACTGACCAAGAGACCATAACTACATGCTGAAGCCACCCTTTCCCTCTTTCTTTGCTTGAGCAGGCTAAACATCTTCGCCACTGAGAAAATACCTGATACGATGGGGGAGGAAGATTTGGAGCCAAGGAAAAAGCCTATTTAAAAAAAAAACAGCAGCTTTCTAAGAAAATTAACTGGGTAGCATAGAAGGCCTTATCTAAAATGCAAAGGTCTGTTATATTAAAGGAGTCAAGAGCCTCCCTTTGTAATGGGCTAACAATATGTTTTCGTGATAGGAGAGATCTATCTCCCAGGGAAGACATTCCCCATTCTCAAAGGAGAAAGTGAACAGTGGTTTTCTAGCAAAGTCTGTCCCTTCTGTATCTGTGACTGAAAATTTGTCCCAGCAACTAGACTACGGTGTAAGAAAGTCACTCATTTCTTTGTGGCAATCCCCTGAGGTGAAGCATCCCAGAAAAGGTTTCAGAGTAGCAGCCGTGTTAGTCTATATCCGTAAAAAGAACAGGAGTACTTGTGGCACCTTAGAGACCAACAAATTTATTTCAGCATAAGCTTTCGTAGGTTATAGCCTACTTCATTAGATACATAGAATGGAACACACAGTAGATAAGATATATATATACACACAGAGAAAATATGTAAAGGTGGAAGTTGTCATACCAATTCTAAGAAGCTATTTAATTTAGATGGGCTATTATCAGCAGGAGAAAAAAAACATCCTAGAAGAGCAAAGGATTAGAGGGGATAGGCCTCACCTAATGATGCAAAGCTTACTCCTGGGGGAATTCTGCGCCACTGGGCAATGCAGAATTTTGCAGAAATTAACATGCACACAGAATTCCCCCTCCCCCCACCCCCCGAAATGGGCCACAGTGCTTCTAGCCACCACTAGGGCCCCTGGACCCAGCAGAGTCTAGCTCACACATAGAAGACACCATTGTGGGGTTAGGGAGCTAGAGCAGGGGTAGCCAAACGTTTTGGCCCGAGGGCCACATCGGGGTTGCAAAATTGTATGGAGGGCTGGGTAGGGAAGGCTGTGTCTCCGCAAACTGCCTGGCCCCGCCCCCTATCCTACCCCCTCCCACTTCCTGACTGCCCCCCTCAGAACCATTGACCCCTCCAAACCCCTCCGTTCCTTGTCCCCTGACCACCCCAAAAGATGGGAAGAGATGCCTGATATTGACAGCACTTCACATTGACATAGCACCTTTAATCCAGGAAAAGCTCAAAGTGCTTTAAAGGCTACCAGCCTGATCCTGCATTGAAGTCAATGGAGAGACACTGATTTACACCAACAGAGGATCTGGCCATTTCTATTATAGAAGGACCACATCCCTTAAAACTACAGTGTGGGCCATGAGGTAGGACATAACAGCTGTTTAACACAAGTACACCTCTACCAAATTACATCAGTGATATGCTAAAGATACAGGCTCAGATTCCCCTCTCATTTATACCGAGTAAAACCAGAGTAACTCCATTCACTTCGGTAAAATTACTGTGGATTTACACCAGTGAAACTGAGAACAGAGATTGTCCTAACTTGTCTGTTAGTGTTGAAAACTATTGAATATTTATGGAATTACCTCTCAAATTAAATCCTACATGGCAATCGAGTTGCCATATATTTAATGCTAAAATCACTGATGCATGGCTAGCAGCAACATTTCTGTTTTTATTGTTTTCTTCAGTTACTCATCAAAGCTAATTTACTTTGAAGTCCAATAAAATGTTCCTTTGGGGGAAGAAGGGGTACAAATATTGAAGAGAAATCCTGTGTGATAGTGCTTTTGGGTATACTATTCTTCATTTTGCTAAAGCTTCCAATTCCCATTAGCAGGAGGAAGGGAACGTAGAATAAAAGAAATGGCTGAAAGGTAAAAACAATTAATCAGCCTGCACATCAACTTTTCCATCTTGGCAATGTGATATATTAGAATTACAAATGTAGGGATGCAAATCTTTAGGTGTACCAGAGATCTGCATAATGGAGCTGGGGGGGGAAGAGTAGGAGACTTTATCTTATCTTTGAGTTCCTCTGAGGCTGCTAGGGGCTAGTTTGGGCCACAGCTTAACTCAGAGTAGCATCAAGGCTGCTCTAAATTCTGCCTGCTGGTATCTGGTTATATGAATACTTTACTAGGCAGTGAGTGTCTAGCCTGGCTGGAGATGTAATCTGGCTGCCTCAATTGAAGCAATGACCTCTTCAGCTCTCTATCTGAGAAACCAAATGAAACCATTTCTGCTGAATTGGACTGACCTCCTTGATCACATGAGATAGGCTCCAATAATGAGGGACGCAGGAGAAATAGCATGTCTTACAACAAGTGATTTATTGTGTGAAGTGTATCCCAAGAAACTAGGCTTCACCTCAGAGTGCACCTCAAGAAGGCAATACAGTAAAAGTTTGCAAAATGCGTTTACAGGCAGTTGATGGACACAAGCAAAATGGGAGTGAATCAGTGCTGCTCACTGATGCACATTCAACTCAAAGCAAAGCCAGTTTTGAATACTTAGGAGGCCTCTGTGAAGTGGTTCTGGAAAATCTATTTATAATCCATTTAACAATCTGCTAAGGGTGGTTCTTTCACAGCACAAGAAAGAATAAGTATCACTAAAGGAAAGTTCCTCTGTATGCAAAGTAGTTTAATTAATAATGAGGTTTTATTTGCTGTTTAAAGATTGACTTGGTTTTTTTCCTGTTGCATCACATTGTGATGCAGAAAGGCAGCCGATGAATTATATTACGGCAGATAAAATCTCCTAACACAGTACATGGTGCTGACTCAACTAAATAATATGCTGTTATTCATTGAGGACAGGTTTGATGGTGTTTATTCGTATGGGACTTTAACCTGAACATGGTCTAAAGCTGGTTCTGTGTCCTTTACCTTCCTGTGTTCCTTTCATTAACTAGCTTGTTTTAAAGCAAAAGAGCAATGCTGGGAAATTAAACTACTGTAGTCACATAAATACACTCAAAAAGAAAGCTGGAGAAGGGGAATAACAAACAAAATGGAGAGTAAGCATCCTGTACTACATATTACAATTTGTTCACAGCAGTTACATAGCCCTTCCTACCACCACAGACCCTGACTCCTCTCTCAAAAAATAGAATGCTTGGACCAACCTACATTTATTTCACCACTGATCTGTAAATTCAGCAGAAAAAATATAAGACAATACACCACAAGATGGCAGACTTTCTCTTCTTATTTTTCTTCATTCACCCACCATTTATCATAACTCCCTTAGGGCCAAGTTCCTTTGTGCCTACAAACTTCAGAGAAAAGAAAAGGTAATTTTTGCTACAAGGGAATAAGCAACATTTGACCCCATTTTACAAACAAAGTTGTACGTTTTCCCTCTGCAAATATACAAAGATACTGAGGCAATCTAATCCTTTCTATAATCATGTTTATTTGTCCCAAGTGTGGAAAACGACTTCCATGGATCTTATGTGGCAGTACACTTGCCTACTCCCAGGAATAGTTGTGGTGGGTTGAGTCTAGCCATATTACCTCATTATATTACTATTCCTAAAATAACTGTAAAATCGACCTTGTTCTCTTATCTATTACATGATGAACAGATGATAATTTATAAAGGAAAAAAATCCATCATTGCTCCCTGTAGGCACAGGTCCTGCATCTCATTTCTATTACGCTGGATGGGGGGTGAGATACCCAGGGCACTGACCTCTGTCAATGATACTATACAGTAACCAAGGAGAGACAAGAATCAGAGCGGTAGCCGTGTTAGTCTGGAATAGCAGAGGTAACAGAGAGTCCTGTGGCACCTTAAAGACTAACTAAAGTATTGAAGCATAAGCTTTCATAGGCTAATACCCACTTCGGCGGATGCAAGGAGAGACAGATTGTAATATTTATATGTCCAAAAGGGGGACAAAAAAATTAAATCATTTTCTTATCCTTCAGTCCCTTCTCTATTTTACATTCTCCTGCATGTTATATGGAGCTACAGATAGATCCGGACTCTAATGACCTAATTTTACAAAAAGGCCATTGACTTCCCCCAAACAGCCTTCAACAGAAGAATCCAATAGCACCTCCTCAAGCTAACCTTGTGGTGGCATGTTTTGTGTAGTGTGTGTGGTTACAGCTGCTCACTGGACAGCACCAGAATTACTCATATTGGGTATAATTTGCCCTACTGTGTTACCAGCATCATGAGATTCTCTCTTACCTTAAAGCATGTCTTCACTACCACTTTAAGTCGATGTTAACGACGTTATGTCGAAGTAAACGTGTACCTGTCTTCACATACATGCCCTTAACGTCGATGTAAAGGGCCTTAAAGATCGATCTTGGCACTCCAGCCTAACCAGTGGCATAAGGCTAATCTCGACGTTCCAAGCTCGACCGTGGGCTAGTGAAGACGGAACCCGACATTAATAGCCTCCAGAGGCTGTCCCACAATGCTCCATTCTGACCGCTCTGGACTGCCTCACTACTGCTCCACTGTGACCGCTCTGCACTGCACTCTGAACTCGCTGCTCTGGCCAGGTAGATAAGACCCGGGAACATTTGAATGCCATTTCCTGTTTGGTCAGCGTGGCCAGCTCACCTGAACTGATCAGTCGCCATTCAGAGCAATCAGCACTAGCCGCCATGCAGAGCTCAGCATCACAGGAATCCATGATGAGCTCATCTACCCTGGAGACCAGCCAGAGGAGAAGAGCTCCAGCATGGTCCACTCGTGAGGTGCTGGATCTCATCGCTATCTGGGGAGAGGAATCCGTGATGTTGGAACTCCGCAACAACAAACGGAATGCCAACACCTACGGAAGAGTCTCCAAGGCCATGCTGGAAAGGGGCCACAACAGGGACACCACACAGTGCCGCGTGAAAATTAAGGAGCTGCGGCAATCTTTCCAGAAAGCCAAGGAGGCAAACGGGCGATCAGGGGGCGCGCCACGGACATGCAGGTTCTACAATGAACTAAATGCCATAATGGGGGGCGCCCCCACCACCATCGCGCCGGTGTGCGTGGACTCCACCGATGGGATCATCGTCAGGGAGGAGACTGATTCCGAGGAGGACGAGCATGAAGAAGAAAATCTCACGGAGCAGCAGGAGCCCAGCGGAGAACCCTTGTACCCAGAGAGCCAGGAGCTGTTTGTCACCCTGGAGCCAGTACCCTCCCAAGCCTCCCAGGGGGGTAAGTGTTTCTTTTTTAAGGGATTACATGACGCGTGATTTTGTAAAGGAAGCATTTATTAATGAGTAACTTGCCCTAAGGACTTAGCGTGCTTTCATTGCTGGTCAATTTCTACTCAAAGAGTTTGTCAATATACTCCGGGATTGACCATAAGTCCTCCGCGGACATTTCAATGAAGCTCTCCAGGAGGTAGCGATGAATCCAGCGCAGCAGATTTCTGGGGAGAGCTGCCTTATCTGGTCCCCCGTGATAGGACACCAACCCACGCCACGAAAGTAGTAGGTTGTCTGGTATCATTGAGCAGGCTAGCATTGCGGCGTATGGACCAGGACTTTGCATGGACTCAAGGAGCATGCGCTCCCTATCTCTCCGAGAAATTCTCAGCAAAGTGATGTCATTCAGGGTTGCCTGTTTGAGATACGGACTGCAATTAGTCGGGAGATAAAGAGTCCCAGCTGCAAAGTTCTCTTTTCTGCTGAGGACCGACGAACCGAGCACCCCCCCCCCCACGAACGCTGACCGCCGCCCCCCCCCCCCCCCCCCCCAGCCCGTAGCGTTAGCTGGCAGGGAATCCGAGCCGTCTGCACGCGGTCTGAAGAGCCCCAAAAAGACCTTAGCCCTTAGCGAGAGATTTTTTGGCATTTGCTTTGCAGTTTGCGGTTTCAGTGGGAGCCAGCCACGCGGTGGGGGGAAGGGGGCGGGGTTACTCTACAGTATGCAAGCGCCACTTTTAACTTACCATGGCCGGCTGCACGGTGATTTCAGAAGCCGTCTTGGGCTGAGGCACGCATATGTGTCTGAGATGCTCTGAATTTTCTGAGAGCTTGTCAGTCAGTTTTAGGTGTACAACATGACCTTGTACAGAAATCATATCAGGCCTCTGAATACTGAGGTTGCAAATGGAATACTACTCCCATTGTGTACAGTCCGAGACTGCCTCCTAACCTTGAATGTATCTGTCTCATAACTTTCAAACTTTCTTTTTCCCACACTTGCCCACAGATGAACAACAAGTATCTCACAACCCCCCTGCCTCCTCATCACGCCGTGCACCGCAGATAAGAAAGCGTAAAAAGAAAACGCGAACGCGCGATGAGATGTTTACTGAACTCGTGGAGAACTCGCGTGCTGAGGCAGCCCGCCAGACGGACTGGAGGGAAAGAATGATACAGGCAAGGGATCGAGAGATTCAGGCAAGGGATCGAGAGATTCAGGCAAGGGATCAAGAGAGAGAGGAAAGGAAGCGAGAGAGAGAGGCAAGGGATCGAGAGAGAGAGGCAAGGAATCGAGAGAGGCAGGAATGGAGAGCCGCTGAACAAAAGAGGGTAGAACGTGAGGAAAGACGCATGGATGCTTTCCTCCGCATAATGGAGGACCAGAGCGACATGCTGCGATCTCTGGCGGAGCTGCAGCATGACCAAAGACCACCTCTGCAGCCCCTGTGTAACCACCTCCCCCCCTCCCCAACTCCCATAGCTTCCCCACCCAGACGCGGGTTGAGAACACGGGGGGGCAAGCTCCGTGGGCCGCTCCACTCTACCCCACAAGCCAGCAGAAGCAGCAGCAGCAGCAGCAGGCTGACATTCTCGGAAAACTTTTGAAAGCTGCTGAGTCTTGCCAACCCCTCCTCTCCACCCTTCCCACCCCCCCCTCCTTTGCCCGCTCCTCCCCACTGCGACTCCAGGATCCCTCCAGGATACCAAGACAGTGATCCCCTGTATTTGTATTTCCGAGTAACCAATAAAGGAACCATGATTTTTCAAACAGTGATTTTATTTTCTCTGCAAGCATGGGGAGGGAGGAGGGAAAGCATGGGGAGGGGGGAGGGAAAGAGGGTTCAAGGGCAGCAGGCTTACAGCACAGCAAGGGAGCAGATTCTCAAACGCCATCTCGGGCACTGATAAAACTGTCTTTCAAGGCGTCCCTGAGGCGCAGGGCCTCACGGTGGGCTCTTTTACTTTCCCTGCTGTGTGGCTGCTCATAAGTAGCAGAAAGTAAATTTGCCTCTGCCTCCCAGCCCGCCATAAACGTTTCCCCCTTGCTCTCACAGATATTGTGGAGCACAGAGCAAGCAGCAATAACAATGGGGATATTTCTCTCGCGGATGTCTGAGCGTATCAGTAAGGAACGCCATCTCCCTTTCAAGCGGCCAAATGCACATTCTACGGCCATTCTGCACTTGCTCAGCCTGTAGTTGAACAGCTCCTGACCCCTGTCCAGGGCTCCTGTGTAGGGCTTCATAAGCCAGGGCATTAGGGGGTAGGCTGGGTCCCCAATGATCACGATCGGCATTTCGACCCCCCCCACGGAAATTTTCTGGTCGGGGAAGAAAGTGCCTTGCTGCAGCTGTCTAAAAACCCTAGAGTTCCTGAACACTCGAGCGTCATGAAGCTTTCCCGGCCACCCCACGTACAGGTCGGTGAAACGTCCCTTGTGGTCAACCACTGCTTGCATGACCATTGAGTAATATCCCTTCCGGTTTCTGTACTCGGCGGCCTCGTGGTCCGGTGCCAGGATAGGGATATGAGTCCCATCTATAGCCCCACCACAGTTAGGGAATCCCATGGCGGCAAAGCCATCTATTGTGGCTTGCAGGTTTCCGAGGTTTATAACCCGGTGTAGCAGCCGCTCGACGATTGCCCTGCTTACTTGCATCACAGCAAAGCCCACTGTAGACCTACCCACCCAAAACTGATTCGCGACTGACCGGTAGCTGTCTGGCGTTGCAAGCTTCCAGAGGGCTATCGCCACTCGCTTCTCCACTGTAAGGGCCGCTCTCATTTTGGTATTCCTGCGCTGGAGGGCCGGGGACAGCAAGTCACAAAGTTCCATGAAGGTGCCCTTTCGCATGCGGAAGTTTCTGAGCCACTGGGAGTCATCCCAGACCCGCAGCACTATGCGGTCCCACCAGTCTGTGCTTGTTTCCCTGGCCCAGAATCGGCGTTCGATGGCATGAGCCTGCCCCATTGCCACCATTTTTGACAGATTGTCAGTCGCCCTACTTGCAAAAACGGCAGTGTCCCTGTCGTCCCCACTGTGCACGTCAGTGTCCCTGTCGTCCCCGCTGTGCACGTCCGTGTCCCTGTCGTCCCCGCTGTCCTCGTCCATCTCCTCCTCACTGTCATCGGGTTCCAGAAAGCGCGGTTCTCCCCGGATCGCATTCCTCCTCTGCAGACGGTGCAGCAGGAACTCAGCAACCGTGATCGAGGTCCTCACAACAGCCATTACTGCAGCCGTGGTGTCAGCGGGCTCCATGCTTGCAATGCTATGGCGTTAGTTCGGCGGAGAAAGGGCGCGAATTATGGGATGCCTACCCACAGGGCACCGCTTGTAATGGGGGTGGGCGGCGCGGAAAAAGGGCGCGAAATTTGGAAATGCCTACCCACAATGCTGCACTCGAAATGGTGCCTGCTGGGGGATCAGGGAACTGTGGGATAGGTACCCAGAGTGCAACGCATGTCATGTCGACGCCTGCAAAAGTTTTGCAGACAGACACTGTCGACTTGCTGTGCTTAGCTGTGCGTAGTGAAGACAGACAACATCGACTGTATGCCGTCGCGTTCACAAGATCGACATAAAGGAAATCGAACTACTGCTGTAGTGAAGACATACCCTTAGGCTTGTGCTCTGAGGCCCCCACTTCAGCAAGGCACTTAAGCACATGCTTAACTTTAACCGGAGGCATCTTTGTGTGTGTGTGTGATATATGTGGGGGGGGCAGTTCTCATATATGTGAGGCAAATGATATATGTGGGTGGTATACAATTGATGTTGCGTTGCATCGCATGTGGGGAGGATTGAGGAAGGGCTGTGTGGAGGTGGGTGAATGGGGGGAAGGGGTGGGTGTGGGGAGAACAGGGGGGTGGAAGGGCTGTGCGGAGGGGGACGGATGGGGGAAGGGCTGGGGGGTGAGGGAGGAGGGGGGAAGGGCTGTGCGGAAGTGGACAGATGGGGGAGGGCTGGGTGTGGGGAGAACGGGGGAGGGGGACGAATGAGGGGAAGGGCTGGGGGTGGGGTGGTTGAGGGGAGATGGGGGGGAAGGGCTGGGGGCGGGGTGGGTGAGGTGGAGGGGGGAAGGGGTGAGGTGGGGGGGAGAGCTGTGCGGAAGTGGACAGATGGGGGGGAGGGGCCGGGGTAGGACGGTCGGGGGGCGGGAAGAGAGCGATGTGTGTCCCCACCGCCTCGCCTAGCCGCTCCGGCCCCTCCGCCCTGCAGCCCCCGCCCCCAGCGAACCAGCGAGTGGCCGCGGCTAGAAGGGCTGCGCGCGGCTCTGGCGCCCGGCGGGCCGGAAGAGGAAGTGCCGCCTTCATCTCCGGGTGGGGGGGAGAGCGCGTCCTCGCAGGGCCAGTGGTCCCGTCCGCTCGGGGCACCGGTGAGTGATGGGGGGGGGGGAATCTCCCAGCTCGGGCACCAGGGGAGAAGCACCCGCCGAGGGAGTGTCAACGCTGAGAGAGAAAATAACCCCCCCCCGAGAGGGGCATAACCCCCCCCTTCCGACGAGCTCCTCTGCCGCCCCCCCCGAGAGGGGCATAACCCCCCCCCCGTTCCGACGGGCTCCTCTGCTGCCCCCCCCCGGAGAGGGGCATAACCCCCCCCCGTTCCGACGGGCTCCTCTGCCGCCCCGCCCCCCGGACAGGGGCATAAACCCCCCCCTCCCCCCGTTCCGACGAGCTCCTCTGCCGCCCCGCCCCCCGCAGAGCGGCATAACCCCCCACCCCGTTCCGACGGGGTCCTCTGCCGCCCCGCCCCCCGCAGAGGGGCATAACCCCCCCCCGTTCCGACGGGGTCCTCTGCCGCCCCGCCCCCCGCAGAGGGGCATAACCCCCCCCCCCGTTCCGACGAGCTCCTCTGCCGCCCCGCCCCCCGCAGAGGGGCATAACCCCCCCCGTTCCGACGGGCTCCTCTGCCGCCCCGCCCCCCGCAGAGGGGCATAACCCCCCCCCGTTCCGACGAGCTCCTCTGCCGCCCCCCCCCCCCCGGACAGGGGCATAACCCCCCCCGTTCCGACGGGCTCCTCTGCCGCCCCGCCCCCCGCAGAGGGGCATAACCCCCCCCCTTCCGACGAGCTCCTCTGCCGCCCCGCCCCCCGCAGAGGGGCATAACCCCCCCCTTCCGACGAGCTCCTCTGCCGCCCCGCCCCCCGCAGAGGGGCATAACCCCCCCCCTTCCGACGAGCTCCTCTGCCGCCCCGCCCCCCGCAGAGGGGCATAACCCCCCCCGTTCCGACGAGCTCCTCTGCCGCCCCGCCCCCCGCAGAGGGGCATAAACCCCCCCCCGTTCCGACGAGCTCCTCTGCCGCCCCGCCCCCCGGACAGGGGCATAACCCCCCCCGTTCCGACGAGCTCCTCTGCCGCCCCGCCCCCCGGACAGGGGCATAACCCCCCCCCACACACACACTGTTCCAACGGGCTCCTCCAGTCGTTCTCCCCCCCCCCCGGAGAGGGACGTAAACACCCCACCCTCCGTTCTGACGGGCCCCCTTTGACGCGCCCCCCCCCCAGAGAGGGGCACAACCCCCCCGTTCCCACGGGCTCCTCCGGTTGTCCACGTGGAGGAGGGCATAACCTTCCCTTCCAATTGGCTGCTCTAGTGGACCCCACCCTCCCATCCCAGAACAAGACTGCCCCGCCTCAGGAGAAGAGATTATGGTAACCAGCTGTTGTATATAGACACCTGTTACCTCCTTCTCCCATCCTGATTTTTCTTGTTATCTGGTGCAACCGGTGCTGACAAGAGTGAACATCCTTCATGCTCCTGGGGACCTGCCCTTGCACCACTTGAGTCTTGTTCCTGTGCACTTTCCTAGAACAAGACTGTTAATAATTGAAAACTCAAGAGTCCACAGAACACTAAGTAATGACTGTTCCTGCTGCTCACACCTGGGACGGGGAAGGATTTGTGCTTCTAGGCTAGGTAGTGCTTTCCTGCCTACTATGGGGAGACTCCCACTACCACTCCCCTGACTTTGCTACATTTACCTAAGAGGAAGGAAGCCTCATACAGTATTTACCTTTCTGTATGCTTCCTCCTACTCTTGACACCTAAAACTCCCAGTCTTGAAAGGCTGTAACATTAACTGAAATGTATCTGTGCATCCACTGCCCTTTTATAAGGAACTCTATGCTGGACTTTTGTATAAAGGCACTAAATTCTCAAATCCTTTCCCACAGCTCAGTTAATAAATCTGACTGGGAAATAATCCAAGTGATTGTTTCCCAGGATGGACAGCTGAGACTTTCTGCAGTTTAGTTGTTAAGGAGAGAGACCACAGAAAGAGCATGCATCTTACTATACATGTGGCAAGACTCAAGTTTAGCCTAATCCCTAGTGATGAATTCCCCAGCCAAGGAAACTCCGTCTGTGTGGAATGAGAGAAGCAGGATTCTGAATTGTACGTGGTATGGCAAAGCTTTGTCCTTCAAAATAGCTTTACTTGATTAAAGTTTTGGATTGAATTACAGTGAAAACCAAGTTCTTTTGACCGATGTTTCAGCTGACAGCTGCCTGTATCAGCAATGATTACTTATCTGCAACTCTACTTCTCTGAAGATACCTGGATTTCTATGCTAGGGTTCTCAGCTACCTGGCATGAGACAGGCTGGAGCTTCCATAGCTCTCCAAATTTTGAGCCCACGCAGCATAGGCAGCTAGTACTCATTCTGATACCAACTGACAGTTTCCACTTCCTTTGTTAAAGGAAAGCTGTTCCATCCAGTGCACAGACAAGAGATTGAACACAGATTTCTGAGCATAAAGATCTTGAGGGAATACTTTTACAGAGTTAATTTGGAAATATCTTTATTCTGTAACTACCATAATACTTAGGATTGATAAGAGTATTATAATTAATTCTTCTGCTCTTCTCATGATAATGTACAGTGGCTTAACAATTTAAACTAATTAGAAAGTTAGAGAAGCTATAATTGCAATTTAAAATGTAGGAACTTCTTTTAAACTATGAACAGAAAAAGTTTATGTTGAGATAAAATTGAATCGTTACAAATAATAATTTTCCATAACCTCTCAAAAGGTGTCTTTTCTTTCTAGGAAAAATGATTTCCGAAAGCAGTTCTTTTGTGAAAGGTATGATGTTAGGAGGACTCTTCTGTGTGTTTGTTACATTCATAGGACATAATAAGATGGGCCATGGGACTAAAGCACATCAGCATGAGCATCATCATATTCAAGCACCTAACAAAGAAGATGTCTCAAATCTGTCAGAAGGTGAGCGCATGGAGCTCAGCCACAGTATCCGTGTTTATTGTATCATCCTTGTAAAACCTAAAGATCTCGGAAATTGGGCTGCTGTGAAAGAAACATGGAGCAAACACTGTGACAAGGCCGAATTCTACAGTTCTGAAAGCATTAAGGTGTTTGATTCTATTGTTCTCAACACAAATGACATGTGGGTGATGATGAGAAAAGCTTATAAATTAGCATATGAACGCTATAAAGATGAGTACAACTGGTTCTTTTTAGCACATCCAACTACATTTGCTATTATAGAAAATCTCAAATATTTCTTGCTGAAAAAAGACGCATCGCAGCCATTTTATATAGGGCAGACTGTAAAATCAGGAGAGCTTGAGTACGTAGATGGTGAGGGAGGAATTGTCTTAAGTATAGAGTCCCTAAAAAGACTCTCTAAAATTTTTGAAGACCCTGATAAGTGTCCAGAACAGGGAGGCTTGATTTGGAAACTCTCTGAAGATAAACAACTAGCAGTCTGCCTGAAATATACTGGAGTATTAGCTGAAAATGCAGAAGATTCTGAAGGAAAAGATGTCTTTAACACCAAATCAGTTGGTTCTCTTATTAAAGAAGCAATGGCTAATCACCCTCAACAAGTAGTAGAGGGATGCTGTTCTGACATGGCCATCACTTTCAATGGACTGTCTCCTAACCAGATGCATGTAATGATGTATGGCGTTTATAGGCTCAGAGCATATGGACACAATTTCAAAGATGCACTGGTTTTCTTACCTCCCGTAGGTTCAGACAATGACTGATAATTTTTCAAAGAAGGCATATGTATTGTGTAGAACATGCAGTCAGCTGTTAATACATAATATGACTTGCATGTAAACAAGTTGGTGCAATTTTTGTATTTGATGGTATCTGTGTATTTTTTGCACATCAGGGTTTGGCCATTTTAGTTTTAAAAAGGGGGATCTTTTTTTTTTCTAAAACTTTTATACAAAAATGTTTCTAGCTCTTGACTGTGTTGGAATGAAAAATGTTAATGGTAATGCTAAAATCTTTGTGTGATAAAGAAATTGAATTTATAGGGGATGTTTGTATGGCTAAATATTTATAAGTGAAAACTCAACAAATGAATCTTAATCTATTGTAATTTAAATATATTTTTACAAGGTTTTTTGATTTTGAACTCTTCCATGCACTTCTTGAAAATCTTTATATCTTTCTAAGATGTACAAATAAAACTGAAAATACAGATTTAGTATTAAAGTACAACTTTAAGCTGTTTTCTTTACACTAGTGCATAGAGCAATTTTTTTTTCAGTTTATTGTAGTCTAGAATAGAAATGCCAGTGGTCTGAATTTTTACACTTTCAGAAAAAATGTAGCTGTATTAATATGAAGAAACCTAATCAACTTCATAACCAGCTGAAGGCTACTGTGCCTACTGATATTGCTGTTTAGTCAAACTTCTATAAGAAAAAAACACATGCATTTCCTCTGTTTTACTTTGTACATGTGCTAGCACTCTGCACAGTTCAGGGAGGAGAGGATATCCAGTCTCTTCACTACCTTCTGCAAAAACACCAGTAAAGCTGAAACTAAGAGGCACCATACAGATAGGTGCAGAGGACAGAGGGATCAAGCCAAAGGATGTGACCAAGCATGGTTGGTATTGCTGTTGGGGCCCATCTAAATGATCCTTCTAACCATCAGTGGAGGTGGGGAATCTTCATGTAAAACACATTTGTTCTAGTAACTCAGGAAATGCTCTATTAAACAGAATTTTCTAGCAATTTCAAAAAATCAAGATGGAAATGTACCTTTAACGTATTCTTAGCAAAAGCACTGAAGGTGACAATATTGAAATGCTGCATCTGAAACAAAAATACTCGTTTGCTATAAATCCTAGTTAGGAACTTTTCCTTCTTTCCATGGCATAGTAGACATTACGTATGCTACCGTTCACTTCTGTTGTATATTACATACACTGATTTTATAAACTTAAGTCCCATGCCCTAGATGACTAGTTAACTGTCTACATATATTGCTGCTTGCATGAAAATAACTGAGTTAACACAAGGGTGGGTGGGGTTTTTTTATTTTTAGAGAAAAAATCAACTCCAATTGTGGAAAACGTATTAAAATTTCACTTTTATAACTAGTATTAGCCAATTGCAAGTGTCACAGAAGGATAGACACTGACATTCAGCTTCATTAAATGTGTCCTACAAATGAGAGAGGGGTTTGTAAGCTGGAATGATCAGTTAAAATAAGATAAAAGGGTTTTTTTCATTTAATATTTCTATAGTTAGAGTATCCCATAACTCATTTATTTCTTCAAAAATTGTTAGTGACATTAAAACCTACTAAGCTGTGGCAGAAGAGGAAATTTCAACGAAAGGTAGTTTTATCAAATGTGAAATTACATAATCAAAGAACCAACCAAAGCTTGTGGAAGTTAAACTTTTGAAATACATATATTTAAAACAAACTGGTACAGGTGTTGGGTGATTTCATTCACCACATCAAGTGAGGTGTCCTTTTTAGTAATACCTGGGTTGCTCTTCTATTGTATTTTTGTCTTGAGAGCTGCTTTGTAAGTTAAGGATGGGCTGGGTTCATGTAATTATATGCACAGTGGAGATTCTCAAAATTGTTGGATGTGTTTAATACTCTTAAGTACAAGTAGTTGTAAGATAGTTAAAAATAAATTTAATCACCCATTAAGGTAAGTCAAAAAGTGCTTATGTATTTTGTAAATTCCATTTTCATAAAATAATCTTCCCAAGATTCTTTTGAAGTTAGGTCAGAAAAGAGACTAAAAATAGGCATCTACTTATTTAGATCTCCTGCTGTGTAATTCACAGATCACATAGTGACAAGTTTTCACTCCTGCTAGGAATGTGGTGTCATGTTATGGGAAAGGGAACTACAGTGTATTTAAATCCATACACAAAATTAACTAAATGAGTGAGTGAGCTTGAATTTACAAGCTTAGATATTAGAAAATGCTAGTTTGGAAATGGAGCAGAGCTGAGCTGGAAACCAGTGAAGCAATAAATGTGGAATAATACACTCAATTTAGAGAATAACTACATTTTAAATAATTAGTCCCCCAATGTCACACTGCTCCTGTATTTCCATGTAGAATTCTTCTGCCCCACCCTTAATTTCAAAAGACATAGAAGGGGGGGCTGTCATTATCATGTACTGTAATGTTGGTACTAGACTGTTCTCAGTTTTAGATCCTCTACCTCCACATTTCCATTATGGGGAAAGGGCTTTGATATTTTACTCCTCCTGCCCCAGCAGAAGGGAATAAGCAATTTTAGCAGGTTATTGATTTTTTTTAAGTCTTTTTGGCAGGGGAAAGTTAAATAGATATTTCCTTCGCCCTTTCTTTGTTGATGCAGACAAGGCTGCAGTTTTAGCCTGAGGCCTGGTCTACACCCAAAGTTGCAGCAGTTCAACTAAATATGTAATTTTAAACAGATTTCATTAACTTGCTCTGTAACAGGACATTCTTAAAATCAGTGTAAACTTATCCATCTATAGAAGGGACAAAGAGTGCTGGGACACCTTAAAGACTAAAGTATTGAAGCATAATCTTTTGTGGGCTAATACCCACTTCATCAGGTGCATGCAGTGGAAGTATCCAGGGGCAGGTATAAATAAGTAGGCAAGAACCAGGTTGGAGATAACAAGGTTAGTCCAATCAGGCTGAACCAGCTTGTTATCTCTCATCAGGGAGGATGAGATTCCTCTAGGAGCTGGGCTGGAGATGTGAACACCGAAAAGAGAAACTGCTTTTGTAATTAGCAAGCCATTCAAAGTCTATGTTCAATCCTAAATTGATGGTATCAAATGTGCAAATGAATTGCAGCTCTGCAGTTTCTCTTTGCAGTCTGGTCTTGAACTTTTTTTTGCTGCAATATGGTGACCTTTAAATCTGTAATTGTGTGTCCAGGGAGACTGACGTGTTTTCCTACAGGTTTTTGTCTGCTGCTGCAAGACCAGCCCAAGAAAGAATACACCAGAACACCACTGGCCATCACCTACAGTCCTCAGTTAAAACCTCTCCAATGCATCATCAGTGATCTACAACCCATCCTGGACAACAATCCCTCACTTTCACAGGCCTTGGGAGGCAGGCCAGTCCTGGCCCACAGACAACCCGCCAACCCCAAGCATATTCTCACCAGCAACAGCACACTGCACCATAACAACTCCAAGTCAGGAACCAATCCATGCAACAAACCTCGATGCCAACTCTGCCCACACATCTACACCAGCAACACCATCACAGGACCTAACCAGATCAGACACACCATCACTGGTTCATTCACCTGCACATCTACCAATGTATTATATGCCATTATGTGCCAGCAATGTCCCTCTGCTATATACATTGGCCAATCTGGATAGTCCCTACGAGAAAGGATAAATGGACACAAATCCAATATCAGGAATGGCAATATACAAAAACCTGTAGGGGAACACTTCAACCTGCCTGGACACACAATTCCAGATTTAAAAGTCACCATATTGCAGCAAAAAAAGTTCAAGACCAGACTGCAAAGAGAAACTGCAGAGCTGCAATTCATTTGCACATTTGATACCATCAATTTAGGATTGAACAAAGACTTTGAATGGCTTGCTAATTACAAAAGAAGTTTCTCTTCTCGGTGTTCACATCTCCAGCCCAGCTCCTAGAGGAATCTCATCCTCCCTGATGAGAGATAACAAGCTGGTTCAGCCTGATTGGACTAACCTTGTTATCTCCAACCTGGTTCTTGCCTACTTATTTATACCTGCCCCTGGATACTTCCACTGCATGCACTCAACAAAGTGGGTATTAGCTCATTAAAGCTTATGCTTCAATACTTAGTCTTTAAGGCACCACAGGACTTGTCACTTCTGCAATTCCAGACTAACACAGCTACCTCTCTGATTCTTTACCCATCTATAGTTATAGCAGCAAGTTAGAATGGTAAGTGTGTTCATAGAGGGTCCTGGCCTGAGGTTACTATTCCTTTCCAAGTAGGGGCAGGGCAGGCAATGTTAGAGCTATTTACTTTATATGAAAGCAACTTTAAAACTACAGTAGACTATTATCTAGAGGATGATAGGGAAAAAATTAATCCTGGTTAATAAAATCCCAGATAATCACCATCCCTAGGAAATATGGGGGCGGGTGGGGAGTTGGTTCATCAGCCACCCTGTGCGCGAGAGAGGGGGGGTTGGTTCACTGGCTGCCCTGCACCCTGGTGGGTTTTTTTGTGTGCACACACGCTTGGGGCAGCAACAAGCCAGAGCTGGCCCTGCGAGTTACACATTTTTTTGACATACTGGTTAAACCAATTCTGGATAAGTGAGTCTACTGTATACAAATCATAGCCAGAAGCTGTTTGAGGTAAGTTACTCCCTCCCTCATTCTGTGAACTGTAACCAATTCACTTCCATTTCTTATGTTATCAGCTTCCCATGTTACCAAAGAGAAGTTTAGTTGACAGTATTTAATCATCAAGGCAAAGAAGAATCTTATTTCCTATGCAACCCCTCCAAGAACAGGTCTAGTTTACAGTATTAGGGCAGATGCTTTGTAAAATAAGGGGAAAAAATCTGAATTTACTTGACTCATACAAATTAAGGCATGTAATATAATCCCACATACGGTTAATGGTGAGGTCAGAGAAGCTTTATTACCAAGTTGAAAGACTGACATGTAACTGTTTTAGAATAAAATGTGAGCATTGATATTTGTATAGCTTTCTTTGTTCAACAATGATAGGGTAGTAGCTACCAAGCTGTTTTGTTTAGTTTTCATTCCTTGGTTAATACAGTATGTAGTTGGAGCATTAGAATTCTGTCACTTTCAAAAGTGACACCTTTTAACTTAGTGTTAGGTGAAGAGGAGAAATCTTCAAGATAGCATTACCTAGTGTTAGGTAAAATATATTTCATAGCCCATATCTCTAACAACATTTTAGGGTAAGGGAAGAGAGTATTTCTCTAAGTCAATAGTTCTTGAATTAAAGGATCCAAAAATGTTGAAACAAAACACGCACACACACACACACACACAGAGAGAGAATAAGACAAAAGCCATTTGATGCAAATACAAATATTTTAAATATTAATAAATTCTTCCACTGATGAGTCATGTAGTTATTACTCTGGTCATTCCATGAGTGGTAGAGACCTCAGATGTTTCCACACAGCAACATTCTTTCTGCATGCACAATCACTTAAATACAGAGGATGACTCTGTGCATGCAGTCCCCATTTATTAGTAGTAACAGCCCATGTGCAGGTGATAGGATGCACGAATGGAGACCTACTTGATATTCCTTTTAAAATTTGGCCCAGAAATACTAACGTCTGGTTACAGGACGTGTTAGCGCTTACCCCTGTAGCCATTTAAAGTTTCCCCAGTGGTACTATAGATTTTCAATGCAGGGGAAAATTGATCTCACATATCATGTGGTAACTGATCATTTGAACAGCATATCTTGTGTAACCTGGTGATGTCACCTGTCTCACAATCCAGTGTTTATTTTATAGTCCATAAAACTAATTGCATCTTAAAAAATGGCCACTCAGCTGAGTAAAACATTCACACCATTACTGTTGGACAATAAGTTAAATTAGAATTTGACACAAAGAATATGGAACATAGAAACATCGAGTTTGTGTGTTGAAAAGTCAAAAACTGTAACATCCTTCTAGGCTTTCCGTAATCAAAAGCAAATGTATTAACACATTTTAGAAATTTTATATACAACAAAATTAAATATATCCTAAATCCAATTTAAATTACTGTGCTAGGAGAGAGCACAAAATTTTACACCAGTTAGCTTTCTTTCTTCTTAGCAGGAAGTGTTCTCACTGTTCACATATGATCTTTTCATCAGATATAATCTTCAAGCATTTTGACAACATGGGTTTAGGATAAAAGCTGAAGTGTAATAAGTCTAGAAAACTATTGTCGCTGACAGGACTTGAGCATTCACTTGATTTATTTAGCGTAGCCACTGAACAAAATAAATGTGTACATTCAGTCACATTAAAAACAAAAGGAATTACAAAGCAGTCCGTTTACTCTAAGTGCATTCCTTTGTGGTCACACAGTTTCATTTGCTTCACTTATAGGTCTTCATATGCCAGAGGCCATCATTTAAATAATGGATATTTTCAATGCCAATCCCTTTATTGACTTTCTCACTGTGAAAGGAAAAATTAAATGTAAAAGATTTAATGGTTCATTACTATATACTTACAATTGAACTGAACTAACCTTTTGGGCTTGTCTACATTAGTTTGTAGTCGTGTGAGTTAATTTATGTTAAAATACATGAAAAGCTGTAGAAGAGCCTCTTTATGTAAGCTGTCTGACTTTATACCTTAGTTTTTAATTTAAACAGCATCTTAACAAAATAAAGTTCAAAGCACATAAAACATAATCCTTGAATAATTCAGCAGGAAAATCGCCTGAATGAGTTGTGCACTTGGAAGGAACAGCAGTACAGCCACACTGAGAAACTCTGGCTTAGGTCACGGTCTTCTAAATGCAATAAGAATTATCACAAGGGATAGGTTATACTGTATATCAGTTTTAAAAATGAGACTCACATGTCCTCAGCTGACATCTTCATGACTCCGACACACAGTGCATGTTGTTTTCCTTCTGCCATTATTGCCTACAACGTAAAGCTAAGGAATATGGGTTGGGTTTTTTTAAAAAAGCACATCTCAGAAAAATAAAAGCAGCAGAACATTAGGAAACAACTTTTCAGAAGTGTCAGTCACTAGGTTAAATGTTACCCTTTTACTACTCTCAAGAGCCTAGTTCTTAAATATAATTGTAAGCATTAAAAAGCTTTATATCCTTGCACAATGTCAGATGGAAAAACACTGATCAGAATATTAACAAACTACTGCTCTACATTTGTTAAGCACAAAAAATATAATGCACTAAACTGCCAAGTCAATTAGCAAAGAAACACAGAGTTTTTATTGCCTTTAAACAGCAGTGAAATAAAAAACGTATAGTTAAACTAAACTAACAGCAATACAGTACTAATTGCTTCCTTTGTGCCTAATAGGGAAAAGTGCTGGCCCTGCCCTACTTAAAAGAATGATACACTGATTAAAAGGTACACATCTGGGATGTTGTTTTAAACCAGCGTCTCTCAAACAATTCTGTCCGCAGCCCGGAGGGGGGGGGGGGGGGGAGGAAAGAGTGTCTGCCGAAATGCTGACGAATACAAAGCTTCTGCTTTTGGCGGCATTTCGGGTGGCACCCCAGGGCCAATCCTGCGGCAGCGCCGGAACACACACACACACCCCATGGCGGGTCTCATGCACCCCACTTTGAAGACCGCTGTTTTAAGCCACCAGGAAGCCAGAATCCTGAGGAACGTAACCAAAGACAGAACTGAAACGATATTAAAGACAACAATAAAGTTGTGATGCAAACTCCAAGCCAAAGGGTTCTTTGCAGAAAAGTTCCACCTCAGACCTGACAAACTCATTACACTGAACACATTTTGCAGGGTATTTATCCATAAATAGTAACATGTAAGGTAACTACAGAAAGCTTGTAACTTGTGAAGAATCATAATCATTGTGAGATATACATACAGGTAATATTTAAGGCAGAATGTATCTATATTAAAAGCATGCATTATGGATTTGAAGTAAAAAAATAAAGATTAGTCACTGGGATGTCTCAGCAATGACCCATTTGGGCAAGAGTGGGGTTGTCACTCTTCCCTGTTTGGCCAGTGATACAATTTTCAGGGGTCAATTATTTAGCCTTGCGCAACACTGAGACTTTGAATAGGAAACCATCAGACAGAGTTTCACCTTGGCTGTCAATAGAAACCAAAACCTGTTTTCAGTATAACTGTTGGAAAGGACACTGCTTCCAATCCATTCACGGACTGGGGTCCTTTCACAAAAAAAATGGATCCTGGTTACTGAGGAACCACCACCCTGCGCTGCAACAAACTGAACTTGGAGGTGGGAAAATCTACTTTATAGAATAGGAAAGGTAACTATTTTAAGTATAAAGAGAGATTTGCGATTTATATCATAAGCACTTGTTTCCACCACACTCTCTTGTTTCAAGTTAATTCATAATTCTTTCTTCAGAAGAATCAAAAGTAGGTTTATTTAAGCGCTCACAAGTGCTGTGTATTTTACAGGAGTAATGTTTTAAAGTAAAACTAGTAAACTGGGTAATGCTGCACCTTAGGGTGCACAGGATCTGAAAATTCTGTGACTAGCCAGTGTCAGGGAATGGGTATCACAAGAGGAGGTTTCAAGGGATTTGTGAACTGGGCTAAACCTACTGTTAGCCTGCAGGCAAAGGAAGGGCTGACATAAGACCAGAGGAGAGTGCATGAGTGGGTGAAGGGGTCACAGTATCAGGGAGTTACCATCCAGCTACCAGAATCCCGCCCTCACTGGAAGCAGAGGGTAATGAAGTGACACTCAGTGCCGGGTACCTCAAGAGCCACCAGAACAGTCAGATGTACGCATTTTCATTACTAAGGGCACGTCTTCATTAGCAATGTTAAAGCGCAAATGTGGTTTGTGTAGTCACAGCATAGCTCTCCAAGCGCTATGAAAAATACCACCTCCACTAGGGGAATAGCTTCCAGCGCTGGGAGCGCGGCCACTGTCTACACTGGCACTTTACAGCGCTGAAACTTTCAGGGTTCAGGGGGTGTTTTTTCACACCGGAGTGAGAAAGTTGCAGCGCTGTAAAGTGCCAGTGTAGACAAGTCCTAAGGCTGACAATGACATATGCTAACTAACAGCAGCAGCACAGTAGAAGCATTTTAGATCACACAGGATGGATCTCCCGATTGTTCCAGTGGAGAAGCGAGACTAGAGATTGGAATGCTTGCCCCCTTCACACTCAATGGAGTCTATCACAGGCATAGAGTAAAACCCTGGTTCCACTCAATTCCAAGGGTCCCTTTGACATCAGTGGGACCAATATTCCATCAATATACAGTTGAACAAAGCTCTCAACTGATTTCTTTTTATTTGCTTTTGTGTGGTGAATTACATCTCTCCTCCCAAGGCTCCTTTTATGCTAGTTTGCATGATTTAATGATAGGGCCTAGTTGTGCAATAAAATTATTATGTTTAAATTAACGAAACACCATCCTGACCCTCAATGAGCCCTTAAATAAGAACTAAGAACATAACTGTAATCATTAGTGACTTCGGAACAATCTTCACTCTGCAGCAGGATCTGAATGTCTGTCCCTTATCAGGCTATTAGAGGTAGGGCCCTTGAAAAGCTAAGATAATTCAGGACAGACTATGATTAACTCATAAAATACAGTGATAGACAATTCACTCATCTTGTGGCACACATGAATATAATTTACCAAGAAGGATACAACAACTGTATCAACAGCAGCAGGGTAAAGCTTCGCTCCAGGAGAAGTCAGGCCAGGACACATTATATTCGCTCCACTGAGTACAAATTTAATGGCTCCTTTATCAACTTGCTGATGTGGTAAAATAAATGGATCTAGGAGGGGGGAAAAAATGAAGAATTACCATTTACCACACTGTAGGAGGGATGATGACAGACATCAATAAACCATTCCATTGGGTGGACTCAGTAATACACCTGCATGTTCTAAATCAAGTTAAAAAGGACAAAACAAGATATAGATATCACAGATTTAATTTATTATGGTATCCGACTTTTTGGGAGATTTATCCTCCCCCCCTCAATTTGGCAACACCATCTTCAAAGGATATGAGCACTGTCTGCACAGTTCTCATCCACTTCTAATCCAAAGACAACTAAGATAGTTGAACCTAAATCTCCCATGCATCAAGTAACAATTTCAGTAAGGGTTCTCATAATGACAGCATTATTGTTTTAAAGTATCCAAATCTGTCCTCCCCAAAACAAGTAAAGATGCAGCCCTTTACCTGAAAGGTTTCAGTCTAAATGTGTGGGGCAGAAGTAGCAAGGATCAGACACGCAGAAAAGAGAAAGAAATCAGGATATACAAGTATCATGGAGAGAGAAGCTATGCAAAACTACAATTACAATACTGACATCAGGTGTGGGCATGTCAGGCAATATTTTCAAAAACACCTAAGCCACTTAGCCCAAGTCCCATTGATTTTCAATAGGATTCAGAAGCTTTTGCAAATATCATCATCTTTTGGTATCAGAATAATGAAGAAAAAAAAAAAAAAAAAAGAAGAATTCAGAGAAGAGCAAGAAAACAAAATCCAAATGGATGGATCCAATCAAATACAGTCGGACCCTGCCATACAGCGACGATCGGGATCCAAAAATACCCGATTGCGGTAAACGCGGGGTCGCGCGACATCAAAGTGCTGCGCGCTGCCACCATCGGGAGCCACGCACGCCCCACATTATAAGCGGATTCACGCTATAGCGGGGCGAGGTATTGCAGGGTTCCACTGTACATGTTTTGGAGTGGGAAGGAGTGGGGTTGAGGAGCAAAACACATATTACAAGGACATTTACATGAGAACCACATACAATTATTCAAAAATAATAATAAAAAAATAACCGAAAGAAATATTAGGTAGAACCGGGGGATAGGTATAACATGAGGTAATAGGATACAATGACAATTTAGACTGAATACCAGGGAAAGTCTCCCAGAGGAACTGGGGGAAGCTTCGGACATTTAAGAACAAGACTGCACAAAGTATCACAAAAATTGGAACAATCCCTCATTGGCAGCAAAAAGAACTTAGCAGTTCTTTTCCACCTGCAGCTTACTAATTGGATCTATTTTGTTTTTATCTATGGCAGATATATAAGTAAATTTTCTTTGATGCAGTAATTACAGAAACCTATTTGAGTTCCTCACTCCTTATTTTCCCAGCTCCCAAGAGACTTACATTTGTGAAGTAACCTTAGCGTTGGGTAAAATGTCCCTTCTCTTTGCCGGAAGAACAGTAACTCTCCATTTACTGTGAGGATTTCTATATGTTCATGACTGCAAGATAAAAGAGTTATTCTAACAGCCAATTATTATTTTTAGTAGTGCATCATACTACTCAGTCTCTCCTGCATCTCACCAACTTGTTTGATGCACAGATAGGCATTCAAGCAGTAAAATTTTAGTCACAAGTTTCCTTACTAAGCTCATATACCTAGTTCCTCAACATTTCCCCCCTTAGCAGCAATACAATAAAGAAGCACAGCGCTTCAGTCACTCTGGGTCTGTTTTCTCCCTTTTTTTAATTTAACATTTGACAGTGAAGTTCAGTACAACTATACTGTGCACTGTGTGGGGGAAAAAAATAGAATCAGTCAAGTCATACTTGGAAGGCCAGATATGGTGAAAAAATACTCTCCAAGTTTCCACCTCCTCCTCATACACTCGTCTCAACCCCATTTACCCACCATAAGCACATAAAATTTGGAAAAGGGTTCAATTTTGTTGAGAGTGAGAGAGAGTGAGTAAGAAGATATATTCTCCAGGATAATTATTTCCAGTAACACCAGCCATGCAACAGGTGACAGTTCATTTATTCGGAGGAGATCTTACATAGATTTCCAAAAGCATGGTGAACACAGTTTCTTGTGGACTAGTCATAATTTATAAGCTCCTACATGCACTCTCATCTATGATACCCAAGTAAAAAAATTTCTCAAAAGAGACCTAATTTTGCTGGGATACAGAAGAGTATGTAATAAGTAAACATCAAGGCAATTTGGAAGCAGAGGTTACAAGAGGAGAAACTTACCATCTTACTATTTTGACAGGATCTTTCTTTGGCATAATTTGGTTTAGCCATGGTTCAATACCAGGAAACTGATCTATCAGTTGGTTCTTAATGCCTTTAATAACTGATGTTTTCAGCTGGATGCAGTTGGATACATTCTCCTTTTCATCAAACCTGCCAAGTCACAAAACAGACTTTACTGTCCGCAATATCCCAGTATGATCACTATTTTATATATAAAAAGCACATGTAATTTAGCTATCAGATATCTGGCAGTATTGCAGTTGTGAGCATTAAATTGTAATCTTTTGTGAAAGATGTACATGTACTACTCACAAAAACACTTTCAACCTTTAATCTGCACCATATGAAACTCATTTGTTAAAGGAAATACATAATCAGATAACTGTAATACAGTAAAACCCCGATTTAACGGACTTCGGATGCAACGGACAAAATTTAGGAGCAAGTCCGATGCATCCAAAATCCGTTAAATCGGGGGCTGGCTGCCGGCTCCCGGCTGCCGCCGGGGTCCAGGCAGCGGGCGGGCTGCCTGCCGGCTCCCCGCTGCCAGCCCGCCGGGGTCCCGGCTGCTGGGACCCGGGCGGGAGCCGTCAGCCAGCCTGCCCGGGTCCCGGCTGCTGGCTGCCGCCCGGGTCCCAGCAGCCGGGATCCGGGCGGACTGACGGTTCCCGCCCGGCTCCCCGCGGCGGGGATCCGGACGGGCGGGCTGACGGCTCCCGCCCGGGTCCCCGCGGCGGGGATCCGGGCGGGCGGGCTGACGGCTCCCGCCCGGGTCCCAGCGGCGGGGATCCGGGCGGGCGGGCTGACGGCTCCCGCCCGGGTCCCAGCGGCGGGGATCCGGGCGGGCGGGCTGACGGCTCCCGCCCGGGTCCCAGCGGCGGGGATCCGGGCGGGCGGGCTGACGGCTCCCGCCCGGGTCCCAGCGGCGGGGATCCGGGCGGGCGGGTTGACGGCTCCCGCCCGGGTCCCAGCGGCGGGGATCCGGGCGGGCGGGTTGACGGCTCCCGCCCGGGTCCCAGCGGCGGGGATCCGGGCGGGCGGGTTGACGGCTCCCGCCCGGGTCCCAGCAGCCCGGGTCCCGGGCGGGCGGGCTGCTGGCTGCCGCCGGGCGGGCTGACTCACGGCTCCCGGCCGTGATAAGTAAAACCTCTATATAACGGACTAATTCGGGCGAGGGGGTGTCCGTTAAAGCCAAAAGTCCTGTTATTTAATTATTTTTAAAAATTATTAAATAACGGACTTTCGGCTTTAATGGACACCCCCTTGCCCGAATTAGTCCGTTATATCGAGGTTTGACTGTACAACACAATTTACAACATTTCAGTGGCAATTAAATGGCATTTAGATGCAGAATACTTGCTTTCTCGTCAAGTAAAGCCCAATATTCTCCTAGTTTGGGTCAGTCCCACTGAAGTCAACAATACTCTCCCCAGACAGAGAGGTCTTCCCCAACAGCTGGATTCTGCTCCATTAAAGTCAATAGGAGTGTTTTCATTAACTTCTAGTTTTAGGGCTTGATTCTGCTCCCATTGAACAACTTGCACTATTGGGTTTCAATAATATAAGTTTCTGGGTTTATCTTAGCTTTGAGTATGTACATGAAAAAAAGCATATTCTCTCATTGCTTTGGTAGATGTATGTTACCAAGCTAACTGTTATTTCAGTACATAAGAGAGTATGTTTTAATAATTCTAAAGGCTTTTTAATGTATTTATTTAGATCCAGGATACATGTGATGGGAATATTTTTAAAAAAAATTAATTAGGTATGTTATCCCAGATGTTAGGTGATATAACAATGCCATTGATCTACTTTAGCACCAAACTACTTAGAGGTGACGTTACACTGAATCTGCCACATGAATGTATTCTCCGAAATCTACTAGCTAGAAGATAGCAGTACAAAAACCTAGAGAAGATCACTTACACTTAGGGCTTGGATACACTGACATTTTATAGTGCTCTAACTTGCTGGCTCAGGGGTGTGAAAAATAATCCCCCTGAGTACAGCAAGTCTGAGCACTTTAAAGCGCTAGTGTGGACAGGCTCTGAGTGCTTTGAGCTAATCCCCTCAAGGAGGGATCAAAGCACTGCCTCTGAAATTTCAAGTGTAGCCATGTAGAGACAGGCCTAACAGTCCAAAGAAAGGTTAAGGGAGAAGAGTGCTAAGGATTGCATTGTATCGGTGTTTGAGACACCTCTTATTTGTATCAGTTACTGGGCATTTACACTTTCAGAGAATCATAGAACTGGAAGGGACCTCAAGAGGTCATCTAGTGAAGTCCAGTCCCCTGCATTAATGGCTGGCCTAAGTATTACTTAGACCATTGGTTCTCAAGCTGGGGGTCGGGACCCCTCAAGGGGTCGCGACCCAATTATGTGGGGGTCGCGAGCCCCTGCTGCCGGCAGCCGGCCCCGACCCTAACCCCTGCCAGCAGAGCCCCGAGCCTGACCCGGCTCCTGCCGCAGTGGACTGCTGGCAGCGACCCAGGCCCTGCCACGGCGGGCTGCTGGCGGCACCTCGGGCCCTGTCCCCGGGGGGTCGCTGGCACCCTCCCCTGAGCCCGTCCCGGGGGGCTGGCACCCCTACACCCACATACCCCCAGCTCAGCCCCCTGCCCCGGGGGGGGGGTGCTGTAACCCCCCCCTCCCCCAGCCCATGCCCCTCCCCCAAGCCCGACTCCTAAGGGGGGGGGGGGGGGGGTCGCGCTTAGAGGCCTGGTGTCCAAAAGGGGTCACCAATAGAAAAAGTTTGAGAACCACTGACTTAGACCTAAGTATTATCTTTAGGTATAATGTGAACCTATTAAAAGTGTTGACAGGCTAATTGCTTAATAAACATTCATTTTGTGATTAGACACCGGTACAGAAGATCAGAAACGCACAAGATACAGCATTATAAAGAGAGCATCAAGCCTGGGAATTAAATGTGAAATATCAGTGTGCCATTTTATCCCGTGTTACTTAAAACGCACCCAACAAATAAACCCCAGCCAGGCCCATACGCTGAGCGATGGTAATACCGAGGTGTGCGCCCCCCCCCCCCGACTATGTATGGCTCCGTCTCACAGCACGGGATCTCTACGACTGATGCCCTTCGTGTCGCCGCTGGCTGGTGCCAGGCTCTCACACACCCAGGAAGCCGCGAGGGGTGCGAAGAGGCTGGGAGGGTGAGGCACTGGGATGGGTGGGGAGAGGAAAGGGCCCACTCCGCCCCCGGGGGCTGATCCCAAGCCAGGCGGGGGGCTGCCCGGGGGCCCAGGCCCTGCTCCTCCCGGCTGCCGGGAGACGATACCAGCGAGCGGCAGAAGGGGGCGTCTCCAGCACACGGAGGGGCTCGGCAGGGCCCCACCCGCCAGCACGGGACCCCTCCGCTCCGCCAAGCAGGGCGGGGCCCGGCTCCACGAGGGGCAGCCCCCACACTTACTTTTTGAACATCTTGGGGCCGCTGGGTGCCAGCCGGAGGCGGCGGGCGGGTCCCTGGGGGTCCGGGCGGACGGAGGGGCTGGAGGTGGAACTGGCATCCACGGGCTCCCAGTCCTAGATCCCTCACACGAGGCCCCGGGCCTCCCGTCAGCCCCAGCCGGAAGCGAGCCCACTTTACGGCACGTCGCACCTCACCATAACAACAAATGCCCAACTGCCAGACGGGAGCGCAACTCCCGGCAGTCAACGCGCGGTACCGCCCCCTTGCGCATGCGCGTGAGGACTGGCGGCGGATGGGCAGCTCTGCCCGCCCACTCCCCCTTGTGGCTTTGACGGAGGGGCGGGGAAAGTCTCCCGCCCGCAGAGACCTAGCAGCCTAGCAGCTCCCGCATGGAGGCTGCGCAGTGCGCTGGGCTCGCTGGCCCCAGAGGCTGTGGGAAGGGTTTGCAGGGCCTTAGGGGGCAGGTGCAGCATCACCTGAGGCAGGTTTCTCAAGCCCATGCGTCCAAGGGCAGTTTAGTAGATGGCCAGCTGCTTTTGACACTGGAAGGAGGGAGAGGAGAATGATGTAGCTGTACCTGGGCCGAGGACACAGCAAGCTGACCCGATCTTTCCTGAGGCCTGGGGACAACACCCCCCCTTCAGCACCCCTGACTCTGCTCAGCACAGCAGTCTCTCCCCAAACAGCCCACTCTGCCTATGGTTCGGGGATTCCCTCCGAGTTCTCCCACAGCCTCCCCTGCTGCAGATCTGTGAGCTCTCTGTGCTGGGGAATGACAAAGCAGCACAGCAGTTGTCCCTCTCCCCACCCCACGCTGTGTGGGCGGGGGGGGGGGGAGAGAGAGTGATGTCCCAGGGGCCATTTAGGGATCTGGGGCAAAAATATCTGTCAGGGGGACAGTACTTGGTCCTGCTAGTGTAGGCAGTGGACTGGACTCGATGACCTTTCAAGGTCTTTCCAGTTCTGTGAGAAAGGCATATCTCCGTTATTTTAGTGCAGGGAAGAATTGGAGCATTCCAGATGACTGAGCAGCACACTCAGCTGTCATACTGCCCAGAGCTTTGGAAAGGGAGGGACGCATGCCTGCAGGGCAACAGAGATCAAAACAGTGAGCACAGCAGGCATTGTGGGATACTGGTGGATGCCCGTTGTGTCAACAAAACAAACAGCAGTGTACACTGATCCTTTGTCGCTTTAACTTTGTGGCAAAAAGCTTTAAAATTATGTCTCTTGTTGACGTGGTTTTATTTTGTCAACAAAACAGCAGAGTTTTGCCACCAAAAGTGGCTTTGTACTGTGTACACCTCCCGTTTTGTTGGCAAAACGCAGCTTTTGCAGACAAAACTTTACAGTACAGACAAGGTCTCAGAGTTTTCTAACTGCACTACCTGGAAAAACCTTTCAAAATTAACTCAACAGGAACTAGTTTTCATTGAAGACAAATGAGATGAACTAACTCTTGGTGTAGCTTCTCAGATAAGCAGTACTGAGAAATGACATTCCAAGATACCAAGTTTGAATTATTTTTAAAAAGTAGGAAACCTCTTCTTACTTCTACTCCTCTAAAACAGTCTGATTCACTTCACATTAGGAAAATTTTAAACAAAAATACTAATGAGAGACCACAGGTGAGAGATGTCATGCAGATTGGCTTTGAGAAAAAATTTATTGGAGAAGACCAACTTTGGTCTTAGAGAAAGTAAATTAGAATCATTATTTTGAAGCTGAAACAAAGGCTTCATAATCTCAGATATAAGAGGAGACTTGGGAGGGTGGCCTTGTAGTTGGTACCACACAGGCATGAAGGAAATCTGAGTTTATTTCCTGGCTCTCCTGACTTAATAGGTGATCATAGACAAGCCACTTAGACCCAGATCCTCAAAAAACTTCCATTAATCTGGGCCTTAATCTCTTTGGGTGAAATCCTGGCCCCACTTGCGTCAATGGGAGTTTTGCCACCAACATCAGGTCCACTGAGGATTTCTCACTTCATCCTTTAGTCCCCCAACTGTAAAGCAGGGATAATACTTCCATACCTCATGGCTGTTGAAAGGTAAATTCATTACTTTTTGTGAGGTGCTCAGATAGTATAGTGATCTGGGACACAGAAGTATTGTTGTGTCATCAAAGAAAAAACCAAAAGAGAATGAGATTCCAGAAAACTATCTGCAATTGTAAGACACAGATTGTTAAATAGAGCCTGCACATTGAGTTATCAGGGTAGAAGGTGAAATCCTATGCAAATACAGCACACACCCTGCATACTGCTATAAGGGAAGCACAAATGTCATCTGTTCTGGTAGGAAAAATCTGAACAGGCTTCTCACAATTAAAATCTGTAAGTGGACACGAGGGGCAGAAGAACGAATACCACATGGAGAAAAGACCTATGGGGGGTGAATTAACTAACAGCAGCATAAATAAGAAAACTCAGTAGCAATAATGGACATATGGTAACAAGTGATGTGATCAGACGTCAGAAGCTGGACATCTCTCTCTCATCTGTTAGCGTCTACCAGCTACTTTAATCATAAATCTAAATTAAAACCAAGGGAGTCCATAAGATTTTGAGAACTTTTGTACATATGAGGGAACCATACAAGCCACCAAGAGATGAGTTATAATTACCATGCCTATCTGCATGAAATATGGGAATAAGAAACATCCTATTTAAAAATTGGATATTCCATGAGAAAAAAAAAAACAGAACTGGTTGAAAATGTTTCATTAACCAAATCTGTAAATAAAGAGATTGTGTTTGCATGTGTATAATGGGAATTCATTCAAGACTTGACAAAGGAGTGATCAGGAAGTGAAAATGTGCAGACTAAAATCAACAGCAATAGCAAGATCGAGAGAGAATGCTAAGAAAGGTTCAAGAACAGCAGCCGTGTTAGTCTGTATCCGTAAAGAAAGCGAGGAATACTTGTAGCACCTTAGAGACTAAGTTTATTTCAGCATAAGCGTGAGCTATATAGCCCACGAAAGCTTATGCTGAAATAAACTAGTTAGTCTCTAAGGTGCTACAAGTATTCCTCGCTTTCTTAATGTTAAGAAAGTGACTTATTTTGACTCTATAGGTTTATATACTTCAAAGTAATAAAACTTAAGTGCATTATGACAACAGATGTGGGAACAGTTATAACTGAAGGCTGCTACGACAAATCTCACATTGCAAAGCAAAGCCTATATACTTATGTTACAGGGTGACCAGATGTCCCGATTTTATAGGGATGGTCCCAATTTTTTTCTTATATAGGCTTCTATTACCCTCCACCCCGTCCCGATTTTTCACATTTGCTGTCTGGTCATCCTATTACGTTAAATACCAAACTGAACTATTCTCCTTCTACAAACACTTATCAATGTGTTTTTTTGATAATGAATGCTATTTTATGTGCAAATCTAGAGCATGTGTAAAAGTGAAGTTTCCCTTTTTGTGAATTTACCACAATCGGTTAATTTATCTCCCAAACTGTAAAATCCTTCCTTATATTGTTAATCAGTGATCCGGTTTATAAAAATAACAAAATAGGTACAGAATTTTAGAAAATTCAAGGTTATGAAAGCCATAGCTGACAAAGTACTAGAGCAAGGTGAGAAAAATTTTATTAAAGCTAATGTCAAACTTAAATAATACATAGGTTGAGAAAAGTGAGTTTGTACATCTGGTTATAGTTCTTAGATTTTCCACAAATCCAAAGTTTGTCATGTTTAAAAACTCATGAGATACATATAGTACCTAATCTGCAAAAACCCAAATTTAGATACATTTAATGAAAGTTTAGAACAGGGGTAGGCAACCTATGGCACACGTGCCAAAAGCAGCACACAAACTGATTTTCAGTGACAGTCACACTGCCCAGGTCCTGGCCACCAGTCTGGGGGGCTCTGCATTTTAATTTAATTTTAAATGTAGCTTCTTAAACATTTTTAAAACCTTATTTACTTTACGTACAACAACAGTTTGGTTCTATATTATAGACTTATAGAAAGAGACCTTCTAAAAACATTAAAATGTATTACTGGCTCGTGAAACCTTAAATGAGAGTGAATAAATGAGGACTTGGCACACCACTTTTGAAAGATTGCCGACTCCCGGTTTAGATATTACAATCCCAATAACTTGGGTACATCACTCATGAAAAGTTATTCAGAGAGTTGGTTGTAGAAAGCAAATATAGGAATGAGTGTAGATTGTTGCTAAGTAATTGAGCATTTAGCATGGGTAGTCCCTTTAGTAGATCGGAGACGTACTTCTTTTACTATAGCAAGATAGTATGGAAACTTCGGTGCAAACAATCTGCATTTATCCATCACATCTCCTTACTGAAAAGCCTGTCAGTATGGATTTTATTTACATGACAAAGTCAAGAAAGGCCGAAGTGAAAAGTTTTGTTGAAGTTTCTAGTTGCCAATAAGTGCAATAGTTAAAGGATTTAAATTTCCCACTAAACTGCATAGTTCATACAATTACATTAGATGGGAAAGACCTATTTGATCTAGTCCTTGACTGCCAATAATATTCCCAAGGTACATTTATATTGTTTTCTCCAGTTTAAATAACTTTAAATGACTGTTCTTCCATGAACAATCTGTTCCAAAACCTCTTACTACCTGGAAATTTTCCCTAATATTCAGCCTAAACTTTCCCTTTCTTAATTTCAACTCAATACTCCTAGCTGTCAGGGGACATCACCCTCAGTAATTTCTCTCCCTCCGTAGTGTTCAGAATCTTCAAATATCGTAGAAAATGAATGGCTACATCCCACCTTCTCAGTTGTCACTTACCCTCCGTAGGCCATGTCTACATTACCACTTATGTCACTGAGGGGTGTGAAAAAACACACCGAGTGACATAGTTTGACCAGCATAAGCAGTAGTGCACACAGCGGGAGAAGCTGTAAGGTCTCTAGTGTAGACATAGCCTAAGCGGTATTTCACAGTGTTAGGGTCTGATTCTGGGAGGCTTAAACCTTTAATTTTCCCTCATAAATCAGTCCTTCTAGATCCCGGTCATTTTTATTGATCTCTCTGAACTCCTTCCATTTTGTCTATATTTTTGAAGTACTGTTCTCAGTGTGGCTGCACAGGTCTAACCGATTGGAATTTAGCAAACAATTATATTGATGATGCACAAGAAGAAATAGAATCCCACTCATTCTTTACAAGCTGTATGGCTAACTGGAATAAAAGCAACAAAGTTATTTTTGTCCCTGAAGTCAACAGGATACAATCCTGAACCCAGGCAGAGAGCATCTGACTTAATAGAGGTTCTATTTTTACATAAAGAAAGCGAGGAATACTTGTAGCACCTTAGAGACTAACTAGTTTATTTCAGCATAAGCTTTCGTGGGCTATAGCTCACTTCATCGGATGCATCAATGACTTTTTACATAGTAATTTTTTCAGAGTAATATTGTGCCTTAAAATAGTATATAGTGATTATTTTTCAAAGACTATGCAGCGCCAGTATTTGTTACATAATACACACACAAACACACACCCCACTTGAAAAGATTAAGGCTGTTTACTTTAGAAAGGAGATAAATTAGACGGGACAGGGTAAAGGTATACTAAATAATTAATAATCTAAAGATGATAGGGTGAATAGAAGAGCTTGATCTTTCTCATAATAATAACAAAGACATTCTGTGAACTCCTGAGTCAGCACTTAAAAGTGATTTTTTAAAAAATTACACATACAATTATCCCGTGGAACTCATTGCCACAATATATCATTGAAGCCAAAAGGATAGAAATTTATATAGAAATAATAAGAACACCCACAGGTAAAATAGTAAAGATTTTTAAAATCCTAAAGTTTGATAAAGATATAAATCATCATGCTTCAGGGCATAAGCCAACCTCTACATGAGAGGTATTAGGAAGAAACTTTTTCTGTGAGCAGGTTATTCCATAATTGTTCTAAAATATTTCTTACACCCTTCTCTGAAGCATTTGGTAATGGCCACTATCAAAACCTGGATACTGGATTCGAAGGACCATGGGTCTGATCAAGTGGACAAACTGAGATCTAAAGCTCTCATACAGGAAGTCTTCTATTTTACATTTTTAAGTAATTTCTTAATATTAGCAGATAGTGTAAATATATTTTAAATTGATCACAAACCTATTGCACTGTAATAGGTCAACATTGATTATTTTTCCTTGTTACCTGCTAACATCTGACTACAGATTAATCGCTTTAATACATGGATTGAAATGTTTTCTTTAGTACCACTATCAAAATGTTATTAGCTATTGCTAGGGCCCTACCAAATTCTCAGCCATGAAAAACATGTCATAGACCGTGAAATCTGGTCTCATGTGACCAGATTTTTTGTGTGCTTTTACTCTATACTTTGCAGATTTCACAGGGGAGACCAGCGTTTCTCAAATTGGGGGTCCTGACCCAAAAGTGATTTATTGGGGAGGTCATAAGGTTATTTTAGGAGAGTTATGGTATTAGCACCCTTACTTCTGCGCTTCCTTCAGAGCCAGAGAACAGCAGCTGTTGTCCAGGTGCCCCGCTCTGAAGGTGGCACCCACCAGCAGCAGCACAGAAGTAAGGGTGACAATACCCTACCATGTCATCCTTACTTCTGTGCTGCTGGTGACTCTGCTTTCAGAGCTGGGCTCCCAGCCAGCAGAACAGAAGTAAGGGTAGCAGTACACAACCCCTCCCCAACTCCTTTTTGGATCAGGGCCCCTACAATCAAAACACTGTGAAATTTCAGATTTAAATAGCCAAAATCATGAAATTTACTATTTTAAAAATCCTATAACCGTGAAATTGACCAAAATGGACCATGAATTTGGTAGGGCCCTAGCTATTGCACAATAGAGCTTTTATTATGCTTGTTTGTTACTTGCAGCCTTAACACTGCCGTCCTGGGTGTTATTCCACTCTTTCAAAAAATAGTCCTTCAAAAAGAAACCAGAAGTAACGATTAACATATTTTACACAGAATATTTTTAAACAAAAAAAAAATCTTAAAATTAACCAGAACAAAAGCTACCCTTCACCACCCTCTGAATCCCAAACAAGGCCCTATCTTTTGCAAGGTGGAAAAAGATCCGACTCAAAGACTGAACACATGATTTGGTCAGGGACTCTGTCACTGGAGGAGATCCTGGTGCCACAGGTGAGGACAGGGAAAGAGCCATCCCTGAAGGTGGAGGGGGAGTGAAACAACAGTGGCTTCCCATGAAGATCTCAGCTGCCGGAAGAGGGAATGGGTTCTGGTGAAGAGAGTTATGTTTTATATCATTGATTAGGACCAAATTATATTTTGTCTGGTGATGGTTGTGATAATGGATGTACAATCACCACTCTGGTGATTAGCACAGTAAAAACTATAGATTAGATAGTTAAAATAGATTAGTGAAAGTATCTATCAATCTTTTTCTAGTCTGACTAGAACTGAACTGTAAGTTTCTTTTCCCAGGCAAAGTGAACTGGCCAACTTTGATACTGTACATTTAACTAGGGCCTACTGCTAAATGAAATGATAGCTGAGGTACACAGACAGAGTAAAATGGTGCCTGCATAAATAGCAACGTTTATTCAAACAGTAAAATAAATATATGCAAAGAAAGTGATATAGAAAATACAAAGAGATGAAAGAACTCAAAAATTATATAAATACTCAAGTGTATAAGTAATTTTAAAAGCAATTATCTTGAATTTCATTTAAAAAATAATCAGGGACCTCATTTTATCTTTAGCACAAACAGTCTTGTTATTCTCTAACTGGAGTATGGACGAGAGGGAAAATTTGTCATGACAAACTATTCCACAAGGATTTTCTTGAGATCTTTGGAAGACATATTTATTTTCTGTAATGCAGCTACATCTTAGTAATCATAGCCTTGCTAGGTATGGTAACCATTTTTAGAGGACTATAGTTAAGAAACTACTATATTCACACAATATACAGATAGTATTAAGAACATACGGCCCAATGGTGCCTTCAGTAACACTGGAGTAAACCTGGAGTAACTTCATAGTAGCCAAATAAATCAGTGGTTTTACACCAGTATAACTGAGGCCATAATTTGGCTCTAGGGTTCACATAGAGGTTTTTTTCCAATGGGATGCTAGCATCTCTCTTATTGCAATAAGATGAATTATTTCAGTTTCACTGGGTCCCAAGGCAGGACATCACTATCTATTTTCCAATTCTCCCAGGTTCTCTTCCACACATATGACTGTCTTTAGAGGCACATCTGCAAACAAAGACTTCAAGCTACTTTAGTTTCTGCATGATCTGAATTTGTTTGCAGAGAGTCTCTTTGAATAAACCTCAAAGCATTTAAACTGAAATTTTGTAATACAACTGTCCATCATTCTTAATTTCAATCAAGACTTACACAGAAGCCTGTATCTTAGGTTGCATAACACCTTATAAGTAGCAGCATTTCTATACAGAGGACCTCATGCAAGCTGCTTTGCACTCTCTACTTCCAATGAAATCACCTTTCAGGATTTAAATATAAAGCATTTAAAATCCTTGAATAATTTAAGGAGAAGCAAGTAGACAGTGAAAAGCAAACTGATAGAGACTAACTAAACTAATTAGGCTAAAAAATGAAGTGATAATAAAAGCAACACTTATATTTTATCTTTCTTATTACACCATTATTAACCATGCAATTACTAACTTATTCTATTACGTATCCACTTATATAGAAGTTCAAAATATCTTGCATCTGGAGAAAACACTCCTGAGTTATTTTTCCATCCATCAGTACAATTAGGTTTTAGGACTCAGGAGTTATTTTTCTACTATTCAGACCAAACACATTTTTTTCAGCAAAACTCAGTAAAATTACTTCCATGTCTCTGTGAACCATACATTCTATCAAGACAAGTTAGCATATCTTTTTCTATCATAACATAGCTGCCAGCAGTCTCACTTTGCGGACCTCTTCTGCCCAAAAAACACAGGTGTGTGCTCCTGTGAGTAGTCTTTTGACACTGTCTGCAGCAGCAGGGTCTGATAGCACCCACAGCTTGTTTTGTTACTTCCACAAATATACCTTAGTCCTCAGTGACTCAACAGTACACTCAGTGGAATTATATTTTCTGATGATGAAAACATAAGCTTCCGTGGGCTAATACCCACTTCATCGGATGCAAGCACGAAGTGGGTCTTAGCCCACGAAAGCTTATGCTTCAATACTTTAGTTAGTCTTTAAGGTGCCACAGGACTCTTTGTTACTTCTGCTATTCCAGACTAACAAGGCTACTCTCTGATCTAATTATGTCCATCCTGATGTCAATGATTTTGACTCTAAACTATAAAAAAGCCAAACTTATTTTGATTAAAGTTTGCTAAATTTTGGCCTAATACAAATTTTCACAAGAGTTATAATTTTCTAAAAAATAACTCACTTGGTGTTTGCAGAATTAGCTGGGGAGGTGAGGTGGAGGGGGGTTGGGGAAAGGGCTCCTTTTCCACTATAGGCCAACCACTGACTAAAGTCTAAAATTTGAGAGCAAGATCAAAGATACCATCATTTAAATAAGTCTAGCCCAACTTTCTAATTCAATTCTAGTTTGCATGTTGTTTGCCATTGTGTGAGTGAGTGGTACCCTGTGGTTAAAGAACAAAACCAGGATTCCTGAAATCTGGAATCTTTCTAGCTCTACCACAAGTCACTGCACTTCAGCTGTTTCAGTCCCCCTGTTTATCAAATACATACCTGCTTCTCCAAGGGCTTGTGATGCCTAACTAATGTTGGGAGAGCATCCTAAGATAGAAGGCACTAGAAAAGTACAAGTGTTCCAGAATATTTCCCCATCTGTAAAGTAGGTAGCTTACAGTATACAGGGTTAGGGTGACAATGCAACTACGTTATCCTGACTGAGTTTTTGCACTGAATGGGGGAGCAGCCAAGCGTACCTGGTGTTTGCCCCTGCAACCATTCAGGGTCTGGGCTACCCAGTCATTTCTGTGAAACCCCAAGATGGGCAGGTAGGAAAACACCACAATCTGCAGCCCGAGGGACACAAAGCAGCTGAAGACGTGTGAGTGGGCGAGGCTCTGGGCCTGCACTGTGCAGGACAGAAGCCAGAGTAGTAGAGGATCAGGATGGTCCCTTCCAGCCCTAAGGTCTGCGGTCTCGGAGCGCAGGAGAACACGGCCTACACCGACAGACACGGCTGCTGGACAGGCTTAGAGCCAGGGACGAGTGACAGGGGTTTCACCCAGCTGCCCCCGGATCACCAGGGTCGTGGGGAGAGGCAGGCCCGGATCAGCGCGGCCCCAGGGCGGGAGCCCGCGATCTAAGTGGGCGGGGAGCCGTCCCAGCCAGCGCCTGTGGGGAGAGCAGCGGCTAAGGGGGAGGGAGCAGTCCCAGGGAACGGCACCAGGGGGCACTCCCGCCGCCTGAGCGAGCGTGGGAGAAACCGGGCCCAAGCCGCCCCATCCCCGAGGTGGACAGCGGGAGCGGCCCGGGCTCCACGCGGGGCCTGCACGTACGTCTCTCGACGGGGCCGAGGTACGGGCGCCGACAAGGATCAAACCAACCCCGTCCCAGGGTTGGGGTGGGCGGGCGTAACCCAGGCACGGGACCCTACAGGGAACCAGCCCGACTCCTCCCCCTGCTCCCGCCACGCGGAGTCGGGCTGTAGCCACGCCTCCTGCCGTACGACGTACCCCACGCTCCGGAGCGCGAGGGGATAACGAACCGTCCCGTCACCCGGCGCGAGCAGCCGGCACCATGATCACTTCCGGTAGGTCAGAGGGTAGCGGAAGGGGTGGTAGAAGGTGGCAGGTTGAGCCAGGCGGCGAGTGGGGAGAAGGCCCGCGGGGAGGCAGTCCCCCTACCCCCGCCCCCCCTTCGGTCTGTGGGTGGCGAGAGACCTTCTCCCCCTACGGCCTCCACCGCTCTGGGACCCTCGGCAGAGTTTCCGGGCGGGTGCCTCCCAGAATGCCTGGCGGCCGGATGTGCCGCCATCTTTAGGCTCCCTCTCTCCCTTGTATTGACAATAACAAGCCCCGATCCGTCCCGTCCCCCCCTCCCGGGAGAGAGAGAAGGAGGCAGAGAGGGGGGAGGAGGGAGAGCGAGGGAGCTAAAGCGAGAGGCGAGGAAAAGGAGAAAGGGGCGGGGGCTGAGGAGAGGAAGGAAGGAAACGGGGAAGGGAGGAGGTGGAGAAAGGGGTCTATAGACAAGAGGGAGCGAAAAAGACTCACCCACCCCTTTTATTTCCTCTTGAAGAAGGAGGTAGGAGCAAAAGGAGAGAGAGGAATTGAGACCCCCGTGAGAGCCGAAAAGGTAGAATTCAGGTGTAGCGAGAAGGACTGGGAGAGGCCAGTGGGTGGATAGAAGGAAGAGAGACGCTGCTGAGAGGCGTAGAAGCGAGAGAGGCATGAGAAACTACTGAGAAGAAACAAAGGAACAGTGACGAGAGGAAATAAAAGATTCTACCGAGAGAAGACTGTGAAGGAGGGGGGGACTGGAAAGACTGCTGGCAAAAAGGAGTTGAGAGACTCCTCTGAGAGAAGACAAACCAGAGACTGACTCTAACTCTCTCTTTGTCTGTCACACCAAAAGAATTTGATGCCCCTCAGTCTGTTCACCTCTGTGTGTTCATGTTTCCCACAGGTTTCTCTTCCCCCAATCCCCCAGCAGCAGCTCAGGAGGTCAGACCTGCCACTGATGGTAATAGCAGCAGCAGCTCCTCCTCCTGCAAGAAGAGAAAGTTAAACAACAGCAGCAACATCTCTGAAAGAGAAGAGTTTGATTCCATTTCCTCCTGCTCCTCTTCTCCTTCCAAAAACAACTCCTCATCATCATCTTCCATCATCACCACCTCCTCAGGGGGCCCCTCATCCAACCATCATCTGCAGAAGAAGCTGCGCTTTGAGGACTCCTTGGATTTTATTGGACTCGATGTGAAAATGGCTGAAGAGTCTTCCTCATCCTCTTCTCCTGCTGCTGCTTCTCAGCAGCAGCACCAGCAACAGCTCAAAAATAAAAGCCTTTTAATTTCTTCAGTGGCTGTGGGGCACCATGCAAATGGCTTGACCAAAGCTGCCTCCTCCACAGTCTCCAGTTTCGCCAACAGTAAACCTGGCTCTGCGAAGAAGTTAGTGATCAAGAACTTTAAAGGTAATAACAAGCCATAATTTGTCCTTGCCTTAGATGAGTTGACACTCAACTCGTGCTATTTCAACATGACAAGCTAGCCAGTTGGCTTGTAAATAGGTTTTATTAGAAATACTCTTTTGTGGTCAATGCCGAAATCTGTATGTAAAAGGGAAAAATAATCTCTTATGGTGTAGACTTGCAAAATCTAATACACACTTGGAGGCAAACTCCATAATTTGGGATTACTTTTAAGGCACCTTTCATTTTGTCTCTTGAGAGGAAGAATTTGAGACCTCTTACTCCTGATTTTTGCTTTTAAATCACCATTGTTCAGAATGATGGTATTTGATATCCTTAATGTAGTAATTCCAACTCAAGAAACAACAAATAGTTTAGTCCAGGGTGTTTGACAGGCCTCTGCAGAAGATAGCCTTTTAAAGAAGATAATTGTCCATCACAGTATGGGGTCTGCCTATTTTATTTCATTTTTAAATAACTTATATTTGTACATGATTACTAAGATTTTATGAATGATCTTGTCTTCCCTTCCCTGGGTCTCTTAATGGATTGGTATACCGTTTTTGCTTTTTCTTCTCCTTTTTGCTCTTCTTCTCTATCCACCCTCTCACCAGAAGGATGTGTGCTGCTCTTGTTGCTTGAGTTTTGGCATGCTATGTGAGGCTAGGCTGTGTTGTGGCACAGCTGATTGCTACAGAAGCAGAAAAGCAATACTTGGCCTGATGTGATGCTGCTTGAGAGCTATTTCAGCAAGTAGCTGTATTATGGGCCACTATAGGAGCAGGCAGGGAAAGTGCATAGCTTTCAAGGAGCTGCCTGTCACTTTACCTGAAAACCAGGGGCAAAATCGAAGGTTTATGCAGCTTTCCTTGTTTCTTCCCTTTGCACCCCCCTTGCTAGTCTGACAATTTATTTCCCTACCCCTTTTTCTCCTCCCTCCCATTGAACAAATGGTGGTTTATATAACATTTGCATCCCCAAAGGATACGGAGGTGCTTCATATGCTTTAAAGATATAAAAAGCCCCTCTCCTTTTGTATCTTATTCAGGACAGGAAGTTTGTAGTGCTATATATCTAGTGCTAATTTTTGGTGCTCAAATTAGATTATAACTTTGCTCTGTGGTATTCATGATAGCACTTACAAAAAGTTCTACCACCCTGCACTATCCTCAATTACTTTGACTCAGTTCTGGAATTTTAGGATGGTGATGCCTAATAGTGAGAACTGAAGTCTAGTCTTTGTTTATTACTTCTCTTACAGGTGAATGGAATATGGACAGTAGCTTTTCACAACTTTTTTAATGTTTGTTAATGTTGTGGATTACACTTTCTTGTGACCATTTGTTGTATATTTATGTTGTCTGACACTCCAAAAATTTACCAGCTCTCTGACTATTTATTGTCAGTATTAAATGACAGTTTGAAAATATTTTTTTAATTATGACCTTTTCTGTGTTACTAAGAACGCCTTATTAAAATTAGAGTAAGTTTTAAAAATAGTACTTTTTCACTTTTATATATTAATTCACTCAGCTTGGACAGTGAAAGTGGGCTAATCACATTTCTATGTAGTGCATAGAACCTGAATGGGAAACTAACATAATGCTGGAATATTGCCAACACTGTACGGAAATGTATATTTAAAACAAAAATACCGGTCTCTATTATGACCCCCTCCCCCCCCAAATCACAAATTTCTGTTGTCTTAATTTTGTTTAAAAACTGGGTTTGCAAAACCTAAACTGTGGGTCAGACTTGACCTGAAAGTGTGCATGTCTTTCTCCTTAAACTCCCTCTCCTGCCTTCTTTTCCCATACTTCTCCTGGAACAAAGATGATCACTTGACTTAAGTATTTTGTTTTAAGAATTCTAAGTCTGCCAACTCATCCATTTTTGTTAATTGTTCAGAAGGGTTCCTGTTGAACACTACAACGGACTCTCCATCTCATAGGTGCTAAAGCCTTCATTTCTGCCGCACTTCCAGCGCTTGTCAGAAAGTAATGTTATGTACAGGATTATGTTACTGAGCTCATTAATATTTTTTTTTTCATTTAAAAAATCCCCAAATATTTCCATAAACTTGCTTGAGGCAATCATTTTTTGGTTAAATTTATTATTTAAAAATTAAACTCACCGCGGTACTGAGGATTTGACTTGGGAGATTTTTGTTAACCTGTTTTACATACATACCTTTTTTGTTAAAGGTAATGTATGGTGGGGAGGAGCTATGGAAAGAAGGCTGTACTAAATGATTGTGAAATTGAATCTTTCCAAGTCTGACATACTTGAACATAAAGAACAGGGCTTAAAAAACAAAAAAACACCTACTGACCAGAACCTGCAGACCTAGTAAAACACCACTGCATTGGTTCAGATTGGAAGTTTTTTTTTGCAAAGGAAAGTCTATAATCATAATGTTTCCTGTGTAAACATTTACTAATAATTGTAAATATAGCTTAAAACCTGAATCAATTGATGGGATGGGTCTCCTTCACCAGTTTCCAATTTGACCATTGTAAAGATATTTTTCAGGTCTTGAGGAAGAGTAGTACATCATAATTAAAAAGTTATTACTACGTATATACAGTTGTCTATCTTGGAACATCTGTCATACATATCTAAAAAGGGCTGGCTTAATTTTTCCAGCACATGATGATCAATCTGTATGTCACTTTCTAATTATTTTGTCCTGTGCTGCTAGTTTAATACAAAATCAGTATTAATGAAAGTATAGACTCACAATATTTTTTCATTTGAACTGTTAAGTGATAGGTATTGTAGAGTTTGTAGACTGGTGCATGGTATCTGCTAAAAGTGCTGTGATGTGCAGGCACAACAGGGTGAATTGAAGACTGTGATTCAAGTTGAAACTTAGAATTTCCTTGCTACCTAGCAGTGAAAGCAGAGACTTTCTTCACGTGTATTTTAATGGAGGCTAGTGTGTGTGTGCAAATTTGTCATCTTCACGTTATAAAACAGCTAGAATTTTCTGTTCTCCTTAAACAGGATCGCAACCTTTGTTTATATCCTAGATAAACCTAAATTGCCTGAAAACTACACAGATGAAACCTGGCAAAAATTGAAAGAAGCTGTGGAAGCTATCCAGAACAGTACTTCAATTAAGTACAATTTAGAAGAGCTCTATCAGGTGAGTGGGCCCGATCTATATTTAAAGCCCTTCTGTCTAAATAAAATCTGGATATATTCTGTTCATTTTTCATTTCTCAAAATTATTTTTGTGATTTTTTAAAAAAGGGGGAGAAATATGACACTTTGTAGTTACTTACCTAGTGAACAAACTATTTACATAGAACAATTTCTCAAAGTGAATTTTAAAATCCAGATTAAAGGATTTCCAAGAGCTAAAATTGAACTGAGAACCTTTTTACCTGCCAAGAGCATAATCTAAGGTGTGGTTTCCCTTGCAACAGTTGACACGAATTAAATAAGGCAAGGAGCTGTATTCCCTTTACTACTGCTTTTGAGTTTGTGCTGTGTAGCTGCTCAAGGAGAAACATGAAACCCTAAAACGTTTGGTGTTTAGGTAAGAAAAGGACAACTTGGATTAAAATGTAATCTATTTGTGTCTGTCTAAACACAATCTGTTCATAATTTGGAATCATAAACTACCATTTTAAAAAAAATAAAGTATGTGTAAAATATCTCACATTTCCTCATGAAAATCATATTTGTTTGGTTGTCATTGCTTGCTATTAGAGTTATGTATATTTGACGGTGAAAACATTTAAACTCCGTTCCCTCCCCCCATCATTAATAATGATGATTTTGTTCTGATAATTATTTATTATTATTATTATTATTATTTTATTATTTTAAAGTATGCTATCAGGTCTAAATTGAGTATTAGACTTTTTTTTTATAAGATATTCAGTCATTATATAATTACATTTCTGTTTCTGCATTCTTCATATACAATTACTTTAACTAAATTTATTTAGTCAAAATAACTGGGACTTCCTGAACTTAGGTTTTTTTGTACCACCTAGTGCTACACCTAGTTATAAAAGAGTATTGTACTTCTATTCTTTGTTCTATTTTCAATCTTTTATTGTCATTTGATAGATTTTCATGTTGTTTTTTTCTCAAAAAGGTGAATTTTTGAATGGCTTTGGCTCCAGCAAATATATGGTGGCATTCTATTTTTAGGTCTTATTGAAATTTGGGATGGGTTTAATTGCCTGAATATGAGCTGAATCTTTTTCTTGTTGTCCTCGTGTGTCTCCCCTCCCCCCCCCAGCACATGTTACATATGTGTGTTTTTTTTTTCTTGTTTTGAACTTTTAAATCAAACCCTGTGAGGTTGAGAAATTTCATTTTTGACACCTGCATGCTTCCACAATAAAGCATTTGGAGGAATCGATGGCAAATTAGATACACATGCAGTTGTTAATTTCAGGGTATTTAAGCTCAGGACAAATAGGCTTATACAGTATTGACTAATGCAGAACTGCAAATAAACATGTTTTTAAAAAATGCAGTGAATCATGGGCTAATCTACCACTCGAAGGACAAATAAATCAGTTAACTAGTAGAGTTGGCCTTTATCTACAAATTCATATTGAAAACCTTGCCACTATTTCAAAGTAATTTAAAATGAAGTTGCTGTCTTGGAGGTTGATCTCAAACCAGGTTTCACTGTGCTACTTATGCTCAAGGAGAGTGAGTTACAACTACTTTGAAAGTCTTGACATTGAATATCCTGACGTGTTGAAAAACTCAACCATAACATTACAATTATTTAAGTGAATAGGAACATTTTCATACTTGACTGCCTTCTAAGTGTAATCTAAAAATAAATGTCTTAATTTAAAAATAGTAATAGCAATTGCTAGTATTTTAAATGCTAAATAAACCAGTGCTGTTTGTGAACAGCTGCTTGGTAAATGGATCTGATTCCAAATATGCTTTGGCAGACACCATTATCTAAGCAGAGAGGGGAATGGCCCAAGAAAAACTATAGAAGTTCCTTCCAACACTCTTCAAAAGGATTTTTTCATATTTTGTTTTTGAACATAGTTAAGTTTCTTAGTTTTAGTTTGATACATCTGTGTGCTAGTAAAAGCCCACCAAGTGAACATTTTTAAGCCTTTAATTTTTTAGAGGACTAGCCATTAGTGCTATGTTAGTTCTTCTACTTCTCAGGTTGAAGTTGGGGAAGAGTACACATAGATAAGCAGCTAAATAATCCTGGAGAACTGAAAGCTTTATACAAATGTTTATTTGCCAGAATAATTTTCTTCGGGACATCAATTCCAAAAAGTACAGGCCTAGACTTGGGCAATAATTCCCCATTTAAATGTATGATTACAGATAAGAGAGGCCAGCTTTTTAAACATTTCTCAAAGTACCCATTGCTATGGCCGCGGACAGCCATATGTGATTTCCTCCCTGCCTTCTATTCTTCCTTATCCTCCCCTGAAACAAATGTATACGTCACAATACCCAGATGGGCCGGGGGGATCTTGGTCCCATGTCCTGAGTATGGCTAATACATCTGAGAGTGCAGAATCCTGAGGCAGGGCATCTTATTCTGAACAACCCATTTCTGCAAGTGTGGTTATTTGCAGTGTTAGCAATAGCAAATGTCTTGTACAGTATCATTTTAAATATTGATCCAGTACAGTGTTGCAGTAGCAATTGTATAGTATCGGTGGAGATACTTCCACTTAAAAGGACACTGTTTTCAGTGGAAACTTCCTCTACCTACCTGATTTAAAAAAAGGGGGGGGGGGGGAACAAAAACTTGTCTGTTGTTTCTGAAATTTCATACTTAGTGTGGAATTTTTCTCCATTAAAATGCATGTATTTTGGATTGATTTCTTGTGTCAAAACAGAAGGTTTGAAAATCCTATTTGACACAAGCACGTTGTGAATTTTCCACTACTTATTACTGTGTAGAACTCTAGATATACGTGTGCTCATGCATGTATATGTGTGAAGTTTCATACATTAAAATAAATTCATCTGAGTTATTTCACTTATTGCACATGGGATGAAATCCGTCCATTCATAATGGGCCTATACACTGTCCTCCAAAGTGCACAAGTCCTGGCATCCGTGCAAAGAGTGGGAAACGGAGCAGTTATTTATGCAGCCCATTTTCTAAAGTTGGGGGGATTCTGTAACATCTCAAAATAGGTTGGCAAAGAGGCATGCAGATTGATTGATTGACCAGAAACTATTGCCTACGGAGTATGAAGAGCCAGCCTTTGTTAACCCTGCTTATTAGCTAGAAGAATGGCTGCAGAGGGGTTGTGCATCTGGCATTCTAACTCCCAGTAGTCATCTCCCCGCATCTCAAAGCCCATTTGGGTGGAAGTGGGGTTACATTTTGTATCCTGTGTTTACTTGAAAGTTTGATCTAACTTACATACCATTAAAAATGTGAGAAGTCAGAAGCTGACGATGTAGGCTGTAGTAGCATGAGAGAAAGGGAGAAAACTTCAACCCATATGCCATTAATCTTGAACAAAACTGTACAGTGTTTTTCTGTTAGATCAGTAGTTTTCAATTTGTGGTCCATGGACCCCTAGGGGTCCATAGGCTATGCCTAAGGTTTCCAAAGGGGGCTGCACCTCCATTCAAAAATTTTTAGTGATTAGCAAACAAAAAATGGTTGGAAACCATTGTGTGAATTTTTAAAAAAATATTGTATTAATCTAACTCAAAACTGAGAATTTAAAATCTCAGATATCAGGAAATTCAGTTCTGGCTTTTCCAGCAGCCGGAACTCAACCATCTTGTGCTAAAGTAGCATTTTGTATTATATGTGATGTTGATACATCTTGCTTTCATGACTAAAACTACATTGGAAAAAATGATGAATTCTAACTCAGTAAATCTGCATCCCATATATAGTCAGAGTTAACTGCTTGTTTTTGACAAAAGGAGTTTGTACTACATTTTACTCCCTGTCCATCCTTTGGAGCTAATACAATTATGGGTGAGTGAGCAACGTTCATTTTACAGAATTGCTAACTTTGGACTGTAAAGTCTGAACTGCTGGTCTTTGTTGCAGAAGCTAGAAAGAACCCAACTTAACTGTCAGATCCCACGCTGAGTTAGTAGCACTGGCTGTTGGAATGCATTTTTACTTGTGAACTGAGCAAGTGCAGTCTGAAAATCATGGAGACAATACACGTGGAACTAAAGACTGGCTCTTCTACAGATACCCACGTATTCTTACACCTTAGTTAACCTAACCCTTAAAGTTGTTCATGTGCATTCCTTGTAAACACAATCAGTACAGATTAGGAAAACGCCAGGTAAGGGTCCATCCACATAACAAGCAATGTCACTTCACATTGCCATTATGCCTAAAGACTTTCTTAACTGCCTTTTACTTCCCCCTTATGCATCTATGATGCATGCATCCATTTTTTCTAAATCACCCCCAAATAAATGTTTATAGTTAACTATGTCCTCGGGTAGTTTAAGATATTTTATTGAGAAAGTATGGAACACTGAGCACTACCAAAAAAATCTGAGGTCATAAATAGGCTTGTGTGACCTGGAGAGATGCAGAACTTGAGGGGGGGAGTGTGAAAGGGCGACACTGGAAATCATACTCTCTTGCACTAAGGCTTCCCTGTCTCTCCCAGTGGAACTGGAAATGGCTTGGTAAGTTTAGTAGCTCATAAAATAAAACCTTAAGTGTCTGTGCTGAGTAATAAAGCCCATAAATTTCTGGAAAACTGAACTACCTTTGTTCCTCTAGGGACAAATCCTGCATTTCTCACTTGGGCACTTAATGTATGTGTACACAGCAATTAAGCACCTGCAGCTGGTGTAGTCAACTGACTCGGGCTCACAAGGCTTTGGCTGCAGGGCTGTAAAATTGCTGCGCAGACTTTCAGGGTCAGGCTGGAGCCCAGACCATCAGGCCTCCAGGTGGGGAGGGTCCCAGGCTCCAGCAGGAGTCCAAACATCTACACAGCAGTTTTTAGCCCCCGTAAGCCTGAGTCAACTGACTCAGACCAGCTATAGCTGTGCCACAGGTCTTTTGTTCCAGTGTAGACATATGCTAAGACTCCCACTGAAGTCTGTAGACTCAGGCTGTGAACTGTTTAGGGGCAGACCCTTGTAGTGTCTTTTTACTGCTGTAAAGTGCTTCGTACATCTACTGTGCTCTGTAAGCAGTGTACAATGTGAAGTTCAAGAGCAGGTAGATCTTTCTCAAGGATCAAAAACAAACGTCGTACTATTTTTTTTTTTATGGAAGCCGTATGGAAAAATCCATTTTTATCTTGATATATCTGTTTCATTATTTATTTTAGGCTGTCGAAAATCTCTGCTCCTACAAGATTTCTGCAAACTTGTATAAACAATTGAGACAGATTTGTGAAGACCACATCAAAGCACAAATTCACCAATTCAGAGAATATCCTTTAACCGAAAGTCTTTTCACCTGCTAGTGTCAGAAGTCCTGTTTCTTGTGCATCAGTTGAGGGCATTGGGGAGGTAGCATTATCCTATAGTTTGGCATTGTGGTTGTTCTTTCTATTTCTGCCAAATTATAAGATGTTTGTAAAGTCATTTGAGATCTTTCACACAGAACAATGAAGCAAATGCAGTCCCTGAACTGTTCCAGTTAGAAGGTGATACAGAAGTACATTATAAGTATTAGCAATGGCATCAATTGTTGCAAAGCACAGGAAGGCACTGCTTTATGTGCAGGTAAATAGAGAATTAATTTCAACAACTCTGGTTCTGAACTGTATTAAGAGTCTAGAAATGTCTAGTACTCAGTTACGGGTTTGGGATCTTTAAAGCTTTCCTGCTGAAATGGAAAATGGACTATTGCTAGTACTTTACTAAGAGGCAGAGTTTCAATAACCCACTAACTTTACACCTGCATATTTTGTGCCCACAATAAAATGTGGATGCAAATGTTACATTTAGACATGTATCTATAAGATTTGGGGTTGCATGTTTGGTATTAGAAGTAGATAAATCTCTGCATTAAGCATCTTGTCATATGAAAATTATGTGTTTGTTTATGCTTCTTCATATAACTTTGTATTGAGCCTTGGTATAATGTTGTTATAGTCCCTAAGGATAGTAGAGTTAAGGTAAAAGAAAAATGTATTTTTGCTAAGATCTCCCCCCACTTTGTAATCAATTGCCCTGTTGAATGAATGAGTAAGGCTTGGGAGGCAGGCACCTCCAGACAGCTGTAACAGTTGAAGAGGGGATGGAAGCCAGACCCAAGAACAATAAAACTTAAGTGGGCTTCCTAAAGAAGATCAGACATATTGATGGCCTTGGGGTGATTATAAGCAAGTACCTTCTGTTGGGAACACCCTCTTTGCAGCATTGGGACAACACCCAGAGGGAAGCAGCACAAAGGACTAACAGACCCAGATTTTGAATCTGGGATAGATTTGCATGAGAGGGAAGCTGCTATAAATGTGAGGGTGTCTTGCAGAGGACCCCGGGTCCAGATCCGCAGAAGCCTGGCTCCACCCCTCCCCATCTAACTCACCTGGCCAGTGAAGTAAGGGGAGCAACTAGTTAGTAACAGCAACAAGATGGAGTGTACGTGGGTGGGTGGGTGGTATCTGAGTAATGTATATCATATGCATATGATAGTGTTGCTTGATACATGCATTACTAATAAATGTGGAGTTTTGTCTTATTCCCCCTGAAGGGATCCTGTGCAGTACTTTAAGTACAGCATTAGACACCTCAATTCTGGCATTTGTGCTTGGAAATGATCTCATGTGCAAACTTTGTAAGTTTGAGTCCCTCTGAAAATATGGCCTGAAACAGTAACATTCTGTATGTTTACACTTCAGTAAATCATTGTGTCTGAATAAACCAAAATATAATTGAAGTTTTTCCATATGCTAGCAAAGTATTATCATTAATGTAGATTAGCTTCTAAGTCCAAACGTGGTTTTGTTTGTTTGGTTTTTGATAATGGGACTTAGACTCCTGAGTGATTTTAGGTGCTTTTGATCATTTTATCCTGATCTTGAGCTACTGTTAATAACCATGACTCTAACATAAACTAAAAATAGCATAGTAAAAAAAAAAAGTGATCCTTTTCAAAGGGTAGCTAGTGAATTTGTGATGCATTTTATTGAAAGAGTTCTGAAAAAGCAAACAAGTACTGTTGAGCTTTTTAGGTAGCTAATGTAAGCGATGGGATTTTTGTCATAATTTTCTTAACTGCCTTTTCATGGATTCGTTGGACAGTGTTCTTTTTCTAAAGAAAATAGACAAATGTTGGCAAGATCATTGCAGACAAATGGTAAGTTTTCTTTTAAAAACAAACCTCTTTATTCCTGACCATTTACTTCTCTCTCTCATATTTTTTTTACAAATACTTCTGAAATGTTATCTGATGTCTAATGTTAAATACTTCCTTTATAGGAGGAAATGACCTCTAACTTGTTAGAAATGAGGCTTTGAAAGCACTTTCCTGAGGTGTACTTCTGAACATATGGCTTTAGTCCTGAATAAACGTTTGAAATGCACCTTGTGTGTGTGTGTATATGCTAGCCCTTCCCCTCATGTTTGTAACTCAGACTAATTCTAATTTTACTCTTGGTTCATGTCTAAATGCTATTTTGCATTCTTTCCCACCCTAAACCAAATACTAAATGTCATGTTGATCATCTTACTTAAAACATCCCACTGCATACTAATAAATGCAGAAAACTCCAGAAATTGTTGGTAATTTTGGCACATACACACACATAGGTATATGGCATTTCAGTTTCAACTGATATAAAAATGCTGGTGACTTTTTCCCTCCTCCCCCAACAGATCATGATTAGGAGTATCTTTTTGTTCCTGGATCGAACTTACGTTCTTCAAAATTCAATGCTGCCATCTATTTGGTAAGGATACAAAGAATAAAATTGATTTTAAAAAAAAAACCTCTTACTCTTTCAAATCTAGGGATTGCAGCTAGCTAAAACTTTTCTGCCCTTCTAGAAGAGAGAAATGTTTTGAATTTCATTTCCATGAAATGTGAGAGTTTTGCAGTGACTAATACCAAATTTTAACTGAACTGATACCATCTAACTCCAGGTTGCGTAGTACAAGGAAGCCTTTTTAGTAATTGAAAAGCCAGGATCTAGGGTCAAATGGTCATTGGCTGCACATCTGGTTATCAAAGGTAGTGAGGATATTTAGTACGTCTGTAACATTCTAAAGATGCAATGCTTTAAATATACTGGATAAGGAATATGTACAACTCCTAATTTTATAAAGGGGTAATTATGTCTACAGTACCAGCTAGGGCTGTGATTCCCAGGTCATCTACACATACCCATCTAGTTTGATGAGAACTAGAGCAAGGAGGAATAGCAGTGTCACCGAGGTAGCACAGACAGCAACAGCATGGCTTACCCTTGCTGAGTCCACACCTACAGGCAGGTTGTATTCAATATGGCTAAGCTATGCCACTGCTAACTGCCTTTGCTACCATGGCCACACTGCTATTTATACTCGCAATAGCTCTCATCGAACTAGTGCAAGTAAGTGTATGTGAGCTGGGAAATCACACCCCTAGCTCATAGTGAAGACTAGCAATGAAAAGTTATGGTCAGGATTTTGTAAAGTGAATTGTAGTTTTTGGGTGTCCAACTTGATATACCCCTTAGAGGTCTAACTTTTTCAGAAAGTATTGAGCATCCACTCTCAAATCAGAGCCATTTAACACATCAGGTTGGACATCAAAACTGAGATCCCTGCCTTCAAATCCCTTTAAATTTATAATTTAAAATCTTTGCCTAAGTACACCAGTGATAGTTAGAACCCTGGTTTCCATTCCATGCTTAGTTCTTTTGACAAAACTGCTTTATCTTCAAATGTATGCTAGTCTTAATATTAAGTTGAGGAAACACTTTTTAAGCCACATCAGTTTTTAATCTTTCTAAATCCAGCTAATCCAAGCTATTAATGGTTAACGTCCTAAAACAAGGCGATTATCAAAAATAAATCTTGTATGTGCAGATATGAGAATATGAGAATGTGTACAAGAGTTTTCCTTTAGATAGTTGCCTATTGTTGTATATGTGTGCATTTACACACTTCTGAAATGGCTTAAGGAAACTCTGAGAAAGTAAATATTTGAGCATCAGAATGGAGAACATGTGCTGTTTTTATTGTGATGGTTAAAAATAAAAAATTCAGGGATGGTTATTTAAGGGGCTTTTTTATCTTTTCAGGGATATGGGTTTAGAGTTATTTAGGACTCATATAATTAGCGATCAGAAGGTTCAGAACAAGACTATTGACGGCATCCTTCTCCTGATTGAGAGGGAAAGAAATGGTGAGGCTATTGATAGGAGTTTGCTCCGAAGCCTTTTAAGTATGCTTTCTGATTTGCAGGTGAGTACATTTTCTACCATTTGCAGAGAACTGAAAAAAGCATCACACTTGTATTAAAGGAACACTATGCTTTAAACTGAATTAATCTTCTTTATTCCCTAGATTTATCAAGATTCTTTTGAACATAGATTCTTGGAAGAGACTAATCGTCTGTATGCAGCAGAGGGACAGAGGCTTATGCAAGAACGAGAGGTATTTTACGTTTTAATGTTTTTCCTCTTATTTGCAGCCACTAATGCAGCCAAGAGAGAGCAGAATAATGTATTCCTGTAGTAGTGCATTCTCCTCGTGCATAGGTAGCTGGAAATATTCTCAACAAGAGTGTGACCCCACGTTTGCCCTTTTAAAGACTGTACTTGTGGCAAATGTATTCAAGCACCCTCTCTGTAGGGCAGGAATGGGCAAACTACAGCCCGCGGGTCACATCTGGCCTGCGGGCCCTTCCTGCCCAGCCTCTGAGCTTGCTGAGGAGGCTCCCCCCAGCCCCTCTCCCGCTATCCCTCCGCAGCCTCAGCACCCTGCACAGGCAGAGCTCTGGAGGGTGGGGCTGTGCGGGAGCGTGTCTGGATCTGGCCGCTGCTGTGAGCAGCATGGTAAAGGGGTTGAAGGTGGGGGGTTGGATAAGGGACAGGGAGACCCGGGAGGGCAGTCGGGACAGGGATGTGGGATGGTTGGATGGGGCGGAGGTTGGAGGGTGGGAAGGAGGTTGGATGGGGCGGGGGAGTCCCAGAGCTCTGTAAGGGAGAGGGGGTGTGGATTGGGGTCGGGACAGGGAGGGGTTGGGTAGGAGGTGGGATGGGGGGGGTCTCTGGAGATGGTTGGGGACAAGGAGCAGGGGGTGTTGGATGGGTCAGGAGTTCTGAGGGGGGCAGTCAGGATGGGAAGGAGGAGGTTGGATGGGGGGGCAGGCTTTTGGGGGGACACAGCCTTCCTTACCCGGCCCTCCATACAATTTTGAGCCCTGATGTAGCCCTCAGGCCAAAATGTTTGCCCACCCCTGCCCTAGGGCCTGGTTTTCTTGGTTTCAAAATTGGTCTGTAGCTGCTGCTGTCAGACTTTGGTCCCAGCAGCTCTTCAACATTTCTTCATTGTGTGAACAGTAAAATTACTTTCTTTCATCTTTTCAGGTTCCAGAGTATCTTCATCATGTCAACAAGAGATTAGAAGAAGAAGCCGATAGAATTATCACATACTTGGATCAAAGTACACAGTAAGTGTGCGATCTTCCTTGGCTTGGTGTCTTTAGCCATTCAGTTCTAATCCTGTTGAAGGCTTGTGCCACATAAAATAACTACATTTATTGACTGATTAACTATTATTTGTATACAAATGTAATGTAAGCTGCTCTTCTTCCCCAAAACTGCTTGGAGCCAATCAGTCATTGTCTTATTTTGCACAGCTAACTGGAGTGGTTCAGATTAGAGGCTGATTTGACTTTTGGACAATTCATTTGATTTGTGGGTCGTTTTAGGGGAGAGAACCTGTGTTCCTACTAGCAGTGGCAACGACCTATATGAGCAAATACTCGGTTACCTTCCTAACGAAAGTAGAGAGAGGCCAGCAGTAGTTATCGGGTATTCTCAGTGCGAAAACCCTAAACTAGTAAAGGATGTAAATACCATTCAAGGAAGAAAACCCCTTGAATGTCAGTTTCTTAGATAACACAGTCATCACCCTGGAAACTTAAAATGAAGAATGTGATATCCGAGTGCCTTGGGGTGATTCTTAAAATGAAGAAGGAAGTGGAGACATGCAACAGGATGTACGGCCCTCTTTGAGTACATGGGCAGCAGGTCTTCCACTGGAGTTGGGAGGGAGCAGGCCACTGAATGATATAGAGGCCTCGTAAATGTAGTGCAGAGTTTCTCCCTGCAAATGTTTTGGAGGCCTCAGAGTGTGGCCACCAGCTCTTGCTGCTCTGAGAGTGTGGCCACTCTGACAAACCAGTCTCTCTGTCCCTAGCACCATAGTCCTTCAGCAAGAGCCCTTCCCAGGGAAAGTATGTCAGGGACTCACCAGCTGCCTGTGGAGTCCCCAGGCTCCACATGTCCCAGCCAGGTGAGAGCAGGAGAACTGCCATGGGGAGTGCCCCAATGACCGCCTCCGCCTCCAGTGCTCTGCACACCAGCCCCATGTGTCTCTAGAACTGCTGCTTGGAGCCCCTGAGGAGGCTGCGTGGTGCAGGACACCGATCCCCACTGGCAGTGCCAAAACAAACACCAAAGCATCGCATCTCACTTCCCTAAATAACAATTACTCAGGAGCAATAGCTGGGTGCTTCAGGGAGAGGCTGCTGCTCTCCCCTTCCCTCATCCTCTTCTCCCCCCCTCCCCCCCCCCAGTCTCCACCCAAGCTTTGAAGGCTGTCATGGTTGCGAAAAAAAATCTTTCAGTGTCTGCATTTGAGAAACGCTGCTCTAGTTGATGAGGAGGCAGCACCAGAGATGAACTCTCTGGGCGGGATGGCATTTGAGACTGGTGTGTGCTGTTTCTCCAGTCATGCTGTCCCCTCTATCCACTCCCTCAGCCAGTAGAGTAGGAGGCTGCTAGATCCTTCTGTGGATCCCTTCTTCGCAAAGTCCCTATTCTAACTGAGGAGCTGTTGGTTCAAATACCTGTCGTCTTGCTCCTTTATGGTCACTGTCTACTTGCTTTATGGTCTCTTGCAAGGACTGAATGCCTTCTTGTGTGAGGTTGAAGGAAGCATAATCCCTGAGGAGCTGCTTCCCTAACTTTCTGTCCTGATGAGATCCATCTTGTGCCATCACCTCAAGGCACTCGGATATTGGAGTGATGAGTTTATTATAAATCCCTAGTCAGCAACCAGCAAGTAGAGTCACCTACTGGGGGAAACAGGTTAAATCTATTTATATATTGTTTTGTTAAACACACAGCCCCAAGTCATTGATCGGGAGCCTACCAAATGCCACGTGTAGATTTAAGTCAGGCTAGTCTGTTCTTCAAATGGGATTTAAAACTGTTAGTGATAGAAAAAGGAAAAGTAATTCTAAACGTTTCTTCTATAGGAAGCCACTAATTGCTACTGTAGAAAAGCAACTGCTAGGTGAACATTTAACAGCCATTCTTCAGAAAGGTAATCTTTCTTCTTTATAGAAATGTTTCTAATTACTGCTTCAGGGCTTTCATTCCTGTGCTGAAAAGAAAGTGACACATTCAGGTGCTGGGGGAGGACACAAGCCACATCATTCTTTAACACTCCTTGCTACTCAGTTCATGAAATAGCACTGAACATTTTGCAGGAGGGCAAGTCCCGGTCTCCTTTTCCGAGGTAAGGAGCCACAATGGTGTCTTCAAATACATTGCAGAGCAGAAGGAAAACTAGAATTCAAATACAGATGTTGGGTTGAGGATTCAAGGAACATTTTGAAGATCATGAGTGGGGATAGCCTTTGCAGTAGGGCCAGATGTAGCAAGGGAGACCATTCAGGATTAGCAAGCACACATGCTACTCTACTCGAAAGAAGGCAAAAGCTTTAGCCTTGTAATAATCTCTACTCATGGTCATGAGACCATGTGTGTCCTAGGGAAGCTAGTAATGGATACATGAGTGCAGCCTTCACAAATTGTTCCTCTAATATGCTTCAATATTTTTCCTTTTACTTGAAAATTACTAGACCGCTGTTAGCCAAATGGTGTGTGGGCATTGGGGTGGACGGGTGTTCTGGTAAGAAGCCCCGCCCCCACCTGTTCCCATTCCCAGCTACTAGAAGTGAGGGTGTTGGGGGATTCTTACTTATGTGATGTCCCTGGACTATGCTGTGATTTTTCAGACATCTTCTACCAAGAGGTTAATATGAAAGCTGAAGATGCTGCTTGGCTGCATGAAGAGACTTACACTTTTATAGTGTTATTAAGCTTTGTTTTCTGCAAAAATTGAAGTTTAGGACTTCTGATTTTCCAAGCAAAGCTTCCCAGGGGCTAATGGAGCATAAACTTTTTTATTGCTGAATTTAAGGAGCAATGAAGTATATGTGAGCAAAACTTCTGTGATGAGACAGTTATGAATAGTATGATAGTCCAAGATACATGGCCCATTTAAACAAGAGCTTTTCAGGTACATAGTTAATTCAGGTTGCCTTTCTGTTTTTTGTTGTCTAGCCAGTTTGATGGGGAAAAAAATCCAACAAACTAATCCATTGGAGAAGAAATGGATATACTGAGTGATAATATGGCTAGGTTAACATGAGATTTGAAGTTCTTTACATTCCAGTAGCATGCATGGATCACTTCCTATGATTATACCTTTTTTTAGATGTTTAAACTTTCAAACTCACAGGTTTAAACCACCTTCTTGATGAAAACAGAATTCAAGACTTGTCTCTTCTATATCAGTTGTTCAGTCGGGTCAGAGGTGGAGTGCAAGTTCTGTTACAGCATTGGATTGAATACATAAAGGTACTGATATATATCATGGATCTTGTACTGACTTTTTATAATCACTGAGGATTGTCCACAAAATATTTCTTTTCATAAACAAATATTACAACTTAGAAAGATGCAACATGGTTTTAACAGATGACTTGGAAACTCTTAAAAAGTATGCTTATCGGCAACTGAGCGACCTATGAAATTGCACTGGGAATGATGTACTGTTTTAGAATAATTGGATATTGTCTTGAAGTATCTGTGATTACAAAATCTGGATTTTTGTTTTCAGTTTACACAGAAAATGTGTATTGGTTTAGGAAAGACATACTCCTGGTATCTTCCTGTCACTTTAGAATAACGTTGGCTGTAATTTATACCCTTATTTCCAGGTCAAGTTTACCTTGTCTACACTTTTAGCGCTTAGTAATGACTTGACCTACTCCGATGGAAGAACTTCTTCCTTCGGCATAGGTACTCCACCTCCAAGAAGCAGTAACTCTGTCAATGGGAGAAGCCCTTCCATCGACATGGCGCTGTCTGAACCAGCGGGCTAGGTTGGTATAACTGTGTCATTCGGGTGTGGATTTTCCACACCACTGAACAATATAGTTATACTGACATAGGTTTGGTCTATACCACCATGTTAAGTGATACTGCCAATTATCTTTTTTATAGTTAACCCTTTGGGTTAACACTCATTTGTTCAGAAAAGTACACTTTAAAAAATGGAATTTAAAATGTTAATTCATACAGATTATGTGTACCAAAGGAAAAGCACTTCTCTATTTCTAACAATTAAGCCTATATGATTGTATTTTGATTACTTTTGTCTGTGTATCAGCATCATGGATATTGCCAGGCTAGGATCTTGTTTGAAAGAGTAGCTTGCTGCCAACAACATGTGTGGGGTTTTGTTAGTTTGCTGTTGCCTTATGTTGCACATAGAAAAAAATCCAAAAGCACTACCTTTCAGCAACAAATGTAAAGCTTTTGCTTATTAAATGGAATACACTTTCATACATGCAGTATTTGTATTCCTGAGTGTGAGTAGAGTACCACTACAGTCAGTATTGTTCCAGCCTACACTTAAAATCTCTGCTTTCATTAAGTGGTGGATTTAGGGTGGGGGAAGCTACTTAAAAAGCACACATGCTAGATGACAACACTAAAGACCTTTTATTATCCTTCATTTATTCATAGGAAAATTCCCATTGACTTCAGTGTTCAGTAGGCAGATGATTCTGTTACTTTAATAATATTGTCACACAGGCATCCTAATTTTGGTAGGAGAGTGCTTTGTATTACTGTTGTGGTGAAATTGACTTCACTGGGAGTCTTGCCCATGTAAGTCTCTGCAGTAATGAGTCCTTACAGCATGTAATATTTTGGTCGTATATACTTTGACTATCATCTTTCAGTGTTTGTACCATAAAGTTGGCTCACCATTGTGTTTGCATCTCTTCTGAAATGCAAGTTCTGCTAAATATTGACTTCAGCAATTTGATTTTTTTTTAATTGCTGTCTATCTTGGTATGGTGATTCAAAATATAAAATACTGTCTGTCTGTAGCAAGTACATTCCGCCATTTTAAGTGTTGTGTTAGGGAAGCAAACATTTTTCATTGTAAAATCTGAACTTTTACATCATCTAACTTTTGGTTTGAAGATTTCATGCAGATCTGGCATGTAGAATTTTGATTGAAGGGTGAATTTTTGTTTTTCAGGCATTTGGTAGCACTATAGTAATTAACCCAGAAAAAGACAAAACTATGGTTCAAGAGCTGCTAGATTTTAAGGATAAAGTTGACCATATTATTGATGTCTGCTTTCTGAAGAATGAGAAATTTGTCAATGCTATGAAGGAAGCATTTGAAACCTTCATTAACAAGAGACCAAATAAACCAGCTGAACTGATAGGTATCATTTTCCGTCTCTCTTTCTACATAGAAGCTGTTTGTTGGTTTTTGTGTTGGGTTTTTTATTATGCAATTTGAACAGAAGATTGGGGAATGATGGGATTTTATATATGAAAGGAGGCTTAATAGAAAGCATAACTAAAATGTAGAATCGTCTACCATAGTGTATATTTCTGCAAATAGCTTAATAGGATTCCAGAATGAGATATTCTGAAGAATGACCATTCACCACTTCACTACTAGTGTTTATTTGGGGGGGGGGGCTGGGGGGAGGGAAAGAGGGAGCGTTGGAAAGTTGAGGTATATCAACCATGCTTCAGGACCCAAATCAATCACTAACCGAGATGAGGCAAACCTTCCCTGACAGTGGAATCAGTTTGGTGTTCAGGAGTCTACATTGTCTCTGTGATACCTCCATATGTGCACAAGGTGATGTAGGGGTCTGCATCCACCAACCATATGACCTTCCTGCCCACTGTCTCTCTACTGTCTCAGCAAATGGGGCCCCTGTGGACCAATGTTCTGTGGCATAACGAAATACAGACCCGCTCACTCTCTTGTGCAATGGAACCATACCTGTTATGCTATCTGTTGGGCTCTATACATTCTTGGGCTGATGACACTAACCTTTTAGTGGAAATTTGCTTCAGAGTGCCCTACTTTTCAGTGGTCTCTGTTTCAATAATTTTAGCAGATATCATCCCACTGTTTGAAACTGAAACGAACTGAAACTGGCTATTGAAATCATCTAGCATGCACAATTTTTCTTCCCCAAGTTTAAATTTCTAGAACAATTTTAACAATAAATTTTGCTCTGGTACCCAATGTCTTCTTTTGCTGCTACTTTAGCTATAGACTTTTATGTGGGTTATGGTTTATGATGTTTTAAAAACCTTGATTTTAAAGTAAAAGATACAGGCCTGTGGAATAGTCCCGAGTGTGATTTTTTTCATCATCTTATATTTAAGCTGGTACTCTCACTCATATGTGAAAGAGGCCCTGGAACTATTGCAATTTAATGATGTTTTAAAGGCATAAATGAAAATATAGTGTCAAAATGGCAGTGCTAAATTTGTTCATGATAATCTCTAATTGCTTTGGCTTTCCAAAAGGACCATAGTTTTTGGTTTATTTTTTTAAAACGTCTCTAGAATGAGCTAAATGTCAAAATTTAAATGTAGGTTCATTCTGATGCTCAACAGAGTCAGGTTTTCAATTCCTTTTACCTGTTTTGCTTTTTAGCTAAGTATGTGGATTCAAAGCTTCGTGCAGGCAACAAAGAAGCTACTGATGAAGAACTTGAAAAAATGCTGGATAAAATTATGATTATATTTAGGTTCATTTATGGTAAGGGTTACAATTTTGTTTGTGTACACTTGTTTTATCTGTAACATAATGTTTCCCTGCATGTTGATTCTAATCTTTGTCTCCAAAAAAAAAAAAAAAAGTACACAGTATCTCTGTGGATTTAGTTTGTCTTCTAATCATTTAGCTGTAGAGTTTTTCCCTAAATGCTCATCTGGTGCCTGATTCAGAGCTAATTGAAGTAAACTGAAAAGCTCCCAGGGACTTTAAATGGAGCCTATTAAGTAACCTTTCATTTAAATGTTGCATTTTTCACCAACAAGTTTTATCTGATCATTAACAAATCATGTCCTTTACATTACAGGAAAAGATGTCTTTGAGGCCTTCTATAAGAAAGATCTAGCAAAGCGGCTATTAGTTGGGAAAAGTGCATCAGTAGATGCAGAAAAATCTATGCTGTCCAAACTGAAACATGGTGAGTGTCTTGCCTTCCCTCTTGCTTTTCTCTGTTAGAAATAGTAGTCTAAATTAATATCCATTTTTTCCCCAAAACAGATTTTTTTGGCCTTCCTTTTTTGAAGGAAGTGAAAGGGAAAATGCAGTGGGTGTGTAATTTTTTTTCTACCGTGTTATGTTTTCTTCAACAATTTTATTCTGCTTTAAGAAGAAAATTTCATATAAGCAAATACATTAGTGCCAGGCAGAATTCAGGAATTTAAAGTTCAAGCTATCTAGCTTGTACCATCCTGGTCTTTGGGGGTAAATCTTCAGGATTCTGGCACAAAATACTTGTGCTATGAAAATATAATGTGCTTTTTCCTCTTGGGTCATGGTTTTTATTCAGTGTAAGGAGTTGCAGCCCCATGTAACTTCCAGTTAGCTTTTACCAATGGAACTTCATTGTTTCATAGTACAAAACCTTGTTCCTGCTCAGACAGGATTTCTAAGGTTTAATAGAGGTCCAAACTCCAAGGAGATAAAGATCACCATGCAGGAGATCAAAGTTAAAATCAATGTGCAGGTACTCAGTCAGTGGTCCCTAGGACAGTTCTTAAATGAAGTATAATATATTTTATGAATTTGTATTTTTGTGCTAGAGTTGAAGAGTTCTCTGACATGTGGTATAACCATTTTAAATGTGTTGCTGCTTAGTTTTTGACCGTTTTTTATTATAAAAACCTCTCTTACAGAGTGTGGAGCCGCTTTCACCAGCAAGCTTGAAGGAATGTTTAAAGACATGGAACTTTCAAAAGATATCATGATACAGTTTAAACAGGTATAGCTGTAAAGCCTGCCATGGTTTGTTCTTTTATTTTATTACTTTCCTTGTGGGCATGTTTGCTACACCCCAGGCATAATCAGCGTTGAGGCACCTCCTCTTAGCTTGAAGGAATCTTGGCTGTGCCTGCTGTGGATCAACTCCTTGAAACCACCGGCCTCTGGCAGCACAGCCTCGTTCACTCTGTAGAGTAACAATAAACGAATCCTGGAGTCTTCAGAACATTCCCTGCAATGTCTAACCTCTTAGTGTCGATACCTTACACGATATGCGTACATGCATTTTGCAATGATCCTGATAACCAGTGTGGCACTGGCTTTTATTTGAGGTTTCTCATGACACACTGGTGAACTAGAATGTATGTGCCAAACCCAAGAAATTCCTGTAACCCCTCTGCACCTCCTTGCCAGGTGGCATTGAGGTTCTTGGGTTACTGAGTGTTATGGCCAAAACATTTGTTTAAAGCTCCAGTTGTAAATATTTCCTTACAATTTGAAGTAACTTTCTCTCCTTCAGAAGACACCTGAGAATAACTTGCTCTTACAGGGTGCAGTTTTTTAATTTGTTTCTTTTTTGTACAAAGATCCTTGGGAGGGGATGATTTTAGAAGCACAACTCCTACTGAAAAGTCAATGGGTATTGAATACTCAAATCCAATTTGTGCCTTTTGAGAATCTTCCACCTTAGTTCACTAATTTATTTAACTAATAATGGAGAAAAAATCAGAACAACACGTAACTAGTGGGATTTAGCAGGAAATATATTGAAATAAATATGCAAATATGTTGAATGTCTAGCTTAGCAGCATTACAAACTGATGAGACTAGATCACTGATCTAGTGGATAGAGTAGAGCACATGGTGTCAGCACAACTCACTTGTATTCCTGGATCTGCCACTGATTTGGGTTGACTTTGGTCAAGTTATTTAACCTCTTGGTTTCAGTTGCTGTCTTTTAAATAGTCTTGTTATGACAGTGTATGAGTTTCTCTACAAACTGCAAAAAGTGTTTTGAAAGTCTCTGAAAGGTGCTTCCTACTTGTTCTAATACTCATGTAGTTACATTCTCTGCACAGGATGCAAGTTATCATGAGGTCACTTACATTCAGTGCAAACATGGCACTGATGATGTCTGTTTAACTTCCTGGTAATTCTGCCTGTAGGAATAAGGGAACAGCACCACTTTTTCAATATGCTTTTGTTTCTCCTTGCAGTATATGCAAAATCAGAATGTACCTGGTAACATTGAACTAACAGTCAACATACTGACCATGGGTTATTGGCCAACCTATGTGCCTATGGAAGTCCACTTACCACCAGAGGTAAGGAAAACTATGTTGGACTTTGCATACAGAAGTAGAACACTTCTTTCTTGGGCTTGTCATTAGTTAATGTTTGATGTTTAACTGCCTTTTGAATAAAAGGTTATGGATTTAGAACCATTTTTAAAAATAGATCAATCCTTTGGACATAAATACATGGTTAACATCTCTTTAAAAAACAAAACCTTATCATTGTTTTTCCTGTCCAAGCTTGCTCTTCCCTTGAACTGTTTTTGTTTTCATTTTATTTATTTCTTTAAATGAATGCAAATGGAAATAAAATGGAGTTTTTCTTTCTTTCCTGTTCTCTAGATGGTAAAACTGCAGGAGATCTTCAAGACCTTCTATTTGGGAAAGCACAGTGGTAGGAAACTTCAGTGGCAATCAACACTAGGTCACTGTGTGCTAAAAGCAGAATTTAAAGAGGCAAGTATGAGTGTCTGGGTTATTTTCTGCTGGTGTATTGCTGCAGTCTGGCTTTTGTCAGTTTTGAGGTACTTTGATGTGACCAAGGATACTTCTCTTGAATTTCTTTTAATATAATGACTATATGGTACCATCCAGATTGGTGCCATTGCAGGAGCTACCCAAAGTATTATGTGTTTAATGCATCAGAGACTTTGGTCTTGGGTGGTATAATTCTGTCTTGTTATAGATAAATGACACACATTTTACTTAATTTATTGGTCTGAAAACAGAGATAAGTACTGCACGCCAGTTTGTGATGGTGGGGAATAGTAACATCTCCTGTCTAATACTGGTGCTGTGTTTCACAATACTAGCCACCATGTGCTAACTATGTCTTTTCAAATTCTTGAGCTGAATCAAATGGATAGCTTTCCTTCAAGCCAAGTTTTCATTTGAATTAATGTACAATACATGAATGATTTTTGACTTTCTTTCCAAGAAGACTTAGTAACATCTGGTCACTTCATTCTTGACAGGGCAAAAAGGAGCTTCAGGTCTCTTTGTTCCAGACACTGGTGCTGCTTATGTTTAATGAAGGAGAAGAGTTCAGTTTAGAGGAGATAAAGCAAGCTACTGGGATAGGTCAGTATTAAATGCAGTTAATGGTGTCTGAATGCTGTTGTCTAAAATACTAAACAGTTTGATTCTGCTTTAGAGGATGGAGAGTTGAGGAGAACACTCCAGTCATTAGCCTGTGGCAAAGCTAGAGTACTGACTAAAAGTCCCAAAGGCAAAGATGTGGAAGATGGTGATAAATTTACATGCAATGATGATTTCAGACACAAGCTCTTCAGGATAAAGATCAACCAAATCCAGATGAAAGAAACGGTATGGGTTTGGGTTTTTTCCCCTATTGCTGTCCTCTTTTCCGATTCTTAATTCAATTATTTTTCCATGTCTTAAACTTTCTTTTGTCCAATGTTGAGTTTGTATATTTGGTCACCTACATGAAGTATGCAGGTGTACTGTGTGTGGCAAGTGAGCCATAAATCTTAAATCTGAATTAGCAAACTAATGCAGATTCCCTTGCAGCTATCCTATTAATTAGATCTCCTACTCTACCCATATTTCTAGGAATCTGGAAGAGTTAAGTAATACCTCTTGTTGTGTATGCCATTGACCTTTGTATTCTGAAGCCTTACTAAATAAAAAATTTGCAAACTGCTATGGATTCATCTAGGTTAATTATGGAAATAAGAAAATTCAGAGCCCTAATTGGCATTCTGTTCTCTATATTATGGCTAAGCATTAATTTATCATTGGACTCCTGCTGATATCTGAAACATACACAGGGAATTAAAATAGTTTGTTTGTAGACTATAGCCTTTCAAAAAGGACTTTGGAAGGAAGTCGGGATACAAATATTTGACACCAAAATCCTGGGGTTAATTTGTAGCTGTCTGCAGGTCAGACAGCCAGAAAAGGATCACTTTGACTGTTTTCGTGTTCTTCGTCTTAGAACCTTTTTTTTTTTTTTTTTTTTTAACTGATCATCCAGGTAGAGGAACAGGCAAGCACTACAGAGAGAGTATTTCAGGACCGGCAGTACCAGATTGATGCTGCAATTGTGCGAATCATGAAGATGCGCAAGACTCTGAGCCACAATTTGCTTGTGTCAGAGGTGTACAACCAGCTTAAATTCCCAGTAAAGGTAGAGTTCTGATTCTTTCTTTTGTTTCTTTGGAGCAGTCTCGGGCCCCCACACATGCACCCTCTCCCTTTCTCCCCCCCTCCACCTCCCTCCCATCACAGAGTTTGGGTGTGGGAGGGAACAGGGGATGGGTGAGGCAAGCTTCCTGCAGCGACATCCTCCCCACCCCCTGAGCTCCGCAGCTAAGCGGAGGCATGGCCAGGCAGCTCTGCATGCTGCCTCTGCCTGCAGGCACCGCCCCCGCAGTTCTCATTGTCTGGGAACTGCAGCCACACCTCCGCCTAGCAGCTGAGCAAGGGGGATATTGATGCGTCCGGGGACTCCCCCAGGTAAGTGCTGCCCAGAGCCTGCCCGACCCCATCTCCTGCCCCCCCTCACACCCAAATTCTGTTGCTGCCCAGGTAGGAAGCCTGCCAGCCCATCAACCTCCCTCCCCCAGCAGCAGGCCACGCGCCACTCCCCACTCCAGCACCAGTGGGGGTTCCAAGCCGCCTTCCCCCCACATCTGCAGCCCCTCCGCCGTCCCCCACACACACATTTTAGTCACAGGTCTTTTTAGTAAAAGCCATGGACAGGTCACAGGCTGTGAATTTTTGTTTACTGCTCGTGACCTGTCTGTGACTTTTAATAAAAATACCCGTGACTAAAATGTAGCCTTATTTATTAGCACTCGCCAATTGTTAGGGAACATGCTCTGGCTATGTATTCTCTGGAAAGGCTATGGGGGTAGTCATTTTGTGACAAGTTGCACAGTATTGGTGCTGCTTCTCATCAGAAGTTTGAACTGAGCAGCTAAAGAGAATAACAAATACCTAAAACAACTTTTCAGACAAATAGTTCTGGCTAAATCTTTGCGTAAACTGAGATTTACAAACACTTGTAGCTGATGGCTGTCTCAAACAATGAATGAGATGCCTGTATCTATAGGGAGAGATCCATTCAAGTTCATATTGAACCTGGAGCTTAGTTTGCAAATAAATATGTTAATAACTTGTTTCATTTTTCAGCCAGCTGTAACTTCTGGTGTTCTCCAGGGCAAGAAATGTAAAATAGAAAGTGTTGCCACTTTCATCTGTAGCTTTCTTGAAAAACAACAATTTTTTAAAATTTTCTCTGCAGAGAAGTAAGCATTTGTATTGCATAAAATTGGCAGCCAGGCATGCATAGGTATAATAGCTGACGTAAATGCTTTCTCCCTTGTTCATAGGGGTCTTTCACACAACAGCAATCTAGGTCACTAACTTTTACAATATGCTTTCAAATGTACAAAGTACATCTGTTACTGGATGAAAGCCCCACACAATCGGAAGATAAGCATTTTTATATATATAATTGTGTTACGAAATACCCTTTGTGACCTGATTTAGAAAAAACACCAGGGTTACATTATGGGAAGTATGTCTGCTTGAATTCCAGTTTTAATGGGGCATTCGTGTTTGACAGACCCCAAAATTGACAGTCACACGCTTTTGCTTTCTCTTTCTGTGAAAGACATTTTAGATCTATCATGCTCTTGTACGATTTTCTGTGGCATTTCTGTAACTGATCCATAGGATATTTAGCTATTCAGATGGTAATTTGAAAAATGTATTCATGTAATATTGTTAAAGTAGGAGGAACTGAGTGATCAGAAACTTTGTAGCGATGGCTGCAAAAAAAAATACTAATGATCTGCATTATTTTACAGCCTGCTGACCTTAAGAAGAGAATAGAATCCTTAATTGACAGGGACTACATGGAAAGAGACAAAGAGAACCCAAACCAGTACAACTATATTGCATAAACATATGTTGGCCTTTGTTTTCCTGCACATTTGGTGTCATACTAAATTGCCGGTGGATAAACTAGCCTGTTGATCCCATTATTTGACTTTTTATACTACCGATGAATGAATGAAAGCGGTGTAATGGAAAAGTATAGTAGAGTGGAATTTTTTCAGTGGTTAACATGCCCATTTAAAGAGTACTATTTACATTTTAAGAAGAATGCTGTTGAACTCTGTGCATGTTATTTAGTATGCTGTGCAGAAAACTGTAAGAAAGTACCTGGTCTTCGTGATTCCATTTGTCTCCAAATCTGAAGAGGAGTCCCTTGGTATATGACAAATGTTCTTTTACACCTTTAAACTATGAAGCAGAAGGTTAATTAACGTACAGAAAATAGCCTTTAAAAAGCTTAAACTGCATGCAAACTTTTAATTTACTGTACAGAATATTGGATGTATTTATCAAGTAGCAAAACAACCAACGATTTGATTTACTTATATTTGGATTTCACCCTGGGGAAGGGGGGGAATAATTACCAAGTCACTGATGTAGAAAACATTCTCTGTTGCAGTTAGGAGGAAATGTAAAGGAAACGGTACCAATATGAAATACAAAATGATTTATAAGGTTACAGAATATGTACCATTTCTTAAATAACTGCTACAGTAAAACTTCAACAAGCTTAGACTTGGGGTATGCCACATAAATACAAAATGTAAAGTATTTACCCTATTCTTAACATAAAACAGCAGCAACGGAAACCGTGACAATTTTTACTAGTCTTGGGAAAGAAAGTCCCACTCTTTGCAATAATATTCAGCAAAAGAGAATGTATTATAAAATGAGGCCAAAAGCAACACAGTTCTTGCGTGCACACACAAAACTACATGAACAAAAATTACAAATGGATTTTAATACTATTTTTCTTTGAAACAATCTAAATGGCTTGAACTTCACCCTAGGTTTAGACAGGGTGAGAATCTTTTTTTAAACATGTCCTGCATTGGATTGCCTTTAGGAGTTAACTCAAGCCAACCTAAAGCTTTAAGAACTGAGTCCTAGACAGTAGCAGGCTTTGCCTTCTAGAAACCTAAGCCTACCTCTCATACATAAAGATACTTAAATACTGTTTCAAGGCATCTAGATCCTGTTTTCCTAGTTGACAAGAGCATTATTTGGGATCTTCGTGAAACCTGGGAGGAAAAAATAGCTTGAATACAGAGGTTTCCCAAACTGAGGTTATTACTTGAATTTTTTCCAACTGGAAACTTTTTTTACTCTAGCAGAATATACCAGAAATATAAAATGGCAGCAGAAGAATTAATTTTTCCAGTTTTCCTAGGCATGTGACCGCTCTCCTACCCCCCCCCCCCCATCTCACCTGGTCAATCATCTGACTCCACTTCAGCCATGTGGCATAGCAAGATGAAGAATCTGGTTCACTTTCAGGCATCTACAGCCCTGAGAAATGTCAGATAAGCCTAGGAGGCAAGAATTTGTTACTTTATTTAAAAATAATAACAGCCTTTCCTTAACCTGCCTAATGACTAGCACCCATATATTCTAGATGATCTATTATTTCATCACCTTTTAGTCCAGTGGAGTACATAAACCCTGTACTCTGTGAAAGCATGTGTCTGTGTGTACACATTTATGTCCAGAACATCCCCTTCCTGAATGTTGCTTTTCTTAAACAACTGTATGGCATGAATTGCCCTCATTTATTTTTTTTCTCCAGCTCCTTTACATGATGTGCTGACTTGACAAAACAAAGAAGCTGGGTTCTCCCCTAGTAAAGAGCACTGTTCATTTCATATCCTTCCAAAATTCGCACAGCTCTCCACATGACTGCAGTAAGAAACCTGTCAATTTTTTGCATAGTAATCAGTCTAATCCAATGGGAGACATTCAGGGTCACCACCTTTGAGGGGCATAATATTTCCAGTGGGGGCATTTCTTGTGGAGGCTGCTCCTGTAGGGAATCAGACAAGCCTATAACTATTAGCTCAGAAGCAAAGAGCCACCAGGGAGGAGACGACAATGAATTTGAGATCATGGCTTTTCTATCTTCATTATTTTTAAACTTCTTTCTGTATCAGTTGCATTATGTTTCTCTTCTCCATGTACATGGTGGTTCTGTCTTCTAAAATAAGATTTATTTTTTGGGGGGAAAAAACTTTATGGAGGGAAAGCTTCTAAATATTCACTTTTAGGGGAAGGATGGAAACCAAAATATTTGACTGCCCATGCTCCAATCTGTTCTAACAATTTAAATACAACCAACACCACATATTTAAAAATGACTCTATTAGAATCTCTAATTAGGTGGGTGTTGGATTTCTACTATAACCAACCAGAAGGGGTTTTGTTGTTTTTGTTTTTTTTATCCCATTTATTTCAACCAGTAAATGCAAAGACTATTGTGTAGAAAACTCATGTCCTGAATTGTCATCATACTTCAAGATTTGACACTGAAACTGAGTTAACCTTTTCACTGGCGGTCCAGCTATTAAAGTAACCCAATGAATGGCCTAGGAGAACACGGGCTCGACCAGGAACTGAAGAAAGCAGGGAAAAGCATGCCCTCATATCCCTTTACCCCACCCGCCTATCCCCAACAAATTGTTCATTTCTTCTGCTAGTGGTTTTCGCTCCTGATTAGTGACAAAGCTGCAGCCAAGATTAGCATCCAGCCATACTTCTTGCTGGGATCACGTGCCTGCCTATTGAGCCATATATTAATTTTTGTTTTAGTGGGCTTGGACCACAACTCATTTGGCTATAAAACAGCTTGTCTGTTCGGCCACATTTTTAATCCTGACTCTTGCATGCAGTTTATAGCAGACTTGTTCATAAGAAATTGCAGTTTATTCTTAGAAGTATATATTTTAGGTTTTTTAATCTTTATACCCATAAATGGACTATTTTTTTGTCTTGGCTGGTTTAAAAAAAGTGACCATTTTGTTTAAATGCTGTAATTGCGAAAGTGTTGTAAACATTGTTTTGTTCTATAGTTCACACAAAGGTGCCAAAGTAAATAGAGTTAATGAGACCTAACAAATTTGTTAAGTTGCTTTAGCTGTGGTTTATATTTTGATCTTTCTAATGCTCATCTTTCAGTCACAGTATTTTTCGTTTCCCTAAACATATCATTTGCCCTAATGCTTACTTTTAAACAATGTTTTATTTGTGCATCTAAAAAAATGTTCAAATACCACTGTTTTTTAGTGATTTCATACAATAGGAAGAGTATTTTCTTTGAAAAGTTACAGTAAAGTTGTAAGAGTACAGCAGCATTCAAAAAATGTAATATACTTTTTGTATAACAATTCTTCAGAAGTATGTCTGGAGTGGAAAAAAACTAACCCTGTTACTTTTAAATAGCCTCTTCACTCGGCTACTAGAATATAAAATTGTGCTTGTTTAACTGCATCAAAATGTTATAGTTATGCAGATTTACAAATGGGGCATGTGTCACCATTGCGTCCTTTAATGCAAAAAAACAAAACCTTTTTAATGTTTCATAACAAGTCTAAAATGGGTACAGAGAGTCTTTGTTAAGTTGGTAAATAATGTAAATACATGTCCTTTCAAAGAGTGAGTCTGTTATCTAGGTATTTTGTGTCATTTAATAAATATTAAACAGTTTTGTGTTGATAAACTCTTTATTTGTGTGTGTGAAGTGGCTTTTTAATCTGACTTGTATATATTGGTGTGCTAATGTGTCTTGGCTCTCTCCTTAATATCTTTGGGACATGTTTTGATAAGATTTTTGCGTTCTTCCTGGTTTCATCCGATGAAGTAGTTACCTTTTTGTTGAGGTATCACACTGACTTGGGTTTTCCAAGTGGATTCCATTCTTCGATTCACCTTGTTTATTTTATTTTTATGCTCTGACACACCGTTTTCCAAGAGAGAATTTTTAAACCATCTTTCCCAGCCAAAGGGCCTGATCCATTACATTCAATGACTTCCCTGAGCTTTGAACCAGGCCCAGAGTGCATTGCAGTACTAAAAACTGCACTAACGTACTAACTAGGGCTTGTTTCCGTAGTACAGAACCCAAATACGAAGTTCCCAGGCCAGACCGGGGAATGACTCCTTGAGAAAGCGGGACCCGCGTGCAGCTACCCCTTAATCAATGTTTCTTGTCGCTACTGGTGCTGCTGTCAAGTGAGAGCTTGCTCAGAATCCCCTTGTATACTAATCTGAAATACAAGCATCCTTCTGAAGAAAACACATCAATACTCACTTCTGTTCATTGGGACATCTGACACTTGGTACCTTTTGGGAAAACTTGTTACAAGCATAGGACTTGTCCATACAGAATTCACTGACGAGAGGCTTTCCTCTCACAAAGCAAGTCCTGCCGCTGTCAATGGGACTGCTCTAATGAGTAAGGGTTTGCAAGATTAGCTGTTTTTACAATGAAGGTGCAGGGCATATGTTTGAACAAGTAATGGCAGGTGGCAGGAAGCAAAGCAAGTCATTCATTCTCTGTTCAATGCCCTCTGCTGGAGACTAGGAGGTACTGCAGGAACAATGACCTTGATTAATACTGCTGAGACCCTGTTGAAGAAATCAATGCTCCTTACACAGTGCATTCTCTATATGGTATAATCTGTATCCTCTTCTTCCTGTGCATCTAACCCTTTATCTTAAATAATTCCCTAAAGAGACGTGACTAGAGGAGAGAGGGATGAAGGTTAATTAGTCTCTTAATCTTTCTGGAAAAAGAGAAGATTGCTGATAATTCCTCCTAAAATATGGTTTTATTGTATAAGGCCATTTGCAATAAGGTGTGTGTGTGTGTGTGTGTGTGTGTAAACATGCAGGGCAAAGTATACCAGTAAAAATTTATTCCTGGGCAGAAAACACTAACCTGGTGAATGTTGTAACCAAGTAATTAAAATACATTTGCTGGGATAGATACTTAGGCTGGCAATACTTAAAGTTCTAAAGTACCAGTGGGGGAGAGGAGGAAGCGTGAGGATAATGGGCAGAGAAAGGAGGTAGATGCTGATCAGCCCTATGCAGAGGGAGCGGTATTCCTCCTGTCTTTTTTTTTTTTTTTTTAAGTTGCCCACTTACGAACAGCAAGTCTGGAATTCCTGTTGGAGGTACCTTGCTCCCACACCCGCAGGATAATGATTAAGGTATACAGCATAGGAGGAAGGAAGGGACAATCTTCAGCTGAGACTTCACTGCTCCTTCTGAGCCATTCACCTGATCTGGGTTTCCAGCCACATGAGGGCATCCATATAGGCTCTTGATGGTGAGACTGTGAAAAGAGGGGTGCAAAAATATAAACAGGGCCCTTCCATCTAATGCAGCAAAGGTCCAATATATCTCCACTAGCATTTGCAAAGGAAAGTATTGGATTTCCAAGCCACTGTGCCTCCTGTTCGCGAGGCATCAGATTTAGGCTCAGGTGTATCCTCTATCTTGAAAAGAATGAAGCCCTGCATCAAACTCCAGATTTTACTTGTAATCGAACTAAGTCAGTGCCGGTGTATGGCGGTATGCTACTACAATGGGGAGTGCTATGCAAATGATTGTGAATAAGACTATGAAGCCTTTCTCTCCTTTTGGAAAGCTAAATCTAAAGCTAGAAGTTTCAGCAGTGCCCCCACACACATCCACCTTCTTCCTCCCCTATGCTATAAGACACCTGATACCTAATATACCATTTTATCCTGAATCTGTCTTAATGCAACAGAAACCTTTGGAATAAAATGAAGTTTTCAGGATTTATATAGCACTACAAGTGTGGTCCTGAATTGTACTGAAGTTCCAGACTGCAGAGCCAAAGTTGGTGGCTTCAGGGCTGAACTGTGTTTGAAACAAAGTTTAGTCCTTCCCAATCCAATCAGGCCTCAGATACGAGGATTACGAGGCCAGGCTCTGCTCCCTGTGACTACCAGCAGCCAGGCTTCTAAGAAGCCTGGATCACACTCCGTTCCTACGGTTTTCTTAGTCGAGCCCCTGAGGCTACAGATGTCTGAACCGAGGGCCATGTGGTTGGATCTGTCTGCCACGGTTCCAGAAGAACAGACGAGACAACTCAGCCACCCCCACCAGTACTGTACCTTGTGCCTTCTAGTTATCGGAACCCTACTGAACTGCTGCAGGATCAGGGTTCGTTCCAACTTCCGCTTCCAGATTCAGAAAGATGAAACTGATCAGCGTGCCAGACTCTGGGCTCTCAGCCCCTTCGGTTCCATCTGTCAGAGCACCAAAGAAGAGGCAAAACAGCTACTGCTATCAATGCCAGCTCCTGTGCACAACTGTCGGAGCTGTCCGATTCTGACAGGGGCTGACATGGAGACAAAGTGGACATCTGTTCTACCCCCAGCTTTGATAACAAAGGCGATGAAGTTGTGGAAAACGTTAGATCTGAAGTTGTCCATGTCTTTGAATCATCAGTTCCATCTACATCTTCTGTTCTGGAGAGTTCTAGCCCAGTGACACTCAGGTTTAACCTTCCAGCTCCACTTGATTCAACAGTTCCGAGAGGAGAAAACAGTTTCCAAAAGGAGGCATGTTTCCCCATTTCCACAATCCTCTTTTTACAGAAAAGAAGGATGAATTTCTGGAAAAACTAAGGACACAAGATCAACAGCTCACTCTCTTGGTTTGATTCCCTCTACTAGAAGGAGGTCCTCCACATTCTCCTACTGATGCCAGGGGCAGTCCTCCTGCCCCTTCACCCCCAACCTACGCACCTTCGTCATTTTACTTTTTGTCAAATCAAAGACCATTCCTGCAACCACTCAGAGTCCTAAGAGGAGGTCTTTCAAATCTAGGCCTAACTTTACACAACCTGCTTGCTCATCAGCATCTTCATCAGTTTTGACAAGACAACAGAAGTTGAGAACCATCCCTTTTAGTGTTTTCTTTGGAGTTGGGCTAACCTGACATATCAATGACTGGAGGCAAATTACATTGGACCAATGAGTTTCAGAGACTGTAGAAAAGAACCGTCCCATACAATTCAACACACTGTCTCTCCCCAGTTCCCTCCCTACCTCTTCCGCTTCAGGAACCTCACTCAAGACTATTCTTGCAGAAGTGGAAAAGTTGCTTCTGTTAGGAGCAGTTGAGGAGGTTTCTGAATTCCTGAGGAGTCAGCTATTTTATTCCTGATACTGTCTGGCACAGAAAAGGGACAATGGGGAGGGTGGGGTTAGTTGATATTATTAAACTTTTAAAGAGTGTGAAGAGAATTGAAGGATTCAGTTTTGAATGTTGACTCTGGCCTTCATAATCCTCTTGCTGTTCGTCATTGATTGGTTTGGTTTGGCCTCCATCTAAAGGAGGCTTATTTTCATATTTCACTTCATCACACGCTTTTGATTTGTGGTTGCTGGGCATTACTTCCATTACAAGGTGCTTCCATTTGGCCCTTCCACAGTACCCAGAGTTTGTACAAAATGACTGTCCATGGCAACAGTTCACCTGAGGAATCAGGGTGTTTTCATTTATCCTTATTTGGATGACTGGCTACTGAAGACCATGGTGCACAAGGACCTGGCGAGCAACATGGCTTTCTCTTTAGATCTTGGATTTCTTCTCAGTTGCTCAAAGTCAAAAGATCCCCTTTTATAGATTCCATACTAGACTCTGTGGAAGGCAGAGCTTTTCTCCCAGATGACGTTTCTCAAATAGAGCCGGTATGTATTAAAGACCCAACAATATCCTACTTAGAGAGTGAAATTCTTTTCAGGTTTCATGGGTGTCATGCTGCCTGGTATGAGACACAGCTAAAACCACCAATGTCAGGTGCTTCTTTCTTCAGAAGTAAACTGTTAGGACAAGGCTGGATTCCTAGGCCAGTGTAAGTTACTGTCCGTTCCTCTCACCAGTCAAAAAAAAAAAAATTCCCTTAACTAGCTTGGCATTTAACACACAATGCATAAAAGTTTGATTCTGTCATCACTGTTAGGCCTGTCTGCCTGACTTCTTCATAGGACTGTAGGACAGATCAATACTGAAACTGATGCTGAAGAAGACAATGAATCATAGTGAAGCATGGGTGCCATTTTATTTAAAGCCTGATCGCAAATTGCTGTCACCTCAGGAAGAATCAGACAGCTATTGCAATCAAGTTTAAAAGGATCAGCTACTGATTGCTCAATTATATAGCTCCTCATGTTGAAATATTGTCTGTATCACCCCTGTCTGTGCTGGTCAGCTCACAAAATGTGTCCACAGCTGTTGCAGAGAATCATACTTGAGAGCCTGTTTCCTTTTGCTGGAAGTTTTGCTTTGTCTGTTTTGTTTATTTTCCTGCAGCATGACCTATTATCCTATAAGTTATAATAGAAGTTTCCTGTTTCTGATTAAAATGTATCAGGTGACTGCCAGAGTCTTGACTCAGCGCTTTCATTAAGGTGCTGAATTTAATTGTTTGGTTTACTGTCACCGCCTCTTTCAGACAATCTGCATTTCAGAAACTACTGGCTGCTGTAAGCATTACTTTATTAGAGTTGTTACTCACTTGGGGTATTAAGAAATTGTTTTAAAGACACCAGTACAGCAATCCAAAGCTGTCGAGATCTACTCTTTTTTCTAATGTTAAAAGGCTAATGCTTTCATGTAACATAGAATCCTCGTAATGGTGACGTCTTAGTGAATACAGTATGATCCTCATTCAACAACTGTCCAGACTATAGCCAAATCCTTATTTCATTGCACAGCCTGCATACCTGAACCATGAATTAGGGCTAGATGGGAAAAGAAAGGCTCGTGAAGTGGCTGCAATAATGCAGTAGTGTTTGTGTTCTCCTGTTATGTGTGTCCATGATCCCTCATTTATTTCTCCCCTCATGCTACAGCCTCCTTGAATGTTATTGTTTTATTATTTTTTGTAGTTCCTATACTCCCAAATCCTCCTCCTGCCAGAGCAGAATCGCACTGATTCTGCTCTAACCTAGGTTGTGGGAGACAGGCATGATTTTTTCCTGAAAGAAGAGGCTGTTTAAAGTAAAAGTCAAATCAAATGATTGAAACCACAAGGATAAATGTGATAACCATTATCTCTTCTTTATTGGCAACTTGTCTATTTCAACACCAAAGATCAGAACTGTATACCTCCTGAATGCTTGGGTAAAACACCACTTTTACATTTGGCCAAGGGCAGAGAGTTATCTCCTAGCCCATTGGTTCTCAAAGTGGGGGTCGGGACCCCTCGAGGGGTCACGACCCAATTATGTGGGGGCTGCAAGCCCCTGCTGCCGGGAACCGGCCCCGACCCCTGCCAGCAGCGCCCAAAGCCCCCGCCCCCGCTGTGGTGGGCTGCTGGCGGTGCCCTGGATCCAGCCTCTGCTGTGACGGGCTTCTGGCGGTGCTCTGGGCCTTGGCCCCTGCTGCGGTGGGCCCGCAGCGGGCTGCTGGCGGCACCCCGAACCCCAGACCTGTCCCATGGTGCGGCAGGCTGCTGGCGGCACCCGGAGCCCCAGCCCCAGCTCCTGCTGCAGTGGGCTGCCGGCAGCACCCCAGGCCCTGTCCCCGGGGGTTGCTGGCACCCTCTCCTGAGCCCGGCCCCTGCCCCGGAGGGCTGGCACCCCTATGCCCACACACACACCCCCAGCCCAGCCTCTGCCCTGGGGGGCTGCTGGCACACCCCCTTGAGCCCAGCCTCTGCCCCGGGGGGCTGCTGGCACCCCCCCAGCCCGGCCCCTGCCCCGCCCCCAATCCCAACCCCTAAGGGGGGTTGCGCTTAGAGGCCTGGTGTCCGTAAGGGGTCACCAATAGAAAAAGTTTGAGAACCACTGTCTGAGATGCAGAGTTTTTCAAATCCCAATGTGTGGTACCAGACAGAATTCAAGACATCCAAACAGCTTAAATCACCAGTCAGTCACCGAAGAGCAGGGTCCTGATACAACAGAGGGACTTAAGCATACGCCAGAATGCTGGGAATGGGAGACAGGGGATGGATAACTTGCTGATTACCTGTTCTGTTCATTCCCTCTGGGGCAGCTGGCATGGATCCCTGTCAGTAGAGGGGATACTGGATGGACCTTTGGTCTGACCCAGTATGGCCGATCTTGCGTTCTTAAGCATGTGACTTCAAGGGGAGTCATGACACATGTTCTGACAATTAGTCAGGTGCTTCAGTACCTTGCTGAATTGGAGCCCAAGACAACGACAGTGAGAGAACTTTTTATAGTTTTGACTGGACTTTCTCTGCTCTGTGCTGATAGGTTGGCTCCTCCAACCTTCTCCCTCCCTCTCCATCACAGTCTTGTCACCTCAGCCTCATTCTTCCTACCCTCTTCTCCCCTATCTCCCTTGCCCCCTTCCTTTCCCTTCAACTTGTTGCCTCCTAACTAACCCCCTCCCACTCCAAAAAAGTATTGGCCCTAACATGCCATGTGTTGCTATCACAGTCTTCACTCTGCCGGTGTGTGCTACCTATCCCTGCACCCTTTGTCTGCCATGTCTATTAAGATTGTAATCTCTTTAGGGCAGGGACCATCTGCTGTCTGTCATGTCTATTAAGATTGTCATCTCTTTAGGGTAGGGACTGTCCGCTACTCTGTGTTTGTACAGCACCAGGGCCTGCCTCATCATCATTATCACTGCAGTTAACAGAAATTTGCAACCACGGGCCCAGGGCAGCCATCAGCATCTCTTGTTTCATTGTGCAGTAGTAAAATAATAAGTTAGTCAAGGCAGAGACTGTATTTTTGTCATTTCTATTAAGAAAAATTAAATCCTCCTCCAGCTCCCACTGAGATCAATGTGATGTGAATTTTACCACTGACCTCAGTGGGAGCAGGATTGGGTCTATCTGTTGTGTTAGTAAAATTAGTTTTCCCACAATTCCCAGGGTTTAACTGTCTCCTCATCTTCCTCTTGCTTAAAACAGTGAATGTGAGACACCACCAACAGCTTCAGCCAACCCCAGAACACACAATGCCGGTGATAAGCTCACAATGAGATGAGGTGACATCACAAGCAGTCTTACAGCAGGTGGAGGAAGGCAAAGCAACCATGTGAAAAAGAAAATGACCTGAATGTTTTGAGTGTTTTTGATATGAATGGGGACACTCTTAAGCGGGCCTGGTCAGGTTAACAATGAGATAGATGTTAAGAAATCACTTACCTGCTTCTAATCATACCTTGGCATATTTAGTGATAAGCAAATCTTCTTAACATTTGTTTAGTTTTAATAATCTATTTGGTCCCTTCTATCACTCTACTTAACTCAGGCAATGAAAGGCTAATCAGTTTCACTTTTATTTCTGCTCAGGTTCACATTCTGGTTCTGATGCACTAGCCAAAGGCTGGAATGTACAATCTGCAGATAGTACAAGGGAACATTTAAATCCACATACATTTAGGAATGAACCCACAGGCCCTGAAGTAAAGCTCCAACTGATACAAAATGCAGAATTCTGGAATGCAGATTGCTACAACCATATCAACTGAGTGGATCCTTTCTTCAGTGGCTCCACATTAATTACAGACTAGACAGAGTCTAGCTGAAGATCTCTGTTCTGCTATTCAAACTCCTTCCTGCAACTGGTCCTATGTTCCTGAGAGATCACACTTCATGATCCTGAAAGCTGGACCTGGACTACAAAAGTCACATATTTACTCCTACAAGAGATAAGAAAGACCATAGACTTTGCTACTTTTAGAACTAATAGCCTGATCCTGCACCAAAGGAAGCTTTTCCATTGATTTCAATGGGCACAAGATGAGGTATTACATGCAAAATTAATTCTTCATTGTAGCTTTTTTCCAGTAAGTTCTACATACACACTAACAAAAAATGTGTATAATAATCAAGCTGTTTCTCCAACATAGTGAGAAGGAAAGAAGAAAGATTGTTGTTATTTCCATTTAAACAGAAATAGAAATGGGTGCTCAGATGGAGTGGTGCCTCAAGAGAGAGAGATTGGAGATATCTGCATGCCCACAGAGCTTGGGTTGATCGGGGGAGTAGTTGGTTTTTTGTTTGGTTGTTTTTGGTGAAAGGAAGGGACTGAACTAGTTAATATGCCCAATCCTGCAAGCCCTCTGTGTAAGAAACTCCCATCAGTAAAACTTGTTGATTTCAGTGGAGTTCCATGGTTGAAGGGGTTGCAACATCAGGCTAATTGCTTGTGCAGCTCTTTGGAGAAATAAAACATTACAAGTAATTACATAAATTACAATTACTGATATTATAGACAAATAATTATATTACACTAGGACAGGGGTAGGCATGGGTGCCAAAGGTGGCACGCGAGCTGATTTTCAGTGGCACTCACACTGTCCGACTCCTGGCCACCAGTCTGGGGGGGGGGGCTCTGCATTTTAATTTAATTTTAAGTGAAGTGTCTTAAACATTTAAAAAACCTTATTTACTTTACATGCAACAATAGTTTAGTTATATAGTATAGACATAGAAATAGACCTAGTTTAGTTATAGAATATATAGAATAGTTTAGCTATATATTATAGACTTATAGAAATAGACCTTCTAAAAATGTTAAAATGTATTACTGTTTGAGTCCCAATTTCCCCCTCCCCACACCTAATCCCAATTGTTTATCAATTTCACCACCCCCATCCCAACTCTTTGTCCCCAATCTCCATGCCTACCCAAACCCCTGGCACACAGGCTTTGCACCTTCCATGCCCCAAATTGTTCTTCTTTGTTCCAAAACATGGGAGCACTAAAAACTCTCAGAGGAAACTTCAACACGTTCTAATAGGAGCAAAACAATGTATTTTTCCCTAGTGTCATTCTGAGAAATAGCTGAACTGTTCTGGATGAAATTTTCAAAAAAAGAAAAAAAAAATCAGCCGAGCCAAACATGCTGCATGGAAAATTTAATCTCAAACAGTTAAAATTTGGCAACATTATAAGCAACTGAAAACAGGTTCTTAGACTGGACAGTATTAAGCAACAAAGAGTCCTGTGGCACCTTACAGACTAACTATAAAGTATAGAAGCATAAGCTTTCGTGGGCTAATACCCACTTCGTCGGCTACCTCTCTGAGTATTAAGCAACCTTACTAAGTGGTGCTACCAGCCCCCTTAATTAGATCACATTATATTACATTATTCCTCTGGTGGGGAATGATTTTTGAGGGATTACAATTATTTCAGCCGGATGCACCTTTACCCTATAGAGATGAAATGCAGCCCCTTTTTCTTACTCCGCTATGGGGCTATGGGAGGAAACGGAGCTACGCCCCTGTCATATGTTGCAGCTCTGGTTTACCAGCGGCCCGCCCGCGTCATTTATGAGGCGAACTATGCCTGTGACCCATAAAATTGGCGGCGGGGTGAGGCCGGCTTTGTGATTGGCTGCCCGCCGAGGGCGCCTCCCCCTCATATGCCCGGCCTTGCGCTCTTAGTGCGCCCGTCCGTTCGTCTCGCAGAGTTCCAGCGCTGGTGAATATGGCGACGAGACACCCCTGGTCGCGGCCCCTCAGCCTGCCCGGCGGCTGCCTCCTGCTCCTCCTGCTCGGCAGCCCCGGTGAGTGCCCGGCCCGGCGGCGCCTCTCCGCGAAGGGCAGCGGCGGCGCGCCCGGGAGGGGCCAGGCCTGGGGGAGGAGGGGGGGGGGGGTCCTGCCCTGGGGGCGGGAAGTGTCGAGGGGGCGGGGGCATTCGGTGGGGCGTGCCCGGGGGGGGCGCTGGGGCTGAGGGGCTGCCCTGGGGGGGGGTGACTGGGGGATCTTGTGGTGCGTGGGGAGGGGGTTTCCTGGGGGGGAGGTTTTGTGGCTCGGGGCTCTCTGGGGGAGGGGTGTGCTGTGGGGTGTCGGGTGGATTTTGTGGGGCGGGGGGTTGAGGGAGTGTGATTTGGGGGTGTTGGGGGGAGGTTTGGGGGCTCTCTGGGGGAGGGGTGTGCTCTGTGTGGGGTGTCGGGTGGATTTTGTGGGGCAGGGGGGTTGAGGGAGTGTGATTTGGGGGTGTGGGGGGAGGTTTTGTGGCTCGGGGCTCTCTGGGGGAGGGGTGTGCTCTGTGTGGGGTGTCGGGTGGATTTTGTGGGGCGGGGGGTTGAGGGAGTGTGATTTGGGGGTGTTGGGGGAGGTTTTGGGGCTCTCTGGGGGAGGGGTGTGCTCTGTGTGGGGTGTCGGGTGGATTTTGTGGGGCGGGGGGTTGAGGGAGTGTGATTTGGGGGTTTGGGGGCTCTCTGGGGGAGGGGTGTGCTGTGTGGGGTGTCGGGTGGATTTTGTGGGGCGGGGGGTTGAGGGAGTGTGATTTGGGGGTGTTGGGGGGAGGTTTGGGGGCTCTCTGGGGGAGGGGTGTGCTGTGTGGGGTGTCGGGTGGATTTTGTGGGGCGGGGGGTTGAGGGAGTGTGATTTGGGGTGTTGGGGGGAGGTTTGGGGGCTCTCTGGGGGAGGGGTGTGCTCTGTGTGGGGTGTCGGGTGGGTTTTGTGGGGCAGGGGGGGGTTGAGGGAGTGTGTTTTGAGGGGGCAGGGCTGTGCGGTGGGCAATGTCTGCAGGGGTGGGGGGCGGTGTCCTTTCTGTGCCTAGGAGTTGCATTGCTGTGGTTGTACACAAATGCACAGAGTCCAGGAGTGTACTTAATCCGGTGCAGGCAGCCCCACTCAAACCAGCTCTGCTCGCCCCTTAAGGCTGGTGCTGGTGGGTAGCACTGAAAGGGAGGAGGGGTGAGCACTTGTTCCAGGTGTGTGGGAGATTAAGTTTTGTTGCTTTTCTGGGCTAGCGTGCTATGGCATGAGATCGTGACTCTGCTGCTGACAAAAGCCTATTACAGAAGGTTCGACACAGATTTAATGGATGGTCTTAACTGAATTTTCTGCCTCTTGTGTGTTAAACCGGTCCAGGCTATGTCTACACTATGCATCTTTTAGTGACACTACTGTGCCGCTATAGCTGTGCTGCTAAAAGGTGCGCAGTGTAGCCGGCTGCTCTTTGTCAGCAGGAGAGAGAGAGAGAGAGCGAGAGAGAGCTCTCCCGCTAACACAAAAATCCACCACAGACACTGTAGTTTTGTAGGCAGGATAGCTTCTGCCGACAAAGTGCATTTCCGACCAGTGCTTTTTGTCGGTAAAACTTTTGTCATTCGGGGTGGAGGTGTTTGGTTTTTGTTTTTACACCTCTGAACAGCCAACATTTTACGGACGAAAGTCCAGTGTAAGCAAAGCCCCATCATGTTTGTGAAATGCTGCTTTTAATCCTCCCTTGTCTACCTAACTGCTTCTCTTTCTTTGTTTAATAATGTGGTATTTTAGTTTTGACTCCATAGTAAAAGGCCTGGTTTTTCCCATACCACAAACTTAGGCTTGCTTATTTATTTATTGCTCCTGCTTTAGCTAGAAGTGTGTACCTTGATGTAGGGAGGACAGGCATGTACTGTCCTATGAAAATAAATTTGATCTTTTTTTAGTTAGTTGCACTCAGAACTTGTCAATGCTGTTTCTAGGCACAAGGTATTGATATTTTTACTGAATTGTGCTATTGGGACTATAATGAAAATATTTGTTGCTGGCCTTGTCCTTTGCACAGGGATAGGAGAATAGCATGGAAAGGGACATGGGAGAAGTTGTCTTTTTGTCTCGTATATCAAAATTTATTTGGACTAACAAAATATGTGTTTTGATGGCTTTCTGGACTGTTGCATTAATCTTGTTTGGTTCTTATAGTACTGGGTATTCCAGAAGAGCACTCTCAAACTGTCTGTAACCATACCTGGACAAGAGCTGCCGCCTTCTCTAAAACATATTCTTACTCGTAGCCAAACCTGTCTGTACAGTTTTGCGGGTCCCAATAAGCTGCCAAGAGGAAATCAAAACTGTACAGGCTATGCTGGAGTAGTACTCTTTCTATTAAAGTTAAGTGGTATCTTTCCCCACACCTAACTAGATGCATGTGATCCTTCATGTAATGTGTTTGGTGCACTATCCTTTCACATTGGGTGACTTAATCCATTGAGAGATCGATGCCTGGTCTCCACCACACAGCGCAGCACATGAAGCCCCTTTCTCGAAGTAGCTTTGCTCTCTTAGATCAGGGGCCTGATTTGTACTAACAAATTTTGCTGGAACAGCTGTCCGTCACAAATCACACCACTTACTGATGTAGCTGTTCCAGCAAAAGTTTTGTAGTGTAAATTTCCTCCACTTGCTACTGCCAGGGTTACCATATTTCAGGTTCCCAGAAAGAGGATGGGGCGGGGGGAGAGCTGGGGGATACTATGTCAAAGAGGGGGGCAGTGTTACTCCCTGTCATGGTGGCAGGGCAACTGAAGCCCTTTGGGGACTGCACCCTGAGGATGGGGGGAGGGGGTCGGTCTGGATGGGTGGGATCCAGCAGTTGTGGGTTGCAGGGGAATGGACCAATCAGATGTAGGAGACCAATTGGCACTCTTTCTGGGCTGCAGCTTGTTTGGCTCTGTAAACCCCCCCCCCCCCCCCTTATTTAATGTTTGAAAACCCTGGATGGAGAGAGGTTTAAAAAAAGAGGCTATGTCAGGAAACCGTGGACATATTACCCTAGTTTTTGCTGCATCCACCGCCACATCAGAACAAAAAACTTTTCTTATTCTTCTGGCAAAGCAAGTATTGTAAGTTAGAGAACATTGGCTTGAATATTAGGTATCCAACTTGTACTTTTAAGTAGGGACCACCCTCCATTTGAGCATCCTTCATAATCTCTAAATAACCTCTAAAAGACTGATCTTTCCCATAAGTAGAGGGTGTTGCTCTAAATTCTGCTTCCATTCTGCTCTTCCTTATTGGAATAGTCCAGCTGCAAGGCAAAAGGATAATTTTGCATTTTAGTTGCACCTTTATCCAAACATCTTAGCCTTTTATGAGGATGCATAATGTGGCTTTCTTAATCTGTAAAATGGGAATGAGGCATAGAGGCAAAGAAACTTACTGGAGCAAGTCAGTAGCACAAAATAGAACTGAGTCTCTTGCCCAATCCATGCTGTTTTTCAAGACCACATGAAGATGGTAATTACAGTGCTAGCATGTGTTGTGCTCTGTGGCTCGTAAAATATTTATCATGAACATTTTTTCTTTATAACAAATTATGCTGTGGACTTGAATAACAATGGCATGATGTACCCTATGATGGTGACAACTTGAAGATTATGGAGTTGTTTATAACTGCAACTCTTATGTTTGTACCTACCTCTTGGCCTGATTTCCATGTGACAACTCTTTTTACTAACCTCTTGTTGTAAGACCGTGATGGCAAAACTTCCTGCTTTCTTTTATAGAGAAGGAAATAGTGGTGACACTTTGATCTAGCGACACTGAGCATCTCTCTTGCTGAATGTGTGATGTTAGAAAACCACATCAAAGTGGAACTTTCTGTGACCGGGTACAAATGAGTTTCGGCAAACTGTATTGGTAGAGACTGGAAACTTGAATAAATTCTGGTAATGGTTAAATGCAGAGGCACCTGGACACTCAGCTTTGAGTTTAGCTGACTGCAGCCATTGCAATCTGGTAGCATATTGTGGGGGCGGTGTAGGCAGGAGCATAGTGAAGGGAGGCAACATTATGGAGAGGCTAAAGAAAAACATATCTAGTAGTGGGAGCAGGCTTTTCCCTAAAGAAAAGGGGGGAATAAGAATCTGACTAGTACATACAATGTCTAGTAGCTGACTAGTACATACCCTAAGTGTCCAAGCTTCCTTGTATGTCTATACCACCTACCGGATCGGTGGGTAGTGTTTGATGTACAAATGCGCCTCCCCGTTGACTCCAGAACTCCATATCGACAAGAGGAGGAAGCGGAGTTGACGGGGGAGCGTCCATGGCTGACTCGCTGCCGTGGGGACAGTCAGGTAAGTTGCCCTAAAATATAGAAACTTCAGCTATGCAATTCACGTAGCTAAAGATGGATATCTTAGATTGACACCCCCTCTCCCCCAGTGTAGCCCAGGCCTTACTTAAACGACAAGCTTATGCAAGTCCTTACAGCTCAGTCACTGCTTGTGTCCTCAAAGGAGGATTGTTTTGAAACCTTGTCCATTAAACTTTTTTTAAAGGTGAGGGGGAGGGAAGGTTGTTTTATACCAAAACAGTAAACCCTAAGTACTAACACTCTCTTTTTTTTTTTGGCGAGAGTGTTTTGACTGGCTTTTCTGAACACTGAAGTGACACTAACAAATGACCATGCATCACTGCATAGGCAGGCTGGCTTACTCATTGGAGTGCTTAAACTAAAATTTCTCAACACCTTATACTTTTTTTGTATAAACCAAACTGGAATCTTAATCACTCACAGTACTAGAGCCTTGTATCCAAATGCAGATAAGTGTTATTGCCCTAATGTGGTGTAATCTCTCTACCACTACAAATTCTTTTTCTAAGTAACAGTTTACCATGTTCCAAAGTTCCTTTGATAAAGCTTCTTAGTCTTTTGGTACTACTCTTTCCATAGAACGTGTATAAATCCGTTCTGACTTGTCAGTAATGATAAACTATGATTCAGACAGGCTTTTCCTGGCATTTTGTTGAGTACAGTCCTCTGCATACAAAAGATGTTTTGAAAACAATGGCAAACTGTATTCCAGTATCATTAAAGCTGACTTGTCAGCAACTGAGTAGCTTGCAAGCTGAACCAATTCCCAATGTTAGTGGATTTTTTTACACTGCATCTTAAAATGCCCTGGAGACTAACTCAAAAGTAAAAAACCTCAGTGTTTTGTAGAAAGGAAACTTAAGGTGATCTACGCTAATAAAACACAGCTTGTGTTCTTTTTACCTGGAATGCCTCGGTTTTTATATTGGACAAAACCTGCATTTCTAACCTCTCTTCAGAAAACTGTGGCCAGCTAGTAAAAGAATATTGCAGATATCAAGAAAGTGAAAGTAAGGAACGTCCCACTTCAGTCATATTTGTTAGACTTTCAAATACCTGTAGTATGGGCAACCTATGAAGAGTCAGAAGGGGAAATTTTCTATCCAGGCTCTTCAGTTAAGGTCCAGAAACTCAAAACACAATTTAAAAAAAGGGCACAAACTCTCCATTTGCAGGTCATCTTAGGTCAGAATTTTTGATAAAATAGAACATGACTCCTTACAGCCATTACCTTACTAACTAGTTCAGGGAATTCTGTCTTGAAGTACTAAACATCTTCAGAGTTAAAACCTAAATTAAATGAGTTAATCAAATATTAAGAGGTTGAGGCTGTTTAGCTCATGCACAAAGTTCAATGTCCTCAAACTTTCTAAACTTGTTCTTGCTTTTTAGTTGCTTTAAGCAAAATGCAAGTTCTGCTGAGCTAAATTTGTCTACATCAGACAACTGATATGTAAAACATTCCTTATGTAGCAGGACTGGGTAAAACTCCAGAACTCTTCTGCTATATTTTGAAATTAAAATTGCAGATATATCCTGTTTCAAATTCTAGTATTAGAAAATCATGTAATTTTTTTCATGTCTCTGAGCAAGTTTTCAGGCTTTTTGTTAGTGTAAAACATTTTGTGATGTGATGAATGAATTTGTGAAATGAAGTATCAAGGTCTTGTATACAGTAATTGTTTTCTTGTATGTAGGTTTTTTCCAGTCGCATGCAGTGGAAGTAGATGTGAAAGATCACTCCAATACCACATGCATATATGCAAAATGGATGATGAGCTTCTTGATAAAATATGAAACAAACAGTAGTGAATATGTAAGTACTGAATTTAGTGTTAACTTCTGCTGTTGGGTGTACTATCCATTTCACTTCTTTGCTCAGTCTTGAGAAACTTCAAAACAATTATCCTTGTAGCTAGTCCTGGTAAATTTGAACAATGTCCAGCTTAAATCGTTTAAATAGCTGTTCTCAATTTTTTTTAAGGGGCAGTCAGGGTTTTTTAAATAGCTTATATAATATGCTATTGTGTTCGCATATTACATTTTGTCCAAGGTGAATAAAATGTTAAGAGGGTAATTTGACTTTCTTGCTCTGCATGGTCCTCTGAGTTAACACAGGGTAATATTAGAACTTAAGAGATTTTTGTTTGAAATAACTCACATCTAGCTGTCTTAAACTTTCTGCTGAGTCCTCTAAAACAAGGATTTCAACCTAGTTTGGGGACAATTAGGAAACTTTTGAATCTCACTATATTCTAATCTTCCACTCTTTAAAAACTTTTACTTCATATTGTAGCAAACATCACTTTCCAAGTGTAAATTAGCTGTCTTCCTCAGTCTGTAGATAAGCAACAGATGTGTTGGATCGCACTTTTCCAGCTGAACAAAATTGATGTGTTTAAGTCTTCACTTCTCCTATTCAGAGTATGTGGACAAGAGTGAAAATAAGAAACCAGTTTCATTCTTCAGGAGCTTGGGAAAAGATCTGGAGCAGGCTGGTCCAAAAGATAGGCAGGAGGAATAGTAGAGTAGCAAAGATGTTACAGCTGTCCCACTAGCCAGGAGGCTGGGGGGGGGGGGGGAGGAAAAGAATGAGCGTTCATTTTGCATTCCAGCTAGGTGGGTAGTGCTCATAATTGATTACAATGTCTGTGGATACATGAAGCCAGAAGCTTTCTGCTCATCAAAATGTCTGTTTTGAATTAAATTACCTTTCTGTTCTAGAAAAATGCAACCTTAGACCTTGCATCTACCAATGTAACACATGATGGAAGCACCTGTGGCAATAAAACACAGGCCCCACTACTAGCAGTACAATTTGGAGCAGGTCACTCTTGGAGTGTAAACTTTACTAAGACTAATGAAACTTATCAGGGAGACACCATCTCATTTACTTACAACACCAGTGATGCAGTCTTTAAAGATGCTAAAACAAAAGGTAATGTGTGGGGATTTTATCTTGTGTGGCTGAACAACAATTAAAGATAAACTACAATGATTATTGCAATATACATCCCTCTGCTTGCTTTTATAGCTACTCATTCCTTTGCCCCAGTCCCTTTCTTATGATGCTCTTTTTGGTCTGCAACACTTATCTGTCTTATGAATGTATTTTAGATTCTAGTTAATGTTTGAAGTAATCTACAGACTCTCCCTCAGTATGGATTGGGAAGTTTTAAATGCGTGCTGATTTTCATATGCATTGGTCAGTCTCCAAGAACACTAGTGCTATGATACAAATAGTTACAATGTAAAACACTTTACTATGCAAGTGTGTATCTTGGACAGCTAGTGGCAAAAAACTAACTTTGGACCCTTTTCCTGTATTTTAAGAATAATTTTAAGAAACTTTTTTTAAGAATAAAATTTAAGAATAAATTTTTCCCCTGTGTTCTTAATTTTACGAATAAAAGACAGAATCCTGCTGGAGGAGCAATTTCTTTTCTGAGACTTGCTTAGTTACTTCTGTAAGCTAAAGTACCACTCTACAGTATTAAAAATGGATACATGAAGGTGGGGAGGAATGTGTACCAGAGGTAATTAAACTTACAGGAATCCTGTTCCTTGTATTAATTTTTCTATCTAAAATACCTGAAGATTAAACTGTATTCTTGTTTATAGGGCTAATTACTGTTGTTGTAAAGGACACTTCGTATCCAGTCCAACTGAACACAATCTACAAATGCCATCACCTTGAGTCTATTGAAGTGGCAAATGTATCTCAGTTCTTCTGGGATGTCACTCTGCAGGCTTTTGTTCAAAATGGCACTGTTAGTAAAAATGGTAAGTCACTTAATTGTCTGATTGTTCTGTATCCAAACTCACTTAACGATTGCAGTGCAGAGTGACTTTAATGTTGTAAAGTAGTGAATCATTGGAACTCTTAAAGGTGAATTGCTACTTATCTTGCCTAAACTCTTGAGAACCAACACCAGTATAAACTCAGTTTGCTCTTGTGCATATCATGACTCAACTGCTGATCTGAAACTAGATCAGTGGAGCAGAATGACTTGGCAGTCTGTATAATGCATAGTAGTCAAAATGCAGTTCCTAATGAGTATCTGCTACCTTGGTGGGGAGTTTTAAATACTTGGATCCTTTAATTGTACCACTACAACTAGATCATATCTGAGTCTCAAGGTACCTCTGTAAACAAGTCCTACTGCCTATTAGTCCAGGACTCAAACGTTTTGAGCCTCAGGTGTCCAGTTCAACAGTGACTAGCAGGTAGTCTTACTATAGAGCGCATAAAGCAAGTATACTACAGTTCAGAGGCTTGTTGGCTTCTTTCTTTTAGAGCCACTAGCCTTGCCAGAACTTCCTTCGCCAGCTGTCTTCATCTGCTATATCAGCAGGGTGACCTTTACCTGCTATGCTGCTCCTAACTTTGCCAGTGCAGAATGAAAGTAGCTTACCTCTTGCTTTACTGTTAAGGGAAAGACCATTCTATTGGAAATATTGCACAGTTACTGCATGCCTTAATGCTAAAACATCAAAGTTGACTAAAAAGACCCTCTAGGAGACTTAAGGCCAAAATACTCCCTCCACAAAAAACATGACAGCAGAGCCATCTGTAACAACCTCTGACAACTGCTTAATGTTATCAACAATGTATCTTCACGCTGATATAGTAGCTAGGAAGTCATGCACTACCTTTTTCAGATTCTACATGTGAAGCTGATAAACCTACTATGACACCTACCAGTGCTGCCAACTTAACTACTGCACTTATCACTACTGCTTCATCACCTCTGCCAACTACAACTTCTAAACCAGTGGAGAAACCACTCACTGGAAACTATTCTCTTAAAGATGGCGATAAAACCTGTCTTCTGGCCACAATGGGGCTGCAACTGAATGTCTCCCAAGGGAAGGTGCTGTTTTTAATACCTTAAAAGAAAAGAGGAAGAGTGCTGCAATATTTTGTTTGCATAAGTATGGATATGTGACTAGTCTCAAAATATTTGGCATTACCTTTAGTGTTATGAATGTCTCCTCTAGTATATATGTATCAAACCAGTTGAGGGATACTATCCATCTCCAGAACTCTACCTACCATTTAAAATGGTGACTTGCTGAGGAATAACCGGACAAGGGTTATTTTAAGGCTTGGTTGCAGAGGGAGCCTAAATGAAGGCATCTGATTGCTCGAGTGTGCTATTATCTGATGCACAAAATAAAGGAAGGATTTGGCTTCATAAAAGAGCTGAATGGGAGTGTTGGTGGGCAAGATTTTCTCTTTTTTTTCTTTTTCTCTTCCCCCCTCCTCCCCATCTTCTCAGTACTACTAACCTTAAGTGTCACTTAAATAGCTTGGCTGAGCATGATTCAGTCTACCCTAGCATGAGGACTCACCTTTGTTTGCTACACTACTGTAGAGAGTAAAACTAAACATTGAGGGGAAAATAGGAAGTTCCTTCTGACAGCAGCAGAATGCCTTTTGAACAGCTAGAAGCCTCTTGACTGACACGTGTGGTTTTTTAAATTTCAGCCTATTTTGATTAACATCAACCCGAAGACCACTAATGTCACTGGTAGCTGTGGCAACACATCTGCTACTCTGCGATTGAATGACCAGAACAGCAGGTTTATTGATTTCACCTTTGCTGTTGTAAGTAAAATATTACAGTTGAGCACTAAGCTTCCAATTAAATCTTAATTTCTTGTGTCTAAACATTTTGCACATAATTCCTGTATATTGGAAACAATGAAGCTTTTAATAGAGTTGTATAGGTGGCTGGTATCTTACTCTTCAGGTGAAGCTACTGAGTCTCTTAACTGACTGCCCAAGGTTACATAGTGGCAAAATGAGGATTGTGCTCTAGGAGTGTCTGGTTCCAATAACATACTCCGTATGCTAAATATGCACCCTATTAAACTGACACCACTAGTGTGTAGCCTTTGTCAGTAAATGCTTTTTCACACTTGTCATTTAAAAGTGCATGCTGCAGAGGTAATCTTCTAAATATATATATTTGTATGTATGGGATAAATCCTTCAATTTTAACTCCAGTGGGATTTTTTTCCTCAAACAGAAAAACACAAGTGCAAACACACACAGATTCTATCTGAAAGAAGTAAACATCACTGTGATCAGCTTTATAAATGGCTCTGGTAAGATACTCTTTGGCTTAAAGAAAGCACTTCAGTGTTGATTGCATTCTGTCTATATTTAGCAAATAATTGTCAATTTCTTTTGACCAATACTCATTCGTACTCTGTGGTCAAATCTACAGTGACTAGATATACTGGTAGTAACAAATTGTGTCTATATTTGCTTTAGAGATTGCCTTAACTTACTACTTTTCTTAGCCCATTTTGGACTTGCCAACCAGTGTGCTACATAGTTGTAACAACTTTTCCAAAGTGGAGGTAACAAAGTCCTGTGTCACCTTAAAGACTAACTATAAAGTTTTGAAGCATAAGCTTTCATGGGCTAATGCCCACTTCGTCGGATGCAAGCGGTCTGCTTGCATCCGATGAAGTGGGCATTAGCCCACGAAAGCTTATGCTTCAAACTTTATAGTTAGTCTTTAAGGTGACACAGGACTTTGTTACTTCTGCTATTCCAGTCTAACACGGCTACCTCTCTGATTCTTTTCCAAAGTGGTATGCTGAGTCTTCATTTAGTCACTCTAAGGTTTTGCGTGCCAGTAATATAGATAGATAGGTGTGTGTGTTTTTAGAAGGTCTTTATAGAAGTCTGTAACTTATTGTTGTATGTAAATAAAATGTTTAAGAAGCTTCATATTAAAATTCAGAGCCCCCCAGACCAATGACCAGGACCTGGGCAGCATAAATGCCATTTAAAAATCAGCTTGTGTGCTGCCTTTGGCACACGTGCCTTAGGTTGCATACCCCGGTGTAGCACACATCCTGGCCTACCTCTGAAGCCTAGTAAAGTTCTTAAAAATCAGTTATTGGAAAAGGAGATACTCAAGATTGTCAGCAGTGTGACTGACTGTATATGAGAACTGCAAGTGAGCAGTTCTCATTAATAGGCACAGTAATATTTGCAAAGAGGTGTGTCTTATAAGGCTTAAGCATATTCTTCCAGATCAGCAGTTCTCAAGCTATGGAGTAGGAGGTACAAGAATTTGTCAAGGGAGAACAAATTGTGCATGCCCCCAACCATCCCATTCCCCCTTAAGAATTCTGGCTGTCAACCCCTGACTGCTGGGACTCCTGCAGAAGGGCTGTGCACACCCAGGAGGCAGGGTAGTCAATAAAAGGGACTGCAGTGAAGGGATGGACAGAATGCCTGTCTCCCATGGGGAGGGAAGGACAGACAGATGGAGCCCCTCACGACAGTCTGTGGGCTTGTTTTCACTACGGCGGGGAGGGATCGATGTTTCGGCGATCAATTTATTGCGTCTCATCAAGACTCAATAAATTGATCACCAGCAGCACTCCCATTGACTCTGAACTCCAGCTCGTCAAGAGGTACAAGCTGGAGTTGACGGGGGGAGCGCGCCACTGCTGCTGTGAGGACGGCAGGTAAGTCGGCTGTAGATACGCTGACTTCAGCTATGTTTGTTTAATGTAGCTGAAGTTCCAGATCTACAGCTGATTTTCCCCCCCCCCCCCCGTCCCTCCCCCAAGTGAAGACCAGCTCTATCTGTAGCAGCACAGAAATAAGGGTGGCAATGGGGCACGGTCTGCTCTAAAAAGTGATATTCACAAATGATACTCTTCACATTGCCACCCTTACTTCTGTGCTGGTGCAGCATTGCCTTCAGAACTGGATGCCCGGTATATGTACTTGGGGGTTGGGGGGCAGCTATAAAGGACTACACAGAAGGGGGGTGTGGTGATGAAATAAGATTGAGAACCACTTTTTTGTCTTGCACATCTAAGGTAACTATCCTATATAGAAGGAAAACCCTTCCAAGTTCTTCCAGATAATTGAGAATTCTCTCTGTAGCATTTCAGAAACCAAATTTTTTTTAGTTTTAAAATGATTAAAGGTGTTCAAAAAGTGGATTATTCAGGCTATTAGTAGGTTGGCAATCTCTATAATTAACAAGATGTCTAAGACACAGTTTAGACATATAAGCTATTTATACTGTTGCAGTGATGAACTGCAGGGACATGTGTGAGTAGACTAGACTATTGATTTAAATCTTCTGAAAATGTAAAAACTTTATTAATCCCCTCCTGTTCTGTACTGAAGCAGACATCCTGTAGTCCACAAACATGTAACTCCCCTCTAAACTGCTACATAACCACATTTCGGAGGAAATAGTACCAAGAAATGGACTTGGTAGCCTTCAGCTGAATAGGCTTATGATCTTGGTAGTGCACATTTTGAACCCGGCACTCGTGATACATATGCAGTTTAGTCCATAGAAAACTCATCAACAAATGTCGCTTTCCCCCCCCCCCCCCCTTCTTTTTAAAGAACCTTTAAATGCAGGAAACAACAACCTCAGCATCTGGGAAACCTTCCTAGGCAGTTCTTACATGTGCCAAAAAGAGCAGACTGTTTTGGTGACTGAAGATCTTCAGATGCATACTTTTGATCTAAGGATTCAGCCATTCAAAGTGCAAGACAACAAGTATTCTAAAGGTAAGAATGAAACCCAAATCAAGCAGATTTGTAGGGTGCTCTAACAAGGTTCATAACATAGGTGTGAATAAAAGCTTTATAGATACTAGCATAACTGATCCATTGGCTAGTACTTTATTTTTGCTTAGGCTAAACAGACTCTAAAATTTTCCATTTGGGAAATATCTGCTTTCTATCCTGGTTGATATGAACACCTTGCTTTCATCAATGGTTTGCCCTGGAGAAACCTCCCTTTTAATAATAAATAAAATAAATAAATAAATAAATAAAAACCCTTAGGCTTATACCAAAAGGCCTAAAGACATTGACTTTATGGCTGTGGGTGGAGGGGCAGATTTCAGTAAGATGTTTTTTGGACCCCATCACTTGAATCATGGGTTGTTCCCCCCCCCCCCCCCCAGTTTGAGGAGGGAAAGCTTGGATTACATTTAAGCATAAATATGCTTTTTCCAGGCTTCATCCCATTATTTCTTGCAGCACTCTGGGCAGTTTCCCTCACTCCCAGCACTTGCAAATTTCAGTGAGGTCGGTGGTTCTCTATGGCAAAGTACAACATTGCATTGGCCAGGGTATGGAAATACCTAATCTGTCTTGTCACTAATTGTGAAGAGATGCAGTATAAACTGTTTTGGTTCTCATTGTGGAAGGCCAAATGGGCTTCTGCATAATTCTGTAAATATTACTTGAAAACTAGGTATATATTACAGTAGTGCTTGCAGCCCGCTTCTGGGTTTAGATCAGTGTGTAGATTAAAATATGCATGTTAGGATGGGAGTGGAAGTGTCTTTGTAGGTTAATTTTTTTTCCCAGTTTTAAGTATATACTGAAAAGACTTCTGATCATAGTAATTTATATAGTTGAAATTATAGAAAAGGTTCAGGAAAGGACAACAAAAATGACTAAGAGTATGGAATAGCTTCCATATGAGGAGAGATTAATAAGACTCGAGGGAGGAAGAATGAGGTCTATAAAATCATGAGTGGTGTGGAGAAAGTAAATAAGGAAGTGGTGTTTTACTCCTCAACACAAGAACTAGGGGTCACCAAATGAAATGAATAGGCAGCCAGTTTAAAACAAAAGGAAGCATTGCCTCACACAACAGTCAACCCATGGAACTCTCTGCCAAAGGATGTTGTGAAGACTATAACTGGGTTAAAAAAAGAACTAAAGTTCATGGAGGAGAAATCCATCAATGACTGTTGTCCAGGATGAACAAGGATGGTGTCCCTAGCCCCTGTTTGCCAGAAACTGGGAATGGGCAACAGGTATCACTTGATTACCTGTTCTGTTCATTCCCTCTGGGCACCTGGCATTGGCTGCTGTTGGAAGACTAGATACTGGGCTAGATGGACGTTTGGTCATTCTTATGTTAACATTGAACTCCTTAAGTACTACTAAATGAGTTCTGATTGCAATCGGCACTCCCTATTACAGCCACTTCATCATCCCCACCGCTTCAGCTGGCTTTTCAATACTGAAACCATGCTGCTTTTGTGCATGTTTAAAACATCTGTGTACACACTTTAGCCTGACTCCACCTAAGCTGGCTTTTTCTAGCTTTGTATTTAAATCTCCAATAGAATTGTGATACTGCAATTACTCATTCATCGAATACAAGTTTGTATTAACTGACAGAACTTATCCTCTACAATGTCTCCTCTAATGCCTCCTAGTTTATCATTTTAGTAAATAAGCTACCGTATCCACCAAAAATGCCTCGGGCTGCTAACTATGAACTAGCACACTACCTATGAATCTGTACGGTTTTCTCACTAAACTATGCAGATATGATAAATACTTGCTTGTAACTTTGAGCCTTCATGTTAAGGAAAATATTGTTTCCCAAGAGAGGTACAATAGCCTGCTGTCTTTTTATTTATTCCTTGTCACAACCTTTTTCTCATCTACAGCCCAGGAGTGTTCGCTGGATGATGACACCATTCTAATACCAATTATAGTTGGTGCTGCTCTTGCGGGCTTGATTGTCATTATAGTGATCGCTTACATAATTGGCAGAAGAAAAACCTATGCTGGATATCAAACCTTGTAAATCTGAATGTGATCACTGTTCCAGTTTCACTTTAATGAAGCAAGTGCAAGTTCCTAAATGCAAACAAACCACTTCAAGTAAACATTTGCATCATCTAGTTAGGACTGGAGGCTGTGGGTGCTTTGTCTCTCTGTGTTCTGTCAGATAAAACAATGGGAATTTAACTCTACTTCCTGAGCTAAGAAAAACATGGGGTTTCATAGTTGTACTCGAAGTCACAAACCAGCCTTATTTGACAAATTATTAGGTAAAGATATTACCTGGAAACAATTACTTAGGATTCATGTCTGCATATTATAAATATTAAGCTAAGCAGGGAACAATCTGAAAAGGGAACAGTCTAAATTGGGGCACTAATGTGATACACTGGGCAACTTGTAAAATTGCATTAAACTTGTACTTGTCTCACCTGCATTCCTTTGTTACTGTCACAATTGCAGGGTAACCTGGCTGCCTTTGATTCTATATTAAACCTGGAATGCTTGCCAGGGACTTCAGAGTGCCTAATATCTCTTTTCTGGCTCATAGTACTTAATGCCGTGCTAATGGTTTTTCAAGCAAGTTTACATTGAAGTATCTGCAGTAATCCACTTAATTCCAACAAGAGCTGCACTAGCGCCTTCTTATTTTGGTAGCTTCAGTAGCCATTCCTATAGTTAACCCATTCATTTAGATATGTAAACTTAAACTTCAATTAGTGTATCTGGGAGTTGAAGCCCAGTTTCTAAATGCTTTAAAAAGCTGTTGTGCACATGTGACCAGAAACCTAGTGCCTGTTACAACCTGGCATTCCCTAAGATACCGAAACAGACACTTCTACTGAAGTAGCACAGTATTCCTGCTGTCACCAGTTTTAAAAAGGGAATAAGAACCTTAAGTATTTCTAGAATTTAAAGGGCACTAACTTTCTGTGTAAGGTATGACAAAGTTATCTTGCTCACTTTGAAGAAGCTCTCAATTTAATGATCCAAAATAAATTGTCGCAACTTCAGTTGTTTAAATCTCCATATTAAATTGTTCTTTGCTCATCAAAACTTGCATTGTAATTGTCCCATGATGGCATCTCATCTGCTGGTTTATGTATTTTGTGCTATTGTGTGCTGTGCAGAGATGTAATATTGTGCATTTGTGTGTAGGAGTTACTAATGCTGTGAAGAATGCAAAAGTAAAACCAAGTCTCTGAGGCTGACCCACTGCACCTTTCTCTTTGCCATTTGGAGTAGGTCCTCTACTTAAAACAAAAGTAACAAAATTAGACTGTTCCTTAAACTGCAGCTATGTAGAGACTAACCCTCACTGTATATCTTAAGGTTCTCAGGTCTCCTAATCAGTGTAGTGTAACTTACAGTGCACTGCATAAAGAAGGTGGCCTTTCCTGAAAGGAATATGAATTGTGTATTTATAATAGGGATTGGTCATATTAATGAACATAGGATAAGCTGAGGTTAACGGGGAAAGTTGGTTCATTATTTTTCTTGAAATTTGGCTTGGAGTTGTCACGGTAATAGATGCTTATTAGGGGTATACAGAGCTGCTTGTTGCATGTTTGGTTGTGCTCTCTAAAAACAAAGTTAGATTTCATAGTGACTAATGTATATTTAGAACTCTCCCTAAGAGAGCAAGAATGGTTGGATAACTCTTACTAATACTTGTTGCAAGCAGAATTCAGGCCTTAGTCCTAATATCAGAACCTCTTTAAAAAAGAAAAAAAAATAGCAATGTAAATGAGGCACTAGCTTCAGACTAAAAATATTAATTTGAGAATTTCTCCAAAAATGAATTGTATTAAAATCTCTAATTGCAACAGTTCTCATAAAGTCTTTTTTGTAGAATTCCAGTGATTGTTGTTGTTTACATGCGCCAGTTATGTACTTTTTAACTAGCATTTACCACAGCTATTTTCTTTGTCCATCTAATGTCTTAGATCTCCCAGATTTCTATATGAAACTCTATTCCTGAATTTGACTGAACTCTCACCTTCTCTTTGAAGGTGTAGAAATGTTACTTAGGGAAAACCAGTGGATTTGTTCAAGAAATTGGCACGGATTAAAATACTACATCTGGTGTGCCAGTAATTGGCTCATGTAAACATCTAATTTTCATGTGTCTGCTTAAACTGTTTAAACCACTAGTTTTCTGTATTGTATTTCTCCATAGGGACTTGCTTGTCAGTTTAGTCTACATATTGCTTTAAACAATAAAGATTCTTCTATTTCTTAAGGATCCTTGGTAGCTTTTTTAATTAAAGCAATGATTTCTTGAACTGTAGCAATCGCTTAAGAAAAATTGACTTCTTGACTATAATTGATCACCTTCTTCAACCTAATTGCTAAAATTGTAGGACCACCTTCTTTAATCTTCTCTCCCGTTGCTTAGTTCTTTCTAGCTTTCTGTAGCGCACTAGGAGGAACTGTCTGTTGCTTATAGGCTGTAGTCTTCTAAAACCACTAGTCTAGATATTAAATCACTTCCGTTAGAAGTTTGGCTATCCCACTTTAAACTTGTGAACTGTAAAACACCTCCCTAACCAAGTAGACTTACAAATCTAATTTCACTAGTCAAACTTAAACTGACTGAAGTTAAAGCAGCAAAGAGTTCAATAACTCTTACAATTCTATTCTTTGGGTGTGGCTTCTCTTTATCAATCCTGAATTTACCTGGGGATAACTTCATTCAGCATAAGTGGAGAAGCTGTAGGGACTTTTCTCTGAAAATTTTGCTTGCTTGGTAAAGGCTCTTACTGTATGCTAGGATCCAGCTAAGCCCTCCTCATAAGAGAGGGGACAAGCTTTCCAGGAAAATGCTATCTGTTGCTGATTCTGCTAGTTCAATCTCTGGCCTCCCGTAAGATAAATGTAAATTAGAAAGTGCAATAAAGTTACCTAGCAGTTGCATCACTAGTGGATAATCCAGATGGCCTAGAAGTGGTGGCATGCAACTTGTATTGCATAAATCTGTCCTTCAGAAATCCATAGAGCAGGCATAACATTCATTCTGAATAGGGGAGACTTTTCTTGGTGTTTCTGCAGTTAATCAAAATACAATATTACTTTTTGATTCAGAATTGATCACCTGTGCTTCTGGTCTTAAGTCTCCATAAGAGCTTTTTGACAGACCGAACAGCAAGGTGTCTAATTCATGGGAAAATACTAGGTATGCAGATGACCCACTCTGCACTGTAGAACCAGTCTGTCTCCTTACAGATTCAGTGCATTAGCTAAGATGTCACACCTTGCATGAATAATGATGCTGTAGCACATGCCCCCTTTTTTCAAGAATAAACACTAAAACAAATCATCTTTTGCCTACCCCTGATACTGATGTACTAGCCTGATTTGGCAGAAGGACCACACATCTAGTCTACAGTCTGACTAGGGAGGGGGATGAGTAAAATCAAAGATCCTTGTTCACCCCAAGCCAACACCCAGGAGTCAAAGCAGTCAGAAAAATTTCACTGCCTCTCCTTTAGGGTTCATTAGTCAGACTATGCTCTGATTTGAAGTCTAAACTGTCTTTGACTATCCACAGTGCCAGTACGTGTATCTTAATTCAGTTGGAGATCAGTAAACTTTATACTACTTCAAAACTGCCTAGAAAGTTTGGCTGAGTGTCTCTTGGAGGAACAAAGTCTAAACTTAAATGGAGCTTAAGCACCTAATTCCCTTAAGATCCTCTGAAATATATCTTCCAGGATGAGATCATGGCAGTAAAATTGCAAATTACTAAATTTGCATCTTATAATGAACTTGCTCCTCTTGCAGTGCTAAAACGTGGGTGACTGTATTTAAAGTCCTTAGCTTTTGTTGTTACAATGCATTTTATTCATCATAAATTAAATAGGTTTAATAAAGTAGATTGTTCGCATCTTCAGCAGAACTACACTCTGATGCAAAATAAGTTTTCAACATTACTGCTTTCTTTCTATTTAACTGTGAAAGGTCTGCCCTGATAGACTTACAGGGGAAATTCTGACCAGCAGTTAAATCCAAGACTGTTGGTGTTGGAATAATGTCTAATGTAATCATATGCAAAATGTATTCCAGAAACTTCATGTTAGTCTTAAAAATGGGGAAAGGCAGCATTGAAATCATTTATAAACAGGGTTTGCTCTATTAATGGCTATTAGCCAGGATGGGTAAGGAAGGGTGTCCCTAGTCTTTTTTTTGTCAGAGGGGAGTGATGGACAGCAGGAGAGAGATCACTTGATCATTACCTGTTAGGTTCACTCACTCCGGGGTACCTGGCATTAGCCATTGTCAGTAGACCAAATACTGGGCTGGATGGACCTTTAGTCTGACCCAGTATGGCCATTCTTATGAAGGAGAGCTCTAAACTGAATGGAAAGCTATGTAAACCGTTATGGAGAGGTTGCAGTGTGTGTTGCAGTTCAACTGGCTTTCTTTTGAAACTTGCCCTCTTTCCATCTAGCTGAAGACTGCAGCCCAGATGATGTGGACAACTTCATTGTGCCCATAACAGTGGGAGCAGCTTTGGGAGGATTAGTTGCTCTAGTGCTTATGGCTTATTTTGTAAGCCACAAGAAACACCGTAATGCTGGATATCAGCAATTTTAAATATGGGAAAGTTTTTTTTATGGGGGGGGGGGGGGACTGTCCAATAGTTTCTTTAAAATGACATTTGTTTAAGAAACTGTTAATTTTTAATTAGCACTACAGCTAAACTTGACAGATCACCTTAAGTGATTTTTTTTTTAGGCTGGTCCTTGATCAGACTAAAGCTTGTTTCAGTCTTCTAGATGTGAATGTGATGCTGCCAAAAATACCAATTCATAATTCTATGATCTATATGTACACAGTGCCTGTATGTGAATAAAGTGTTTTCCTGATTGCTGTGAATGGCATTTAACAGTACTAAGTCTGCTGTGGATGTCTTCAAGTATTAATGTATACAATCATATATTGCAATTTATTACTATTAATAGTGCCTTATACAGTTTGTCAAATATTAAAGCTGTGTGAATACCCCTATTAGAGAGGCTAAAACTGACTTTTGCTACTTAAAGGTGCTCTGAATGTGCAGTTCTCTAGATAAAACTCTTTGCATATGCATGTTCTGTACTTCATACTGTTCATCTATTTTGTACAGCTGTTCTACAGAACACAAATACTTCTAAGGATACTATAGTATTTTGAGCCACTAATTGATGGATCTCACAACTGCCTCCATTGTTAAAAGCTGATCTTCAGGAGAAAAGGGAAGATGGGTTAGACTGGAACCTAACTCTGTAAAGCCGTAATGTGAACTCACATGGTCAGTCGCTGTAGTTTCCAAACTCGTCCAGGAGAATATTTCCCCTTTCTCTCTGGGACAACAGATTTGCCATGATAAGTAGTAAAGCAGTTTAGTGTACAACTGTCTACATTTCAACTTTCAAATTAGTGGCCACCAAGTGTTGAAAGAGTAGATTCCCTAACCATTCTTCTTTGATCTAAGAGACCTCCCTCGGACAGAATTAAGGAGATGCTAAAAATAGCTCAAACTACCATGCTCTCCCTCCCCTACTGTAAACTTAACATTTAAAAAAAAAAATCTATGGGTGGCTGCTTGATACCTTTTTATCAGTATTAAATGAACTCATTTTAGTATTAATGACTTTAGTATTCATATGCAGTATTTAATGTTCAAGGCATCTTACCAACCAGAACTGATTCAAAGTAGTAGGGGGCCAAGGTAAAGCTAAGTATTGTACCTCAGCCGAAAATAGACCAGTTATGATCATTGTTTAAAATAGCTCATACCATAAATTGTTCCATCTCCCCTGCATTGCTGAATTTCACAGCAGCCACCTCTGAATTGGAATGAACACCGCTGTGAGGGCTAGACTTTGTGTTTGTATTTTGGTTGGCTTAAAAGGGAAGAAAATATAAAGTGTTACCCACTAGGACAAAGCCTGGGTTTAAGTGGCAACTGGTTACCAGGTTAATCTCGGAGCTAAATTTGGCACCGTAACTCTTCTAAAACAGTGGTTCTCAATCTGTTTATCATCACCGGTCATGTACAGCTCTCTGGATTGAGGGTCACATCCACACAATACTACCTGTATGACCATGAGGATATCTCACAGGCCACAGTTGTGTGCTGATTGGGCTGCAAGCAGCCTGCAGACCATGGGTTGATAACCACTGCTCTGAACAGAGGCTAATTCAGTTAGATTCACGTTGGCGATCATCTCAAAATAGTAGCTAAAGTGCTACATCTGTACAGGATTACTTATGTTTGGGCATAAAGCAAGCAAAATCCATTCTTCAGGAATCTCCCAAAGTCCCCCACTTCAAAATCATACCACCTGGAGCGAGGTGAACTAGATTCACATGTTTATAAAAGTTCTTACAGCCTCTTAGGGGTGGTCAGCCAGTAGCTTGGGGTACTGGACATCTAATTTCTTAGTGCTGCTCTAGAGATTTATGTTTTCAAAGCAAAGTCAAACCATTTTTTCCTTGCAATAGTCTAGTGGGGTAAGAGTTTCACTTATCTTTACACACAGGGAAAGTGAGGCAGAGCTGTTGCATAACTTGCCTGATGCTTATAATTGGTGTTGGAGTCCCATGCTCTGAAAAAGCCCAAACTGACTCTCAATTTAGCACTTGTAACAGAGGTATTAAATAATGTATATGTCAGAACTGTGCAAGTCCCCTTTGTGGCATTATAGTGAATTTTTTTTACAATGCTGTGTTGATTTTAATAACTACATTATTCTCTGAAAATGATATCTCCATGACCTCTTTGTACTGAATGGATCAAAAAATAAAGCTATATGCACCAATGGTGTGTCCTTCAGTGTTTTCAACTACCTTGATACATTTTTGGTTGTCTTACAGCCTTCTATACAGTTCTGCTTTCCATGTTATCTGCTTATGCTCTCTTTTCCCATCCCATCCATTTCTGGATGTCTGAGGGGATGAGAAATCAGTGGGGGTGGGGGCAGGATAATACATTCTGTCATTCTGGTGCTTTAATCCAGGTAAATTCTCTCCAGTCCATATGGTGGTGATCTGCTAGTATGTCATCTCAAAGTTAATACTTTGTCCTGGGTTATGGGTGACATCAGTGGGAGAGCTTGAACATTGAAAGTGAATGCTAATGTGAAGATCTGAAAAGAGATCTTTACCCTATGAGAGCCATATATGTGGCCAAATGCACATTTCTTCATAAACCCTTCAAATGCACCTGCTGGCTATAGGCAACACAGTGACTGTTAGCTAAATTGTCTAGAAGAGAAACACGGGGCAGGATAGATGAATAACCGTTTAGACTGTAACGAAGGTCCTGATACAGAGAGATGTTAAGCATGTCCGGTTCCTATTTAAGAAATAAGTTCTGGGTGTCCTGTACCTTTCAGGATCAGATTTATAGAGATGACCGGTTTTATTAAAAAAAAAAAAAAAGTTTAAAATAAAATTGCAAGTGTCTTTTTTGCTCCCTGCTTGATTGGTTTCTAATGCATGGTTTCCCTACTAATTTCCTCTTCCTCACTTTTTTCTCTTCTACAGCTGAAGAATGCTTTGCAGATTCTGACCTGAACTTTCTTATCCCCATCGCAGTGGGTGTGGCGCTTGGCTTCCTTATCATTCTTGTCTTTATCTCTTATGTCATTGGAAGAAGGAAAAGTCGTACTGGCTATCAATCTGTATAATCTTTTCATGCTGGCTCTGCTGCTTTTTTTCCCCTTAACAGAAGTTATTAGTTTATGGTTTTCTTTGACTAGATATATTAAACAAAGGATAATGTACTTGTGCATATGATTGTGAGAACAAATTTAGACTCACCGGAAGCTACTGTAAGGCTTTGGAGTAAAGTAAAACTGCTATAGGAAACACTAAGATGAGGACTTATCTGTCCCCTGAGCAATGTGATTATTTTCTGAAAAGGCCTAAGATAGGAATGCATCTTACAGCATTTTTAATCTAAATTATTTTGCATAATATCACAGCAGGGAAGCAAGTTTTTATTTTATATGCAGCTACTCTGTATATTTCAGATAATGCTGTAGTTTAAAGAAACACTGCTAGAGGTTTGAATGCTGTGCAGCGAAGGATTGTGTATACTACCGGAAAGAAATACAAAATCCTTTCTAGCATTCAATTAGAGGCAAATTTACCACTGCTGCCTTGTTTCTATTTTTCATGTAGCTGCTTATTCTCTGGGGTTATCTTAAAGCTGTTTTTCCTGTTGTATCCAAAGGTTCATCCTACAATACATCACCCAGAAGTTCCTTCGCTTAGTAACTGGTGTATTTAATAGCAGTGTGGAAAGGATTTATTTTTTTTTAAGTGTAAGATGGGAGTGGGTGAGAGCTAGCATAACAACTTGCCCAAGAACGGAAGAACCTGATCTTCGTGAACAGACAAAGCTTTTAAAGCAGCCTGCTACTAGCTGCAGGTATCCTGTGCTGCTTTTGTCCAAAGAGGACAGTGTTAAGCATCTTCTGTTTGCTCACCAAAAGATTCTTTTGCTCTCTTGATTTTAATTGAGCCTATATTTGGGAAAACTGAGTTCAGTGGGTCTTAAGTTTTCATTCTATCTATGTAATCCAGACCTCTCTGCTTGTATTTCAGTTGAAGGAACTGGCCTAATTTTAAACCTCTCTTTAACTCCACAGGGGTGTGCTGCTATTCTATTTTCCAAAATAATTAGTATGCAAAATGCTGATTTTAAAGGATTAGGTCATAGAAAACCACAGTAAAAGAAAGTGACCCCACCAACGAATGGGATTGTATTTTGGATCCACTCAAACTCACTTCCCCATCATTAATGTTATCATACACTTTGAAGGCGGATGGTCCACATCTGGGCCTTAGCAGGATGGAAGCTAATAGTTACTTTGGATTAAATTCTGCCACTCCTGAATTGGGACAAGAGCCTCTTCCTCCTTGAACCCTTTCGATGCAGACTTGCAGAAGCTAGTCCTACTATTATTGTGTTCTCTAGGCCATGTGACTAGCTGGGGTGCTGGCATCTTCTTTGCATGGCTGCTAGTAGCTGGCAGTAGGCAGTGGGGGAATGTGTTCAGGACTCTTCTGCAGCATGCGTTTAGGATATTCCTGAGCCACTGCAGGCGCAGACTGCTGTAAAGCATCTCCGCCTTATTTACAGACGGGAGCGAAATCATGATTTGGGCCTTCTGTTGAGAGATGGTTTGGGTCTCAGAGATGGATGAGGGTAACTGGGCTAATTAAGTGAAATCAGATGAGAAGTGGACTTTTGCTTTTCAATTTACTGCCGCACAACATGCATGTTCAGCCATGTGTGGAGAAGCCTAGAATGTCATATAAAGAGAAAACCCATGAAGTAAGCTGTGGTGGTCAATCAATATGAGAGAGGAGGATATGGCACGTCAGGTGCTGAATGTAAACTAGGGTATATAACAATTCACATTGGCTTTCTTTAGAAGCATAGCTGCCTTTAAAAAGACAAAGTTTAGTAAAAGCACACCTGGGGATTGTTTATAAGAGGTGTTCAAGTGATTTACAGTTGAGTGACATTGGGCATGGAAGATTGTACAATACTGACTTTCATTTTAAAGAAACACTGTTTAGACTCAACACAAAAATTGCTTTGGTCCTGTTCTGGCCGTAGGATCAAACCTAAGCTGTAACTGCATCTTCGAACTGGGGGGGAAAATAGGGCCCTACCCAGATGTGATCCTTTCATGATGGGAACTTCATTTAAGCCCAGTGGGTTGGGTTTTGGTCTCCCATTTTTTACTCTTGCTTTCCCTAAGTGGGGAAGTGCTAAATGGGCTACTCTGGGCCTAACACACATGCCCCTCAAAACAATGGCGTGAGGTGGGTTCTATTCCTGCTGTGCTGTTATTCTTCAGGCTCCAGATCTGAGCTTCACACGTAGCATTTGTTTAATATTAAAATCACCCAATTGGATTAAAGTGTGGCCGTTTTTTAAAAAAATTGAGCACTATTTTGGACTTCAGGAGAAGTCAAAATCAAGCAAGCACTTTAAAGTTACTGTAGAATGAAGAGTGATATAAACATGGTTCTCTGACTTTGCAAAAGACTGTACAAATGTGATGAAGACAGTATATATATTAAACAAAGTTAACTATGCTGTTTGTCTAATTTTGCTCGGTGTTAGTACTCTTGATAGAGATGAATGTGACTTTTAAAAGCTTTATCTAGGGCTGGTATGGGTTGAGTTTCAGTGGCTGTGAAAACTCAATCATTTCTTGCTCTCCTTCACGACATGATTCTTTCAGGTAAGGACTGAGGCAGAGGCCAGGTGGGGGGCATTTGTGCTGCCCTTGGTTGCATGTTCCATAATCTGTGGATAACCAAATTTAAGAGGCAGGAGAGTTATTCAAACTCTGAGCAGGAGGGGTGGTAACAATATTTAAATGCTTTTTCCATAATGGCAAACACTGGAGGTTAGAAACAGCATGCTGTTATATGTTAATATAAAGAAGAAAAGGACTTTTAGCCTGTGGTTATGGATGAAAAACGACTTCTGGCTCTGTGCTCTCTATGGCCCTGGCACTTCACACGTCTTAGCCCTTCAACTCCTATTGAAGTTAATCAGCAGGGCTCAGCACTTGGCAGAAGTGGACCCTATACATCTTTGGAGGCCAGTCTTTTTTGCAGCAATTATAAAAAGTGTTCACATGTCAACTCCATTGCCAATAAAATTCTGATTGCTGAATCCTTATTACTCATGGAAGTATTACTCCTGTACTCTGGGCTGTACAGAGAACACAGCTTGATCTTCAGACACAGGGGGAAGTTTTTAATACTCTTGCCTTGAAAAGTCATGTTCTGACCTGTCAACTACCCTAAATTGATCTAGGTGTTATTGCAAGATGCCTCGCTAAATGTAAGTGAAGTAATTCTGCATATTTAGAGAATGGCAGAGAGGCCACCCATTTTCACCTGTAAGTACTAAAGCTAGGTCTCTATATGGATAAATATTTTGGCACCTAAATTCCTTGATTTTCAGACGTGCTGAGCACCCATAAATCCATTTGATGTCTTGGGAGTTGGGGGTGCTCCTATTTAGATGGCTGAATGTTGATTTAAGTGTTTAAACACCCAGGTTTAAAAACTTTGGTCAAAGTTAATATCCTATGACGGTTCATCTTCTGTCTGTAAAACTAATTAAATTAGACATGGGGTGATTTTGTCCCAGTATGATTAAATCCCACTCCCCTTCCACAAGAGACTTTTTTTTTTTAACACAATAAATTGTGGTAAGAGCCTAGTTATAAAGCTCAAAACTCAGTAACTAGAGTCAACAAACCTGTTCCAGGTACGTCTCAAGCCTGTAAAAATCTAGACCTAAGAAAATGGGCTGAGTGATCCCATTCACACCACGTACCATAGATTGTACACTTTTTTAAAAAAATCACTCCTAAATGGGGGCCAGTGCAATGGAGACAGTGCAAACTCCCTCTCAGCACTATGTTGTATCACTGTAACAAGGGTGGCCTGCAGTGTACAGGGGGCTGTAGTAGAGGCAGTGCCCTGTTCCCAGCGTGGGTACTCCAACCACTGACAGGTGGAGGGCCATAACGTCTTCAGATTGAGATTAACGGTTGAAAAAGGAGGGATGGGTAAATTGTCACAGCATCAGACACGGGCAATAACCAAGCTCCAATTGCTGTGAGAAGGAGACAGTAATGAGAAAAAATATTTCCTCACATGCATAGAGCATATACAAGCTGGTGGGCAGGAAGACAGAGAAAGAAACATTTCAAATTCAACTTCTGGGAGGTTGAAACAGCTATGGGTGAAACAAATTATTGTGAGAATTCTGAAGGGATAGTGCCAGGTTAACCAATTGGCCAGTCACCAGAAGAGACAAAAATCCCACACAGAACATTAAGGAGATCACACTTCATTTCACCCCTAAAAATGAATGGCTACATGTTCTCCCACAACTCTCTGGCTTTTAAGGACATTCTCACGGTGATCTTTTGGGCACTGAGGGGTGAAGAATTTGAAAAGTGTGCGAGATGCACACTGCATGGCCCTACAGAGAGTCAGCTTCACTTCCCAGCTCTGGGCTGGGTGGAAGGACACCCTTGTTTCCCAGCAATCTCTTCCTGCCAGTGTGACATGCTGTGGGGCTAGGAGAGAAACACTCCTTTCAATCTGGTGGACTCAAAGGGCCGTACAGAGGGAGGGGAAAGAGTGTATTAAGGTTGTGTGTGTGTCTCCTCCCAGCTCAGTGGTGGAGGGAACAGTCCTACAGATTTCATAAATGACAACTCTTCCGTATTATGACTTCCTCTTGCCAATGGCAGTCAGTATCTTACATGTAGCAAGACATGGTTGACACTACCACTGCGAATGCTGCTGTGCTGAGTTAGGCTGATGTCCCCAGGCACAGTGGCTCCCCACAGTGCCTGGGCTCGAGGGATTTTGAGAGGGCCATTTTATTAGATTTTTATTGGTTTTACACATGTAACCTCAAAGATCGTGGGAGTGCCCTACACTGCTGATTGATGTAGTTTCTATGTGGGAAATGTACTTTAAAATATGATAAAAAGTAAAATACACGGTCAGGAATGTTCCTTTTGAAGAGACCCTATGAAAATAGTATTAACATGTCCTGTAAGTATTTAAAATCAATATTGAAATGTTTTACCAGGGCTCTCTACCTGTAGTTACAAGACTGGATCTATACTGCCAAGAAGATTTGTTAGACCTTTACATTTTAAAAATGTATCTCCTCAGTCTATATTACATGGTGGTTGTCTCTAGCTATATATATATACAAAAATCCAATAAAGACATCTCAGTTACATCGGAAACAATTTGTCTGTTTCCCTAACAGAAGAGGAACTATATTCTAACGTTACGTTTAAAAGGGGGAGTGGGAAAAGCACCTGATTGCCATAAAGAGTTAAACAAGGTGCCTGGTGAATGTCTACGTGGACTGCATGCTGATGCTGAGTGTAAAGGTGATTCGGCCTAGGAAACGGTCATTAGTCACGTTATTCACAATTCCTTCCCCATGCAGTTTGCACTGAATGGGGACAAAATCATTCTTCTTCACATCTGTGAAGTGCAGAGCCACCAGCGGGGAGGTGTAGTTGACCTGAAAAGGAGAGAGACTGGATAAGCACAACAGTTGAGAGAGTAGGAAAAAAACATCACATAGGCCGGGCCACAGCCTGTGGAATAGTGTTCAGGACAATGGGCCTGATCCTGTAGTGGTGTGAGTTAGCTCAGCCCTATGGACTCCACGAGGACCAGGGAAGCTGAGGCTCTGACCCAGTATGTTTGAAAATGATGGGGACACATTTGAGTTCTCTAATATAATATTCCTCGCGGGTTGATTTGTTCCTATTCAAGCCAGAAGCCGTGATAAGTAGGGATGACTAACAAGGTTATAAAATACTTTCTGCCACTTTAAACTGTTGCTCCTTTGCCTGCAATAATAATAAATAGTCATGTTCCTTGTGATCAGTGTGCCCAATGTACATGCTCCTGAGAAACCAAGGTCGGGGCATGCAGCTCCTGTTTCACAAGGAAGCTGCTATTTGCCCTCACATACACACAATGGGAATTTTGTTGCCTCCGCGTCTCAGTCTGAACTCTTATTTTGAATGTGTTCTGCTCACCTAAACCACCCTGCACCCAATCCTGCCAATAGAATCATAGGGCTGGTCTTCACTACGGGGAGGGATTGACTGGAGATACGCAACTTTAGCTATGTGATTCACATAGCTGAAGTTTGCGTATCTGCAGCCGACGTATCTGCAGCCGACATACCTGCCGTCCTCACGGCGGCGGCAGCTGGCGGCGCACTCCCCCATCGACTCCAGCTTGCGCCTCCCGGCAAGCTGGAGTTCTGGAGTCGATCCAGCGGGTAGTGAAGACAAGCCCATAGACATGTTGGAGTAGAAGGGACCTCACTAGGTCATCTAGTCCAGTCCCCTGCACTCAAGCAGGACTAAGTAATAACTAGTCCATTCCTATCAGGTGTTTGTCTAACCTATTCTTAAAAACCTCCAATGACAGAGATTCCACAACTTCCCTCGGCACTTTGTTCCAGTGCTTAACTGCCCTGACAGGACGTTTTTCCTAATGTCCAACCTAAACCTTCCTTGCTGCAATTTTAGCCCATTGCTTCTTGCCCTATCCTCTGCGGTTAAGGAGAACAATTTTTCACCTCCCTCCTTGTAACCACCTTTTATGTATTTGAAAATTGTTATCATGTCCCCTCTCAGTCTTCTCTTCTCCAGTCTAAACAAACCCAGTTTTTTCAGTCTTTCCTCACAGGTCATGTTTTCTAGACCTTTCATCATTTTTGTAGCTCTGGACTTTCTCCAATTTGTTCACATCTTTCCTGAAAGACGGCACCCAGAACAGGACACAGTACTCCAGATGTAAATAGGCCCATTTAAAAACTAGGACAGACCTTTTCAAAAGTGGCCACTGATTTGGGATAGCTCAATTTTTCTCTGCCTGAGCATGTTGGTCACCACTAGGAAAGAGGCCCTACACACTCCAAGTTGGGCATCCTAAAGCCAAGCCACCCCAAATCAGTGTCCACTCTGGAAAATGTCAGCCTATGACACTACTGCTGAACGTGACTGAGCCCCTGGTAAATATTATCATGCCCATTTTACAGATGGGAAAACTGAGACCCACAAGGTGATCACACAGCAAGTCAGTTTGTCAGAGCCAGAAATACAACACAGGAGCCCTAACTGTGAATCCCGACCCCACTGATTACTAGTTCACAGTGCTTCCCTGCTGGGTTGTGCTTTTCAAACAGGTGCATTTTACAAACAACCACTCCCCACCCCTCTCTTTCTCTGAGGAGAGATTAAAGGGAAGCCAATAGAGCATTAGCTGCTGAGTTTCTACTTACGTGAGTGAGCTTGCCATAGTAGGGATAGTACATGAGATCAAAAGTTCCATTTCCTGGATAGAAGTCCACTGATTTAAGAGCACTTTCATTGCCTTTCTGGGATTAAAAATAGGCAGGTGTGTAGTCGGGCAGTACAGTACAGCTCCCCTCAAATCAACAACACAATGGGGCTTTGGCGGGCACCTCTGGAGAGCCCCAACACAAAGGGACTAGGTATTCTGACACCTATGTATACAGAGCACATTTACTAATAGAACCAGCTACTGCTGGAATACGTCAGAGAACAAGTGCGCCATAATGAGCAGGAAAAGGTCATGTTTGCCTCCTATAAATCAGTCTCCATGTGTCACTGCCTCATCATTACTAACTAAGGGCCTGGTCTAACTCCCACTGAAGCCGGTGGTTGTCTTACCCAGGCCCTGAGTGCTGGGTCATGGACGGTCTCAGTCCCTCTCTGTCTACGGACCTGCTCCTGGGGGGGCGGAGCTAAGCACCCTCTGCTACTGGCGTCGCTGGCAGGGCTCAGCATTCCCCAAGAAGTGTTTGGCAGCTCACAGAGGCTCAGGTCCCCGATAGAGAGACGCAGGATAATACTTAGCACTGGCCACCGTCACAGAGCTTTACAGTGCAGCCCTCACAGTGTTTTTAACGCAGGGGCTGGTGAAACGCTTTGAGCCAAAGTCATCCCAGGTGTAACTCCACTGCAATTCATCGCCAGCAGGGACTGCGAGGGTGGAGAGGGTAAGGTCCTTTCTGCAAATAACACTGGACATATGTGAAAGAATTACCTGAATGGCACAGTTCACGCTCACAGGTGTCCCAAAGCCAGGTCGATAGCCTATGATCTATGGAAAGAAAAGCCATTCGTTCTTCTATGAGATGCGAAGCCAGGCCCGTGATACCCAACCAAGATCACCTGCCCAGAGGTTTCTCTCTCTCATCTTGAGCTTATTTAGCTGATCGTATTGCATATCAATGCCAGTTAGCTTGGAGGCATTTTCTGCCATCAGCAAATTATGTCATTCACCCTGAAGGGGGGTGCACATGCCCACTTCTCCTTATGGGCCTGAGCCCCAAGAACTCAGGAATGGAGCCGACCAATAGACTCTCTGCCCCTTCAAATTGAGGCTATACAATGAAATCTGCATGAAGGCCCCCACCCCCTAACAAAACATCACTTTAAAATGTTCTGAACGTTTTCCAGTGTGCTGTTCAGCCTTTAAATAAAGAGCCAGGGCTACTACGGTAAGTATCTCATGTTTGCGGTTTCCTCAAACGGCTGCTTGACTCCCTGCTTCATAGACAAATAGCAGCATATGTACTGAAAATGACTACACTGATCACAACCAAAAGGCCAACCCCTAGTCCTTCAAAAGCTTTTCCAAGCAGCTGAGGAATTATCTCTACATTTATTTTGTCAGCACCAGACCCTTTGATTCTGTGATCTTTGAAGATTTCAGCTTATGCGTTGTTCTCTAAAAATGCACCATTATAAAGAGAGCAACGTAGGGGACATGGCTTCAGAAAAGAACTTCATATCTGGAAAGAAATCCTGGCAAAGAATTACTTCCCTGTTGCCTATTTCTTGTCCAAATCAAGTTACCAGGGCTTTGCAAATTTTCTTTGGTGGAATGTCTCCGCCTGGGAATGGAGCTGCTGTTTTCCACCTGAAACGGGGATCTGATTTTACTGGCTCAGTGAATTAGCCTAGTTTCAAAGACAAAGTAATAATTCGTTGATAGTACTGTCCAAGGAGAGAATTCAAGGGAATGGATTTTTTGGTACCCGGTTCATCTTCAGCAAGATGCATGGCTGGCCTGTAGAGTAGCCGAATGTGGGATCCTCAAGCCCGGAACAGTTCTGCAGTTGGGATCGCTTGAACTGGCAGGCTTTCTTCTCTTCACTCTCCGCTCCATCTTGGACAAAGTACTGGCCTGCTGGGCACTCAATGTTCTTTTCCTCTTGAACGTTGTCATCGTAAGCTAAGGTGAACCAAGGGCCGCTGGTTAATGCTTTTCGCACTATCACAATCTATCCAAACAGCAAGGCTGCGATTGTCAAAGGCCCCAGAGGGAGGTGGAAAATCCCTTCCCAAAAGACAAGGTTTAATACTCAGTTCAGCAGAGGATTTACATGTATGGAAACCTCACAGACAGAAGTAGGGACCTGGGTTTTTAGGGCTTAATTTGGGCTTCACTTTGTCTTCAGACTACATTCCTATTTATTGCAATGGCAACTGGAAGCAAAGGGGTTGAACTTGCGGCTCTGCAGTCTACTAAGGAGCGAGTCGAGCCCCTCCTAACTGTGGGCTTGTGCTGCTGGCAAGCCTTTCCCTGTCCTAGTCTCCCTTCCTTCTGGGGGGGTCCTACATGGTTTGTTTCCAGGCAGTTTGTTTTATCGATGGGGGGCCATCTGCAGGGAGACGAGGCCTGAGTGTTGTTAGCAGGATGCCATGGCAGGAGCGAAAAGCAACACTGGAAACTTGGGAGTGAAAGAGCCAGGAGGACGGGAACGCTCAGGTTCATTTCACTCTGAGGAAGCTGCCAAAGTGCATTGCAGGAGGCTGCAGGAGAAATCATTAGAAAGGGGCGTCCCCCAACCCCCATTTCCGCTGCGGCCCTGCCCAGACTTGGACATGCTCATTGTCACCTCCTAGATGAGCCTTTATAACATCAGCTCTTTTGCAAATGTCACTAAGCTATCGACACCAGGCTAGCTTACCTGATGTGTGGGTTGGGCACCACCTCGCCCATGTCACCCAGTCTCTGGAGGGCTTTTTACTGTTTATAGAAGGTCACATAAAAGCTACTAGAACAAAGTTCTATAAAGACTGTGCTTTTTCTAAAGCTCCAGCCAGCTTACCTTGTAGGAAGTGATGCATGCTGGTCACATATGCTGTCCAGGTGCTGGGTTCGGAGACATTGAAGGCAATGGTAAATCCATGTAAGTATGGTCGAATCATTACTCCTGGTAAATAAAAAGAGGCCTTTGTTGTATTAAACCTCATGGGGATTCTGTTGGCTCAGGTATGTCTGCCCCAGGGTTTAATTTGGGTAATGCGGGTCGATATTTAACACTGCATTATTTCATTATTTATTTCTAAGGCTACATTTTGGTCCTGGGGGGTTGCCTATGGGGTCACCACAGGGCTCAGGGGAGGGGGAGACGTGTCCCTGGGAGCACCATAGGTGCTTGTGGGAGGTTGGTGGGGCCGGGGCAGGCTCCCTGTCCCTACCCGGCTCCTGGGGAGCAGCATCCCCAGCTCCTAGCTCCATGTACTGCCTCCGCTCCGCCCACCCCAAGCTCCACATGCTGCCTCCGCTCCACCCCAAGTCCTGGTTCTTCAGCTCCCATTGGCTGGGAACCATGGCATCCCTTGAACTGAACGATCGTTCTACTAATCGCCTGTCATGTGAACGTTAGGTTTATGTGTACGTCTTGTGAGTAAATGAGAATGGGTACTTCATGTCAGGGTATTTAAGAGGATTGCATCTTCTTGAGAGATCATTTGGCTTGAAGACTTCTGGTATCATTCATGACACCATTATAGCAGCATAGATATTCTGTATCATAATTAATTATAGTAATCATAGGTACTGGTTGCTGACTGTGGGCGTGACATTGTGCAAACATAGAGTAAGTGTAAGTAACTTACAATGTTACGTACTAATCATTTTCCTGAGCTTCTAGAAGTGGCGGTGAATCCTCAGCTTCTAACAGGAGAGGTCAGGATTCTGGCTATTGAAACACACTGGGCCAGATCTTAGCTGGGGCATTCCTAGGCCAGCATGGGGCTTGGAGGGCAGCCAGGGAATGGCTGAGATGCAGGGCTTACCTGGCGGCGAGACTCTGTCCCTGTACGTAGGCGTGTAGGGGCTCAGAGTGAGCAGCAACCCGTACATACAAAAGGAGAACATCCCAGCCAGAAACATGTACAGAATGAGGTAAAAGAGTAAGATCAAGCCTGCAAGACACGGAGGACATGTCGCTGTTAGCACAGTTGCTAGCACTTCCAGCCTCACAAATAGGGTGACCAGACAGCAAATATGAAAAATTGGGAGAGACGGTGGGGAGTAATAGGAGACCATAAAAGAAAAACACCTAAAAATCGGGACTGTCCCTATAAAATCGGAACATCTGGTCACCCTACTCACAAAAGACAAGCCCAATCACCCTTCTTTGCCTATGACATTTGCTAGCTCTGACAGGCGTCTTTAATTAGAGAAGTGACTGTCATAATCCAAACACCCTCAAACTTTGGGAAAGTTTGGATCAGACTGTACTTCCCTACCTGCAACTGGCCCACACAAATCATGGCTCTGATTCCTTCCTGGTGGAGGGGAAAGTTCGAGTTCTGACTCGAGCTATATCCACAATTCATGACCTGGCCCATCACAGTCAGAGATGGGTCTAAACAGGATCTACGTATCCACATTCCTAAACTGGATCAAACTGAACCCAGATCCCACCCACAGCAGCTTCAGACCCCACAGGCCCTTGTGCCAGCCTCTTAACACATTTTGAATTCCTTAGGAAAACTCCACAGATAGGAAAATCACCTCCTTACCCGTTCCCACAAATCCCACCATGAGCTGTGTGACATCAGGAACCGAATGGTCAGGGAACAACGCAAATAACACTGACTAGAAACATAGCTGCTCCAAAATACACTTTACATTTGGCTATTTCACCAACCCAGTGGCCAGAGAACAGTTGGGTGTTTTTTTTCCAGGACTGACGATTGGGGTTGTCTCGGAATAGAATAGAATAGAAATAGAATAGCAACCAGTGGTTCAGAAAATAAAGTGAAACCATAATACAACCATTTCCCAGGGGAGCTGTGATTCTGCTTGTAGAACAAGCCGTGAGAACACAGATGTGCACTTTCACCTCCGCATTCTCTAGGTGTTTATGTTTGGGGGAATTGTTAGTAATGGGAACTAATTGGAAAGGCAAATTGAACAGAAGACTGAACAGGGGCTCAGGAGGGGTGCTACAGTGCCGGGGGGGGGCTACAGGGGAGCTTGGTAGGCAAGCTACAGGAGCTGAGGTGGGGGCACAGGGGGGCTCAGGGGGACTATATGGAGTTCGGTAGGGGGGCTAGAGGGGCACTGAGGTTGGAGGGTTGCAGGGAAGCTCAGTAGGGAGGCTACAGGGAAGCTCGGTGGGGGGGGCTACAGAGGAGCTGAGGTTGGGGGAACCTTTTGGGAACCCTGGAGGAAGCTATGCTTAAGCTCTGGGTTCTGGAAGAGAGAGCAGGCTCCAGCCATGGGGAGACCTGAAGAGAATTCTGGGAGTACCACAGACAAAGACCTAACCCCCTGGAGAGGACGGAGCTGTTCAACAGCCGCCGGTGTAAGGAGTAGAATCACAGAAAGCCTGGGTGGGGGGCCAGGAAGCTGCAGGAGGTTGAGGGTGGAAGGTGACGTCTGTGAGGTACCTTCCACCCTACTGCGTGGCTGCTGAGAGAGGGGCTGATGGGAGCTGTGTCATCAGGCAGGAGGGGGCCCAGCGAGTAACCAGGTGCCCCCCCCAAGATCCCCACAAGCTCTCAGCACAGCCACACTGGTAGGGCGCCATGGCGCCTTTCACAGCCTCTTCTCCGACGGTGGCAGTGGCCAAGGAACGCCACAGGCCAGATTCTGCTCTTGGTTATCCGGGGTGAACCCAGTCACTCCCCGCCCTCAGTGGCGTACTCTTGGGAGCCTGTTCTCGTCCCAGTTACCTGGCTGCACACCCAGGCGACTGCACTGACATCAGAGCTAAAGCCAAGCAACTTGCCTCCTCTCCCCCACAGGCTCTTCCCCGTGAGGAGATGGTTTTAGGCCTATGCTCACAGTTTATCCTGCTGTCCTAACCCTGCCTGGTGCGTCTGATCATGCAGCCACTCCAATGCCCACACCAGCTCGGCCCATTTGAGTCATACAACTGCTAGGCTTTTATTATTATTCAGTTTTGCTGTGGCAAACACAGCGCAGAATAGTATCACAGAACCAGCCTGGACTCTTGCAAATTCTCACCATAACACCCAACAGCCAGCAAAGCATCCAGTGCTACCTGCCGTTCAGGAATGGGGAATGCTTATAACAAAAAATAGACTCTTTGAAGATCGGCTCATCTGCCTTCATCATCGTGTACCCACTGGGAGGCTGTGCTGGACCTGGAATCCTCCCTGCCTTCCAGCTGGTATTTATGCACGATATGAAAGCGTTGGCCGATTCCTCGTTTAGCGTTCCTTGATGAGGCACCTTCATTTTAATTCCCACTGAGACGCAGTCAGAACTTGCAGCGTCCATCCATGCCTCTCTCCTGGCTAGGTGTCTACACAAAACTGGCGAAATCCATCCATAAAGGCCTGTCCCAGCACACATGGCTCCTGGGTAAAATCAGCCCTAGATGCTTTGAAGACTGTCTCTCCTGTACTTCTGTTAGTCCACAGTCTGGATGTGGAACACAGAAGAGATTTTTGCTTGATTTTATACCCCTCACAGGAACAACAAAACCAGGCTCAATACATAGCCAGAACATTCAATACAGAAATAAACCCCCCTCCAAACGCACACCCCTAGTGATAACCTGCCTCCCCCCACACTAGAACCCATATGAGATATCTTTAAACAACAACAACCCATCCTTGATGGGGACCACTTCCTGAAAGAAATCTTTCCTGAACCCCCCTCTTCTGTCCTGCAAACAACCCCCCCCCCAGCCTCTCCTTGCTTATCATCAGATGTGAGCTTCCCACAGACCAGGACACACCAACTCAAAGCGGCACAAGACCCTGCCCGAACAACATGCAAAATCTGCAGACATATCTCCACTGTGGGACAATCACTTGTCTCTTGAATGAACTCATGCAGGAAAATGAGAAAAGACAAAAATATCCTCTCGCCTCTGGTTGAACACTTTTCACAACGCGATCACGCTATCTGATCTCAAAGGAAAACCACCCAACATCTTCAGAAGATGAGCCTGGGAGCTTAAATTCCTAACTTCGCAAGAAGTTCATGGCCTGAACAGAGACACTGGATTTATAGCTTATGACTGCAATCTATAACCCACTAACCCTCCCCCCTCAGCCCCCAGCTTCTCTCCACCTCACCCCATGACTGGAGAGCTCTTAACGAGCCCTTGATTGGTCCCTTGAAATATGTATTAACTACATATGCTAAACAATCGGTTCCACCTTGTATTGAGCTGTGACACTTCCCAGAACTCTGTGTAAACTTGAAAGCTTGTCTCTCTCACCCACAGAAGTGGGCCCATAAAAGATATTACCTCACTCACCTGGTCTCTCTAATATCCTGGGCCATAGCAACACTATAATAATGGTAGCTGACTAACCACAGACTCTTTGGCACATGCTCACTGGCTTTTGTAGGTTCTGTAAATCACTCCCTGTTTTCTCTTGCTTCAGCTGATTTCCCACAACAGGTCTCTTGGCTTCTATGAAGCCACTCACTATGGACTTTGCAGGCAATGCCGAAAACTTGGCAGGAGAAGCAAACAAGTTGCAAGGCTTGTCGGCTCATTGCTGTTGCCAAATGCTCAGTGCCGCCAAAATGTCTGTCCTTTGCTTCTTAAACACAGTGCCCGGCATCACATTGTCTGGGCTCCTTTTACTCCTTTGGAAATCGACTAAGAACGTGATTGGCCATATTCTGTAAAGTTACTTGCTCTGCTTTACTCCAGTGCAAAAGTGCTCATAACTTGAGATTCAGGCCCACCCGTTTTCATGTTTGTGAATGAGTCAAGTCTAGGAAAACAGCACCACAAACGTCCCTCACAATCTGAGTGCTGTCAGGACTGAACACGGGAACGCAGCTGCAGCAGCAATACTTATGGGACTGGATGAGTGGCCGGCGTTCTCAGCCTGCCACCCTCCAGTGCCTGTTTATAACCACTTGCACATGGTTTGCCCAGGGTATAATTCTTAAAGGCCATGGAAAAGGCTCTCAAAACAAAATCCTAGCTTTTGAGCCAGACCCTGCTTCCCACTCTGGTGTGAGTAATGTCATTGATTTATTTAGCTACAGCCTCCATGCATCCAAAAGGATGGGCAGAACAGTGCTGATCAGGTTTTGACTTTGCATTTGGCTGGCTTTTCTGCTAGAATCTGAGCTTTGGTGTGTAATTCTGATTCACACAGCTTGGGTTTGAGCCCAGGGCATGAAGCTTAGGGAGAGTAGAGACTTTGGGAGGCTCCTCTGGCTTCCACCAATTAAACATTGGGGCAATGCCACCAAAGCCAAAGGAGCTGCTCTTCTTTTATGCTCCTGTAAATGTGAGGCCAATCAGGTCCATCCAGTCTAGAGATACCTTTCTGGTCTCTCAATGGCACTAATACACCTACCAAAAGGCTCCCTAGTCTGCATATTGATCTAGTCTAATCCAAGGTCACCCTTCTCCAGGACATCTGGGCACCTTTATACAGGCTAAGCCACAAAGATGCACAAGGAGCTGATCTAGTCATTTGTGGGAATGACATGCTCATCAGAAAAGCCCTACATGTCCCCTTATTTTACTTAAACAGCGTGCTCCGTCATTGTGAACAGAACGTGCAAATGGCCACTAGACCCGTCACTGGCCAGTGGTGCACTTACAAACCCAAGTGCTGCTCAGCCATGATCAGGGTGCGTGCCCTCTAAATGTGGAAGGAAGGGGCAGTGTTCTTAAACCAGAATGAAGCTATGTGGACATGCAGCAAACGTCACCAAAATGCAGCCTTGTTTAAATGTTTTCCCTTGGTGTGGAGCTCCGGTCTAAATACATGGCTGCCTAATACAGTGCAATGGCTCTCCCAGTTACCAGGGGAATGCATTATATGAATAATGGATTAAAAATGAATGCCCATCCGCTCACTGATGCCTCTGGAGATTTATTTCTTGCAGAATTCTTTGTGTTTTTAATGCTAGTATGGGAAATTGCAATTAAAACACAAAGGTCAAACTCTGCTGGCCAGGGCCCGTTTGACTGACAGCAGCGATTGGCCTTAAGGCTGCACCAAACTATTTGTGTTGGTCTCAGTTCGCCAGATGAAAGGAAGGGAGTATGGGGCTGAGGCAGAAGCTCAGACCATGGAGCACATGCAGGGCCAAATCCTTCTTCAGTTACACCAGTGCAACTCATCCGCATCTGCTTAGGATCTCATTTATGCTGCCTTTTAGACCAGTGTAACCCCACTAACTTACCTGGCCTTACACTTGACTTACACCAGTGTAAACTCAGAAGGAGACCCACTGAAGTTCCCGGGGATGCACGGGTAATACAAGGCAGATCTTTGGTTCGCTCTAAGTAAAATCACTCAGCCTCGGAATCTCCTGCAGTACACGTGCTCTGTTATGAGTCCTAGATTGACCTTAGCCCCACTGTACAGTAACTAGGGCTGCAAATTTGTCACGGCATTTTTTTTATCAAAAATCATGGAGCAGTCACGGGAAATTTCCTAAAAGTGCTGAGGTAGGGGGATTGGTGTGTAAGTCACGGGTATGAAAATGTAGCTATGCCTCTTTAACAGTAATATACAGAACTTCTGCTGCTGCCTCCTCTTCCTCCTTGCCCTGCCAGGTGAGCACCGACCAGCTGTAGCAGCACCCTTTGCTCCACCATTGCAAAAATCCCAGCCCAGTGAGGATGGCTTGCAGCGCCTCTCAATCACATTTCGCCCAGCCACCTTGTACCCTTGGTGGCAAAGTGCAGCCAGGCCAAACCTGAGTGGCACTGCAACCCCAGGCACCAGGTTGCAACCCCCAGTGGAGAGCCCCACAGGATAGGAGCTGCCATTGTGGGGTGAGTTGGTGCAGGGTGCGCTTGCTCTCCAACTCCCCTCCCACTGGAATCTCCCCTCTGCACCAGGCCTGCAATCCACCTAGAACTCTCCCGCCACCCACTGGTGGGTCACGCCCCACCATTTGGAAAACGCTGCTTAATTAAAACCCCAGACACAAAGAAAAGTCACGGACCAGCAGAAAAATCACTATCTGTGACATTTTTACCACCATGGCAAACGTGCAGCTGTAATGTCAGCATGATATTTCTAGCACAGGAGAAAAAACAGGGGTCGCTTCCCCATGGCTGCATGTTCTATATGGGCACATTCACTGCTACCATGTTATAGTTCCTCACTGAGTCACCTGTTAGATATATGTGTACGGGTCCTTTAAAAGGTCGAGGATTTAGATGACATGTGTTCTTCTGTGCCATAGCAGGGACATTCACAGACAAGTAAAGAAAGAAAGAAATTCAGCCATTTAACCTACCCCAGCTCTGAGCTGTTCTTCCCATACACTCTCTCTTCTCGGAATTCCACAGGAAAGTTTTCATTTCTTGAATTACATCCGCCAAAGTTTTCTTCCCCATCTTTTCCTTGCACTTTCCCTGCTCGTCTTCAGAGGGCTGTGCTCTCTCTTCATCCTTGTTTTCCTGGAATCGTTACAGAACGCACCCCACCGCCCCCAGATGAGTAACTCATTGGCCAAAAATAACCGCAAGACTACTTAATATCTGGAGACGTTTCAAATTTCCATTTCCTAACCCCATCATCCCGCCTGTGTTACGGAGAGGCGGGTTTTTTTGGCTGAAGTGGTTTATAATCATTTAGATCCCAGTTTTCATTTTCCCAGGGCAAATATGATCTCCGCCATCACACTGGACACCAGCCGCTCATCCTGATTCTCCCCTTTGTTCACAGTGAGTCTTCATTTTTAACCCGCGTCAACATGACGGAAAGAAACATTATTCCTGCCCCTCTGATCTGCCCCTCTGCGGGGAGTACATCCTTCCTGTGTTGTGATATGCACCGTGCGGTGGTGCTGGTAAACAAAGTCTTCCAACTTCTTTTTCTTAGTATGCTAGTATGAGGGGACTGTCGGCCCTTGACTGAAACTTATTGGGGGTGTTTGGTTGGCCAACTCCCGGACCAAAATCAAGGGGAAGGGTCAATAAGAACTCAGGAGCCTGAGACTGACAGCCCTCAGGGGCAATGGGGGGAGGCCAACGCTCCAGGTCATCCTGACTGACAGGGCAGGCAGGTTAATGAGGGAGTCAGGAGGCCGGTGGTCCTGTCCTCCATGGGGCAGCTGCCTGGGCCAGAGTGGGGCCAAGCTAAGGAGAGAGCAGGGGCCTGAGCTGAGCTGGGGAGCAGGGCCAGAGCCAGGGGGGCCAGAGGAGCAGCCCAGGGAACTGGAGGCAGAGCAGCAGCAGCACTGAGGCAAAGTGGGGCTGGGGCTGGAGCAGTCTGGAGCCAGACGTGGTGAGCAGCTGGGGAGAGCAAGGGGGACCCCGGGCAGCGGGCCTAGTGCAGGGAGACACAACCAGCCAAGAGGCCCTGCAGGGCCAGACTGGGAGGGTGGGGGGGGGGCTCTATGACTCTATCACAGGGGTGGGTAAACGTTTTGGCCTGAGGGCCACATTGGGGTGCAAATTTGTGCGGAGGGCCGGGTAGGGAAGGCCGTGCCTCCCCAAACAGCCTGGCCTCACCCCCACCCGATCTCACCCACTTCCTGCCCCCTGACTGCCCCCCTCAGAACTCCTGGCCTATCCACCCCCCCTTCCTTGTCCCCTGATCGCCCCCTCTGGAGGCCCCCCACTCCAACTGCCCCCCCAGGGTCCCTCCGCCTATCTAAGCCCCCCTGCTCTTTGTTCCCTGATTTCCCCCTTCTGAGCCCCCCCCCCCAACCCTAACCACCACCACCCGGGACCACCTAAGCCACCCTCCACCCCCAGTTGTTGCTTACTGTGCTCAGCTGGGTGCGGGGCTCTGCGGCTTGCTGCGTTCGGCCTGGCACCCCAGGTGGGAGCACGGGGCCCCGGAGTTCGCCACTCTCAGCGGGGAATGTGGGGCCCCAGGACTCCTCATGGTCGGTCCGGCCCCAAGGTGGGGAACACGGGGCCCCTGGGCGGGGAATGCAGGGCATCGCGGCTCACCGTGCTCGGCCCGGGCCCTGGTTGGGGAGCTCGGGGCCACTGGCACCGCTCCCCGGTCCAAGCTCAGGCCTGATAAAAATGGCCAGCAGGCCACAGTTTGCCCACCCCAGTCTATCACTTTGGGTACTTCTGGGTACATTGCAATAAAAACCCCGCAGCACCAAATCTCAGAGTCCAGGTCAGTTGGCTCGTGGCTCTTAACTGAACCCTTCCAAATTTACCAACATCCTTCTTGAATTGGGGGGCACCAGGTTAAAACTGGACACAGGATTCCAGCGGCAGTCACCAGAGACAGAGGTAAAATAACCTCTCTGCTCCGACCTGAGAGGCCCTGTGTATGTAACCCAGGATCACCTTAGCTCTTTTGGCTGCTGTGTCACATTGGGAGCTCATGGTCAGCTGATTATCCACCACAACCCCCACATCTTTTTCAGAGGCCCTGCTTCCTAGGAGAAAGGCCCCCATCCTGTAATTATGGCCCACACTCTTTGTTCCTTGAGGTACACATTTGTCATGACCCTGTGTCTGTAGAGTTTCTCAGTTGACTAGTGCAACCTTGGTCCAACCCAACAGCTCACTATTAATCCAGGGAGCAGGACAGACTGTGAAACTTGAAGTTACATCAGGGAGGGCTTTCCTGGGCAGGCTTGGAGAAGCACTGTGAGTTCTGATCGGTCAGGGCTTCCTATGTAAACCCAAAGAGAGGCACAGGAAGTTCTCTGCCTGGCTACTACATTGGAGCCGGCCTCCTCCTGTGACTCCTGAACCCCGCTTTCCTGAACCTGGTTCAGACACTAGGTCATCCATGTTTCTTTTCTGGCACAAGGGCAGCAAATCTATCCAGCTGGACAGTAATTTGAAAGGCAGCACAGTCTAGTGGCTATGAACTGTGATTTGGGACAGCTGGGTTCTAGTCTCAATTCAGTCCCTAACCCACTGTATGACCTAGGATGAGTCATCTCAGTTCTCTGTATCTCAGTTTCCCTTCCTACCCTGTCTTCTCTGTTTCTACTGTAAACTGTTCAGGGTGGGATTGTCTCTTACTATGTGTGTGCTTAGCACAACTGGTCTCATTTGGGGTATCGAGGGGCTACCATAACACAAACAGTAATAACGATTTTATCCCTATTTTAAGACACTGCACGTGAACCTTGGAGCAGCAGGAAGTCTCCCCTGACAGGCTGATCTTTATATTTGTATTGACGAGTCCCCGCCAGCCCGGTCATTAGCTCCTGTAAAGCATCACCCGCAAGACAATCTGAACATGGTGAGTTTTCTCCACCTCTTGCTCATTAACTCTCCTTGTTAATGAACCTTTCGACAAACTAATCCTGTTAAGCCCATCTGCTCACAAGACAACCCTCTTCACTGATGGATGGTTTTGTCATAACAGAATCTCACTCCTCCAAGGCTCTACCAGAACGAATCCCATTTGGATCCACGCTGCCCCGGGCTCTCCAGTCCCCGTAAATCATGTATTGAAACCCTCAGATCCTGAAACCCAGCAGGGGAAATTATGGGAATGAAATCAACGTCCTCCATTGGGGAGCCAGGGTCACTATTTTTACAGTAGCTGGTTCTCTGTCCCACTCCTCACAATTTGTACTATGCAGGTGAGGCGAAGGGAGTGAAAAGCCACTGGGCTGTCCTGATCTAGAGGAGTCCCCAGTGGACATGGACCCAGCATCGCTAGGTCCTAGGCCTCTCACTGGGCCGCCAGCCCCAATACATACAGTGCTGTATCAGGCCAGGGAGAGGAACTGGCCAGAGCATACTACATGCTGCCCATCCCCAGCTGGCAGATGGTCCCTGATGGATGATTGCCAGTTGGTGGAGTTTAGAACAGTCCCCAGGCTGCTCTAAATTCCCCCCGAGCCAGGCCTGGCACAGAGCCAACTAGAAAGCCAAGGGATCAGAATGGCCCACCCACTTTGCTCGGTGCAGTAGAGCATTAGAACAGTAGAATATACTAATGGTCCAAGCACAAATGCCCTAATTCTGGGGTGTGTCCTGGACCCTTTCACCACTGACAGCATAGAAGGGCTGTAAACCAGCCAGATCTTCCCACCAGGAAACACCTCAAGGGGGTGGGGTAGCATAAGACATGCCCCTGGGATGGCGCATGGTGCAGGGACATGCCAGGGCTGTGTTGGGCGAGGGAGGAGGGTGCTCTGGATGTTCTGGGAGGCCAGCGGATCCTTTAGGGGTTGTTTCATCCAGGGCACCTATTAGGGCATCCCCTGGGGCTGTTTTCATGTATGCTGGGGGGGCAAACGTGCCCACAGTATCCCAGAACCTGGAGGTGCAATGGTGGTCAGAAGACACCCCGCTCTCTTCCAGCATGCTGTGATAGGATCCGCTTGGCCGAAGCCCAGAATGCAGGTTCCCATCTCACCGCCACACTGCAGGCCTGTTTTCCCTGGGAAGTGGCATAATGCATTTCCCCAGCGAATGAGGTAGGGGGCGTAGGTTAAATTGACAGCACCCTGCACACCCCAGCAGAGAGAGACTTGTCAGGACAACTGATCCCTCCGAACCGTGTTGCTCTGGGAAAGGCTGCCAGTCACTTACACCACCCCTTTGGTCTCTCTTAGGACAGTTTGTACTTTGGTGTATCGCGTGTGTCTGGGTTATGTTAAGAGAATCTCAGATGAGTCCATCCGGCTTAGACCAGTACTTTGCTGTGTGAACCCACAGAGGTTCAGCAGGGAATATGGCTTATGGGGCTCAACCAAAGTGTCCCCATTTATCTATCCAGTTCCCAGTTGCTGGGGCGTTCTGCCTCCCCACTCCCTGTTAATTGCTCCTGCTCTCCCCACCTTCCGGCCCGTTGGTTCTCCATTAAAAGGGCGAACCCCATCCTGGTTGCAGAAGGAAAAGCTTGGCTTGTTTGCATTTTCCAGTCCTGTTTGCCCATGTGGCTCACCTCCCCCACTCCCAGTCCACAGGAGATCACTGTAGATCAGCGGTGAGTGCCTGCACGCTGCGCCAGGGCATAGGAGGGAGAACGATCCCAAAGTCACCATATTTATGACCCTCAGGCCTGAAATGGGATCCCCCTTCTGCAATCCCCCCCCCCATTTCTATAAGGGTCCGTTTGCAGCCCCAAAAGACTCACCGGCTTCTGGTGGTAGATCTCACGCTGGCCTTCCGCACCTCCGGAGGTGACATTCGTTTCCATGGCTTTGTGTAAAATGCAGAGAAATGGAACAATTAGTATGGTCAAAAGCCATGTCTGGGGTTACCGGTACAACGGTGCCGCTCTCGGTACGGTACGTGCCGCCCCAATACAGTGAACGTTCTCCCCTCACTTATTCCAACTAACCAACAAAGGGAAGGCGGACGGAAAGCTGGCTCAGCCCTGAAATTAAATGCAAGCGATGAGAGACCTCTGCTTCTTCTCCGTGAGCCCGACGCAAGCAAGACCAGCTGGCACTTGTGGCTTGCTGGACCTTGCAAAGAAGAGTTGGCTGTTGGAGAGGGGATCAGAAAATAACCCTTTCATCAGAAGGCTGAGCTCATGCAACAGGACCCTGGACAATGCTTAAAGTTCTCTTCCCCCGAAAGCCATTTGCACTTACAACCCAGTCAGCTGCACGGGAATCCACAACAAGTAACCCACTTAGGAAGCAAGTCGCCGTCCCCTCGGTCTTTGGAGACTAGGAATCGCTTGATTAACAAATTAGCAGGCTATGACTTAGGGGCTGAACATATATGTCAGTGTGTGCCTGTCAGTCATGGCGAGCGCTGGGTGAACACTTGCAAAGTCTCTGCAGTGGCTGGGGGGTGGGGTGTCTATATTTAGCACTTCGAATCAAGACAGGGTGCAGCTGGGACTCTGCAGTGTCAGTTTCCCAGATATAACTCCAAGAGTCAGTCCTGACCAGCTAGAGAAAACCGGAAGAAACCGCCAAGCATACCAGGCAGCCCTGCTGGGTTTCTAATTATGTCATGTGATCCCACTACAGGCTAGATAGATGAGCATGTTACTTTCACGGCTTCATGAATTATGGGTATGACACATTGCTCCACCTGAACGCGGCTGTCTGCAGCCGTGGAAATCGTCACTTCCAGTGGAATCAGCACTACCCAAGAATGGTGCACGTTGGGCCAAATTGATTGGTGGTTTAATCAGTGATGTATATTACCCCTGGGGATACATGGAAAATGGAGTGGGAGGGTGTGTCAGTGGGAAAGGATTGTGATTTGCACTATTTGGTGTTCTCGGTGTGTGAACTGGCACAGGGAAGGACCAGTGTGTCCAGTACCTTTTGGGTACACACTGATGTAAATGTGGAGTGACTCCATTGGCAGGTGGGTTTACACTGGAGTAAGGGATCAAATTTTCCCTCAGGGGACAGCACTGGGAAGATTTTGCCCCAACAGGCTTCCTGTGCACCAGGGGGCGCATTTTGCACCCAGTTGGTGTCTAATGCTCCCTGCAGTTTGCTGGCCCCGCTCCACAGGCTGAGGGAGACCATGGCCCCACCCTTCCCCATTTAGCCACCTGCTTTCCCAGGATTTAGGACAGTGATCGGCCCCAGAGCAGATGGGATCCAGGACTGCCGCTGGGTGCTGACCCTGAGCAGCTGAGCCAGGGACACACCCAACTTGGCCCTGTGAATTCTTGATGATCTCTATCCAGGTCTACTTTTATCAATATGGGCATGTTTCTTCCTGTGCCGGCTGCATGTCTCTGGGGGAGAAAGCCCCAACTTGTTTCATGCCAGGGGAACTATTGCTGACCCAGGGCTTTGGGTGAAGCCTTTGAGGCAAATCCACTGACCAATCCAGCCTGTCACTGCGCTCCAGGATGTTATCTATGTCTCGACTCTCTGGACCATGCAGCTCCACTCAGACCAATGGGATCTCAGGACACTGGGGAGGGGGAAACATTCCGACTTATTTCTAGCACTTCCTGTGGGCATGAGGAAAACACAAGTATTGCCCAAGGCCTTGGCAATGAGCATCCAACACGGACTCCAAGCTCCACATGGGCTCACAGCGCAGTGTTTGGAAGGGAACCTGGCTTTAGACCGCCCAACTGGTTGGAGCTGTTTGCATTTGGGGTTTTGGTTTCTTAGATAAAGAGGGGCCATCTACAGAATTTGGATCCAGAATGGGGGTTTTGGACACACAGGAATTCAGGGGTGTGGGCATGTCAGGAACCAGTTCATCTCCAGCTCTTATTAATGAGACACTTTCCCCTATTCTGGATACATTCTTTGGCTTTTCATCGCAGCTAGAACCTCCAGCACTCTCCAGCCCAGCCTGTCTCCTCACAGGCAGGGATGGGGCTTCTCTGTGCTTCAGAGTCTGGCTTTGCATGGCTTGGTTTTCAGCCGTCTGACGGGCGCAGCAAACACCTCTCAGTCTGCTCTTCACAGCCCATCCCTGAATCTGAGAACAAGGAGCTGGTACGTATAAGAATTGCTGATGGGGAAAATGATGTTGCCTGGCTGCTAGGTTCTGAAGCTCGCTGCCATAGGAAGCCTCTGGGCCATGTTCTGCCCTGGTGTAATCAGCGACGTCAAGAGAGTCGCATTTGCTTACATGCAGCTGCATATGGCCTGCGCTGACTGCGTCTGAGTTTTCAACATGTCTGAGGGCCTGGCTCATAATCTCTCATGCCCATTGTACACTGGTGTGGCCCAGACTCTGAGCTGGTGACTACACTGACTTCAGTGGTGCCACCTTGTATTACACCAGTTGAGGATCTGGCCCTTTGCCACCAGTGGAGTGGATCCAGACTTACACTGGTGGAAGTGGGAGAAGTAAACCTTGTGTATGAAAACTGTAATTATCGTTCTGGCCTGTAGCTGTGCAAGCTCAGAGAAGAGTCATTAGAGCGGAAGCTTTCTGGGCCTGCCTGTTCTGTACAGCGCCTTGCACGGTGGAGGTCATGGTCCATGATTGGGGTTCCCAGCTGCTACCACAGTATAATGACAATAAATAATAATAATTCGATCTCATTCTTGGGACACCAACTGGTCCCCTGCAGGCCCTTATATTGGCCTGTATCGATGTCTCAGTGTTGTATGTACTAGAGAAGGGAGGCTCCGAGGTCTCAGGTTCTGACCCTTGTCAGAGGCCGGGACGCAGAGTGTTGTTTCAAAGCTCTGATAATCCGAGGTGACAAATCCTTTTGTTCTGATCTGCTTTTGTAATTGTCTCTGGGGAGGTGTTTTACCAATGACATGTGCGCATGGATCTGCTTACTTTCCTTTATCATTCTGCACTAAATAATCCCGCACTGCTGTGGGATGGACAGAAGGAGAAAGGGGAAGAGAATATTTTGTCTGATCTCCGTGCAGAGACAAACACAGCCCCTCCCTGGTCCCGCTCGCTGGGTGACTTTCATGCCAGTTGCTCTTGTTTGTTTTCCATTCCTAGGCTGCTGTTTCAGCACAACCCTGCCCAATACTCACAGCTGAAGCATTAAATATTTTCAAGGCATCTGAGAGCAGAGAGCCCAGCTCAGGGTTAAATAAACATCCCCTGGGTGCAGACATCCCACTGGGGCTGCAGGAGAGGAGTGGCTCTTCTGAGAAAGGAAGGCAGGGTCTTTCTGGTCCAAAACACTACTGCAATAGCAGGTCCAGACCCTCCACTTGAACAAGTGCCTTTCTGGGCATCCTTCTCAGGCAAGAAACAAAGTTCTAGATAACCATGGCGATTGCTGAGTAGCCTGCGGCTCAAATTCCCAGGGGCTGGTTGCCAGTGGCAGTGAGCACCTACTGAAGTCAGTAGCAGCTGGGGGCGCTCTGGAAATGGGTCCCAAAAGCCAAGCACTGCAGTGGAAGGCTTTCCGGTTCAGTGTGCATTCTCGGTGAATTCAGTGAATCTTGGGAAGGACCCTGCAAAATTCTCAGTTCTTTTGAAATGCCGATTTCCCCACTGTTGGGCACAAATCCAAGCAGGGCTTCTGCTAGCCACCAGGGGCCTAGAGTCCGAAGTCCTGTGAGGGATTTGCCCAAGTGAATATTGCTGAATCAGGCTCCCGGTGGTGGCCTTAGCCCGATGTGTCCTGTGCAGACACACGGGTCCCTTGTACTTCCCAGGACATCCAGCCTGCCTCCTAAAGCACCATCCCCAATCCTCCATCTCTGGCCCCAGCTGCCCTGCGGAGACTGAATTTCCCAACTGCCTCCTCTATTCTGTGCTTGGAAAGTTGCCCTTTGGCTCCCCCTCCTGGCTTCCCAGTCTAAATGTGTGGGGTGGGGAGGCGGGGTAATGGAGTTGGGGGGCGGGCAGTGTCAGAGAAGTCAGCAGGGGCAGGATGGGACCTCCTTCCCATGTGTTATTTGCACTGAGACCCACCAAACCTGGGGTCAGCCCTGCTCTTACATTGGCTGTTTGGAAGCAGCACAAAAACTTCCCATGTTCGAGGCGCAAGGGGCCCTTGTTTTACCCATTTCTGACCCTTCACTCCCTGTTGTTCCCATGTGTCATTCTGTTACACCCGGCCTGGCCCTTCGCTGGTATCAGTGCAGGTGGGGCTAAGGGATTGTGCTGAGAATTTGATCCTGTTCATCTGAGGGCACAGTTCCCCTCACCAGAAGGTCGGCCGGTGTGTGTTAATGTTCATTGGAAGACTCTGACCTTTGCATTCGATACCGGTAGTAGCATTTTGTAACTTTTCGAGCACCAGCGTGCTCTCTTCACTCAGGAGAAGCTGAGCATTAGGAACAGATCCAATTAATGTGTTTTCTGAAACAGCAACGGGATTCATCTCTTTTCACTGACTGAAATATATTTTGTCTCCTTTGCACTTAAACCCGCTTTTCAGCCAAGAAGTCAAAGTGTTTTACAAACAATTATTAAACCTCTTGGGTCGGCGTTATTATCCCTCTTTTACAAATGTCATCTGAGATACAGAGAGGTTAAAGGACATGATGGCACAATGAGTCAGTGGTAAAATTCAGAAGGAGAGACTTAAATTCAATCTAATTAGCTTATCCAGGAGAGGGGAAAGAGGTGACTTGTTCACAGTTCCTATCTGGAGAGATTTTTGCTAGTAGGAGGTTTTTTATACTCTATCCAGAGATAGAACAAGATCCATTAGAAATAAGCTTTTCAATAGTGAGTAGTATCAGAGGGGTAGCCATGTTAGTCTGGATCTGCAAAAACAACAAAGAGTCTTGTAGCACCTTATAGACCAGGGGTGGGGAACCTTTTTTCTGCCAAGGGCCATTTGGACATTTATAATGTCATTCGTGGGCCGCTCCCCCCTCCTGCCCCCCCCCCCCGAGGAAGCCCAGGCTGGCAACAGGAGCTGAGACCCCAGCTGACAAGGGGCCAGCGGGGGAAACCCCAAAGCAGTGGCAGGCGGAGTGCTTAGCCCTGCACTGCTTTGGGGTTCCCCCCGCTGGCCCCTTGCCAGCCGGGGTCCTGCCGCCTGCCCCAGTCAGCTCACGCTATCAGCCTGGGTGTATAGACTAACAGATCTTAGGGATCACGAGGTTTCCCAGATGAAGTGGGCCTTAGCCCATGAAAGCTCATGATCTCTAAGATCTGTTAGTCTATAAGGTGCTACAAGACTCTTTGTCGCTTTAATAGTGAGTGTGTTTGTCATCGCACAACTCAAATCAGAATGTGGTGTATGCTCCATTACTTGCAGTTTTTAAATCAAGCCTGGGTCTCTTTCTAGCAATTAGGGCGTAAAAGTGATGAAGTGGCTTAGGAGCCTACGTCTCATTGAAAGTCAAGGGGGGGTTGGTCAGATCTACCCTATGTTTTCCCAGTGTAGTTAGTCTTTAAGGTGCCACAGGACTCTGTCACTTCTGCAATTCCAGACTTAAAACACGCCTCTCTGATTCCCAGTGTAGGATAGACCATCTTCCAGGCACCCTAAGTCAAAGCCCAGTTTTGCTGATAGAACGGCGTTAGCATGAGGGGTCTCTGCCAGTGCAGCTGTCTTGGTTAGGGATCGCACCTCTTCAGACCCCAACCCACAGAGCTCTGCCGGCAGAAGTCTGTCCTGTGGGCCTGGCCTCAGGCTCCTAAGTGTTAAAGTCACTTTTGAAAATGGGTCTTGGCCAGGTTTACACTACAAAGATGTGCGGGTGTAGCTGTGTCCGTTAGGAGTGTGAAAAAATCACCCCCAGCTGACACCCTGGTAGAGGTGGCTTGTATCCGGGAGATAGCTCAACTAGCCTCCTTTTGCCAGTATAAGCTGCATCTCCACTAGGCTCTTTGCCAGTATACCCGAACCGGTCTGTAGCTCTACCAGTACAGTGGTACCTGTAAAGCCTCTGTAATGCGGACTGGCCCTGGGGCTCTGAAGTCACCAAGGGGATGTCTGCTTGGTAAAAAATGACCCGGGACAGCAGGTCTCAGAGCCTGGCTAGCAGGTCTCAGAGCCTGGCTTCTGGGCTAGCAGTGGAGACATTCAGGCCCAGTATGGAGCACAGGCTCTGAGACACCCCCCGCCCCCCTGGAAATGGAAGACCCCCCTGGAAACAGCCTGTCCCCGCTCCCGGGATGGGCTCTGTGACCGGCCGGGCTCCGGGCATCGCTGCAAGGCGGCCCTGCACGGAATGAGCCGGACCGGCCATTGCTCGTATTGGGCGTGTTGGTGGGTCTCTGGCCGCCCCCTTCTCCCGCCCGGGATCTTTGCTGCAGCCCCGCCCGCCCCCGGATGCTGCGGGTGGGGGAGACACTGGTTGCCCGCGGGGCTGGGGAGCAGGATCCCCGCCGAGCTGGGCAGGGGCAGCCTTGCGCAGGCGCCAGCGGCCGCCTCCCGGGCATGGCCAGGCGGGGGGACGCGGCCGCTGCTGGGCGCGGACGGCCGGGGCGGAGGCGCCGCGCTCCTGCCTGCTAGGCGCTCGCTGGCCCCCGGGGCGCGCCCGGGCAGCGCCGCCGCCGGCACCATGCGCCAGTCCCTGACTCAGCAGCGCTCCAGCGCCGTCCCCCTGCCTGACTCCGCGGGTAAGTGCAGCCGGGCCGGGGGCAGCTCCCCCTGCCTGCCCCGGGGCACGTCCAGCCCTGGCCCGGCCGCCGGCTCCCCTGGCGGACCGGGCTGGCTGGATGCCGGGAGCGCGGTGCGGGGCCTGCGGCTCCGCGGGGCAGATCGCTGGGAGCCCCCGGAGGTCGCTCGCCTTGGCGGGCGCGATCCGCAGCGGGACCGCTCCGCGTGTGGCCGGCGATTCATCGACACCTCTGTGTCCACACCAGTGTAGGGGCCCAAGCCGCCCGCCCCTTGCAAAGCCACGCAAGGGACAAACGAGCGGGCAGCAAGTGGCTCCACTCCTCCTCTTCTCCAGGCGAAACGGCGGGTCTGCCTTGGGGATGCTCTAAACTTGGTGTCCCTGGGCACGTTTTGCAACTCTTTTACAAGCCATTGGCTTCTGTTTACCTTGGCGCTTACCTGCCATCCCTCCTGCCCACTGGCAGGGCCTACATGGGTTTTTTTTTTTAAAAAAAAATCAGCTCATTTTTAAGAGCAACTTTAACCATTTGATTCTCAAGCATGGCTCTGATATCCATTTTCAGTTAAATATGGTGTCTAGAACAGGGCAGGGCAGGTTTACAGCAACCACTATATGATCCTTTGCAATTGGAGCAGCACATTTCAGGAAACGTTGCAGAATTCATAGCCTCTCTGGCAGAACTTTCCCCCTTATCTCCCTGATTCCATGGGGAGCAGAAAGCTAAAGTGTTTTTCAGCCTTTTTATGGCTTGTGAATGCCACCTGCTCTTGCTTTAATAAAGCACTAATTCTGGGTCTGGTGCTGCAGTGGTGGAGAATGCTGTGGACTTGTTCTTGGAAGCCATTGAATGGGAAACACTGTTTTGTGCAAGGTTTGTTTGTAAGGGTGTTTGTTCAGAAGCCACAGCTCAGGGTACAAGGTGGGCGACAGCGTCTTACAGCATTAAAAGTAGCTTGCGCTAGTTATTGTGAGTGTGAACCAGATAATAACTCTATCTGTAGATAGCATACTCTTCCTTTTCCCCCCTTTTCATAAACCGGCCCACACTAGATGTCCCCCTCCTCTAATAGGCCATGTCTATACTACTGGCTGGGTCGGCACGTAGAGATCGATCTATTGGGGATCAATTTATCGTGTCACATCAATAAATCGATCCCGAAGTCGACGCCAGAACTCCAGCTCGCCAAAAGGCACAAGGCAGAGTCGATGGGGGAGCCTGCTGTCGACTGCTGCCGCTGTGAGGACGGCAGGTAAGTCGACCTAAGATGCATTGACTTCAGCTATGCTATTCATGTAGCTGAAGTTGCATATCTTAGGTCGACCCCCCCCACACCCCTGCTAGTGTAGACCAGGTCTCAGTATCACTTTTGACCATATGCATTCATGGGGCTGTTTAGCTATTTTGAAAGATATTTTTTTCAATCTATTTAATTTATCCCTACAAGAATCATGACAAATAAATATATATTTCACGCCTCTTCCTCATTTTAGAGGAAGATATGCTGTAATGCAGCGATCACAAATCCAAGTACGTTCAATTAAATAATTGCACAAAACCACCAGTACAATTTTAAATAAAGGAAATGAATGGTAAAAAGGCTGAATGACCAAGGAATAAGTGTTTCCACTTCTCCACTTCTGATAATGATTTTATTTTTTAGTCACTGGATCTAATGATATGCACATGACAATATAAAGAAAGATAAACTACCCTTGCTTTTAAAAGTGATATAAGAAACTGGCGTTAGCTTGTTCCTTCCATGAGGAAATGTGCTATATACTAAAGAGTTGTGAATAACAGGACGCTCCTGAGGTTTAAAATGAATGATGTTTTCGAAGGACAGTCTCATTTTAAATATGCTAGCAAAACATACAACACAAGCACAAAGAGCACTGATCTCTAACTCCTCCTTTCTCCTTCCCAAAACAACTAAGCATGCATTCAAACCCCACTTATATGCTATTTTTCAGATAAACCACATTAAGTTTACATTCAAACTAGCTTGCGTATTAACTGTTGGTTAATACAGCAACTCTGTATGAGACAAAAGGCAGGACTAATTTAAGTTGTTCTTTAGAAAAGAGTTGATGACTTTTTTTTTTTTTTTTTACTTTTCTTTCCATAAGCTCTGCCCATTTGGCTAAATTAATCTTTGAGAATGTAAGGTATCCATCTGGAATGTAAATTTATAAATGTAATTAAATTGGGATTTAATAAATAAAATACAAACAACGGAGGATTAGGGAAAGCTACATTTTAGTATTTGTTAGGCAGTAAAAACAAAGAAAATGTTCTCCTTAAGAGTTAACAGATTTTAAATGCTTTATCAGGGCATAGTTTGCATTGTTAACTTATTTGGTACATTGAGCAAAATACAGAACAGAAAAATACTTAGCCATCTATACACAGGCACACTAAGGCATGGTCTACAGTATGCGATTATATCAGAATTAGCCGTGTTTATATTGAATTAAAGCTAAATCCGTCCACACAACCAACCCAGTTTTGTTGACTTAAAGGGCTCTTAAAGCCGGTTTCTGTACTCCACCTCAGCAAGGGGAGTAGCGCTAAAATTGACATTGCTGTTCCAGATTTGAGGTATTGTGGATGCAATTCGATGGTATTGTCCTCTGGGAGCTATCCCAAAATGCTCCTTTGTGACCGCTCTGGACAACACTTTCAACTCAGATGCACTAGCCAGGTAGTCAAGAAAAGCCCTGGGAACTTTTGAATTTCATTTCCTGCAGTCCCAGAATCGCAAAAGAGCTCCAGCAACGGGAGGTACTGGATCTGATCACGGTATGGGGAGAAGAATCCGTGAAGGCAGAATTATGTTCAAAAAAACGGAATACCAATGGGCAGTGGAGACTGCGGGGACTGTGGGATAGCGACCCACAGTGCCCTGCTCCAAGAGTCAATGCTAGTCATGGTACTGTGAACACACTCTGCCAATTTAATGCGCTTAGTGGGACACAGACGATCGACAGTATAAAATCTCTTCCAAAAAATCGACTTCTATAAATTCGATATAATTTCGTACTGTAGACGTACCCTAACTCATCCCGTAGCCAGTAAAAAGCCATGGCCTGTGGTAAGATCTGGCCTGGGTATTAGGCGCCACTTTGACAATCTTTGAAGGAAGTGGATTTAGGGGAAGTTGTTTGTAAAAAAAAAAATTTTTTTTTCATTGAAGCAGTTTTGTTCCTTTTCTTTGTTAGTTAGCATTACCCTGAGTAAGCACTTGTACTAGAGATGCTCCCCCCAGACTCATGCTGTTATCTCATTAGGCATTATTTCCCGGAGTTTTTGCCAGTCTTTCAGGCATCGAAACAAATCAATAACATTAACAAAGGAGGATTGAATATCCGCCCTGGAGCACAATTCATCCCCTTACCACAGTAACAAATTGTGTTAGTTGTGAAATGTACGGTACGTAGAAAGTTTTCCCTAGGGGGTTGGACTTTCAGACAGTGTTTTAAAAAAGTGAAAGGACTTTGCCGAAGTTGGTGGTTTAGGATGGGGGGAGAGGGCAGTGTCCGTGTGAGGAATGGTGAAACTGCAGGAAAAGTAACTGGCCAGTGGTATGCAGATCCAACGGCCAAATATTTGTAGCTGGCTGGCTGTCGGTCCGCATGATAACTGACCATGACGTCTGCAGCTAAAGTTAATTCAATCAGCCTGGAACCTGCGTATTACTGGTAGTATTCCTTGATCCTACAACCCTTACTCATTGAGTTAACCTTATTTACATATGCAGTCCCAATGAAATCAATGGGAGTCGGAAATACTTGCCCAAGTAGAAGTTACAAGATTGTGATCTGAGTGGTTGTTCAACAAGAGGCTGTAGTGTGTGGTACAGCGATGTCACCTGATGCAGTGGGCCATTGATCAGGTTGCCATGACGTCACTGTGTGTAGGGAGGGAGAAGAGGAAGGAGGGAACCTTAAAGACTTTCTATAACACATAGTGACATGCAATGTACTGGTCAGTGACCATTCGGAAGAGCTACAGAAAACTGCTTGGTTAGTGGAGGTGGCCTTCTTAAGGGCTTGTCTATGAACACAAAGTGTTCCACTCTCACTGAGTTGGTAGAGTTCAAGCAGTACAATCCCTCTTGTCAGGTTCAAGAATAGCAGCCGTGTTAGTCTGTATCCGTAAAGAAAGCGAGGAATACTTGTGTGCATGCAGTTTTCCTAGTATAAAGGAAGTTTTTTACTGGTATTCTTTTATGGGAAGGGGAATAAGCTGTACTGTTAAAAGGCACCTTTATATTGATAAAACTGCATCTACAGTAAGGCTTGTACCAACATAACTATTTAACTAACAAATCATACCCCTAACCTATGTAGTTATATCAGTACAAAATCTGTGTGTAAACCAGGAAGAAAGGTGAATTGGGATTACAGCTGGCATGCCTAGGGAATGTGGCCTCAAAACAAAGGCTATTTCATTGCTGTATAGGTTTCACTGTATTTAAAGGGGGGGTGGGGAGTGAAATCTGGACCAGCACTTCTCTCCTTTTTCTCTGGGAGCTTTGAGTGTGGGATTCTCCTCTGTTGGGCTGGCCTTTTCTTCTCCCTTCAGAGTTAGCAGGTCCTCTGGGCTGGTTCTTTATAATACAAAATGGAGAGTATTGGGGAAGCCCTTAGAATGTTTAGAAGTTGCTGTTTGGGTGATTCTAAGAACCACAGACTTCGCATAACTCGGATGTAGAATCACCCTGACAGCTCCCAAGAGCACTAGTGATCCAGAAAGCCAGGCAGAGGAGCCTTTGGAAATATATTATGCTGCCAGCTGGACTCGATTTGTACTCAGCTATGTTTACATAATTGATAAAATTTAATCAGAAGGATTAATCAGCAAAGTGAATTAAACTTTGCAAAATATACATTGAATAAACAGGGTTAAAATAGTGTTTGAACATTGCAACTGGTTTTCCGCTGGCTAATTGAAACATTACTTTATATTTACACTCTTTCAGGTAACCTATACATATTTAAACTTATTTTTTTAAAAAATCTAGTCCATAATCAAAGTATTTATAGGTAGTTTATATACATTTTAATAACCCACAAATTCATTTTACAAACAGCATCTAAAATACTTGCAGTTTAGTTATAGTTTAATATTTATGCCATGGAATGAGGAAAATGGTTGTTCCTATGCCCATTTACATAGAAGATTGTGGATACCTGTGTTATCATGTGAGGAGATCAATTTTTAAAGTGGATGATGGCTGTTTAATGTAACAAAAATGAAATAGACTAAATTAGAATTTATTTAATGTGCTTTATAAAATAAAATAATATTCCTTGTTAGGTTAATTGTCACAAACATTAATGGCTAGATCTGGTGTAAATCAGCATAAATACAGTAAAGGCAAATGAGCTATGCAGATTTCCACCAGCTGATATCTATCCCTATATATCCAGCGATATATATAACTTAATTCCAGACAGTGGCTTATATATTCAGCTAAAGCAAGAAAAGGCTGACAGAAATGGAAGAAGAGCTGAATATTACATTGTCAGACAGAAAATCAAGTGGTGGTGGGAGGGGGACTTTGGGAAAGGATTGCTGTCCCCAGATGGAATTAGCGAATTCTATTGTGTATGTGTTTTTAGGGTCATTCAATAGAAGAAAAAGAAATTCCCTCTACGTAACTGTGACTCTCCTCATTGTGTCAGTATTAATTCTTACGGTGGGCCTAGCTGCTACAACAAGAACCCAAAATGTGACTGTTGGAGGTTATTACCCTGGGGTTATTGTAAGTATAGAACTCGTAGGTAGGTCTAGTAAACATATTGCCTACAAAGTCGTTTGTCATGCTGCAAATGTTATAAAAGGATGACCCTCCCCTAAATACTAACATCTGCTCAGCTGCTTTATTGCCATTTATTATGTTTTATTATTTTGCACATGCCACCTCATGTCCATGTGAAAATCCTATCCAGTCAAATTGCGGTCTTCTCCAATCTAGCCTTGGGTAATAATGATACGTTGATCTACACAGCTCCAAATTCTCAAGATAAATGTAATTTTTGGCTGACATATGGTTTGTTGTAAAACATTTTTAGTTTGCATAAGTCTGATTCATCCAGTGTGGGGTAAGAGAGAGATGCCCAAAACAGTTGGGAAATCAAGACCCAAAACATCACACACATGAGCTCAGTGTGACTAATCGTGCATAAAGTTACATTCCAAGTTGTTTACAGGGTCACAGTCCCAGCCTGGAAACAACTTGGAACAGTTGAAGAAGGGGAAAGAAATGAGTGCTAGATTTCTTTGTTTTACGAGCTGACAAGGGATTGATCCATGTCAAAAGAGTTAGGATGCCGATTTCTATTTTAGAATGAAAATGGGAAAGTAAGATCCCATCACAGAGGGATGTTCAACCTTGTGAAAGTAATTAATAGAATGTAAAAATGTATGTAGTGATGAGAATTTGATTTTGGACCCTAAACACGTTGAAGTTCACTGGTTGAAAGCCAGAGCTGATTGCTAGTGATTGAAAGTTGTTACCTTTTTACAGCTGTCTGGCCTCTATGAGGAGTGTTGTTAATCTCAATAGAGTCTGTACCGCCAATGAAAAAGTGTCTCCATAGGCAAAAAACAACAAACTCTTCACTGTTCCCATTGGCACTCAAATTCTTGAGGGCATTGATTGAATTAACATACTCAGCATAGCAGGCAGGGCCACCTGACTATTCAGATTGCACCCTTGCCTGTTAGTTTGTTAATTGACTGGATGGAAATGTGTGGTGACCTCACGTACCTTTCTGCATATGAGAACATTATAATCTGCTGCTGGGTTATCCAGTACATACTTAAAATAGCCAGTGTTTCACTGCACTCTGGAGTTTCTCTTTACTCCTTCAAAGAGACTGCTGGAAGGAATGCACATGCTAGGAAATTTCCCAAAGAAGCTAGCTTCTGTTACGCCAGAGGAATGGCTTCATTCTGATTGTAGCAACCTGGGAGAGCTTTGTTCACACATGGGAATTGCAATAGAACATGCAGAAGTGCAGATCATTCAATGCCCGTTACGGCAGAAGACGAAAACCCTAAACCATTGAGTTAACAATTAGTTTTTTTCTGAAAACAGGCGGGTTTTTGGCTCTGTCTGGATATTTTTTCCAAAAGGGACTCATTCGGTCTCATGGCTACACTGGAAACTTCAAAGCGCTGTCATGGGAACGTTCCCGCGGCAGCGCTTTGACGTGTGAATGTGGTCACTCGTGAGTGTGGTCAGTGGTAATCCACCTCCATGAGGGGATTAGCTCGGAGCGTGTCCACACTGGCGCTTTAAAGTGCTCAGACTTGCTGCACTCAGGGGGATGATTTTTCAGCCTCCCTGAGCCAGCAAGTTTGAGCGCTATAAAATGTCAGTGTAGCCAAGCCTAAGTGCATTGATTTCCCTGGAAGATCTGTGCAAAGATCAAAGGTAGAATTGTTTCTGTAGGCAGTCGTTGTTAAACAGAGACATATTAATAATACTTAGAACTTTTCATCCAGTAATCTGAAAGTGCTGTATATACTCTGAGTAAGTAATACCCATTTTATAGATTGGCAACTGAAGCATAAAGAGGTTAAGTGATTTGTCTTGGGTCATGCAGCAGTTCTGAGATGGAACCCAGGCATCCTGAGTGCAAAGTCTTGTTATAAATGAGCAGTTTTCTTTTAGTGCCATCTCTCACCTATTTAGTTAATTGGTGTGGAGTCCTCCGTTTTGTTTGAAGCTTGTAATAATAGATTCTACAGTGCCAACAGTATTTCTAATAACCGATTTGCTTAGTACTTCTTTCTTTCTGTCCTTTATTTTGTCTGTTCTGTGCAAACAGAGTTTAGTAAGGTGGCTGATAGAGAACTGTGTTAAATTGATGCTTGTCTGAATTTAGTGATTACTTCTTGGGCTTTTGTTCTTCTAGTGGGAAGTTCAATAAAAACGAATGCTGGGTTGCTTTTTACTGTGGGAAACAGAAGGAACTGAGGCCCGATCCTCAGCCGGCTTAAATTGGCAGAGCTCCATTGACTTCCCCGCCCCGTTTACACAAGCTGAGGATCTGGTTGTGGGGATATAGGTAACACAACACACAGTCATGCTGTAGTGTGGGATGCCTAACCTTTGTGACACTGAGGGCTGGGTGGGTTATTTGTTGGGAATGCCTAATTTGTACGTTCACAGGAGGTAGTATGGCCCATTGGATAGAGAACTTGACTGGGACTCGGCAAACCTGGGTTCTGTTCCCAGTTCTGCCACTAGTCTGCTTGGTGACCTTGGGCAAGACACTTCTGCTCTCTGTGCCTCAGTTTCCCCACGTGTAAAGGGAGGCTAATGCTATTCATTTGTAAAGCACTTGGAGATCTACTGGTAAAAGCGCTATTATTGACATAACTTCAGATATGAAAAGTCAAGTGCAGCTACCCATTATAATTGCTTTTATGTTTATAGGTTCTGGTTCAACACATGTGCTTAAGCCACATTGACATCAGTGAGAATTCAGTATGTGCCTGAAGTTAAGAACGTAAGAGTGGCCATACTGGGTCAGACTAATGGTCCATCTAGCCCAGTATCCTGTCTTCCAACACTGGCCAATGCCACATGCTTCAGAGAGAATGAACAGAACAGTGATCATCAAGGGATCCATCCCCTGTCATCCCCTCCCGGCTTCTGGCAAACAGAGGCTAGGGACACTTCAGAACATGGTTATGCATCCCTGCCCATCCTGGCTAATAGCCACTGATGGACCTATCCTCCATGAATTTGTCCAGTTCTTTTTTGAACCCTATTATAGTCTTGGCCTTCACAACATCCTCTGGCAAATAGTTCCAAGGACTGACTGTGTGCTGTGTGAAGAAATACTTCCTTTTATTTGTTTTAAACCTGCTGCTTATTAATTTCATTTGATGACCTCCTACTTGTGTTATGAGGAGTAAATAACACTGCCTTCTTTACTTTCTCCACACCAGTCATGATTTTATAGGGCTCTATCATATCTCCCCTTAGTCATCTTTTTTCCAATTTGAAAAGTCCCAGTCTTATTAAGCTCTCCTTATATGGAAGCTGTTCCATATCCCTAATCATTTTTGTTGCCCTTTTTTATACCTTTTCCAATTCCAATATATCTTTTTTTGAGATGGGGTGACTAGATCTGCACACAATGTTCAAAATGTGAGCATACCATGGATTTATGTAGAGGCACTATGATTTTCTGTTTTATTATCTATCCCTTTCCTAATGATTCCCAACATTCTGTATGCTTTTTTTGCCTGCCGCTGCACATTGAATGGATGTTTTCAGAGAACTATCCACAATGACTCCAAGATCTTTCTTGAGTGGTAACAGCTAATTTAGACCCCATCGTTTTATATGGATAGTTGGGATTATGTTTTCCAATGTGCATTACTTTGCATTTATCAACACTGAATTTCAGATGCCATTTTGTTACCCAGTCACCCAGTTTTGTGAGATCCCTTTGTAACTCGTTGCAGTCTGCTTTGGACTTAACTATCCTGAGTAGTTTTATATTATTTGCAGATTTTACCACCTCACTGTTTACCACTTTTTCCAGATCATTTATGAATATGTTGAACAGTACTAGTCCCAGTACAGACCCTGGGGGATGCCTCTACTTACCTCTCTCCACTCTGAAAAATGACCGTTTATTCCTATTCTTTGTTTCCTGTCTTTTAACCAGTTACTGATCCACAAGAGAACCTTCCCTCTTATTCCATGACATCTTACTTTGCCGAAGAGCCTTTGGTGAAGGACCTTGTCAAAGGCTTTCTGAAAATCTAAGTACATAATATCCACTGGATGCCCCTGTTCCATATGTTTGTTGACCCTCTCAAAAAATTATAGTAGATTAATGAGGCATAATTTCCCTTTACTAAAACCATGCTGACTCTTTCCCAACAAGTCATGTTCATCTCTCTCTGATAATTCTGTTCTATACCATAGTTTCAACCAATTTGCCTGGCACTAAAGTTAGACTTACTGGCCTGTAATTGCCAGGACCACTTCTGGAACCTTTTTTAAAAAATTGGCGTTGCATTAGCTATCCTCTGGTCATCTGGTATAGAAGCTGATTTAAATGATCTGTGGTAGGGTAGCTGCCCCACACAGGCAGGAGAAGGGTTAAGACAGCCTTGGAGAGGCTGCACAGAATCCACCCAGTCAGGAAAGGGCTCATTGGGAGAGCCAATCAAAAGAAGGCTTGCTGGAGCAGACCATATATGAAGGGCTGCTCTGCAGAGCAAAGGCAGTCTCTCCCTGGAGGGCCAGGGAAAAGGACTGTCTGCCAAGAAGCACCAGAGATACCGTAGTGCTAGGCAAGGTAGCAGAGAAATAGGGGAGCTCTTCGCTGATCATGGCCAGATTAAGGCCCTGAAGCAAGGGCAAGGAACATACTAGGGCTACGGGGGAAGTGGCCCAGGGAAAGTGGGGCGCGCCAGAGGGGTGTGTCCCAAAGAGGATGCTGTGGTCTGGGAGTGATGTGGGTCCAGATGGTGGAGATGGTGGAGGAAGTGGACATAACAGTGAGTGAGACACCGCTAGTAAAAGGCACCCTGGTGGTCCAATAGCGCTAATTCCCAGGACAACCAGCAGGAGGCGCCATGGTGGTGGGTCTGCACCGTTACAGTTACATACCACAGTTAGTGATTGAAAATGGATTAGAATTTGGGAAGAGAGTTTGAGGCCATATCTATATTACAGACTCTGGTTGCCATAGTTAGGATATCGCTCATGCATGCACACACTTTTTTCCCAACTAGCGGATTACCATTATGGATGATGAAGTGCCAATAGTGATCCTGAGAAATCCGGCCTACCCCTTGCTCTCCTGGTACATGATGCTGTATACCAGGCATCTCAACAGCACCAAGGAAATATTTGACTACCGGCTCAGTAGGTGCAGAATGACAATTGAATGTATGTTTGGTAGATTGAAGGGACGCTGGCGTTGTTTACTTTCCGGATTGGATCTCAATGAGAAAACTATCCCAATGGTTACAGCTTCATGTTGTATCCTGCCCAGTATCTGTGAGGCAAAGGGGTGAAAATTACTACAAGGGTGGAGGGCCAAAGTGGAGCAGTTGCCTGCTGAGTTTTCACAGTCAGACACCAGGGCTATTAGAAGAGCTCAACGCAGAGCTATGCAGCTGAGGAGGCCTTGAAAGTGCTTTCTGACAGTCAAGTGCAGTAATGTGGTGTGGTGAACTATGCTCTGCCTGGCCCTGCAGTTCTGGGAGCTGTTAGGAATTGTGTGGTGCTTGGTGTACATTTATGAATTGGCTTCCGTATTTCCTTTTCAAAACCATCCTCCCACTGTCCAGGTAGTTACATTTCAGATACCTCCACCCCAGAAGAACACCATCAAAATGAGAAATCACAGAAATTATTAGCTGACACTTTATTCTTTTCTTGCTATTAGGTGTTCATAAAATGCATAAATCAACATCAAGGTATCTGGGGTTAATTCTATTGTTTAGCAAAACTAGCTAAGTACTTGCTTTTTTACATGATACATTATGCCTCCTAAGGACCCTGTCTGCCAGTGTGTCTTGTGTGTGACATTGCTCTGGATAGCAGATTCTTATGATAAAGTTTTGGGGATAAGACTTTTTGTTGGTGTGATTTTCCTCTTGTACCTTAAATTCAAGTTAATGTGTGAGCAGAGAATTGGAGTTTCACGGACATTTCTATTAATATAGGTTGTATAAAACAAATTTTCCTTTTTCTGAACCTAAATGTGGATCACAAGTTACTTGACTCTGTTCCTTGAATCATTCTAACGTGAATATTCAGGGACTCCTTTCACTGTTTTATTTCTTGGGTAGCTGCTACTAGCATCTAGACCAAAATCCTCAAAACCTACAACAGCTGATCATTTGGGCTTTCAGATTTAATAAGAGGATCAATACCATTCAATCTGTAGATTAATAGACTATATAAAACAGGCAAAGCAGGATCTGTTGTACTGAGATATTATGCTGACTAAGTGCAGTGAAAATATTTTCTAATAGTTTGCTTTAGGATTATTATTAATTATCCTCAAAAGCATTTTGTGATATCTCTTTAAATGAGGCAGGAATGGAAGAAGTTAAATGAATGCTAGTATGAATGTCAGTGCAATAAATACAAAAATTTACTTCTCATGACTAACAATCTCATTGTTTAATTTAAGATTTTGGTGATCCTTGGGACAATCACTTAGGCCCAGATCTTGCAAACATTTATTACGTTGTTCCATTGATTTCCATGAATCTACTCCACATACGTAAAGTTACTTGCGTGCATAAATGTTTGTTGGAGGCGGCCTGAGCATGCCAACCTTTTTCCAAGAAGACCAGCAATACAAATCTTCATCTTGCATCCATTTGCCCATTTCTAAATGTTATCTATAGGGATACACACATATGTATATTTTTATTTTTATATGCTTGAAGTCATTTTTCTTGCCATGTAAATAGTGTACTCAGCAATTTCAGGTAGGAAGAATTAGAAGCATTATACCACTAACAAGATTCCAGCTTTTATTTTCTTCAGCTGCATGAGATTTTAAGTTTGGGCCTCTTGTACAAAAAGGAATGGTTAAATGTTTGAAATAAAAAAAAATTGTTGCTTCTGGGTCTAACCCTACTCTGTATGTATGCTAAATATGTTGCATATCTTCCATATGTAAACATTTGAAATATGTTGCTTTTCAGCTTGGTTTTGGGTCATTTCTTGGAATAATTGGATCAAACTTGATAGAAAACAAAAGACAAATGGTAAGTTCAGTATCGGTGTAGCTAATTTATGTTAAGAATTACCTAAACAATAGTAATAAACTTTCTTTTTTAAGTGCTAGAATGTGTTTGCCTAGAGCTAAAGTAGCGCATTTGTCAGCCTTACATTTTTGTAGACTTGTTGAACCCGTAATGAATGAACTTCTCTGTCTTTGTCTCATTTGTAGTTAAGTTTAAAGGGCCAGCTACTCAACGACTGTAATTCACTATAGCTCCATTATGGTCAGTAGAGTTGCCCTGACGTTACCAGGTGAGGATATGGCCCAAAAACCCAGAATAAAGAGAGGCAGCACACCAGCATTACCGATCAACTGAAAATACTCTTTAAGTCTGGAACCCGCAGTCCTTCCTTAGGCAAAACTTCTGCTTTGCTGGTGCCTTACATGCAATGCTCCTGTTACAGGTATTAACAGGGTGGCTTGTTTGTGGACTGGAGAGCCTGGGCCTAAGTCTTTACGGAATGAGCCAGGTGAGAAGAATCAGGTGATTACGGTATAAAAAGCGCAGGAAGTTGCAGCGAAGGGCGAGAAGCTTAGGAAACTGCAGCTATGCCTTTAGACACTTCAGGGAGTCGGAGAAGGCTCCTGCAGGGCCCTGAGTCACCAAGTGGAAGACATCAGCTGCGAAAGCCTGTGGAGGACAAGCTCCAGGCAGGAGGTACTGGGAAGCAGGCAGACAGACAGACCCTCAGGGAGGAAGGGCTGTGCCCACCTGAAACTGGGATGAAGCCTGTGAGAATTTGAGTTCTGTTTTAAAAGAGTGTATTATTTTGGACAACTGGGAGAGAGAGATTGAACTGAGGGTGGGGCTTGGAGGGCCAGTGTACAGCCCATGGGCCACATCCGGCCCATGGCACCATCCTGCCTGGCCCCTGAGCTTCTGGCCAGTGAGGCTACCTCCGGCCCCTCCTCCATTGTCCCTCCTTCCCCGCAGCCTCAGTGCGCCATGCAGGCAATACTCTGGCCCAATGCTCCTGCCGGGAGCAAGCTCCTGTTGCTCAAGCAGCATGGTAGAGGGGAAGGGAGTGGGGGGGATTGGATAAGGGGAAGAGGGTCCTGGGTGGGCAGGCAGGGAACAGGGATGGTTGGATGGGGTGGAGGTTCAGGGGGTCGATGGATATTGGGTCGGGTCTCTGAAGGTGGTTAGGTGTGGAGATGGGTCGGGACAGGGGGCAGTTGGATAGGGCGTGGGAGTCCTGGGGGGGCCTGTCGGGGCGGAGGTGTGGATAGGGGTTGGGGCAGACAGGGGACAGGGAGCAGGGGGGTTGGTTGGGGGTGAGGTCCCTGGGGGGGTTGGGGGTGGGGTCCCTGGAAGGGCGGTCAGGGACAAAGAGCAGGGGAGGTTGGATGGGTCAGGAGTTCTGAGCGGGGCAATCGAGGGCAGGAAATGGGAGGGGCAGATGGGGGGCGGTCTTCCCTACCCCGCCCTCCATACAGTTTCGCACCCCCGATGTGGGCCTTGGGTCAAAAAGTTTACCCACCCCTGACATAGAGACTGAATACGTGGGACCCCTTGAGGAGAGTCTTTGAATTACCTGGGGACTGAAGAAAGGGCAGGGCACTGCAGAGTGACCTCTGGCCACAAGAGGCAGCTCAAGAGGCAGCCTGCCTTGTTACGTTAGCCTTTTTTCCAGTTGAGTCACATTGTTGACTCATATTCAATTTATGATCGACTATAAACACCCCCCACTCAATCCTTTTCAGCACTGTTACTGCCTAGCCAATTATTCCTCATTTTGTCATTGTACGTTTGTTTTTCCTTCCCAAATGAAATACGTCACACGTGTCCTTATTGAATCTCATCCTGTTGATTTCAGATCAATTATTTAATTTGTCAGGGTCATTTTGAATTCTCATCTTGTTCTCCAAAGTGATTGCAACCCCTCCCAGCTTGGTGTCATCTGCATATTTTTATAACTGTCCTCTCCACTCCATTATCCAAGTCATTAATGAAAATATTGAATAGTACCACACCCAGGACTTGACCACTGCTGGTGCACCTAGATACAACCTCCGCATTTGACAACAAACCATTGATAGCTATTCTTGGAGTATGGTCTTTCAAACGCTTGTGCACCCACCTTATAGTAATTTTGTCTAGTACCCATTTCCCTAGTTTGCCTATGAGAATGTCGAGTGGAACTGTATCAAAAGCCTTAGTAAAACCAAGCTCTATGATGTCTTCCATTATCCCCCTACACACTAGGCCAGTAATCCAGTCAAAGAACAAAATTAGGTTGGTTTGTAATGATTAGTTCTTGACAAATCCATGTTGATTATTACTAATAATCCTATTATCCTCTCTTACATGTTGATTTTAGAATCATTTGTTCCAGCATCTTTCCAGTTATCCTGACTGCTCTGTAATTTCCTGTGTTCGGTATGTTCCCCTTTTTAAAGATAGGTATGGCTTCTCTGGGACCTCACCCATTCTCCCTGAGTTCTCAAAGATAATCACTAATGGTTCTGAGATTGCTTCAGATAGTTTCTTATGTACCCTAAGGTGAATTTCATCAGACTCTCTACCAACTTGAATACATCTAATTTATCTAAATATTTTAACCTGTTCTTTTCCTATTTTGACTTGTATTTCTTCTCCTCTGTTGTTAATATTAATTGTGCTATGTATTTGTTCACAATTTACCTTTTTGTGAAGACTGAAGCAAAATAAGCATTAAACACCTCAGCCTCCATGAAGCCATCAGTTACTAGCTCTCTCCTTGCTAAGCAGGGGACCTACACTTCCCTGGTCTTCCTTTTTATCTTAATGTATTTATAGAATGTCGTCTTATTCCTTTTTATGTCCCTTGGGAGGTATAACTCTTTTTGTTCCTTAGCCCTTTAGATTTGCATGATACGTTATTGTGCATGAGAAAACTTAGAGAAATGTGTCATGAATGTTCCACACTTGCAATTCGAAATGCTCAGAACTTGAAACACTGTTTCTTCTGTTGGCAGTGTGAATGGAGTTTATCTGAGGAATGTATGGGAAATGACCACTCCTGTCACTGAATAATTCCAATCGGCAGTATTGAGCTTCTTGAAATAATAATAATAAAAAAAAGTAAGCTGAAATGAAGCATGGAAAACGTGAGCCCCACAGGAGTTATTCTGAGCAAGTTCTGAGCAACTGAAAAGGTGTCCGAGTGGGAGGTCAGGTTGGAACTTGGAACGGAACTGTATTTATGTGGGAACTACCTGAGCCCACAACTGTACCTGTTCACAACAGAAAACCTGCACGTTAACTCCCTGCCATCTTCCTCCTCCTCACCCCGTAATGTTCAGGAAAGCAGGGTACCAAGGTAATGGCCAAGAGGTTTCCCTGTAGCACCTCATATACCAACATCTCAAATGCACCTCAGGTGACACCTGCAGAAAGGAGGGGGAATGGGCTTGTGCCCCACCTTTTTTTTCCTTCCTTCTTGTTTGTCATGTAAGAAAGGCCTGAAAAATTATTTTCAGAAAAAGTTACTTCTTGCTTATAAATTGAGGTCTTATGTAGTCTGCAAGACTGCGGTATTCGGAGAAATAGTGAAATGATATCACAAGAGCAATGTGAGGGAAAAGTTGCGCAGGGAAATTATTTTTAATCAGGCTTTTCAAAATTATGTTTCCCTTTTGCTTATATCCATTTAACTCCAATGCCTGACTAATTCTTTGGAGAAAGGAAGCCTTTGTTAAAGAATGAATATCTTCCTTCTCCCATCCCGTCAGATGAGGTTTGAGAGATAACAGTGTACCTCCTTGGAGAACCCCAGCAAGTCCTCCAGCAAAACCAAGGAAAACCAATGTTGTCACCCCTGATATTTTTAAGGTAAAAAAAAACAAACAAGAAAGAAAAATGTAAACAACCCTTTTGGGCTGTCTTTAAGAAGCAAAAATTAGCACATGGGAGAACTCTGGCCCAATCCAGGAAAATATTTAAGCCAGGCTTAACTTTAGGCATGTGCATTGTTCCCTTGCTCAGGGTAGGAGTCGGCTGACGCGGGGAGTGGGTACCTCTGCCATCCAGTTGGCATCTGGTTCCTCCGGGTACATGGCGGCAGGTACTCCCGGCCAGTCGGCATCAGCGTCGGCGGCTGGAGCACAGCTCGGGCTTGAGTCTCCTCCAGGCAGCAGCAGGTCAGGCGGAGCGTCCTTCTCCTCCTCCGCTTCCCCTCCTTCTGGGCTGCAGGGCCGGCCTTTATAGTTCTGGCCCCGCCCCTGTACTTCTGGCGAGGGGGGCAGGGCGGCCTTGGCTTCACCTTCCAAGGGGCATGTAAGACTCCCTCGGGCTCCTGCTCAGAGGGAGACCACTCGGGCTCACAACACCTCCACATTCATCACAACCAATAATACAGTTTGGCACAGTTGGCTGCCCCTGCAGGAGAAGTCCAGGAATAGGGGTTGCTGCTGGCCAAGGCCAAAGTGAGTTGGCAAAGCTTGAGAAGCACCTGCCCTTGCTGATCCTAGTGCTAACCAGTGCTGTCCCGCCCTCCATTTTGTTTACTGCGTGGTACGGGTATAGTCCCACGCATGAAAGTGGCTCACCACCTTAACAAGATGCCTTTCCATGGAAGGTGCATAACATGTTGCAGAGCTAGCTGATAGCAGAGAAACCGACTCCAGGTGTCTGATGTGGTATGAAGGTGTTTGTTTCACTTAGCCCCACCCATGATTGTTGCAATCCAAGTGTGTTGCAACAGCAGCATGTTCCCTTGTGATGTGGTCATTCCCCCAGCAGGGTCGTCTGCTGCTCGCAGCTGGCTCACGGTGCTGCAGCACCAGCATATTCAGGCGCTGGCTGAGTAACCACGATCATATTACGCCTGCCCTCTGCCCTGCATTCTTTATGGGGCTGCCTATAAAATAAGTGACTTGAAGTTGGCTCCTTTGCCTTTTTTCAAAGCCCTGAGCAGCGTAGACTAGGGCATTGCTATGCTACAGCGGCAGCCTCAACGCTTCCTACATCGATGGAAGGGTTTTTTCACGTTAATGTAATTCGTTAATCTGTCTCTCCAAGTGGTGGTAGCTATGTTGATGGAAGAAAATAATCCTTCCATCGACCTGGCCGCAGCTACACTGGGAGTTAGTTTGACTTAATTATGGCAATACGGGTGCACAATGTTTCACTACCCAAAGCAGTGCAGCGAGGTCGATCTAACGTTCACCTGTGGACCAGGCCTGGTTTGTTGCCTGATCAGGACATCACCCTTGGGCCCTGTCCAAAAAGGTATCTGTGACCCCACACCATGACCTTAGGTTGGCTGCTGATTGCATCTTTGCTATGGCAGCAGCTAGCGCTTGGAACACTGTTCCTGTCTGTGTTTTGAGTGTGTCCGCTCTTGGCCCTTTATTCCTGTCAAACACTCCTGGTTGTAGAAGTATGTTGCATATTTACATAATATTCACTGAATTGTTTAGGGGCCTTGGTGAGACTTTAAAACATACTATTTTCTCCATTAACTGCTTCAGTGCATTAGCTTGGTAAAGGCCTCTAGCAGAATTGTTCAGTGAGGGAAAGCATTTGACCCATTGCTTCTCTTACCTTTGCTTCCACATATTACAGTGTAGAGTACATATTTGTCACAGCAAATAGAAGGGCTTTCTTCCCTGCATAGACTGGAACTCAGCACAACCTTCATTGTAGAGCTGCTAACGATGCTTCCATAATCATGTCCTTTTGCATAAAAATTGCATATTTGGCCAACCTGCAAGGTCTTTCTAAGGCAGGGGTTCTCAAACTGGGGATCGGGACCCCTTAGGGGGGGTCATGATGTTATTACATGGGGAGTCGCAAGCAGTCAGACTCCACCCTAAACCCCGCTTTGCCTCCAGCATTTATAATGGTGTTAAATATATTTTAAAAGTGTTTTTTTAATTTATAAAGGGGGGTCGCACTCAGAGTCTTGCCATGTGAAAGGGGTCACCAGTACAAAATTTTGAGAACCACTGTTAAGAGTTTGTTTACACTGCGAAATTGACCGGCAGAGATATAGCAGAAATAATTATGCTGGTACAACTCCCCTTTGTAGACAACCTATTCTGGACTAAAAGTGACTTTGTTCTGCTGTACCTACTCCACTATAGCTATCCCAGTCTGTTTCCTCTTAGTCTGAAGAACTTGTATCCCTGCAAGCAGATGGGCTTTGTGCTATTCCCTACTTGTGAACATCCTCCATGTGAATGTGTGTATTTATTTGTCCAGCCTCCCATCATCACTTTGATAATGTAGCCTGCTTAGCAGAATGTGTGTGTCTTGCATCACCAGCCTGGCAATAGAGGAGATTGTCTGATTGTCTTGCTTGCTCCCAGCAGCCAGGTGAATTTCCCCTCTTCTTTTTAAGTTATTTAAAGTAACTGGATCCCAGTGAATACCCTCACTGACAAGTGCTATTCTGTGGCTTGGTCAAGACAGGGTAAATTCTGGATTTGCTGTCCTCATTCACTCTGACCGGCTCAAACACATTCATTCCCCAGTCTGGGTATTCATAGAATCATAGAATATCAGGGTTGGCAGGGACCTCAGGAGGTCATCTAGTCCAACCCTCAGCTCAAAGCAGGACCAACCCCAACTAAATCATCCCAGCCAGGGCTTTGTCAAGCCTGACCTTAAAAACCTCTAAGGAAGGAGATTCTAGGTAACCCTAGGTAACAAAGAGTCCTGTGGCACCTTAAAGACTAACTAAAGTATTGGAGCATAAGCTTTCGTGGGCTAATACCCACTTCGTCGGATGAAGGTGCCACAGGACTCTTTGTTACCTCTGCTATTCCAGACTAACACGGCTACCTCTCTGATAGGTAACCCTAGGTATTCCTGCTTTCCATGCTGATCCCTGCCTCACGGGGGAAGGAGACCTCTGGGGCTGATGTTGATTTGTCTCTTGATCACAGAAGGCTAAAGAACCCCCCTCCAATGCTGTGTCTCTTCCAGGGGCACTTTCCTGTTGGGGCCTTAGCATTTTTCTGCTTTCCCTAAGAAGTACCTCAGTGGCTAAGGTGGCTTTGTGGAGCTGTGACAAACACAGCAGAAAGTAAAAAGAACAGGCATACTTGTGGCATCTTAGAGAATAACAAATTTATTTTTCTTGGGCAGATGGTGTAGTTTCTTTTGGTAACTCCTCAGTGGGACCAGAGGATAATGGCCTGTAGAATGTGGAGTTAGAGAGCTGCCTAGCAGCCTCTTGTTCATATTCCAACTTATTCATGATGACGACAGCAGAAAGTGTTTCAAAGAAAGAAATAAGCCAGCCTTTTCCAGGGAACTTTGGCAGGCAGTAGCCTGAGGTCAGGACCTCCTTAAGCTTCCTGCTAACCTCCTCAGTTCCTCCCTAGGAGCAACCTGGATGTTATAGAGTCAGTAATGAGGTGGATACGTGATCTCAGCTATGTAAAGCAACTTTTTCTCTCACCGGGGAGGGATTTCTGGCTGAAAATAGAGTGCCTGGCTTAAAAATCATGAGCTTTTAAAGATAACAGTTTGGGATTGTTTGGGGCTTCTGGTTTTTTGAGAACCAGGGTTCACATTTTTAAGCTTCCCTCCATAATGAGGCAAGTTATAAACTTACATTTTGAGAGTCTAAAGTAGTCACGTGACTCCGGGAGCTGGGACTTGAAGACAAATACCCAATACCAAAAGATTTACAGTAAATTTGCAAGTTTTGGCAAAGCCACACTACCCCTAGTCTGTCTTCTACCAAAGCAGCCCATTCACACAGGCAACAGCAACTTTCCATTCCTGCCAGTAAACGAATGACTGGTTTCCTCAACATCAGAGTGGAAAAAGCATAGGAAACAACCGTTAGAGCATTTCTCTGTTCAGCGGAGGAAATATGCCAGTTCCCTCCAAGCAGTGTCTTGTGAAGTAGCCCATAAATCTGGCTGTAGGGCTGCCGTTTCGTAAGGGTGAAAACAAAACCTTGACAAAATGAACAGCTTATAGTCCTTTACATATATACATTCCTCCTCCCGCTCACATCCCTCAACACACACTGAACTGTTTTCTGAAGAGACGAGGATAATTTAGAGAGAGAGAAAATCGCAGTATTTCAAGCCTGTGGCAGAGAAGTGTGTGGAATACAACAGCAACCTTTCCAAAGGGAAGTCTCATTCGCCTGGAATGCAGGAAGGAGAAACCAAGTGGAAACGAGGGAACAAAAGGCTTGGAGGGATTCATATTATACAAGGAGCTCTTTCTCCTCCCCGTGCTTATTAACCAAGTCAAGTGGATTTTGCCAAGGGGATGATCATGGTTGTAAATGTCTTTATGTGGATTTGGTGGCAGGATCGGACCCAAATGAGAACTCTGCTGAAGGCAGTGGAGTCACATGGGTGTAGAGCTGGTTTGCAAGGAGAATTCAGCATATGGTCCCTTCCCTGATGACTTTACAGCATAAAGGTCCATTCCTGCAAATCCTCCATGTCCGGAAGACAAACAGAACCCTGCATGCAGAGAACTTCCAGTGTCGGACTCCTGAGTTAGATCATATACAGATGGGCCAAAGAGAGACGTAACATGGGCTTGTAATTCAGACGGCCTAAACTAGTCGTGTGTTCTGGTTCCAGGGGTTTATATATGAAGCATCCCTTCTTGACTATCTAGCCCATTGTAGGGATTCCCATAAAAATATATAATCTCAGTCCATGATGACCTTGACCTAGAAACCAAGAGGGGTGAAAAGTCTGTCACAAGCATGTTCAGTCAATAACAAACTCTTTGGAAACAGCCCAAGTATTTCTGTTCATTTAACAACTGGAATACATGTTACTGTGACAGCAAATTTAAAAATAGCAACACATTTTACTTGTTCAGCAAATCAATCGCTACAACACTTAGTAAGCACTCGTAAGTCTTAATTACCTTTGTTACAACAGAAAATCCACAATACACTTCTCCAGCAGAGAATGTTGTGCTGTTTTGCTGTATAGTTGTCACATGGGTTGTGATGCATTCACAAAAGCTTTCTTTAGTGACAAACACTTGCCTTTGATGTGCAACCGATTGAGTTCGGTGAGAACTGTGTGTGTGCAGCCTAGGGCAGTGTTTGGACTATTGATCATCTGGACATTTATTGATTGGGATAAATAGGTTTTATCAATCTCCTTATGTAAGTGCGAAGTTGTAAATGTTTTGTAGAAGCAGATGATACTTTGCTTTGTTTTCCTTCCACAGCTAGTTGCATCCATTGTTTTCATCAGTTTTGGAGTCATTGCTGCATTCTGCTGTGCCATAGTTGATGGTGTCTTTGCTGCCAGACACATAGTAAGTATTTCCAGAGGAACATGCATGTTGCTGTATCTACACTCTCTGCCTTCCACACCGTAGTGGATCAGTCCCATGTCTGGGCTGAAGGGAAAGTACCTTCTAAAAGACAAGTCAGCAAAGCCTTTCTGTCTTCTCTGTACTGTGTTTCTATAGCCATGGTCTCAGATGCAATATTCTCTTCAGTTACTGTCCAATATGTGATCTTCATTTTCTCTGCAGAGTTCAACAGCTGCCTAACTTGAGCAGTAGTTGCATTTCGGTGGTGGATGAAGTGATAGGTTTAGCCAATAAAGCACATTGGTGTGAAAGGCTCTGTATCCGTATTACTGTGCGGGTGTAGCAGCTGATTGAGGAGCAGTGAGATATAGTGGGAAGGGTTTAGTGACCTGGGAATTTGTGTAAGGAGACGTACCATGGATACAGACAAACAGATGGGGGAGCATCAGGAAACAATGCGACAGTGTTGGTCTGTATGGTAGGCACACCAGCTAAGACCTTAGATTTACTAGCTATATTGGCATATATTAGGTTATTAAGGCCATGCAACCTTAGTTGCTCCTGGGCCATATTTTAGAGAGTGAACCCTTTCGAGTGCCCCAAACTGCAACAAAGCAGTGCAACTCTCAACAATATAAATGTCGTCTTGCTTTGCTTGTTGGTCTGGCTCTGATGAATAGGTTTCTTTTCCATCCGCGACTTCCATGTATCTGTGAAACATAAAGTAGTAGCTTAGGTAAAAATATCAAGTTGTTTTTAATTTCTGGCTATGTGGAGTGCTCTGGACCTGATCTCAGCACTGCTGTTTAAGGATCATAGTCCCTGATTTTACCTGCTCCACAATGATGCGAGTCTGAGATTCATCTTTGCCACCCCCCAATGTTTGTATGCAACGGTGAGCAAACAGCAAGAGTGCCAGGCTGGGGAGCCGTGATGCTGTGGGTCTTTCCCAGAGTCCTTCCACGGTGCCGCTTATACCACCAATGAGCTCGGTGCCAAGTCTTGCCATGCCGACGTAGGTTCCGGTCTATGTGCCGCCTCCACAAGGAGCTGCTTGAGGTGAAAGTCTCGCTCCTTTTTCGTTCTGGGGCAAAACGCTACAAATCCTGCACTTGTCCGCTTGGTGTGCTTCCCCCAGACACGTTAAGCAAGCGTTGTGGGGGTCACCCATTGCCATGGGTTTGTTGCAGGACTTGCAGGGTTTGAACCTTGGGACTTAGGCATACTTCAAGTCACCACGGGGAACGCGGTTGGGGTGAAGGGGACGACCCCCCCACTCCCAACAGCTATCTGTTGTAACAACCAGAAAAGCTAAAACCAAACTTAACGAGGCTAGGAATAAATGTGAACTAAACAAAATGGAAGCTAGGGAAAACGAGGAGAGCTTGCTAAGCAAGTCACTGCAGTTCCAAGGACCATCACTGGCGGTAAGGAACTGAGGCAGCGCCGGGTCAGCTGGGTCATATATTGAGTGTCATGAAGGCGCCACTCCAGGGGGCTCCATGGCCGACCCGACGGGAGCTGCTAAGGGACAAACTTTCTGACGACTGTGCACGCAACGCGTGCACCTAATTGGAATCGATCTGAGGAATCACGCGAAGCACCTACTACTGCTGTCGTTGACTCCCTTAGCTCAGGAGGTGCGTGCGGTGGGATTTAAAGGTTCTAATCCTGCCGCTGATCGATGTGGGTGTTAGTGTGATGTCACGTGCAGCACCGGGCTGAGGGCGGCCCCGAGCGAGGACACACTAACTCAGGCATAGCTTTCCATCGTGGCTGCTTGCATCTGGGCTAGGCTAACCTGGGGGCCTCAGCCTGTGTGCTGCTCCGTCGGGTTAACTCTGCAGTGAAGACATACCTGCCTCTGTGGCCAGATTTTCTAGCCGTTTTCCATGGGAGCTGCTGTGCTCTGCAAACCCGGCCCCTTCACTCCGGTGCCTGTGTGAGCACGCTGCTCTTTTGAAAATCCAGCCCAGTCTGGCCCTTCCTCCCTGCTTGGATATGGGACCGTGTGCTAGATCTGAACCTCTGCTTGACTTTCAATGATCTGCTAACCACCTTGTTTTCTTCTGCAGGATCTTAGACCACTGTACGCCGGCCGATGTCAGTATTATTCCAAAAGCACGACGCCACCCGAGGTGAGAGCGCATTTGGCAGCATCGCTTTCTAACAGGGCTGGCAGTGGCGTGGAGGTGTATGCACCGCAGACGATTCGGGGACGGAGCCCCTCCAGGATGGATTCATTAGTTCTCTGCATGCACTGGAGAGCAGGGCTTTGGGAGGGGCTCAGCACTGGGGTCTTGGAAATGGAGGAGTGTGAGGCACTAGTGATTGTGGGGGAGCACAGCAGTGGAGAAGGCTCCGGTGGAACACAGCGGGGAGTGGAGAGGGCATTTGGGAGTGGGGCATGCTGGAACTAGGGGTGGACCAGAGTAAGTGAGCCTGGAGCCCTGTCTGGGACTGCCAGCCTGACAGAGGAGACCAGCAGAGAGGAGGTGAAGGACACACATGTCCATTTGTGTAGCCTCTTCGGCCCTCCGGGGGTCAACATTTGATGCGGAGGCAACTGTGCCAGTGTTTCCATGGCGAACACTGACTGGGGGAAAGTGAAGGACAGCTCTGCCCAGCTGTGAGGTAAGCAACTCCCCATCCCAAACTGGGGGAACTTTCTGACAGAAATGTGTTCCCTAAATAGCGGGGAACTTCTACAATCGCATGGAGTGGGTGAAACCCGTGGGATAAATTGTGTGTATTGGACAGCTTTGACTGCCTCCCCGGCGCAGTGCTCTGCATCCTCTGAGACTTTCCTTCCAAATAGCTGAGCCGCTTTCAGGAGCTGCCATATAAAAATAATCAGCCTGCCAACAAAATCTGTTTTTCTTCCCTGGCTTCCCCTCAACCCAGCACTTGTCTGGGGTGCAGGATTGGCAGTGGTCAGTCCTGGAGCAGTGACAGGGAGATCGAATCTCGCTGGCCCCAGAGCGGTCACGTCTCCAGAGTAAGCCGAGCAATAACCAGGATCGGATGGACACACGCACCTGTATCTCTTTGCTTGCCAGTAATCATCCAGCATTTGCCACCATGTCATGGTCTTGGCCCAGGAATCTTTTTCTCAGATTGCATTGGCCCCTTGACAAGTCCATGGCCATAGGTCACTAATGGGGGGGAGGGGGAAATAGCTCCTTCTGGCAGAGCTGATCTACATACTCAAATTGCGCAACCGTAGTTATACAGGAAACCAACCCCCTCCCCCCCCTCCCCCAGCGTGGATAGAGCTATCCCAGTTTGAATGTGCTTATACTAGCAGAGCTATTCCTGCACAGAAAGGGGAATAACCTACACCAGTATAAGGCACCTTTATACTTTGTCCACACTAGGAGTTGTACCAGTAGAACTAGATCAGTAAAAAGTCACCCCCTCAATCAACATAGTTATACAGGTACAAAATCCATGCAGCGACCACGCCTCAGAGAAGCAGGCCTGAAAGCCATTGCTCATCTCTTCCTGGGTTCCTTGTGTCCCCCTTCTCTTTGTGTTCACACAGGGGATCTGTAATCCACAGCGCCGGGGACCTTGCACACCTAAAATCAAAACCAACACCTGCTTCTGCTGTGATCTATACAACTGTGGAAAGTGAGTAAACTGAAAATAGCGTTCAACATCCACGCTAAGAACAAATATGGGATGCATTTGGTTTGCTGGTGTTTAAAGAGGTTAGGGACTCCTACAGGATATGGTAGGAGCTATGTATAGCATTGGTTAATTATAGCTAGTGTAGAAATAGATATTGCATTATTACTTCAGGTACCAATCCTACCATGGTATAATGGAAGTTAGATCATGTAATGCTGCTATAAGAGTCTAGGCTTTCAGTATGTTCAAAAGGTTAATTACCAATCTCCTCCTCTATGGTACCTTTTATCTGATGATCTCAACGTGCTACCCTGTTTTCCCGAAAGTAAGACATCCCCCGAAAATAAGACGTACTTCCAGTTTTGCCTCTCGCTGTAATATAATGTAATGTAATTTTGGGAGCAAAAATTAATATAAGACACTGTCTTATTTTCGGGGAAACACGATACATAAATGTGAATGGGTTGAGCCTGGCACCTTCGCTATGAGGATGGCAAGTATCCCCACTTCACAAAATGGGGAAACTGAGGCGTAGAGGTTTAAGGGACATGGTCAACTTGAAAACTATTCAGTTGGGTTTTTTAAGCTTAAAAATCATTTCAGGTACTACACCTGACCCCCATATCCCACCACCTGTTCTGACTTTACCTGTTTTTTTTAAAATGTGTGTTCTCTCCCGGGTGCTGTATGAAACAGCAGAAACTGACAAACTGATTATAAAATGGAAGAGAGGCGCAGGAAATGGTGAAACTGGCTGTCTTCAGAGTGCTGTTAAATGCACAGTCAGCAGTAAAAAGAGATAACAGCTTTGTCTCTAATCTCTTCCAGCTACTGTAATCTTAGGTGCATATAAAAATAGACAATGAATATTTTTCAGACAGAATTGTAATGCATAAATTGGCTGTGTCCCTATAAAGCCAAAATTTTCAGCAGTGGTCTCTGGTTTTAAGTATTTCTAGCTTTAGATCCCCCAATTTAAGACAACCTTGGGGGGGCTGATTTTCAGAAGCGCTGAGCTCCTGCAGGCCCCATGGATCTAAAATGGAGTTGTGAGTGCTCAGGGCCTCTAAAAATCAATCTCCCAAGGTGCCTCAAATTGAGCCCCTAACATTGGAGGGCACTTTGCAAACATTGGCCACGCTGAATTGCCTCAGATGATAGAGAGAGTCTGCCGCAGATCTGGGCATAGAACTCAGGACTGGGAGACTGGAGGATCTAAGCTTTTAGTATAAGATTTTTTTCACTGATTTTGGAGCTTAGTGAATAATGGTTTATGAGACTGAACCAAAAAAATCCATTTAGATTAGAACCAAAACAAAATATATTTAGCTATTTTTTAATTTGCACCTAATCAAAAAACTCAAAAATAGTTTGTTTCAAATCAATCAAAATATTTGGGGTAATTTATTATTGCTGTTTCAATTTGGCTGTTTTGGGTTTGTTTGTTTATTTTAAATGGTCAAATTTCAGTTTGGACCCGAATGTTTTGAAATGAAACATTTTGACTTTTCAAAAAAAAAAAAAAAAAAAAGTTGGCCACATTTGACCTGAATCCAAAAATTTCAGAGCACCCAAAAAAACCCAAAAACCACTGTCATGAAAAAATTAATTTGACAGAAAACTCGGCCAATTCCCCAAAGCTCCTGCGGGCTTTGGACTTTGCCACGTTATTTGAATTTGTGTGTGATCACAGGAATGAAAGTAGTTTGTGAGCACTGAGACCTGCATCTGCCAAATGCTTACAATGTCCTAAACAGGATTCATTAGCCTCCACTATAGATTCATCTGATTTATTCCCTGGAGTGGTGAGCAGAAAGGGGTGATTATGGAAGAACCCAATATTTAGGACCATTGTGTTGGCAATAGCACTCCTCTGGCCATAGCCAAATAATGCAGATTTTTTTATTTGATATTTTTACGGGGAGGGGAAGCTTAAATGTGTAAGATGAGATGTGTTTTAGATGAAATCTAAGGGTCCCAAGGGCTTAGGCCTACCACTGTATTCTTTATGTCCCGGCGTAATCATTGTGTAACTTTGCTGGGTGCTGTAAGAGATCTGTCAGTACTTCATCGGCGGCAGCAGGTGTGCTGCATTTCAGTAGGGGAATGGGGTGTCTTGTGTGCAGAGGTTATTAGTCTGTAATGCATTGGGAACGTTTGGATTGAAAGGCTCTATGTAAACATCCGATGACTTATCTCAAATATCAGCCTTTTGCCAAAATTCACTTAAGTGACTCCAGAGTTCAGTTCCCAACTCTGCTAGTGTGTAGACTTGGTCAAGCTATGTGTCCTCCCTGTCTATAAATTGTCCCTCTATCAAATGGCTATGGTAGTGCTTACTGACCTCTCCGGAAGGGGTGAGAAATGTAAAGTGTGGAACATGCTTTGAAGTCAATGGTGCTGTATTAGGACAGAGCATTTGGTTAATTATCTATTATTCTGGCAACAAGCCCAGTGTAACTGGAGGACAGGAATAGAAATGTAAGAGGCAATTCTGGGACTGCAGCTAGCTTCAGGTAACTCAACTTCAGTGATGTTCAGGGGGACTTGCAGAATATGTTTGTGTCGCTGTGTATTCTTCACTGTCATAATCATGTGGGGAGATGTCAAAATTCAGGTCACAACATGATGGGCCTACTCCAGCAGGCCTTACCTGTGGAAACATCCCACTGATGTTGGGACCCCTGGTCCATTGCAGGAATGCATTCCGTGGTCCAGGTGGGCTTTTTTGGATTTTTTTATACTGTTGTTTAATTCTTTTCTAATCCAGCAGAGTGGAAATTTCTGGTGGCTACTATGAATATATTGACGTCAGCAGCTGCCAGGATATCATTCACCTTTACCACTTGCTCTGGACAGCGACAATTTTGAACATCGTTGGTTTGTTCCTAGGGATCATCACAGCTGCAATCCTTGGAGGCTTTAAAGACATGGTAAGATGATGCAGACTTCTAGAGAAATGAAAGGGACGTAATCAGACAAGTTTAGACCTACAAATTTAGGATGTTCTTTTAAAATAGCCTTAAAATCCTCACTGGCAGTGGAGCCCCTCCATACCCCAAACTCCTAATCCCCAGCTCTGTTAGGTCGCAGCCATCAAAAATTTTCTTCAACTGGGTTGCCAGAAAAAATGTTTGAAAACCATTGTACTATGTAATTTTGAAAACCATTGTACTATGGCATACACGGGGTCATATAGTCATTGCTGCCTGGTTACTCTTTGAACAACCATTTCTATTAAATAGAGCAGGGATCGGCAACCTTTCAGAAGCTGTGTGCCGAGCCTACATTTAGTCACTCTAATTTAAGGTTTTGTGTGCCAGTAATACATTTTAACATTTCTAGAAGGTCTCTTTCTAGAAGTCTAGAATATAGAACTAAACTATTGTTGTGTGTAAAATAAATAAGGTTTTTAAAAAAGTATTAGAAGCTTCATTTAAAATTAAATTAAAATGCAGAGCCTCCCAGACCAGTGGCCAGGACCTGGGCATTGTGAGTGTCACTGAAAATCAGCTCGCGTGCCATAGGTTGCCTATCCCTGAATAGAGGGAGAGTTGAATAGTCGCAGAAGCAAACTCGTGTACTCTTGTCTTTTCTGCCCTCTGTGGCTCATTTGGAATAATACTAAGTGAAAGGGATGGGACAGAGTTTGCTCCTCCAGATGTATTCCTTTTGCAGAATTAATAACATGCTCCTTATCCAATGTGCCTGATTTCAGAAGTAAAGATTTTCCTACCCTCTCTTCAAAATCCATCCAAATCTTCCCAACAAAAAATATGAACAAATATTGTCAAAAAATGAGGGACGTGCCTAGGTCACTGGTAAAGATTTGCTTCCTGGTTGTGCATAGCTAAGTAGTATTGTCTCCAAAGCTCAATCCAAACTATATGGACTATAAAGTATGCAAAGAGAGAAATACAGAACCATCTCTGAACTCTGCTGGAAGGAAGAGTTGTAATGTCCAATGCCTTTTACTGCACTGATGCAAACAGGAGATCAGCCTGCTAGAATAACCAGGTTTTAAAACAGTTTTCTTCTCCCATTTGAGGAGCCATTCTGAAAATCCACTTCATTTGAGCACTAATGTGGGATGGGTTTTGGCCAGTTAGTTCTGTTCGTTCTTAAAGGAAACACACTGAATAACTAAAGAATGAATTGACTTCAGAGCAATCAGACTGAATTGCACGTTGTTAATGCACCAGAACTGGGCTCTGAAATCAGTCCCTGTTCCTTTAAATCACTTCTGCAGTCACGCAGGTGTCAGTTATCTGTGAGTGTGGGGCAGGTGCAGGTTAACCTTTGTCAGACTGTGTGTGTCTTTGTCTCAACAGACTCCCTCCCTGCCTACACTGAACTGCACAGTCGAAAACGCACATCCCACAGTGTCCTATTACTCAAGGCCACAGGTGACGTCTTACAACACTTACTACCACAGCACTCCTCATCTGCCACCATACTCAGCGTATGACTTCCAGGTACGGCACAACAGGCAGTGGGCTTAAATAGATAAGAATTAGAACCCAGGTCTCCTGACTCCGTCTCCTTCCCTAATCGCCGGCAAACTCTCCAACTCTGTGCGCATGTCATCCGAGTGGCTGAGTCTTTGTTAAGTTTTTAGGCACACAGACTTCTAGGGGTTGGGCTGAGATGGTTTCATGCCAGGGGTGAGCCTAGGCAGGCTTTGTATGGTCCGTGACAGTCCAATCACTTGAAACGAACCAGTTCCAATGGCCCTGGCAGCAGACCCTTGCCTCTCTCATCCCATAGTAACATGGCTAGCAGAAATGTAGCAGGCAAACTGTCAGCCTGTGCGTGAAAATGGCACTGTGCTAGTCATTCACCTTGTGCAGTGACAAGGGTGGGGGGCAGGGAATGATCAGCTGGAAAAGGCTCATTCCTACGGTGCTGTGACTTCTGCAGGTAGCAAGCCACGTTTGGCACTGAAAAGAAAATGCAGACGAGGAGGTTGTTTCGTCTCAGCAGCGGCCCATTCCGCCTTTTGTTCCTTTTAGACAGGGAGGAATCAAACATGCAGCCCTTTCAGTGGCCAGCTTCATTAATAAAACCCGACTGCTGGCTGCAGCCAAAATAAGCCAGGCCTACTTCACAGCTGCCACAAAGCTGGCTCTCCTCAAAGGCTCCTGGCTGTTGCTAGGCAGCGACACATGGGTGCTTTGTAATGTTCAAAACCCGAGGTTGTGTTCTCTAGACAATATCACAGCAGCACCCACCGCAGCTATGTCACCCTTGGGGGATTCAAACGGCTGGAATGTGGCAGGGAGGAGGGGTTTGGCCCTAATCAAGAGGTGAGGAGACGCCGTTTTGCCACCTGAAAGTGTAATCAAAACCAGAAGCCTTTGGTTTCTCAGACTTTTTTGTGGACTCCCATAATCTGCTCCACAAGGCTCCAAGCCTGCCTTTAAGTGGTGGCACAATATTCACACAAGGAGCTGTAGCCAATCTGTGCTAGGGAAATGAGATACACTCTGTGTATATGTATATCTATGATCTCCAGTATATATATATATATATATTTAGTTAAAGCAATTTTCACACAGGCACTATGCCCCAAAAGGCTAAACCCTCTCTTCACACCCTATTGCTGCTTACACTGAGTCCCACAAAGCTATAACTGCTCCTCTCTGACACACAATCAGGACACGTGCGCTCATAGTACCTGCCTTTGCAGCACAATGCAAAGATTTTGTCCTCACCCTAAATCACTCTAGGCTCTCAGATTATTGCAAGGTACCAAGTAACCTCACCAGTATACGAGGTGCTTTCCAGGCTGCCCCAAAACATTCACAGTATGAAAGCCAAATCAAAAAAAGGGGAGAGGGTCCAAGTGGTAATTTGTTCTATCTTAGCATATGATACAACTGTATGGTGCTTTGTTTCCTGAATGCTAAAATTTCTAGATTATCCCCACTCCTTCAAACCTGGCCATTATCAACCAGCCTAACCAGTTTCTGTGCAGTAGAAGTGGGTCTTTGGGATGGGTTGGATTGCAAAGAGGGGAGCGGGCAGATCAGCTCAGGAAATGGTGGTGATGGATGAATGTGTGGGGAATTTTGTGGCAGGAAGGAAGGAATGAAGTCTTGAGACTTGCTTCATTGTGTCTCATCACCTCTTCCTATCTCATTTGTTTGAACAGTTTCTAGACAGATGGCTACATGTTCACAATTTTCTAACAGTGTCAGTATTTTATGGCGGAATGCTTTAAACCCATTGTTTGCTATTTATATGAAGACAGTTTTAGAAATAGAACTTATTTTGGCCATGTGCCCGTTTTGTTTTTCCAAATAAAATGACGACTAAAATAGGAATAAGCCATGCTGCCTTCATCAATTTAAAGGAACACGGTTGAGTTGCTTAGGAGAAATATGTAAGTTTTGTGTGACGAATGTGGTTTTACAAAATTGAAGTCGTGCCCCCCCTCCTCTAATTAATGTAAAAGCCAAACAAATATACAGAAAGATTTGATTCGCAGGCAGCTTTTGCAACCTAAACATTAATGTATGAAAAACAAAGGATGAAATTGACTAGTTAGTGTTAATTGTGCAAGCTAGTTAGTGTTAAATGTTAATAGCTAGTTAATTAATAGCTAGTTAGTGTTAATTGTGCAAGCTTAGCGAAATGTGTTAAGTAAACAACAGAAATGATGAAAGGGAAATCAAATTTAACTCTAAGTTTTAACAATCTTAAGCTCTTATGCTTGCAAATGGTTACTCATCCGCCTAACTTCAGTGGGGCTATGCATTTGAATAAAGCATGTGTATAACACATGTTTGTAGGATCAAGGTGTAAAACATTAGTAACAACATACTGTTTGGTAAAAACATTTCTTTTTTTTAACTGGCAGTGTAGGAGATTAAGAAATGCTTCTTTACCTTGTGTTCTTTTCAAGGTTGCTATTGACAGACCTATTTGTGTCTCCTCTGCACAGCATTCCAGTGTGTTTCCAGCCTCCACTCCTTCTGGACTTTCAGATGATCCCCAGTCAATGTCACCATCTCCAAGCTACATGTGGGCCTCCAACGCTCCTCCTCGCTATTCCCCGCCATATTTTCCTCCTTTTGAGAAGCCACCACCTTATACACCATAAAGAAAAAATGTGCTGTTGAAATAATTGTGAACATTTTGTATTTATATTTTATTGCGGTGGGAGAGAACATTACAGAAGACAATATAAAATACTGGATTCTGTTCATTCTTGCAAGACTTATGTAGAGGTTTAACAACTGCGTGTAGAGTAAGGATTATTTCACTGATGCTTACTAGTGTCGGTGACGAGTGGGTGACCTAAATTCAGGCCTCTGTTTTACAATATGATTCACAGTAGTCCTTGATTTTTAAGAGGTGCTACCTGGTCAGACTATTGATCGCAGTCTGCCATGCTTCATCTTGAGCTGAGCAGTCACCTGGATAAATATGGAGTGGGGTTAGCCAGAAGCAATGGTTGCCCCAGCCTACTCTTTTGCTCTAAAGAGGGTGCTTGCAGATCAGCTCTGATGTTAATTTTGTTTGGCTTTTCGCTTCCTACTGTCAGGACATTGCTGGGCTGTGGAATGTAGTTCACATATTTCATTGGTTACTCGACATCCTTATCACAGGAAAATCCAAAGAAGAGCATGAGTTTCTTAAGTCATAATACAAACTGATGGGAAAATAATCCTATAGGATATGATGTCCTGTGGTAGTCCTACAATGGGAATAGCACCTGCTGAAAGAGAGAACTACACTAGCCAAGCTGGCTTGTTTCAGGATGCATCATAAGGTAGGAGTTGTAATTAGTTCTGGTATGTATAAATAATAAAAGTCACACAGTTTGGGTGGTTGTGTATCAGCAATTGGACTGTAGATACCTCCTAAATAGACAGATGCAGTTTCCATGTTCTGCTAAGCAAAACCCTCTGACACTGTCCACAAGTCATTTCAGCAAAACCATGTGTTTTCCTTCTTTTGGTTGGGAATTTTTTATAGATTGCTTTTGAGTCAGCACCCTCTAGTCTAGAATAACTTTTTAGTGGCTGGATTATAGGATGCATGTAATGAATTTCCACTATTTGTTCTCAAGATGGACGTCTCTTGTGGATAAACTTCAACACCACGCAAATGATAGCCTAGGACAAAGTTGATAAGAATTTGCCGTTATTGTTGTGACTTTCTTTTAATCTTCAAATGATAATTGTGCTTATCGAGATTTCATGCAGGTTTTGCATGCATCTTGCATAACAAAAAAGATCAACCTTATTAAGTGGCCCAATGCTCCTTTAAAGTGTGGTTCTTGCCCAAGAAGTGATTTCATTTGGCAATTTCCTTTTCAGAACCACTCACTCTGAGCATTCCATCTGTTTACTTTGGGGATAAAAACAAGGTATCTGCTTTTGACTTGTTATACTGAAAAGGCTGGATTCTATTTCAGCTCCTGCTGAAGTGTAAAGTGTAAGGCTGTGTCACCTCAATTCAGACAAAATGTAATGGAGAGCAGAATTCAGCTTGTAGAGTTTTATGCTGTTATGTGAGCCACAACGAATCCAGTCGGACTTCAGATTGCAGCATCTTTCTACTTGCAACCTAAGCAAATGTGAGAGGGTGTCAGAAAGGAAGATACATGTAGGACCCGTGATGTCACTTTCAGAGTACAACCACACTTTAACGTAGTGCTTTTAATCCTACACATTTGCAAAGCACTTAGGCAGTTTTTTTAAACTCATTTCCCTGTCAGATACACGTCCGTCTAGTTTCAAACTAAAAAGACAATAAATTGTTCAACCAGAAGCAAATGTTGAACTTTTCGCTGATGACAAAATATTTCTTCTTAGAAAATGGTGGGAGGAGAAATACATGCAAGATACTGGATTTAAAGCAGTAGTTTATGCAGAACATGTTCCAGTAGACTTCCTTTCCATCCCTCTTGTTCCCCCCCCCCATTATATGTGGTTTAAAATATAACTTTCATAAGTTTGGGCACCAGAAATAAATTAGCACACTAATACCCCTTCTGTTCTAAATTAACCTCACAGCTGTTCAACTCAATCACATCTTTAAAAGAGACTTTGCGTGCAATTAAAAAAAAGTGGCAGTACCTATGGTACAACTCCCTGTGAGAAATATATTGCATAAATGTTTTTAAAAAATAATATTTTACTTCCAGAGCTTTGAAATAAAAGTTACAGTCCTAACCTCACCTGAAAAATAGTATACCATTTGTGCCTCTCTCTATTAAATAGGGCTCCAAGGCACAGGGGATATTGCAGGTCAGAACAAAGATGCAGTCATGAGGGAAGAAAAATAACTCGGTGCCAGAAAAATGATCATTGGAAGCAAGAATATTGTTAGGGCCTTTAGCTTGACAGAAGCAGAAAACCTAAGAAAGTATCAAAGCTCTTTTTTCCAAACCTTTGAACTTTATACTGATTGTTAAATGCTGGTATATTTAAGCAAAAGCTGCATTGCTGCTTTAAATTCATTATAAAAGGACAACAACATTAAAAACATCATTGGGTTTTTTTGTTCATCTACCTATTTTCCTTCTGCTTCAACAACAGTATAAACACTGAACATAAATGCAATGTTATGCACTGTATCCATAATGTCTTATGAGAATGTAAAAATTACATGACTCGTATGTATCTTTTATTACTTCACAAAAAGAAAATAAAACTCTGTGACTTTTTAAAAATGTTTATAAAGTTGCAGTTTACATTTAGGCAGCTTTTCTGAGAATTAGTGTTGCAACCATTACCCTGAAATTCCTTGTATGTAACTAAGAACTACAGAAAAAGCCAAGACAGCATTTGCTATTTTAGGGCCCAGAACTGCCAACCTTACTGGGCATGGTGCTTCCTACACTTAGGTATCCCACTGAAGTCACTGAGCTCTTGTTTTGTAAATTGTGTTGAAAGAACAAATGTATCCTACTCATTTTATAGTTGCAGTAACTACAATTCTGCAATTCTTATTCACATGAGTAGTTCCTTTGATTTCAGGGGGGTTACACTTAAGTGCTGCCCAGTATGCACAAGGTCCTGTGTAGTCACGGGACTTAAATCCTATAGCAAGTTTGTATCCTCTGCAGTCTGCTACACCCAGAGAAATGCTGTTGAAGAACATTAACATGGAAGGCTTTATTGAAATCAGACGTGAATAATGTAATAATATCCCATTCACTTATTTTTATATTAAGTTCACTGGATTATGCTGGGCTTGATCCTGCACCACTGATGTCAGTGGGAGTTTTGCTGTTGACCCCAGGAGGAGCAAGTCCATACGCTACATGAATGAGATATTTTACTAATGGTCCTGATATTTTCTCCCCAAACTGTTTTGACAAGATTGAGTAGCTGTGTTTTTCTTGTCAAATCCTTTCCCCACATCAGTTTTATTATGCTGATTAGCACTTAATCAGGCAGTCAGATTGGTTGACAAATGATTATTGAAATGGGGTCTAATTCTGCAACTCTTAATAAGTAATCCTTACCAGAGTAGACCCAATAAACTCAAAGTATCGATTATCTCAACACTATGGTTAAGAACTGCAGATGAAAAAATTCCAACCCCTAGCCAATTAGAGATTAACTTATTTGCAGCTTCATTAAATATGAAATCGCTGCACCATGAGTTAACAGAAATACATCAGCTGAATAAGACAATCATGAGTCTAGGGGCTGGTCTCCACTAGGGGGGGAAATCGACTGTAGATACGCAATTTCAGCTACCTTAATAACGTAGCTGAAATCGACGTCTCTACAGCCGACTTACCTCCCATCCTCACGGCGGTGGCGGTCGGCAGCGCAGTCCCCCGTCGACTCCAGCTTGCGCCTCTTCAGGAGCTGGACTTCCGGAGTAGACGGGGGAGCCGCTGGTGATCGATTTATCGCATCTTAACGAGACGCGATAAATCGATCATCAAAAGATCGATCCCTGCCAGCTCAAGTGAAGACAAGCCCTAAGTTTCTAAACAAGTGCAACCCAAGACAAGTGAAGTCAAGTAGAACACATAGTGGCTCAAAATACTTTTGGACTGTGCAGTTTACAATATGCACCATTGTTCAACTTAGTCATCTTATTAAAAGAAACCTGCATATTGCTTTTTTTTTTTTGGGGGGGGGGGGGGAGAATTCACTTCCACCTTAAAAAATCCTACAGGAGACAATTATAAACATGAACTCATCTACAGTTGTGTTTCTCAACTTTTTTGATCCCAGGAATTGGCTTTCTGACTCCCTAAACTGCCAGGGGGATATCAAGGGCAGGGGCTGGTCCACAAAGTGTCTTAGAAAAGGGGAGTGCCCTTGGAAAAAAAAAAAAACATTCTGCACATCTCTAGAATTAAAACTTTTTATTTTTGCCATAGAAAGCTCTAAGAACTAATATCAAGTATTGGTTAATGAAAAGTAGAACACAACTTTAAAAACCTATGTTAAGGAAAAGACTGTACAAGTATATACATTACAGTATTGGTAAAAATGAACAATGTTTCACACAGAAGAGTTGATAGGTAACAGCTGTAGAACCCAATGTTCAATGTATACAGTTGTCATCTTTTGCATCTTTGTATAAGCTGCATTCCCTAACAGTACAAAATAAATAAGCAACCTATCAATTTTGTTATCTCCGTATTTGTTTTATTTATATATTGGAATGCTGTGGTATGATTTCCCATAGGAGCCACACAGTGAAGACTCTTAACCATCATTATTATATTTTGTAGGAGATCAGAGTTAACTTTTATATTTGTAGAATGATTTTAAGGTTTGCTATGGGATCTCTGCTGAATGTGGTAATATTTATATAAATGTATTTTCAGATTCAATTAGTGTAAATCCATCTTTTTTCCAGAGCCAATTTCTTAATATTTACAAAATGTTTTGGATTAAGTCAAACCCAGAAGGTAACGATAAAGATTTAAAAAACAAAACAAAACCCACCCTAAGTACAATAGCCAGAAATCTAAATATAAAAGCCTATTGCCCCATAAAGAGTTTAAAAGAAGGGGGTCTAACATGTTTCCAATCCAATAAATACTGGAAGTGAAGTTTAAAAAGAATTAATTTACATGACCTCTGGACTTTGGATACTGAAGCTCACTTCCAAGGAAAATTCAAGACTAAGAGACACATGCAGGCCTGAGTCTTCTGGCAAAACTACACATTTTGAACCACTAATTTTCCAGGTTTTTTTCTAAAGAGACACCTTAGTAGGCACAGTTTAATTTAAGGTTTAAACTTTATCAGCAGCAAATATTGATAGCCATTATTATTGGATATATATTTTGTAAGCAAGCTTAATTCCAGATGTATCAAACTATGTTAATTTACAATATACCCTCAATTTTTTCATGATATGAGGCCATCAAGTTTTTAACTAGGACAGGGGTAAGTCAGTACAACCTGTGCTATTATAGGCAATCAATATTTATTTCTTTGAAAGGATTGTGTGTAACTGCTGAAATGCCATCAAATGAAACTCAAACAACATTCAACCTATCACATTTGAAAATATTCCCGATGCCCAAAGAGCAATTTTTAACATCTACACAAAATCAACCTATTTTATGATTCTGACAATGCAGTTTTTAATTAAATCCTAGTTCCTAATTTTAAAAGGGTAAATTTACAATATTAAAAACGTTTATACATATTGTATTCTTAACCTAGAAAACAGAAGTGCTGCATACTATACCTAGTAGCTAAACAAATTCTCTTTTCCTCTTCCCATTATTACAAATACTGATTTCTGGTACCCGTTAATTATAGCTTTAATTATATTTTAACCATTTACCTTGAAATATAACTTATCTTTCTGGAAATTTAAGATTGAAGGTCATAAGGTGAGGAAATGTTGGTCTGAACATGAACGAAATGTTTTTCTTAAAACATAAATATGAGAAGAAAAATCCTAAACTGATTTAGGTAAGAGATTTAATGAAATGTTACTGATAAACACTATGCACAACAATTCTTTTGTCATCTAGAATCCTCTGTTTAATTTTCATATCACCATTTACAAAAAATTCAACGAGTTACTAAATAAGAAATGCTAGACTGCTACTAATGTGACTGTGCTGATGATACTGAAAGTAAACTAGCATTTCTTGTTCAAGTTGAAGTTTTACTAAACTATTTTCCAAGTGCCTCAATATGTACCAATTGCATGGGAAAGGAGGGATATTATTAAAACTGAAAATGAATATTGATATGCCATGCCATGGAACCTATATAAACCCATTAAAAAAAATGATTATTGATTTAGTCCTCCTGACAGCAACCCTTCCCATTGGGAAAAGCTTTCAGTACTTCATTAAAAATCAAGCTAAACAGGCCTGTAAAATCTGTAGTAGTCTCAGCTACCGAGCTGAGGCATCATTTACATCATTTCTCTGTTTCAGGAAGCATATTCTGCAATCTTCTGCTAGGAAAAGTATTATAAAAATGTTTAAAATATCTGATCAAAGCCTTTTGCCATAATGAACAAAACAGGAAAGCAGCAACTCATTCCAAATAATCAGCATACTCTTTAATAATAAGGTCTGACATCATTCCTCAGGCTTTTAAAAACATGCTGCAAAACTTGATCTTTCTGTTCAATGTTCTTTTTCGTCAATATCGTAATTTGATATTTTTCCCCACTGCAAAAAAAGAATAAAATATAATGGTCCAGCCACTGAATACTCTACTTACCATATTGACAAATATAAATAAAGCTTGTTCAGTTAGCCCAAACTGAATTTTTCTTATCAGTATGAACATTTTCACAAAGATAATTGGTTCATTTTGACCAGAAAAAGAAAACTAAGAGGCTGGTTCAAAAATACACTGCTCCAAACTAATGGATCAGTTCGTTTGGACCCTTGCAGTAATACACTATTCAGAGTTAATGTATGAGCAGTGGGATTTTTTTTAAATCATGCCATAGCCAAGAGGCTATGCTGAACATCATCTTGTGGTCTTGGTGTTAACATCTAAAGAGAATTCAGCATTAAAGTGCTAACATGAAAGAAAAAAAATCTGTAATAAATGTTTCAAGGTATGGGAAATACCCCAATTCTTTTAGAAGAAAAACAATGTTTCAGATTATTTAAGGCAATTGTACCTTGTCAAGCTATAACTTTCATTTTTATTTTTTTAATGACAATAAACTAGAAAAACACTGACAGCTCCTTGGAAATATCTTATTCTGTATTCAAGTAAACTTTCAGATGAATTGCTACTACAAATGACTTGCAGCTCCAAATAATCCATCTAAATACCACCTTTGATGACTTGGTAGAACAAGTAAACTTGTTTTCACTTTAACAATTTGTTTTACAATATTTTTAGCAGTTCATTTGAAGCATTTACACCTTTTCTATACTGAAGGTTTTCCAGCACTTAAACAGTATCAGTAAGACTCTGGTATTACAAACTCAAATTCAGTACTACCCTCGGATAGATTTTGTTTAAAAATTGATTCATTTCCCTGCTGAATGAAAATATCATCCCAGGTCATTGGCTTGTTTGGAGGATTAGAAGTTGTTCCTTCAGCATCATCTTTTCCTGCACCAACACGATAAACAAGTCCATCCTCATTTAGAACAGGTATATTGCTTGAACGATCAGTAATATACGCATATTGTCTGATCTGTAAAGACCTGCAAGGATGCAAACGATAAAGCTTGGTATCTCCAGAAGGGTCTTGACTATGAACCGATCTTATATGTGAAGCCATAACCTGATAATTGATGAAAGATTTCCCACATGTCAAGCACTGGTACCTTCGTTCACCAGTGTGGTGAATTTCATGTTTTGTACGGTATTCTGCAAGAGGGAAAACTTTCTCACAGTATCGACATGGATACTTCTTCTCCCAGGAATGAACATTAAAGTGTCTCCGCAAACTTGTCAGACATACATAGGATCTCTTGCATACAATACAAATGTAGTAGACCCTTCCATCCACTATGAGCTCATAGTGATCATCATGCTTTAGCTTCATGCGTTTTCTGTCTGCAGGATCATCACCAGATGTTCTAGGCATCTCATCAAGTTTGACTTCCCCTTCATCTGGATCATCTTTTACAGGAATTACTATGTCATATGTATCTTCACCAATATTTGCATACACCTTACAACCTGTTGACAAGCCTTCTATTTCAGTAGCTGTATCTAAAGTTATGATCTTCTGACCTTCCATCACATGTTTTGATGCTACACCCACAGAAGAATCCTTGTTGCTTCCAGTAAGAACATCTGAGATTTTTATTTTAAACTCTCCAGGATTAGAAGACGGTTCCTCTGGAAAAGTAACCACCTGTTTTTTCTGTACACCTGATCCTTCAAATTCCGCTACTTTGGGGGGAGAAGATTGCTGAACCAAAGAGCTGCTACTGACTGAACCTGGACTAGAAGAGCTAATGATATCGTCGTCTTCTACATCCTCCTCCTCCTCCTCTTCCTCCTCCTCCTCAACAGCATTTGTTTCCATTTCAGCCAAAGACTCGTTATTAGGTGGCTGTTGGTTCTCCCCAAGCAAATTAACTGTAGGGGGCATGTGCTGTTGATGTGAGGAACTGACACTTAGTGATGAATTAAGTTGAGACTGATTTAGCAAAATGATGTTGGGAGTCAAATGCTTTGGAGTTGAGGAGTCAAGTGATTCAACACTACTTTGTGTTTGGTTTGAACTTGGGTGGTTGGCAGAGGAATTGAGTTTTTGAGTTGCTGCAATGCTAGTTAGAGGGGGAGATCCACCAGTGCTACAGGACATTTGGTCAGAAACCCCAGCAGGATTTAGACAAGGCTGGCTCTGTGCCACTGCACTGGTCTCTGGAGAACGCTCTTTTGGAGGCACAATTTCAGAGCAAAAGATGACATCGTCGTCGTCATCTGAATCACTCACTGTAATTTTTGTAGTTTCATATTCTTCACCGTGTAAGGAAAATGATTCCGTTATAACAGGCATCCCACCAATTATATGTTGACTCACATGTTTTGTTGGGGATATTTGTGTTTCAAGGCTCTCTTGATCCGCGCTAGAAGGTAATGTTTCTGAAGTACCATCCTGGATGCCACCAGATAGGCTTTTTACTTGTGACAGAGGTACACCCAGTTCTGCTATAAATTTAACTCCCAGTAATTCCCCTGATTTAATCAACTCATCAAGTAAGTCTGATCGAACTCGGCTTATTTTTGAGCTATATATATAGTTGAGTATTTCTGCAAAAATCTCGGCTCTTATAAAGCTCAGTTCCACCACTTGCCCAGCAACAGAGAAAAGCTGGTGAAAATACGTGCTAGAAGCGGAAAGGACATTTCTGTGGGCTCGAAATTTCCGGTCCTCCACAATGACAGTAACGTCACAAAAAAGTCCATGGTCACGTTGTTCATTCAAAGACTGGAGTAGCATACCAGAGTACTGGGTGTCTGTTGCAGAAATTAGTTTTTTCCCCTCCATTCCTTCAGAAAGAAAGATGAAAGGAACTGTGTTAGTTTACAGAATTTATAACATTTTCAGCTGCAATACAGAATCCTCACATTCAGAATTTTTTGTTCCTCCCCCCACCCCCGCCCAAACTAAGTCTTATTTCTGAGCCCTTGTCTACACTTAAAATTTATACCAGCATAGCTATGTCAGTCAAGGGTGTTAAAAAAAAAACACACCCTGACCAACATACCTATGTTGACAAAATCCCAGTGTAGGGACAGCTAATGTCAGCTTAGGGGGAAGAGGGGGTGTTGTTGTTCCTACACTGGCAGAAAAACTGTCTAGAGTATGCTGCCACTACACTAGAGAGCTATTCATAGCTTTATACCAGTATAGGTTTAGCATTGGAGACAAAGTCTTATTCTCACTGGTGAACAGTCCATATACTGTATTGCTTGTATGTTTAATGATTTCTACTATTTATTCTCCATCACTGCAAATATATCCAAAGGTCTGTCTGTGTTCAATAAAATGAGAGTCTCAACTGAGTAATAACCAACAAAGTGTTAGCTGGAGACAACAGTAATCTAAGGTCAAGATCAGATCAACATAATCAAGATTTAGGCTCTGCAAAGCTAAAGTTTAAAAAATATTAAAAATAGAAATATTAAAAAAAAACTAAAAAAAAGTTTCAATTGTAAATATAAGCAATCATGCAAAACTGTCCTGAGTTAATTACAAGCCCAGCTAACAAAATTATGCATGTGCTCTTTATCCCCATTACTGATGTTAGTGAAAAAAAAAATGGATATTTTGCTCCCTGTCTAAAAAACCAACTTGTCTTATGTGAGCAGAAATTTGCAAGGCTACCTACAATGTTTGCAACCCAGATACTGCAGCATTATGCTGATTAAGGAGAGCCAGAAAGTTAAATCAACAGATTTATTTTCATCTCCCAATACAATATTTCAGTACAATGCAAAGCCATCAGTACAGTGAAAAGGAAATATATTTTTTATGATTTTATAAATTAAAAACACAGCTGGCAAGGAAACAAATTTAATGTCAATTTTTACCCTGACAGGTCCCTTTACATAGAGATAATGTCATTTTAGAAGGGTTGGTAGCAACAGATAAAATATTAGATATTAATAACAAATGCCAAACTACTTAAAATGAGAGGTGACTGTTTATCACTATAAAATATTGATAATTACTAACACGATATTAAGCTAATTTCACGTTCCTTCTTCACTGTAGGTGACTTTGCAGCCAATTACATAGTCATTTCTTTTTCAAAAGAATTGGCACAAAAACAAGTACTGTAACTTTACAATGCTACTACTTCTTTGGAGAAGAAAATCTAGGTATCAAACAACTTTACTTCAAAGCTACTAAATATAACTTGGCTTTCCAGCAATATTGTAGCATTTTCAGGACTATTATTATGACACCTTGTTTTTAATTGCAAAAAAGAAATAGGAACTTTTTGGTTTAAAAACAATACTAATTAAATATCAATTATTTCCCTTTATGGTGTCAAACAATGTCAAAAGAACACAAAAGATACTAAGCCTTACAAATGGGTAAACTCTGAGCCCTCTGCCAACAACCTCAGCCTCTGAATTGTGGGAATTCAGACTTGTGTTTTAAATAAAAATCTCTACATGTCAGTGGAGAGAAAGGTTCAGTTGCCTCCTGCCTGCTCAGAGTGCAATTTAAGCAATACAAACAGAAAGAATCAAATACAGCGGTTTGTCTGTCTAGATAGCTACTGAGGATCCACAACAAGAATCAGCCCTGGGGAAGAACCAAGAGCTGCAACACAACCATTTTGAAAGAGAAGTGGGAGGGGGGACCCAGTAGGAAACAAACATGGGGGATTAGCCTATGTGTCAGCGGAAGCCCCCTTTTCAACAGTCCCATCAAGAAATATTAACAATGCCTTGTCAATAAGTCTTTATCATATAAAATATTCTTAAAATGGTGGTGATTCAAGTATAATGGAGGAGAGGAAAGACTTCAAGGTGAAGGAGCAGATGATTAGTAGGGGAGCAACTTGCTAGACCTCCACATGCAGGAGTGTGCATGTTTGATTGCATTGTTGTGCCTTAGAAGACTGGCAGAATGGCAGGACAGGACACAGGAGATAAGTAGTAAAATTCTCAGATGATAGGATACTGCAGGTGTGTGAGCAAAGAGGGAGTGTGGCGGTTGCAGGCAGCAGCATGAAGAGGGCGAGGACAACAATGCAAGGTAATGGTGGCAGTTGGGGGGGGGGGGGAGAAGCAGCTGCATGGGATGGGGGGGGGGGGGATTGTTGTGCCTGGAAGCAGTATGGGGAAATAAAAAGGCACCTCAAACTAGCAGATTATGGAGCTGAACTGCTTTAGAAGGGGAGGTGGGAAAACACACCTCTTTGAATAAAGATTAAACAGGGGGTTGAACTTCTGTTCCTTGTAGCAAGAAGAGTGGGAATGTTGTGTATATTAACAACCGGTTGAGGATTAAGCGGGATTTGTATTTATACAGGAACTGCAGAGGGGAAGTAAGGCAGAGCTGCACTGTTGTCACTTTTCAAAGGGGACATGTGTGCACTTTTTAATTACTGAAGACTAGAAGGCTGAGCTTGGGGAATTGTGTGTGCAAAAGGGGGCTGGGAGTTAGATATTGGAGGCTGGATATCACAGGTATAGGGAGTATGTGGGGGAACTAGTAATTGAGGGAGCTGTGCATGGGGCGTTTACATGAGTCTGGAGACCGGATATTGGGATCCAGGAGAGATATTGTGAGGAGAGTATTGGAGGCTGGAAGTTTGGGTAGTAGGGAATGGGGGGGGGGGGGGGGGGAATGTATGGGGCTGTGTAGGGAAAGGGCAGTGAAGTGGGCTACGGGGAGGGGGGGCAGGATAGGAGGGACAGTGAGGTGAGCTATTGGGGGGCAGGATAGGAAGTGTATAGTGGCTGGCTGGGGACACAATGGTGCATGGGGCATATTGAGGGCCTGAGATGGGATTTAGAGCACTGGATAGGAATGGTGAGGTAGGTGCCAGGGGGAGGGTTGGAGGTGGGGGGGTCTGTGAGGCAGGGTAAGAACAGTAAGGTGGGCTGCGGGTGTGGGTAGACAGATGGGCTGTAAGTGGGGGCTGGGGAAAGGACATGGGGAGATGGGTGAGGACAGGGAGGTGAGATCTAGATGGGCACTGGGGAGCTGAAGCAGGCACATGAGGGGGGGGGTCTGTGGGATGGCAGGGAGTTGGGACCTAGGGAGGTGTGGGGGCTGGGTAAGAGTGGGGAGGTTAAATCTGTGGGGGGCTGAGTAAGGTCAGGGGAATGGATCTTGGTAGGTGGGGGGGTTGGGTGTGAGGGGGGCGGGTAAGAGCGTGAGGAGGATGGGGGGCTGGGGCGGACACGTGGAGGGGGAGTCTGTGGAGGGTTGAGGCAGGCACGTGGGGGGCCGGGAGAGGGGGGATACGTGGGGCGCTGAGGCAGACACGTGGGGGGAGGGGGGAATCTGGGGGGCGCTGGGGTGGGTGGGTGGGGGCAGGGCGCTTTCCGCCCGGGGCCGAGGGAGGCGGCTCTGGCTGCTCCTCTCGCGCCCCCGGCCTAGGGAGCAGCGAGGCCCGGCCCGGCCGAGTGGAGGGGCGCGAGCCGGTGGCCGCTGCCGGGGGGAGGGGCAGAATCTGCCCACACAAAGGGGGGAGCCGCCCGCCGCCGCTTCCTGGTTCACGCGAGGGGAGCGGAGCCGCCGGCGGGGGCAGGGGGCCCCCCCGGGGGCCGGCGGGCCCAGGCCGCGGCGTGGGGGAGGGGCCCAGGTACCTGCGCTCCGAGAGCCGCGCTCCTTCCGCCACCAGACAACGGGCACCAGCTCGCCAGCAGCCGCCGCGGCCCCGCCCGCCGCCACCCCCGCCACGCGGCCGCCAGGGGGCGCTGCCCCGCCCGCCGCCGCGCTTCCCCGCCCGCCCCGACCACGCTCGGCCCCCTTCGGAGCCCGCCCCGAGCGCCCTCGGGCCCGCTCGGCTGCTCCCGGAGCGCCCTCAACCCCGCGCCTCGGGGGCGGGGCCCGGCCTGGCGGGGCCCTGGCGCAGATGCCGGCCCCACCTCCCAGCCCTGCCTCTGGTACCCGCCGTCCCGTCGGGAAGAGGGCTGCCCCTCAGTTCATGGATTGGCCCCTCAGGGGTGACCCGGGGGCTGCCGGCCCTTCAAGACTGGCCTGGCCTCTCCAAGAATTAAAGATTTGATGAAATCTCCAGGAATCCAGCCCAAATTAGCCACCCACCGCTAGGGTGACTAGATGTCCTGATTTTATAGACCGTGCTGATTGTTGGGTCTTTTTCTTAAATTGGCCCCTCGTGCCCCCCACCCGGATCCCGATTTTTCACATTTGCTGTCTGGTCACCCTACCCACCTGTCCCTTATTTTAAGGGATGTCCCTTGAGCCTATAAAACCTAAAACTGACGCTTCTGATAAGGACACTGTACTTGAGGGGAGTAGAAATGAATGCTTGAGAGAAAAATACATAATATTCTAATGGAAAGGAGGTTTCCTTAAAATGTCACTTAACATAAAGCATTCTCTCATTTTTTCATGTGTTTTTCCCTTATTTCCAGCCAACAAAGGCACTTGCCCTAATCAAGAATGCGGGGTATAGTCTTTCCTGGCTCTACTGAAAGTCATAAGGGTTCAAAGAATCAGAGAGGTAGCCGTGTTAGTCTGGAATAGCAGAGGTAACAAAGTCCTGTGGCACCTTAAAGACTAACTATAAAGTTTTGAAGCATAAGCTTTTGTGGGCTAATACCCACTTCATCGGATGCAAGCCGTGGAATTCATTCTAAGTTGTCAGTAGTGCTACATGAAACTTTTCAACTCAAACTTCTTTTGGAGAAAAATAAATTTGGTGACACTAACATATTTAGTGGGGGGGGGTCTGATTGGAAAAAAAACAAAATCTAAATGTTTTGACATTTTTAAGATGAAATGTTTCAATTATTTTTTGTTCAAAATGATTTTTTTGAAATTTCCTCTATTATTTTTTAAGTTAAGTGCACGGAATCTAAATTAAATGTTTTATGTGACCCACATTTTCTTCAACTTTTTACTGAATTTTTAAAAAAAAAAATCAGTTTGACCCCAAATTATTTTTTTTCTATTTTTCAGAATTGCCCATGGGGGAAAAAAATCTATTTGTTCAGCTCTAATTATGAGCACTCAGCACTTTAATTAAAGAAGTGTGTAAGGATCTTTCACAAAGGCATTCTCCACTGAAAATTTTAGTCACCTAAATAGGTTTATCAACAAATGAAGGAGTTTTAAACAGTCTTATAAAAATCCATTCCTCTCTTAGCTCAACTTTCACTTAGTAATCTCTTGTGATATAACCATTACCAACTCCTCAATCATCACAGTCTTTCATCTTAAACAGAACCTGCTGAAGTAAAAATCCAACAAGCCGATTTCCTTTTTAAATAACTTCAGGTCTTTATACTGTACATCATAAAGAAGCAAAAGGAGCAGCAGCCTGTGTTTTCCCTTTGCAAGCCATCTTCAAATGGACAGATTAGAGCACCTGAAGATGTCTTCTTGCGCTTAAGAAACATTTTGTCCTGGCTGAACAGAGCAATGGATGGGACTGACTGGTGAGATTCACCATTGCCCTGCACTTACACCAGCCTAAAATGAGTGTACAAATTCCACATACCTGCTTTGCAATGTGGGAATGACTACAAGAGATGCAGTGCAATGGTTAATTGGGTGTTCTCAATTTACATTGTTTAGGGACTATAATTTATGACATCCTGTAAAGAATCAGTGACTTTGTGGTGAGCTAATCCTGCTAGAGGTTTGAACTAACACTTTAAAACCTCAGATAGTGATGAGCCACAGTGTTAGAACACTGACAATGTGAGAAGTAAATCTTCCATTCTACTCTGCACTGATGAGGCCTCAACTGGAGTATTGGGTACAGTTCTGAGTGCCACATTTCAGGAAAGATACGGATAAACTGCAGAAAGTCCAGAGGAAAGTAACAAAAATGATTAAAGGTTTACAAAACATGACCTATAAGGAAAGACTGAAAAAAATGGGTTCAATCTGGAGAAGAGAAGACTGAGGGGGACATGATAACAATTTTAAAATACATGAACGATTGTTCCAAGGAAGAGGCTGAAAAATCATTCTTAACCTCTGATGATAGGAAAAGAAACAATGGAATTAAATCACAGCAAGGAAGGTTGAGGTTGGACATTAGGAAAAACGTCTTTGTCAGGACAGTTAAGCAGTGGAACAAATTGCCAAGGGAGGTTGTGAAATCTCCCTCATTGGAGGTTTTTAAGAGCAGGTTAGACAAACATCTATCAGGAATGATCTAGTTCTTACTTGGTCCTGCCTTGAGTGCAGGGGACTGGATTAGAGGATCTATTAAGGTTCCTTCCAATCCTACACTTCTATGCATTCTTCCATATCCTGGAAATCCTGTTGGAGTTGCCTAACACAAAAACTAGGTCAGGGGAGTTGTTAATACTTCAGGCAGAAACCAAGAATGGACAATTATAGCCCCAAAGATTTCAGAAAGTTCTAAGCATATTAAAACAGAGTGAAAATGGAAACTATTTGATTCTAACCACTTCCCCAACAAATGATTGTCTCTAATCTTCCTGTGTAAGCCTGTTGAGAAAGTGGTCATAGGCCAGCTACAGCAGCAGCTTATCTCCCACAGCTTCTCAGTTACTGTCCTGATTGCAAACCAGAGATGGTACTGTTCGCACTAATCTAATGGCTATGGACCCATACTAGTAGCAGGTCAAATCTTTAAGGTCCTGAGTGAAAGCAAAATGTAAAACTGTATGTAGTACAGACATGGGTGCAGTAAAAGGGATAACAGCACGTCTGGTTGTGTCTGACAAGGCCATTCCTGGTGGCTAGACTTATGCCGTAAGTTCTGCAGAGAGCCAGCCCAGAGCAAGCTGGGTTGAGTTGTGCCCCTCTCTCTTTTAGGAAGAGCCTGTTTAATCTCTCTCTGATTTGGGGTTCTTCTTCATTCTGAATACTAAGAAATAAAGTAAAGTGTTATGTTGCAACCTTGCAGCAAGAACATTTTATGTTTTTATCTCATTTCTCTTTGTATGTCATAACCATAGCACATAACCCTCACACCCTATGACTATTATTTATTTTTGTTATTTGTGTTACAGTAGCATGTAGAAGCCAGATGCTGTACAACCAAAGGTACTTTCAAGATTTGACCTATTGTAAGCTATGCTAGTGGCCTTCAATACTGTTATGAGGTGCCACTGCTTCATCTCCGGCATCTAGCAGTTTAGAGGGAGCTGCGCTAACCTGGCTTTCCACTTAAACCCTCAAGAATTGTGATGGGCCGCTCCTCTTCAACCAAAGCGCCCCCACCCACCGAGTCCCGCACAGCTCACTGGTGTCATTAGATTGCAGCGATGCACTTCTGCCTATTGGTGTTGGCCAATAATATGGGCTGCTGTATTGTGAGGCTTTTCCAGAACTTGCATATTCATTCCCATGTAGAAAGCACTGTAATTATCAAGAGTAGGTAGAATAGAGCATGGATCAGTGCGGCAAAGTCTTTTTATTACAGTACTTTTATTTCACTCAAACCCATTTTTCATCCCTTTGACTATGAGCACTGTGAGCAGCTCACCCTGTTAGCACTGTGACCACTAGGCTGTATCTCAGAGCTTGCACAGGACAGGGTGCCGGATGCAAAAACAGCTACACAACACAGGTTTTGGCTGCAATGACTCCTGTTCTCTTTGGGCACTTCCACCTCCAGCAGGATTCTGGAGGTGGAAGTGCCCAAAGAGAACAGGAGTTCTCCTCCTTATTTAATGGCACCTTTGCAGTCACTGATGACATGACCCAGCACTACCTCACTACAGCAATGGGAGTGGAGGGAACTAGAGGTTGGGGTGGGATAGGGAGCCTCTAGTCTAGCTGCTGCTTGGCTGCCTCAAGAGGTGACTAAAAGCCGTTACCAGGGCTGGGCTGTGAGCTGTGCTAGTGGAGATACTGGTCCCAGGCTGGTTCCCTGGGGGCGAATGAGACCATCCTCAGCATTGCGGCCAGGGTCACTGGCTCTCCCTTCTCAGCCTGCTCCTCTTGTGGGGATGAGGACTGCCCTCATCCCGGAACCCATGGGGGGAACCCCTCTCCAGCAGGGGGCAGTGTGGTGGGTGGAGGTGCTGAGCTCCTGTCCTGCCCCCACGCCACAGGGCGGGCTGTGTCCCCTGTACCCGTATGGGGAGGGGTGCTCCTGTGCCCTCCCACCTGTGTCACTATACTGGCATTAGAAAAGATTCAGAGAAGGGCAACTAAAATGATTAGGGGTTTGGAACAGGTCCCATGTGAGGAGAGATTAAAGAGGCTAGGCCTTTTCATTTTGAAAAAGGGAAGACTAAGGGCAGACGCGATAGAGGTACATAAAATCATGAGTGGTGTGGAGAAAGTGAATAAGGAAAAGTTATTTACTTGTTCCCTTAACATAAGAACTGGGGACCACCAAATTAAATTAGTGGGCATCAGGTTTAAAATAAATAAAAGGAAGTTCTTCACGCAGGGCACAGTCAACCTGTGGAACTCCTTGCCTCAGGAGGTTGTGAAGGACTATACCAGGGTTTAAAAAAGAACTGGATAAATTCATGGTGTCCCTAGCCTCTGTTTGTCAGAGGGGGGTGATGGACGGCAGGAGAGAGATCACTTGATCATTACCTGTTAGGTTCACTCACTCCAGGGCACCTGGCATTGGCCACTGTCAGTAGACAGGATACTGGGCTGGATGGACCTGTGGTCTGACCCCCTGCGGCCTTTCCTATGTTCACCTCCGCTCCCCTGCAGGGGGCCAGGCTGTTCCGCTGCCAGGTGGGGTCGGAGGGGCGCTGCACCGGCTGCTCTCCTTCCCCGCCCCGTGTCCCTCGCCTTAGCTGGCACTTCGGACCCCTGCCCCTTCTCGCGCATCCCGCAACGAAACCTGCCATAGGAACCAAACGACACAGCCTCGTTGCAGTGCGGCGAGCTAGTGTGTTGCACCCGGATGTTCGTTTCCTCGCTGCACGAGTACCGGAAGGACTTGGTGGTAACACTCGGAAGTTGTTTCCCTGAGGGCGGATGTCAATGGAGGTACCCGGAAGTACTTTCTCAGTTTCGAGGAACGTGTGTCTTAACCGGAAGTGGCCTTGCACGGGGAGGTTTACTAGTGCGCCACCCGGAAGTAGCCCGCGGTCGCTGCTGGTGCTGGGAGAGCAGCCGGGGAGGCCGTGATGGCCCCGGTGTCCCGCTCCCGAAGCCCCCAGGGGTCCCCAGGCTTCCGGCGGAAGGGCGGCAGCAGCAGCTCCTCGGCGAGCCCCTCGCCCCCGAGACCCAGCCGCCCCCACCGGCCCGCGTCTCCCGAGAAGCGGGGCAGGAGGTCCCGCTCCCGGGAGCGCAACGGCTTGAAGCACTCGGGCCACCGGCGGAGCCGCAGCTGGTCCCGCTCCCGGGAGCGCACGCCGGGCGGGCCGCGCGCCTCCTCCGCTCACCACGGGCACCATCACCACGGCGGCGGCGGCGGGAAGCAGTGGCCGGACTACTACGAGAAGGAGAAGGAGGAGATCCTGCGGCAGAGGCGAGCCCCAGGCCCCCATCGCCCCGAGCTGCCCCCTCCCGACCCGAGCCAGGGTGTCGTGGGGCGAGAAACCGCCTCAGACCCCTCGAAATAGCCCCGTCCCCTCATCCCCGGACACCCCGCCCTGGTCCCCGCTGCCCCACGCCAAGAGCCAGACCCCCAACTCTGGCAGCGCATCCTGGGTCCATCCCACCCACGCTTTGTCCCTACAGACGCCTCTTTCGGTCTCCTATCCTTGGTCCCACAGACATGAGACCATCCTTTTTTCCCTGCAGTGGAGGGATGTTCCCTGCAGTGTATTTTTTTAGTACCTTCTCCAGACCTGTTTTAAATGACCCATGGCTGCTCACCACTTAGCTACCATGTTCATTGCTTGTTCCACCTTAGTTTTGGGGGGACGTTTGTCAGTTTTTCCCTAATTTTGTCCATTCTAGAACCTATATAGAGAGGTAATTATAAGCCCCAAAAGACATAAAATGAAGTAGATTTGAGTAATCCATATTAATATAATGATGCAGCCCCACAGGTATTATAGGGCCCAGCTCCTTAAGCTATCATGGGTAGCCTGCAGAGGTGACAGACTTGTAAACATCACAGCCTACAGCAATGACAAGCGTAAACATGCAGTGGATTATTCTGATCAAAAGCAAAGTATTACATGTTGGAATTTGTTGTCTCTACAGATTGTCTTCCATTTTATAGATCATGACAGCCAGAGAGATGTCTCATGTAATAATCTGTCACAGACTAGTTACCTTTGCCTTTTAGTTTTTATCATAACAAATGTGTCTGTCTGTGACAATTACATCTACTTCCTAAAACAATTAATATGGAACATTATGTATGTGTCCAAAAATCATGTTTTACTAAACTACAAAGTCTGAGGATTAACTGAAGTTTGCAGAGGTCTACTTTACAATTTCTGAGACCTGCCTTGGTTACTGTCCCCTAGTGATTGAGAAAACTAACATTGAATTAAGTCTTGGTTTTGGAGGGAATTAAAAATTGTCCTTTCACCAAATATAATTTCAGAGATTAGAAATGCTGCTAAAACATAAACTACTCAGATTTTGAATATTTGGTGGGAGTAGCACATTAGATTTTAATGCAGGTATGTACCTTTACAGGAGACTAAATGAGAGAGAGCGGATTGGTGAACTGGGAGCACCTGAAGTCTGGGGACTGTCTCCAAAGGTTCCTGACCCAGAGTAAGTAATTTTTTGTGGGTTTTTTCTCCTTCTGGAACTCTGGTCTGGAGACTTATGCTAGAATAGTATTGATAGTAAATCTTACTATTACTTTACAGAAATGTTCTTGTTCTGCTTTCTTTATTCGTTGCAATTCATGTTACACATCTCCAAAGTTAAATCACTGAACGGTCATAACTGGATACAATTTTTCATATAATTCCAACAGATCAATCACATGAGGTTTCAGCATGTTGTAGATCATATAACGTTGTCTTGTGGTTCAGAGAATGACTCAGTATTAGCTATATAATAGTTTCATTCATTACTAACAGGCTCTGAATCTGCAAACAATTCTACATGTTTGATTTTGCATAAACAATCTTCACTTCAAATCATATTTCATAATATTTAAATCTTTTTGTTTCTATTCAGTTCAGATGAGCATACCCCAGCAGAAGATGAGGAGGCGAAATCTAAGAAGAGTAACTCTTCAGATTCCAGTTCAGAAGGTATTTCATTTTGACCATAGAAGTTTTTTGCACACTAATCAAAGATTGAGGGTTAGAATTTGTTCACCTCACTTACAAAGTACTGACTTCAGTAGGACTCAGTAAAGCCAGCATGATAGAGATCCATGAGAGGGGAATGCTAGACGACTGAAATCCAAAAATATGAATGGAGTGCCAGACTGTTACCTGCAAGATGAGTATTCTGTTTTCAAATCTTTACAGAAGAGAAAAAGAAGAAGAAAAAGAAGGAAAAGAAAAGAAAGAGGTCCAAAAGAAAACACAGAAAGCTTTCTGAGGACAGTGAAAGCGAGTCTGAGTCTGACCTAAACACCAGTGGTAAGAAAACAAGGCTTCTCTTAAACTATATGGTCTGAAACCTTCTATTACGTGTGTTCTTTATAATCATGTGGAATATTGCATCTGTTGTGTTGGTATTCTCACAACATTCTGGGATTTCGTACATTAGTTGTCCATTATGGGGAAGAAATCTGTGAATCTGCTGATTACAATATTCATTCTAAAGACAGATTTTTCTCTTCTTCCAATATCCATGTAAATTGTAATGAAGCTTTTTTTAATTCCACCTGTACCTGTGTTCAACTCTGTTTTTTTCTTGCTCTATTCAAGACTAATGTTGAATGGTTTTCCTTTGTGCCCTTTTCCCATTCTCATCTGAATGCCATCTCTTGTATTTAGAATAGACTCTGTTCTTGTGCACCAAATCACTCTCTCCTCTCAAATGTCTCCTTAAAACACATCCTCTATGAGGTCTCTCAGCCCTCATACACTTTGTGCAGGATGTGAAATCACAACATTCTAGCCCAGAGTCAACATACAGCCTCTGTTGCTGAACTTCAAATGCCATTCCCATAGAAATGAATCACTAATCCTGTATTTTAAATTTTCCCTGTTCTGTTGAGTTTGCAGCGTCTCTTGTTTCTATACATGGGGTTTGGCCATCAAGGAATGGTATCCTTAATTTAATCTATCAGACATTTCAGTTCAGGTGGTGATAGTATACGAGTACATTGATTAATATTGTTTTGACATTGTTTGCATATTGTAAATTACCTGGAATTGAGACCCTCCCCTCTAATGCACGGTTGCTCCTGGGAGAATTCTGTGCTCAATATTTTAAAATTCTGCAAAATTCTACATATTTTATTTGTCAAAGTAACACAATATTATCACCCCAGTTTCAGTTATTTTAGTAATTTATTTTAAAATATCTGTCAGCGAGTATGTCTGTAACAATACAGAGGGAAAAAAAGACTTGGGTAATTTTTTTATTATTATTATTATTATTATTATTTTATTATTATTTTGGACAAATAGGTTCCTTACTAGGCATGTTAATACAGAACTTCAAGTAATTCATTTAAACTACAATACAGAAATATATTTCCCACACTCCTCTGAAGCAATGCAAAGGCTTGGGGGTATCGGGTAACAGAGGAGCTAAGGGAGAGAGAAGGAGCCTGGGAGTGAAACCTGGAGGGTTGGTTATGGATGGCAGAAGTATGAAACATGGGGAGGGGGTTTGGGGGAGGAAGGATTGTTAGAGAGTTGGGGAGTCTCCCCCATGCAGACGCTGGCCAACTCTAAGCCTCTCCCATTCAATCAGGTACATTTTGCCCCAGTCGCCGTGTGTTCCTACAGCATCCCTCCCATTCAGCCCCCAGCTCAGTGCTGTCACCCACTAGCAGCTCCTAAGTCTGTGCCCAGTTATTCTCCCCCCCCCCCCATAGCCCTTTTGAACCCCAGTCTGTGACCCCACCCCAGCAGCTTGACATGCCCCACTCTGTCTATCCTAACCTGGCACCACTGGCAGGGTGCTGTGATGAACGCAGCTGGCTATTCTGGTGCCACAGCAGCCTATGGTGGGTGAAAGACGTAACTGCAGCACTTCTCCGCAGAATGTATTTTCTATTTTTTGGGCGGGGGGGGGGGGAGTATTCTGTGCCACACATGAATTCTGCATGTGCGCAATAGTGCAGAATTCCCCCAAGAGTGGTAGCTAATTACTAAGCCATTCTGGTGTAGGGTGAACTGAGGAATTCTGGGGCATTTCTGCTTTTATCCCAGGTGAGTAGCTCAGTGTTGTATGGCTTTAGTTCTCTCCACTTTACTTTAGCTGCTGTTGTGCGGGACAGGTTATATTTCCAATAAAGCTCAGTACTTTTTTCATTTTATTACTGTGGGTATTTTGATGACGGTGTGTTTGATTTTTCAGCTGAGGAAGATAAAAAGAAAACCAAGAAGAAGAAAAAGAAACATAGAAAGTAAGAGCAGTCTCTAAAATATTGCATTTAAAACACTGCTGTTTTTAAATCTGTATGCGTCTTCCATGCGGGGACAGCACTATTACAATACAGTAGACTCTCAATTATCCAGGATGATAGGGAAAAAAATAATCCTGGTTAATAAAATCCCAGATAATCACCACCCATAGGAAATATGGGGACAGGGGAGGGTTGGTTCACCAGCCACCCTGCGCTGGGGGGAGAGGGTGTTGGTTCACTGGCTGCCCTGTGCCCTGATGTGGGGAGGAGGGGGGTTGGTGTGTGCTTGGGGCTGCAACAAAGCCAGAGCCGGCCCTGTGAATTACGCATATATATATTTTTTTTTTGACATCCTGGTTAATCCATATCCTGGTTAATCCACATCCTGGATAATCGAGAGTCTACTGTATTATTTCCCTAGCCGATGAGCAAGGAAGAGCCAACCCTTCCGTGTCTCCTGTAGTTAAGGAGCCCATTGTATCATGTAATAGCCTCACTTCAGAATCTTCAGGACTCTACCTCAGGCCAACTGAATTCTGGCTAATGAAGGGCCCAGTCCAAACTTGAAAGAGGAATCTGCCAAAGAATGGTGTGTGGAACACCCAGAATGGTACTTGTTGGAGCTGTAGAATTAAGTGGTTTTTTGTGACTTACTGAACAGCGAGATATCAATTGAACCCTCCACTGGGATGCTGCTTGAAAAGCTGATCAGTTAAGCCTGGCCTCTAGCACTATTCCCTTTTCCCCGTTAGGCATATAAACGTCTCTGTCTTGTCTTTTTAACTTTGTAACAGAAAGAAGTCTAAGAAAAAGAAGAGTAAGAGGAGTAGGAAGAAATCCAGTGATTCAAGTAGTGAAGATTCTGATGATGAAGCACTTCAAGAGGACGATCTCTGGATCGAGAGATCAAGTAGGTTCTTTCTCTTTAACCCTTCTGTTATAACTCCTAGGTATTCTGTTCCGTAATATCAGTTGCTGATATGTTGGTGTCCTGCGTAACTGACCTGACTTAGGTGTGTGACAGATTTGTGCAAAGCAGAAGGAACACCAATAATATTTGTGATTATCTGTATTGCAGAAAATACAGAAGCTGATAATTTAATTGGACCAGAAGCTCCAAAAATGCATGCCTCTCAAGATGATAGGCCTTTGAAGTAAGTAGTCCTATATGGTTTGCAAAACAGATCAAATCAAGGAAATTAAACATGAAGGCTGCCATGCCAGATAGACCATGAGTGAAGGTGATGTTTTCTCAGACTTTCATTTGTTAGGGGCACTAAATCTGTGTTTTATTCTTAAACTGAAAACCATCTAGAACTTTCAGTGTGTGTACCTGGTAACTTTTGTTACAGACCGTTTGTTACATTGTTTTTAATAGAGTGGCCATGTTACTGGGTTGTTGGTTTTTTTTCAGATGCTTTCTGCAATGTAGTGATTTTATCCCAGTTTACCATTCCATTCCATTCTCCATTCAGATGCATTATTTTTTGATGAAGCTGATGATTTACAATCTCTCTCATTGATGGAAACTGCCAGAATAAAGGAAGCACTGAAATTAACCGGAGAAATGGCTATATAGGGTGATGAATTATGGGAGGTGAAGTGAGTTACTCTTAGTGGCCATTCTACCCCAGCTGTCCCTGAGCAGCAGTCGTGCTTTAGTAACGTCTTAGCCCAGAGGAAGGCATTCCTGCGGTAAATGAAAGCTTTCATTGCAAACTTCCTTGCTTCAGTTAGTCTGGAAATCCAGCATGGGAGCGAGTATTCCAGTGTGTCATGTCCAAGAGTTTGAACAAACTGTTAAGTATGCTGCTTCTCTAGTTGCATGAAATACATATCACGTAGTTGAGTTCTCAGTGCTAGATTTATCAGGTCTCCTCTGCATTCGCTCGTGATATAATTACTCTTGTGACCTCTTCAGTTTGAAACTGATGGGTTTTTTTAATTTTATTTTAGCTATGGCCATGCTTTGCTGCCTGGTGAAGGTGCAGCTATGGCAGAGTACGTAAAGGCTGGAAAACGCATCCCTCGAAGAGGTGAAATTGGCTTGACCAGTGAAGAGATAGCATCATTCGAGTGCTCTGGTTATGTAATGAGTGGTAGCAGGTAGGAGGGTTTTTTTATGACTATACTTAGCGTGAGATTTATAACTGCATGGGAGACCAAGTTGAAAGCACCAAAGAAAAGTTGCTAAGTGTGTATATTATGCAATAATCAAAAAGGTTAAACAGCCTATGACTACAAACATACTTATTAATCTCTGCTGCTCTACAGTAAGTTTGTTACAGGTATGTTTTTCCTGAGGGGAAAAAATACTCTGCAGCTCTCCTATCATCCTCACCTCCATGCCTCCATTTCCCCCTCTGTAAAATGGGGATACTGATTCAGAACTCCTTTGTAAAGTTCTTTGAGGTCTACAGATGAAAAGCCATATATAAGAGCTAGGTATTATAATGGCACTAAAATGTAAATATAGTTTGAGTTCAGATCACTGGAATTCTGATGTTTAAATAGTAGAGACGGCAGTGCTGGTGAGTTCCAGATAGCATATTGGGTAATAGGCAAGGCAGTGTAGGCTGTACAGTGCGGGATGGGGAAATAGCCTCCCAAAGAGGGTATGGGGAAATGGTTTTTTGCCTTCTGACAAATGCAATGTTCTCCTCAGACATCGCCGAATGGAAGCTGTGCGTCTGCGTAAAGAGAACCAGATCTACAGTGCAGACGAGAAGAGAGCTCTGGCATCTTTCAACCAGGAGGAGAGACGGAAGCGAGAGAACAAGATCCTGGCTAGCTTCCGAGAGATGGTCTACAGAAAGACTAAGGGCAAAGAAGACAAATAACTTTCTTTTTTTTTTTTTTTTTTTCCAATTGTACAGTATGGATTGTAAACCGTGGCTAACCCCTTCTTGTTATGACCTGGAAACAGCTGTAAAGTGCTGCAGTGCCTTCCACCCGATGGGATGCATTTCTCAGGAATGAATCATTTGTATCAAAGAAACAATTACCCTTAACAGGCTTTCCTGGACAACTCATTCACCAGTTTTAGGCAACTGCCATCAGGGGAAGTACAGAATCCTGAATGAGACTGAGGAGCACTCAGGGAGGTTCATGATCATACAAGAAGGTAATGTATTGTAATGACCTTGATATGGATGCGACAGGATACCATCATCAGCCGGGCTGCTCCTGGTGAAATTAAACATAACCATCTTCCATTTATTTTGGACAAAATCGGGCTAGACTTCACCACCATGAGCAGTAGCAAAAACTAAGGAATTCCTAAATGTCCTTTTAGATTTGAATATGACTGTTCGTTTATAATGTACTCGTGAAAAATTCTTTACACACTTTACATTTATGGTTTCCTTTTAGGTGTTTTGAGGAAGAAAACTCACTTCATAGCGTGTGGTTCAGATTCCATTTGTAAATAGAAATATATTTGTAATTTAATAGATGTTGGCTTCAGTTATTTTAAAAAGGATCACAAGCCGTGTATATTATAGAAGTAGTAACATTAAGGGTCTGGCCTAGAACCTCCAAGAGCCCAGGACATTGAATGAAAGTCTACTTCTCTACTTAGCTGCTGTCCATAGATATATCTCAGGTGGGGTGCAATAGTAACCAGTGTTCGGAAATAAATAGGTGGTAACTGAGGATGGATTTTAATTCCAGTTCTGAATTTCTTTGCTCTTGGAAATCTTCTAGATTAAACCCTTCTTATTTTAACTCCTTGTGTTTTAATTTCCTTTTTCTCAGTAGTATTAATCTTTTAAGATTTGAGGCTAGAGGCCTACTCCTGATCAGCTCTTATCTAGTGTTCCCCCATTGTTATTGGACTTATTTCCAAAATGAGTATCCTGTATATCCTTTAACTTTTTTCTTCTAGATAGATAGAAAAAAGTTAAAGGATATACAGGATACTCATTTTGGAAATAAGCCCTATATATATATATAACAATTACATATTTTACATACATGTACATATGTGTGTGTGTGCATATAGATAGAGACACACACACAATATATATATCTATAGTGTGTGTGTAAAATAGTATCTGGATGTACTTTTAAAATCCCTGGTTTGTAGTTCTGAGGGTGGAAATACTTATACCATGTGTAGGTTTCCATAAAAACCTTAGAAATCCTGTTCTCCACATCTGTTGGATTTATAAACCTTGTTTTAACGTAACATTAGGCTTAATCTACCTCTCATCATCTTTAAACTATGTATATCCTGATCTTGTAACTCTCTTCTGCTAGCTTTACCCATGTGTCTGTGCAGACCAAATTGCAAGATCAGGTCCTTAAGCTCTTGATGTTAATGTCACACTAATTTAAACCTTGTATGCATAACGTAGTAGCCAGGTACCAATACTGTAGGATCTAATTCAGAAGAGCTAGTAAAAGAGTAGGAAAGGCAAAACACAAAAGCCTATTGCAGTGCCTTTAGTTTATTTCCATATAACACCAACAGATTGTAGGTGTCCTTTTGAATTGGATTTAAGATGAAGCACGTGTTTATTTAGAAAGTTATGCTGTCCATGAGAATCCTCTTGCTTTCAATGATGTCTTTGAGCCACTTTTCTCTAAATCGACACTGTCCTGGTCTAGGGAGAAAAACACAACAAACAGTTTAAGAACAAAGGTAGCAGTCAGCTGCAAATCAGAGTTCAGTCGGCTGGAAAGAGGTCCTTTGAAGTGGGCCAGCCTATCCCCTGGAAGAATGAGGCTTTTTAGGCCTGTGTCAATGCAGCACTAATTCAGTAGGCGGGAACTAGAGATCCGTGGAACATGTCTGTGCTGGGATAAGGAACTACGCTAGCTCAGTGTGGTTTGAGGGGGTGTTTGATTTTAGGGCTGTTTCCATGAGTCGCATGGACGGGTTTTTTTAAAGAACTCTTCTATAGCCAGCTCACTTTCCTACCTCTGCTATAGCACTTTCCTTGGACGTGCTTGTGATATAAAAAGATAAATGTACCTAGATCTTGTTCGAATGCTGGTGGAGCAAGGTTGGGCTCCCAGTGCATATAAGGCTGTGAGTTGTTACTAGCATTCCACATACACCTCATGAATTAGACTCTTCGCCCTGCTTCACCCGTATTTTGTCACAAAGACCAGAAACAGCCAGAACTCTCCCTGTGGGGAGGCCCCGGCATTTGCAGGGTCACCATAGTTGACTTTTGTCACAACCACTCAGCCCTGGTGCGGGGTGGCTTAAAAAAAAATACAGTAAGTTACAGCAGCCAATAGCAGGGCAGGGACAGACAGCATCAGCCTGTTGGAACTGGCTTCCTGACAGGCTCCACCCCACCATAGCTGAGAGTATCCGTATCCATTTCTAATATAGCTGGACATACCTGAAATTAACCATGTTTTAGGCACAGTTGCTAGGGACCTCCTACACTGGTTCGTTGCTTTAAAAAAAAGCTACAGAACAAAATATACCTGTGAATGAGCCTATTTGATTCCAAAACGAAGAATACCTCAACCGGCAAGGTCTGCAATAGATGAAAATGGGGGTACAGTTCAGACATTAGGAGTACAGGTAAAGTGGGCATTTTTATCCATTACAATTCTCTCTTTACATTGTTCTAAATGTGCAGCCTTTTTATTCTGTTATTTTATTCTGAGTCAGAGCAGAAGGTATTTGTTTACACAGAATTCTAAGTCTTCCTCGAGTTGGACAGCTAGACTTGACTAAGTTTCACTACAGCATGGGAGATCTACTGGACAAACCACAGAATTGCAACTGAGTGAATAAGCAAAAAACCATCAAAGAAAGTCAGATGGTTCAGTGAAAACTTCATTTATTTTGACATTTAGTTTTGTGATAGTTCTTCCTAGTATTGTAGCACATTTGCAAACAGTGTAAAATTAATGAAAGAACCTCAGTAGCATGCACTCTAAGGTTACACTTTAGCAACAAAGGGGCAGGAAGGCCAAAGGATTATCCGTTGTAGTAAGGGTCTCTTAGGTGGTAGCATTCAGATCCCAGGCCCATTCCTGGAATATTAGTCACCGCACACTATAGGATGTTTGCTCATTTTGCAGAGAGACGGATTCAAACCAGAATCTTGACAGGGATCAAGTACTGGTCTAATCACTTGTGCAGTTATGGGCTTAACCTTACTTGGACAAATTTTGACCCACAGTTTACATACTACAATAATTTAATCTACCGCTGTCTCATTCCACGGTGTAAGTGAAACAAAATTTTTACTCTCCCATTTCAAAGGGAAAATGAGATGGATGAGTAATACTTTGAATACGTACAGGTGGTTTAATTTTGGAGATCTCGATAATGAAATAGATGCATGCTGTTGCTCGGGGGATGGGCTTCCTGCATGTTGGGATGCTCCAGCGAACCCGGTAATGGTACCTCTTGCTGTACTTCAGTTCTTCTTCCTGGAGGTAGTCTGACCAGTGAAGCCAGCTCTCATGAAACTCCCATGTCTGCTGAACATACACCACACTATAAGACTTCCACTCTCTAGTAAAGATGACTTAAGAGAAGTGAGGGGAAAAAAAGATTGAGTTGGTCTTGTTTAACTGCCACGCAAATCAAGATTGAGGGGAAATGGGAAAAAGGAAATTCTACTTTCAAACACCCCCCAATCACAGTCACCTCAAGAACTTACTTCTGCAGCATAAGACTGGGACAAATAGTTTCAAGAAGATTCCTCGAAGATTCAATGTACACAGAGCAGTGTTTGCAATAACAGAAAGTTAAAGTTAGCTGGGTTGTCAGTCTAATGCTTCTGTGCAAAACTGTGAATGTCTGTAGAATGGATTTTTCTTCATTCAGTATTCCATACAGTAGTTGACTAGGTGCATTTCTAAGTTGTGGCACTTTCTCATATCCAAAGCACCTTAAAATCCATGAACTTCACGTGATGCAAGTGACTATTTTTCCTGTCTTACAGAGGGGGACGTGAAGACACACACTCAGCCTTAGAGCCAAGTTTTCAAAATGTGTCTCTAATTTTGGATGCCTCAGGTTTTGAGCGGCCAGTGTTGGACCCAAAAGCCTGGTTTTTCAGAGGTGCTGAGATCCCTCCACTCCAGATGGGTGCAGTGAAAACTGTAGGTGCTTAGGATTTCTGAAAATCAGACCCCATCGGTCTCAAAATTTGGATGCCTAAAATTTACAGGTACTTACAAATACTGGCTCCAAGTAACTTGGCCCAGGCCACATGAAATCAGCATTAGAGTTGGGATTTTAACAGGTCACTGCTGGAGGCAAGCAGTCCACTGCACCAGAGGAAACAGTGCTGTCTTCTGCTTTGGCATTTCCTGTATTCATGTGGCATTAGACCAGGGGTGGGCAAACTTTTTGCCCAAAGGCCACATCGAGGTTGCAAAATTGTGTGGAGGGCTGGGTAGGAAGGCTGTGCCTCCCCAACCAGCCTGGCTCCGACCCTCCCACTTCCCACCCCCCTCAGAACTCCCAACCCATCCAACCCCCCCGGTTCTGTGTCTCCTGATCACCCCTCTGGGACACCCCCCCCCCCCGCCCTAACCTCCCCCCACCCCTAAACACTCCCCCCCACCCCCCATCTAAGGCACCCAGCTCCTTGTCGCCTGACCGCCCCTATGGGATCCACCGCCCGTGGACCCCACCCCACTGCTCCTGTCCCATAAACATCCCCTCTCGAGACTCCCCCCCCCCCCCCTATCCGAGCCCTCCTGGTCCTTGTCTCCTAACCACCCCCTCTTGAAATCCTGCTCCGTAACTTCCTCCCCCCAGAGCCCCACCTCCTACCCAACCCCCCTGCTCTCTGTCCCCTGACCCCTATGCACACTCCCCCCAGAATCCTGGAACCCCTGTCCCTTAACTAAAGCCCTGGCCCCAGCCTCCTTACCATGCCACTCAGAGCGGCAGGAGCTCAGGCCACGCCAGAGCCGGCCACGCCACTGCAGCGCTGCCCAGAAGCAGCGGGCCAGAGCGCTGACAGCACGGTATGCTGAGGTTGTGGGGGACAGTAAGAGAGGGGCTGGGGGTAGCCTCCATAGCCAGGAGCTCAAGGCCAGGCAGCATGGGCCGAATGTGGCCTGCGGGCTGTAGTTTGTCCCCCCCTGCATTAGACCCTCGGTTGTACTTTAAGCTCTATTCAGATTCTTGGGTTTTTCATGTAATTGTGAAAAAGTGTCTAGGGAAGGTGACCGTTAAAAAGAACCAAGGAGAGAGTCTAAACCCAGGCCCTCCAATGGGAGTTAGGCACCGAAGTCCTTCGATTTCAAATAACTATCTGAGGAGCTGAGCCTAAGCTGCCAAAGACAATCTCCTTGCATGGACCTACGTCAGTCTCATGCACAGGCCATTAGGACACAGAGCTTTGCAGATGGGAACAGTAAGGAAAGGGAGAGCACCCGAGTGTGCGAGGAGAGAGAATCACCCCAGGGTGCCATTGAGTAGTCGAAGGGCTTGCTGAGGAAGCGAACTGGGGGCAGGCTGCCCAAGTGAAGCATAGAAGACAGCAAGAAGGGTTTCAGAAGCACAAAAGGAGTATTCGGAGCTATCCAGGAACAGAAGCAAGCTCCAGAAAATGTCCAAGCACCTTCTCTGCATGACTCAAGTGCCATCTTAGTGGGTGTTCAAAGCTCTCATGTTCGTAGGCTGCCACCATTGAGAGTCAGGTGGAGAAGTTCAAACCACCCCCTCCCCCACATACACACACTTATGGGGCACTGCAAAGGTCGACTGCTCTACAAACACATGTGGACAAAGGGCGCTGGGCCTATGTTTGGCAAGTAGACTGTAAGTACTACCTGCAATAAATAAAAGATCATAACTTCACTCATCAACTTCAGAGGGAACAGGCCGTGTTGGCTCGGTGCGTTCACAGCTCTCCTGAATGAAAGACGGCTCTGTAACTTACTGACATGTATTCCTCAATTTGCTGCTGTCCCCTCGCCACTGTAAAGTCCTTGCACAAGGTCCACTGAATGTTTGCGATGATGTACTCAGCGTCTGAAAACAGACAATATGCTGCTTAAGCGGCCTGATGGGGCCCTGATCTGCTAAAGGCCTTTGAACGCAGCAGGCTCTGTACTTCAATACCTCGCTCTTTTTCTTGCAAATCTTGAAGATGCTCTTTTGCATCCCTGATTACAGTCTCAATTAGAATGTGAGCTTTTTCCTGGACGGCCGCATCTTCATCTCCCACATCCATTATCATCAGCTTTAGAGCGAGAAAGCGACACATTCACCAAGAGACGGTCAAACATGAGCTCTGGGCTTTCTCACCTCGTCTACCCCAACAGACCTTCAGCTGATCTGGAAAAAGAGCCAAACAGCAGCTGCTTTCATTGGTCAATTCCCTTCTAGCCCCGGATCCATCATTTCTAGTATATACCCACACCAAAATCTAGTCATAAAATATCTCCTTGCCAATAATAGAAAGCAACCTCTCCTACTCTCATAAATCAGGTAGGTCTAGTGCATTGGACTGAGCTCTTTGCTGCAGTAATAAGCAGAGGGATTTAGCTGGCAAGTCCCATGGACAGGAGATCGGTGATATTCTAGGGGGAATTAGGTCTGAGCCTCAGATGTGGCACTGAATTCTTCAGGTCCCAGGGGGAGACAGCGGAACTGCTCTCATGCCTACCTGTCTGAATGCACCTTACAGGTTTTTTCCTTAGTGCTGGGATCTGCTCTATCCCCTGTAGCCTGCAGATTCCCAGGGCTCATTAAGCAGCTGGCTCTCGGGGTTCCTTAAAAGAGTGTTTGCACACAGCCGTCACCCTGGCAACCCTGGTGCCAGCCAATAGAAAAACAGAGTCCATGTACAGGCATTCCATTGTGTTTTAAAACCAGAAAAATAATTGCTTAACCTTGAGCCGTTCTGCTCCACTGTGGTGGCTATGCAGATATTGACAGTGTCAGGAGGGGTCCTCGTTCTGCTCCCACTGAGCAGCATCAGGGCCTTAGACTGGAGCTCCATGGAGCAAACTCTGGCTTCCTCTGTGCTGTACCAAGTATGCAATAATAACCCTACCTAGCAGCACTTCATTGGCCACTCTTCATGGGAGAGTCCCGCTAAGGAACAGGTAGCCAACATTAGCAGGGAGATGGATCTCAGGACCCAGTGAGCTTTTGTCATCGCTGCCTTCTATGGCTGTATGACTTACAGCCCCTGCAATGAACACCTGCCATGGATAAGCAGAGATTGTTCAATCCCTGGTTAGCCTGTGCAGAATTTCCTAGATTCCTTGGACAAGGACCAATGGCCAACTTTTGAAAAATGCCCTCTGATTTTGGGTGGAGCAGTTTGTGGGGTGTCCAACTTTAGACACCCCACAAACTGCTCTTCAGAGGTGTGGAGGTTGGAATCTATGGGAGCTACAGGTGCTTAGCACTCTGAAGATCAGCCTCTAGGTACCTAACTCGAATTAAAATCAATAGGATTAGATGCCTGGATATCTTGGTGGATCTGGCTCTTGGTGTCTAAACCAGTGTTGCCACCATGCTGTTTCCTTGTCAGTGACGCGGTTTGGCTGGGATTAGAGCAAGAGATGACATGAGAAGCTGCAGGACTCTCACAATCTCGTGAGTGGCCAACAGAGGGCGCTGGGGTCAGGTCTGTGACAGGGACCTACAGGATCTTTGCAAAACACTACCTGAGTGGAAGTGTCCAGTGTGCTGGGTGAAAGGGAACCTGGCAATAGGCAGGGTCCAAGCAAAGAGATTCTCTCTGGATAGGCTCTGTTATTTATTTATTTTCACTCTCTCCCCTAGCATCTAAAGTCCCAGTGGTGGGGGCAGGGAGGAAGTTTATGGGTGCCAAACAGCTGGCATGTTGATTTTCTGGAAGACTTAAGGGTTATCGGACCCAAAGTGGCCCCGTCTGGCCTTTCACCAGCTGCACAGTTTAGCTTGGATGGTGAGGAGCTCCATAACATCAGCACCAGAGCAGGGACTTCATCCTTTCCTTCTCTCCCTTGTGCCCTCCTCCTCAGGTTTCGCTCCCCGATCTTCACACACACAACCCCCTTTTTTCATCATCTGTTCTATCTCCTCCCTTCTCGCTCTCCCTCCAGTGTGGTAGCTGACCAGCTTGTGACAGGATCTTTGGGCTTTGTGTTTAATTGACCCCCAGGCTGCCTCCATCTTTCAAAAGAGAGGCTGAGGCAGGAAGCATGATGAGTTGGTCATGGACTGAAAACAAAGCCATGTGATCTGAGTTAGCCTCTACACCAGCTAACCTAGAACACTGTGTCCTTATAGCTACCCCTTAGGGTGTTCTTAGAAAAGTATTGGGGTTTTAGTGCTTAGCAACACACAATATTTTAAGACTCAAACAAGCAATTGGTCCAATCAGAGCCCCCTCCAGATGTGGGGAAATTCAGATCTAAATGTTGGGACTAATTTGGGTCAAAGTTCTCTCTTATACTGCAGTAGAGCTGGGGGAGGTTCATTTACTTCAGTACATGTACTTTTATTTCATTTTTTAAAAAATATCTGCATGAAACCGAATTTGGAGGCAGTTCTATTGCCAAGCCATCGATTAGAAGGAATAGTCATTATAATATCAGAGGGCAGCGCAGCTTTCCCGGGATGCATATGTTAACCATAACCTGATTTTCAAAACTGCTGAGCACCCTTAACTAACACTGTCTTCAGTGGGGTCTTGAAGTGTTAGTGTTTCAGAAAATCTGTCCCTTCCCTTCGTGAAGAATGTATCTAGGGAGGGCTGATTCTCCACTCACACTGCCTCTTTCCCAGTCGAGTTCTCCTGATTTCCCCCAGACTGAGCAAAGCGGATCAAATCTTCTGTAATTTAGTGGCTTTTGTTCCCTGTTTTGCACTCTTGATACCCCACAAAGGGGCCAGGGCTGGTTTTCTCTTTCCTTCCCTGCTTGCCTCTGCCTACAACAAACTCCCTTCCCTTTTCGTGACTCTTTCATCTTCCTTTAATCTCTCCTCTCTTAGCCTTGTGAAGGCCGCTGTAAATTTCTCATCAGCAATGTGAACAAATGTCCATTTGTTCTTGTCAGGGTACAGAGAGCACCTGGCCAGCCTTGGCATTTGCTATAAGCAGAGGCTTTGAAGGGAAAGTTGATAAGCCCCTTCATCTTTCTTATGATGATGTTCAGGAATTCTGACTCATGCATCTTCAGCAGCTCCCCTGCATTTTTCTAGTACTGTACTAACTCCAATTTGGCTGGAAAGCAATTTTGTTTTGGTCAGTGAGTCTAACCAGAGTAATAGGAATTCAATGAAAAATGTCACTTCTAAAGGTGTAGATTGTGACCAGTGAATTTGCTGTCAGTTGTAGGTAATTTCACTGTGATTAGTAAAGAGAAAGTCACGGATCCTTCACGTTGCCAGGCCCTGGGTTGGTTTTGGCATCACTTACTCATGAAAGATTAATGCCAAAGAGCAAGCCGTTAGGACACAGAATGTAGGGAATGGACGGTCAGGGGATTGATAATGAGGATATAGAGTCTTTAATCTCTAGAACAAATTTGTTTACAGTCCAGGCTAGTAGTGACCAAAAATTACTGATAGCTGCTTAGTGGCCTTTCAAAGCAAAAATACCAAAGAAGTGGAGGAGCGACATGGGGGTTAGTCAGAGAGCCCAGCAGTCCTGAATGCATGAATGGGGAGTGGGTAGGGAGGACAAAGGCAGGAGAGAAGGATGGCTTACGTTTTTGATTTGCCTTCTTATAGAGCACCGGTACTGATAGGGGAACCTCCCTTCTTTCCCAACTAATGCTCAGTTTATAGAGAGGGGACAACTTTGTGAAGCTTGCATTCGTGGGGGGCTCAGATCTAGAGGTTTGGTTCAGACCCATCTCCAGCAAAAAGCAGAAAGCTCGCCGTATTATTTATCCCTACAGCATCATGAGTCTTGGTCTCTACACAACACTTGAAGGACAAGGTTCCTGCCCTGGGCTGCTTACAGTCTCTCAGACCAGTAGAAAACCAGGAACAACTACAGCACAGGGAGGATGGGAGACCTCTTAGCAAGCCGATTAACATAGGAAAGCTGGAGAAAGAAGTGGGTTGTAAGGAGGGAAGTGAAAGCAAAATAGCCTTGGTTATTCTGAAAGATCCCTTGTGCAGATAGTTAATAGCTAGAAATCACTGGAGACAGCCCTCACTCAGACGGCGTGTGCGCAAAAGGCATTCAAATCCCCAGGCTAGAAAATTAATTTGTCGAGGGTAAGTGACTCAGCAGAGCCCTGCTCCTCTTTCCTCTGTCTTAGTCTGCAGTCAAAGAGGATTTATTGTCGATTCAAAGGCGAGGCAACCGCTTGTCCCCCACCCATGGCTCGCTGGAGTCCTTCACTTCTCCTTGGCTACATCATCTTTTGGAACATTATTCGTCTATGTGTTGCTTTTCCAACTGGAGCCCCAACATCAGCCTGTGAGAATATGATGCCTGTGCATATGGGGGTCCAGCCCCAGACAGGTCCAGCCCTCTATGAGATCCAGGTTGATGCATCTTCCTTCGTGAACAGGCAGCCGATTAATGGTAATTAAGTTCCAACTTCTTAGCTGGATTGGTAAGATTCACTTCAAATCCGTTATTTCTTCAGAGTTGTTTGCATTTGGAATGCTTTCTGTGTAAACGGATCTTAGCGAGCTTTTCTTTTTCCACCATGTTTTCTCCCTAATACGTGTTTAGTTAAACTTCTGTTTAGTTAAATGAATTAAAACAACCATGAACAGATCAATAGGAGAGGGTCAGGAGAAACAAACTGAGAACTACATGGAGCTGAGATGCTGACATTACAAACACTATGCGAGTTATTTTAGTCTGCCAGGTCTGTATGCCAAGCAAGTAATCATGATCCGTCTGCGTTCTGTTATAGTGACGCTGATAATCTATTGATGAATCAGACAGAAGTTAGCTCCTCATAGTGTTAGATAAATTATGGAACCACCATGAAATCAATGTCTTATTAAATCCTATCCCCCCACCCCCAGTTCTTCGTAATCGTCTCCTTTCTAAGCTGAACAATCCCAGTCCTTTTGGCTGCTCCTGGAAGCGGTTCCATACCTATAATGATTTTCATTGCCCTTCTCTGCACCATTTCCAATTCTAATGTATCTTTTTGGAGAAGGGTGACCGGAACTGCCTGCAGTATTCTGGGCCTGTCTCCCTGTACTAGGCCTGTCTCCCTGTACTCCCTTTCCAAGGCCAGGAAAGGAGAAGGAAGCCTTACGTGCCTGCTCAGAAGCCCTAGGAGCAGCATTTAGGAGTTGGGAGAACAAGCTGAAGATGAAGATTTGCTCCCTGCCCCTAGCCCTGCTTATAATCTCAATGGGAGCTGCACCAGTTACCTGAGGACAGAATTTTACCTAAAGCCTTTTTCATAGCCAGTCTCTGTGGTACTTGTCTTGCCCCAGGCCCATAGTAAAGGAGCACCTCACCCTCCCTTGCAGACCCCTGTGAGACAGAGAGCTGCTATCATCCCTGTTTTGCAGAGGGGGAAATCAAGGCACAGACAGACTAAGTGACCAGCCCAGGGTGCCACAGGAAATCAGTGGCAAAGAGGGAATTGAGCCAGCGTCCCCTAAATCCCAAGCTGGCATACTAATCACTGGGCTCTTTTTGTAGACACAGCTGACGTGCAAAGATATCTCTGGAGTATCTTTGGAGTTGTTAATGGTAGAGACTATTTGAGAAGTCCCAGTATGGGTGACTAACATGCGATAGATGAATCTACTGTCTTCCAGTTCAGATTGTAGGGCTGGGATACAGAGGCCTGTTGCTGGAAGCTCGCACCTTTGGCTCCACTGCTGCACTTGGCACTTGGCAGAATCCTGCCAATAACAGTAAGTTCTTACAGGTAAGCTGGGAGCTCCTCATTTCTAGCCTTATGGGGCAGTGTGACATAACTACTGTGAAAGTAAATGTAGGGAGAGAGAAAACGTACAACAGCAAAGGCAGCTGGGAAACAGGAGACACAGTGAACTGTACTGGGATCTCCGCAGTGGAGCAGCCAAGCTGGATCCCCAGTGAAGCAGCAAGCTCCGCTTCTCTCTCCCCCCTCTCCCCCCCATCACTGAGTTGTAGGAGAATACACACAGAGATGTGATGCAACCTGAGCAACCATTAACTCTCCCTGTGCGTGCTCACTGCAACTGAGTGCAACCATGGACCTTCAGCCAAGATAGCCCAGCTATGTTGCCATGGCTTGGAAAGGTACAGAAGGGATTGCCTCCAAGCAGCTGGGCAGAATCCACAGGTTTGCAGGGCTCGGAATTCCTTCTCCACAGCTCCCTGTTCATAGCACAGCTCGCTGGAGACCTCAGAATGGGGGATAGAAGGGCCAGTGCTGGAGCCCTGTGCCTTCAGGAGCTTGAGCAGGGTGGGAGCATTTGAATTGATCAGGGCATGGTGCATGGGATGTCTGTTACCGGGGCTTTCGGTGAGGAGAGGGGGAGGTGGTTGTTGCTAAGGAAATAGAATTTTTGTTTGTTTACAAATTGATTGTACATGCGCCTAGTAAGTGGTCCCCAAACTTTTTCTGTTGTGAATCTGTCCAGTGGGCTGGAAGCGGGTGCCACTGCCAGGAGCCAAAGTGGGGGCAGGGCCGGGCCCAGCGCTGCGGGTAGAATAGGGCTGGATAGTGTTCCCTCCCTCCCTCCCCATACCTACTGGGGGCTGGTCCTAAGGTCTGTCACACCCCCGCCCAAATGTTCCTTCTGTATCGCCACAGTTTGGGGACCACTGACCTAGTGTGTGCAACAGGTATACTATTCATTGTAATTAAACAAGTAATACATGGATTGATGTTCTTTTCTTTGCAGTGCTCTGGAAACCCAAAAGGTGCGATTACTCATTCGAACACTGAGTTAAAAACAAGCCTGAGCACTTATTCCTGGCTGCCCCCAACATCTGGTTGCCCTGCCGTTATTATATTCATGTAAGCAGCTTCATGAGAGTTCCTTTTTAAATGAAATCCCCTCCCTCTCCAATGGATGTCTCAAACATGTTTTCTTTTTTTCTCTACCTAAGTGATTCCAGAGCATAAATCCCATTGACTTTCAGGGTCTTGTGCTCCTAAGCCACTTGGATGCTTTTGAAAATTTCACCCATAATATACTAGGGGCGGCTCGATCAGCAGCAGGGTGTCCCCAGACAAGCGAAAGCTGCACATAACTAAGCAGTGCTGAGTCACACCATTCGAATTACAAATTCTATTAAAACAGAAGAACGTTGTCATACTGCTAGACCAGAGGATACTCCAGGAATAGTATTCTGATCCTTTCTGGGAGTGGAAGGATCTTCAGTTGGGAAGCCATCGACCAGCAGGGTCTCACTTTTCTGCGTGCAGGAATGGGTGGATTCACTTTTCCATGAGGTTAGGCTTATACGTTATCATTTCCTAATGAATTTGTGAGCAAAGCAGCAATGCCATCATAGAACAGCTACTGTGAGTTCCTGGAATATCTTTGTGGGGGAGGAGGGGGAATTCTTCCCATTTTATACCCATGTTACAGTTTTTTCCTTTTGAACAGGGCAACTGTAGCACAGTCTCGTGGAACTTACTGGCTCAGTGTCAAATCCAAAGTGATCTGGAGAGGTGAGTAATTAGTGAATTAATCATTCCAATTTAAGGCAGTGGATTGCATATCTAACTGCCATTAATGCAAATGGGGGTTGGGCGGGAGGGAGGAGACTGATGACCACACTAGTATCAATGTTGCCTCAACTGTGTAATGAAAACTAATTCTAAATTGAAGATAACATCCATTGTTTTCCAAACTACAGATTCTAAAGCTACATGTGATGCTGCGAAGTTTACATGGACAGTTACTGTTGTGACAATGATGTCTTTCCACTTACTGCTTTTGCCTGGCTACTTATATTAAGTGTTGGAGTTTCAGAGAGTCTATTCAATGACTAAGGAACAAATACAGACCCTGTATACAATCACTGCATTTACTTCTACCATGAAATGGAATTTGGAAGCCTAAGGCCTTTGTCTGCACACATTATGCGGTTTTTAAACTATACCAATATAGTTAAAATAATACAACCCTCTACAGTGCAGTTATGTTGGTACAGCTTATTCCCTGCAGCATGGTATACAAGTAGAACAATGTCCTCTCTAGTGGGTATTACCCTCACAACCCTAACCAATACCATTTTAATATTACATGACCTATATGTAGACTAGGACTACGGTTAAAGTTAAGTACAAAGCCATAGTGAAATCTCAAAGCAGCTAGAAGTGATCTGAGAAACAAAATCAACACCATGACTTCAACTCCATTCTAAATTAGAATCTATATAAGATCAAACACCTTTGATTTGTTTAAGGAATGGTACACATTAGGACATCACTACAATATCTGTATACCTTTTCATTATACATCAGTAGTATAAAACATCTTTCAAAATTAAGACAATGGCCTGCTTCAATAATATAATTATACCTCAGTTATTTTACTTTAACTAAATAGGCATTTTATTAGCTAATGGTACATTAACAGCAGTGGTACACTCCAGAAGTAATTTTTTAAAAGGCTGGTCGTGTCATTAAATAATGACTATTGCTACTATTTTTTGCAGCCTCAACTTTTTGAGAAGGGTCACCTACAACTGATCATGTGACAGCAGAAGTTGATGCTTTTAACAGCTTTGCAATGAATATGAAGTTAAAGCTTAGCATTGCTCATTGTGTGCCAATCTCATGAGGTCAAGAATCAGAGAGGTAGCTGAGTTAGTCTGGAATTGTAGAAGTGACAGAGTCCTGTGGCACCTTAGACTAACTAAAGTACTGACGCATAAGCTTTCGTGCTTATGCAGTGTATGAGGGGGGACATGCATGCAGTGCATGAGGGGGGACACAACCTCAATAAATGGTTATTTTTTCTATATACAGCATCTTACTAGTCTTAGTGTATCTGCAGTGTGTTATACAGGTTACTGAAAGTAGCAGGTATATAAATAAAATAAATTTAACTCTCCCTGGCACTCCACTAACTTTTGTTGCAAGTTTCTTAGCTGAAAGCATATCTATAACTTTAGGGTAATTGCCTACCTCTCGTAGGTATTCCTTTTTGCATGTTTGATTACGTAGTGTTTATGGTTGGCTGTATTTTCAATATACACCTTTTATACCAATAAAACAAATAGAGAAACCCACTTTCATTTTCCAAGTTTATGTGCAACATGTAATACACTGCATCAAATATAAATGCATGTTTACTGGAGCAAAACTGCTTTGTACAGGAACTAGGACACTTCACTCAACGAGTTGCTTCTTAGTCAATGTTTTCCAATCCCTGAAAAATAAAAAGTGAAACACTTGACTACCGATACAAAATTTACACCAATCTACTGCTCTGTTTACGTTTCTCAGAAAGTACACATCAACTTAGTATTCTTTTCCTAACCATAAATTCCTCGGCAAAAGAAGTTTGCATGTTTTTTGGACGATGCTATTTTTAAAAAAATGGAAGGAAAGAAGCACTAAAAGTACAAGGGTGGTGTGGTAGCACTAGGCAAATTGTAGTGATAGCATCACAAAAATTACAAAGGGAAGAGACACAATTCATCAAGGCTACCCTGTGCAAATTATACCATCCCTACCTCCTATAACTGGAAGTGATCTGAAAAGATTTTTCAAAGGAGTGTTCTTACATCAGACATTTAAGTCTTGTCTACTCAGAAACACTCTATGCTAACTGCAAAACCAGTGAAATTACATCACTTTAGTGGAGAGTGAAAAGATGAGCAATTCAGAGGCAAAGGAATTTTGTGACTGTTTAAAATTTCTTTGTTAACCCCTATTTCACTTTAATGATTAAGGCTTGGTGAAAGGATGTAACAAATTAAACTTTCCCTTTGACTAATGTGACCGTTCATAATACACATGCGTAGAAACATCCCAGGGACCCCCTAGAAAAAAAAACCAGGCAATTTCTAATAAAATATTAGAGGTTTTCTTTGTATGGTAGAAAGCAACAAATGCAGGCACTTAAAAAAGCCCTTTGCATGTCATCTTTAAGTACTAGCAGTAGTAAGTCTGCACTGAAGATATCAAGTGAGAATGAAAAAAACCACTAATGCTAAAAAAGTCAGCTTTGGGGTTTGCAAAGAAGATTGCATCCAGATTTGAACCAATCAAAGCAAGACAGTCCATTGATTAGCTGTAAATCAATAGATTAAAAATAAGCCCCTGTTGTCTGCACCAGTTAGCAGGTTAAGTTCTACTCTCAGTTACTGTTCAAGACTGGTGGATTTCTACTGAACCAGCAGCTAGTGCTCAATGCAGAGACCTACAACTCTCCTTTTCAACGCCTGCTTAGTTGAATTTTGAGGCGTTTGAATTTGGCAGAGTTCAGCTGCCTCGTGTTTACAGATCCGTTCTCCCTGGGGAGGAATTTACCTTGGAGCGGAAGTATTGATTCACCCCCGACACCCGCCGGTCTCTTTCCATCAGCTCCCACTGGTAGGGATAGCGAGCGATTCTCTTCTCCTGCACACACACAGCAACGAGTCACCGCCCTGGGAGAACGGGGCTCGGACACGGCCCGGAGAGGGGAACAAGCGGCTACCTCCCAGGAGACGGGATCGTGCTGCCGGCTCGGCAAAGCCGCAAGTCGCTCCCGGGGTGGGGTAAGAAAAGCGCGCTGCTGCCTCCAGCGGCCCACTCAGCTCAAGCACCGTGCAAGGGGATGTCCCCCCCAGCTCCCAGCAGCCCCCGCTCCACCCCCCCCAGCTCCCAGCAGCCCCCGCTCCACCCCCCCCAGCTCCCAGCAGCCCCCGCTCCACCCCCCCCAGCTCCCAGCAGCCCCCGCTCCACCCCCCCCAGCTCCCAGCAGCCCCCGCTCCACCCCCCCCCAGCTCCCAGCAGCCCCCGCTCCACCCCCCCCAGCTCCCAGCAGCCCCCGCTCCACCCCCCCCAGCTCCCAGCAGCCCCCGCTCCACACCCCCCCCAGCTCCCAGCAGCCCCCGCTCCACCCCCCCCCAGCTCCCAGCAGCCCCCGCTCCACCCCCCCCCAGCTCCCAGCAGCCCCCGCTCCACCCCCCCCAGCTCCCAGCAGCCCCCGCTCCACCCCCCCCAGCTCCCAGCAGCCCCCGCTCCACCCCCCCCAGCTCCCAGCAGCCCCCGCTCCACCCCCCCCAGCTCCCAGCAGCCCCCGCTCCACCCCCCCCAGCTCCCAGCAGCCCCCGCTCCACCCCCCCAGCTCCCAGCAGCCCCCGCTCCACCCCCCCCGCTCCCAGCAGCCCCCGCTCCACCCCCCCAGCTCCCAGCAGCCCCCGCTCCACCCCCCCCAGCTCCCAGCAGCCCCCGCTCCACCCCCCCCAGCTCCCAGCAGCCCCCGCTCCACCCCCCCAGCTCCCAGCAGCCCCCGCTCCACCCCCCCAGCTCCCAGCAGCCCCCGCTCCACCCCCCCCGCTCCCAGCAGCCCCCGCTCCCAGCAGCCCCCGCTCCACCCCCCCCAGCTCCCAGCAGCCCCCGCTCCACACCCCCCCCAGCTCCCAGCAGCCCCCGCTCCACACCCCCCCCAGCTCCCAGCAGCCCCCGCTCCACACCCCCCCCAGCTCCCAGCAGCCCCCGCTCCACACCCCCCCCCCAGCTCCCAGCAGCCCCCGCTCCACACCCCCCCCCAGCTCCCAGCAGCCCCCGCTCCACACCCCCCCCCAGCTCCCAGCAGCCCCCGCTCCACACCCCCCCCAGCTCCCAGCAGCCCCCGCTCCACCCCCCCAGCTCCCAGCAGCCCCCGCTCCACCCCCCCCAGCTCCCAGCAGCCCCCGCTCCACCCCCCCCGCTCCCAGCAGCCCCCGCTCCACACCCCCCCCAGCTCCCAGCAGCCCCCGCTCCACACCCCCCCCAGCTCCCAGCAGCCCCCGCTCCACACCCCCCCCAGCTCCCAGCAGCCCCCGCTCCACACCCCCCCCCAGCTCCCAGCAGCCCCCGCTCCACACCCCCCCCAGCTCCCAGCAGCCCCCGCTCCACCCCCCCCCAGCTCCCAGCAGCCCCCGCTCCACCCCCCCCAGCTCCCAGCAGCCCCCGCTCCACCCCCCCCAGCTCCCAGCAGCCCCCGCTCCACCCCCCCCAGCTCCCAGCAGCCCCCGCTCCACCCCCCCCAGCTCCCAGCAGCCCCCGCTCCACCCCCCCCAGCTCCCAGCAGCCCCCGCTCCACCCCCCCCAGCTCCCAGCAGCCCCCGCTCCACCCCCCAGCCCCCACCTCCAGCTCCCAGCCCCCCCCCGCTCCCACCTCCCAGCAGCCCCCGCTCCACCCCCCCAGCTCCCACCTCCCCCAGCAGCCCCCCCCGCTCCCACCTCCCCCAGCAGCCCCCCCCGCTCCACCCCCCCCGCTCCACTCCACCCCCCCCGCTCCGCTCCCACCAGCCCCCGCTCCACCGCCCCCAGCAGCCCCCGCTCCACCACCCCCCCCCAGCTCCCAGCAGCGCCCGCCCCACCTCCAGTAGGGCCCGCTCCACTCCCACCGTCACCCCCAGCCCCTGTCAACGTCCTCTTCCCCTCCCCCCTCCCGTCCGGAGCCAGCCCGGCCTGACCTTGCCCCCGTTGAGGTACCGGTGCACCTGGGTGTTGGTGAGGCCGGGGATGGCCAGGCACGCGAACACGACGGCCACGCCGGGCAGGATCTCGTACCACATCTCGGCGTCCGCTACGCTGACAGAGCTGACCCAAGACCGGCCAACGCGCACGCGCGGGTAGCACCGCTCCGCATGCGCATTTAGCCCCGCCTCAGGACTACCCCCAGGGCACCGCCTACCCATCATGCATCGCGACGGCGGGCCCCCGCCATTGTGCCGAGGCAAAGACCGCCGGGAGTGTCACGAGTACGACAGCGAGAGGGCGGGGCTAGGGCCCCTCAGTGACTCTGGCGGTGGCCGCGCTACGGATGCCCGCAGCTTCCCATGGCCCCGATGACCTGCCTGCTGGGAGCAGGCCGGGAGCGGCCGCCTTCTTTGGCCCCAGTGCATGCCGGGAGCTGCCATCCCCACGGTGCTGTATGCTTGAGGAGGCGGTTCGTGGCCCTTTAAGGCTGTGATCCCGCGAGAGGCGCAGCGGCCAATGGGCGAGAGGGGGCGTGGCTCGGTGGGCCGGAGAAGGGGATGAAGGAGGATAAGGAGAACACTAGGCCTAAGGAGAAGCGGGCGCCCGGGGGCCCCCTGGATCTCCGGGGGGGCGGGGAGCCCGAGCGGCCGAAGGACAAGAAGGAGACGCTCAGTAAGGTGAGGCTGGGGGCGGGGCCGTCCCGCGTTGCCGGGGGAGCCGTCGCTGGGCCCCCGGTACCGCCCTGACGTAGCTCGGGGCGGGCGCGTGCTGCTGGCGGCGCTTCCCCCTCGCCCGTGCCCTGGCGGGCTGCTCCGGGGAGCCCCGGGCCGGCGGGGAGCGCCTCCAGGGGGCCACGCGGGGACAGGCCGCCCGGGTAGCTACTCACAAACGCGGCGAGTACCGGGCCTTGTCTCCGAGACCCGCCGGCTCGCCCAGGGAGCGACTTTGGAGTGTTGTCAGCGCGCTGCAAAACCGGGCCAGGTGGCGTCCGGAATCACTGGCCGCCACGTGGGAAATGCTCGGCCCAAGTCACTGGCTCAAAGCAGCCCCTGAGGGAGTGGTAGACTAGGGACCGCGGCCCAGGACTCTTGAATTCCTTGATCTAATCCCTGAGCCACATTCCCTCAGGACCTGAGGCTGCTCCCCTTGGGAAGTGAATGGGACGAGTCGTTTCTTTGACTTAAGTGGGACCTGGATCAGGCCCCCAGTCTTTCTGTGCTCCCTGGAAGAATTGTGATGTTTCTAGGTCACTCAATAATTTGGATATAAAAATGGCATCACTGGGTGAAATAGATTTTCCCCAATCTCCACGTGAACCACAGTGGTTGACTTAGCTTTGTTATCCTATCCTATGGCATCTTTCAAGTAACAAATCTGAAATAAAGTCAAGGGCAGGTAATAATTTTACACTCTTTAAAAATCTTCTGTTAAGGTGGTAATTCGACGCTTGCCTCCCAGCTTGACCAAGGAACAACTTGAAGAACATCTTCAGCCTTTGCCTGAACATGACTATTTTGAATTCTTTGCTAATGATTCCAGGTACAACATTTCAGGTTGTTTTTCATGTAATTCTAGTATGTCAATTAATTTACACTTGTCTGTAGTGTATATAGGTAAAATCATCAGCAATTAGCCAGCTTCATTTCCTTACACATTGCTATATTTTTATCTTTTTGCAGTTTGTATCCTCACATGTTTTCCAGAGCATACATCAACTTTAAAAACCAAGAAGACATAGTACTGTTCAGGGATCGCTTTGATGGTTATGTTTTTGTTGATCACAAAGGTGAGTGAACATAAAACTTGGTTATATACAAATATGTTTTAGTGCTATAATTATACTTGCGCACCAAACATCGAGATTAAATACATGGTGCCTGCATGTAGTCTTTTAAATAAACTTCATAACACTTTTTGTAGTAGGTTTTAATAATAGCTAAAAATAATAAGAATTTAATTCTCGTTTTAAAGCAGTATTAGTGCTAAATTTTCTAAACAAACTGCATAAGAATTCCAACTCATTAGATTATATATGTGTAAATTAATTAACAATATCCTGAAATGACACTTATGTGGTTTGTTGGGAGCATTTAGCACCCAATACTAAAACTTACTGGTGATTTTGCTGATATCCTCTAAAATATATATATTCTGGGTGAAATTCTGGCTCCATGGGAGTCTTGCCACTGTTTCCAATTAACTTCAGTGGGTTCAGAATTTCACCCTTAAACTCTTGGTTTATTTGGATATTTTTATGGATGAAGATTAAAGTAAAATCTCTCAAAATATACATCTTCTACCAACCAGTTGCTTTTTGTGAAATTGTACTATGACGATTGAAGTCTCGATTATTCATTCAGAAGTGGTCAGCTTCATGTTTAAATTATCAATTTTAAATTACCTAGATTCCCTGAAGCTACTTTGTTTTAGAAAAAAAAAAAGTCATTCACTATATCTACCTTATGGGGTAGATACATTGAATCCATGCAGGCTCCTGTGTTGTTTCTTTTGAAAGACACCTTTGGAAACCAAGTTCTTCTCTGTTCTGGATGGTCTTTCTGTCAATCCTATTGGATATAGTCAAGAACAGAAATTTCCCCTTTCTCCATGTTCCCAATCTAACACACATGCTGTCTTAATGAATGAAGCAGGAAATGGCATGTGTGGTGGGTGGGGGGGACAGCATGTGATCATAATGCATAAATATCAGGATGCTGAATTAAGGTTGCCACAGCAACCTTGGCTCTGGCATTTCGTAACTTTTGAGTATTACATTTTGCAAATTTAACTTTCTTTTAATATAGTTTATGTATTTTGTGTATCTGATCACATGATACATTTCCTAGCTACTCTCTCTTTTATTTGTTCTAGTATTGTTTCTTACCAACATGCCCCACTGTCCCTCCCCCAATATAATACACTTTCAAGAATTTAGGGGATGTGGGAGGGTTTTTTTTTTTTTTTTTTAACTGTGGTGATTAAACAGTTTAACATTTTACATTTAACAGGTCAGGAGTATGCTGCCGTAGTAGAATTTGCACCTTTCCAAAAATCTGCAAAAAAGAAGAATAAGAAAAAGGATGCCAAAACTGGGACTATTGATGATGGTATAACTACTAGAGTTGTTTGCATGCATATGTGGAGTTCTATGTGATACATGCTATCTGATAACAGAAATTTTAATTTATTTTTGTGGTGTCCTAGTGTAACAATATAATGTTTGATACTAAGTATTTAACGTGCAACAATTACATTCCGGTTATTCAAAATAATTGGTCTATTGTACTATAACAAAAGTACTTAAGAATCAGTGGTAGTCATGTTAGTCTGGATTTGCAAAGTGACAGAGAGTCCTGTGGCATCTTAAAGACTAACAAAATATTGAAGCATAAGCTTTTGTAGGCTAATACCCACTTCGTCGGGTGCGTTTAAAGTAATTATTGATATTATGACAATACCTAGTTGGGTGTCAAGGGATAGGGTCCTAGGTAACACCTATACATGTAATGAAAAAATGGTCCCTGACCTAGTTAGCTTTTGCAGGCTTGGTACACTAGAAGAAAAACAAACTGCAAAACCAATAAAATATCTTAAAAGCATGCTGTGGAATAAAGTTGTTAAAATCTTGCATTATTACTATTAAGTGTGTACTTTACAAAACAGCCAGACATGGTCCCTCCCTCAGAGTTTGATTTAAGTAGGCTAAAGACCAATATCATGCAGCAGCTCATAGGACTGTGTAACTCATTTTGTTTGTTCGTAAGTTTAAAAATGCAGAAAGGCTATTGAAACTCCCAGAAGAGGGGTCAGTATGTATATTTTTGTAGCACAAACCGATCTTTCTCTCCAGATCTAGAGTATAAGAAGTTTTTGGAAAGTTACAGTGCAGATGATGAAAAGTTAACATCGACTCCTGAAACACTACTAGAGGAAATAGAGGCAAGAAACAAAGAGTTAATAGGTATGAAAACTGATGTCCTATACATGAACCTCTTCTCACAGTATAGGAACATATACAAAGTACAATATTTTGTAGGTTTGACTTTTGAGCTTTGGAGACTGAATAATCTAAAAAGGAATGTAGTATCATTAAGTCCTTAGAGTAATACTACTAGTGAAGATCTACTTTATTCATCCTTGCTCCAGTTATACTAAATTGCATATGCAGTAGACTCTGGATTATCCAGGATGATAGGGAAAAAAATAATTCTGGTTAATAAAATCCTGGATAATCCCCATCCATAGGAAATATGGGGAGTGGGGGTTGATTCACCAGCCATCCTGCTCTGGGGGGAGGGGGTGTTGGTTCACTGGCTGCCCTGCGCCCTGGTAGGGGTTTTGTGTGTGTGCGCTTGGGGCAGCAGCAAAGCCAGAGCTGGCCGTGTGAGTTGCGCATATTTTTTTTGACATCCTGGTTAATCCACATCCTGCTTAATCCAATTCTGGATAATCAAGAGTCTACTGTAGTAATCTTCTCCGCTACCTCTACTAAACAGTTATGTTATGTGCTGTTAAGTTCCAGTGATGGGTGCATTGGCTCCTTTAATATTAGTACTGTGGGATGGGAAGTGATATATAAATGTAAGTTACGACTCATTTAGTTTAGCTAAAATATTACATGAGGAGACGTAGCCATTTATAAGCAAATGAAGGGTATTCATTTCAAGGAGAGAGAGAAGTTGTGGTACAAGTAAGACTGAAACTGAGAAAAACCTAATTTACTGAGAAGTCTTTTACATCTAACTTTTATAAAAACATGTCTTGATATTTGTAAAGGCAAAAATATTTATATTCTTAATGTTTGTTTAGCTAAAAAGACAACTCCCCTTCTGAACTTCTTGAAAAACAAACAGGTATGATTTCTCTGTAAAATCTATATAGAAAAAATTTTAGTTACAGTTTTTGATAACTTGCTCCTAGAACTTGGGTATGTACAAGGATGTCTGTATAGTAAGATTTTCTTTTGTGGTAAGTGAATCTAAAGACCTTGTTTTAAATAATTCTCCCAGACCTACAGAATTGTTTAGGCAGGTGGGAGCACTTCCCGCTTCTTTCTCTCCTCAGAAGAAAGTTGTGGATCGTTTTTTAAAAAAAAAAGGGGGGGGGGGGAATTCCCTTTAACTATTTGTTCTGCTACAGGACTGCATCCTGCTGCCTAACTGAATCCATGTTGCTCAGCAGAGAAGTGTAGTGGAGCAGATCTAGCAGTGCAGCTGGACATGCTTACAGAGGAGAAATGTAGTGTGTATAGGGCCTTAGTCTAATGATTATGTTTAAAATGGGGTGGGGTTTTCTTATACTCTTTATCCCAAATACATGGTGTAGCCTGGGTTTATGCTTAACAAACTGTGTTTAGCAGGGATTGATGCTGTCTTCCACAGTATTGGTCTCAAGCTGTATTTTGCTTAATATGATTTCATGACAGTCCTTGTCACAGTGGAACACTGAGCCATGTTAGCTGCAGCTGTGTGAGTGGCAAGTCCTATGATGTATAAAATACATTTTTTAGTTACCAGGACTTAAGTTAATGCCCTCTTGGTGACTTCTCTCCTATGAACCTATTTTTCGTCAAGGTGTGTTTAACTTTTTAGGGTGGGTTCTGATGTATGGGTGTTTTAATTTTAACATCCATTAAAATATGGAGTTAATGATTTCTGAAATATACATCGTAATGCTGTTCCAGTGAATTTTGAAGCTTTCAATAAGTTGCTTAAAAGTAGGATTCAAAGGGAGTTACAAATGTTTTATAAAGCTGTATATTTTAGAGAATTTTTTGTCTTTTCAAGACATGGTATCTTATGGAACCTTTAAAACTAACTTTTTTTCTAATGTGGGAAATATGTGATTTTTTTTTTCCTCCCTCCCTCTTCTAGAGATTGAGAGAAGAGAAACGGGAGGAGAGGAGAAGAAGAGAACTGGAAAGAAAAAGACAAAGAGAAGAAGAAAGGAGGAAATGGAAAGAAGAAGAAAGAAGGAAGAGAAAAGAAGCAGAAAAACTGAAGAAAGTTGACAAATGCCCAGAGAAAGAAAGAGATAAATCAAAGGACGAACCAAAGATTAAGGTACAGAACATGTCATTTGTTATAGACTGTTTTCCTCCCCTTCCCTGTAAAATTTGCATACAAAATGTGTTCACTGAGTACTTATCCAAGAGTAATTCATGATCTTGTAGGAGTAGACTTGTTCTTTCAGAATGTTCATGCTTTTGTTAAAGTACAGCAAATATTTGTATGTTGATTGTTAGTTGCTTTAGTTTATCTTTAATAAACAATTTTCATTTGAATGCTTGTGTATATGCTTTTGTTCCCCAGAACATAATAATTTAATATAACCTGAGTAACTGAATATATTTGATTACTATCTTCAGTGTTTGATCTTGTTCTGATACTGTACGGGGAAATGAATCCTATTCTGGGATTGGGATAATTATTTTAGTTGTAGACACTGGTACCTCTGAGCACAGTGACTGTGGAAATAACTATTTACGGATGTATGTATTTCTCATGTTAAGCAGGAGTCACTTCAGCCGAGTAGCTGAATTATACTGTGCTGCAGGGTAGAATTAGAATGAGTCTTTGATTAAATAGAATGTATGTTTTTCTTCACAGCTACTTAAGAAACCAGAGAAAGATGAAAGAGACTTTGAGAAAAAGGAAAAGTTCAAGAAATTGGAAAAAGAAAATGTGAGGGAGGAAAAGGCTGCTGGCGCACTAAGCAGTGTGTCAGCCAAACGATCGGATGGAGAGACTAAAGAGGAGAAGGCAAAAAAGTTAGTATCCAGTACTTGGTATATATGACTTGCCAAAAGAAACCCAACCCTTCTAGACTAGAAATTTAAAACTTAGGCTATGCTGTCTTGGAACAGCTTTTGAATTCAAATGGAGTATTTTGTCTGATCTGAATTGTTTAGGAGAGCGTACTCCTAATGGGGGTCAGGGAGTGGTCCATTTAGACTTGAAGTATTTCATATCTATTCATTTAATGGACACTTGGGCTTTCAATTGAAGATATTTACGAATGGAGCCCAGCTCAGGAGGCACAGCCCTTGGGCAAAGATGGCTTTAAGCCACCTCTGTGCCCTCAAAATTCTAGGGCTGGCTTTGGGCTTGCACAGTCTCTAACATAAAAGAACCGCTTCATAGACTGCACTTAAAGCAGCTTCTGACAGCATAGGGGCCACTTTAAGCCCACAATACTCAGCATGCATATCCCTTTAGAGGCTTTGGCAGGAAGGAAAAGTTTGGCCATTCTTATGCCAGAATGCAGCTCAGAATGATGACCATGTACTGCAATAACTAATCCTCACATCATCCATGTGATGTATACAGGTGTGGGTTTCCCCTGTGTGTCAGAGGAATGAGGCAGAGATTTAAGTAATTTCCAAGGCCACAGAGGTGGTTAGTCAGCTATGTAACGGGAAGTCCCACATTTCTAATCTGTAGTGTTCTCGCTCATTATCAAGGATTTTATCTTCAGTGCAATTATATTTTACTACAGATACAGAAATGATTGTAGGCTTCTAGGATATTTTAACTCTTGTCTAAAATCTACAAATCCGTGTCTGACAACACTGATGCAAATTTGGAGTAGTATTGATTACACCAGACCTATGATTTTGATTATCTACTCTTCTAAGATTAATTTCTCGCTGCATTTTTGATACAGATCTGAAGATGAATATGGAAAAGATTACAGGGACCGGGAGAGAGACTTTGAAAGAGAGCGAGACTATGAGAGACTGCAGCGGGAGAAACAGAGACGCCAAGATGAAGAGCGTCGTAGGCAGAAGGAACGCTTTGAGAAAGAAAAAGTTTTTAGACGAAAAGAAGAAGAGGTGAAAAAGGAGATAAGCTCATTCCGAGAGAAAGGAAGGAGAAATGATCTTCCAGACTTTACAGGCAACACAGAAAAAGCTGAGAAAATAACCAAAGATGACAAAAAAGAGGATGCAGCTAAGAGAGATCGTATCAGAAACAAGGTGCTGTCTTTTTTTTTTTTTTTTTTTTTTCTTTAAATTCACGCCCACTCTATAAGGCCTACTTTTGTGGTGTTATGTAAATGTTAATTAAGGGGAGGGCCATGCTATTTCTTCCCTTTTTAAAAATTTTTTTTCTCTTATAGTAATTCAACTGTAAACTTTGCCATCATGTATGAGGGGAAAAATAGACCGTTCTTGTAAGCAGCTAGGATTAACTTAGTATTGGCAAAATTCTTTATAGGAATTATGTACAAGTCTGGCTGTTATTGGCAAGTTCTGAACAAAAGTGAATAAATGTCCTGGCCAGGAGATACATTTTGGCTTTTTAACTTTTGTGTCACCAGAGAATTGATATGGTAGGACCAGATTCTTGCAGACACTGAGTGTGGGTTAATGCCAGAAAGTACATCTCTGTAAGTGAGAGAAAATGGTATAATAGGGACGGGCTGCCTGCCTGTTATATCTTCTCCAAAACAAGGCAGAGACTGCTGCATCAGGTATAAGAGAGGCACCGCTATGCAGTGTCATAGCACAGTCCCTATATTAACGTACATATCGTTCTATATGTATTCCTTCCATTCCTAGGAATACATCCAGTTTAGTAATTCTGGATTTGCAGCATCTACAGTGTGTGTGTTTCACATTTTAGTTTAAAATTTTTTCCTTGGGAGAAGCTTTGAAATTTGCTCATGTGCTTGAAGAGGGCAAACTGAATTGTTGTTTTAAAATACTTGGGTACATAAGATAAAGTAGTGTTCTCATCTGTGCTATTTGAGCAGTTACTCTTTGTCATTGAACACATTCAGTGACACCCAAGTATTACAATTAATAATGGTTTGGGAAAGTCTGAAGTGGACTGTGGGTGTCCTGTTTTGCTTTTATTTATTTATTTATTTATTTTTTAGTATCAGCCCTTTAGAAAAGATAGGAAGTAGTATGATGCTTTGCCTATAAGACAGTGTGATACCTTCTGATTTATTTCAGGATCGTCCAGCAATGCAGCTATATCAGCCAGGAGTTCGAAATCGAAGTAGACTGTGTTCTTATGAAGAGATGGCTACAAAGTCTGCGGACCAAGGAGCAGATAAAAAACAGGAGAGTGAGACCAGTAATGCAATAGAAGAGGAGTGATTAGCACACAGGCCTTATGTGTTCTGTTATCTAAGCAGCCAAAGAGCATGTACTACGCAATCCAGAAGTGCCTTCAAAGAGAAGGAACAAAGGAAGAAAAGAGGACATTGTGCTGTTGGATGTTTCTGGTTAAAAATCCTCAGAATTTGAAATGTTCTCATTGTTGTTGGAATTTATTTTCATAGCATCAGACTACAATGGAGAAGAAAATGTTTGCAAAGTAGAAAAGCTTTTTGTGGCCTTAAGTATGAGAAATGCGAGTCATGTGGTCAGGAGGATGACACCTAGATCTAAAACCAGAGCTTTTTTGTAAAGCAGTCTTGAACCAGGGTTTGATACACTTAAAAGGAGGAGCAAAGTTAAAGCTGTAGTTTTGCTCAACAGCTAACATCCTATATTGCTATGCTGCGTGGTCTTTGGGTCTGAGACTACAATAGTTACAAATAAACAGTGTAATCCTAGCACTAAGACAGAGTTCTCAGACTATGGTAGCTGGGCCATCAGTGGTCTGGGGAAGCCTTTCCTGGCTTTATGCAGAACAAACCTTTTCAAGATCGAAGCAGTAGGACGTTTGGAAAGTGGGGGAAGAGAGGCCTTATAAAGAATCTTCCATGTAGGAAGTGGGTTACTGAATGAAATGGTTGAACTAAAATATTACAGTGTAGAAATAATTTTGTTATTACTGGGTATTTCCTCTTTTGATAAACTGTCATGTAATGTCTGCCTACACGGAAACTTTTTTTTTTTTTTAAATTCAGTATAGCTGTGTAGAGTGTTGGATTCTTTTCAAGCATTCCCTCTTGTTTTCAGGTTCTTAAAAGTAGGAAACTTGCCATTTCAATCTCTGCTTCATCTTTCCTGATCTGTTGGAGTGTTATTTCACAGCCAGAAGAAACTTCACCAATAATGATCCTCTTTAAGCTAGCAAGTTTTAGCCTTAGCTATTTTGTACTAAAACCAATAAAATATCTCAAAATATTAAAGATACTTGAATGTATTTGTCTTCGGTTAGACTTTTCTATTTGGGGGCATGACTGAACTAGTTTTATTTAATGAAGTGTATTTATCCTTTATCAAGACTTTTCATACTAATATTGTACATTAGTTAAGATTGTCAAATGACCTCAAACACAATAACAAAAAATCCCTGAACAGCAGAGAATACTAAACTAATACGTCACTGTTGCTAAATTATAGTGCATAATGTTACTTCAAAAAATATATATAAATAGATCTGTTAGTAGAGAGAAACCTCCCAAATGCAGAAATGAGTCCTTCCTTTACTACTATTAATAACTCCACCTTTCCCCTACTTTTCTCCTTAAAAAAAATTAAAAAATACCACTACCTCTGTTAGCAGTTAGGGAAGAGCCACAATGCTCTTCTCTATTTCTTTCCTGGCTGGCTGATCTTAATCAAAGATGATATTTTCTTCTGGGAGTCCAGGGTAATACCCCATGACTGGAAGATAGCTAATGTAACCCCAATATTTAAAAAGGGCTCTAGAGATGATCCCAGCAATTACAGACCAGTAAGTCAGTACCGGGTAAACTTTAATTGAAACAATAGTAAAGAATAAAATTGTCCGGCACATAAATTGTTGGGTAAAAGTCAACATGGTTTATGTAAGGGGAAATCAGGTCTATTACAGTTTTTTGAAGGGATTAACAAAGGTGGAGCAGGGGAATCCAGTGGATTATAGTGTACTTAGATTTCCAGAAAGCCTATGACAAGGTCCCTCACCAAAGGCTTTTATGTAAATTATCTTGTCACGGGATAAGAAGAAAGATCCTTTCATGGATGGACAACTGGTTAAAAGACAGAACAAAGGGTAGGAATAAATGATAACGTTTCAGACTGGAGAGGACCAATCCCATTCAACTTACTCATAAATGATTTGGAGAAAGGAGTAAACAGTGAGGTGGCAAGGTTTGCAGATGATACTAAACTGCACAAGATGGTTAAGACCAAAGCACACTGAAGAGCTTCAAAAATATCTCACAAAACTAAGGGATTTGGCAAGAAAATGGCAAATGAAATTGAATACAGAGAAATGTAAAGTAATGCATACTGGAAAAAAATAACCCCAACTACCCATATAATAAGATGGGGGAGAGGGGAGTAATTTAATCGGGAAAAAGATCTTGGCATATTTGTGGCTAGCTCTCTAAAGATGTCCACCCAGTGTGGAGCTTAGGAAAACAGAAAGTTAACTACTGGAGTTGCAGTTGGTCCCTGACTCGAGTGTTTGCTGCACTAATCTACAAATAATAGTAGAGGGGTATTTCATTACTGCAAATCTTAGTCAGAAAGTCTGTTTTATATGTCTGCTAAGATAAAGGAGACATTTCTAGCAGAAAACTACCCCCACTGTTGTGGCAGGAAATGGTTTAATACAGATTTTTTTGGGGGAGGAGGGGGGGAAAGCTACTGACTACTATGGCTTTTCTGTACATGCCTCTAGTGCTTCTTTATGGGTATGTTTACACTAGGGGTCTGCAACCTTTCAGAGGTGGTGTGCTGATTCAGCAAAATTTAAGGCTTCACGTGCCAGTCTGGAAGGAGCGGGGCTTTGGACAGAGTGAGGGGCTGAGGGGATTGGTCTGCCCACTTTGGGGTCGTCCCCCCCCCCCCCCGTGGCCCCTGCCAACCGGGGCCTCAGCCCACTGCCAGCCTGGGTGAAGGCGCTGAGGGGCAGGCTCAGCTCGCTGCTGCTTTGGAGTTTCCCCTGCAGGCTTCTGCCAGCCGGGGTCCCGTTACCTGCCCACTCAGCTCCTGCTGCTAGCCCTGGTACAGGGAACCTAGGCTGGCAGGAGCCTGTGGGGGAAACCCCAAAGTGGCAGCGAGCTGAGCGCTTAACCCGCGTCTGCTGTGGGGTTTCCCCCACAGGCTCCTGCCAGCCTGGGTTACCTACAGCCAAGCTAGCAGTGGGAGCTGACTGGGGCAGGCGGTGGGACCCCAGCTGACAGGAACCTGCAGGGGAAACCCAGGGGAAATCGGCTGTGCCAGCAATGGACACAGCCCCTACACTGAGAAGCTCACAAGGAATGGCCACTGTGTAGGGCAAACTTTCTCAAAACTGCTAATGCATCATTTTTTTAAATATCCACCAAAAAAAGCAGGTTTTCGATGGTGAATTCTGTTGTATTTTAAGGAAACAAAAGATTTACTCAAAAAACAAGAATGCATTAAGGCCTGGTCCCCTTGGATTTGGTAGGTCCTACCAAAACAACACTGAGAGAATACTCAGCTTGGCGGCGGGGGCTGGTTTGGACAAGATAGCTGGGCTCGGTCTTCGGGGCGGGTTACCGCGGGGGAGAGCTCGGGATCCTGCGCCTTACGCGCTGTCTCTTTAACGCGGGGCGGGGCTGAGCGCGAGGGACGAGCCTGCAGTGCTCCCGGGGGGGCGCTGGGTGTCGCTGTCCCCGCGGCCGCCTCCCCATCATCCCTTGCTCTCTAGCCCCGCCCCCTCCTTTCCTCCGCCGCCATTGTGGTGACCGGCTCGTCGCGCCGCGCCGCGCCATGGTGAGACAATCCAGCCCCATCCGCTGCCGCGCGGGCCGATCCGCGCCCGGCCCCGGGCCCCGCGCCGGCGGGAGGCCCCACCCGCCTGTCCTCGCGTGGAGTCGGGGGAGGGGGACAGGCCTGGAGGGCGCTCGGTGCTGCTGCGGGGATAGGGCCGCGGGTCGGGGCCCACGGCTGGGCGAGGCGGAGTCCTCCCTTCCCCCGCTCAGTCGGGGACGGAGGCCGGCTGGGGGCAGAGCACGAGGCCAGCACACGGGGCCTTGTGTTGAGCGCTCCCTGGCCGGTCCAGAGCCGCCCCCTCCCCCGGGACATGCGTGGTAGCGTTGGCTTCGGAGCCAGGATTTGTGGTCCCCACTGTTTGCGATGCCCACTGAGCGCTGCGGGATGGATGCGGGTTTAGGGTCCCATTTGGGGTATGTTGCTCCCTCAGCTCCATGTTGTCAGGCCTGGTTGCACTAGGTTGTGTGAGACTAAATCTATGGAAGTGACCTGGTGCGGCTTTGGGTAGGTTGAATCTGATGCAATGTGTCCACGTGCTCCGTTGCACCAGTTTACCTCCATCTGTTTACCCTCCCCACTGATATTTCTGTGGGGAGGCCAGTTCTCCCAGGCTGCATCTGTAGGGAGGTCTCTGAATGCAACTTATAGGGGAGAGTGTCTCCAATGTCTTCCTTTTATCTTTTCGTCCTCAGTCGTCCCACAAGACATTCAAGATCAAGCGATACCTTGCCAAGAAGCAAAAACAAAACCGGCCCATCCCACAGTGGATTCGCATGAAAACTGGCAATAAGATCAGGTAAAAACAGCTGTTGCTTTCTGAGAGGTCCCAGCTGTGTTGGTTGCAATTGTGAAGGTCCATGACTGACACAGCTGGACTTACCAAAGCCCCTAGTTATACAAGCTCCATCTACATTATGAGTAGTGGCAGGTGGATCCAAGAGTCTTGTACTCACAGATGTGTTGTGAGGAAAGAACATCTGTGATTACGCTGAGGACATCCATCCCTGTTCCTGGAAAACAGGGTCTGGGGATTCTTACTACTACAGGATTTCTTTCATTGGAGGTCTGGGGATGGTGATGGGCTAATGTAGGACGTTTGGAGGATTTGTAACCACAAGTCGTTACCAGAATGCAGTTGTAGACTAAAATACTGTCCGTCCTGTTGTCTTCTATTGTTCACAGATGTGTTGCATGTTGATACTTGCTTGTGCTAAATTCTGAATAAGGGTAGCTTAGTCATGGAGGCAACGTCATTCACGGATTCCGTGACTTTACCAGACATCTGTGACTTCTCCAGCTGGAGCCGAGCTGTGTGAATGTGTGTGCGCACGCCCGACCCCGCGGCTTCAGCTAGGGCCAAACGTACTCCACACACACCATACTCCACCCCACCCCTCCGGCTGGGGTCTGCGTGCCCTCCGCCCTTGGATGCAGCCACTGGAGCCAGGTTTGTGTGCCCCCCAGAGCACCTTATCAGTAAAGTAACAGGCCATGGGCTCCTGTCAGTTTTTGTTCAAATTCACAGTCCATTTTGGTCAATTCATGGTCATTGAATTTTAAAAATAATAAATGTCATGATTTCATCTATTTCAATCTGAAATTTCATGGTGGTGTAATTGTAGGGGTTCTGACCAAAAAAGAGTAGTGGGGGAGAGGGGTTGGAAGGCTATTGTACGGGGAAGGGTGCAATACCATTACCCTTACTTCGGTGCTGTTGCTGGTAGAAACACTGCCTTCAGAGCTTGGAAGTTGGAGAGCGGCGGCTGAAGGTAGAGCAGTGCCAGCAGCAGTGGAGAAGGAATGAAGGCATGGTGTGGTATTGCCACTCTTCTGCATTGCTGCTTGCAGAGCTGGGCCCTCCGTCAGCAGCTGTCACTCTCCAGCCACCCAGCTCTGAAGGCAGCAGTGCAGAGGGTGGCATGGAATGGTACTGCACTCTTCTGCACTGCTGCTGGCGTGGTGCTGCCTTCAGAGCTGGGCACATGCCACCAGCCGCCGCTCTCAGACCACTCCGCTCTGAAGGCAGCAGTGCAGAGGGTGGCATGGAATGGTACTGCACTCTTACTTCTGCACTGCTGCTGGCGTGGTGCTGCCTTTAGAGCTGGGCACAGCCGCCGCTCTCAGACCACTCAGCTCTGAAGGCAGTGTGAAATTTAGGGCGGCCCCCCTAAAATAACCTTGCTACCCCTTTGCAAACTACAGCAACACTTCAAACAAAATGGTCCCGGTGTATTTCTCTTGTATGTGGTCTGCAACACGATGTTGTTTGGCAGAGCAAGTGCTGCATTTCTTAAAATGCCTTCGGTTTATTCATATCCTCAGCTGCTGCAGGTGAAGTACCGATCTCTGCAGGAAAAACTCCTTCAGTTCAATTGTATATGTATATTTCTATATTTTACTTTTTTTCTGCTGCTGGATCCCCTTTTTTCTCAGAATGAGTGTAGCTGATGGTTAAAGCAGGAGGCTGTGAGTCAGGATTGCTAGGTTCTCTTGCTGTCACTACAGCTAATTTGCTCTCTGTTCTTAGGAAAATCACTTTGCTCTGTGCCTCAGTTTACCTTTTTTGTCAAGGGGCATAGTACCTATCTGGCTGTGTTCTAGGCATGTTGAGCATTATATTACTAAAGTGTATAATTTTTAATAATTTTTGTTTTCCAACACTTCATGCACCAAAAGCTTCAGTTTTCTGCTCAAAGTATTTGATAAAGCAGGCTGCAATTACAGTGCTTCATTCTGTGGGAGTACTGCCATTTTCCTGCTGAGAGTAACTCTGTTAATATTGCTTTTGATTTCACCTATGCATTGGTGAAACCACTCATCATTAACATGTACAAGTAGGACATTTACTGTCTTCAATTATGCAGGTTTTGAGTGAATGCTTTAGTGGATTTCCATGGGAAAGTTCTTTCTCCCTGCTGCAGTGCATTGCTCTTGTATTCCTGGATATCTGTTGGGAATGTGAATGTTTTGTTTTGGTGAAAATGGTACCTGTGGTGGTTTAAGAGCTAGCCAGTTTTTTACTGCCAGCAATGAACTCATGAACTCTAGGCTCTCTGTGACTGTCTTTTCTAAAAGTGGCACAGTGTGTGTCCATGCTCTGTGCTACTGTGTCTAGGTAAGTTTGCTTCTGGGACCTTTCACCTTTTTTAAACCTGCGGATATTATTACACCAATATGGGTTCATATACCTAGTGAAAGAGGAAAGCAGCTACATACGGAAAATAGTTTTAAAAATGAATATGAAGTAATTTGCTATTAACATAATTAATTGACAAATTCCCAACTAAACCTTTACAAGAGATTCCAGCTGCTTACTAGTGGGTTAATTTCTGAATGTGATTGTGGTCTGCGTTACAAGTGTGACCTGATTATTAAGTGTGCTGCTTTTGTTTTAGGTACAACTCCAAAAGGAGACATTGGAGAAGGACCAAGCTAGGCTTGTAAAAAGCTGCTCTAATGGGAACTCTAATGGCACGTGTCTCTCCTGCCCCAAGACTGGAAATACACATTGCTACAAAACCACCACTGAGCCATTTTGTGGTGTTGAATCTTGTTGTCCCCCCACAGTCGCAAAAACCAAACCAAATCAAACTGCAGTCTTGAAAGATAACTTTAATAGACTCTTTGGAATATTATAACTGAAAAATTAAGACTGTTCAATTAGTGTTCTTTATTTCTGTGCTCAGATATAATGACTTAATTTGTATTGCCAGTTTACGGGTTTGTTAATAAATGAGCATTATCCTTCGAATAAATGATTCTGGCTGAATTTATTCCATGCATTGCTTGACAGGTGGGTAATCTGGAGAAAAATGCGCACGTTAATTTCAGTCTTTAATCAGTGTGTGAGAAAAGATCCTGCCATCCCAGTCTCTATCTGTATGGTTTGAAATGAGCAGACAAAAGTAGTATCTCCTCCTTGTACCCATTTGCCGTAATTCTACATTAACAACCAAACTTTGGATGCAATTTAGAAATATGAACTTGCTCTTACTTAAAAGAAAATGTCAATCTCTACTGAGAAAGAGCTAGCGAGGGTCACACACGTAGAATGTGAAAAGGACTCTACATGAATAAGTAAAATAATCAACCCATTCTAAAGCAAACTTGAAAATCCCTATTTACTGTAACATTCCATCCTGTATTGCAGGGTGTGATGGAGAAGGAATACTGGGTGGGTGCCTCGGTTTCCCTGTGCATTTCTTGAGCTTCTATGTGAAGGGATAAGAATGTGTAGCTGATGCAAAGCAGAGCCTCTCTGCAGGTGTCCATACCTGAAGCTGTAATCTGACTCCAAGTGGGGGAGGTCACCTGACCTGGCTGAACCAGGGGGAGGAGGGTCTGGAGAGAGAGTGACTTTCAGTTTGGAGTCTGCAGCTGTCTGGAGAGAGGGGTTTGAGTCTCAAGCTGGGTGGGCAGAAGGGAGGCAGACCCAGGCAGGCCCCCAAAATGGATCCAGCTGAGGGGTTCGGGTACCTACAAGCTTGGTGTTAAGACCATGTACCTGTCGACAAACCTGTTTTACTGGCTGGCTGAGAGTCACGTTTGACTGGATTTGGGGTGCAAAATCCACGGGCTCCCCCAGGACCCCGCCTGGGTGAGCTCGCTGGGGGAAGTACACAGGGGCAGAAGGTGCTGAATGCTCTGAGGTCAGACCCAGGAAGGTTGAAGTGGGTACCCGTGAAGCTCCTCGCCTTGGAAACAGGCTGCGTATGGAGAGGGGACACTTTCCCCAAAGTCCTGACTGGCTTCCTAGGGAGCGGTTCCAGAGCATCGCCCCGGGCACTCTGTGACACGGATAGGCAACCTATGGCATGGGTGCCAAAGGTGGCACACGAGTGGATTTTCAGTGGCACTCAAACTGCCACTGGCTGCTAGTCTGGGGGACTGCATTTTAATTTAATTTTAAATGAAGCTTCTTAAACATTTTTAAAACCGTATTTACTTTACATGCAACAATAGGTTAGTTCTATATTATAGACTTCTAGAAAGGGGCCTTCTAAAAATATTAAAATTATTACTGGCATTAAATTAGAGTGAATAAATGAAGACTCAGCACACCACTTCTGAAAGGTTGCCGACCCCTGCTGTATTGTCCTGGTGCTTATAATTGCTGTATTTTATCTATGACATCTTGCTACTATGTAACAGTCTGTTTGCTTTATTCTAATATAACCCTTTTGTATCAGATTCTTCAAAGGTATTTAAGCACCAGTCTGCAGTGACTGGGATGTTGTATATTCACCAAAATTGCAAGCAATGTACATTACGAAAATGAGGCATAGAGCAGTCCACATGCATTGGCCATTTCTTCACATTCAGCGTGGTGCATAAATTGTTTTAGGTTGCGGATCCAAAAGTGATGTATTAGGAAAACCTCGCCCAGTTAATTTTTTAGTTTCAAAGAGTCAGATTTAATTTTGGAAACTTGCATTTGGATAGTCCCTTCAATCCACACAAGATTTTGAAGGGATATAAAAAGTCAACAGAGATATTGGGGATGACTGGAGGTGAACATCTTTCCAGTTAGGGTTCTAAGTGTAATTTAAACACGGAAAACTATCTCCTCTTCTGATCAGTTATCAGCAGAATTGAATGATTAATGCTTCTAGTTACAATATTAAAAAAAAAAAAATTGTTTCGGAAGGTTGCTCTGTGGAAGTGGGGAGGAAGAGAGGTTGGGAATAGAATTAGTTGAGTCATCAGTAATACCTGCACTCTGCAGTAAGCACTCTTAACTAGATGATGTTGCAATTACATGGCACCTTGCATGCAAAGAGGGAAGTTTTACAAAGATCTTTCTGGGGGGGGGGACTGAAACCCAGCAAGGTGATTTGCTCAAGCTCGCACTGGTGCCCTGTCTTGATGCCCTGCTAGGGTGACCAGAGATCCCGGTATTTGGGTCTTTTTCTTATATAGGCTCTTATTACCACCCACCACCTGTCCTGATTTTTCACACTAGCTATCTGGTCACCTTACCTGCTCTGCTCCCTGTTGGGTCTGGTATATACATTCTGTTTACCTGGAAATAGCTGGTGTTTTATTTCTGTGCGCTGATGTAGCTGAGCCCAAGCTAGCTTGGTGCTGAATGGAGCAGAGGAGTGAGCTGCAATTGCTGTCCCTTCCTCCCCGCCTCTCTCTCATTCACTGAAAGCAAACAGCATTCCTCAGTAATGGTCATTTTGTCCCAGAGCAGGTAAGCATGCAGGCTATCAGAAACAGCTTTGAAAGGGCATGTCCACATTCCTACAGCTGATTCCAAACAATGACAAGAGTGGCCACTTGACTTAAGGGAATTATGGGATATTTCAGGACAGGGCCGGCGACAGGAATTTTGGGGCCCCGTACGCTGATCGTTTGTGGGGGGCCGTCCTGCCGCCTGCGGGGCCTCTCCCGCCAGCCCCGGCCTGTTTCCCGCCGCCCCCCTTCTCCCCCCGGCCGGTCTCCCACCGCCCGCTGCCCCCCGGCCCTGTTCTGACCCCGCGGCACGCAAGGGGCACAGTGTCCCCCGCCCCACGGCAGCGTGGCCGGGTTGCTCCCTGCCCCACGCGGGACAGTGGACCCGCCCCAGGCCGAGGCAGGACATGCACCGCTCCAGTCACACCCCCCTCCCCCCACATGCGCTCTCCCCCTCTGGGGGCCCAGAGCTGCCGCGCGCTGGGGCTCCGCGTGGCCTGGCCGGGAGAAGCAAAGGGGGGCGGGGGGAGGCTGCTGGGGGCTGGGGGAGGGGGCTAATGAGCGCTGCAGCGACTGCCCGGAGCCGCGTCTTGCTGTGCAGGCCCGGCGACAAGGGGGTACAGCTGTGTACCGGGCCCGCCCCAGACTTAAGGGGGCCCCCCTGAAGTCCGGGGCCCGGTACAGCTGTACCCATTGTACCACCCTGTCGCCGGCCCTGTTTCCGGAAGTCAGTCAGAGTGCAGTAATGCAACACCTCATTCACACTGACGCTGGGGCATCACAGCCAAGACCCATCAAATGTTATTCCTCTTCCCGAGGTGGAGTACCAAGAGCACTCTAGCTGTGGAGTCAGAGCGCTCTACGTGTCTTGCCAGTGTGGATGGGGAGTGAGGTACGCGCACTAAAGCTTCTAACCTGCCCAGGTGTCATTGAGGGCCTAATTTGGCCTGTAGGATCTTTATTACTGGCGATGATGCACAGCAAGAAAAAAAACTAGCTTGAGGCTCAGAGTCCCTCTTATATTTCCAGGGCTGGCAGCTAGAGGGGAAACATCATTTTCCCTCAAAGTGAAGTCTAGTGAAGATGAGCATGAAACTCCAGATGGCCATTTTACAGTCTCTCCTCAAAGCAGACTCACACTGTAAATCAGGGGTCTCCAAACTACGGCCCGCGGGCCGGATGCGGCCCGCGAGGCCCTCTCATCCGGCCCATGGAGATCTTTTTGGCTCTTTGGAATTTTTGGCTCTTTTGAGCTTTTCGCTGGGACGGCTCCGTGCTGGGGCCTGGTAGCGCCGCGCGGGCCGCCAGCCGCGGGGCCGGGACGCGCCGCGTGCTCGGCTGCCGCCGCGGGGCCGGGACGCGCCGCGTGCTCGGCTGCCGCCGCGGGGCCGGGACGCGCCGCGTGCTCGGCTGCCGCCGCCGGCCAGGACGCGCCGCGTGCTCGGCTGCCGCCGCCGGCCAGGGACGGCTCAGAGCTGGGGCCGGGACGCGCCAAACCTCCACGCAGCTACAGGGGGCGAAACAAGGAGCCACCCACTGCCAGGCGGCGAACCGGTCTGTGGGGAGAGACCGGGTTGAGCGGGTCAGTTGGGGGGTGGGTGGGAGGGAAGGAGGTTTTGGGGTGAGAGACCTGGCTGGGTGGGTCATTTGGGGGGGGGTTGGAGGAAAGGAGGTTTTGGGGTGAGAGACCTGGCTGGGTGGGTCATTTGGGGGGGGTTGGAGGGAAGGAGGTTTTGGGGTGAGAGACCTGGCTGGGTGGGTCAGTTGGGGGGTGGGTGGGAGGGAAGGAGGTTTTGGGGTGAGAGACCTGGCTGGGTGGGTCATTTGGGGGAGGGGGGTTGGAGGAAAGGAGGTTTTGGGGTGAGAGACCTGGCTGGGTGGGTCATTTGGGGGGGGGGGTTGGAGGAAAGGAGGTTTTGGGGTGAGAGACCTGGCTGGGTGGGTCATTGGGGGGGGGTTGGAGGAAAGGAGGTTTTGGGGTGAGAGACCTGGCTGGGTGGGTCATTTGGGGGGGGGGTTGGAGGAAAGGAGGTTTTGGGGTGAGAGACCGGGCTGGGTGGGTCATTTGGGGGGGGGTTGGAGGAAAGGAGGTTTTGGGGTGAGAGACCTGGCTGGGTGGGTCAGTTGGGGGGTGGGTGGGAGGGAAGGAGGTTTTGGGGTGAGAGACCTGGCTGGGTGGGTCATTTGGGGGAGGGGGGTTGGAGGAAAGGAGGTTTTGGGGGGAGAGACCTGGCTGGGTGGGTCAGTTGGGGGGTTCATGTGTAGTGTTCATGTGTAGTGAACAGGTGTTCAGGTGTAGTGTTCAGGTGTAGTGTATCAATGTGTTATTAAATAATAACTGAATAAAATAATATTAAATAAATAATTAAAAACAATATCCATGTTTTGGTTCTTTTTTATTTGGACCTCGAGTGTGTTGTCGGCCCCCGAACTGCTATTTGATAGCTAATGTGGCCCTCGGGCTGAAAAGTTTGGAGACCCCTGCTGTAAATAAACAGGACAGTTAAAAAAAGATCTGATTCTGTGTGAAACCATGGGTGGGGCAGCTGTTCGCTTCAGGACATTCTGAGGCAGCCCCTGAACTTAAAACAGATTGGGTCAAGTTCCATGTTTCTGATGAATAACATACACTTCAGACAGGTGAGTAGAATCAGATTTACCTTTTTAATACTTACAAATCTGAGCAGTGATATGTTGGAAAGGGGGATTAGTCACCACTCCCTTCTTTGTCTCTCTGGAGTGTCACTTCAGCGTTTGTTTGTTGTTCTTATCTATGTGCTGACTTTCCATTTCTCAGAACAATGTATCACCAGCTCCTCCTTCCTTTAGGAATCTGATCTAAGTTCCTTTCCTCTGCATAGAACCCAAGTACACTAACTTCTAACCCACGTAACTTCTGCCTAATCTGGCCCCCTTTCCCTCCCACCCAGGGCTCCGTTTATTAGTTTCAAATCTTCAAACCCAGGTGTAGAGAAGATGTCTGAGTGTTTCTAGCTCCCGTCTTTTTCTCCACATTCTGTCTGTTCTTTGGCAGTGCCAGAGCCGCTTACAAGCTGCTCATCACTCCACCCCCAGAGTCAAATTGGGGACTTAAGCTTTTATTTGACCCAGCAAATAGCTTCCAGGAAAAGAAATGCACATGATACTTCCCAGGCCATTTTGAAGGCACGTGGTTTACCTGTTTTCTGTATTTTTCCTTCATGTTCTTCCTTAGCAGACACGTCATAGCTCATAGAATAGGTCATAGAATATCAGGTTTGGAAGGGACCTCAGGAGATCATCTAGTCCAACCCCCTGCTCAAAGCAGGACCAATCCTCAATTAAATTGTCCAACAGATTTTTGCCCCATATCCCTAAATGGCCGCCTCAAGGATTGAACTCACAATGCTGGGTTTAGCAGGCCAGTGCTCAAACCACTGAAAAAAGAGGATTTTTGTTTCTGAAGTTTCAGCAGCTGCTTATTCCCCACCTGAAGTCCAAATCCTCTGTGACATCTCAGTGAGTCACTGCGGAATGACACGCTGCCCGCTGTCTGTCCAAGGCTCTCCGAGCACCCTGCAGACAACAATCCCACCAATCTTATACCCTCACTGTGAAGTAGGGATGGGGCATTATCCTCATTTGGAAAAGAGGAAACTGAGGCACAGAGAGATGAAGTGCCCTGACCAAAGTCACACGACAAGTCTTTTGCATAGCCGGAAATAGACTCCAAGTTCTCCACCCAGTCCTGTGCTTTAACCACAAGACTGCACTTCCTCTGCCGCTCCATCTTGTGACTTGTGCCTTTGGGCAGAGAGACACTGTAAGCAGTGAGAGCAGAAGAACTAAAGGTAAACTAGCACCTCTTTCCATACTGCCATTCTCAGTTACAGCTCTGGAGCAGGCAGGGAAACCATGTAAACGAAGCGGAGGAGCCTACTTATTCGGATGCTCTGCTTATAGGACCATGGCCTGGCCAAGTGCACAAAACCTGAGTAAAGGGGACCGTGGGGGGGCCTTGCGTGAAGGCTGGAATTGGCAGGCTGCACCTCTGGGTCGCTATTCATGCTGGAGTGGCTTGGCAGCAGGAGAAATGGTAAGAGGCTTCCATGGTACAAGCAGAATAGTTACTGCAGGGCAAATCCTGCCCCCCCCCCCCCCCCCGCTACGTGTGCACAATTGCTAAACAGTGGCCTGCAAGGGGAGTGGTGCACAAATATCTATGGGTAGGATCCAAGCCTGTGCAGGTTTGCAGAAGCCTTCGCCAATAGCTCTGGAGTAATCTCAGTGCACCAGCTGCCATTGGTTAGTGCCGGCTCAGCAAATCTCCTGTACCAACCCTTGCCACCCCACTGCAGCCCCCTGCTCTCCTTCCCCGCTCCCCAGCCCCCAACCAAGCTGCTCTTGAAAACTAGTTCACAGGCAACATCAAGCTGAGCCTTAGCCACCAAGGACAATTTAAAGGTCTTGGAAGAATGAAAGGGCCTGTCTGAACATCCTCCTGAAGGATGGCAGCCTGCTGAACACCTGGGTCCTCTGTTCAGCTCCGGAGCCACCAGCCTCTCCGGATGACTTACAGTTGTTGTTGGTGTTCCACACGCCAAGCTGGGCCAGGTCTTCCTCTAAAGCCCCTGACAGCTCCTTCAGCTCCCTGGAGGCATCTGCTTTCAGGTACTGCCAGGCTTTGTGGCCGCTGTGGTCCCGCAGGCTCGTGTTGGCACCGTAGGCTCCCACCAACACCTTGATGACCATCTCATGTCCCTGCAGGGCGGCCAGATGCAGGGGGGTCAGCCCCCCACTGGCCGTGGGAATGTTGACGTCTGCGTGGTAGCCCTTCTTCTCTGCACAGGTGATCACCTCAATCAGGGCCTCATGGCGGCCATGCTTGGCCAGCCAGTGGAGGGCCGTGAACCCGGTCACAAAATCTCTCCTGTTCAGCAGGCTGGGATCCACGTCTAGCAACCTCATGATGCTCTCGGGCTCCCCCTGGGCCACGGTCAGCAGCCACTCATGCTCAAGGGGGTCCAGGGCTAAGGACAAGTCCTCAGGGCCCTGTTCCAGCTTCTGCTCCAGCTCTTGGTGCGTCCCCACAGCTGGGCTGCTGCTGCTGGCTATCTTCTGAGCAGTGGCAAGCCACATGGCTCCCTCGGCCCCACTGCTCAGCAGCAGGACTTCCTTCAGACCTCTCCGCCGCGCGCTGCCCCGGCCTAGGGAGAGCCGGGCTGTGTCAGAGCTCCCGTCCCAATTCCCTGAACCTCTACTACCCCTGCCCATGCTCCTGATCAGGTCCCTCTTCTGGGACTGGCGGAGGTTCACGTTCCCCACTGCGGCTGAGGATGATGATAGTGCCTGGACTTTGGGGTTGGGCACCTGCCTCTCCATTGGTGCCTCTGCTTGAGACTGGGAGGCCTCTGGCAGCACACGTGGCTCAGTGCCCTTGGGTACCTCCAGACTCTCTTCCTTCTGCATCCTGGCCAGGACGTTCCCCGCAGGCTTCACCATCCCCAAGATCTGCTCCTGTGGCTCCCCCAGGGGCATCCGTCTCCCTTTAAGGCATGGTCGAGGCTCTCTGTGCTGCTGGGGTGTGGAGACGTGGGTCCCGGTCCCGCTGAGGCTCTGCCTCCAGAGCTCTCCGGCTGCAGAGCTTCCTGAGTCTGCCTTAGAAATGTTGCAAAGAGGAACCAGCGTTTAGTTTCTGGGCTCCGGGGGGAGGCACTTGTGAAATACGTTACAGGCAGCAGCAGATTCTGGGCAGCAGGCAGCACACCCTTCAGCTGAGCCCTGATTTTCAAAGATTTCACTCTCTGCTATTAATTTACCGAGGGACACGAGAGCAATTCCCCCTCCCCCCCTTCCAAACTACCTGCTCCCAGGTTCTTAATGTTCAAAAACTCCCCAGACGGGGGCTGTGTTTTCTCTCCTTAAGATAACAGAGCTATATTACACCCCACTGTCCAGCTGGACCTGCAGATCCGGGACCGTTTGACTTCCTCCTTCCTACACACAAAGCAGTGGTAACAGCAGCGGAAAACAAACAAAACGAGCTCAGGCCATTGGCGCTGAAAGCAGGCAGTGACTGTTTCACTGGAATGGCTGCCACTTACCTTTCCAATTGCTCCTGTGCTGGGTGGGGGAATAGAGCTCCGGGGGGGCAGGATTCCCAACCTGTCTCTCGCTGGGCACCTTGACGGCTGCTGCCAGCAGCAGGGCCCCTCCTCCTCTGCCCTCCAGACACACCAGCCTGCTCCTTGCTGAGTCCCTTTGTGGGAAGGTTGCCCCTGGTAAGTTTTGCTGCAGAGTAAAAGCTGTGACGGGACCTTTGTCCTCCTTTTCGACTGAGACAGATTAAGCTGCTGCACGTGACTTTTCCTTTCTGCTGCAGGCCTGGCATTAACCTTGGCCATTGGGGATGTGAAACCGAATGCACCCACCCCCCAGAGAGCAGAAAAACACGCATTCGCCACAGCACTAAAGCCTTCAGCCTGTGAGGGCACAACTGTGGGCCCCGAAAGAAGGGTTGCAAGTAAAACCAGTTGGGCCAGGCACTTGAAGGGATTCACCTGGAGCATAAACAGCTGGATGGTGCAATATCTCTGGAGTGAGCAATGCACAGGAATGAAAGTGAGAGAAGTGTGTGTTTGCATGAGCTGTAAATCAGAAGCAGACTAGGCTAATGTACAGGCTGAATATTCCAGGAGGTGCTGAACGGCTTCTAAATGAGGATGTCTTTGTACGTTTTTCCATTGAAAGCGACTCTAAAGATCAGTGCGAGGCACCTACTTCCCCTCCCATGGAAACTCCCTGTGATGACGTGTGATGTGTGTGAGAGCGTGACAGAGAAAGACTGACTGACTGCCATCGGCAGGATGGAATCAGAAATGCTTGATGGTGTGTCATAGGTGCTATACTGCTAGCAGCTAATGGAGATTCTCCTAACTCAAGTCTTAGTGGCTTGCACTTTTTTTTGCCTTGAAGTTCTGACTGGCCACTCCGTGCAGCAAAGCAACACCCCCAGCTATAAACCCACACTGGCAAAAGACTCACAGGAAACACAGAGGGCTTCAGTTTCCATTTTAAGTCATCCAGCAATCCAAAATGTATAATCGCTGGGGGACAGTTAATTTGCCTCCTTATTAAGCAGACCTTGAATGTGGCCAACGGTGTCCCATTGGCAGTAACCTCTCATCCTCCCCTAGGGACTAGAAGTGCCAGCAGCCACGCAAGCTCCAAAGAGATGTCACTTCCCCTTTTCATTCCAGATTAACCCAGAGCGGGAGGATCTACACCAGAAGCAGCAGCAGCATCCGGCTGCCGGCTCTTGACTCAGAACCTGCCATACACAATGAGTCCAGGCTGTGGCACACTCATGCTGCTCTCAGACAATCCAGGAGTCAGCTGACAACAGAACCGGGGAGCTACTCTCCCGGGCAGTGCCCCGGCGAAATCGTGGCCACGCCTAATGAATAACCGCCTGGTGAAAGTGGGTGGGTGAAAGCAAGCGATGGAATGGAGTGAGCGAGGGGCGGGGCCTCAGAGAAGGGGCGGGACTGGGGGCGGGGCAGGGGTGTTTGGTTTTGCGAGGTTAGCAAATTGACAACCTAGAAGATTGGCGAGCAGAACACCTGCTCTCTGGATTGTTTTTCATTCCTTCAAAGATGGGGCCTCACCTTGGGTGAGAGCTCCGCTGGCAAGCGGGAAATGAGCAGAACTGCACAGCGTGGCCTCCCAAGGGCTGATCCTTCAGGGAGTGCGAAGAGCTGCACAACTCGCACACGGGCCTGCATTGCTTAGTGCTTCTCTGGACCACAGCCTGCTTCCGGCTCGGCCCAGGGCGTGCCGTGAATCCCCCGCTCCGCAGCCTGGGGCGGGCGCCTCACTACTGCTACTGCAGCCTTAAGGCTGTGGCAGCGCCTGCTGCCGCTGCCTAAGTCACAGTTCTTCTGAGGCTCCTCTATGCACCGTAGCAGACCCTTGGGAGAGGTGCTCCCCAGACCAGGCAGATCAGCTCTAAGGACTCCGTGCTAGCCCTAATGACCATGGGGGTCATGGCGAGGCTGGGGGCAGGAAAGGGGGTGTGGCTGGAGTGCACTGAGCCGAAGGGAGCCATGGGAAGCTGAGGATAACTTAGTGCAGTCGTAGGGCTGCTCTAATGTACACCACGGGCCCCCGTAGCCCCACAATACAGAGAGTACAAAGGCAGCTTAAAGCTACCATCCCAAGGACAGGAACAGGGGTACCGAGAATTGGGATCTGAAACAGGCCCTGGCTGCTGCTGTCTCTTCTTTTGGATCCAGTAAGCAGTTCCCCAAAAGCCAGGTTATTTGAATTTGGTTTCTGACACTGAGCCAACCTGCCTACTTCAGCACACACATAGTCCTATGTGCTCTATTATCGACCACCTGATCAGGACAGTGATAGGGATGACGAAATGCTAAGGGAGATTAGAGAGGCTGTCAAAATAAAGAACCCAATAATAGTGGGAGACTTCAATTATCCCAACATTGACTGGGTACATGTCACCTCGGGACGAAATACAGAGATGAAAATTCTTGATACTTTAAATGACTGCTTCTTGGAGCAGCTGGTACAGGAAACCACAAGGGGAGAGGCAACTCTGGATTTAGTCCTGAGTGGAGCGCAGGATCTGGTTCAAGAGGTAACTATAAAAGGACCGCTGGGAAATAGTGACCATAATATAATAACATTTAACATTCCTATGGTGGGAATAACACCTCAGAAGCCCAACACTGGGGCATTTAATTTCAAAAAGGGGAACTATGAAAGAATGAGGGGGTTAATTAAACGGAAATTAAAAGGTAAAGTGACTAAAGTGAAATCCCTGCAAGCTGCATGGACTCTCTTCAAAGATACCATAATAAAGGCCCAACTCAAATGTATACCCCAAATTAAAAAACAACGCCAGAAAACTAAAAAAGAGTCACCGTGGCTTAACAGCCAAGTAAAAAAAGCAGTGAGAGAGAAAAAGGCATCTTTTAAAAAGTGGAAGTCTAATCCTAGTGAGGTAAATAGAAAGGAGCATAAGCACTGCCAAGTAAAGTGTAAGAATGTAATAAGAAAAGCTAAAATGGAGTTTGAAGAGCAGCTAGCCAAAAACTCAAAAGGTAATAATAAAATGTTTTTTAAATATGTCAGAAGCAGGAAGCCTGCTAAACAACCAGTGGGGCCCCTGGATGACAGAGATACAAAAGGAGCACTTAAAGATGACAGAGTCATTGCAGAGAAACTAAATGAATTCTTTGCTTCAGTCTTCACGGCTGAGGACGTTAGGGAGATTCCTAAACCTGAGCTGTCTTTTGTAGGTGACGAATCTGAGGTATTGTCACAAATTGAAGTATCGGTAGAGGAGGTTCTGGAACTCATTGATAAACTTAACTGTAACAAGTCACCGGGACCAGATGGCATTCACCCAAGAGTTCTGAAAGAACTCAAATGTGAAATTGCGCCACTATTAACGAGGGTTTGTAACCTATCCTTTAAATCGGCTACTGTGCCCAGTGACTGGAAGATAGCTAATGTAACGCCAATATTTAAAAAGGGCTCTAGAGGTGATCCTGGCAATTACAGACCAGTCAGTCTAACGTCCGTACCGGGAAAATTAGTTGAAACAATAGTAAAGAATAAAATTGTCAGACACATAGAAGAGCATAAATTGTTGGGCAAAAGTCAACATGGTTTCTCCAAAGGGAAATCGTGTCTTACTAATCTATTAGAGTTCTTTGAAGGGGTCAGCAAACATGTGGACAAGGGGGATCCGGTGGACATAGTGTACTTAGATTTCCAGAAAGCCTTTGACAAGGTCCCTCACCAAAGGCTCTTACGTAAATTAAGCTGCCATGGGATAAGAGGGAAGATCCTCTCATGGATTGAAAACTGGTTAAAAGACAGGGAACAAAGGGTAGGGATAAATGGAACTTTTTCAGAATGGAGAGGGGTAACTAGTGGTGTTCCCCAAGGGTAAGTCCTGGGGCCGATCCTATTCAACTTATTTATAAATGATTTGGAGAAAGGGGTAAACAGTGATGTGGCAAAGTTTGCAGATGATACTAAACTGCTCAAAGTAGTAAGGACCAAAGCAGACTGTGAAGAAATTCAAAAAGATCTCACTAAACTAAGTGATTGGGCAACAAAATGGCAAATGAAATTTAATGTGGATAAATGTAAAGTAATGCACATTGGAAAAAATAACCCCAACTATACATACAATATGATGGGCGCTAATTTAGCTACAACCAATCAGGAAAAAGACCTGGGAGTCATTGTGGATAGTTCTCTGAAGGCATCCACGCAGTGTGCAGCGGCAGTCAAAAAAGCAAACAGGATGTTAGGAATCATTAAAAAGGGGATAGAGAATAAGTCGGAGAATATCTTATTGCCCTTATACAAATCCATGGTGCGCCCACATCTTGAATACTGCGTACAAATGTGGTCTCCTCATCTCAAAAAGGATATACTGGCACTAGAAAAGGTTCAGAGAAGGGCAACTAAAATGATTAGGGGTTTGGAACGGGTCCCATATGAAGAGAGATTAAGGAGGCTAGGACTTTTTAGCTTGGAAAAGAGGAGACTAAGGGGGGATATGATAGAGGTATATAAAATTATGAGTGGAGTGGAGGAAGTGAATAAGGAAAAGTTATTTACTTGTTCCCAAAATAGAAGAACTAGGGGCCATTCAATGAAATTGGCATGCAGCAGGTTTAAAACAAATAAAAGGAAGTTCTTCTTCACACAGCGCACAGTCAACCTGTGGAACTCCTTACCTGAGGAGGCTGTGAAGGCTAGGACTATAACAGGGTTTAAAAGAGAGCTGGATAAATTCTTGGAGGCTAAGTCCATAAATGGCTATTAGCCGGATGGGTAATGAATGGTGTCCCTAGCCTCTGTCTGTCAGAGGGGGGTGATGGATGGCAGGAGAGAGATCGCTCGATCATACCTGTTAGGTTCACTCACTCCGGGGCACCTGGCATTGGCCACTGTCGGTAGACAGGATGCTGGGCTAGATGGACCTTTGGTCTGACCCAGTATGGCCGTTCTTATGTTCTTATGTTATGTTCTTATGTCCTGCCATTGAAAACACTGGTGGGTACGTGCTTGTAAACCAGGGCAGAAACTGGTACACAAGGAGCGACAGATAATGAGCCCTTCTTTTGCCTTATGTTTTCCTCTGACTCCTACTGGGCAGAGAGCACTGTGCTCACAGAGTCTGTGCTGTCATCTGGCTGATGGCTTTGGCCTGTGGCGTAAATGACAACATGTGCGTCAGACAGAAGAGGCCAAAAATATTGGGGCATTACGAGCCGATGAGTATCTTTCCTGTGTCATTAGGAAAAATCCCTCCTAAAAGGTAAGGGAACTGCAGGCAGCTGATCACATGCTGCATGGGCAGGGGATGTCAGGCAGCTAGTAGCAGAGGGAAATGCAGCAAGTCATCTTGTATTAGACAGGGAGATCAGCAGAGCTGGAGGGAACTCCCAGCTCCATTGGGAAGCATTTGTGTTTTCAAAACAACCCCCCCCCGATGAGCTTGCTGGATCCCATCGGGCTGCTCTCAAGTGGTATCACTGCGCCAGCTCGGTCCTGCTGCACTGCCCGATCCTTCTGTTGTGGCCAGTGGTACAGCAGCCATTCGAGATCTCTCCTGTGCATCAGCGACTCCATTTATCACGTCTGTTTGTCCCTTATGGTGCTCTGCCAGAGCAAAAAGGGGCGGGAAAGCGCCAAAGGGAGGGAATGGCACCATCTGTGACCTCACAGATGGAGAAGCCCCTCCATGTGATCCCCCCATGCAGTTGGGCAGAGGTGGCCAACCTGAGGCAGAGAAGGAGCCAGAATTGACCCATGTACGGTAATACAAAGAGCCACGGTAATACATTAGCCACTCCCTCATCAGTTCCCCACCCCTGTTATGCTATACAGAGCACACAGGATCTTTTATAAGAGGAAGGCAATACGCCAGACTTTATTAAGAATACAACACATTAGCATATGCATTTCAGTCGCTCTCTCTCTCTCTCACACACACACACCATACACACAGTCCTGCTAGTTGATGTTCATAGTTACCAGTCTCTTGTTGTAGCTCGAGTCAATCTAATGACCAGTTAGATCATTGGTTCTCAAACTGGGGGTCGCGACCCCTCGGAGGGTCTCTGCCCGGTTTTGTGGGGGTCGCGAGCCCCAACTCCCACGGCAGGCTGCTGGCTCCAGCTCTGACCCCCGCAGTCGGTGACCCGGCCCCTGCAGCGGGCTGCCGCTCCAGCCCCGATCCCTGGAGCAGAGTGGCGGGGCGGTGAGCCCCGACTCGAGGTGGAGCGGCGGGGCAGTGAGCTCTGACCCCGAAGTGGGGCGGCAGGGTGGCGAGCTCTGACCCCGGAGTGGGGCAGCGGGGCGGTGAGCCCCAACCCCAGGGTGGAGCGGTGGGGCTGTGAGCCCCGACCCTGGGGCAGAGTGGCAAGTCCCGACCCCAGGTTGCAGCAGCAGGGCTGCAAGCCCTAAGCCCCGACCCCAGGGAGGAGCGGTGGGGCTGTGAGCCCCAACCCTGGGGCAGAGCGGTGGGGCTGTGAGCCAGGAGCCCCAATCCTCAACTCCGGTGCTGGCAGGTGGCTGTGAGCCTGAGCCCCAAGCTGAGCCCTGACCCCAAACCCTGTGCTGGGCTGCGAGCCCCAACTCCGATCCCTAAACCAGGCTATGAACCCTGACCCTGAATTGCTTCAGGTCATTAATTACTGTCAAGTATTAAAATAGAAAATAAGTTTTCCACTTATATTTCATTTGATAAATATGTTTCAGTCAATTTAAAAGCAGTGACAAAATTCTTTTAAAGCAATCGGGTTTAAATTTACTATTTAACAGTGTTAAATATCAAAAATGTGTTTTTAATTTCTAATGGGGGGGTCGCACTCAGAGGCTTGGTTTTCAAAAGGGGTCGCAATACAGAAAGTTTGAGACCCACTGAGTTAGATTGATCACGAGTAAGAAGCTGGGGGGTCTCTGTTGGTCATGATGCTCCGAGGCTTTGCAGGACTTAACCCAAAATTTCATGGCAAAACACCCAAGCTTTATACCTGTAAATTTCCATTTCAGACCATGCATTTTGCAATGTCATCCTGTAATCATTAGTTCTTAAGTGGTGTTAATCTTGGGGATTCCCCCCCCCCCCCATCCTTTGATGGTGATTGTCGGGTTTCCCATCATTATCTTCTGTTTATTGTCTCACCTGGGTGGGGGGGGGAGGTGTTTGCTCACCTCTGAGGTCCTCAATGCTGCATAACATGTTTAACATCCGATACAATGGATGTTTTCTGATTGTGTCTTGTCTCCTGGACTTTTTTAAGTCTCTCACTTTTCTTGACCCCCTTTGGATACTTGTGATGGCTTCACACTCCTGTTGCATGCATTCCTCTTTCACACCAACAATCACACAATCTCTTACAGCCATCTTTAAAGGTAGCAGATTACAGAATACATTGTAAATTAAGCCTTGTTAAATCTTATAACTAAAACAATTCACATTGGGGGCTTCAGGCCCTCAACATTTTTTAAATCTATTTAGCATAGACACAATACAAAATCCTGTCTCTTACTAACTAAACTTCATAACAGGTCCTAAATATAATGCATACCGGAAACATCACACCGTTTCAGACAGTCATTTCTTTCTGTTATAGAATGAAATTAAAGTTTACGTCAATTCTTATAACAATTACAAAATCCTGCTCCTACAACCCCGCTCCCAGTGCCTCCCACCCACTGGCATCCCTGCCCATCAGTGCCTCACCTACCTCCTGAACAGGTGTTTCGTTTCGTGGTGTGCAGGAGGTGGGGGGGGGTGAAGGGGAGAAGAGCAAGGGCACGGCAGGCTCATGGGAAGGGGTGGAGTGGGGGGCAGGGCATGTGGCAGAGCCAGGGGTTGAGCAGTGAGCAACCCCCGGCATGTTGAAAAGTTGATGCCTGTAGAAGGCTACAGCACTGATATTGGTGCCTATAGAAGGAGCCGCATATTAACGTCTGAAGTGTGGCTCCAGAGCCAGTCCTGAGGTAGGGTTTGCATTGCTGTTCACCTGCTTCATAATCTCCCCTCCCCCCACACACCTGCCACGGTCCTAATATTTGAAAAATGAGAGGAAATAATTCCTCTGGCGAGGCTAACATTAAACAGTGACGTGCCTAGGAAAGGATGGGAGAATTTCTGCCCATCGTCGTTCCACTTAGAAATAGTGTAAGCCACTCGGCCTACGCTGGAATGCCAAGTGGAGGTGACGTGCACACGCGGTAATGTTTGCTGGCTTTTATTCCCCGGGGGCATTGCTGGAGCCATGGTGAGATCAGCAGAATAGAGATGAAAGGTCGCGCTTGCTGCTCGAAGTAAACATGGCTAATGCATTTGGTAGTGGGACTAGTGGCTGGTTCAGCCAGCACAGGAGAGAGGCTGCCTTTGTAAGCAAACGTGCTATGTGGTGAGGGTCCAATCCTGTGAGGTGCTAGCTGTATTGCACGCTCAGGATTGGGCCCACACTGACTCATCCGGTTTGAGCTGTCCTGTCGGCCTCTCTTGGTTGCAAACGCCTTAGGGCTGACACGGAGTTTTCCTCTGTGTTTTTTACAGGGCTGAGCATGCTCTGGGTGCTTAACAAATAATAAGGATCACCACAACTACACTGGCACACTAAAGGGCTCATTCTTGCTCGCACTGAAGTCAATGGAAGGTTTTCCCTTTGATTTGTCCTGCTTTCCAGCAACTTTCCTTCCCTCCTCCCTATATCCTCATCTCCCCTGCTCCTTGAGCTCATCCCTCCTCTCTTTTCCTGTGCTACAGAAAGGGCATTGTAGGGTGGCTGTATGTTGTTAGAGCTAATTCAGCCAGTTGCCCTTTTTACTTTGGCTGCATCTCTAACACAGTCTCACTGTTCGACTCACCTTTTCAGATGGCTGTCCGACCCCAGAGCAAGGATATCTATGTGACCTGTCACTTGGGATCAGATCTGGGGAAGGACTCTGCTGTATAGAGAGAACACACTAACCTCTATACTGCACATACTGCACAGAGAGGCAGGTAAATGTGATTGTGGGAGACTGCAGGAGGCAAGCAAGTGTAATGCAGCTCGAAGAATTACAACCAATTCTGATCAAAACACACTCGGCTCCTCCGGGGGAGAAGTGCCTCTTGGCCTCTGTTTGACTCACAAGCTGCTGGACTGAATTAACATGAGCAGTTTTCTTTGGCAGCTGGGAACACACTAAAGGAATCGGTAAAAAAAGAGGGTTTCTATCTTGAATATTGAACTTGGAACCCCACAGAGACTGGGCAGCTGAGAGAGCCTTTTTGCAGAATAAGTTTAAACCACACAGCTCCAAAGACAATTACACAAGGAACCAGACTGTGCGCAAACAGAAGCGAAATGGTGCCCATCCTGGGAATGCTGAAGCACCGTGAACGATGTCCGGTGGGACTGTAAAGTGCTTCGGAAAGGTGGTACTCTGCCACCAGTCTAATGCCATTGAGGGAGGCCGCCCTTCTTATAGACAACCTCAGCTACGAATTTCGGTGGGGCCATATTGGGCACACAGTTTAGAGGCTATGTGGGGAAGCCTGGATCTCTTCAGGAAGCCAAAGCTAATGAAGATTAGAACATAAATGCCTGTTGGTTTCCTCTTGTGGAGCTGTGTGATTTAGTCAGTGGCCTCTGGTGGTTAGAGGGGGCACAGTGAGGCAGGAAAATGGTGGCTACAGATGATGCCGAGCTGAGGGAACTTGGGCAAGCTGCTTAATTTCTCCATATGGCTATTTTTCCCTACTGTAAAATGTGCTTGGCAATCTTCTGCTGGAAGGTGCAGAATGTTATTAATTATGATTATTGTTTCTTAATGGACAGACACAGGTTTCTAGCTGCTGTGTATCTCATCATCCTAGGAAAACCCAGTACCTGGTTTCGAACCTTTCTAAGGTGTCTGGAGCAGCTTATCTCAGAGAATGGGCCAGGTACTCCAGGCCTGTTGAGATCCACTGCTAGGCTGGCCCAGTCCCTAGTTCTTTACTCAGACAAGACTCTCATTGGCTTCCAAGGGAGTTTAGCCTTCAGCGAGGATGAGAGTTTGCCTCCCTCTGGTGTTATCAGAGATTTAGAGGAAGTCTAAATAGTTCTACAGTATTTCCTTAGAGCAGCAAATTTGCATAATCATTATCTATGAGATCCTAGCCAGTGATATGACACTGACACAAGGGACAGAGGGACCCAAAGAGGAAGAGAAATGAGTGATGCACAGAACTTCACTTCCCTGCAGTTCGTTCTTGGTTCCTGTTGTCTCATTACTATCTACAAAATATTACCCCAGAACAGAGAATGGTTTGATTCTATGCTACACAGAATGGGATCTGGGAAAGCTGAATGGGTAGAGAATGAGCTTTTGCCACCTCTGTGATCTCTGCAAGATCATCAAACTAACAAGCTTCCTCTGGGGGCCACATGAATATTAAATTGTGTTTGCACATGGTTAATCTAATTGTCTCTGTATACTTTAAATCCCAGGAAGCTGTTTACTCTGCCTGTGAATTCTGGGTCTCCTCCTCCTCTCACACCAGCATAATTCCAGTGTCTTCTACTGAATTTCTCCTGGTTTATACTGGTGTCTGTGAGGAGATGAGACGGGGACACAATCCTGTGAGGTACTGAATGCCTCCCGGTTTACTGATCTTTATTCCTAGAATCTCCACTGTTGGAGATTTTGAAGAGCAGGTTAGACAAACACCTGTCAAGCATCAGAGAGGTAACGCTTTGTTACCTCTGTCAAGGATGGTTTACATAATACTTAGCCCTAGCATGAATGCACGGGATTGGACTAGATGACCTCTCAAAGTCACTGTTCCCTCTAAGCAGTGTGCACACACGCAGGTCCTAAACCACAAACATTTGCACATAAGAATTATTTTGCACACACAACCTGTCAAAGATTAGAGGGAACACTGCTTGAAGTTCCTTCCAGTTCTATGATGCAGACTTTATTGCAGATTCAATGCACCTCTTTGCATTCACTCAAAGGACCCTGTGGTACTATGAGTTAGTGATTCACAAGGAGATGAATACTTTCACTTTGCATCAGACTCAATGGGAGTTGAGGGTATTCAAAACATTACAGGACTGGCCCTGATCCTATGCTACTGAAGTCTATGAATACCTAGTTCTTACAAGACCATACAGGCTCAATCCTGCACTGGGCTCTATTAAGGTGGGCTCTCTTGTGCCTATGTAGAGTCCCACTGAAGCCACTAGGACTCTATACAGGCACAGGCTGAGATGGAGAATCCCAGTGCAGAACCGAAACCTCAATTAGATGCCTAAGTATGGATGTTGGTGCCTAAAGTTAGCCACTCAGACTTGAAAACGTTGGTCCTGGTTCCCAGACTGAGCAGAGAGATGGCTCCTACTGGCTCCTTTGACAGTCATGAAAATACTGTTTCATGGAAAGCATCAGCCGCTTTGCATGGCGGTCTGGAATTTGCCGGCTGACAACTGGGAAGAGTGGCTGAGAATTGACGTGGCAAATTGCAGGACTCCGACAAAAGTAAGGAACAAAATCCACATCCTAGTGAAGTCATTGGGGCGTTTGCCGTTGAGCTCAGTTGAACCAGGAATTTGCCCACAGTCTTTGTTTTTAGGCTGCTCTGTGGGGAAACTGGACTTCATAGGTGATGTACCATGCTAAGAAACAAAGCTGATGATGGGAACACATTAACATGGTTAACTTCCATATCTTTGCCAGTATGATCCAGACCCTCCCTTTCTCATGGGGGCAGGGATGTGCAGAGGAGGGTTCCATCAAAACATTTCCCCCTCATCCTGCGATAGAGCCCAAGGAAAAGGAAGATATGTGCTTGCACTGGGCCTGAGTGGCTCAATTTGTCTCCCATTTAGACAAGAATGTTAAATGTTAACCATAACCAAGGACACAGACCCTCCCCCCCCCCTCCCCAGCTGGCCTGCATGGTACCAGCCGGCCTGCATGGTACTAGCCTTTTTTATATTTTGTCCCTGAAATATACTGAGTACATGGAGAATATTTCCCCCCTTTAGAATACTTGTCAGCTGTTTATTTGTCCTCTCTGGCAGGCAGGGGATTGTGAGTAGGGGGATTGCTCCTTCACAGACAGGGAAAAAATCACCCCAACTCTCCCTTCAGAGGGGTGGCAAAATTTTAACCAGGGGGCTGTTTGTGATTCCCACATGCCCCCTCTTATTACCTCAGTATCATGGAGACTCGTTCTCACCATAGGGAATTTTTCTCCCCCAGAACTGCAAGCTGCTTGTTGTTATGTGTTTACAGACTATCTGAGTTTGACTCAAGAAGGTGAGTTATGATTTTGTTTGATATGTAACTATTTGGTCCCATCTCTCATGTGAGTTTTTATTTGAATCTCTACTCTTTCTTTAAAACATTTCCTTTTGTTTTGTAAGGGAACTCCAGTGCTGTGCCTAATACAGGAGTTGGAGGTGTGATAAAGCGGGTAAACTAGGGCAGCTGTTCCTTTGGCTTCTGTGGGTGTCAGTGATCATGGGGTCATGTTGAAGAGACTCAGGGATTGGGGTGCATCCATTATCAACCTGCAAGGCAAAGGCAGGGCTGGTGTAGCCCAAAGGAGGGTTCTTGAGTGGCTGACAGGCTGGTCGTGGTAGGGAGCTAGCACTGGCAAGACTCCCTCATGCTGGAGGAAGGTGGTACCAAGGTGACTCAACCCTGGTGCCCTGACAAGCGTCCCAGCCACCACTGTCAATCCAAGCTTTCATCTCCCAGGTGTGCCGCAAGAACTGGTGAGCACAGAATGACAAAATGAGGCTCTGCAATGGACCCCTGCTCATTTGTGCAGCCCCCTGACTGCGATGCAGCTTTGCACAGGCCAGGAGATCTGTCAACATGTATTTTATCACGGGATGGGGGCCTTTTATAGATGAAAGGAATTTAGTTGATGCAATATATTTGAATACAGCATTTATCTCAACTCTCATGGGATCTGAATTGAAAATAATTCATGTTGGCTTAGGTGAGAACGTGAGTCCGTGGACTGAAAAGTGGCCAAAAGGTGTTAAACCACAGGTAACGATAAACAGAAACGGATCCTGTTGGCGGAGTGTCAGGGAGATTGATGTCAGCACCAGTCAGGGGCTGGACCCTGGGAACAGCTCCATGTTGGCGCAGTCAGTGCTTAATTTGTAACAACACGGGTGCTGGGGCTCCAGCATGTGTTTTACTTTCATAACCGAGGAGGGGCTATGAACTGCCAAGCCCAGAGGAGGGGGGGACTCAGCCCTGACACAAATTAACCACTGGGTGCAAATCTCTGCATGGTCAGAGCACCGCTGAGAGCTCCACCGCCATGAAACTCATTGTCAGCTGGGGGCCTTCCCTTATTTAACATCTTCATGAATCACCTGGGAGACTGGAGTGAATTGTCCATTGAATTCAGCACAGATGATGCTAAACTGGGACTGAAGCAAGTTCAGAGAAGAGCAACCAAAAATCGGGTGTGTGTGGGGGGGTGAGACTGAATATTGAGGCAAGATGAAAGGAGCTGCCCACCCGCGGGTGCAGCACGTGCCAGCAGCCACCCGAGTTTGGATGGGGAATAAACACCAAGCTGGGGCGGGAGCGATTTAGTGATGTGCACAGGAGTGGGATGAACGCAGGGAACGAGGCTTGAAATGTAGCGGGATTGAGGAAGAAATGGGGGCAGTGCAGCAGGATGGGGGGGGGTCGACTCCCCGCAGCAGGGCTGGGCTGGGCTGGGATCCGCACGGTGCAGTGTGCACCCCCCGCGGGCAGGTGAAGGAGGAACACATCCCGGGGGGGGGGACGCGTTCCCCCCAGGGGGAGCAGGGCGGGGTGCTGCAGATGGGGGGGGGGAAACGCGTCCCCCCCAGGGGGAGCAGGGCGGGGGTCTCCAGATGGTGGGGGAAACGCGTCCCCCCCAGGGGGAGCAGGGCGGGGGTGCTGCAGATCGGGGGGGGGACGCGTTCCCCCCAGGGGGAGCAGGGCGGGGGTGCTGCAGATGGGGGGGGAGACGCGTCCCCCCCAGGGGGAGCAGGGCAGGGGTGCTGCAGATGGGGGGGGGAGACGCGTCCCCCCAGGGGGAGCAGGGCGGGGGTGCTGCAGATGGGGGGGGAGACGCGTCCCCCCAGGGGGAGCAGGGCGGGGGTGCTGCAGATGGGGGGGGAGACGCGTCCCCCCAGGGGGAGCAGGGCGGGGGTGCTGCAGATGGGGGGGGAGACGCGTCCCCCCAGGGGGAGCAGGGTGGGGTGCTGCAGATGGGGGGGGAGACGCATCCCCCCAGGGGGAGCAGGGCGGGGGTGCTGCAGATGGGGGGGGGGAGACGCTTCCCCCCCAGGGGGAGCAGGGCGGGGGTGCTGCAGATGGGGGGGGGGAGACGCGTTCCCCCCAGGGGGAGCAGGGCGGGGGTGCTGCAGATGGGGGGGGGGAGACGCGTCCCCCCAGGGGGAGCAGGGCGGGGGTGCTGCAGATGGGGGGGGAGACGCGTCCCCCCAGGGGGAGCAGGGCGGGGGTGCTGCAGATGGGGGGGGGAGACGCGTCCCCCCCAGGGGGAGCAGGGCAGGGGTGCTGCAGATGGGGGGGGGGAGACACGTCCCCCCAGGGGGAGCAGGGCGGGGGTGCTGCAGATGGGGGGGGAGACACGTCCCCCCAGGGGGAGCAGGGCGGGGGTGCTGCAGATGGGGGGGGGGAGACGCGTCCCCCCCAGGGGGAGCAGGGCGGGGTGCTGCAGATGGGGGGGGGAGACGCGTCCCCCCAGGGGGAGCAGGGCGGGGGTGCTGCAGATGGGGGGGGAGACGCGTTCCCCCCAGGGGGAGCAGGGCGGGGGTCTGCAGATGGGGGGGGAGACGCGTCCCCCCAGGGGGAGCAGGGCGGGGGTGCTGCAGATGGGGGGGGAGACGCGTCCCCCCAGGGGGAGCAGGGCGGGGGTGCTGCAGATGGGGGGGGAGACGCGTCCCCCCAGGGGGAGCAGGGCGGGGGTCTGCAGATGGGGGCGCCTGGCCTGGGGCGCCTCCCCCGGGTCCGGGCAGTGGGGCAGAGCCGGAGCGGGCTGTGTGCATGCGGGGGGGGGGGCTGTGTGCATGGGGGGGTTGGGGGCAGTGTGTCTCATCCCCCCCCCCCCACCCGGCTCGCTCCACCGCCCCGACCCAGTGTAGCCGAGAACTCGCCGGGCTCGGCCCGGACCATTCCGAGCCGGGGGTGGGGGGGTGAGTTCAGCAGCTGCCTTTTCGGGGCGCGCAGCGCGGAGGGGGCCGGCCCGTGGCCGCGCGGGGGGGTGGTGTTCGGGGAGGGGGGGTTGGACTAGCGGGGGCGGCCTGCGGGGCGCGGCGGGCGGAGCGGCAGCGCGGCGGCTCCCCCCTCCCGCCGGCGCGGTGGGCGGGTCCCGGGTAGCTCGGGCGCCCGGCCGCGCGAGGGGGCGTTTCCTGTTCGGCTCTGGCGGCGGCGGCGGGGCCATGGCGGCGACCGAGATCGCGCGGCAGGTGGTGAGCGGGGGGGGGCGAATGAATGGCGGCTCCGTCCATCCCCGGCGGGGCTCGTGCCGCGGGACCCGCGGGCTCGCACCTCTCCAGGGCTCCAGATTTCCCCTCCCCCCCAGATTTCACCCCCTCCCAGATTTCACCCCTTCCCCCGCCTCCTGGGATCCCCCATTTCACCCCCTTCTCCTCCCTCCCGGCGATCCCAGGTTTCCTCTTCCCCAGGGGTCCCAGGGTTTCACCCCTTTCTCCTCCCCCCAGGGGAGCCCCAGCTCTCGCTCCAGGGGAGCGGGCCCGTGTGTCGAGGGGGGCGGTTCTGCGGCTGCCGGGCTCTGCAGCGTTTGCCGCTCACCCGCTCTCTGTCACATGTAACTTTCTGTGCCCCCCTGCAAGCCAAAGGGACCCATGAGCCAGACAGGAAGGTGGGTCCGTGGCTAGAGCACGACCCTGGTGCTTGGGAGACGGGGGTTCAGTTCCAGGTGTGGCCACAGGCTCCCCCGGGCTTCGCTTCCCCCGCTGCAACAATGAGAATCGCACATCCCTGCTTTTCGAGGGTGCTGTGATGTTGCCTGCAGTGCTGGAAGGGGCTCGGAGTTAGGTGTAAGTGGGGAACCATTCCTAGCAAATCCACCCTCTGCTGAGGATGTGAGGGAGTCGTACACGTGGTTCTAGTGCATATTGTTGTATGCGTGGTTCTGGGGCACTTCAGGGTACGTCTACACAGCATTTTGGTGCCCACAGGAGCAAGCCCTGCAGCCCGGGTGGACCAACTTGGGCTAACAGGACTCATGCTACTGCTCTAGAAATAGCTGTGATGTTGTGGCGTGGGCTCTGGAGCCTAGGGAGGGAGATGGCTGTTAGCGCCCAAGCTGTACCCTTCAGATGCTGCATATACAGCTGTCTTTCGAATTCTAGCACAAACCCAAGTCTGGCAACCCAGGTGTGGAGGCTCGTTCCCACCCACTCCAAAACACTGTGTAGATATCTCTTAGAGGTTAGACATGAAGGGCCTATGAAGTCATCTTGCCATAGTGGGGCATTGGACTAGGAGGTTAATGGAGTATTGCCAACTAGGAATATCCTTGGTTGATCCTGTAGTTATTTTAAAAATAATGTGGCTTTATGAATAAAACTTGGTTTGTATAGTCAGGCTGTCCTTAACTCACCGTTATGACTAGATGTTGCATTTATCTAATCTTGGATCAAAAGGCTTCACAGGAAAGTGAGTGGTGGCAAATCCATCATAAATTAAAATAAGAATTAACTTTTACATTTGGAGGATTAGGGATGTTAGCAAAATTTTCTGTTTATTTCTAATATTAAGGAGAAAGTCTTGTGCAGCTTCCATTGCTGTTAATCCTTGCTTACTTGGCATTATTTCCCATCCACAAAGAGCCATACTTTACCATTTTTGTTCTTTGCTTATTAACAGCTCACTTTGCTAATAGACTTCTGAATATTTTCCCACACTGCAGACATCACTTAGGACACAAACAAGGCTCTTCCACCCCTGTCTATCTTGGGCCGCTCTTTGCAGGTCCCTGTGCTATTAAGCTCCATACATTTCTGAGTAGTATTCGATTGAGCTTCTTTTGCATTTTCCTCCAGCTGCTCATGGCATAACTGCTCTGTCTTCATTCTTATCACACGCCCCAAATATTTCCATCTCCTTTTCTGGAGAACTCTAGCTATAAGGGGTTGTGGAACACGGATGAATCTCTGCATTTGTTATAAATTGATTTCATTTAATAACTAGTATTTTTCTGTGGCATTTACTTTTGCAGGCATTTAGACACTTGTCTGTACTTTTGGCAGATTTCCAGCTTTCATACCCATATGTTAAGATGGGAATAACATTTGAATTGAATATTCAGTTTGGTTTCTAAACTGTAAATGTTTGATTTGGTTAAACTGGTGATTGCAGCCTTTGCCTTGCCAATTGGTGACATTATTTCCTTCTGGACATCCACCTTGGCATAGTGTCATGGTATGAAAATTGTCACACCTGTATTTCTTTGCCTTCGAAAATAAAATTCAGCATTGCATTCTCGTGAAGGGATGCTGCGCAGGACTGTTAAACACTCATGTGATGTGACGTGGCTACTGTTGCAAGGCAAAGTAAACAGCAAAATATTCACATTGTGTGATTTAAAATTTTTTTTTAGACAGAAAATGAATGTCAGAAATTGAAAATCTCTTTATCCTGAGAGATGACTCATGCTGTTGTGGGCCCAGACTTGAGGCAGTGGCTTGTTGTGCAGTCAGAGGTAGCATGAGGGAGAAGAAGAGCACTGCTCTCTTCTGAGAGCAGTTTAAATTGTAGAAGAAGGTGGGGGTTGGGTGGCACCAGGGATTTGTTGTGGGGATACATAATCTTTCATCCCTATGTTGTCACTTTGATACCAGCCCAGGTCAGGAGTAATGGAAAATTATTACCATTTAATGGCTGTTGAGTGGTCTCTAGGAAATAAATGTGGTATTGATCTAGTTTCCATGGAACATGTATCCACAGCACAAAAATGATTGCTGTTCTTGTCAGCCTCTGCTGAGATGCAAAGAATGAATTCCCCCTTTACCTCTAGAAAGCTGTTCTTTCTGCTCATGGTTGAGGTACCTTAGCAGGGCAGCGTAGAAGAACTTTGGCTACTTTCTCTGTAGATGAAATAGGGTGCAAGTCTCAGTAGTAGTTGTGAATCTGACACCTTTCATGAACAATAAAGTCCTGATCCTGCAAGTTGATCATCATGGGCAGGGCCCATCTGAAGTCAGTGGGTCTCTGCTTGGATGATGGGGTTCCTATTGTGGAGAGGAGGTCAGCTTGCAGGATCAGGATCTAGATTTGGATAGGGAGCTGTCATACATAATTTATATAGTATAAGATTGAAAGTAATGGGTTTTTCTTATCCAATTTTTTTGGTTGAGGGAATCTTTCCTGGGAAAATATCTAAACAGTCTGACATCTCTGCAACCTTTGGCAAGGGCATCAAGAAGTGTGAGCAAGGGAGCTGTCAGAGTCTGAAACTGCAGAAGCACTTGGCTGTTCTTGGATATTGAATGGATGATCAGCGCAATCAAGTTAAAGAGGAGACGGCCATTGTTTTTTCTTGATGAATTCTAAACTGTTTTTTAAAATTAACCCACTGATTTATTCAGTAATAACTGGGAAAGAAAAAGAAACATGAAGCCCTTTTCCTCCACTAGTGTAATGCAGACATCTGAAGTATAGATATTTACATTGCCCGACAGGGATTTCTGTCTTTGCATAAAAGAACCACATACTTGTACAATTCAGAAGTAGTCAGTAAAAATGCTGCTATAGGCTGTCTTCTGATCAGAGCCAACCGGGATCTAAATTAAGTGGGTATCATAATACAGGATCTTGCTCCCAGCGAGTGAAGTTGCTAGAAAATTCTTCTCGCTTAGAGCTGACGTGAAATTTTTTTTATCAGTTAAGAAGTTAGATGCTTCCTAGACACAGTCATCAAAGGACAAACTTCTTAGAAGAACAGTCAGATAGTGGTCTTACCCAAATAAGCTCTTTTTTGTATAAGTTTCTGGACAACTTCTTTGTTAAGAAACACTAGAAAATGTGTACCCCAGGTTTTACATCTCAGACTTTACCTTAAAATTCTCATTAAAGGCAGTCCATGGCAGAAGCTCTCGAACACATCCAAGCAAATGCAGGACAAAATACTGCACTGTCTGAAATATTTCTGAACAAAATTAATTCTGATCTGCATTGAAGCACTCAGTATGATTTGCCACTCTCTCAGACCTCGTTTATGGCCTAGACATTACATGTATCAATATTCTGAGTACTGAGCCTTCCTTTTTTATATTGAGGCTCTGGTCCTGAAAATGTATTTGCATAAGCAGAATGTGGGCAGGCAGAACATTTTTAGCCCATGATTCTCCTCTCCCCATAGATTTTCTCATTTCTCATGATTTTCTGATGTGCCTCAAGCAGCCTGAGTCTAAACCATTACTTTCCAATACATTTCACTCCTTTTTCTCTCTCAACTTCTGCACTAAAGTGTCAAGGAAAATTAGTGGAGCTTTCTTAGGTGCTTTGCTGCTTTGTCTGTAACGGATATGCAGTGTGGTTTAACAGCATTTTAAAACCACAGGTGACTAGAGAAGAGTGAACAGGAAGTGAATTGTAGCTAGAGTTCTACTTGGTGAAATATGCCTTGCCTCTTGTTTTTTTTGAGTATTTTTTTTGTTCTATCTGTATCATTTATATTTAGGGATGAAGAGAGAAAATGTGTTCTGAATGAGAGCCTATACTTCCACCCAGATTCCCTGTAGCAAATTGGGTTGGATTCTTAGAGTTTCAGTGTTTTAGGTAATATTCCAGCACTGCAGATTTAAGATTTGGTATTGAAAATGCACTTGATATTTCTTCCTGTCTCTAGTTAGAATCCTGTTTGTGATTCCTTCTCTGTTGCTTTTGTTAGTGCCCATCAGTGGGGGGTTTGCACTAGGTTACTGAGGTAGCGAGGCACACTTAGTGGAGACAAAACAGTGCCTGAGAATATTCTGTTGGTTTTTATTTGTGTGTTAATTTATGCTTGCAAAGGCTGTGTGTATTGCAACTTGATTCATCTCTTCTTCTTCCTGTGTATAATATTTGTCCAATTGTTACTCCTTTTTGAATTACTAGAATGCAGAGCTACATACTCAGAAGGCCTTTGAGATAAAATAAAATCCCTTGGGTGACTAGAATGGATTCCTCTAATAAACATGTGATTTTGGAGGCAAGGTGCTTTGGAATTCATCAAGCGCCATATTTGGTGAACATGTTGGCAGGAGGAAGCAGACTCGCACACAAAATATGGTTGGGGGAACATATTTATACATAACAAGGCTGTAAATATGGCTAATGGCTGGAATGTATTGTGGAGTCTCAGATTTAAAAAAATAGCATCCATGTCCTAGTCTATTTCAAATGCATTTCTTGATAACATTTTCCCTGTTCTAAAATATAGTTTAGTTCAATGAAAGAAAAACACATTTTATGGCCTTTTAAAAAAGGGTTTTAGATCTGTAAAGATATAAATCTGAGAGATTTAAAAAAGTGACATTGATGCATTTTCTCACGCTGGTTTTGGCCACCTGTTTATGTAATCCTTCTAACAATCTAATGATGTGTTTTAAAAGCAGAGTGTGAATTTTGTGCACTGGAGATCGAAATGCCTTATCTAGGGAGATGCCTTGAATGAGAGAAATATCATTGTGGGGGAAAAACTGTTCTTCCTATCACATTTGCATGCAAGTATAGGAGATTAACACTGAAATACAACTTTGGATGAGTCAGACTTGGAATAGGAACCTTTGCACATGGTTTAGGTATTTTTATGCAGATTTCTAGCTTGTGTCCAGAATGGCTTATCCTAAGTTGACCTTGGTGCAGTAGTCAGGTGAACATTTACAAAGGCCAGCAGTGAGAAGTGAGAGACAGAGCAGCAAACAAGTGGATCTGGGGCGTGGGGGATGGATAATCCTTCTTGTTTCCAGGCCTCTCTCTCTCTTTCAAGGGCAGGTGTCTGAGTAAGGACCTGTGTCCTTTCACTCCTACCCCACTGCGGAATTCCTGAGGTGATGCGTGCATAGCTGTTTGTTTTTGTTTGTTTTTTTGGTAGTTTGTGGCCCAGGAATTGATGGAGCCTTGGGACAGCCACTCTCCCTGTCTGGTTTCCAGCTGACCCAGTGAAAAACTGGTAGTTGCTGCTGTTTGAAAGTCTCTTCTGTGTTTGATCCAGTGGAGTACTGTGGGGATTTAGTGACTGGAACCCAGGCTGCCAGCTGTTGGGGGTGGCAGTGTTGCTGAGGAGCCATTGTGGATGGAGGACTCTGCGACATTAGGGGTTGGAATTTTCCTTCTCTATGGATCCCCACGATTGACATGCAGCACTCATGTGCGCCCCCAATCTCTTCCATCTGAGAAGACTAGCATTTAGAAATGAGGTCAACTTGTGGAGTTTTTCTTGGCCGTCTGTTGCCTCTTGTGGATAAATATGCTGGAAGGTACATGGTCTGCCAACAAACACCAATTATGTATAGTATTGTCTGTAGCTTGGACAGCAGCAATCCCAGAAGAAGAATGTGTAGCGATGGAAAAGACCTGTTCGGTCACCTAGTCCGTCTATCTGCAGTGTGGGTTTATTCCCTATTAGTCCCTGCAATGATGGCAATTGTGTCTATTTCTGATTGTCATTATTAGGATTTTACTGAACTCCGATTGGTTAACTAAGATGTTTGCATTTGCAACAATACAGAAAATGTTGCCATGTTCAACAGCTCTCCATTGAGGTTGTGTTGGCAGCAGCTGTTGTTACAATACTTACACTTTACTGCTATGTTGTTTGATTATTGGGTAGGGTTACAACGTTGTTACTAATTCTTTCTAGCCCTCAAGTTATAGTGACATTTTATTATAAAATAGCTATAATTATTGACGATTAACTGCTGTTTTTCAGGGGAGGGCTGTGTGTTACTTCCATTATAGGGAAAGTCTTGAGTGTCCCACACATCCAAACTTTAGTAATTATAAACTGTATACACACACAATGGCTGCTGTTTAAACATAGTTCTCTAATATATTTCTGTGACAAAGCAACTTTGTAACCCAAGTGGAATCAGGTATTTTGTTTGCATTATCTGGAGCCGTTTATTAAGCAGTGAAGGAAGTATGCTGTCAAGGAGCAAAGATTTACAGTATGTACAGATCTGTTTTTGGACTGCTCCGTAGAAGGAAGAAGTGACACATTCGTCTTGGGAGGTTTTAATAAGTGTATATCAATTAGAGTATTGTACTTAGAAGTAACTTTTAAAAATGTGTTTTGAATCATTCCAGGGTGAAGGCTGCCGGACTGTCCCTCTTTCTGGACATGTGGGATTTGACAGTTTGCCTGACCAGCTGGTTAATAAGTCAGTTAACCATGGCTTCTGTTTCAACATCCTGTGTGTGGGTGAGTATTTCCATATTGGGAGATTGTATTGATGAACAAGGCTGCTCTGCAGCCAGAAGTCATGTGTAGGTAATTGGATTAACAAGGTTGCTTTGATTTATTCAGAATGCATTTTTTTTGTCATCTGATCCATTTTCAGTAACTAAATGAGATTTACTGGCACTCTGAGAAGTCTGCTGCTGAAGTTATGGGGAAATGTAATGTGCAGGTCTACTGAGCAAAAGAACTGTTGAAATAATGTCTAAGATCCCTGGCTTTTTTATTTGGGGCGGGTTTCCCCCATATTTTAATGCAATGCTTTTAGTAGAAAATAAGCTGTTCAAGTCAAATAATTTGATCTGAAGCCTTCTTTGGATTGCTGGTTATTTAAACAATAATTGTCCTCATCTTAAAAAGCAAACACATTTGTTTTGTTTTCTTTTCTTTTTCCCTATCCACTTTTCTTCTGTACATGTGTGTGTTTGCATGGGCGTTAAGCTAGTGTTTGAACCAGGCTTTGTGTATCTTAGCATTATCCAAGCTGCCTTCACATAGCTCTGTATGATTTTATATCTGATGGAGTCCGTATAGTCTTTCATGGGATTACAGCACCAAATGGCCGTTTCTAAGCACAGGTTGAAAATGTTATGAAATTAGGTAGTCACAGTGTGGATAAACATTCCTTAAAAACGAATGGAACAAGACTACTGTACTTCTGCTGACTGACCTAAGCCCAGCCTCCAGAAGTGAAATAAGTGTGTTTGCTGCTTTACTGCTGCTGTTCCAGGTAGACTGCACCTGCAGATCATTGGTTTCAAGGTACTGTTGATAGACAAGGGCAGGAGCAAAGGAAAGATGATTCTAGTGCAGAGGTGGGCAAACTATGGCCCGCGGGCCACATCCAGCCCATGGGACCCACCTGCCCAGCCCCTGAGCTCCTGGCCCGGGAGGCTACCCTCGGCTCCTCCCCGGCTATTCCCCCTTCCCTGCAGCCTTAGCTCAGCACACCGCTGGCGCAATGTCCTGTTGCTCTGGATGATGCGGCTGTAGCACCGCCAGCTACTGGTGCTCCAGGCACCGCAGGCAGGGAGCGGGGGGGGGGGGGGGACCACGGGTTGAATAGAGGGTGCGGGAGTTTGGGGGGGTGGTCAGGGTGGGGGTGTAGATAGGGGTTGGGGTGATCAAAGGGTGGGGAACAAGGGGGTTGAATGGGGGCAGGGGAGTTTGGGGTCGTGGTCAGGGGGCAGCAGTGTGGATAGGGGTCAGGGCAATCAGAGGGCAGGGAACGGGGGTTGAATGGGGGCAGGGTCCCGGGGGGGGACAGCCAGGAAGGAGGGGGGGTTGGCTGAGGTGGCAGGGGGGGAAGTCCAGGGCAGGGGTTCTGGGGGTGATCAGGGAGAAGGGGTGGTTGGGTGGGGCAGGGATACCGGGGGGCCAATCGGGACATGGGGCAGGGGTCCCGGGGGGGGGGGGAGGGAGGCTGTCAGGAGGCAAGAAGTGTGTGTGGGTCAGACAGAGATTACCAGGCTGTTTGGGGAAGCCTCCCCTAACCGGCCTCCATACAATTTTGGAAACCTGATGTAGCCCTTGGGCCAGAAATTTGCCCTCCCCTGTTCTAGTGCTTAATAAACTCAAACTTTCCCCTTCAAATCCCAGTGACGTGTCTTGACTCTGACAGTTGGCGCTCGCTCTGTGAGGTTCTCTCCAGATATGTCTACACTGCTGTAGAACACATGCAGGCCTGCGTGAGCTGATTCGGGCTCGCCAGGCTATAAAATGGCAGTGTAGCTGCTCAGGCGGCTCTAGCCCAAGCCTGAATGTCTACACTGCAGTTTTATAGCCCTGCAGCCCAAGCACTATGAACCTATGTCAGCTGACACTGGCCAGCTTCAGGTGTCATTGCAGTCTGGACAGACCCTCCCTGTTCATGAAAGATCCCTGCCTGCCAAGCAGTGTGTGGTGCTTCTCCGCTGTGGAGTTCATGAGAAAATTCAGACAGGAAGAGCGGAACGGCGAGAATTGATCTCTGCCAAATGGAGCTGAGAGGAAAACTTTCTCTTACAATGGAATTCCTCTGAGAATATAAACTTCATGAACAAATGGAGGTCATTGTCTAGCTCAGCTGTGAGGTGATTCCAGTGCATGTGTTTGATATATCCTGCTTACACTGTAGATAAAACACTGGTCCCAAAGTAACAGTAATTTCTTTGCTGTTGTGTTGTTTTACTCTTCTTTCTTTTGCAGTCAAGGTGCAGTGTTTCCTCTAAGATATAGATGTGACTGCAGGTTTCTCTTTAGATTATGTATTCTCCTAGATATGGGAAGAGCAGTTGAATATTACTGCTTGTTTCTTACCTGTATGTAGGACAAAACTTTAACATACCAATCAAACATTAATCAACATGAGTAACGGGTTCATCGAAATTAATATTATCACAGTGAATGTTACAGGTATTAATAGAGGTAACAAAGTCCTGTGGCACCTTAAAGACTAACTATAAAGTTTTGAAGCATAAGCTTTCGTGGGCTAATACCCACTTCTGGGTATTTGAAGCTTATGCTTCAAAACTTTATAGTTAGTCTTTAAGGTGCCACAGGACTTTGTTACCTCTGCTATTCCAGACTAACACGGCTACCTCTCTGATTCTTGACAGGTATTAATAACACCGCTCGTATAAATACACTTCTGCTATTTTAGCTTCATTTTCGGTAATTACAATTTTTAAAATTACCTTTACTAGGAAAAAATAGACTCATAGACTTTAAGGTCAGAAGGGACCATTATGATCATCTAGTCTAAACTCCTGCAATGCAGGCCACAGAATTTTACCCACCGATTCCTGCAATATACCTCACCTATATCTGAGCTATTGATGTCCTCAAATCTTGGTTTAAGGACTTCAAAGTACAGAGAATCCTCCAGCAAGTGACCCATGTCCCCTGCTACAGAGGAAGGTGAAAAACCTTCATGGCCTCTACCAATTTGCCCTGGAGAAAAATTCCTTCCCAACCCCAAATATGGCGATTAGTTGAACCCTGAGCATGTGTCATCATATCATATAGGTGGCGTGGCAAAGGGCAGAATATAAACTTTCTTCAGCCTTATTTGAATAGTTCCGGTTGTTAAAAGTTTGTTTTTTCTTATAAGTGTTTGAATTAAATTCATGTTAATAAAATCAAACTCTTAAACATTCTGAAAAAATAACTTTCTCCTCTCCATTTGTCATGTTTAATTAACATAACAGCATCATCAGTTCTCATCCAGAAAGTCTTCCAGGAAAGCAGTAAAGACATGACATTTTAATGCAAAAACCCAAGAAGGGAAAGAATAGGCTTAGATTTGTGCCATTTTGGTACATCTTAAAACATTTTTAAAAAGCACAAACTGATTCCCCCCCTCTTTGTGTGTGTGTGTGTGTGTGTGTGTGTGGCTAACCTCTTTAATAGACAGTACATATGGAGGGATAATTTTTTTAACAGGAAATGGTTACTCAACTAGTTTATAACAAATTGCATAGTAAGACAGTTAAATATGAAAGAGCAACATTTAAACACTTCAATCACAAGTAACCTTTGTTGGAAAAAGGAGACTATGTAGATACTTTTAATAGATACCACATCGGTTGTAAGCCTGTTATTGTGCTCTCCCTGAATTTTATTAAGGAACAATTTGGAAGTGACTTTTAATGATGAATTCAGATTAAGGGCAATTTTCAGCTGTCGTCTGCTGAAATTGATCTTTGATTTGAGATGAAAGCCAAAAATGGGGAGTGAAAAATAACAAAGCAACGTACTAGAAGCCATGAGGTTTATGAACAGAATTCCTGATGATTATCTTTCAGTGTAACCGTTTCCCTTCCATAGCTATAGTGATAAATGCTGGTTGCCTTCCACCTCAGGGCATTACTTGAATAAATATTTTGGTGCCTCAGACTGTTTCCTTTGTGCTGTCCACATTATTTAGTGAGATGCAGAGAGATAGTAACGGAATTGGGTGGCTGCTGAGCTTCTGTGAGCTGTCTCAAAATAGGCCAGTGCAGATTGTGGTCACGTTAGACTGGGATTCCACTGTACACAAGTGGTTCCTCCCGCTCAGGGAATCTTTAAAATGAAAATATCTGCTCCTCTTGCCTTTGGAGCACGAGAAACTGACACAGCCCCTCACTGGTACTTGATCTCATTGTTTGTGACGTGGCCACTCTGTGAAAAGAGACCCAGTTCCAGCAGATAAGAATGGTCTCTAATTTCTTCACAAATTGCATTTCCCTGTTTCGCAAGCCTACGCTTCTCGTTATTTGCATGCGGTGTAGTTGTAGTTGTCTCAATATTGAACAGCTCTACACTAAGAAGTGAAACTGTATTCATGTTGGTAGCTTAAATTGAACCCTGGGGTTAGAGGTTCTAGTCTAGGTACCATTAACAGTTGTGCTGTTGGATACCAGGGCTGAAGTTGGTTCTTGCACTGTCTAGTGCTTTTGGGATGATTTGATCATTACACTGTTCCCAAAGAGAACACTTTATTTGGATGAAGCAGATTTGACAACAGAACTGGGTGGATTCAAAGGCGTCTGGCTGACATGTCAATCTACGGTGCCAAGAGACTGGAATCACCCGGATGCCTGCGATGCGATGATCAGAGTAGTAGTGTTAGTGAGCTGTGACTTTGAAGGGGCTATTGTCAAACTAATACCTTTAGATCTGTGCTCTTGAGCAGAATGGGTTCAAAAAAAGGAAGTTGCTTACAATGCAAGAGTGCTCCTGCGGAGAGGGAAGTGTATTGTATGGAGTTTACTGGATTTGGGGTCAAATTCTGCCTTCACATGCACATATGCAGCTCCTGTTGATTTCAGTGGAGTCGTGTGCTCATAACTCACAGGATAATTTGGGTCATTGAATATAAAATTAGTTTTCGAGCCAATAGGACTACAGTCTCTCTTTGTCGCCTGAAAATCTACTGATAGTTGGTGTTTTGTTCTGTTTTGTTTTTTCGTCATTGTTTCACCTGCCTGGAAATGGCTGCTGCCTGTCACTTGATGACTTCAGAGTACCTCTTTTGAAACGATACTCTTTTGAAATGATTCCTTTTTGTCCGCAAGCTATTTAATGAAGTAGAACCAAAACCACACACAAATTGCAAGGGATCTCCCTACAACAGGCTGGTATGGAAGAGATTGTCTATATGGGAAGATATCCCAGCAAAGCTACACTGCTGTCATTTTGTTATAATGGAACTTTGGAAGTGGAGTAAATATTCTAGAATAAAATCCACTTTTTGGGGGGAATAGTGGACAGCTAGGAGCTTTATACAACATAACTGTAGCAAAATAATTGTACTGGGTTAGCTGGGCTGAGAAACTTCCCCATGCAGACAAGCTGTAAGGGAATCTTTGTTCTGGTAGGGCTAGGGAATGCCACCCGTGGCAGGTTGTGAGTTATCAGATAGAAAACCTCACTTGTCTCTGTCTGGCAGTACTTTGTTGAATCTAGCAGCTCCCAGGTCTTAGACTGATTTATTTTTCAGTCCTTGGATACGCTTTGATTTAAAAGCTAAATTTCATTCACCTTTCATGTGCTTCTTGTGCTGCTTTTGCCAGGCTTGCCAGTTATCAGGGGTATCTGTGATCCTACTGCTGAAGCTGAAATCGTGAAACGTCATTTTCTCACTGCAGCTGCCAGGATGTTACAGGCACAGGGCTGTGTGTTGCAGGCTCACGGAGAAGATGGTTTATCAGGGAAAACTGATTGAGAAAGCAGAAATATCTGAAATAATTTGCAAAGCTAAATATCGGCCGTGGCATGGACTAATGACTAACGCTTGAGACTAGGGATTGGTTCTGTGCCTAATGCTGCCAGCCAATCATTGTGTAACCTTGACCAAATCAATCCCCCTCTCTAAGCCTCAGTTTACCAGTCTATAAAAAGGGAGGATACACTTGTAAAGATATTTGGAAGCCTTTTGTGAAGGTTGCTACGGAAGTGGAAGATATTCTTTTATTGCAATGCAACTGGCCAGTTCAACTGCTTTCCCCTTCCCCCACAAAAAAAATCAAATCAAATCACAATTCAACCATGCTCACTGTTGCTGCTAAGTGATGCATGCAGTATATTCAAAGTAATGTTGCTTTTGCTTTTCAGTAGATGTGCAGGCTGTCAGAGCTTCCTGATCCATCAAATTATAACAATGGCAGGTCACCACTACCTCCCTTTCCTTTCCCTGAACTAATTCCCAGCCTTTGGCGGGAGGCTGGGGGTGGCGGGGCAAAGACTGCTGTATTATTGCATGCTCCTTAGATACATCTTTCAATCCTGGATGTGTTTAATCTTGACATCAGGCAGCAGCTTCTCCAGTAAGGATCCTCTCATTAGTATTTTCTCACAATAATACACCTCCCTTCATCCCCATCCATCATTTTCTGTTTTCTAGAGAAGATTCTAATGCTGTCAGCTGGAATGAGTCCATACTGCTTTGCCTCTTGTCCTTTTTACCATGCCATCTGTTCCATCTGGACTTCCCTCTGTATGAGAAGCATTTGGCACCATTCACATCTTGCCAGCTGAAATTTTCCTCCACTCTGGGCAGGAACTCCTGAGAGATCCAGTAATAATTCTTCACTTTATCCCTTGTTCATTTTAAAATAGCTTTGTTCCCTAGTTTCAGTCAGATGTCTTTTAAAAACAGCAGACTTCATTAAAAACTGAAAATGATTTGAAAATCTCATGTCATTTTTCACATGAATGCTGACCTCTCGGATCGACTTTTGTATTTCTCCCATCTTACACCAAGAAATTCATTTCTCTCTTGATTATAGTCAGTTGTGCTTTCAGATTCTTAGTGCTGCAGTGTTTGGGTTTTTAAACATGACGGGGAAGTATTTATTATTTTAAAAACTTAAATCTTCGTTTTGTTTACACACACTCACCGGTGTTTTTGGTTGCAGCATTTCCATTGGTGTTAGTTTTATTGTAAATTTGGGTTAAGTTTTATTTGGTGGGTGTCCCTCTTAAATCAAAATACAAAAAATTGTCTTAATTAGGATTTGAAAAGAAAATCTACTGAAACAGATTTAGTTACTTTCACATTTATAAGATTTTTGTTTTTACAAAACCTAATTTTGTGTGGATCTAAATCTACTTATGTTTTCCCTGCTTAAAGCAACTTGATATGATTTTATGCTGCACTATTGAAGTCAGTGGGAGTTTTCCCACGAATGCTGGGAAATGCATAGTAGGAAAGTGTGCACTAAAGGAATAATGAGTGTTGTCTTATTTTTCATACACCGTGTTCACCAGGCACAGGTTCTGTCTAGTTCCTCTACTCTCCTGATCCTGAGTCGCCTGGTTGAGTATGTCCTCATTGAAGTCAGTCGCAAAATTCCTTTCAGTTTCAATGAGAGCAGAATTCAGCCCTTATTGGTTGTAGCATGCATGCTTCCTGACTCCTAGATTCCTCAGGGAGGTTGGCATCCATCTGAACATGCACCACGCTTATCCCACCAGTAAAAGCAGTACAGCTTGGCAGGAATTGCTGGAAATACCACAGCCCTCTCAAAATCTGTTTAGATTTTCTTTTTTTAAACTGCCATCTTCCTGGAATCCTTGAGAAAGTCCTCATGGGGTCATAACAGGCATCTGTTTGTGCTTTCTGCTGTCTTAGCTTTCAGCAGATGTCTTGAAATCCTGATCTGCATTCTGGAAATAGTTGTGCTCGGCCATGCGTTACGTATTTGCTCTCTGTTTGGTTCCTGTGTTGGGGCAGAGCAAGCAGGTGTCCACAGAAAACATGCTACTGCAGCCTGAGTGAAAATCATCCACTGTCTCTTTTCACCCCACATGATCCGTTCCTTTCTATTGGGTACTCCTGTTCTGCCCTCAGGCTGATGTGATTGTCAACCAAGCAACTCGGAGAGCACGCTCAGTTGTAGTGCTTTGGTTGCCGGATGCCCTCTTTCTTTAGGGCAAATGGTCTTTGATCTGCAATGCAGCAAACTGTGTCAGTGCATTAATGTAGCACAAAATATAGTACCAATAAAAACGTGGATGGCTACAACTGGGATGTTGGTCTTTAGCCCATTTTCCTTTTGATTTTTGCACTATTTTTTGTCTCAGTTTAGAGTGTGACCAACAATCAAATTCATGAGCAATCCTGATACTTATCTTTTCATGTACTGGTAGGTAGGTATATGAGGAAAGCTGTTGTTACCTCTGTTTCTCTCTTCCTTAATATTTATATACACACACTTTCAATTTTAAAGTTGTGAATTTGGGTGCTCACGGAAATATGTTAGAGCAGGGGTCAGCAGCCTTTCAGAAGTGGTGTGCCGAGTCTTCATTTATTCACTCTAAATTAATGTTTTGCATGCCAGTAATACATTATAATGTTTTTAGAAGATCTCTTTCTGTAAGTCTTTAATATAGAACTAAACTATTGTTGCATGTAAAGTAAATAAGGTTTTTAAAATGTTTAAGAAGCTTCATTTAAATTAAAATGCAGAGCCCCCCAGACTGGTGTCAAGGACCCAGGCAGTGTGAGTGCCACTGAAAATCAGCTCGTGCTGCCTTTGGCATGCGTGCCATAGGTTGTCTACCCCTATGCTAGAGCTATAACCTAGGAGATCAAAGGCCACTCTGTTCTCAGAACAGGTAGAGTGTGGTCACAGCAGTGAAGGATTTTCCTGGGCTGCCTTGCTAGTATACAGTACTTCAGCTGTGTTCTGGAGGAGTTGCCTTCAGGGCTTCAAAGGTAATTGCAGGCCCTTAGTAGGGGGTGGAATACAGAGGTTCTTTAAGAAGGAAAAAACAGACAAGTACTGTAATATTAAATGCACGTCTGGATAACAGGGCTGCAGCACACTAGCTTCTAAAAAGTCACCTTTTTAAAAAAAAAAAGTAATGTGCAGAAATTAGGAAGCATCCCTTCTTCTGAAGTTAGTTTGGTGTTTGGCTGGGGGGAGTGTGTGTACCTGCCTCCCTCCCTCATCATAAATGACTCAGCCTGTCAGGCTCAGCTGTGAGCATTTGCCATGGTGCCACAAAGTGGACAGGATCGGTTAAGCTGCTGAAATGTCATCAGATGCCAGCTGGCAGACACAGCGACTTCTCTGCTTTCTTGCCCTAAAATCTAGGCAAGTCACTGGTCCTCAGGAAGGAATGGTCACAGGTTTTAGCATCAACTCAGTCATCTCACTAACTTTGAAAGCTAACTGCATTGCAAAAGTATAGTCAGAGTTGGAAGTAATGCATATTTTTCCCTCTCTCCTCTAATTCTGGAACAACTGAATTTAGCTTCCAGTCTACTGTTGGATAAATGTGAACTATAAGGAATTTTGGAATGTAGGCAGGAGGGAAAGCACTTTGGCCAGAAAGCTGTGTACTTCTAAAAACCAGTGGGAGTGGGGTAATAATGGAATCAGTTTTACTATCAGAAGAGACTGGAGTCGAAGTGTAGGCTACCCTTGGAAGTGAGTGCACGGTATTCTTGCTAGAATGTGTGGTAGATAAGTTCGGGTTAAACTCTGCACTACAGCCAACCTATGTACTGGGAGTTCTCTGTGCTATCCAGGTAAGGAAGTGTGCTCAGGTATTGGTAGACTGGATCCAAGTAGCAGTTCAGTATTGTTCCAAGAAGCGTGGAAGCAGGTTTCAAAGTAATATTTTTGTAACTTGTACTGCCACCAATGTGTTAAGACCCAGGTACAGCAGGCAAGGTCCCTGGCCAGGCAAGTACTCTGATCCTAATTATGTAGATCACACATGGACTTTAATTCTACAAGGAGTGGGTTTCCATGCTTCAATGTAGATTCTGCAGAAACCACTACAGTGAAGTGACCAGAGCAGCAGAATGCTGGAGAGGATGCTGCTGACTGGAGAATATTCTTCCTCCATTTTGGAAATGAAGTTTCTAACGAGCTCTGTGTTTGACAGTGACGGTCTCCTCTATGCTACAGAAGAGCTCAGTTCAAGGCAGTGTGCCGGGATTTGTGCAGGGACTGAATGCTGTTTCCCCTTTGCCTTTTTACCTCTTTTGTGTCCAGGTTTTAATGATCTGAATGACACTGTGCAGTCCAGGGGCCAGCGAATACAGTCCTCTCATTGTACGTGACTTTCTGCTCGCTAACCAGTTCACTTGGAGCATGGGTTCTGCTTCCATCTGTTGAAATTTCACCCTTGCTAACTTTTCTGACACTGATGGGATGAACTGTCCACTCCGGTGAAATGTTTTACCTCTTGTTCTCTTTTTATTTATTTTTTTAAGGGGAAACTGGCCTTGGTAAGTCCACGCTGATGGACACCCTTTTCAATACTAAATTTGAAGGAGAGCCAGCATCTCACTCGCAGCCCGGAGTTCAGCTGAAATCTGGTACCTATGACCTTCAGGAGAGCAATGTGAACCTGAAACTGACCATTGTGGGCAGTGTGGGCTTTGGGGATCAGATCAACAAAGAAGACAGGTAAGGAAAAGGGGTTTCCATTTGTTTGTGAGTGGGTGTTTTATTCTCTGGCTTAACCAGACAGGGGTTCCCCATCTGCTCCCTAGCCTGGCTCCATGCAGGCTGGTCCAGGTGGCTTTGAAATGGAGGTGCTGTCTCACGTCTTAGGAATCACGTTTTAAAACCCGTCTCTGCCCTGCTGCTGTGGCTGTTGGGAATGGGAGGGTGGAGGGCAGGCAGTTGGCCTTTCCAGAAGCCTACAGAATATCCATGCTGCATGGAGCATTGGCCAAGAGATGGTGCTCATTTACTGCAGGCTGTGTCTACCAGACTCAGTGCTCCCAGCTGCATCCCTGCCATTAGATGTCTGAGCTCCACCTGTCTAAAGAGCAGAGAGAGCTGAGGCATTTCCTCACTTGCTCTCTTGTGTTCCAGCGATGGAAACCACAGTTACAGTCCAATGGTTGCTTGTCTTTGTTGGTTGCTGGCAGTGGTTTTTCAAACAAGGTTATGTGATGTGCCCTTAATTAAATGCTCTGTGAGACCTGGTCTGGTCTGTGGCAGCTAGCTTCCCAGTGCCCGCAAACAGAGTGGTACAAGTTCTTAGGATTTAAGAGCACTAGAGCAGTGTGCTGATTGCAGGAATACCCTCCTAAATTGTAGCTTTGTACAGAGGCTCTCTGGATGGTTTTACTTTGACATGGTTTTTTTTAAATAAGCACACCTTTCCCCCATCTTGGCAGTTAAGTGAGAGTTACTCTCTTTAAGTAGTGTGTCCAGCACTCGTATTCCAAATCACTTTACAGGGTAGCTAAATGAGAGCATGTTGTGGGAAATTGACTTCTTGCTGTAGGAAGACTGAACGAATGGTGATGTTGAAAGCCATCCCAAGAGAGTAGAAGTGCAGTTAAACCCATGGAACTCATGGCCACATGACCGTAATGAGGCCAAGACTTTATTGGGATTCCAAAAAGGATTAGACATTTGTATGAATAAGAATACTATCCAGAGTTGTGAGATAAGGATATAAACCCTCGTGCTTCAAGGCATAAGTCGGCAGACCACTAAGTGCCATGGGTAAGAAAGGAACTTTCCTGTAGGCAGGTTATTCCATAACCATCCTTTCCTGAGGTTTTTTTGCACCGTCCTCTGAAGCATCTGGTACTGGTCTCTGGCAGCCACGGTACTGGACTAAGGTATAGGAGTTCCAATGCCCTAGCACAATGCAAACTGCTTACAAGTGAGCAAGTTTCATAGGAGATTAGGTGCTGCGCTGTGGGTTAGTAACCAGTGAATGACCTTTCTAATACTGGAGCGTAACAAATGGACAATGCTCTGTATTGCAAGGTGTACAGTTCTTTTCTCCCCCCCCCATAAAGCTATAAGCCCATTGTTGAGTTCATTGATGCCCAGTTTGAAGCCTACTTGCAAGAGGAACTGAAGATAAAGAGAGTCTTGCACAACTTCCATGACTCCCGTGTCCATGCCTGCTTGTACTTCATCGCACCCACCGGCCATTCCCTGAAATCCCTGGACTTGGTAACAATGAAGAAGCTCGACAGTAAGGTAGGGGGCAGATCACCACAATCCTCTATTTGTTTTCATCTGGTTACTCTTCTAAACTATGTGAAACCTCACTCATCTGTCACCCGGCTCCTCCCCTCCTCTCCATCCCTCCTCCTAGTGCAGATGAGTGGGGTCTCACTAAATACCCTGCAGCATTACTGAGAAAGCTGCATAGTACACACTTGAATTCTTCACGTGGACCTAAGTTTTGTTGCCAGACATGGAAATTGCTCCTTTCGTGATTGTGACTGAAGACCAATCCCTTTAATCCCTGCATTCCTTTCAGGTCAATATCATCCCTATCATTGCCAAATCTGACGCCATCTCCAAGAGTGAGTTGACAAAATTCAAAATTAAAATCACAAGTGAGCTGGTCAGTAACGGGGTGCAAATCTACCAGTTCCCGACAGACGATGAATCGGTGGCTGAGATCAACGGGACAATGAATGTAAGTAACAGAGCAGCTGGGATTCATTCAACACAGGGCTGATTTTGATCTCCTCATTGTTTTATTCCACTCTAAGGAGCAATAAGAGGATGTTGCTGCAATTTTATATTTGTAGTTCAGTTCAGTCCAAAGTGTGTTGAACAGCCAACTCTGCGACTGGTCTCTTGTGCTGTTCTAATTCACTAGTTCTCCCAGTTGTCCCTGGAGTTGAAAGGTAGACACAGCTTGAATTTCTAATATAAAAAGAAAACAAGCAGAATCGTCTTTTGCCTCGAAATATCCTTTCAGGCCAACCGCATATTTCCCTTTAATGTCCTATGTTAGTTTTAAAATGTGCTGACACTGCATGTTGTTTTAAGAGATGCACTATTTTGGAGGTAGGGAAAGGGGTTGGTTTTGTTCTTAAAGTCACAGTTTGGGCCAAAAGTGGGGGGGGGGGGGGGCGCGGGGATTTCCATTGTCTCAGTGTAAGTTCACCATGGACCAATTTAGTGTGTGTGTGTGTTGCCTCCCCTTCCTCCTCCCCTGGGCTCAGTGGTCTGGATGCTCCAGATTGAGAGTGTAATGGGCTGAAAGATGCCCCTATAAATTCTGGCAAGGGGTGTGTGTTAAAATCTACCCCTCCACCCTGCCCTTCTGATCCTAGTCAGCTGTTCCTGCACTCTGCTAACATGGCTGAGTTGGAAAATGCTCCCCATAGATGTGGGGTCAGGGGCTTTGTTGGCTTCAGGCAGCTGGTTCCCTGAGGGTGGGTGTACCTCTGGAGGAATGGAGCAGGGCATGTGAAGTGTGTGTCACTGGATGTTAGGGGAAGATCAGAGGGGTCCATTCTCAGTCTCTTCAAAACAACTCTCTCAAGTTACATAAGCTCATCCCAGGCCAGCAGAATCCCATGCTTTATTTACCACCTCTCCGACTGGCCCGTCACGGTTGGAAATAATGCCTCCTTTTAGCCCCTTTGTGGCTGTCTTGACATGCATGTGCTGCAGCTGCTGACAAACAAATGGAAGGGCTGGGCAGATGGTTAAGTCTGGCCCTACTACATGAGTGGAGTTCTGGGATACGCTTTATTCAGATCAGCGTGGTCTGTATTAGACACAGTGATGTATTCATACCCCTCTGCTGTTACACTCTCTCACACTCTCTCTCACACTCTCATACACACACTCCATCTCCAGGTCTTTTTCCCAAGTGGTTGGTACTTCGGCATTCTTGCTTCTTGCAGAGTCGTACGTTTCTTTGGGTCTTCCTTCTCATGTAGCCACGTCTTTGCACAAGAATAACTCCCCTTGCTGTATAGCTCTGTGCTATTCCTTGATGCTTTCACAGCCCGAAGCTCACCTGGCTGGGTGGTCTAGCTGCGCTTTGATGAAGGTGGCATGTTTTGGGCCATAACAAGAAGGCAGAGGGACTGTTGCTGGGACTAATAGTCACAATGGTTCCCCTCCCCCTTGCGGCACATTAGCTTTGTCCAAGTAACAGCTCTTTCCTTATGGCTCGGAGAGATTCTCCTGTGCAGGTCTGGATTTCCAGTGTAAAACACCATAATGCAGAGAGGGGCCAACCTTTCAAAAAAGCAGCCCTACCCTTCCTCTCCTGGGCACCTCTTGCACCCACAAAACTTGTGTTAGCAGTTTTTGTGCTTGTGGTTGAATTGTGGCTCAGACACGAGAACCTGTGCCACTCTGTCTGGACACAGGGAAAACTGTCCCTGTAAATATCTCTGCCCTCTTGAAGACTGACACCCTCGTGTTCTCGTCTTCTCCCATCTCCGTCATTTTTTGAAGACTTTTGATGGAAAAGGCCTTTTCTCTCTAAAGGTATTTGGACAATATTTTAAATAAATAAATAAATAAATGGAGATATACCAATCTCCTAGAACTGGAAAGACCTTGAAGGTCATCGAGTCCAGTCCCCTGCCTACACTAGCAGGATCCGCCTGCCTACACTAGCAGGATTGAGTACTGTCCCCTGACAGATTTTTTGCCCCAGATCCCTAAATGGCCCCCTCAAGGATTGAACTCACAACCCTGGGTTTAGCAGACCAATGCTCAAACCACTGAGCTATCCCCCCACCCCCCATTTTCTCTGGCTTTATCTAAAGGGAGCCAGCACTGCAAAGGGTTGGAACCCAGGACAGAACGTTGGGGAAACCTGGGTTGTGGCCCAGGCTCTGACACTGACTGCTGCATTATGTTGGGTGTGTCACTTAACCTCTGCCTCACTTTCCCATCTGGATAATGTCTACTTGGAAGAATGTGATGTGAAGTGCTAACAATCTTTATTAGATGGTATGCTACCTACTGTGGCTGGTTTCTGTATTTTCTGTTGTGATTTGATCTTGGCATTTGAATGGTTTTGCTGCTGGATCTCACTCTATGCATGAATCCTCTTGCTATGTAAGATTTGAAATAATGTGGGAAAAGGTAGACTCTGAGAATCTGGTGACTCTCAGAGGAATAGCCACCACTTTCTTAGTAATGCTAAGGTCCATGGTAAATATACATCCATCTTTCCCTTGGTCATTTCTGTTTCTCTTGAATGGGAGTTGCCATCACAGATTTTAAATACACTGCAAATTGCCAGCTCCTGAATAAAGAGAGAATCCCATTTAGATCCTTGCATTTAACTGATAGAAATCGTAATTGCCAGGTTTATGAGGACTAATGATTATACAGGAAAGGATCCGAATTTGATTCAGGTATTTTATCAAACCTGAGGAAGATTCATTCTAATAATGTCTTATTAATTGCATAAAACGAAACTGCTTAGAACTCAGGTGCTGGAGATAACTTGACAGATAGATTGAAACCTATAATAGTACATAAGGAAGAACCAGAGAGATTCTTTACTTTCTAAATTACATTTAGGGCAGAAGAGGATCAGTCTATTTGCAAGACGTCCCTAAAAGAAAGGGAAGCAGTCCATTCTTTCTCCTTTCTTCCCAGATCTACCTACCAAGAGCAGAATTAAGTTTCCCTTCTGAACTGGGAGAATCAATTAATCCTTCTATCGATGCTGTTGCTGGGTTACTTGGTTTGATCTGGAGGAACTGACAGGGTCGTTTGCCTGTTTAGTGTATTTTTAAATGATTGTGTCGAGAGTGCCAGGAGCATTGCATGGGCCACTCTGTTATGATAGTTTGTAAAAATCCAAATAAACTAAAATTAGAATAGCGAAGGAAGCCACTTTGATCTTAAGATTAAAATAACAGCCCGATGATAAAATAGTTCAAACAGATGGCGTGCTGTCTTGTGTGCAGAGCACAGGATTTTGAGCCAGACCTCTTGGGTTGTATTCCTCCCTCGTTCCATCACACACTTGCTTGATGACTTTAAAAAAGCTACTGTAGTTTACTCGTGTGCAAAAGTGGAGTGACACTTGTGTACTTCATAGGGATGTTCTGAGGCTTGATTGTTTGTACAGTGCTTTGAGTTACTCAGATGAGAGAGAAGTTCAAAGGATTTTATTAAGGGTCTGAGCAGCCAGATTTGGTGGTAGGCAAACTTAATGTCTCTGGGTTGTTATCAGAAAGCAAAGAGCTGAGAAGTTAAATGTAAAGTGCTACTGTGAGGAGAGAACATTTAGATCTGAAAGATCCAGGCTATCATAAGAACGTCCTTGTAAAACAACTCTGAAGGCTCATTGGATTGATATTAAAATCTTTCTGAACTGGCTCTTTCCAAGAAGCTCAGTGGAAATCTGGGAGCCAGCTCTGAGACTTCCCAGGCTCATAAAGTACTGGCACTGTGCAGTAATTGCAGTTTATAAACTGGGCATTGTGAAAGAACAGCTCTGACGGGTGGCTCAGGAGTTTGTGTTTCCAGCATCATCGCACAAACTGGCGCCCCAAACACTTCCTCAAGGCAGTAATGTACCTCCAGCATTTGCAGCTTGAGATCACCACACTTCTCAGGTGGCTGATGGCCTTTGGAACCCCTGGAAAATAGCCAAAGTGAGGGTGGTTATGAAGGTTCTAAAAAGGCAAAAGCACAAGTCCAGGAATGATTGTGTGGCATCCACAGGTGGGGAACAACAGAAATGGAAGAAAGAACTCAAGATGGGAGCTAATAGACAGCCACGACCTAAAATAACTAGTGGGTTATTGAAGAGAGAGGGTCAGTAGCAGGAAGCATGTCAACTGTAATATCTCTCCCTTTCTCTCATATGCTCTTTTAGAATAGACAGTAACCAAAAAGAATGACACCAACATGAGAATCCGCTATGTCTTCATGACTAAACTCAGGTCATCTGTCCAATGGAAGGCTCTGTTGCCTTAAGAGATGGGGTCACGGATTCTGGAAGGAGTATTTTCTAGTCCTGGAAAGACACCTGTAGACTCTGCACTTTAAGTACATGAATTTTCTTTTACAATTTCTAACAGTTGTACTTCAGTGTGGACGGATGATGACCTGTACCATGCTGATGAACTCCGTAAATGCCTAGATAGGCTAAATGCCATGTTCTGTTCTTAGTTATGCCACTTACATACCTGCAGTAACATCGTCAGAGTTATTCCTGATTTACACCAGTGTAACTGAGGGAAGTTTGGCCCTTGATCTGCTTTGTTGCTGTCTTTTAGTCTGGCTACATTTTTATCTTTCAAATATTTGTTTTCTGGAAGTTGTGTTTGGCTCTTCTTACACCGTGCTGTTGGAAACAAATTTCCCATTCATAACCTTGTAGGTGGTAATATCCTGTTTTTCTGGGCAGTTGCTAATATGAATTCATTCCACTTCTGTGAGGAGATGTTTCCCCTTTAGGCCCTGGACTGTGTGTGGGAGAGGGGTTTGTAATTTTTCTATCTGAAAAACCAAATACATTTTAAATGAGGACACAAAATGTTTCCAATTCAGTAACTGTTTAGTTTTCTTCAAATGTACAGCACTGTATTTCCAGACCTTCCTAGTTAGCTGATTGCCAGCAGATGTCTGCTTTCCAGCTGGGAGGCTGGATCCTTCCCTTTAGCCACTTTGCTCCCTAAAGCTCTCAGTGCCCTCATACAGCAACCTAAACGTAATGGGCCCAAGTCTGTGCTAACTTCCCCACCAGCTCCTTAGCCTTGGTGGAAGTGTAGTGGTGTTTGTCCCAACAGAATGTAGCCAGAACATCCTCAGGGTGTTGAACGATTGCATGGTCCAGCAGAGCTGAGAGTCCATCTCAACAGTTAGTCTTTTTCTATATACAGTATTGTCATAACTATGAAGTAGCTTAGAATTACTGTTTTACCTGTGAAGGGTTAACCTGAAGCAACCAAGAGAAGGAGATGATGTAATCAACGGGGAACAAAGGAAAGGGTTTTTAGTTTCACTTTCTCCCGCTCTTTTGTTTTCTCCTCTGCTACCTCTGGGTCTGTCTATGTGTTCCCCTGGCTATGGGAGGAATCACACTTATGTTTCTATTCTACATTTCTATAGTAAGTGATTTGTAAACTTGAACTGTATCCAGGGCCGGCGGCAGAAATTTGGGGGCCCCCTACTCTGATCGTTTGGGGGCCCCCCCAGCCCAGCTGACAGCGGCCGGGGGCCCCCCAGCCCAGCCGGCGCTCCCCCCCCCCCAGCTGACAGTGGCTGGCGGCAGCGCGGGGTCCTGCGGGAGCGCAAGCCGCCCTTGCTGCCCCCCCCCCCCCCGCGCGCGCACTTTCTCCCCCGGACTGCGCCGCTGCCGCCGGCCGGGCTCACTGCTCCTGCCGGGGACACGCGCGCTCGTCCGGGGGAGAGCCGCGCCACCTCCCCGCCCCTTCCTCGCTCTCCAGGCCCGGCGACAAGGGGGGATGACTACGGGTACTGCTGTGTACCGGGGCCCCCCTAAAGTCCGGGGCCCGGTACAGCTCTACCCGTAGTACCCCCCTGTCACCGGCCCTGACTGTATCACTTGATAGGTCCACGGTGTATCTTTGTTAAGCTGTAGTAGTGGAAGAATTCCCAGAAAAGGGGGGAGGGGTCAGTTATACTATGTGATGCCAGTAAGTTGTTCTTCTATTGATTTCTGTACAAGGGGGTTAGGCTCCTTCTTTTCCTTTTATTAAAATCTTTCTTTTAAGAATTTGACTGTTTGTTTCCATTGGATTGATCCTGGTTTGGATCGGGCACGTCTCACAGCAAGTGAGGGTTTGTTCTCGAATCTCTCCCAGGTAAAGGGGTGGGGGATTTGGGGGGTGTTACAATAGGGGTTCCAATTGACCCTAACCCATGGTTTTGGGGGCTCAGATTGGTGGTGGCAGCGTTTTCCAAGCCCCAACTGGAGAATTTTGGGTTTTGGGGGAAAAGTTTTAACCTCAGGTGGTAAAATAAGCTTGGAGGGTTATTTTTTCTTTCATGCGGGGTCCCCACTTCTTTACCCTGGAGTTCAGAGTGGGGGAAACAGTCTTCACTCTTCTGACCATCAGGATGAGAGCAGTATGGCCCAAGAGAAGGCCCTGTGGCTCATCTTAGTCTGCCGTGGATGCTCACAGGCAGCCTCATAGGGTTGTTTGTTCGTTAGTTTAGTTAGTAGACTGATTTAAGCCCAATTGTTGTATTTCCATGTCACTCAAGGTGCAGAGATTCCCCCCACCTCACCCTTTTCTACCCTGCTCACTTTCAGAAGCCCGTATCATGTCTGACCATCCTTCAGGTCAGCTGGGGCTGACTCTAGTTCCCTACAGAATGGGGGGGCTGTTGCTCCCTCCCCTTTTCTAGGAACTCTGTCTGCTGCTCCCCCACGATGCTCGTATCTCGTGTCTGCTCAAGGACTGGGGAGCAGATCTCTGGTCTCAGGCTCTGTGGGTCAGTGAGTGGGATGAGCCGGCTCTAATACAACCCTGTCAACTTCAAACCAAATCTTTCCACATTCCCCTGTCTTGACTCTTGTCACTAATCCAACAAATACTCAGCCGAGTTGCGAGCTTAAATCCTTATTCTTTATTCCCGTGAACAAAGTCAAGGTCATCAATCTTACTGGTGTAATTGGTATCCCAAGGCTACATTAATTACTCAGAATTCAGTGCAGCTTAATGGCTCTTAGCATGAGGTGACATTTGCTAGTATCCAGCATATGGGGCTGTGGAGAGGGGAGGGGGCAGAGGAGCTGGCTGCTTATTTTAAATGATGAAATCCAGAGTGTGATTTGTTCACTGCTGTGCGGGATGCGCTATAATCCTCTGCCCACCCACCCTTCAGATCTAGTTTGTCACACAGCAGACAGAATAACTTACTAAGAGAGCAACCTTTTTAGTTCGGCTGCTGCAGTTTTTCGGGACGGTTTTAGAGAGCGGGATGGAGTGTACCCACGAGCCCCTGACCGCTGACTCTTAACGTTTATAGAGCTCTTTACATTTTTCAAGCTTTCATCTATACGGTGACCCTTTGAGGTTGCTAAGTATGGTCCCTATTTTACAATGGGAAGCTGAGACCGAGAGGTTACGTGGCTTGCTCAAGGTCACAGAAGGAATTGGTAGCAGAGCTGGGGATAGAACCTGGAGGTGCCTGGCTTCAAACCCTACACTCAAGTCTACCAGGCCACGCTGTGTTCTGTTACTCATGGGACGCCAATATCCCAGAACGGGAAGATGGGTGAATTCTCAAATCTCTCAGGCTTGCTGCCTTGGGGTGGAAAGCAGCCTCCATGAACCTTTTTGCACACTTGGGCAGGGAGGGAGAAACCATGCTCCAAAGCACAGCAAAGACAAATGGCCATGCAGAGAGGATCGCTGAAGTTTACAAGATGTGTAAGTGCAGGGGAAAATAGGCATTCTTTGAAGGATTAGCAGGCAAGATGGTGGGTGCAGTTTAGGATTGCTTTAGCTGGATTAATCCCTGTATTTTTCCAAGACAAGTCCCAGAATCCATGTGCTTATAGGAAAATTGAGTTAATACATCCCAGCTAATCAGAGCACCGCTTGGGTTCTCACACCTTGGTGTTATTCCAAAATGCGTCTCCTTGCTTTGTTCCTCTAACTTGAGCTGGGAATCTCCTTCCCACTAGTGTGAAGCAAGTCAGTTGCTGCTGTTGAGTTCATGAGGTGTGTTTATGAAGCAGCCAGGGGCAGAGTGAACAGATCAAAAGCTGTTAGAGAATCTAGTTTGATCAAAAGGCTCCCATGCGACACTGGACCACTCTGAGGATTGGTGACGGGCAGAACATTTTATTTCTAGGTTGCAGGTTCAAATGCATTGCAGGCCATGGTAACTGCAGGCCATCTTGCTGGTTTTAAGTCAGCTCCCAATAGCTGCTTGTCCACATCGAGACAAACCACCACAGCGAGCATCTTTGTTGGTAGGTTTGGTGCAGAAGCCAGTGTATGAACGGGAATGGAGACTGACCTGCCCCCATGGACAGGAGGGTCCAGGATTGAGACATATTAGCAGGGAAAGCTGCTTCTGTTCTATGGCTAATGCTCCACAGAACTGCCTCCAGGACCTTTAAGATAGTGATGTTCACGAGTACTGAGTTGTCTCTCTCGTGTCACTCACGTGAGTGTCCAAATCAGGGGAAATGTGTGAGAGCTAAAAAAAGCAAAGGAGGCTCCAAGAGGTCTCTTGCTGCTTTCACACCCGTGCAGGACTAACTCCTCAGGCAGAACAAGCCTCTTAGGACAAAAGTGGAGTTGGTCACAGTGCAGCTAGTTCAGCTCGCTGGAGACTTGGGGAGTGTATGTCTGGCGGGAGGAGCCAGGTAATGAGTAGAGAGCGGTAACATTAGCAACAGAGGTCCCCAAAGCCCTTCGTTGTCTTGGCCTGGGGCCACTGCCCCTCCCACTATAGTGACTGGGCTTATGGGATGGAGGGGAAATAGAACTGGTGTCTTGGAGCCTGTACTCAACATGTCTCATTTGGTAGCTCTGAGTAATCCAGATGGTTTAAGGAGCCATAGTAAAAGGTGACTAATTACAGACCTGTTGAAACGTTTCAGGCCCACCTGCCGTTTGCAGTGATTGGCAGCACAGAGGAACTGAAAATAGGAAACAAAATGATGAAAGCCCGTCAGTATCCGTGGGGCACGGTGCAGGGTGAGTGCTGCTTGCTGGTGTTTCCTGGGTGTGGTGGGACCCTCCTCCCCAGAGGCAGTGTGATCTCGGAGGTGGAAACACAACGGAGTCCCCTGCTATAGCGCTGCTCCTGACTTGGGCATCTCCATGCCATAGTTTCCTGTTAGGGATTCCTGTCCATATCCTTCATTGGTATAGCTGTGTGGGACTCCTGCTAAGAGAAGGGTTATTGCAGTCCCTTTGTGGGGTTGTGTAAGGCTGAGGGGTGTCTGGAAAAGACCTGTGTCCATCTCTCTCTGTGTAACTCCTTCTCAACTCTGCACAGTTGAGAATGAAGCTCACTGCGACTTTGTGAAGCTGAGAGAGATGCTGATCCGTGTGAACATGGAGGATCTGCGTGAGCAGACCCACACGCGCCACTACGAGCTGTACCGGCGATGCAAACTGGAGGAAATGGGGTTTAAAGACACTGACCCAGACAGCAAACCATTCAGGTACGAGCCCTGGAGCGCTGATTGTAGCAGAGCGAGGAGCTGGAGAGAGACCCCATGGGATCTGGCAGGAGGCTGGGTGCTGTATAGCACCGTGTGGGTGTGCTATGACCTGGTTCTGCAGAAAACTCCAACCTCCTGAAGTGTTGAATCGTAATTGGGCTCTGTGCCGCCCTGCTGATTTCCCCTCCCCCCTCGTCAGTAACAAGTGGGAGAGCAACCACCAGGGTCCCTTAACCCATCTGAAGTGAGAGAAAAGTGCGGGGAGGATAAGTAAACAAATGAAGGGAGGATGCAGATGGGGTGAGAGTGAAATGGGGAGAAGGGGGTTGGGGAGGAGAATGCCAGAAGCAGCAAGAACTGTGGGAAATAATCCCTTTCTGAAGATGAAGAGCCTCTTGGCTCATGTGAGCCCCTGCTAAGCATGATGTGGTTTCTCTTTGAACACATGCCCGTCTTTAAACACTTTGGCTGGCTGATGTGACAGTGTCCAGAGTAGTCTCTGCTGTTCTTTTCCACCCAGTCATGGCTAAGCTAGACCTTTTCTATAGCAACGGCCGCGACATCAGGGGAGGCGAGAAGAATCGGGGGTTGGTTCTCGGAGGTACTGGGCTAGCCAGCTGCTGCATCAGACAGGATCTCTGTGACTTGTTAGTTAAACCCTTTAGGCTGGGGAGCCCATCCATTCAAGCCCTGTTAATATATGGCAGCAGTGTGATACTGCCCAGAGCTAATAGTGACATGGAAGGAAAGGCCCTTGGAGATGTATGGATTAGCGAGCAGCATGTGAAGGATTTTGGTGAAGCTGTGAGTCAAAGCCAATAGAAAGACTTCCATTGACCTCAAAGGGCTATGGACGAGGACCTGAATGGAGGAGTGGGAGAAGGAAAATGGGACTGGGTGAGGAGGAAGGTGTGGGGTGTGGGGGGGGGGAAAGCAGAACAAGAAAAAGCTTAACTTATAATGGGGATGTGAGAATCTCGTAGAGTTGGAATGTTTGAAGCACTCCATGTTCTCTGAAGCAAAGTCAATGCTCCCGCTCCCAGTAGGAGGCATGAGGGGTGTGTGGTACCTGGGGCATTCATTGGAAGAAGACTGGTTGTTCTTTTAACAGTCGATCAGATTGCAGAATGATGGAGACCTAATCAGTCAAATTTGGATCTGGAATCAAACTTCCCCCGAGTCCTACGGGTGTTGGGATGTGGGTTTTGAGGCGCCCCTTTGCTTCAGATGAGTGATGTCATTAGAGCAGCATGGTCAAATTCTGCACTGTCATGTGCATTCACCCCATCCATCACCCTCATGGATTTTAATGGAGATGCAGAAAGTGAGAGCACAATTTAGGCCACTAATTATTATTGGGTTTTTTCCCCCCTCCTTAGCTTACAAGAGACTTATGAGGCCAAGAGGAATGAGTTTCTGGGGGAGCTGCACAAAAAGGAAGAGGAGATGAGACAAATGTTCGTCCAGAGAGTCAAGGAGAAAGAAGCTGAACTTAAAGAAGCTGAAAAAGAGGTAAAGGCAGCTCTGACTCCAATCTCATCTGCTGCTGAGAGCATTAAATTCACCACAAAAAAGTTAGTGCTGAAATTGCCGTTGTGCAGAGAACATTGCCTCGCTTCATGGCGACTCCCAGTAAAGAGAGGAGGGTCCAGATTTGGCTCAGGAATGGAGTTTGGTGTGTGTGTGTGTGTGTGTGTGATGGGGGAAGAAATCAGTTTGTAAGATTTGCATGCTATACGAAAATGCAACATTCTTCCATTGTGATGGCTACCAGACAATATCACAATACCATAAATATAGCACAATGGAAGTGGTGCACTTGTCTGTGTGCCTGGTCTAGGGAGAACTCCTACCCCTAGTTCAGTTGTGATCCCTGGTCGTTTCTCCCATTTACTTTACTGACCTCCCCTCCACACTGCGTGAGTGTGTGCCAAGATGCAAGGAGCGAAACTGAGGCCTTGAAAGAAGCTGAATCTCAGTCTGTTCTCTCCATGTGCGGGGAATTTAAATACACAGTTTCCTGGGCATCGTAAGGGTAATAAATCCTGTAGTGTGATGGCTTGTGAGAATAAAGTTTATGGCATTAAATAGCTGTAATCCATTTCTGGCTGCTAAAGCCTAAAGCCTATAATTTACTAACCACTGTAGTTAATTAGGTACTTAAGAAGAATTTAAGAAATAACTAAGAGATCCCATTAGAAAGCAAAATAAATGGATTAAAATAAATTAAAAAACAAAAGTTGACTGCTACCTTTTGTAACTAAACAGCGCCTACCATTTGTCCCATACCTTTCTCAATGACACATTTATACAATAATGTCTAGATTGTAAACATTTTGGGGTAAGGACTGTTTACCTGTTTGTGTAGCACAACAGGGTAATAAGCGTGTGATTCCCTGTGCTGTATAGCATGTTGTTATGAACCTACAATGACAGTCTCATAGGATCCTAATCAGTTCCCCCAGGGAGAGGCAGATGAAGGAAGAATCAATACAGTACCTCAGTGTTCTCTGGACTAGAATGGCTGCTAGTGCCTTATTCTCCTTGGATGATCTGCCCCTTTTCATCACTCTAGCTTCACGAAAAGTTTGATAGTCTCAAGAAGCTGCATCAGGATGAAAAAAAGAAGCTGGAGGACAAGAAGAAATCTCTGGACGATGAAATCAACGCGTTTAAACAGAGGAAGACGGCAGCTGAATTGCTCCATTCTCAGGCCCAGCAGGCTGGAGGATCACAGACCCTTAAAAGGGAAAAGGAGAGAAAAAAGTAAGTGACTAACCTGGGGGTGTTTGCTTCCTGGTAATGATTTTCCTTTGTTAGTTTCTAGAGGCGAACTGGGTTCTTTTCATTTAAACCTCTCTTAGTACCATTTCTCACTCAGTAGAACTCAGCGTCCCTAAGGGCAGATTTTTTCAGTGAGACAAACCTTCAGCCCCTAGTATGGCTGAATAATAGCTTGAAGCTTTTGACCATCACATTTCATCTTGAACAGCAAAGAACTCAGTGCTAAGTAGGCGAGGTAATGTTGTGATTGACACTAGCCAATGAGTGTCTTAAATCAGGTCTTCCTTTTTGCGGGGCTAGGATTCAGGTGCCTTTCCCTCCGTCTATGCCATGTCATTCAAAAAACCCCAACCTGATGTGATGCTTGTTCAGGGACCTCCCGTGTTGTCCTGTGGACAACATGTGAGAAACATGACAGGGAATGATCTCATGTGATCTAAAGAGGCGCAAGATGATGGGTCTCCGAGAGTGCTCAGTTTGCCGTAGGTAGGTTTAAAAGCAAGGCGATCCCTGTAGCCACTGGGAGGTACCATGCATCTAGATCAGGGTTTGAGCAGAGGATGTATCAAAAGATGAACAGAGGAGCTTCTCTTCTCTCATTAACCTGTTTATTTAAGTCAGTGATACTCAGACCGAGGCTGGGGAGCTGCAAATGGCTCTTTAATGTCTCCTGCGGCTCTTTGCAGCACATGATATTAAAACACTGTGTGATTTAATTATTAACCACTGTAAGCTACTCTGTTGTTGACCAATGGAAGACTACTTGGTCAGTCATTTTACTGGTAGAATAATAGATAGTCCATGAAACCATGAATTCACACAACTGTGGCTCTTTTGGGTAATGTTGATCGCTAATTTAGCTCCTGGACCGCTGAGGTCTGAGTATCACTGATTTAAGTGAACGGAGAGCTGAGTTTTAATCTTGTCTGGAGCTCTTCCTATAGCTTCTGATTACATTGTGGACATTTTCCATTGAGGCTAATCACTTTAGATACATACATGCAGATCCTAGGACTTGTATTTTGCTTCAGACAACATAAGCCAAGTAATATTTTCTCATGGGAAAATGTCGGAACCTGGTGTGTAACTCGAACTAGGTGAAGAGATTAAAATTGAAAGGAGGATTTCAGTGGTGTTACTTTGGTGGGAAAACTCCTGTAACAGTGTGGAGAATTGGGTCCATAACCTTTAGTCTGTAACCACTAGAGAGCAATATAGTCATGCATACTTAAACAGCCTGTCATTCCACCCAGAAATCAATTCTCTGTGATGGTACATTACCTGAAACAGAGTTCCGCTGCCATCTTGTGTGTGTACTATTGGCATTGTGCATAGAACTGATATGATACATTTTTATAGTTTCCATGATTGACACCTCTCTAGACCTCTGTGCAAATGCAGAGTAAATCTTGCATGCAGTCAGCAGTCCTAAATAAACCAATTAGTCATGTTTAATATGGAGAGTACGGGAGATACCTGAGGAGCCCGATGAAAATTCTTGTCACAACAGGATGGCCCCTCTTTGTTTGGATTTGATTTTTGTAGCTGTTTCATCACTAGTTCAGCAGTTAAGAATCAGGCCCAGCATTTGAGATTCCATTTTAGGATTCAGTTTAGTTCTTTTAATCTGCTACAATCTCAGGTCTTGTAAAGCTGTGGCTGCTGACTAATTAGCTTTTCTGTCCTTTCCTCATGTAGTGATCCCTTCAGCCTGCTGGGCGTCTTTATTTCTGTTTTGAATTCCCTTCAGGTCCTCCACAACACAGTTATGGAGGTGACATGGGGACCACTGAGTTCAGTGATCTAGAGGGCAGAAGTCTGTCCTCCAACCTGAATCACACCTTGCTGCATGTTCTGCGCATGTTCCACATTTAAACTCACTGACATCCCTTGAAATGTTACCTGCAGAACAGGAACAGTGACCAGCACTGTGGATTGAAAACCTTTTGCCCTAAGATTGATCTTGTCAGAGTTGTATAGAAAGAGAGATTATCTTATTCCATGACATGATGAGTGTCTACAGTATAAACAGTGGAGAAGCACTCAAGTGTGCTCTGTGTATCTAAGTTCAGACACCCCCTAGCGCCCCCCCCATGTATCATTTGTAGAATTCAGCTTGATTAGGCTAAAAAGGATTAGTACTACCTTGATTGAAAAGATTAGGGGCCCAGAAAACACCATAAAGAGTTGATATTGAGCACTGAAGCCAACGCTGGGATCAGTGTGATTGAATAAGAGGGTTCTCTCTCAAATACAATAGTTGTCTTTAAAATGTGATATCGTGCTTTGCTTTCTACCTAAATCATACAGTTGATATTGTCCTATATGTTCCATTACAGTATTTAGATCGGAAATCTCTATAACAAGCCATGGATTATATACACAGTACTTTAACTCTGTTTCATTTCATAGTGGCTGAACATAAACTAGCCCTTCTCTTTCCCAGCACTTCACTTCTTTGTTTAGTTCAAACTTCATTAATTGCGCTAATTCATGATTTGATTTCTTTTTTTATTGTCATTCCATCATCAGTAGTTCTTACTTGTGTGCTGTTTTACAGTTAACTGCTGTTTGCTGCATGGTGCATGAGGTACAGTGTCCTGGTAAGCTTTATTAACTAAAATAGACCTTGCAGTGGGGTCGATTACAGTTCTTAAAAACAACAAAAAACAAAAAAACCTAAAGCCAGCAAATTTTCTCATCCCCTTGCCCCGTATTACCAGTCTGTTGTGCATACACTGTTACAAAATTACAATGCATAGGTGAAGTGTTCATTGAAGATGCTGCAAAGTAATGTGCATGATTATTCCTATAGCACTGTTTTGATTTGTAATACTGAAAGATAGGACATTTCCTTTTGAACCTCACAGCCATTTAGCTTGTGTCACCAATTTAAAAGTTGTGTTCTTTTCTTTTAGCCTTGTAGAGACACATTATATTCTTTAAGCTTTAGGCCTCTCAGATACTATGGTAACAGTTGCTATAGAAATGCGTATGGTGAAATAGAGTCAAGCTAGTGAAAACTGGCTTTATTTTCATCTAGGATGTAGTATTATCTCATGGTTAGAGTGCAGGACTTGGTTTCAAAATGGAGTTTTATTCTTGATTCTGCCACTGGTTTACCTATGATCTGGGGCAAGTCACTGAACTTCTCTTAGCCTCCATTCACCTCTAGCATTAATTATTTTTTTAATCAGATATTGTCAAATAAGACAAAATCCAAGTCAGGTTGAGTATCCAGGATCATAGGCTGCAGGCTCCCATAAATCAGATTAAGAGATCAGAAGCGTTATTTATGCTTTGTATATCGAGGTGCCAGTAGTCTTTAATATTAAACATGGGATTTTTGGCAAAAAAGACAGCACTACAGACCCAGTCAGTCTTCTAAAACCTCCCTGTAAATACGCCCTGACACGCGCCTCTCTGGGCTGGGCCATGCACACTCAGGATTAAGATAGCTGCTACAGAAAAGGTTGCTCCTGCAGAGAGGCTACAAAAGTGCTGCTTCCTTAAATGGGTTAGTACATTAGTCCGCAAGGAATTTTAACCAGCCTTGCAAAACTATACACCCTGCATAAGGAGGTTTGTCTTGATTGCAGTATCGTTGGATCATGGATCTCTTTCATCTCTAATGACCATTCTTACCATGTGCGTAGCATGGAAAGGTTGTGGACTTCATAGTGTTAGGGAAGCTTCATTGTCTATATGAGGGTGTATGTCCTCCAATGCCAAACAGGGTTAATGCAACTTTCAGTCAGCAAGTGCTTTCAACATTCGGGGTCTGTGTTGTAAAGGGGAGAATAATTTATATAAAACAACTTTTGAGAAATGCACTTATCTAGCTGAAAGAGACAGGGAAAGCCACCCACATCTCTATGGGATGGAGGAAGACTACACTGACGTTTACAGCTTTCTACTTACTTTTCTTAGAGTTGGAATGAATAAGCAGATATGAGAGTTTTGGATTTCCTACTAGATAAATAGATGGTGTGGCATCAGCCCTGTCAACATTAATAGAAGCTGCATGCACTGCTGTAAAAACATGCCCTTACAATCGTATTTACCCTCTCTTTTTATAAAGGGAATCAGAATCATATCCTTTTGGACCAACACACACACACACACACACACACACACCTATTTAAGAGAAGTTCTCTCTTTAGGATCTAGCTATTAACAAACCCACAGTCTGTTCTTAAACGGGGAAATGAAAGCCAGTTCTAGTTTTATTCAGAGAGGGAGGAAACAATCCTAATTAGACTAGGAAGTAAATGTTCAATTGTAAGGGAGGTATTTGAGTAGCAGTTAACACATTTACCAAATTCTATTTAATGGTAAGATCTCCAGAAGTGTCCTATGCTGATTGAAATAAGGCAAAGAAATCTCTCGAGCTGTCTGACCAGATGGGTGTTCTTGCTGCTGATGGGAACAGTATAAAACAAAAACAAAAAAGAACAATTATTTTTCTTTTCAAGATCTGAACACGAAAAATAAGCTCAAAGAACAGCTATCTTCATTCTAGTGCAGAGCACAAAGCCCCAGTACTAAAATGCAGTTGGAGTGAACATTACTTATTCTTACTGGTTTTGGATTGCTTTTGGCAGTCCTTGTAACTGGACGCTGTTGTGCACTGGGCTCTGAATCCAATAAAGTTCTTTTGTTCAAAATACACAATTGCAAGACAGTGCCTTTTGAATGGGTATTTGTCCTTGCTGAGCTTAATATGTATATCTGGTACTTTTTCAGCAATTCAAAAAAATGATTCACAATACTTACTGATCTCTAGAGGACTACAGGGTGTCACTGTTCTGCAAGGGTATCATTGAGCCACAGACGATATCCTGCAATCTGCAGAGATTTAAAAGGATTGTTTTAAAAAGAAGCCTGGTTTATCCCACTGCTTTGTGTGCCTGTGTAAAAAGCATGTCTTGTAGTCAATCAAATTAAACTTTTTAATTAACTTTTTATTAACATGTAGCAACATTTTCATTTGTTTTATATGTTAGGAACCATGTTGTTTTTTATTTTTAAATTAATCCATAAAAACATTAATCTGCCTTTTTCTTTCATTTTCAGTTCGGGTTTCCTGTAGAACCTTTCCCTTCGCACCAGAACCGAATGCTCCCACATTCAGTTAACATGCAGTTATGCCACTGTGCCTGTTTGCCCATCTTTACATCCCCCCCCCCCCACTCCCTTCCTCTTCTCCTCACTCTTAAAAAAGCAAAAGAGTCTGCATCCTTGGCTGTCTTTTGGTGAAGAACCCAGCAATAACCTGTGTGGAACTGGCAAGAGATGCTAAACGCTGCTATCTGTTCCCTGGATCAGTAGCACGTTTGGCAAGTGCTTTCAGAACTAGTGTTCTCTGTCCTAAATTGTTGTTGTTTGTTTCACAGCTGCATGGTAAGAGAGCACGGCTGCTTGTTGGTTGCATTTAGTGCCATGACTCCTGCGTCCTATCACAGATTGCCTGTGAATGCTATAGTCATGCATTTTGGTGAAGTTTGGCTGCCTATAGATAGAGGCTTTTCTCTTTGTTTTCATTTCATGTATAAACATCTAATCCCCTCATTATTTAGATGTGCTATTGTTTAATTTGATTAATTTAAGTGACTGTTACAAAACTTGCCATGCTAGCAGGGATGGGCCTGAGCCAAAACCCAGAAGATGGAACAACCCTCTGCCCCAAACTTTGGGAAAACTCAAATCAGGGTCTGATCTTTGCAGCAAAATCCCTGATTTCTTCCCTTTCCCAATGGTGGACTGAACCAAAATGCCAGATCCAAACACCACCACTCCCCCCCTTTCTGGGAGGTTCAGATGTAATTCAGTCTGCCCTCTTAATTTTATTGCCCTATCACTATGATGGGTTGAAACAAATTCTGGATCCTAACTCAGGGAATATTGAGGGCCCATATTGCTAGAACAAACTGGTGTTTATGAAGAAAGAGATGTTGCAATGTCTCCATGTGACTTGTTCTTCAGGACCTGTCCATTTTTTTTATATATTTAATACATGAAGTATTGCCTAGAAAAAAATCAGAATGTGTGTTCCGAAGCAGGTGCTGCCAAGTTGCTTAAGTTTTCTATTCAGCAAAAGATTTTTTTAATGCAAGATTTGCACGGAAAAGGTGGGACTCTTGCCACTGACTCCAGTGGGGCCAGTATTTCACCCCATGACCAGGTACGCTTTGACCACTAAATATACATCTTACCACAGTCTGCATGTAAGTGTCATATATTTCTTAATGGGAAAATGTTTAAAGTAGTCTTCCTCAGACAGTGAATTCTGGTTAACGTTGCATTTTTTTGCCCTTCTTTTACAGTAATCCATGGCTCTGTACTGAATAGTAATCCCTGAATACAATGGGCTGGAATGGACCTTCATTTACTTGTTAAATTGGAGGTTCTAATATAAACTGACAGCTTCTCATAATATTTCAGTCCTGGCCTTCCTATGCAAAACTGCTCTTAGCTATCTTCATCATGAGTCTCTCTTTGCTGTGTACTGATGGTTATTGCGTTTATTAAATCATGTAACTTAAGTCATTAATGCGGTTTTTGGACATTGTAACTTTAAATCTCTATTTTTTCCCCTACATTTAATTAATATACCCCTCCCCCAGTATTAAGGGATGTGGAAATGAATTCTGTGCTTCTTTTTTGTGCTGTCAAAATAACAGTGCAGGTTAAAATATATTTATTGGTGAGTTTAAGAAGACAACAGCACCTAGGTTTGATTATGGCATGACTGAGAGGTTAAGAACTTTCCTTGTATCTTGGATGCTTTGTATAACCGCTGTAAAATATTAGTGGTCTTTCTCAACTGATTTCCCAAGTTACATTGCCTAAAAATGGACATTTTAATACAAATTTGAAATTCCTACTGGCCCTGATCCTGCAGTCGGATCTTTGTGGTCTGGGCTCTGCCTGGTTGCAGGGGTCTGCAGGCACAGACCCCATAGGCAAATATCCCCTTTATAACCCATTTAAACTTTTTAAAACTCTTTGCAAGATGAGCACAATTACATTGTCATTCTGGGTGTAAAATGATCTTTCAATGCAGAGTTTTATGCTGAGAGAGAATTTTACCTAGAAAGATCCGAAGTGTGCACATCTTACAAACTTTGAAACAAACATCCCTCTTCTCTCCTACCCCCAGCTTCCTTTCCCACCCAAATACCCTTCTGGTTAAATGGTAGCTGGTTACTTCAATGTGTGTGCGACAGTTTTGCTATTGCCAGAAGGTTAATCAGTTGTTTGCAGATGCTCATCTTAAAACTAAGTACTGATCGACATTGATAGGTACCACTCAAGTCAACGTATCATTGTTTCTACTGAATACCATGATTTTTATATTCAGGGACAAGCTTTTGGGACACACACTGCCCAAAATCTTCTTGCAGACTCCTGGCTCTAGGACTGTACATAGTCCTACATTCTGAAGTAGTTAAGCATACCCTGATACAAGGCGTTCCAAATAGTATCATTCTAAGGCTGGCATATAATCTGTTCTCTATGTCTGATGTTCATTGATGTTAAGGGGGAGTTGAGTTTAAAGCACTAGAGATGGTGTGTGTATTTTGTCCCCTTTCTATCTATATAGTCACTCAAGTGGTCAGTCAACCTCTTGCAGTAATCCATATCTGAAACTAAGGTGTGGCCTCGTTTTGGGAATCAGGACTATTAAAACTCTTGATTGCAATTTATTTATATTGTCTCAGGTATCCTGTTTCACTGTAAAGACAATTTCCCCCCCAAAAAAGCATTGGTTTCTTTTTTTAGAAGTTGAAATATTTTAAGCTTTTGTTTCTTTCAGCTCTGTGGAATGTAAGCATATTTCTGAAGTGGGTCAGTTTCACTTTGTCAGGTTCCAGGGATTAGCTGAAAGGGGCTTTTCATCTTGCTTTCACTTGCTGCATTGCAGGTTGTTTTGGATCATTTGCCTTTTTTTATAATGCTATTAAAAGTATTTTTTAAGCAAGTTTTAACTTGTCTCGTTTTCTTCAAGCACTTTGAGCAGCCCCTGTGGGATCTGTAATTGCCTAGAAATGATGCATGTGTACCCATCTCTCTTCTATTGTTTTCATGTTGAGTCTCTCTTTCTTGCTTTTTTGAATGTCCTTCTTCTTTTTGATAATCTCCTGTTTTTCTCTCTTCCTGTAGCTTTTTTTAAATCTGTCCTCGCCAGCTGCACTGAGTCTGAGGGAGAAGACTGCCACTTGTAGAAGAGTTTAGGGATCCTATAATGTCTGGGGGGGAACAATTCTTCAGTGTTAGTGTCTTGGAAAGAAGCTCTTTGCTGACTTGCATGGTATTTAAAATCGAAGTGTCTTGTATTTTGTGTGACAAGACTGCACAATATTGGGGAAAGTTGATCATGTACAAAAAACTTGGAGGAGCAACAGAAATGTGATGATTAGATTAACCAGTAGCGAAATTTTCAAAATGTTGGGTTACAACCATGTTTTCCCCCTCTAATTTGGCCTAATAGAAAGGTCATGGACTTCCCTAAAGATCTGTGGAAGCCTGAGGGGTGTTTTCAGTATTGAGTTTGTTGGTTTGTTCTGAATACTGTTTCATTTGATGTCAAAGGAGATTTAAACTAGGGGTGATTTGCCACATTGACAGCCACAAAATACTTAATTTTAACAAGGTAGTGAAGCAAAACAAAATGTTTCCATTAGTGTCATTTGGTGCCTCCACCACCTTATTAAACTGCATCACCTGATTGACCACAGGTTGAGTGAGATTTTTTAATGTGAAATCATTTATTGTGTAAAACCCTCCAAATAGTCTGACCTCTCCCTGTGCGCTTTAGTTAGAGAATGATCTTACACTTAGAGTTATTGCGATGGGAGGGGCGGAGCTGTCAGTGGCTGGTAATACTCCATCCAAATACCATGTGAGTAGAGTGCAGTGTCCTTAACATGGATTTGACGCCTGTCCTAGAACTTTTTGCTTGTCTCATTCTCCCTTGGAACATTCACTGCATGTTTTTCCAAACTGTATTCTGCTGTCTCTCTCCTGTATTTTTTGTTTCCTTTTTACAAATGGAAGTGTGAATAACTGCACTGCATATCTATATTTACATGACAAACATTAAGGAACCAGCACTGTTAAGTGTAAAACCTTTCTAACTTTAATGTAAATTTTCAATTAAAAAAAAATGCAAAAACCCAGCCGTGTCCTGCTCCTGTTTGTGTTGAGGGTTCCCCCTAAATCAGTCAATCCACCAGTCGTGTTCTCTTCGAAGGAATTGTACGTGGCTCAGTAGATGGGCCACTTTGCAATGTAGCCAGGATACTGGGATTAACACGTTCATCAGAAGTATCACAGGTTCTTTAATGGAGAACCCCTTGTGAGGATGGGGGTAATGGTGATGCGGGGGAGGTTGTGTGGTTCTAACATCTCATCCCAAATACCCCATCTCTTGCACAAGGCCCTTAACGCCGTGCTGAAGCTTTGGAGCAGTCCTGATTTGATGGAAAGTGGCCCCTACAAAATTGCCGGCACTGCAGCGTGCTCTGTGTTGTCTTGGAGATCTTGCATACGATTCTTTCCCAAGTCTGTCTCTGCTTAGTTTAGGCGATCAGAGCCTGAGATGATATAACTGCAGGTGAAAGTATAGAACTACCTTAGAGGTTAAATTGTACTGTGGATGAAAGCTCTAGAAATTCAATGTGCATTTTCCCTTCGCTTGTTGCACTTTAAAACATTGTTTAGCTGTCTTTTTTCAGAAGGCAATGTCAGGCTAGTAGTTACATTTCATTGTGTGTTACTAACACTGCAGATTATTAAGATCGAAAATGTAAATATTTAATTTGCTCTTTGCCTTTTATGGGATGTGTTTGCTTTTTGCACTGTGAGGGTGACTGATTAAACTAGACTGGTGTGAACCTTAAAAATGTTGTTGTCTGAGTTTGTGTGAAACCTCAAATTGATAGAACCATTGCCCAAAATGAGCAATGAAATATTGTATTTAAAGTATCCAGAACACAATGAAATATGGTATTTAAAGTGTCCAGAACAAGCTGTCATGTACTTACTGTGTATTTCATCTTTATAACACAGTTTATATTTGTCTGCTTTTATATACAGCTAACTACAGCAGTACTCTCAAGTGGAAAAAAATCCAGTTTAAACTAGGAGATGCTCAGTTGGTCAAGGAAAGACTGTTTCTATCAAAGTTATAAAACTGTAGGTGAGCTGTCTAAACTGCAGACTAAAAGTGCAGTGAAATTGCTAAGTGCCTTCTCCAGGGGCTAACAAACTGATTGCTTAAGAGCTGGCCTTAGATACAGCTGGAGCAGAATTGTACTCAATGCTCTACAATTTTGGCATACTCATAGGGTCCCAGAACCCAGACTGCGCCCTGAGCCCAAACATCTGCACTAGTGTTATAGCCCACAGTCTGAGGGCTGTGACCGAGTCAGCTGACATGGGTCAGCCAGGACAGACATACTTTGAATGGGCCTACCCTGGCAATTAATGGTTTATTTTCAAACTTTCAGCATGTAGCAGGGCAGCTCTGATTAGCAGCCTAAAATGTCCATTTCCATTGATTGTTACTCCCTGATTGATTTCACCTGCCTTGGGAATTGCTCTGCTGTGGGAGGGCTCCGGGGTTGTCTAGCCTTATTGTAAAGGACTTGATACTGCTTCATTGAACCATATCCAGGCCTCCTGGCTTGAGGAGCTGCGCTTGGGGTCGCAGATAAAAGGGACCATGGATGCCTCATGCATTCTTTAATTGCTCTGTATAGTCTCTAATAACCCTTGAGTATCACACACGGGATTGATCCTGCAATCGGCCATCTTAGCAAGTGGGCATTATTTAGGCACCTATTCCCATTTACATCAAGGGATTTATTGCAGGAGAGATGCTTGGCCCTGACTCTCTGTGATTATCAGTTGCCTGTATCTCTGATGGAGGTACTGTTTCCTTGCCGTTCTGTATGGGATCCAATCTGATGGCTATGAATAGTAGTAACTGTGTAGGCATGGGCTCTTTCATGTACAGGGCAACGTTCACTACCTGCCTATTCTCTGGAACCCCAGAATCTTGTTCCTATGGCAAATTTGAGACTATGTTTTCAGATCTTTTGTCTCCCCACAAGTTGGCGTTTAATTGAGGTATTTGGTCCAGTATGTCTGACCCTCATTCCAGTACGTCAATGTTCATCACTGTCTTCAGCCCACATATTGACAGAGATGCAGTTTCCGCTACCACCGTCTCTAGGCTCTTGGGATGCTTCATATTGTATTTTTTTCAGATGAGCTGCTCATTGCATAGACATGATCTCCCTGAGACGTGGCGACTGAGGCAGAAGGTACAGGAGTTGCAAGAGGATCGTTGGGTCTGTGCTGATCGTTCGGCTTGTGCCTGGGGCTTGAAGGAATTCTCCTTTCCTCTGTGCTATCTCTGCCTTTGCCATTATTACCATGGTTTAGTGTCCCAGAATCGTCCAGCACCAGTGAGAGGTAAGTGCAGAAACAAATGGCTTCTCATGTCCAAATGTAGAAGAAGGTTTTTCCCAAAGCAGACAGAACTCTTCACCTCTTGCTGTCCACTCTCCTCTCCCGGTGTTAATATTGTTTCAACTCCGCATCCCTTTCTGGTTCTCATGCACTAGCACAACACTGCAATGTTTGGACTGCAAATGGGGCGGGGGGAGATGTTTACATTGAAATTTCAGTGAGAAACATTTGAGAGCCAGGAAGATGATTTCCCATGATGTAGTTAAGATGTTACATTTTAAAAATATACTGTCCAATCATTAAAAGTACATTCAGTGTGTGTGTACATACCCAAATCCATCCACCCACCCCTCCGTGAGTCCCCAGGGCTTGGGGCCGCTGGATATACAGACCAAGACCTGATCCTGCCAACAGTTACACATTAATACCACTGACAGCTTGCGTGCAGAAAGCTACGCTTGTGCATATGGATTTACAGCATCTATCACGAAGACAAGCGTGTCAGACTTGTAGTGATGGTCAAACAAAATAGGTCTGCGGCTCTAATATTAGTCAGTGGCCAGGAGATAAATTCTTGTTTGTGCTCAGCTGGGTGCTCTAAAAATGTGTCCCCTAGGCTAGTCCTGTTTAGGCCCATAGCTATTGGCTGGGGAGGTTGGCCCCTCCCCCTTCCCCACTTTCCAGGAGCCTTAGTGGCCGTGTGGGCAGCGCTCTGGGGAGTGGTGTGTCTGGCCAGAGGCAGACATGCTCTGAGTGATGTGGTCAGGGGGTTGGATAAGGGGCAGAGGCTCCCAGGGGATAGGGAAGGGGGGGATTGGATAAGCGTGGACATTCTGAAGGGTCCTATGGGGGGACAGGGAGCAGCAGGACTGGATAGGGGTTGAGGTCCCGGGGGGGTCATTCGGGCCAGGAGGGGGTCTTGGGACAGTCAGGGGACAAGGAGTGTGATGCATTGGATGGGTTAGGGATTCTGAGGGGGACAGTCTAGGGATGGGGTGGGGTCCCAGAGAGGTGGTTAGGGTGGGGGGTGGTCTTGGGAGAGGGCAGTCAGGGAACAAGCAGTGGGGGTTGGATGGGTTGGGAGTTCTGAGTGGGGTAGGAAGTGGGAGGGGGCAGATGGAGGCAGGGGCCAGGGTGGTTGGGGAGGCACAGCCTTCCACACCCGGCCCTCCACACACTTTTGCAACCCAATGTGGCCCTCGGGCCAAAAAGTTTGCCCACCCCTGTGTTCGGCTTACAGCAGTGGGTGGTTTATGAGCTATAATGCTTGTCTTATAAGTAAGCCTAGGAGGGGAGACCTAGAATGAAAGGTCGTGTTAGCCATGATGCAGGCAGGCCCCAGTTGCCAAGTGTGTGTTAGAACAGGCAGGACCTAAGCAAGCCTTGGCTCGCCGGGACTTAGACAAGACTTACTGAGGGAGCCAAACACCTTATCCCCAGTCCCAGCCAGAGCCCTCATCCCCCCACATCCTAACCCCCTGACCCAGCCCTGAGCCTCTCCAACACTGCAGCCCCCAACTGAGCTCTCACCCCCCCCCCCCACATCGCCTTGTGCCCCTCCAACCCCCTCAACCCCCTGCACTCACCCTCCTCTGCCCTAGCCAAGCCCCCTCCCACGCCCCTCAGCCACAGCCCTTACCCCTGCACCCCCTCCCAGAGCTTGCACCCCAACTCTCTACCCCAGCCTAGGGCCTGCAGCTTGGACCTCCTTGCCCACCCAAACTCCCTCCCGGAGTGGGGGGCACAGTTTGGGCACCACTAACATTTCTACCCCCCCCCCCCCGGCCAGTGCCACGGGAGCTGCTGCACCAGCAAAGCCAGGGAGTGGACCCCTGGCTCGCGGGGGGGGGGGGGGGAACCTGCTCTGGGGCGCAGCCCCTGGGCACGGCTGGCCCCTGGGGTCTATAAAGGCTCGTGGGGATTTGCCCCTGGAGGGGGGAAGGGGAGGGGGTGCAAAATCTCCCCGCTCCGGCGCTGAGCGGGCCCAGGGTGGGCGCGGGAAGAGACGGAGGAGGAAAGAGACGAAACACAAGGAACCTCCTCAAGGGGGGGCAGGTTTATTCGCCTCAGGTGCCTGCCCGCGGGCTGCCCTCCCGCCTACCCTGGGGCGGGAGAGACGCCCGCCCCCCCGGGTTCACACTGGGGAGCGTGGGGCCCGGCCTGGTGACAGGCACGTTTGAAATCTGGCCGAGTGGGGCCGGGGCTGAGGGAGGTTCGAGTCCCCGCAGCCCGCTCGGCCCGTTCACGGCGTGAGGTGAGGCTGTGACGCGAGCCGCTCGCGCTCCTCGCTGTGGGCGGGAATCGCGTTAGATCCGCCCGGCGGCCGCCCCCCCGCCCCCGGGGGGCGCCGGTAGGGGGCGCTGTGGGCGGGGCCCGGCCCCTCTCGCGGGGTCTCGCGGTCTCTTGATGTCACGCTCACGTGACGCGCGTGTAAACCCCCCCCCCAAAAGGTTACAGTGTAACGGGGCGCGGGCGGCGCGTGACGGGCCCGGCGCGGGGGTCGCGGCCGCACGTGCGGGGTGCGGAGCTTGCGCGCGGGGGCCGCCCCGGCATCCCCGGCGCGGGGCCGGGGCCTCTCCTCCGCCCGGCGCGGGCCGCACGTGGGGCCCGGCCCTCCCTCTCCCCGCAGGCCGGGAGCCGGGCTCGCGCCGGCTCGGGCGCCCAGGCTGGCCGAGCTCATGGCCGGCGGCTGGACGCTGCGGGGCGGGGATTTCCTGACCCCGCCGCTGCCCCCGGTGCCGCCGCCGGAGCCGCCGCCGCCGCCCCCCGAGCCCGAGGCGGTGCCCGAGCCGGTGCTGGAGCAGTGGCGCCAGTACCAGGAGAGCGACCGGGTCTGGGGGCTGCGCCGCCAGTTCATCCTCCGCCACCTGGCCGGTTACCCGGGCGCCGCCATCGACCAGCTGCTGGCGCTCTCCGTCCTCTGGGCCAACCACGTCTTCATGGGCTGCAGGTGAGGGGCCGGGCCTGGGGGCGGCCGGGCCGGGTTTCCCCTTCCCGGTCACTTTGTGGCGTTGACGGAAGCGCGGGGAAGGGACAGGAGGAAGCGCCGAGTCAGTGGGTCCTTCCAGCCCGGGCTCCTTGGACTCGGTCCCCGGGTTCCTTGGACTCGGTCCCCGGCTCCCGCCTACATCTCAGATCGATCCCCGTTGTGTTCCTTGCTGCTCCCCTCCGGCCTCCCATGCTCACCCCCTCCCCTCCCAGGTCGCTTGGAAACCTCTTCCCGAAGGCTCCCTTTCGTCTCGCTCAAACTGCTCCTTAGACCCCTTCTCAGACAACGGGATGACAGGTACCCCTCTAGGCGTCAATGGACAAGAGGAGGGGTGGCTAGTTTGTTATTTTATAGCATCCTTCCAAAGTAACTACCCACTGGACCTTCTTCAGAATCCACAGGAAAGAGTTTCTTGCAACAGCAGCAGTTCTGAGTAGAGCAAACCAAGCTAAGGCATCAAATAGGACAAGAAGATCATAGAATCCTAGACTATCCGGGTTGGACGAGACCTCAGGCGATCATCTAGTCCAGGGGTTCTCAAACTTCCTAGGTTTGAGACCCCTTTGCTGTTCGGGGTATGTCCACCAAATTGAACGTTTTCAGTTTCGGCGGCACTTTGGCAGACACGCAGCGCTTCCCTGTGCACCTGCCAAAATGCCACCAAAAGTGGAAGTGTTCCATGCCAGCTTTCAGAGCATCTGCGGAAATGCCGCTGAATAGAACGGGAGCTCACGACCCCCCGGGAATTCCCCTGTGACCCCCACATCCAACAGTTTTGCCCCATATCCCTAAATGGCCCCTTTAAGGATTGAGCTCACAACCCTGGGTTTAGCAGGCCAATGCTCAAACCACTGAGCTATCCCTCCCCATCCTGCTGATGAACACATTGAGGATATTCTTTAAGGGCGACACCAACATGACTTCTGTGGCAAGTGATATTATGGACACCACTTGGAAAGAGAAAAAGAGGGCAACCTAGAGGAACGTTATTCAGAAAAATAAAGACAGATGTGAAATCCATCTGCATGACACCCAGAAACCTGAACAGACTAGCATAGGACTGAAGTTAATGATGGAAACTGGTGGATGCTTTATATACCTGAAGGGTGCGGGAGAATAAAGAAAAATAAAAGGCTGAGACACTCCGACAGAAAGGGCTCTTATCACCTAAAGTCTCTTACTGTGAGCACCATGAGTCCAGAGCTCCACCTGGACAGAACTCATAGCACAGGGGTGGCCAAACTGGTTCCTGAGTCATGTGCGGGTCTTTTATCATGAAGTGCAACTCATGGAGCCCCCCCAGGTTATTCCCACCCCCCACATTGCCCACCTACCAGACTGGGACAGTGGCGATAAGGATTGGGTTTCTGCCCATGGCGGCAATCCCAGTCACCATCAGGTGGGCCTCAGCTCTCAAACTTCTGAAGATAGTCAAATGAGGCTCAGGGGGCCAATAAGTTTGGTCACCCTGTCATAACAGGATGAGGCTAAAATGGTGGACTTCGTGGATAGTGGGGATATAACATACACCTGAGGGAATGGCATGGGTTCTAGCTAGATATGTGGTTACTCTCTTTGGGGAGACTTGATGGTTCTTGGTGGGTAATATAATTAGTGTAAACACCTTCATTTTCTGTAAGTGCTGCTGCATTTGTAAGAGTGACTTTGAGTGTGGAGTCCTCAGGAATAGATTTTGGAAGGGGCAAAGCTATGAAGGGCAGCACAGAAGGAGACATGGAGAGAATTGTAAAAGTATCATCAAGATGAGCATCATATGCAGAGCAGAAAAGATGTGGGGGAATGCAAAAGGAAATCACGGCAGAAAAGTAGGTAGGACCTGCATAATGAAGGGTCTTGAAAGCAAGGAAGAAAAATTTAAATAGAACATAATAGGGAGGGAATACCAGTTGATTCTGAAGTCTGAATATTTCTCCCTTGACCATTAATCTACAGGTGTTTTTTTAGTTATTCCTTTTCGTGCATCCCACTTTCCGGGCCCTGGCATAATGCTGTATACTTGAGATGTGAATGCGAAGAGCAAACTGAATGTTTCCTCAATGTTTTTTATTGAATACTAAACAGAATCAGTTTTTAACACCTCACCTCCCAAAATGTAGGAACTCAGTGTAGGGCAGCGTTTCTCAGCCTTTTTTATACCAAGTACCAGCTTGCTGCTGCCTTAATGTGTATCAGGTCAGTGTCAGGGACTGGCTGGTCTGTGGAGGGATGGTTGAGAAACAGTATAGGGAGAAACTGACCTGAAAACAAAAGTGAAATGTTCAAGATGAGAACAATGCAAAAAGTAAGCTGTATAAACAGCGAAAAGTAAGCTACATTTTTAAACTTTGTGGTCTTATTTTTTTTTTAAATAGTTGTATGAATAATTTTGTCTTTATGTATTTAGCATTACTTAAAGCATAAAGCACCTTAAAACTGAATTTTCTGGCTATGTTAAAACAGATTTCAATAATGGAAGAGCTATGTAGTTGCTATCCCTAGACACAGCAATCATTAACTTGTGGAAACCACAATATAGTAACTAGGATACTATTTTAGATTTCCATATCCCTGCTAGTCAGAATGAAAGGGCTGCTTTCCCTGTGCACTTGGACTGAAATTTCTGAAGTTAATGATTTAGTTAATGGAGAGGATAAAGAAATGAAAGAGAAATAAGTACTTGCTGATTACTTAAAAAGTATAGTGACTAACTTTAGCAAGGCAGGTAATACTTAAGCAAAGCTCTAAAACACAAAGATAATTTAGACTTAAAATTTAAGATTTGTTAGTCTTCTTATGAGGTATGTCTTTAGCAGCCGCTTCTCATCATTTTCTGAATTTCAATTAACTGTCTTAGTTTGGATCTAAACATCCCCCTGCAGTGTTCACAATCCAAATGTTTCATCATTGTGCTAGTGTGAGAGTGCCAGAAAGTGAAACTGGTTACGGTTTTCAACATTTAATCCATATGCAAATAACATGAATAGCACAGTGTGTTTTAATATTTAACACTTAGACTGTAAACTCTTTGGGACAGAGACTTTTTGTTCTATGTTTGTACAGCACCTAACATGGGGTGCTGATCCTTGATGGGGGACCCTGCGACAGCACAAATAATCACATCCTCACGTGGTGTTGACAGCAGATCTAAGGGAGCATTTTATAGTATTTAAAAAACTCATGGTATTTAATCTGATGATGTCCCATTAACCCATTTTCAACCATGGTTGCCTGTTCACCATCTCTTTAAAAACTGCTAGGTCTAAAAATCAAGGCCCAAATAAGACTAAAATATCCCCTCTCTGTACTAGAGATTTCTTTATAGAATATCAGGGGTGGGAGGGACCTCAGGAGACCGTCTAGGCCAACCCCCTGCTCAAAGCAGGGCCAATCCCTATTTTTGCCTCATATCCCTAATTGGCCCCCTCCAGGATTGAACTCATAACCCTGGGTTTAGTAGGCCTACGTGTAAACCACTGAGCTATCCCTTTAATCTCGTCTACCCTGGCCCAACACAGGAATTAGGAAGGCGATCAGCTCTTGACTAATGATGTTACTGAACTCTCTAAATGTGTAAGCGGTGCTGCACAGAACCCATCCTAAAATAGGGTTGCTTTCCCTGAAGAATTTACAAACTCACAGATGATGCACAAGGGAATAGTTCAGATGTGAGATGGTGCAGACAGGGTCAGTCAAGAGATTTCTGCAGGAAGATTCTGTAGTGAAGTGCAAAATTAACATGCCATACAGTGGTGGACTGGACAGAGAAGCAGAACGAGATGTGACTATTACGAAATATACCTGTATTTCTGCGTTCTGAAAAAAAATTCTAATCTCAAGTGGTCTTTGCTGTCAAGCAAAGTGGGGGGGGGGAAGTTTTCTGTTTAAATTACATTAACTAATAATTTGTTTGAGCCCTGGGTGTTAATGTTTCCCAGAGACCTGCTAGTGAGAGGATTGACCCATTAGCTAGAAGTAGTTCTTGGACCTTTGTGGGTTGGATGCCACCTTTCATATCATCCTCTAACTGAAAAGGGATACATTTTAAGTTCCAACCCTCCCTTTGGTTGATGGTAGAGAGAAAGGGCTTCCATTTTTCTACCTCCTGGCTGTTGGGGAGAAGGGAGGGATGGCATCCATTACTCTGTCTTCCCCTGTTGCCATTTTTGGGTCCCTCTCTTCCATGAATAACTCTAGCACCTGCCATTGCTGCTGAGGCTGCTTCTAAATTGACCTGTTTCTTGACTGTTTTAATTGATGCTCAAAGGGACCTGAGTAGTAGCTGCTTGGAAGAGTGATGAGCAGCAGTGTAGGTATTGCAGTATCTGCAGACTCAGGAAGAAAGCACTGCCTCAGTTTACATTCAGAGATCTCACTCGTAATATTTGTTACCTTATATTTAAAAGGAAACTTAAATTCTGATTAGGCCTCCAGCACCACAAGGAAAGCTTCTCGCATGCCACTGGTGAGTAGACTTTCCATACATGTGTAGCATCAGTATTCCAAAGCTAATCAAAGGCCATTTGCTTAAAAAAAAGTATCTCTAGCTTTTGTATTCAGAACCTAATGATGACCTTAGTCTTTGTCTGCCTGGGTAGATACAAGATGCTGACCTGATCCTCTGCTTAGTGTCCTTTCTGTACTGTGATGGAAAATCTATAGCACATAGCTTTATGCAGTGTTTTCAGGACATTCTTTGTTAGAGGTTTTTCAGTTCAGCTTTTGCCATCTAAATACACTAAAAGATTTAATAAATTACAGGAGCAATGGAAGATTTTGATGGTAATGGAATTTTATAAAAGCGGAAGGTGCTGGAATTCTGTGACACTGATGAATTCTGCTAGATTAGAACTGCAAATGATGTTGGCAGTTCGAATGCAACATTCTTGTGCAGCAGGAACCAGACGTCAAGTAATGGAGGACTCCTTGTGAAATAACACTATCATCCCTTCACTTTTGTGGGATTTAACATGTTGCAGCGACATCAATGCTAATTTTAAAATAAAACTGTGGTTTAAAGTAATAATTGTTGGCAAAAAGCAGATGAGTTCCTACAGTAAAAACTGAAGCCTTCCTTGCCTGCTGCCTGACATCAGTGATGGCAAATGTCTGGTGACACGTCACAGATTGTCACTAAGCTTTTTGTCTAGTTAGCGGCAATGAGTCACTGTTTCAGTACTGTTCTGACTCCACTAAATTAAAACCCAATAAAAGTTTTCCTATGTTTCTTTTCTACTGCCACTTAAATTTTCCTCGTTGCTGTACTAAGTGGTACATTTCAAAAGCAAATCTTTAAAGGGGGCTTCAGTTTACTCATTCAAAACTCTGTTCATGTAATGACTTGCGATCAATGATTGGCAGAATATTTGATGCTAAGATACGTGAGTTTATTCAGAATCTGTAGGGCCCCAATTCTGCAAAGAGAGCCATATGGACTGTCTCCCGACTTCTTTGAGGTTCCACACAGACACATAAATCTGCCTGCATGGAATTCATTACAGGTTCAGCATAAACTTTCACCACCGTTTATTAGAGCCTGATCCAGCACTAGTAAAGTCATTGGAAAGACGCTTGTTGACTTTAATGGGTATTGGATCAGGCTGGATTTGACCAGTTTTGCTGGTAATGTCACAGGCAGCTTTCTAGTCCAAATTTAACTTAAATAGGAAGTATCCATAAGGAAGTTCAGTGGAATCCCACTATAATGTGACAGTTGGGATCCAAAAAATCCCATCGTATTAAAAGCAGGGTCACGGGGTTTCTCAGTATTTAAAAATAAATAAATTCTGGGTTCTCTGGACAGAGAACTCAGGGGCTGGAGGCTGTGCGGGGCCGCGGCTTCTCTCTGCACTGCCCAGCAGAGGAGAGAAGCCGCTTCCCCGCGCCACCCAGGGACAGAGAACACCAGGGCTGCTGCCCAGCAGGGGAGAAAAGCTGCCGCCCAATACCAGGACATAGGGACATATCCAGGGAGCCACTGTGATTGCGCTATAACTGAATTTGTGTTATGGCAGGGCACATTATACCGGGGCTCCGCTGTATCTACAATTGTACAACATATTTCACACTGGCGCATTTTTCCTTTTGTGAAGTGATAAGATCTTGCTGTCTGCATGGTTGCAAATACTGAAATATTGGTTGTAGACACCAGTGGTTTGGTACTAGAAGTAGGAGTGGTCTGGTAAAAACCTGGCAGCATGGAGCTTTACGGTAGCAGGTTCTAATGCTATCTGTCCTTGAATTAAACACAGGTATGGCTCACAAGTTATGGAGAAAGTCCTCAAGATGGCTGAAGGTATCGATATTGGGGAAATGCCGTCATTCGAGCTGGTACCTCGTGCGAAGCCACCAAAAAGACCCTGCTCTCCATCTTGCTCTCCCTATGCCAGTGAGTATATTTGCCTGCATATCAAAGGGGACGTCATTCTCTGTAGCTGCTTCCGATATGATTTTCAGATCACGGGATCTGCAACCGCAGAACAGACCAATGTCTGCCTCTGACTGTAGCCAATAGCAGATGCTTCAGGCGGGAAATGGCAGCAGGCGGGAAATGGCAGCAGGCCAAATAAGCAGTGGACAGCTTAGTGTCCAGAGTTACACCACAGGCAGGCTGGATTTCTCCTTCAGCCCAGCTGGTGGCTGGCTTATGGTAGAAGTAATCAGAATTGTGGCATTTGGGGAACTTGCAAAAGTTTAAAAGCATAAGGCAGGGGCGGCAACATGCGGCACGCAGGGTGATGTTTAGTGGCACTCTGCTGCCAGCCGCCGGCCCCACTCACCTCGCTGCCAGCCTGGATGGACTGAACTCCAGGCTGAGCGGGGCTGGTAGCTGGGACCCCGGCTGGCAGGGGCCGGCGGATGGAACCCCAGACCGGCAGCAGGTTGAGTGGCTCAGCTCGCTGCTGTCTTGGGGTCTCGGCTGCCAGCCCTGCTCAGCCCGCTGCCGGTCGGGGGTTCCCTCTGCCGCCCGTGCTGCCGGTCTGACCCCAGCCAACTGGGGTCCCAGCCGCTGACCCCACTCAGCCCACTGCCAATCTATGGTTCTGTCCGCCAGCCCCCATAAATGTAAATGTATTACTGGCACGCAAAACCTTGATTAGTGAATATTTGGCACACCACTTCTCAGAGGTTGCTGACCCCTGGTCATCTGATTTAGATGTCAGGTTTTTTTTCCCATTGATCTCAAATGAACTGCGTTATGATAAATAAGCTGTAGCAGAGGTGTCTAGATGTACGTGGCAGCCTGACCCATGTTAGCGTGACAGGTTGGCACTGGATCAGATTGTTCTTTCCAAGTGCTTGAGATGGCCTTTTGCTTCACTGATGAAGTCACACGTCCCTGGCATTTGGAGCATGGGAGTTAAATCTTTTATAGTTGTTCGAACAGACTAGTGAACTGGTGCGGAGAAAGGGTGCCCTTATACTTACCGTATTTATGCATCAGATATTTAATTCTTCTGATTACCTATACAGTGATTGTCTTCACAGTATTTGTTTATGTAAAATTTGTGTCTTGTTTCTAATCCAGACAAATTCAAATTAGAAACGAGGTACAAACTTTTAAAGCGAGGGTGAAGTGGTGGATTCTCCCTCTCTTGAAGTCTTCAGATAGACTTTTTGGAGGATATGCTTCAATATCAATTATAGAGCACTTTTCACCAGATCTTTACAAAGGAGGTCAGTACCATTGTCCCCATTTTGCAGCGAGAAAAACTGAGTCACAGAGAGGTGAAGTGACTTGCCGCAGTTACTGACAGAGCTGGCCAGTCTGCTCTATTCACTAAGAAACACTGCCCCTCCTCCCCCCAATTTAGTCTCACAGGGATGACTGGGCAACAAAACGGCAGATGAAATTCAAAGGTCAATAAATGCAAAGTAATGTAAATTGGAAAACAGAATCCTGACTATACATATATATAATATGATGGGATCTAAATTAGCTGTTACCACTCAAGGAAGATCTTGGAGTCATTGTGAATAGTTCTCTGAAAATATCCACTCAGTGTGCAGCAGCAGTCAAAGAAGTGAAGAGAATGTTGGGAATCATTAAGAAAGGGATAAATAATAAGACCTAAAATATCATATTGCCTCTGTATAAATCCATGGTATGCCCACATCCTGAATATTGTGTGCAGATGTGATCGCCCCATCCCAAAAAAGATATATTGGAATTGCAAAAGGTTCAGAAAAGGGTAACAAAAATTACTAGGAGTATGGAACGGCTGCTGTATGAGAAGAGATTAACAAAACTGGGACTTTTCAGCTTGGAAAAGAGATGACTAAGGGGAGCTATGACAGGTCTATAAAATCATGACTGGTGTGGAGAAAGTAAATAAGGAAGTGTTCTTTACTCCTCATAACACAAGAACTAGGGGTCATCAAATGAAAATAATAGGCAGCAGGTTTAAAATAAACAAAGGGAAGTATTACTTCACACAAAGCACAGTCAGTCTGTGGAACTCTGCCAGAGGATGTTGTGAAGGCCAAGACTATAACATGATTCAAAAAAGATAAACTAATGGAGGATAGGTCCATTAATGGCTATTAGGCAGGGATGGTGTCCCTAGCCTCTTTTTGCCAGCAGCTGGGAATGTGTGATGGGATTAATCATTTATTAGATTACCTGTTCCGTTCATTCCCTCTGAAGCACCTAGCATTGGCCACTGTCGGAAGAGAGGATACTGGACTAGATGGACCTTTGGTCTGACCCAGTATGGCTGTTCTTATGTAAGTTACTGTGCTCACTATAGGAGTAACTGGAATTGTTTAACCAGTGTTGTATAGGAGATCAGACTAAATGATCTGATGGTTTTAAAATCTGTAAACCTGAGTAGTACCAAAGCTACTTTTTCACATAGCAGTAGGTGAAGCGGAAATACTTCTGCAATATCTTGCCTAGGAATGAAAATTCCACTTATCTATTGCATACATCCTCAGAGAGAAAATCTTGGTATCTGTGACGTGGGGAGTGGGAATTCTGTACTCAAAAACGTACTAGTTACTGCTAGTGATTCCCTCCGTGTTGTAGAACTTATTTTTTAATGCTGTAAATTTCACTCATTCCGTAGATCCAGAGCCTCCCAAAAAAGTCCTCCCCAGGTTCCGCGTGAGACCTCGTTTTGAGCCTGTACACTTTGTAGCCAGTAGTGAAAAAGATGAAAGAAAAGAAGATCCTTCGGACAACCAAACACAGAAGTCAAACAAGGATGCAAACACAAACAGCACTGCCCTGTCAGTTGAAAACTATGTGGATTTTGTTTTTAACAGTTTCAATACCCAGGAAGCGGATCCCCAGTTCTCCAACTCGGTGGGTTTTGGTTATGCACGTAGCCAGACAACAGCCACCAGTGTGGTTTTGAACAGCATGGACACTACCCAGAGTGGTGCTCCACAACTATCCGCTTCCACTTCAGCTCTCCAGCCTTCATCAGATACTTTCCAGCAGTCAGTTATAACAGCAAAGCAGTATTTTATTGACAAACTCTCCGCAGCAATCTGGAAGAATCTTGCTAACCCAGATGCTAACACTGGGACTGATAAAATTAACTATACCTATTTGTTGACTCGGTCAATTCAGGCATGTAAGACAAATCCTGAATATATTTATGCTCCTCTAAAAGAAATTGCCCCTGCCGACCTCCCAAAAAACAAGAAGCTTCCGACAGATGGCTTTGCTTGTGAAGTGAGATGCCAAAATGTCTACTTAACCACTGGTTATGCTGGCAGCAAAAATGGATCCAGGGATCGAGCCACAGAATTAGCAGTCAAGCTGTTGCAAAGGTCTCTGGAAGTTAAAGTTGCTCAGCGGAAGTTCAAACATACCTATCGAGAGGACTTAATAGTGTGTGAGTCTGGCACGTGCCCTCCGGAATTGCCTCCTGCTCTCAAACAGCTTGATGACTTTCTAGCTGCCAACAAAGATTTTTCATCTGGGCAGTCTGGCTCTGATCCCTTGCAGGGTCCTAGTAGTTCAACCAAACACTGGACTAATTTTGTCCTCACGGAAAATGCTAGCGATGCTATAGGGATACTTAACAACTCGGCTTCGTTTAACAAAATGTCAGTTGAATACAAATATGACTTAATGTCCAACCGCTCGTGGCGCTGTAGAGTGTATTTACAGGACCACTGCTTAGCCGAGGGATATGGCAGTAAGAAAACTAGCAAACATGCGGCTGCAGATGAGGCTTTGAAAATTCTTCAGACGATGCAGTCCGACGTGGCACCCATCAAAACAACCCAGGTTCAGAAAGTGGGCTGTTCATCCCGGAGTTCTGGCAAAAAGAAAGACCTGAAGGATCTTGTTATCTATGAGAACTCTGAGAACCCTGTGTGCACGCTGAATGACACTGCTCAGTTCAACAAGATGACAGTGGAGTATGTCTTTGAAAGGATGACGGGCATGCGGTGGAAGTGCAAGGTGATGCTAGAAAATGAGTTCATCGCTGAAGCAGTTGGGGTTAAGAAATCTGTGAAGTACAACGCAGCGGAGGAAGCTGTGAAAATCCTCAAAAAGACACAGCCGACCGTCATCAATAACCTGAAGAAGGGCACCATTGAAGACGTCATCTCAAGAAATGAGATTCGGGGCCGCTCGGCAGAAGAGGCTTTCAAACAGAAGATTAAAGAAGACAACATAGGGAATCAGATTTTAAGAAAAATGGGCTGGACAGGTGGTGGGTTAGGGAAAGATGGTGAAGGGATACGAGAGCCTATTGCAGTGAAGGAGCAATTCAAAAGGGAAGGACTCGGGCTTGATGTGGAAAGGGTGAACAAAATTGCTAAAAGAGATATTGAGCAGATCATTCGAAATTATGCGCGCTCAGATAGTCATATTGACTTGACTTTTTCTACAGAACTTAACAATGACGAGCGGAAGCAGATACATCAAATTGCCCAAAAATATGGTCTTAAAAGTAAATCCCATGGCCAGGGCCACGATAGATTCTTGGTGGTAAGCAGAAAGAGACGCAAGGAAGACTTACTAGACCAACTGAAGCAAGAAGGCCAAGTTGGGCATTATGAACTTATTATGCCTCAAGCTAATTGAGCTCCATGGTGTCCAATTTCATAAAGAGATGGAGTTTCCTAGATCCCTAATTAAAGAAACAGATACTGCATTTTCTTGTTGTGGGATATATTAGTATTATGTTTTACTTTGCTCATTTCATTTCTAAAACTTTATTAGAAAAAGAACTTACAAAGTTCTGTCCAATTGTATTAGCACAACCCAGCAGCCCATAGTGCAGTTACTGTATGTGTCTTTGATATTACTTGTTCCTTCACATTTTAATAGTTTTGTAATAGCAAAAACACATGTCCAGCCACAAAAAAACTGACACTGTTTAAAATTATAGTTCCCTTATTCTTTTTGCCCCAGGAAAGAAATTTTGCCTTTTAAAAGCAGAGGAAATGCAGTTCAGAGGAAAAAATATGTAAAATTGGTATTAACTACAATAAAAATACAGTTTTATTTCCAGAAAAAACAGGATTTGCCACATTTTGTATGTATCTTAAATTTTGTGTGAAATCTCAATTCTAGACATTTAGCAAGGTAAAATGTCTCTTCCTTGTGCGTGTGTGTTTGTGGGGAAGTCTTTAACCAGCTTAATAATACAACTTTCTTTATAACTAGTGTTCTAAATTTCTGCCATACTGAGAATTGATGAATGCACCCTAATCAGCTTTGTACTAAACTTAGTTAATGCCGGAAGGATTTTTACCTAGAAGTATTGCTTGACAGGTGCAAATGCCATTGTGGCATGTAAAAACCTATTTTTACTTTGAGCTCTTAGTCCTGAGCAAAATCAAATTGTGCTTCATTATTTCTATCCACTACATTAATGTATCTGTGCTTGTGTATGTCAAGGAGAGATTCACAAGTAAAAGTCTTGTGCTGCTCCAATATATGGTTTGAGTGTGGAGTGTCTCCAGGACTGGCCCACCTGGCTAGAAAAGCCCTCTGCCTGAAGAACAGATAGTTGGCTGTGGCAAGTCACCATTTTTGAGATGTGTCCTTCCACCATTGCTGAACTTTTGGGAACCTTCCGAAAACCAGTCCCTGAACTATGCCTCGTAAAACCTCTGGGTGAGGCCAAATGTAATTTCTCCTGTAGGTGCTGATTGTTCAGATGGGACCTACTGTGTCTTTTCCAGCTTGAATATCTGATTCACTCAGCCAGCTATGAGTGATATTCCTCAGTAGCCACTCTCCTGTTTGTCCCTGTGCTTCAGTTTATCATTCCTGCCTCCCATATCTGCCTCTCCATCTGTTTACATTGCCCTCTAGGTCAGTCCATCCTCCTGTGTTGCCTTTTATACCCTTGGCTTTGAGGAGATGGGGAGTGGCCCCAACTGGCACTGCAGAAGATCCTGGTGGCTCATGGCACAGGCGGTTTGAATCTCACAGGTGTGACAATAGAGGCGCATCTTGAAGAACTCGTTACAGGTGAGTAACATTCACTTAGGAATGAACAAATGCCCCCCTGTGCCATTCTTGTTTTCACTATCACGTCTCAACCCATCTTTCTTGGGCTTGTTCTGCCAGCTAGGTCCCCTCACTTGGCAGTGGTTCTGCATGTGCCCACTTTCTCCTCTCCTTCTAAATTCTTCTCTCAGGGACTCGGTTTTGGAAAATGGTACTGAGGGGGGTGGGGTCTGCATGGCATTTTATAATATCTCAACTATTGGTGCCTCACCCCCCTAACCGTCACTGCTTTTCCAGCAGGTTCCCAAGGCACAGTAACTGGGGAGTGGGGCAGAGGCAACACTTGCAGAACCAGAGTTCCTAGTGAGCAGCCATTTTCCTGGAAGGTTGTGGGTAGGGGTAGAGGAAGGTGGTGCAATAGAATGGTGTTTTCACAAAGTATGCATTTGGTAGAGTGGGCTGGAAATCTTATCCCTCAACTCTTTCTCAAGTATGTTTTTAGTGAGCATGGCAGGTGCTGGATAGAGTGCTGCTCACCAATCATACATTGCTGTTTAAAGAACCAGGCACATCCTTGAGCTGTGGAATTGAGCCCCCAGCTTCTGCATACTATGTAGATTGTAAACTTTTTTGGAGGGCAGGGACTATGCATCTTGTATTTGCCCAGACTCCACAACATTGTGGAAACTACCCTACCCTTTTCCTTCCTATCCCTGTTCACTGAGTCATTTAAGGGGAAGATCACTCCTTTCTAATTTAAACACCTGTTTTAAGCTGTGATGCTGTCTGTTTGTCTGGTTTAAATCTCATTTTTAATTTATTTTTAATGACATGGGGGTGGGGAGGATTCTGCACTTAATAGTGAGGTGCTTCACTGAAGACACTACATATGCTGACAGGAGGGGCACAGGTATTCCACCTCCTCAATGGGTGCTGGTTAGGGGAACTGAGAATTCTCCTATCAACTTTGTGATGGCTACAGCAGGGGGGTTAGGTCAGTTTAAGGGCCTGGCTTAGTTGTGTGGATTTTTCACACCCTCTAATAATTATATAGACCAGGCCTGACTTTCTACCTATATAAATTTCCAGGATACTTTCCCAAGAATCAAAATGTGAATTAAAAATGCATTTTGCCAGGGGCTTGGATTTTGAGCTAGTGCTGTTACAAAATTGACAAGCTTTGCCTGATGTAGAAAGCAGCACAATAAATGTAGATATTTTGTGTATTTGTGGCATAATGTACTGATCTTGCTCAACTGTTAGTGAAATACAGGCCAGTTATGTTAGTACACAAAGTGCCTTCACTACTTGGTGATGCTGATCTATTTAAATACAGTAGTTTAAACTATACAGCCTCTAACTCCTGCTGCAGGTAGAGCCCTCAAATTCAGATATCCACAGACCATTTGGCGGTGGCGGGGGGAGACGATGACGACATGGATGGATGTGGATCCAAATGTTGTAGCTCAAGTCCTGCAAATCTACAGCCAGCTGCTTTATGTCCATGGATCAGCTGTAGATACAAGTTTTGTAACTGCCCTGGGTTCTAGGTCTGGCTGTGTACTGGTGTACTGTAGTTTCTCTTGGGCGTATGTAACTGAAAGCTTGAAATGGTATTACATAGATCCTGAGGGAATGATCATGTAGTACTTTAAACTGAAGTCATTTTCAATATCAATAAGCCCCTTAATTCTTCCTTGAAGTGTAGATGATGCCACTTTGACCTACTCTTCCAGAAAGTGCAATCACATATGGAAAACTTGAACAGGTCTGCAAGTCAAGGTAGCTACAGCCTCTTTGTGAAGAGACAGGCCTGGCTAACTTAGACCTGGAGAGCTCTTTGCAAGTTTCTTTGACCCAGAGAAGAAGTTGGTCAAATAAAAAATGTTGGCATGAGCAGGAGTGGACATGCACTAACAGCACAAACACAAAGGGTTACTTTTCAAGTACTACTTGAATTATGGTGTATGAACTACAGCTGTATATTTAGCTTAGCTGACAGCCCTTTCAACAACAACAGCACCTACCTCCAGCGATCCAAACCAATAAACATTAGTTTCCACTATCCTTGTAAAATAGATCTCTTGCCTCTTTATACAATAAGGATATAAGGTTACACTTTTATTTACAAGTTTTGAAAAATGTACAGTTTCTTACATGGGTTACTTATGCAAAGTTATACTTCAACAGACCAATGTGCACATAAGACATGGGGACAGTGGACACCACAGTTATAGGTAGGTCTCATCCCACACTGCTGTTTAAAAGGTACTGCCTCCAAAATGTACAAATTTAGCCTTGCAAAAGATTAAGTCTAAACTGATACCTTTTTAGTAAATTGGGTGGAAACTAACAAGCACTCCATTGGTAATTTACAAAGAGCAGGAACTGCACAGCCTCAAGTGCCCCATCTTACAATTAACTCATTTTCCATAACAGAGTTATAGTCTGGAGAGGTTTGAACTGTTGCAGTTAGAGGGAATCAAGTACTAATGAACCTAAGCCCAGCCTTGAAACATTTTGTTTTTCCCACCTCAATTTTTCTTTTCTTAAACTCAAAATAGCAAAGTTAACAAGATTTTGAACTTAAATACAACAGCTCAACCTGGGTATGTCCAGTCAGTGTCTCACTGAGAGGACTAAAGTAACCTATTTCATCAATATCCTCATAGGTATATCCTTTAAAACCCTATTTTTGTAAATAAAAAAGAGGTACTTTGCATGTCACCCTAAGTACCAGAACAGTACTCATACCCTTATCTTCCACCTGAAGTGCTGAAGTAGCCAGCATCCCCCATTTTCACTATCCGATTAGTTGGATTGGAATCCGTTCTGTTTTGTATTTCTAAACAGTTGACAACCCCGTAAGACCAGGGAAAAGAAAAGTTAATTCTTCCTGCAGTACTTACAAATGCAGTGGGGTCTAAAACCAACAGCAGAGGTAAGTGACCAGCCTGGACAGATCTGCACTCTAGTAATATCAGTTAAAAATGTATATACGTATATAAACATCCCTTTTATCAAGCTACACATAAGCATCACTGTGTATAACACAATTACAATTAAAAGCTTAGTGTACACTACAGAAATGCACAATACTGCCTTAAGACTGGAGAAGAGGGACCCCAGAAAATGAATTCAGCATCAGTAATTCTTTTGCAAGTAACCCAAGTACAGTACATTTGACTTCAAAATGGGTGTTTTCTGATGTCCAAGGAAGGGAAGCTTCAGCAAGGGAGAGTGGCAACAGCACAACAGCTAGTTTGCATTCAAAGTAAATGCAATGATGCTAGGAGGAAGATGACTCAAACACTTCATATATATTTTCCTCATCACCAGAGTGTTCATTTGCATCATCCAGGGTCAACAATCACGCCAACTCTGTTCTACTATTGCAGAAACCCGTTTTTCATATTCCCGCTTATTCTCTTGGTATAGTTGAGCTGCCTGACTGTTTGCTGGACTGTTGGGATTTGGCTCATCCAACAGAGACTAAAAATAAAAAATAAAAAAAAAATCCTGTGAGTTTCATAGGTAGAACACTTGAAAACTTATTTCCAGTAATTAGTTCCAAAAATTACATCAGGCATTCCTCCTGCTCACTGTGCTCAAGCATTGCAACCGCAAGATAGACTTTAGAACTGCACTAAAAGAGGTCTCTTCTGGTTTTACATTCCCCAATTAAATCAAAATCACCAAGCACCTAGTAGAAGACCTGATGGACACAATTTTGTCATTGGATACTTAACTCTCTCCCCACCTGTCCTCTACCAAAATTCTCCCTGTAATGGATTAGAATCATTAGCAGGGGTAATCACTTACTGTGCGTCAAGGTCCAGACGCCCCAGACAATACAACAATACTGATAAGTAAATAAAAATCTCACTGTCCATTCAAAAGTACCTGGTGGTCCGGATTAGGCCCACACTCCACCTATTGCCTACCCCTGCATTAGACTGTTTAAGTCTGTTGCTTGTTCTTAACAAAGCAGAAGGATGATTTGTGGTGGAAATTTTAAACTTCACTCAGAACTAGATTTTTGCTATTAACTGAAATTTGTTACTGTAATCCTATACTTGCATGTGAAGTTGCTGTAAGTGATGGGAAGTCATTTTACCTGTATGGATGTTAAGATGGAGGACACATCATAGGTTGGACTCCAACGATTCTGAAGAATATCCAGACATATACTACCATCTGCGTAGACTAAAAGAGGGGTTAAAAAGAATGGTTGTTTAACAATTTAAGATGTGATAACATTGAGCATAGGGTTTAAAAAGCAAACAAGCGCCACACCAAATTTTTGCCAGCATTACTGAATCTTCAGAAGCCTAAATAATGAAATGTACATTAGAACAAGTTAATGACAGGTCACAAGCCTTACAGAGTTGATGACATCCGTTACCACCAGAAAAATGACCCCGATCGGATTTTTTTTCCCCCAAGACTTGTTGCTAAAGAGAGATGCCTAGAAATTAAAGTATTTTTAGACTGCTCATTTAAAAAAAAAAAAAAAAAAAAAAAAAAAAACCCACAAACCCAACTTACTCCCTTGGGACCTTACAAGGGGCCATGGAGAGGTGTCTACCATGCTACTTCAAGCAAGGACCAAGTAGTCGAAACAAGTTTACTTTGAAGCAACAATTATTTTCATGCAGGTGACTCTAGTAAATGAACAAGGAACAGAGAAGCAAGAAATTGTTTAAGGTGGTCTTTCCACTCACTAATTTAAGGGAACCCTCCCCCCAAGTTAATAGTGCATTTGATCCATACCTGGTTAGCAACTAAACATGAAAGTTTTATGGTGGTTCTATTTTTATTCATGTACCCAGCAAGGGTTTAATGAAAAGCCTTTGGAATTAAAAGAGTTATGCAGGCCACAATGTCATACTGTTAGTCAGCAGCTACAGCTGGAAGCAAGCATAGTATCCGAAATTAAGGAATGCGATCTGACACTGAATTAAATATCCATTCCTGAAGGCAGACACTGAAACAGAGAAAACTAGCTAGCTTGCTTTGATTGTACAAGACACATTTCTGAATGCATCTGGTATTATAAACCACTATGGTACTAAAGTATAGACAGAGCTGTTGAGAGATGCGTGTTTCACAGAAGAGGTTCAATTCAGCTTAAAAGTGACAAATGTAAACTTTTACAGGCGTAACTATGCTCTTAATGTTAACATGTATTTACAAAGATTATTTTGCATGAGGTCACATAAGGACAAAGAGATCCCACTGCGAGATTATTATTTTTTAAAAGGGAAATGTATGTAGCAAAGTCATACAGTGGAATGCTGTGACTTCATGCATTTTTGTTTTTAAAACAAGGACAATGTTCATGTAAGATTCCACTCATTCTGCTTAACTGGATTAACCAGACTTTGTGTAAATGAATATGATTCCCTCCCCTCAGTGTGGAAGGTCTCTGTCATCAGAGCAAAAGATGTTTAACCAGAAAGATAATAGCCAAATAAGAGGGGAGCCTAAGGGATTCACATCAACACTGCTTCATAAGAATTGTGAATCAAGAGAGTTCCTCCTTCTCCCCACCACTAGAGTAGGAGTACTACTCGAAACATGTCCAATCCCTGCTCCCTCCTCTATCAGAATGACAGCTAGTTCACTTGTTACATAAAAACAAAGATGTTTATAAAAAGACTACACTGTCTAATCATCAAGCATTATTCTTTACTCTAAGTGCTGTAATAAGCCACAAACCACAGAATGATTGCATCTTATATGGGTACTTACCATTTGGATGAAACATTTTAGAGACAAATCTAACGGTAGGTGGCTTATTTGGATATTCTTCTGTGAATTCTATTGTAAGTTTGAAAGTTCCTGGAGTTGAAAGAGAAAATTATAAATAACTTTTTGTTCAAGGACACCCATATGCTTCACCAGGGATGTGCAAGTATCCTCCATTTATAGACGGAGCATAGTTCTCTTTATAATACCTCTTAACATCCAGAGGGATGGAAAATGGTTGTTCTACAAGTCCAGAAGATTGTTCGTACCTGCAAAGCAGATTCCTAATGTTCCATTCCCAACTATACATAACTGGACTTATTTCTGTTTTGAAGCTTAATGCTTATAATGTGATCTCTTAAAAATACTATTTCTAGGAGCCTAATGCACTTGTGATTTCCCTTGTACATCAAGTTGTGGAACCTTTCTACAACATTGTCCATTTTCAGAATCCGTGGTAATCTGCCTTGAGGAGCCAATATGAAGACGTTTTGGAGAGTCAATTATCTGCCAGCCATTTGGTGCAATAAGAGCAATTCTGTATGGCTTGAGACTACCAAAACTTGTGCCCCTTAAGAAATGTGTTAACATGAGGCAGAAGAATTGAGATGGTTAAATCCTTTTGAGCCCAATAACCTTAACATAGCCTATATCAGCAGAAGCTATTATTGTCCTCCTAAAGCTATGACGACCTCGGAAAATATGTCAGTCAACTAAGTTGCAGACAAGCAGAGTCCAATGTATTGTGAGTGATGAACTCTAGAACCGCCAATCACTTGGAAGTAAATACACAGAGACTTTTTTACAGTACTGTCCTTGACCAACCAAATCAAAAGAGCCACTGTGTAGTGTACACAAAGAGGTTAACAGCCAAAAATAACATGAAGCTAAAAAAAATATCCTCTTTCAACCTGAAGTCTCCTGTAACAGAGAGATCCTTGTACCATCTATCAGTGTCAGGTTAGTATATACAACCAACTGCCATGATTAAAACTGCAGTGTTTCTCTTACTTTTCTTGTAATGCACCCGCTTCCCAGACCAATAACAATCTAATTTAGACTCAGAGAGCTAAAAAATATATTAAAAAAATCAGATACTTGAATATAAGAATTCATGTCTCTACTGCAAGTATACGTTAATACTAGTTATTGTTAGTATTAATTTAACACCTTTAAATTATATTTGCTAAGTGGGAAGAGTGTTTTTAGCCAAACGTTCTAGAATTCTTCAAGCCTGCCCTGGTGGAAAGCATGGAGAGCGAGCCAAGGAGTATTTTTATCTGTCAGCTCCTTTCCCTTCTGTCAGAGGTCAGCAGAACTAACATGGTGGGATGCCTCCAGTTTGTTCCTATAAAACAGCAACTCCAGAACAGCAGTGTTAGTTGTGTTTCTAATATGCAGATGGCAAGTGCACAGAAACCCAAAAGCCTTCATGTGCAGTGATGGAGAGTCTAATTTCCTAATATTGCACTTTCTGTACACAAGCTGGCTGTAAAAAGAATCATCATGATTCCAATGCCATTTATGAAGACACTGAAGCTCAGATAATGTTAATGTGACATGCCTGTTAAAAATACATAATACAAAAGATTAATTTACAGAATTACATATACATTTTTACAATTACTGGGAATCTAGACTCTACTATACTAATTAGGGAGGCGAGTAAGAGATCAACTTGAAAACTGACATGCCATTAGGGAATCAACTCCAACATAACCCTGCCTAGCTGTATAGATGTAGCGCTCATCCTAGGAAAGGAAGGTAATGAAGTCTCATTTGTGCCCACAAGCAGACGACGGACCTTGTTAAATGGCAACATAAACACACAATGCTTTTTAATGGTGTTCCAGTCCTCATGCTCTTGATTTGAGGTTTAGGAAGGAGAATTAAGCTGGATTGCCACAAACAATGTTTCTTATAGACTGGGCAGCAAACAGATCACAAAACAGATAAGCATCTGGTTGAAAACCGAGCACAAGCTACCACAAATGGTGTGCCTATGACAAACATCAAGGGGTTCTCAAAAAACATGACTAGAAGAATGGCTAGAATGGAAAGAGGAGAGAGTGGGGAAGCCAATCAGCCAAGAAAAAAAACAGTATCAAAATCCATTTTAAACAGATCCTAACGCCAGGCTGTTGAGGGGAAAAAAGGCACCCTGGTGTCCTGTTCAACCTAGTGAGTTTAGTTACTCAAACAGCCCTGTTGTAAGTCAAAAATGCATTCATTTGGGGCCTCTCTCAATGCACTCACTTATCCATGATTTTACTTGAAAAGACTTTCATAGCCTCATAGAAGTCTCATTGTTTGGCCTCACTAAAGACACGTTACCACTCCAAAGTTTTAATGAATCAAACTTCAAGCCACACATATTTAAGGGCTACATGAACAACAACAAAAAAGTGTGATTCTGAATGATAAGGGGAAGAAACTAAGATGGTAAGTAACTCATGCAACAGTCTTATAAACATATGGCAAGTAAGATGCATGGTCCTCTTTCAAGGGCCAGCTTAATCTTCCGTGGCAAGGAATGGACGGTGCATTGCCTAGGATGAGACTACCTTGACATGACTCAAGTTCAGCATGGCTCACTCGGGCACAATAATGAGCAGTGCAGGCCACCACTAAAACACTTTTCTTATTAGAAGTATTACCCCACATAACGGAACAAAAAACTGGATGGACCTATGAGGTGCAGTACACTTCAGGTAAACCACCAAGAACCTTTGAAGTTGGGCATCCAGAGAAGGGCCTCACCAGAGGTATACAAACACAGAAAGGATGCAGGCAGAACAACAGATCCCGTAAATGGAATTCCCACCATGTTGAATGAGATCTTCTGAGATTCTTGCAGTACCAATTTAACCCATGTACCAAATTCTACAGAGTTAGTCACTAAACCCCAAATCTCTTACTGCGCCAGCTAACACAGTCACCAGGAAATGATCTTCCACCAAAAATCTTTGGGCTTATAAATAGCGAGTGACCAGAAAGAAATACATCATCTTTGTCACAGTCACACTAGTCCCAGACATTCCGTTTTTTTATTATGGGATTTAAAAGTATCAACCCCTGCATGAGTTCAGAGAAAAAGGCTGTGGAGACACTGATATACCTTTGACTAGTTAATGAATAGCTGAACAGCTGCCAGAGAAACCTGAAGAGTTATTAAATTACTCAGGACAGGCAAAGGAGTCAGGTACCTCTTATGTGAAGTAAACTAGTCCACATGGGCCTGCTTCCACACTTGAAACCATGTCAATTTACAAAATAGGCCATCCTGGCTTCTTGAATGTCATTTAACTGGAGATCACATGCCTATAAACCTCCTCTAGACAGAACCCAAAAATTCAGGGGGAGCAGCTTAAGTCTGAACAGAGTGAGGTGGCCTGGTTCTAAGTGATCACTCCTGGCCAGACTCAGATTGATCACATCCGTAGTAGTTAAGAACTGTACCCATCTGAACCAATACAAGATGACCATTTGTCTCTCCTTAGCAGGACCAAGATTTTTGCTGCAAGGTTCCAGCACAAAGTTAAACACTTCCCTCCCTAGCAAATGAGATGTGTCTGGCTAAAACAGTTTTTTTCCTACCACTACTAGAATCTATAATTTATGTGAAAAAGAGATCCACTGTTGGTGTCCCCCTGTGGCAAAAATTCTGATCTACATGTACTCCATGACCCAGAGACCAGTTGTGAGAATCTATCACAAGAAGAGCCTCCTTATTGATCTCCCCATCCTTGTCAGAAAAGGGAACAGAAATGTCTGTAGGTGTGGGAATACGCACAGTCCTGGAAACAGGAGAACCACACCAGGGTTTCTTTGCCAATGATTATAGTTAGTACTGAGAATACACACTATGCCCCCCACCTCTTTCCTCATGGATAGTAAAATCCTGCTTTCACTGAAGTCAATAGCAAAACTTCCCCTAACTTCAGTGGAAATAGTATTTCACCCTGGGTTTCCGTGGTACTTTAATATATTAAGCTCAGCATTCTGGATAACAGCAAATGAGAGACAGCTGTCCTTTGGGAATAATGCATTCCTAATGAGGCATCACATGTACTCCAATTAAGACAAAAAATGTTCAGAGTGGTTTGATGCCTAAAGAAGTCTTGCCATCTGCTGCTGGTAAAAGAGGTGCTGCAATGAGATGCCAGACCAGTAACAGTCCAGTATTACTGAAGAAAGTGTTTCTTAGAGTCAGGTCTTACTAAGCCAGAATGGGTGTAAGAAACTAAACACCACTAAGGCAGAGCACAAAATAAAGGCACCACTAAACTACCCTAGTAGTACCTGGAGATATCAGCACCAACACTTCTAGGTGGTGAGATGCTGTGCTGTAGGAAGTAAAAATATTCTGGTCTGTCCGAGATATTACACTTAGAAATAGTAATTCCCATAGGCTGCAGTCAGAAAGAAGTTAGCAAAGATGCTGTTCCTCTTCACTCAGATGAGATGGGAATCCAAGTGGGCAGAGTTCCTTCCAAGGAACAATCCAGCAGGCACCAAGGTGAAGAGAAGGCGCCAAGACTATATGCTCTGCTAAAGCTCCCAAGTGTTAGGATATCAGCATGACATTTAAAAGCACAGTGAATGAACACCAGTCCCAAGTAATGCCAGAACCCACTCAGCCCCAGGTCTAGATCTAAGCACAATACCAATACTAAAAGCCACAGCTGACATGAACATGCCAATACTTCCAAAAAGCTGTTCTACCACCTTCAACATACCAGTGGGAGGACGGATGCCACGAGTCCTTAGTAACTTTGTAAAGCTCAGTTATCCACATACTGAGCCATAGAGATAGGAGAGGGAGACAGAAATGTTTCAATCTGCAGGAAATACAGAGGAGAGAACCCCCCAGGCACTAACCCATTCCATTAGAGGCAGCGCACAAAGAACATGGGCCTCTGAGCAGTTCTGGTAACATTACCGTATTAAGGCCAACGAAACAAAAGGGAGTTTTTATCTAGCCTTACAGTTTCATAAATTGAGAGGTGATCCCTAGCACCATGCACTGCAGAAAAAGAAAAGAAAAAAGGATACCCAGCCTCCAAACTAAGGCACAATATGAGCTGCATTAATTAAATCGGAGGCAGCTCCTGTGATGAGCTTCTTGACCGATCAAGGATAAAAATGAAGTGGCTGAAATACACTTGAGGTCTGAGGTAATGGAAGTTAAAGCATGCTCAGTAAGGCAAAGCCTGCAAGGTGTCCTCAGAGGGTCAGAAGCATTAAGAGCTAGAGTTTGCCACAGGCTTTCAGCATGAGAACCGGGAATAATTAAGAGTCCAGCACGGATGGTACTGTTATAGAATGTATCAGTGTTTTCAGTTTGTTTGCTTTGCTTATTTGGCAGCATTTAATATCTAGTGCGTTTCCACTATGTGTGCTCATCTTTCATACAGTATCCATGAAGTGAAAATATTTTCAGAGATAATAAAGCCAAAGAAATTGGCATATATACAGTACCCTTTTTTGATCAACACAAATACCTAGGTTGACCAACTGAAAAAATAACCCAGGGTTCTGATAGAAATGCTAACATATTCTATAAGTACTTTGACTAAGACTAAGGACACAGCTAAAGACGGCATGCTGATCTGCGTTTGTTTTTGTGCAGCGAGATGGTAACCAGATTCTAAATTTACAGAAAAGTGAAGACTTTTGGAAAGGGAAGGACGGAGTGTTCCGAGGGTCAGGGATTAAATACAAATTTTAAGGGCAAAGTTCTACTCTCGAACCTGCCAGGTGAATCTCAACTAATGCTGAATCTGAACATTCTCCTGACTGAATCCTGTACAGAATTCCTATTGGGAGAGCAAATTATTTGTTCTAAACATGTTGCAAGGACCCAGGAAAGTAACATTTTGAGATTGTGTCAAACGTTTGTAGTTTAACCCTTTCTACACACACAGAATTTTAACCATACTTACCATCTTCGAAAGGGGTCCCCTCTGGCCTGGAAAATGAAAAAAACACACCCAGTCATTACACCACATACCCCTTCACTTTGGCCACAGACAAAAGCACCCTAATGGGTGCCCAGCTTCTAAATCTAGAACAGGGGAAGGGGGAATGGTGTGAATGGGTGCAAGGTATTTCAGTCCTAGGGAGAGAAATGTATTCCCAGGAAGAGCATAGACTGGAGTGGGGAGGCACACGCCCATAGGAAGAGGCCCCCCCTTGCCTTGAGGCTACTGGGGAAGAGGATCCCAACATTCACCGAGAGGGGGGCGCTGCTCTGGGAACAGCTCCTTTGGCTATGCAGGGAGACTGTCCCGACTGCAGACATAAAATCCCCTTTTAGCAGCCACCGCCCCGCTAAGGGGGGAATCTGGGGAGCGTGCAGGTCCCGCCCCCCCCGACGCTGGCTCGCCCCCTGCCCCGGCCTCACCCGAAGATGACCGCGTTCCACACCATGATGTTGTTCTCGGACGGGGCCCCGCTCACCCCGGCCGGGGGATCCTCCTGTAACCTGCGGGGTGGAGACAGACCATGGGTGGGACGCCCCGTCACTCACCCCGCCCACAGCCGCCCCCTCCGCCAAGGGCGCAAGTAGCGTAGCCGCCGCGTAACTCCCCTCCCCGGGGAGCTGCGCAATTACCGTAACCCGGCGGGTAGCGCCACCGTCATGAGCAAGCCGCGTAAGCCGCGACCAGACAGCGTGGCCCTGCGTTACGCAATCAGCGTAGCGCTCCCTCTCCCGCCGCCATGTTAGGCTGCCCCCTCCTTTCCCGGTAGGAGCGCGGGCCCCTTAGCCAGCGGGCTCGTTACCTCTTGAAGTCCCGCATGAGGCGCCTCCGGGCCGGGGTTGACATGGCGGGCTCAGGATTATAAATCACTCATACACTGGCCCGCAGCGGGAGATAGGGACGAGGCGCCCACGGCAACCGCGGCTGGATCCGACTGAGGCGGCGGGGGCTGCCGACAAGCGAAACCGGCCTCTACCACTGTGCCGGGGACGTGGGGGGAAGCTTGGGCGGCAGCTCCTCCCTCGTCCTGCGTCTGCGCCGGGCGATACCACTGCGGCGGAAGGGGAAGGAGCCGGCTGCAGCTGAGCCAAATCAGACTTCAGACTCTACCACCACGGGCGGCGGAGGGGGGGAGCGAGGCGGTGTCGAACCGGGAGACTGTACCACTGACACGGGGGCAGGGGAGCAGGAAGTGCTGGCGCGGAGGGGGGGGGGGGTCTGACAGATCGGTGCTGTGCGAGGCTCTCCACGCCGGACCCTGCCTACGGGGGAGAGGAACCGGGCGGAGGGCTGGGCGGGGAACAGGGTCAGTTGCTTAGGGGGAGGGGGAGAAGCAAAGGGGGCTCTCCACTTGAGGGGGGGGGGGCAGAGACGCCGCTTATGGATCCTAATTTAATGGGGGGGGGAATCTTCAAGCATTTGGGGGGATAATAAAAAAGTGGGGGTAAGGGGCAGGGCCTGGTCATTAGGAGCAAGGAGAGGTCCTAGCTGGTTTCTAGAGGGGGGGGGAGGGGCTTTGTGAAGTACCACAATGCATCTAAAGCCGCCCTACCTCATGGGTGGGGATATATTGTTAACTACCAGGCCTGGGTTGGCCCTACCAGGAACCCCAGGCACTGGTTACTTGAATAAATGCCAACCTTTGCTGGATCAGAGAGGCAGAGGTCATCATTGTATTGACATGAGTGTTTACTGCCTTTTGTTCCATTTGTGTGTGTCTGGTAAGCATGTGTCCTAAAATAATCTGATCCTGATGCATAACAACATATTGTAGGAGTCACTACACGATTTTCTGTTTGTATAATTATTTGTCTCATTATTCCCCTCCCCCCCATTTCCTTCTACTCCGTCTTAAAAATCAGATACCCAGTGGAGCAGTCATTTTACTCTTACTGGGGAGTTGCGTTGTTGTAAATAAATCACACTAGATAGTTACACTGATAGTCATCTGCCAGGTTCCAACCATCACTGAACCTTCTGATCCCCACATTCCTTCTCTACTGTGATTAAATACGTCTCCAACTGCAATGGCGCTTTCTGACCCCAACATTCCATCCCATCTGTTAAGGGGGCATTACATTTGCTTAATGGGGAAGGTAATGAAGGAGTTCTTACTTATGAGACAGAAGGAGGGGGTATCATACTTCTTAACTGTTTATAATGGGCAGCTTCTTACTTGCTTACAGAAAGGCAGTCCTTACAGCTAGGGTGGCTTCTTAATTTATTGGATGCAAGAGGTTTCTTATCTGGTTATATGAGCACCAGTAGGCTTCTTAATTGTTCATAGGATTTTTTTTACACCTGGTTATAGGGGTCCAGGTTGCTTCTTAATCTTCCAAAATGGCGAGTGGTTTCTTGTAATTTTCATTGAACCATGGAAATGTAGGGCTGGGAGAGACCTTGAAAAGTCATCAAGTCCAGTCCCCTGCACTGTGGGAGGACAAAGTAATCCTAGACCCTCCCTGACAGGTGTTTGTCCAACTTGTTTTTAAAAGCTTCCAATGATGGGGACTCCACAACCTCCCTTGGAAGACCATTCCAGAGCTTAGATACCCTTATAGTTACACAGTTTTCCCTAATATCTAACCTAAATCTCCCTTGCTGCAGATTAAGCCCATTTTTTATAGTGCAGTGAATTTCTTACTTGCCTTTAGGGTGTGAGAAGGAACCTAGAACATCTGCTTCTTATACTTTATAAATACTTCTATATTAGTAGAACAAGCTGACCCATGCTCACTGAAAATACATGAGACAGAAAAATAATAATTGTATTGATAAAGTGCCCCTCTGTTGTCATGCATGATAGAGATGAATAGAAAACCTGTATTGAAAACAAATGTCAGGTTTGTTACTTCTGTAGGGGGAGAGAAAGAGAAGAGTAAATAGAATTATAAGAGCTATTTGCTGAACTTCTTATAACCAGAGGCAGAAGTGCAGCCCCTTCAGTTCTATAATATGGCCTATAACTTCCCTTATCTTTCTAATAAAGGTGCAGTCCAAGGAGACCACAAGTCTCAATCTGCCATATTCTATTTTGATCCGAATGGCCTCTGTTTGGATCACAGCAGTGTATAGTATGCTGGGGCCTATTTTTATGCATTGCAGATTAATGTGGCTGCAATCTGGTCAACTGATATAAATGTGGTAAGTCCTTTGGGCTCCTAGCAAAGTGCCAAGGTGACCCTTAACTGGGCAAAGTAAATGCTGTGCCTTCCTCATATTTATTAAAACAAAACAAAACCCTTCACCATAATTTTCAGACTTGTACAGGGTATTTGGAAGTGTTTTGTATCATCTATTTAATAAGAGTCCAGGAATCTCACTCTATCACTTGAAGTCTCTTATGTCTATATAGTCAGCGTGAAGCAACAGAAGCAGCTACAAGCATAGTTGAGGCTCTGTTTTGTCCAGAATATCACCAGGTTAAATCACCACCGGATTTTGTAGTTTGTTACAGTCTAATTTTTAAATTCTCAGCCATTTTGACTTAATGATTTATACCTGTGTAATGTGCAGCAGTTACAGTAAAGCATGCATCTATGCCCTGCCAGAGCCCTAGACCATTGTGATAGCAGAGGTAACTCAACCAATCACCTTACTCTTCAGCCAATTTGTATGCAACAGTTTCATTGGTCATATGAGGGAGACTGCACAGATGGTTGATTACTTAGCCCAGCTGCTACAGTTCTTCAAAACCACCCACACCATAAAACAACCAGCAAACACAATCACCCCAAATATACATAGCCTATCATTCAAAAAAAATGCCCCTCATTTGCCACCCGCACAAAGCAACACAAATCTCTGACGAAGTGGGTATTAGCCCACGAAAGCGTATGCTTCTATACTTTATAGTTAGTCTTTAAAGTGCCACAGGACTCTTTGTAATCTCTACTTATCTATGTGGCTTTACTGCTGCTGTATATAATTTCCATTTTGGGTTGTGTTAGCATGTTTCCTGCTGGGGTATTTTGTTTCCTGCTATGATGATCAGTGATATAGTAATATGCTGATACACTAAAAAGTGTAAAAGCTGCTAGGCTAAACTATTAGATAATTTTTAATAGGTTACATTTCCTGACACCCATTTTGGGCTCAACCACTCCCAGGTGCTGAATCCCCTCAACTCGCATTTGATTTCAGTGTTCTTCACAGGATCTGGTCCATGAGTATTTCCAGATTCTTAGATATTTAACTTTTTCTCGAGTCCACACAGAAAATTATTACGTTATACAATAGCTCCATACTTCGAATGTCAGTTAGGAGTTAATATGATAAGTAGTACTTATGGAAAAACATTCCCACAATAGAGGGGGATAAAATACGTGTGAAATCAACCAAGTATAAAGCTTTCTTCAATCTTAATTTTTCCAGCCAGGCACTAGATTAAATTGTTTCACCTCACAACTCAGACTTACTTTCTCTGCACTGTATGTTTCGTTCATACATTACTTACTTTCTCTGCACTGTACTGTATGTTTCGTTCATATATTACTACACAGAAGTTTGCACTGCATTTATATCTTGGAGAATATGTTGAATTTGCAGTGCCAAGAACTGCTTGTTCTGTTCTGTGTGTACAGGATTCTATAGTTTGCAGCAGGTTTGTTTAGCTGGAATAAATTTGTGAGTAGTTACAATTTTTTTCCTGGGTTTTATTGTACATGTTTATATACTGTTTGTTTTTAAAACCCAATAAGAGGTACTAATAATAAAACTGGAGATTCAGTTTCCTAACATCGAGCTTGGAAATATGAATCACATGCACAGGGATTTATGTCTTTATAAGCAAAAAGCCACTTTCAAATCACTTGTATATAACATGATGTATATTACTGACCTGTGACAAAAAGTAGACATTATGTAACCACCATATGCAAGGGAAACATATGAACCAAACTTAATTTAATGCTAAGACCTCTTGTTGGCTTGCATTAAATTAGGTGGAGCTCTTTGCAGGATCAGGACCTTACTTTTCTGCATGTATTTTCATTTTGCTTGGGTGGGATATATTTTCTGGATCCAAAATAGACTCTGTAAACATTGGAATCAAAGGATAGACCTTAGCGAAAATGGGCTTCAATATCCTTAGCTTGCAGTTTCAGAATCTTTATTTCATAGTATTCTGAGCTACCATAAGGATCTCTAACATTTAAAATTATTCTTATTTTCCCTTGATTCTCAAACATTTTGCATTTGCAGTATATAGAGCCTGTTACCGGAGGCTCATAAGAAATGTAGAAATTGACATACTGGATCAGATCAGCAGTCCATCTGGCCCAAGATCTTATCTCTGACAGTGACCAGAATCAGATGCTTCAGAGGATGGCATAAGAAGCCTGCAGTAAGCATAGATGGGATAATCTGTTCTGCCCTCCCCACCTACATCTCATCCTGATCTCTAATAGACATTGTTTTAAGACCTGCAATACAAGGCTTAATATCGCTTCCAATACTTTTATTGTCACTACTTATAACTGGATTTTTTTGATTGGCTATTCATATAGCTAGCTATTTTTTAATCTTAAATTATTTGGCTCCCAAGGTGCTCTCTTAATATTAATTAACTTCACAATACCCCTGTGAAGAAGACAAGCAAGCTGTCTAATTCCCATTTTACAGATGAGGAAACTGACATAGACAGGGGGAGGTATTAAATAAGAAAGTGATTTTCAGCACTAAAATATACACTGTTTGTAGTATACAAACATTACAATCTAGGTTAAACCGCTCATTTGTAAGATGCAAGGCAGTCTTGGAATTTTCAAAAGCACCCTAAGGAGTCATGCCCACTTCCTGTTGAAAGTAACTGGAGTTGGTTGCCTAATTCCCATTAGTGCCTTTGAAAATCTCCTTTTCTACACGTGTAGAACAGAGAAGCTGCTGCATCCTTTCCTGTGTGCGCCATGGTAATGCAAGTTAGAGAAATCCAAAATACTCATGCTAGGCTACCACAAGTCAGAGTAACCCCTCTAATATAGGGTGTATTATCCCAGTGAGCTACTGCCAACATATGCATGTGCCCCTCCCATACCCATCATGTAGGGCCCCTTCCTGGGTGCATGTCACCGCATATAAACACCCCATTATATCACACCAGTTCACTAGACAATCTATACTAGTACAGTCCCCACATATATCCCAGGACAGCCCCCCCAGTGTATTCCATCCCAGGGCAGCGCCCCATGGGCCTAGTATAGGGTATCCAGGACAACAGCCCCCACCCCACCATATAACTTCCTAGAGCAGCCCCTCCCCCTCCGAGTTCACCATCCCAGAGCCGAGGTGACCCCAATGTACACGCCCCAGAGCGCCCCTCCCCCCCGGGACACCGTGACCTCCCCCCCCTCGAGGAGTTCCCCCAGTGTAACCGGACCAGGCCGACTCCGCCCCCAGCGGCGCTCAGCCCCGCCCCCCGAGGCCCCGCCCGAGGCCCCGCCCCTGAGGGGGCGGCCCGACCCCGACGCGGGCCGAGGGGCGGGGCCTCCGCCGCGGCTGCGCTCGCTCGGCGCCGCCATGCCCAAGGTGGTGTCGCGCTCCGTGGTCTGCTCCGACACCCGGGACCGCGAGGAGTACGACGATGGCGAGAAGCCGCTGCACGTGTACTACTGTCTGTGCGGCCAGATGGTGCTGGTGCTGGGTGAGCCGGGGGCGGCTGGGGGGCAGGGACCCTAGGGAGGGGGCAGTTGGGGCCGGGGCAGGGACCCTGGGGAGGGGGCAGTTGGGGCCGGGGGGGGAGGGGAAGGGACCCTGGGGAGGGGCAGTTGGGGCCGGGGACCCTGGGGAGGGGGCAGTTGGGGCCGGGGGGGGGAGGGGCAGGGACCCTGGGGAGGGGGCAGTTGGGGCCGGGGGGGGGAGGGGCAGGGACCCTAGGGAGGGGGCAGTTGGGACCCTGGGGAGGGGGCAGTTGGGGCCGGGGGAGGGAGGGGCAGGGACCCTGGGGAGGGGGCAGTTGGGGCCGGGGGAGGGAGGGGCAGGGACCCTGGGGAGGGGGCAGTTGGGGCCGGGGGGGGAGGGGCAGGGACCCTGGGGAGGGGGCAGTTGGGGCCGGGGGGGGAGGGGCAGGGACCCTGGGGAGGGGGCAGTTGGGGCCGGGGGGGGAGGGGCAGGGACCCTGGGGAGGGGGCAGTTGGGGCGGGGGGGGGAGGGGCAGGGACCCTGGGGAGGGGGCAGTTGGGGCCGGGGGGGGGGGAGGGGCAGGGACCCTGGGGAGGGGGCAGTTGGGGCCGGGGGGGGAGGGGCAGGGACCCTGGGGAGGGGGCAGTTGGGGCCGGGGGCAGGGACCCTGGGGAGGGGGCAGTTGGGGCCGGGGGCAGGGACCCTGGGGAGGGGGCAGTTGGGGCCGGGGGCAGGGACCCTGGGGAGGGGGCAGTTGGGGCCGGGGGCAGGGACCCTGGGGAGGGGGCAGTTGGGGCCGGGGGGGGGAAGGGGCAGGGACCCTGGGGAGGGGGCAGTTGGGGCCGGGGGGGGGAAGGGGCAGGGACCCTGGGGAGGGGGCAGTTGGGGCCGGGGGGGGGGAAGGGGCAGGGACCCTGGGGAGGGGGCAGTTGGGGCCGGGGGGGGGGAAAGGGGAAGGGGCAGGGGGCCTGGGGAGGGGGCAGTTGGGGCCGTGGGGGGGAAGGGGCAGTGACCCCGGCGGGGCACAGCTGGGGAAGGAAGGGGGAAGGGGAGTGAGCAACTGAGGCCTGGGGTGGAGGGGCAAGGACAAGGGACAGCTGGGGCCTAGGGGAGGGATCTAGGAAGGGACCCTAGTCTTGGCCGGGTGAGTCCCTATAGATCCCTGAAGGGCAGAGGCTGAGATGACAGCTGGGTGTGGGATTTCCTTCCGTGGGTCACAGTTGGGAGGGGATGTTCAGCACCCCTAGGGACTGGGAAGGTTTTCAGATGATAGGGACACCTCTCTTGCACTTCGGAATGTGCCTGTGATGGACCAGCTGACCCAGTGGCCTCCCACCCCTTGTGACAAAGGGGTCCCTGAGAAAATCTGAGTGGGAGATAGCTCTGCATTCAGGCATTGCTTCCTGGCGCTCATATTCTCTCCCTTCACAGCCTTGGACAAGTCACTTTCCCTGTACGTCAGTTTCCCTATATGCAAATAGGGATAAAGCTTCCATAAGTCCCTGGGGAGGCTGAGAGACTTAAATTCATTGACTTGAGATTCTCGGAGTGTAAAGGGAATGGTAGAGTTCTCTGATCACAGCACTAGGAGACAGGAGCTCCTGAGTCCTCCTGCCATCGTGTACCAATTTAAGCCAGGGACTTCAGTTTTCTGGGCTTTAATGTTTGTTCAGAGCTTTGGCTATGCAAAGTGCTACAGAGTTGCTAAATATTAACATTATTAAGTTTTGTTACCACTCTGTCATCTCTCCGTGTCCTAAGTTTCTTAAAATCCTTGTATTGGAATCCCCCTTTTTTTCTGTCTTTTCCTCCATCCTTAATGATGCTGGGTTGTGATGAATCTCCAGCTGAGGTGAGGTAGAGTTTGCTCATTCCGGAGCCGGATGGAGGGAGAAGAAATGCGGTACTGCAATGTTGGGCACTCTCCTGTGCCTGGACTTTGATCCATTAGGTTGCTAAACCACTCAACGTTTATGTCATCAGGAGATCATGCAGAAATCTAACAGAGTGGACCAATGATTTTGTGTGGCTGTTTTTTTTTAGTGGGGGGAGAGGGGAGATAATGACGTGATGCAAATGTGTGACGAAGAAAGTCACTAGGTGTTCACAAAAAAAATTTGGCCCTTCAAAGTTTGTATCTCCATCTCAGCTGAACACTCCTGACAGTCAGAACTCCCTCCCTTAGCAATAGATCTGAATCTGCATCTATAACAGCCTCTTTCTTCACTTCTGCAGACTGTCAGCTGGAGAAGCTGCCCATGAGGCCTCGAGACAGAGCTCGGGTGATTGATGCAGCCAAACATGCCCATAAATTCTGTAACACAGAGGAGGAGGAAAATGTTTATCTCCGAAGGTAGGAAACTTCTCTTCCTCCATTGGCTTCCTTAACAGTTGCTGTGACACCGTCTTTGTGCTCCAAATTTTTGGATGAAGATAATTCCTTAAATTGGTAACCTGAGTACTGCTAAATCTGAAGTCGGTAACACTGTCAGCAGCTCTTTTGCTGGTATTAAAGAGACATGGTCAAATAGTTTAGGTCCCCATTTGAGCTACTTCAGCCATATGATAGAATGCCACATGAATGCTAATTCTCGTTCCTGTTTATCAGAGGACAAATTACTATTGATGATAAATTAAATTGGAAAAACACAACCTGGCCCTTATTTCATGACCACAACAAAAGCAGACGTGAAGCAAAACTATTTAATCTGAAGTGAGGAACTTCCAAGACTGCCAGCACCCCTGCTGTTGGATTTCTGATAAAAGAAGGCTATTGAGAGCCTATTGTAAATCACTTTTATAAACGCATTGATCACTGCAATACAGAATTGACAGGTTAAAGTGCAGCCTATATGAAAACAGGAATCTTGTGCTTTGTTTTCCTCCTCTCTTGGATTTCAAGGAAATTGCAGCACTCCTTTCTAATCTTGCTGGGACTTTTAACTCTGGGAATATTAGTATTAAAAATCTTGTACCCGTTTACATGGCCCTTTAGAACATACCATAGACAGAGGCACATTCTGACCCAAAGAATTGACAATCTAATTGAGAGAAGACTAACGGCTTGTCTGTATGGACAGTTGAGTTGTGGCAGGCTGGTGTGTGAATCTATCCACAGTAGTCAGACGTTCGCAAAGTGTTCATGTGGACCCTGCTGCCATGCATTGAAAGTTTTGTAGTGTGCTTGGCTCTGCTCTCATTTCAAAGTGGGGCAGTAGGGCCCCACAGAGTCAATTTGTGCACAGCAGGCTAGTGTGGGGTAGATTTAGACCCCAGTTTGCTGTGAATTGTGTGTACAGTAAACCCTCGATTTAACGGACCTCGATTTAACGGACTTTGGATGCAACGGACAAAATTTCTGAGCAAGCTGATGCATTCCTGATCCATTTCTGGCGGGCTGGCTGCCGGCTCCCGGCTGCCGCCTGGGTCACAGCAGCGGGCGGGCTGGCTCCTGGCTCCCGCCCGGGTCCCACCAGCAGGCGGGCTGCCGGCTCCCGCCTCCCGCCCGAGTCCCGCCAGCAGGCGGGCTGACTGACGGTTCCTGACTGCCACCCGGGTCCCAGCAGCCGGGCCCCGGGCGGGCTGGCTGACGGGTACCGGCTGCTGCCCAGGTCCCAGCAGCCGGGACCCGGGCGGGCTGGCTGCCGGCTCCCGGCTGCCGCCCGGGTCCAGGCAGCAGGCGGGCTGCGGAGCTGCCGCCCCGACCCTGTGGTGGCGGGCTGCTGCTCCGACAGCTCGTTTTTTTTTAAAAAAAAAATAACGGACTTTTTCATTTAACGGACACCCCCTCGCCCGAATTAGTCCGTTAAATGGAGGTTTTACTGTATATAGATAAGCCCTAAGACAAACCAGAACAACAACAGCTCAAGTAAGGAAGGATGTTGAGATTTCATTAGGGATAAAATCAAGGTTGCAAGACTTTCTTGAAGAAAAATGTTTTAAAAAGTGGTTTTTAAAAGAAAAGTCTTTGTCCTGGGCCTACCACTACTCCACTGTGGTCTGTTGCGGTGATGTGTCTTCCTGCCTTCTCTATTCCTCCAGCAATTCGAGTTTTTGCCCCATTCAGGATCTCTTTCCCCCATGTCTCTCTCTTAGTTGGTGTCCAGAATGAGACTACGTATTCCCTCTTTATGGACACCTAATGAATTTCAGATCTGTTAAGTATAGACAATCCCCAAGCCACTATATCTCATTGCTCATTTGGAATTATTTCTGTTTACTATTAGATGTTTCTAATGCACTCACCTTAGTATCTAGACAGCAGTAACTGATGCTTTTCCATTTTTCTGTAAATTCTCTCTTTCTCCCCCAGACCAGAAGGTATTGAGCGGCAGTACAGGAAGAAATGTGGGAAGTAAGTGCCAGCAGAGCAAATAGTACCATTGCAGCATAAGAGACACTTGTTTTTTACTTTTCATTGTGTGTCACGATCCTTTAGAAATTACATTTCTGCTTGTAAGAGCAGCTGCTGGAGACAGGAGATTTTTGATTTATGTGATGGGAATAGCTGGGGCCAGAATATAAAGACCAGCCTTTTACCAGCACTCCCATTTGTCACACTTTTATTGCACTTTTCCTTTTTGGCGCCTTTCTCAATTTGGCAGCTAAGGAAAGCAGGGAGAGGGTTGGGAATGTGGAAGGAGAGACAAGACTGTATTATAAAATGGGCTCTTGAGAAAATCTGTGGCCCTTCATCTGTTGACATTCTAACGTTTGGTCTATGATCTGTCTCCTTCTTTGATGATCAGTTACCTGAAAAAACGTTCCAACCTGTACAAAAAGGCTAATCAGCTACATGGTCACTGCACTAGTTTGCGGTACAGGCTGCTTTTAAAGCCCATTTGGTAGATAAACGACAAGGCATCTGAGCATGAAACTGAGATTTGCACTCCTTCACCAGTAGATGTGTTGTTGGTTCCAGGTGTGGACTTCTGCTCTTCTACCAGCACCAGCAGAAGAATGCCCCAGTTACTTTCATTGTCGATGGAGCGGTGGTCAAGTTTGGCCAGGGCTTTGGGAAGACAAACATATACACTCAGAAACAAGAGCCTCCCAAAAAGGTAATTAGACTTGGATGAGTTACAAAGCTATCTTTGCCTTTCAAAAGAGCGTGAATAGACAAAATAACCTGACAGGTCTGGCCGTCTCTGCTAGAATGCCTGGCTCCTGGGCCATGTCACTAATGATCCCTTCTAGTTTACCTGAAATAGTGGTGTTGCCTGCATTCAGCTTCTGCCAAGGAAGACTAACATGAAGTTTTTGTAACTGGAGTACAGATGAATAAGAATGGGAAGGGAACCCTGCACCTGTTAGATCTTTGGTGTAAGCAACCTAGAAGATCCATTTCCAAGCACCTCAGACTTGTCACCTGAATATTATCTTCTCTCCAGTTCTTGGTGTTGAGTTCATTGATTTCAAGAGCCGGCACTTCTTGATACCAGCAAACCCATGCGGTTAATCTTACTGTGCTTCCCATAAAAGGCTATTCTTAACAGTATGGCTTTACAGGAAAAGCCTTCAAGGCTATGGAGTTGCGGAAGGTTATTGGTAACACTAACGTGCACTGAACTAAAGCAAAATCTCTTGTCCGTTTCCTAGGTGATGATGACCAAACGGACCAAAGACATGGGCAAGTTCAGTTCAGTCACAGTCTCCACCATTGATGAAGAGGAGGAAGAGATTGAAGCAGTGAGTTTTCTTTTCCCTGCTAATGCCAACAAGATACCAAGTTACCCAGGGGTTTTGTTGGGACACCAAGTCTAAGCTCTCCAGAAGTTTCTTGTCTGGCAACATTTTCAGTTTAATTCCATTTTAGCTTTTCAGTCTGATTCATACATAAGGGAAGTCGATCATTCATCACAAAGAAGATTTGAATTTCCCCAGGGAAGTTCAGTCAGACAGAATGCTCAGTTATCCATCTAAGTATTTATGTTGTGCTCTGCACCATAGTATCTGGCTATGAACCTTTCTGTGGCTAATACAATTCCTTCCAAAGGCATGGATCATTCTACTAGTACTAGTGCGATGAGTATCTTCTAGGACAAGCTAACAAATAATACTAGTGGTTACTATGCAGTAGCGATCCTCTCAGTACTGTCTGCCTCTCTATTCTATGAGGGCGCCTTAACTTACTTTTCCCTCTGTTCAACAGTTTGAGGGAAATTGTGACCTCATTCCTGCCTCTCCTTCCTTGTCGTTCTCCTCCGTTTATGTTGCACTCTGCAGTGCTCTTGTTTGGAGTGAATGGGTGATCACAAGTCAGGTGTGTCAAGATTAGTTAAGACTGCATATAGATAAGCAGGTAATATATTAAACTGCTGGTGGCAGTCTCCTCGGATGGTAGTATTAATAGTCTCTCCTCTGGTAACAGAGAATCCTTTAGCCCTTATGATCTCCCCTGAACTGCCTCTCTAATGATGCTAATGAAGAGGCCTGGTTCAGAGCACACATTACATATCAACCTTTCTTGATTGCATTTTGCATGCACCAGCCAGAGCATCCTGGTGATGACTAAAGTTAGCCGGTGGCTTGTGGTCCTGATTCTTTACATCCTGTTATAAGCTGCTGTTACCATGCACTTTAAACAGCAGGCACACTGCACCCTAGAGGTGACTGCATTTCAGTGGCAGGAGAAATGATCGCTTTTTGTTTGCCTGTCAATGTGAAGCATTTTGAGATCTTTTTGGGAGGACAAAACACTTTATAGATGTATAGCAGCAGCAAGCATTCCAGCACAATGGGGATCTTTTCACAGGTGAAGGCCCTACACTGAAGTTGGGTAGTCCTCACATTGTCACTAACTTTACACTCAGCTAGAAATTGATCCTGCCCATCTCACTTATCAGCTGAGTGAGGCAGTGCAGTTCTGGCCCACAGTATATCACAGCAGCACTGTGTATTTTTCAGCGAGAGATTGCAGATTCCTATGCACAGAATGCTAAAGTGATTGAGAAGCAGCTGGAACGCAAAGGCATGAGCAAAAGGAGGCTGCAGGAACTCGTAAGTCTGTTTTGTTTTCAGTGCACTGTTGCTGCAACTGTATCTTTGTGGGGTGTCCAATTCCCTTGGGTCTGTTGGCGGTATACATAAGCAGCATATGTTAATACTCTACGGTGGGTTTACAGAGTTCACATGCAACTTTGAGGGTAGGCGGTCGTTAAGCTTAACAGTCCAAATTATTTATCCTTTGTATTTTTAACTTGAATTGAAAAACTTATTAAATAACCTACAATAATTAGGTGGATTTTCTCCCAGTTGTGTAAGCTCCTGTTGTTAGACATCACCATATCTGACCTCTCCTACCCATCCTATCAGGAGAAGACTGTACAGATATTTTCTCTAGTCCTCTAAAATTGAAGATCATAGAAAATTATACATAGATCTATTCAAAAAGGGTAGTTTATAAGATGCGGTGCAACCAGGGCAGCCAGTTAGCCCAGGAATGGTCAGATCCGAGCTGGGGGAAATTACCCCTCAACTTCAGCAACAGAATGTGCCTTCCATTGTGTCCTCAAGCCTGCCGCACACAGGCTTTAGCGTGGGCTACAACAGGGAGTAAGTTACAGAAAGGAGGGCGGGGGCTCCGCCACTGGTCCTGCAAAGGTCAAAGGCCAGTAAGAACACGCGCCGTGATCTTAACTATGGCCATAGGATTGTGGAAGTTAAAGATGGGAAAGATTTACTAGATTATCTAGCTCACCTTCCTGCCAGTGCAGGATATAAAGTGTGAAATGGCCTCTTGCATATCTAATACCAGGCCACTTCGGGCTTCAAAGATTGTAATCCACCTTCTGATTTGCACCCAGAAGCAAAGAGGGTAGTGAATGAAGAGACTCTTAAGTGTTTTGTTCTTCACGTAGATGACAGGTGGCTGCATGCAGCATTAGTAATGCTCAGACCAGAAGAGCATACGTCAGCACGCTGGAGAGAAAGTTACTCACTATGTTGTTCTTGTGCAGAGTTTTCATTCTGTCCCAATTTTTCTAATCAGGCTGAGCTGGAAGCCAAGAAAGCCAAGATGAAAGGAACCCTGATAGATAATCAGTTCAAATAAGAGGGACCCACATCGGATCATGCTCTGGCATACTGAATATTTGGAGAGGGAAGAAAACCAATGGCAACTCCTGAGCCTCCAACAGATAATTCAGTCAACCCTGAAGACCTTAAGTACAACTTTTAAGAGCCATGCATTGAAACCAGCTTGGAAGGTGACACTGACTCTGCTAGAGGATGTACTTTGATCTCTGGTATTTTAATACCCTGAAGGACTTCAAAGATTTTTTAAAAATTACATGTTTGTGCACTCTGGAGTGTTTTGCCTGATGTTTTGGGGTAACATCTGTTCCAGGGGACACCCTCTGCCAAGAGTGTACATGAGATTAAGACACTGTTACAAAAGATCAGTGTACGTTATTTTCAAAATGTACATAAGATTCCAGTAAATACCTTAGATGAGTAGGTAAAGCAATAATCTCTGTACAGCAAATAAATCCTTATAAAGTAAGTTGTCCATGTTCTTATTTAAAAAACAATTCTTCAAATCATGCAGTATATACAAAGGGAATTCTCACCCTAGGACAATATGGAATGGTAATAATCAATACTAATCTTCAACATGTTTACTTAACTGAACAGACTTGAAACAAGGTCCCATGATGCAAAACGATTGATAAGCAGCGCGTCTTTGTAAATTCCCAGCTGAATTCTTTTAAGATCGTAGGAATTTCTGGGTTCCCAGCACTTTTGAAAACTAGACCATTTGGGTGCCTGACTATAGGTGCTTAAGAGTCCCCGCTTTTGAAAATCGGAAAACAGTGGTGATCAAAAAGTTTTTAAATCCAATTGTAATGACAAAGCCCATAGTATAGTTGTGGCAGGGTGAAGTCCAAACCTGCCTTAAATGACTGAAAACAAAAATTGGATCTACACCACCAATGATGCCTTCTTTAAACTAAGGAATGCAAATATAAATATCCTGGGACTTAATAAATCCATTGACTACCACTTTAACTTGAATAGTACTTCTGTCTTTAAAGTCTCAGCAATCTGTTGCCCAAATGTTATTGGTACTTAGACTTATAATGAATCAATGGATAGGAATGAAAACATGTTTCGAATGTAATTACCATTAAACATGCACTGAAAAGACTATAAGAATTCATCTATAATCAGAATTTCCAGCTAGAAGGGACCACAGGATCATCTAGTCTAACCACCTGTCTACCCCAGGCCACCACCTACACACTAAACCCAACTGCTGGAATTAGACCCATGTATGACAGCCCACAGGAGACTAAACTATTATGTGCCATGGGGAGAGAATAGGAGGAACCAACGTGCATCAATGCTGTGGCCCCTGCGATGTCAGGGAATTGATTAGGTGATATAATGGCCACAAAAATCCTGGAAAGTGGTCTGCACCCATATGCTGCAGAGAAAGGTGAAAGCTCCCCAAGGTCATTGCCAGTCTAACCTGGGGGAAGAATTCTCACCTGACCTCAAAGAGGGCGACCGGTTAGATCCTGAGCATTTGAACAAGCACCAGAGAGAGCATGCTCAATGCTGCCTCCGAGCCCTGCCCACCCAATCCAGTGTGCCATCTCCAGCCACGGCCCCCTCTGATGCAAAGAGGAAGGAGACCAACAAAAACCCTCTGCTGGCTAGAGACCTACTTTTCAGCCTGAATTTGTTCATGGCCGGATTTGTGCCAACATCGGCCTTTAGCTTAAATAGCTCTTCACCCTCCTCCTTGTTTATCCCCTAGGTAATTCTAGAAAGCAATCATATCCCCTCAGTCTTCTTTCTGGTAGGCTAAACAAACCGAGCACTTCCCCATTTCCTCTCATTGCATAGGCCCTCCATTCCCCCTATCGTCCCGGTAGCTCCTCTCTCCCCCTGTACCAGTTTGAATTCATCTTTTTGAACATGAGTGACTAGACTTGTACACAGTATCCCAGCTGAGGTCTTACCAGTGCCTTGAACAGTGGTATTAGTACTTTGCCATCTCTTCTGGAAATGCTTTGTCTGATATAACCAGGTATTGCATCTGCTTTTTCCCACAGCTGTACCACATTGATGTTCAGCCAGCCTGGGATGGACCTGCACTCCCAGGTGTCTCTCCCACTCCATTGCATCCCGCTGATAAGCCCCCAGTTTGTAGTAGAAATTTTTATTAGCTGCAGGGGTATGTACGGGGGGGGGGGGGGGGGGGAGTACTGGCCTGTCCCATCCCCCAATAATCTGCAGAGGCACAGAACTCCTCCGGTCAGTGACCGCAGGGGGGAGCCCCAGCTCCTCCAGCCCCGGTGGCAGGAACTGACAGTTCCTATGGCCATGGTAGGGGCACAAAAGAAGCCCCTCCAAAAGGAGTCAAATTTTTATTCCTGCGCATGCCCCTGATCTGAAGCCTGCTTCAGAGGCTCATTAGAAAACAGCGGGATTGTGTGTACTAGATGGAGAGGGCAAGAGAAGTAGAGACTTGGTGGAGTTGTACCAAGCGGCATTGGTTTTACAAAGGAGTCAGAGAACTTGTCTGATTGTGGTACCACAATCCGACCAGCAGAGGGCCTCAGTGGATAGAGTCAATAAAACTCAAAGAAGGGTGTTCTAGGGCTTCTCAACCAGAGGTATGCGTACCCCGTGGCGTATGCAGAGATCTTTTGTGGGTACATCTACTCATCTAGCTAGTTGCCTAGTTTTACAACAGGCTACATAAAATACACTAGCAAAGTCAGTACAAACTAAAGTTTTATACAGACAATGGGCTGGTCTTCACTACCCGCCAGATAGTGATCGATGTATTAGCGATCGATTTCTCGCGTCTGGTGAAGACGCGAGAAATCGCTCGCTCGCGGTGCCCACGTCGACTCTGGAACTCTAGCTTGCCGGGAGGGGCAAGCTGGATGTCGATGGGGGAGTGCGCCGCCGACTGCTGCCGCCGTGAGGATGGCAGGTAAGTCGACTGCAGATACGCAAACTTCAGCTACGTGGAGGTTGCGTATCTGCAGTCGATCCCCGCCCCCCATCGTGAAGACCAGCCCAATGACTTGTTTATACTGTTCTATAGACTAGACCAGTGGTCCCCAACCCCCGGGCCGCGGACCGGTACCGGTCCGTGGATCGTTTGGTACCGGGCCGCGGCCGCCTTCGCCTCCCGGAAGTAATTCCCGCATGAAATCTCGCGGAAGTCATTGCTGCCGGACACTTGTATGTCCGCCGAAAAGCCGCAGTTTTATTAGCGGAGTTAATGAATTCGGGCCGTGCTGATAAAAAGGTTGGGGACCACTGGACTAGACACTGAAAGGTAAGTACAATATTTCTATGCCCGTTTTTTAATAACTATATGGTGAAAATAGCAATTTTTCAGTAATAGCATGGTGTGACACATTTGTATTTGTATGTCTGATTTTGTAAGTAAGTAGTTTAAATGAGGTGAAACTTGGGGTATGCAAGAGAAATTCAACTCCTGAAAGGGGTACTGTACCCTAGTGTGGCAAGGTTGGGAATCGCTATCCTAGACTTTTGGCTTTGGGGTCAGTGTCCTTTCCTGACCTCAGGAAGATAGAAAAGTGCAACAATCAGAATGTCACTTACTCAAAAGCGTTCTGCTGAGATAAGGAAACATACAGTTCAGTGTCTTTGTCCTTTGAAGATCTTGTCCCATTTCTCCACTGCAAGCTTGTCCCACTCCGTGTTTGGATTTAGGCTGCTGAAAACCAGAGAACTTTTCTTCCAAGTAGGACCCCGGGATAGGTAATTGCTTTTAAAGCTAACAATCATTCTTATTCGATACGATTACAGCGCAGTCAATGATGTCAGCTGGGATGCTGAATTTAATTTAGTCTGTGGTTGACACTAAACACGGAGCATGGTCCTGCTCCCACTTAAGTCAGCTATAGTCAAAGTCCTGTTGAGTGAATACAAAGAGCGAGCTCATTTCAGGACCTTTCTCTGGAAGGACATAAAATGACCGCTTGTTTCTTCTGTATCGGTGTGGGTGGGTGGGTGTGCATGCACTGTTGTGTACACAAGTTTTCACTAATTGCATTAAATCAGCTAGAATAAATAAAGCTCTGAGAAAAGACAGCGGAGTTAAAAATCAGCTGCTATTACTAGTCACTTGTGACATTCCCCCTCCCTCCGTGATTAACTTCTTTATTCTCAGAATCTCCACCAATATTAGCAGAGCAGAACAGGGAAATGGCCTTTTCCTAGGTTTGGCTTTCAGACGACTGGCCTGTCCACAGCAGAAGGGCTGATTTCCTCTTGTGATCTGTCTAATAGTTCAGTGACGGACCATTATATCTAGAATTAAAAAAATCTCTGCTCATGCTCTGCAACCTCAATAGAGCTCTGCCTGGATACAAAATTTGTATCCGCATCCGATCTGCAAACGGGGTCCATGGCTATCTGCAGATTTGCAGGGCTCTAACCCTTGACACAGCCAGCCACTAGCAAGGGGAGGAGGGTTCGCATCACAAATTCTGGGCCTGGCCTCAGTACAGTTCACTAATAATTGTATGAATGGAGGAGACAGGCAACAGGCACTCTGTTATAATACACCATTATATGTTGTTCATTCAAATCCCATGTCTAATTAGGTCTACTCACCCCAGAAGGATTTAAGTGACTTAGGGTTTTTTTTCCAGATCTAAATGCAACAGGACATCATCGTGATGTGATCCCTGTGCTGGGGCAGGAAATCTTGTGTTCCAATCCCAGATCTAGCACTGAAATAAAAAGTTAATGACTGTTTCCATGGAACTTCTCAACTTCCAGGAACAATTGTCTAGTGCTCATCAGTCCCAAGATAGTCAAACAAACAAGAATTTATTGTCTTTCCAAGCACTTGTAAAGGCCAATTTTGTTTGTTTTACACACAAAGCTCTGTGGAGGGTGCTGTAAAAAAACAAAACTGACCAGGGACTGAACTTATACGGTGGGAATAGTACATTGACCTTTTGCTTTTGGAAATCAGCATCCGTTGAGTAAGAAGAGAACTGGAAGGCAAGATAAGCAGATTTTGTTCCCAGTTCCAGTACTGACTGGCTGTGAGATCCCGGGGAATTTTCTACACATCTTTGTGCTACAATGTCCTTATCCGTAAGACACTTACTCACCTTTCTAAAGTGCTTTAGTACCATATATGTCCTGAATATAATTCTTAGTGTTACATTCTGCCTTAAGGGGTGTCTGCACACACAAGTTATACAGTATAGCGTATAGCCAAGAGCATAGAGACAATTATATTGGTAGGAATCTTCTTTGCACTGGGATAGCTACTCCTACACAGGAAGGGGAAGAAGACCGTGCCTACACTAGTATTTGTCTGGTATAGCTAATAGCATAACCTCTCCAGCAGTGTAAGTTAAATTATATCAATATAACTGTCCCCACTAGCGGTTGTGACTTCCCCACACTGGTACAAAATCTGTGCATGGACCAAGGAGAATTGGTGGGGCGGAGGATCTAAGCTTATTGGCATATCACCAAAGAACTGCGCAATCCCTCTCAATGAGCAGAGCCGCAGGGGACATTTCAGGTCAGGCATGCTAGGCTGTCAGTGTAACTCCTCCTCCTGCCAGGCTGATCCTGTGACTTTCAGTGATGGGGGTAAGGTTGTAGTGGTGTTGGGAAGCCACTCCCCACTGGGGAGTCAGCATTCACAGCTGGGCGGAAGGAGGGGGCCACTCCCTCCCCTTGCCTGTGCAGCTCTGTTAAGACATGTCCTAAGAGGAAGGATTTTGCAATGGGTGTGTTTCAATGAGACATTTGAAACTTTCCTGCTTGTCTCCGGCTGACAAGCCTGCCAAGAAACCTCAGCTCAGACACAGGCCCGCAACAGGGAGCCCTGATCTCAGTGAGGGCAGCTGCAGGCGTCTGAGAAAACTGCCGCTGAGCGAACCAAGGCTCCTCATGCTTGTTAGTCTCTTTGTGCATGTTCGGGAACCCCCAGGTGTGTGACACGTTACAACTCCCACAAGAGATCCGCCGACCTTACTGCAACGGTGAGGAGGGGCTGGAATGACACACGGCTGAAGGTGGCGCCCCAGCAAATATAGTGCACACTTCCTGACTTCACATATATCCCTAAAAGGAAATCCAGCTCTGCTAGCTCCCAGCTGTGACCTTCAGTCAGGTGACTTAGTAAAGCGTGTGCTTTGCCTTTCTTGAAGGTCATTCGCAGAACATACAAGACAAATATCACCATTCAGCTATTACAGTATCCTTGCTCCGCACCTTTGATACGTAATCGGCTCCTTCTGTTGTTGACAGAGTATATTTAGGGCCCTACCATATTCACATTCCATTTTGGTTGATTTCAGGGTCATAGGATTTTAAAAATCATAAATTACATGATTTCAGCTCTTCCATCCTGAATTTTGATGGCCCAAAAAAGAGTTTTGGGGGGGGGGTTCAGGGTTATTGTGTGTGGGGGGTACTGATACCCTTACTTTTGCGCTTCTGCTGGCAGCGGCAGTGCTGTCTTCAGAGCTGGGCAGCTGGAGCAGCGGCTGCTGGCCGGTCTCCCATCTCTGAAGACAGAGCAGCCACCAGCATAGAAGTAAGGACGAGATGAGATGGTATTGCCGATGGGATGGTATTGCCACCCTTACTTCTGCGCTGCTGCTAGCGTGGTGCTGCTCTTCCGCCGCTCAGCTCTGAAGGCAGCACAGAAATAAGGGTGGCAATACCACGACCCCCCAATTTAATTGAGCTGCAACCAAAAATTGGTCTTCTGACAAATGTCTGAGTTCCTCAATTTTTCTCAGAATACAGAAAGGAGTGTGTGTGTATGTCAGCCAAATTCCAGCTTACTACGGGAGGTGCTTGCCTGATCATTTATTGTAATTGTACCCAGTTGTAGTTGCACAAAGTATCACTTCTTTCTTTAAATCAAACAGGGTTGGACTAAGGATAAACTGGTGATGTTACTTAGTTTAGCTTGTATTTCTCAGCATCACTGTTACCAGGAGAAGGCAATATTTATTTAGAAAGAATGTCGAGCTTCCTCAATATTATATCTGGACCAAGGCATTTGGGCAGAGACCATTTTCTGCTCTGCTGGGAAGCTGGAGTGCACTTTGGATAATATATTATTTACAACCATGTGGCCTTATTAACTGAAATAAGAGTTAATGCACTATAGACAGCACATTACTGCTTGTAAATCAAGATTGTTTGGACATAAGGTACTACGTAATTGGCTACCAAAGCTCTGAGGTTTGTTTCAAGGTAATAATAGGCTATTCAAACAAAATAATGTATTATAATAACTGGTGGTGCGTGTATTCCACTGCCATCAACTGGATGGAATCAGAAACTACTTTGCCATGTGTCATAGGCCCTGCTTGGCTAACAGAGTATAAGGACTCTCCTTAAGGCCTTCTGTTTTAGTAACAGAAGAATCAGTGTTCCTTCCTGATTTTGTTGTGAAATTCCAAGCAGAGTGGATTGATTTAAATCAAAGCAATTTAAATAATCAATTTTATCATGATTTAAACCATGAAGCAGGAAACCTTGAATTTTAATCAATTTTTATCTTGTTTTTCTCTTTGTACTTTTTAGTTATTTTCCTAAAGAAAGGTTGACTAATTATTTCATAAGTATTAAAACCTGAACTTTAAATTAAATATATTCCTTATACTAAATTTGGTACTTCTTTTGCTAATCAGAAGAATATACCACATCTATACACATTTAAGTTATTATACAACTGACCTTACATTTATTCAGATTTTTAATTTTTATATTTTTAATTTACTTGTGATCTGTGTCAAGTTCTACCAGGATGAAAATTAAATTTAAAAAGAGCATTTTAAATTTTGTTTTATTTAAATAGAATTATCTTGAATATGCTGGATACATAACAATACTATTAAAAAAGTGTATCAAAATATGTTTTGCATTTAAATCTGATTTACTAAACAGAGGAAATATTATCTGTAGTTATAGTTCACAAGTCACTGACTGTTTCTGGTCACCATGTCCATCAGGATTTCAGAACTAATAGATCTCATCCTCTCAAGCCCCATTTCTGTTTATAGACTGGAAGAAGAAAACAAGCTTTCCTGCTTTTTTAACACCAAATTGGTTTTTAAAATAACTCTGAATGAACTAGTTGAATAAACTAAAAAGAAGAAAATATTCTCTCTGCCCCTGCTTGAGCGGCTACTGATATCAAAATCTAGTTTAACCCATCAAACTCTAGTTCCAGTTGCTTAGCCAGTGACTTCAACCAGTTCAGTAGTTTGAGTTTGTTTAAAACGTGGCAGTGAACTTGTACTGCTTAATATTATTTTTCCATTAATTTAATTATTTTAAATAGATTATAGCAAATGTAGCCCTTTACGTTTTGCATAATTTAACATTTTAATTCTAAATACATTTTAAAAAATAAACCCATATTTAAAGTAAATTTTAAAAATTCATTTTAATTTAAAAAAAACATTAAGATTTTTATCCATCCTAGCTATGATGTGCAGCATAGGGATAAAACAGATGACATTGGTTTGGTTACAATAACATTTGAATGTTAGGGTCAGAAGCTTTCTACCAATCACATAAGAACAGGAAAGGCTTACCGGTAGATTGTTTTAATGTATTTGGTTTGAACAGTGTGTATCTGTACAAAACAGCTCCAGCTTTTTCATTGTGGGCAAGTCCTCTCCAAATGAGATGTTTAAACATATACTGGTGTCTTCCTGCACGAGAAGGACTTTTACTTGTTTGCTAAATCTTTGGGAAGTTCACATCCTGCTCCAACTCAAACAGTCATTTGGAGGAAAGCTCTGATCCTAAACAAAACCCCTGTGGATTAATCCTTTCCGGCAATATAGACATCTCCAAATTCCACCCCAACCCCAAACACCCACACTTTCATCCGTGCACTGCCTCTGCCCTCACAACTGGAAATCATAAAGCTGAACCCGGTGTCCCGTTTAGGAATACAGGAATTGCCTGGCTGGCTCTATCTAGGTGCATCCAGTCCAATACACTGTCTCTGGCAGTGACCAACACCAGATGCTTCAGAGGAAAATGTAACAACAGTAGCAGATGTGGGATAATCTGCCCTCCACATTAGGACCCACCCTGATCTCTAATAGTCTGATATTGGCGTAAGTCTGAAGCATGAGATTTTTATATTCCTGCCAATATTTCTATTATCATTGACTATAACTCCAGTGACTCTTGTTATCCTTATAAATGCTCAATCCCTTTCTGAATCTTGTAAAAATCTTGGCCACAAATTTCCTATGGCAACGAGTTCCACAGTTTTAGGGCTTATCTACATAGGAAAATAAACCAAAATGGGTATTTCAGAATAGCTTCCACTGTGGACACTATTCCAGAGTAATTACTTCATTTTTGGAAGTACACTCATTATTCTGGAATAAAGGTGACTTTTGTTGCAGAAGGGGATGTCTGCACAGGGGCCTATTCTGGAATAGACTATTCTGTAATTGCTATTCCAGTCAAATTCCTCAGGCAGACAATCCTGGAGTTTTAGGGCTAGTCTATACAAACAGTTAGTACACGGTAAACTGGGGTGTAAATCTATAGCCCAGTAGCCTGTCATGCACCATCTGGCCATGTGGACCCTGCTACCAGGCACTAAGAGTTCCATAGCGCCCTGTGAGCAATTCTGCTTTGAAACAGGCATCGATCGAAACAAACCACAGAACTGTTAGAGCGCAGTAGCAGAGTCCACGGCCAGTCAGTGCACACCAGGCTACTACACTGTAGATTTGCACCCAGCTTACCATGCACTAGCTGGCCCTATAAACAAACACTTAGTTTGCAACACTTGTTTACATTTGTAACAAATGAAAAGTAAGGCTCCACATATGTTTGCATGGTCAGGGCCTATGTGTGAGTAGCATGTGGAACATCTGTAGCTGTTTGATTGAGAGGGGATGTGATTACAACACAAAGAGAGGAGTGGGGCACATTATGTTTGAGTGGGGGTTAATTTCTCTCATGGATTTCAGAGAAACATCAAACACCTTTTAGACTTAATGGGGTCATATTTTACATTGGATACCTAAGAGGAAAAAAGCACCACTGTTGATTAATATATTAACTCCCTCTTCCCCCAAAGGGAACCTAATTACAAACACAAGGACCTGATGAGCCCTTTAAACTTCAACAGGAATCCTCAATGTTATGCAAATACACCGACAAGGTACAGGCAGCAAGCACAGGGTACAGGACTCAGGGCTGCTCAAGGGCATGACACACCTGCTTTTTCTGGTCTAAACCTGCTGGGCACCTGTAAACTAGGTGCTTTACAAGGCAGATTGCTCTAGCAAGTACAGGTGTCTCAGTGCCTGGATTGGTCTAAATGGAACCAGGCCAGCCATGTCACTGAGGCACAGTGGATTTGGTTTAAGAATACAGGTTAGGACAGACTTTGGTTGGTTTTTAAAAATTCTCTCTTCTTCTAAATGCGGTAAGAGCTCACTCATTCATTCACTCACTCACTCACTCATTCACTCACTCACACCAACATCCAGGAGACACACTGTGGATTCTGAATTAGAGAAACACAATCAGGAATTCAGTGCTCCAGCCCCACACGCTGTGGCTCATTAACTTATCCGGGAAAGTGTCATTTCCTTTTAGTTGTACATGCCGAACACAGCAGGGACTATTTTATTCTCTACAAAGGAGCCTTACATGAGGCTTCCTTGCTGCACTTGGGTATTCATCTTTCCTGAGAGGTAGGGGGAGGTTGCTGGGGTGTTTGTGTTTTGGTGGGTACGACTGGGTCTGTCAAATAGCTCGTTGAGAGTTAATGAAGTTCTGATTTAAATACTTATGTGTTAACTTAGAACTTTAAGAATTCATCTACTAATCAAAGGGTGGATTATTCACAGGGCAGATCCTACTCTGGGTGCTTAGATAGCACACTAGACGGCTCACACTAGCCATAGTTCTCTTACATTGTCCACAGCGAGGAGAGTCTCGATGTTGAGGCACCGGCCTGGGACTCCAGAGATCTCCAGTCAGGCCTTGGCGCTACCACACACTTACCGTGTGAACGTGGTTAAGTCCCTTAGGTACGTCAACATTGCTCCCGGCCTGGGTAGATAGGAGTCCCGCTACCAACAGTCTGCTAGCATGCTCAAAATAGCTGGATGAATGCTAGCTACCTCAGCTCAGACACAGAGCTCAGGGGCCTCACCCAAGCCTCTGCCAGTACCTCAGTGTCCACATCACTCTTTTTAGTGCACTAGTGCAAGCCCCCCTAGCATGACTCTGTCTATGGGGGGTGGGAGGCTCATTCGCAGCTGCCATGTAGACACACCCTTAGACCCAGATCCTCAGTGATATTTATACTCCTAACGTCCATTGGTTTCAATGGAAATTAGGAACCTAAATAGCGATGAAGATCTGGGTTTAATCTCTCTGTACCCCAGTTCGCCGCTGGTAAAACAGAGATGATAATATTTCCTTTTCCCCACCATCTGTCTGGTCCGTTTAGACGGTAAACTTTTCTGGGCAAGGACTATTTCTCCTTGGCTAGCATCTAACACAAAGGATCTTTGATCTCAGTGAGGGTTTCTCAGTGGTACTATAATAATAATAACAAACCTCATTGAAGTTGGATGCAAATCTCTCTCATTTCTCAGACTCCCTTGCAGGCTGAAACAAAATGGCTTCAATTTAATAGAGGAACAGAACCCTGCTATCATATAGCTCAGCTCTTACACGTTGTTGCACACTACAAGCCTGTTTGAAAGGGCAACACCTGATTGTGGGTTGTTTGATTTGAGTGTTGATTCTCTTGTGACAGTTCACACACAAAGCACTGCACGTTAATGAGCTCTGATGGTTTTTGTTTTGCTGGGGGACTCAGTCACTTTCTTTGTCAGTGGAATATCTGGCACCGCGACGCATTTTTAAAACTTATTTTCCCATTTTGTCTCTTTTGTCTCTCCAGTTCCTGTCTTTCCTAGGAGCGAGTGGACTTGCCGCAAACTAGCGAACACTGTTCTGTGTCGCTAACCACCTGCCAGTGAGTAAGTTCAAGGTTAGCGTAGCTCCAGAAACAGCTGAGCTCACCCACACCTAAAGCAGAGCAGGGAGCTGCAGTGTTTGCACCGCTTGAGGAATGGGAGTTTTGTGCACCAAACAACTGCAGAAATAGGTCTGCTGCTGTAAGGTGCTGAGCCTGGGAGCGGAGGGTGTTGACACCACACAGAGCCCTTAAGGAGACCTCCACCTGTAGCAGGTGAAGCACAGCCTGAGCGAATGTCTGCACTGCAATAGCCCCACAGCTTGACCCTCCAGCCCCCTGTCAGCTGACCTGGGTCAGTCAGGGCCATGCTGCAGGCCTTTTATTGTAGTGTCAATGTACCCTCCGTGTCTTTGTTCAAGACATTTCCGGGGCACTGTTGTGCAATGCGCTTCCTACTGGTCTCTCCTCCAGAGGCTGCGTTTCAGTGATGATGTATGCTCTTGTGGATTGGGATTTAGGAGAGGTTGGTTCAATTCCCAGCTCTGCCACAGACTCTCTGTGTGACCTTGGTCAAGACACAATCTCTGTGCCTCAGTTTCCCTTCTGTAAAACAAGGATAATCTTTCCTTTCTCCCACTCTTTTTTCTGACTTGTCTATTTAGGCAGGAAAGTCTTCAGTCTAGGGAACCATGCTTTTGTACAGCCCCTTGCACAATGGGGCAATGATCTTGCGTGTTACATTTAGACACAACTATAATCCTATTGGTTATTCATTTTAATCACTCTAGTTTTAGCAACCTGGAGAAACTGTCTGCATCCTTCCAAAGATGATCACCAATTGAAACCTTCGGCCTCATTCCTACTACAAGGCTGCCTGTGATAGGAGGCTGCTTTATCTTCTCTGCCAAAGGGATTGAATCCCAATATAAATAACCTCCCTGCCATCTGCAAAAGTATAGAGCTTGTAAGGGACCACACCGTTAAAGAGCGGCCTGCTATGCAAACGCACGTGTTGGCTACTCTCCGGCTTTCAGAATAAGGCAGTGAACTCACAGAACCGGAAAGTTCCATCCTAGCTGCTTCCCAGACAATGTCTCCTCAGACGGAGCAGCACCTGCCACTGATTCTGAGGGGAGGGAACTTAGAGACTGGTCTCTTATGAAGTGTTGCAGCTCAACCCAAATGCAGAGAGGGGGATGGGGCACTGAGATTAGGGGCCTGCTATGGTGCAATTCATTCCATGTTATGGCCTTGTCAGTCCAGTTACATGGGGCTGGATTCCCTTTGTCAATTAGTGTCTTTAATTAGTGGCCTAAGCACACTCACAATTACACTTCATTCAGCCTTTACAAAGGGACAAGAACTGGCTTTCCTGGAGATGGAGCATTCTAGCCCTCAGGAAAAGAGCTGGCAGAACGTACTAGATACATTGCACTCCGCAAGCTGCCTTATATTCCTGAGCCCCTAAGCTGACACTGCCATTTGCTCCAATTTCCCCAGAGGATCCACAGGGATCCAGACGGTGACCACTAAATTCATTTCATTATAGCTGAGGTCTGCTTGTTGAATCAGAAAAGAGTCTCTGTAGTTACTGTGGTACCTGGCACCTGGTACTGTGGTACATCATCAGCAAAATTAATGCCTGTTGCTAGCAATGAGACTTTCGACAACTCAGTTCCCCTCATCAGTATAGGGGGAATAATACCCCTCAAACTAGTGCACAGTGATAGTGTGTGTACCACGGAGTTGTGCTGAATGGAGCTGCAAAGCTGGAATTGATTTTCAGACTTCCCCAGTGTTCAAAGCCAGTGTTCTAAAGTCAAGGCCAAGTGCAAAGTTTGGAGCAGTCCATTCCCACGCTTTGGGGAACATTTGGATCCAGAGTCATGGTTTGGGCTGTTCTAGAAAGAGGAGCCAGTTGCATAGAGGTCAGATGCAGTTTTGGTCTTGCATCATTGCTCTCTATTAGTTAATATTTGTAAAGTGCTATAGCTATTGTGATTGGAAAGGGTCCCAAACAGAGGCAGTGATCACCCACTGGGGGCCCTACACAGGAATATTCCCTGCCCAACACATACCGAAAAAGCAAATATCTCCCCCCTCCCCACACCTCCCTTGAGCTGCTCAGGGCCCTAAGCAATTGCTTAGTTTGCTTATGCCTAGCACTGGGCCTGGTTCCCAACCAGAGCGCTAGATCCAGCCCATCCCCGGGCATCTGGAGGACTTTGGCCCTGACTGAACTTTGTGACTAAGGCCCATCTCCAGTGATCATGTTGGCAATGCACTGCCCCTTGCATTCCTACACTCTTCTGCTAGATGGACTTCAGACTAGCATGCCTGACGTGACCCAGGTGTGGGACTGGGAATACTTGGTTGAATGAGAAAGTAAAGTCCCTCCCCACTGGCCTAGCATTGGAGTTAACCTGCCTGTGCTAGCTGTGCTCTTGGGGGAGGAAAGTGATAGCTGACTGGAGTCTTAGCAAGGGCTGGCTCCCTTTTAGCTCACAGCTATTCCAAGCATTTAGCACCACTGTCGGCCTCCCAGCGCCACGGCAAATATTTAACACGATCCTTTGCGTAGCCTTTCTGTGTCAACAGGTTTTTAGCAGAGGATTTACAGCAGCTGGGCTGCCAGGGGGTTGTCTCTGTGCCAGTGAGGAGGATGTTGGGAGACTGGACCAGACAGCTGGACAGACATAAGAGAGGAAATAAGACATTATCAATATGCCAGAGGAGGATCATGTAAAACCCACCATCCTAACAGACACCGTTTAGGTGATGTGCCTTAGCGCATCGGCCTGGAACCCAGGAAACCTGGGGCTTCGGGTTCAAATCCTGACTGCACCACTAGGTTGCTGGGCACCTTCAGCCAGTCTTTTCCCTTTGCCGAGGGTCTGTTTTCCCCATAATGGCACTGACCTTCTCTGAGGCATGCTTGAGATCTCCTGTTGAAAGTACTTGCCCAGAGCTAAGTATTACTTAAATGAACTTCAGGAAAGGGGCCAAGGACCGGAGACTGACTTCCCTCTCAAAAGGGATTCTCCCTCCCCATTCAGGTTGAAGTGTATGGGGAGAATGATGAAGGAAACTTGCAATACTACTGCCTATCCTGTCTGTGGGTGAGTAAAGAGAACATTTCCATTGCTGACCTGGGCCATGGTCCACTAGGTGCCAACACTTGAAAAAGGCACAGTTCAGAAATGCCATGAAGTACACACAAAGATTTCTATCATGTACCCAATGCTTTTAACTGGGGTTCTTGAGTTTTCTTAGCTTGATTAAAGCACCCTCCTCCCCATCGACATTGCATGGAATGGATTGATCCCCATTGGAATGGTTTGTGAAAGTGGAATGTGACAGCAAAAAAATAATAATAAAAGGTTCAAATTCTCCTTTCCATCCTTTCCATCACACTGGGTCAACCCCACCATTCGCTTTCACTAGATGAGGACTCCAGGGCAAATGTACCCACATTCTGATTTTTACAGACAGCGTTTCTTAGGACTCAGCTCCTCTTGAACCTCGTCTGTATGGTGGGAGCCTAGGACCAGTCAGAGTCTAGGCACCATCCTGCCCTGCTAGAACCAGGCCCACCAGCAGGTCTCCCACAGTAACACCACTTGCAAAAGTAGATTCAGTACTCACCCTCCTCCAGAGTCTACTCAGCTGTGATTTCACAGCCTCACATTTCCAGCTCTCAGACTAGAGTGAGGGTAGTGGGAGAAGAGAGGTGCCAGTGGCCCTCACTATGTAAACCTCATGCCAACAGGAAGCCTTTATGCAGCAGCCTTTCAGGAAACTCCTTGCAATTCAGGAGCATCTGTGAACCAGACCCTAATTATTGAATCCATGTGTGAGACACACAAGGCTTCTCCACCCAAATAGCTGACCTGGGGCTGCCTGATTGGGATGAAGCATTAACACATGTTGAGGGAAAGGGAAGTGCTCTCTCTCAGTGTTACTCATACCCCTAGCAGCTGCTTGACTTTTAAATACCAGCCTCCATAAGCACAAGTTGCTGAATTACTCTTCTGCCTGGGGACTGATTTGTAAATGACCATCTATTATATACAGGTTAGGAGGGAGAGGGTCACAGTGAAAGAATGGAAAGGCTATGTAAAAAAAACCCAGGAAAGGCTCTTGATAGGTAATCAGGGGAACACAGAAGTGCCTGCTCCATAGTGTCATTTAGTTCCCTGGTGCTGTTATGTAATCAATTACCTACAGTTCCTGCTCCATCACATTTTCTGACATCCAACTGGTCTTGCTGGACTAGAAGCAAAAGGCTGTGGCACCTTCATAGCACATAGCTCCTGTGCAGGGTCACTGAGAAACATTAGCTGAGGGTGGAAGCCCCAGCAAGCAGTAGCAGGCTGGTAGGAGACAAGATTCCAAGTATGCATTCAGAGTGCCAGCCACACAGAGCCAAATAGCAGCTGCCCTTAGGTTACAGCTCTAATGACTGTGCCCTCTCTAATCCAGAGAAAATTTTCAGCAGTAAAAATGATTTGTGGCACTTTGCAGGGCAACTTTTGCAGGGTGTTTGCTTGAGTCACACCACTTTGTTTTGATGATTGTGGCAAACAGCTGTAACAACGGAGACAGAGGCTAGAAGAGTGATTTAGGAAAAGGCCTGGAGTGATCTTCCATCCTCCCAGTCAGATTTAGGGATGGGAGAACCACTTTCTTGCATTTTGAGCAGGATAAAAGCAAAGTATCCCACTGCCCTAGATTAATGTAAACTGGGCATCTAGGTAAGACAGTACCACAGTGGCATTTCCCTTGGGGTTCTAAGGGAGGTTATGGAGTACCCAGAGGCAGTGGTTGATTTTTAGGTAGGCTCTGTAACCCAAAGAAAGCAGCTTGTGTCACAGGACTGGTCTTCCTTGCAGTTAAGCCAGACTCTCACCCCTTAACCCAGCTCCCCTCCACACACAGAAGCCTCTCCCCCACATGGGTGGTGCTTTCTACCCAAGCACACTGCTCACACTTGGGCTAGTGATCCCCTCCCACCTTTTCTGTGGGCATAGCTCTGTTGCCTTCCCATAACGACTCCTGGATGTCCAAAGTTATTCCCAGTGAATTGGGGGAGACGAGTGGGTCAGTTTACTGCAGCACTGAGCAGAGGATAGTCCCCCCCACATCCTAATGCCTCACCTGAGCCTGGATACACTTCAGTGGACATTTCAATGGCTTCGGTAAGGCCTTGCTGAGTGGCTGCTCAGTTGGGCAAGACCATCCTGGGTGCTCACCATCAAATGTGAATCACTCAAGCTAACCCTGCAGGGAGGACATACCCACCCCGACTATTGTTCTTAACTATAGAGTCAATAATTTTCAGCCACTTCCCTGAAATGCTTGCATAGAGTCTAGTTTTCCAAGTGAGTTACTCCCTCACCCCCTTGTATACCTTTCACTGGGTGCTCTGGCTACATCAGACATGGGTTAAAATGTTTCTGGCTCCTCTTATCTGCCTAGAGTGGCTAGTTTTAAGCTCAAGATTTCACTAGCAGCAGTAGGTGGGGGGTACTGCTACCCTCCTCCTGTGACAGCTACCTTATCTATACAGGCACTGGAATTCAATGGAGATTTGAATTAAGAGGCCATTGCAGACAAGGCCCATACAAACTGGGGATTGTCCAGAAAGTTGTGGCTTTGAAGGAAACAGTCATGGTTCAGTAGCAACCCTTTCCCCCCCCTCTCGAGAGTATATAAGAAATATACCCTGTTTGTGGATTAGCCAGTTACTCCAACACCTTCCTATTATTAGCACAAGCATTAGAAATTTAGATTTACCCGGACTAAGACATCCCCTTAGGCCCCCAACCCCCACCGAGTGCCAGCATTCCCCCTCCTCCCCCCCCCCAGCTGCTTGTGGAGTGAGGCAGTTTACTGAACAGAAGCAAAGCAAGTACAACACTAGTAGAGTTGGTTCTGGATTTTTTTTTTATTTCCTCGGACTTGTTATTTAAACAGGAGTGCCTGAAATAAAAACATTTGAGTCCCATCATCAGGGGAATGACTTGATAAAGACAGAGGTCAGGTGAGCATGACAACTGCCCTTTGCCAAACAGTACAGATACCGGTTGTAATTGATACAGTTTTGACAGTCCATGAATGGTCAGAGTAATTTACACAATACAACATGCCAGTTCACACCAGGTAGTAACCTAAGTGTACTTCTTGATTTCATCGTACAACACTAAGACAAAAGCACCACCCATTCCTCGGAGTACATTGGACCACGCACCCTTGAAGAACGCCTTGCCCCCTTCATCACGGGCAATCTTTCGCCAGCAGTCAATTGTACCCGAGTACATGATGTCAGCTGTGGAAAGTACAGAGATTGTTAGTGAGAGTCTTGTGGTCAAGATCTTAGTCCAGGTCCTGGCTCAGCAAGGCTGCCAGCTTTGACGGACTTGCATTTCTGAACTTGTGCTCTAATGTAGTTAGGCATTTGTTTAACTAGAGACAAGCAGGAATGATTTTACTACACTTGTACTACTACTATGGCATCTCACATCTGAGGAGATATAACAGTAAAATCCAAATTTGAGCATCTAGAACAACTGCACTAAATCCAAGCAGGTTAGCAGCTGCATAAGGCAAGTCTTCACTGCATGTCATCCCAGGAGAGAGGCTGCTCTAGCATCCTCATAGCAGAAGCACCACCATCTGCTGGGAGACCTTCTGCAGCTTGTTTCTATTTGACAAATTGAGTGTCTGAATGAATTCCAGCAAAAGGGCCGCATGGTCTCATGGAGCAAGGAACTCTAGCTCTAATCCTGGTCCAGCCAGTGACTTGCAGGACATCCCTGGGAAGGATGGACCAGTCCTCCTATAAATGGAGATCATCGCTCTCACCAGATCATTGAGGACTTGAGTGGTAGAACTGCTAAAGCAATAGACAATCTGGCTAGGCAGGACATCAAAACAAAATCCATTTACAAGATTCCGCTTCTGAATTAGGAGTCCTGCCAGCCCAAACCCTTCTGTTCCCACCAGCCTTTGAGCACAGACTTCTCTTGCATCATTGGATAGATATTTCTTTGGGAATACCCAGCCCCATTATGTTCGACATGGGGATTAGATACATACTTGCTTTACGCCCTGACTGCATCATCATCCGACGGCGGACAGTATCGAATGGATAGGAGGTCAAACCAGCAACAGCAGTAACTGTCTGAGCAATCATCCAGCTGATGATGATATGGGTGTTCTTTGGGTCAGGAAGCATTCCTATGGGAGGGAGGAGATCAGATTAAGATCACCAAATCACTGTAGGTTAGAACACCAAAGTAAATCATTTTTCTGCACTGAGTCTAGAGTTAATTCTAAAAGTCTTAGTGATGTGGTTTAGTTTCTTATGCATTTTAAGAAGTTCAAAGGACCTACCCTTTGCAGTGTCATAGACGCCAAAATAGGCAGCTCTGTAGATAATGATACCCTGAACGGATACATTGAAGCCTTGGTACAGGCCCTTAAGACCATCAGACCTGAAGATCTTGACTAAGCAGTCACCAAGACCCTTGAATTCTCGGTCGGCTCCAGCTTTACCCACGTCAGCTGCCAGACGGGTACGGGCAAAGTCAAGAGGGTAGACAAAACACAGAGATGTAGCACCAGCAGCACCACCAGATGCAAGGTTCCCAGCGAAGTAACGCCAGAACTGGGTTCTTTGATCAACGCCGCCCAGGAAGATCTGCTTGTATTTGTCTTTGAAAGCAAAGTTGAGGGCCTGAGTAGGGAAGTATCTGATCACATTAGCCAGGTTGCCACGCCAGAAGGACAGGAATCCCTGCTCTTTGGGGATACGGACAACACAGTCAACGATGCCCTTGTACTGCTGGTCTACTGCAATCTGCTTGCTTGCATGCTGCACCTGTAGAAAAGGAAAAAAAAAGGGATTGTGTCATTGTGCTGATGAAGTTACAAGCCTGAAGATCTGGATTTATGAAGTTTTGGGGTTTTCACTCGGTGGAAATGTTTACTTTAATTTGCATTTGATAATTAGCATATGGGGTTCCAGAGTCTGGATGGACTGTCTTCCCCTACAGAGGGGAAGTAAATCTGAAGGATATCAATTTAGGCTAGAAATGCTGAAAGCTTGTTATGAAATGAAATAAGCCTGGTCCTATGAAGTTAGAGGAATTATAAATGAAAGTTTGCCAGATATGGTAGTGAACACATTAATCTTATCCTCATCCTTGTTTACTAGCAAGTGTAGGTCTCTTACATTTGGTGAAGCTAGAGAGTTAATTGTTGACCTTCGCTCGTTATAATTGGGTGTAGAAGGATTATATTTGTACTAGTAAATGATTTCACTCACACAATAAGAAACATGCTGCTTGAGACCTCAGTTTGAGTTAAGGATATTTACTTAAAAGATATTTTAAACAGTTCATGTTTATACATCTTTAAACTTTTTGATCATTGACGGTCATTAAATAATTGTCTGACCTCCCACAATTTCCCTGCAACTGAGAAGCATTTTTAATCAAGTTAAGATCGAGCAAGGTCAAAAACTGAAAAAAATAAAAACAGTTTGCCAAGCCTAATTATACCAGCGTCATGAATGTCCCAGGCTGCTTCAGTGAGAAACTTCACTGCAATCGACTCCAGGAGTGCAGCGAGATTGTAAGCACTGAATTCCAAGGTTATTGCCTGCCATTCATTTGACCCAGGAACAGGAAGTGCTATTATCTTAAGGAGGACTGGTAATAAAGACCTTTCTGGCTCCAGTTCGAAGAGTTAGGATTTTCTAGAGCAACGCACCTCCGTACACTTGTCAATCTTTCATTGGAATGATGTGACAAGAAGGAAAAATTATCCTCCTGGGGGACAACCAGAAAGAATGGAGCTGAATAGTACCGGCATGTCTTTTCAAAATGAAAATATGCTTTGCTACGTAGGGTTTTTCCATATTACCTAAAAGGCAGCAATTTCCCCGTGATCTACCCCAGATCAGAGTTATCCGTGCGGTCTACTTTGGAGAGCAGAGCTAAGTTAGTAACGTGCCTGGATCTTTTTGGGAGGGGAGAAAAGTGGGGTCGTTTGGCCTGGAAGGTCCCCGGGTTTCTCTATGGACCAGCTTCGTTGCTTTCCCCGGGCTCGATCTGCCTGCTCGGCTCTGCGCGCTGGTTTTACCGCACGATGCCGGGATCGGAGAGTCCGAGTCCCCTTGGCTGGGCGCAGCGCACGAGGGCGATGCAGCCCCAAGGGAAGGAGCCGGGGCGGAGGCTGCTCCAGCCCCCGCTTCGCCGGCACCGATTGCATAAGCGGAACGAGCTGGCTCCGGCAGGCGGTCGGGGCAGGCGGGTGGTTTCCGGCTCTGCCCGGCTTCTCCGCGCCCGGGGACACATCCTCCCCCGGAACTGCGGGGGACGAGGCCGCCGCTGAGCCCCGCACGGGGCCGGGGAGACCGTCCCCTTGGGCCGGGCGAGGGGGCAGCGGAGCCTCGTCCCGGGCGGGGGGATCGTGCTGGCTGCAGCGGCCCGTCTCCCTCCCCCGAGCGCAGGCGGCCGCGGGATGCCCGGGCCTCCCCCTCTCCTTGCCGCGACCTTGGGAGGCGGCGCCGCGGCATCTCCCGAGCCGGCGGAGACGCCACGCGGCCACATCCCGGCTCCAGACAAAGCCGCGGCCGGGTCCCGTCCGGCCCCCGGGCCATTCAACCCCAGCCCCCCCTGCAGGCAGCCGCCCCGCGGTCCTGCACCCCCCGCCGGCCCGGGGCTGGCTGCAGCGAGCGGGGCGCGTCACGGCCGGCAGCCGAGCCCCCCCCCGCGGACCCACCTGCAGCAGCAGCTTCACCCTCTCGATGGGGGCCACGGCGGTTTTGGAGATGGCAGCGGCCACCCCCCCGGCCAGGAAATCCTTGGCGAAGGAGACGGCGGCGTCGGCCATGGCGGGCGGGGAGAGGTTAATAAATTAGACCCGGGGAGCGAGAGGCGGCTGCTGGGGGGACCCGCGGGCTCTGAGGCCGAGGTGCCGAAATGGCCGGTTTATATACAAGCCCCGGCTCACGGAGCGACGCACGGCAGCTTCCCACCCCGCTGATTGGCTTGGAGCTGGGGGGCTGGGCTGGGGAAGGGCCGGCTGGGGGGGGGGGGGGCTTGGGTGTCACCTCCCCCCACGTGACGCTGTGGGGCACGCCAGTGGCTAGGTGGGTCGGAGGGGTCTCCAGCATCATGGGGCGGGCGGGGCTGGGCTCTGGGCCCCGGGCCGGGTTTGCAGGGGAGGGTCCGCGCGGGGTTTCGGTGGGTGACGCCGAGCGAGACGCTGTTCCTAGGCAACCCCCGGGGAAATACAGAGCGGGGTGCATCTGCCAACGCCTGTATCCGCCGGTGACACCGTCGCCATGGAAACAGGGTTGGGCCTGGGAGCACCCCCCCACACACACACCCCAGCATCAGGCCTGAGTCACCGATGACAGGCGCAGAGAAGCTGGGTGGCCCCGCAGTGCACGTGTTGCGGGGGATGCTCCTCAGAATCGTGGCCACTGGCGATGGAGCAGGTCGAGGGGATAACGGAGCGCAGCGCTCCGAGGCGACTCACAAACAAGCCTTCTCCTGGCCAGGGCTGTCATCGCTCAAGAAACATGTCTCGTCTCACTTTAAATACTGTCATCGCCCTTCCTCTTCACCAGCTACCTGCTTCAACCCCACCGCAGAGTTCTCCAGCATTTTGGGGGGAGGGAGGGCAGGGGTATTACAGCCCCCTTTAAACCTTGATCTCATCCATGTACCTTCCAGGGAAGGAATCAGAGAGGTAGCCGTGTTAGTCTGGAATAGCAGAGGTAACAAAGTCCTGTGGCACCTTAAAAAGTAGACTGCTTCCACTGCTTGCATCCGACGAAGTGGGTATTAGCCCACGAAAGCTTATGCTTCAAAACTTTATAGTTAGTCTTTAAGGTGCCACAGGACTTTGTTACCTCTTCCAGGGAAGGTCTGTTCCCTGCATATTTTTTCCAGTGTCTTTGTCCCATCTACTTTTTGTTACATCACACTCAAGCCATCAAACCTTGAAATGAATTTAATCTCCAGGGTTAAGAATTCCTAAAAAATAGTAACCCCCCCCCAAAAAAACCACCCCTGCCTCATAAACAGGAAACAATGGAAAGATATGAATGAATAAGACTAGCAAATATTAAGATCAGTTCTTCCCCTCATAGCTAATCACAAGAAACTTTTAAGGCTTCACTCCACACATACTCATTAGGGGAATACATGAGGTGAGCTTTCATACCTTTCATAAAACCGTCATTTCTTGACAGACAAAGCTTAGGAAAACCAATTTTGCCCAGTCACACAGAGGCTCAGGTGACAGTGCCAGTTTAACTATTTAGACAAGGCCAAAAGCCTGCCCGTGACTATACAATAAAATAACCAGCCTTAGGACTATCATTCAACTGAACAACTGATGGGGTGACAAAGATAATTGTGCCTGTGGGGTGTGGGTGTGTGATTCTAATGTGCATTTAGTGGAGTGAGAAGTCAGCATGGGGGAATGAATAGTCATCAGCTGGGATATTAAAACAAGGCTCAAGATCTGTTTTAAATGTTCCCTAATATTTTTGTTAGTGTAGGGGTTAAGCCTGGACCTCGATCCAAATTTTGCCTCACTTACATTCTGCCTACCTGTTTCCTCTCCACTTTTGTGATATTCTTCACTTATGTGCTATTAGATACTCTTATACAGGCCTAGCATTCTATACAAGCAGTGCTTCATTTTAGTGTTGTGTGAAATACTCCCGGCCTAGTCTTTGTATGGCTTAGTGTTTGTGGTCAGACTTTATAAATTAACAAATAATATAACTATGTCACAATATAGACAGCTAAAAGCACATCAGGAGAAGGTTTAAAGATGGTTATAAGTAACTGATGGACTTGCTAGACTATCAATTGATCATTTATGAAAACAATTCATTTATTACTCCTCTACATTTTGTTTATAAATGGAACATTATTATAAAGGAAAAGCCTATCGGTGACCTAAATAAGGCTATTAAGAATCTGGTCACCTACAAGTGAATAATAATCTGTAGATACTGCACAGCTTTGAGTTTTGTTGAAATTAAAATAGTTTCTGAAAGTACCGGTACTTCCCTTCAGATCAGAGGAATCAGATCAAGATTATTCTAGGGAAATCAAATTGGTAGAAAGCGCTACGGTTGCAGAACCCATCAAAAACAGTTAGGATGGAACGGTCTTAGGGCCTAGTCAAGTCTGCCAAGTAAGTCAACCAGTTTTTCATAAAAATTAGGAGATATAGATTAGTCTATCTTGGTTCTTTGAGCAGCCTTTCTAGGCTTGACTCTTAACACAGTCTGATGGTCTACTCTGCTTCTTCTGATATACATCTCTTTATTAGAAGCTGCATGCATAAAAGTATCAATATTAACAATATTACCATTCTAAACTAAAGGAATACAGTGTGCTGGATTCATCAGAGGATTGGGAAGCAAGAAAGGACAAATTTCAATCCCAGCTCTCCCAGTGCCTTGGTGTGCGGTCTTTGGTAAAGCCCTGAACCTTTCTAGATCAAATTCAGCTTTGGTATACGTGGAAGCAACCAGCTTACAGCAGGGCTGAACTCAGGCAAAGACGACGGGAGAGCCATTTGTTAAATAGGGTCATTAATACTTAGCGGTTACAGGGCTGCTGTAAGACTTACTCATCGTTGTAAAGCGTTCTATACAGGCATCATCATACTGGCTCTCAAGAGCTTTATTCCTTACATCTAAGACTGAATTCAAATACCACCTTCTATTCACTGCTTCTTTACATTTCCACAGGTGAGCAAAGGTTTATTTCTCTGTCAGGGAGGATAGGTGAGTACCACTTACTACCCAATGTCTCACAGAGCCTGAGTGATATACACGACAATGAGGACACGGGAATCAGGGGTGCTGTACCAGATACAACTGGGTGTCACAAATTTTATTCTTTCCCTGGAAGACTCAGGATCCCAGCAACCATTGTTACTGATCTGAGGGCTGGCCCCTGAACTACACTTATCTACGCTGGGAATAAACTAGTCCTCATGCTGTAGCATTCCACAGTGTTTTATATCTGTGAGGTCCCCTCCTCGGAAAAGCATGACTTATAGGTCACAGCAGTTAAAGGGGACCACTCCTGTTTGTGTCCGTAAAGAGATGGTGAGGTTAAGTATTGCACAGTAGGGTTCTAAGCTCTGACCATAAAACTCATCTCTGAAAATTAATTTAATATAAAATACACCTTTAAAAATATAGACAAACATAAGGAATATCTAACACGTTTGGTATCTGCATTTTTCACACAGTAGTAGGTAGAGTTAGTCATAACAAAAATGAACACAGCATATAAACAGTCTCCCTCTCTCCCCCCACAGCTGAAATAATTCAGATCCTTGCGGAAATATACTAGGATGGAGGAAAGACATCGCGGCTTGCATTTAGGACTGTTAGATAACCATTTCAGTGCTGTTTCACATATTACTATTCTTTCTTGGCAAAAGTATCTCTGCAGCATGTTTTCATCTTTCTTTGCAACTGGGGACTCAAAAATTATTCAGTTCTCAAGTAAGTTTTACAAAAGCTGAAAACAAGAATTAGGAGGACAACAGTGTGAACGATGTGGGGACAAATACTGCATATCCAGAATGCCAAGTCTATACTGTATCAGTAACGGAGATTTCAGTAGAAATATGTACACAGTATATATTTTATTTTATTTTTAACCATGTATCTATTCTGAATGCTATGTGTTTAGTGCTCTCTGGTGTTACAAAATGTATTTAAATTCCCTAATGTTTTTGAATGAATCATAATTCATGATCATGGCTCACATCACTTATTCTCTGCAAGTGGTTTTAGCATTAAAAAGCTATTCAGCATTGAAACCCCCCCAAATGAGTAGATTTCAAGTTCCAGTATTGCAGTAGTTTCAAAATGTCTGTATCCTTCAGATAAGCTTGATCTGATTGTATCAGTTCACTCCATGAGTTACAAGGTGTATTCATGTTTGACATGGGGGTTTCAATGCCAGGGAAGGCCATACAGTAAACTGAGGTGCTGCCACCTCTAGTGCAATGAATCTTCCTTTTTGCTACACTTTCTTCAGGTTGTGGACTTGGCCAAGAATGACTGCAACATACATTTGTTCAATGGACTTTCCAATGTCAATTTTCAAGAGTTGGCTTCGGCGGCTCAAAATTTCCTCTTCGGAGGAGCTTTAATTCTTGCAACTCTTGTGGTTGTAAACTCTGGTCCACTCCAGGAATTAGCTTGTAGCTCAAGGGAGATTCAATATAACCATTTCTGTAAAGACAAACCCGCTTGCAGAACTCAAAGGTGCTAAACATAACACCATAGTATGGGACAATCTGTGGGAGGGAAAAACAGACGATTGAAATCAGTTATTACTTTAGAGTCACTCTCAATATTCTCTACTCAGTTACAAAGCTAGGATTTAGGATTTCATTGTTGATTTGGCCTCACTGGCAATGTGGATTTACACCAATTGAGAATCTGACTGAAATGAGTTGTGTCATTCTACAGGTACCAGACTGAGTTAAGATTTTGTTTATTATATGCACAACCCGATTATAGCAAATTATTGAGAGGAAACGGGCTTGTGCTGAACTCTAAAATAACACAATGTTTAAAACAGTTAAGATTTGTTTTAACAGAAAATTTGGGATGCATTTTGTATGTGGCAGAACTGCGTCCTTTCTTTGTCCCAAGCAGAGTCAATGAAGCTATACAGTAGGTGACAGTCTGGCTCTTTATGTTTAGCCATTTTCCCTGCTGTCTCTCTCTCTGTTATTTCCCAAGTGTGTTTGAATAAACTTCCACTGAAAGGCTCTGCCAGTTCCTTGAAATCTTTTGATGAGGATGGTGTCATATGAAAGCCAGCAACTTGCAAATGGCCATTAACACCACACCAAGATAGCTCAAACAGCTATATTGTAACCCGAGTAAGGGCAAACCTCTACCCTTGCTGTCACAAAGTGTCAACACGCTGTTCGTAAGGAGAGGCGAAGAGGGACATTGTGTGTGTGTTACAGTCCCAACCACCCAGTAGTTGGTCATGTGTCTCAGATCGTATTTAAATACGGACAGATCAGAATGGAGGAAATAGGCACCTTCAGCAAATTGGCTGTGAGTCCACACCAGAGTCCGAGTACACCCTTGGTCTTCACCGTTTGCCTAAAACAGTCAACCATGCCAGTAAAACGGACGTCAACCCCTCCATAATGAGGAAGGCAAGGACTCTGAGCCTGTGCAAACAAAAACCACAACAGGTGTTAATTATTTTTAATTGAATTGATTTGTTTAATTCCTTAACTTCTATAGGTGTTCAACACTTCAATGCTGAAAAAGGAGGCCTTTGTCTATTTACTATGCTTTGGCCGATTATATTTCAAAAATTAACAATTCCACCTGAGGTCTTATTGCAAGGCAACCGGTTGGGGGGGGGGGAATATTTGAAATGTAGAGTATAGAAGAAGTCTACTACTAATTCTGTGCTGCATTATACATGGCGTAACTTGAATAACACATCCAAACCACTCCCAAACACAGACAGATTTAAACCATCAAATTGCAAAGTCCATGAACACATGATTATTATGTTACAACCTACCAGACCAGTGTGCAGTTGGTTCACATGGAACAAAAGTGCAATGGGTCATTCTGAGCAGCAAAATCCTTTCACCATTAATCTCTCACTGTGTTAGAACAGTTAGGGTGGCCTGATTTTCAGTAATCTGATCCTCGACCATCTGTATGGACACAGATGTAAGTCTACTTTGTATGTGCAAGTCAAGGATTTTTTCATTCATACGACAAGCCAGACTCTTTTTCAGACAAGTGATTCAGGCATGTGATTGCACATGTAGATCTGATCACTGAAGATCAGTAATTTTATATTAGTGACAGTGATCTTACATTAGCAGGAGTCTAACTGTTAATTTATTGGTGAATATTGATATAATTCTCTTACATTTCCCCAGTGATCTAGAACAGCAAGTGGTGTAATAGTCCTTTGTAGTTTGGCTGAAAAACCCACAACTTCCTCAAGGTGATAATCCCGTAACAAACTTCTCTATCAAACTGACAACTGGTGATGTTTCTAGATACATCTGCCCTAGAATTTCAATAGTTTAGGAGCCCTGGTGTAGCTGGTAAAAAATGGAAACAAACTCAAGACTAAAATCATTCTTGGTGCAAGAGGGTGTGGCTAAAGGGGTTTTAACAGAGTTGTGTCCCCTAATGCCATAGGTCAGTGTTTCCCAAACTTACAGCATTCGCGTACCCCTTTTGAGACATTTGTCTTACCGGAGTACCCCTTCTCCGGCGAAGATAATTTCAGGGGGAGGGTTAATAACACACTCCTAATTCGTTTCATTCGGAGATCTTTGCGCCTCTTTTTGAAGAACTCTACAGGTTTTCCTTCATATTCTTTGTTTGCTATCTAAATGGCGTTTTAGGTTGGATGGTTTTATACTTATCATTTGTGAGAATTTTGTAACAAATCACACATAGTGGAACAGGCTCACTTCATTGCCAGTCCACAAAAATTCCAGTTTAAGATATTCTTCAACATATTTGCAGGATTTTTCCATTTTCTTTGCAGCTGATACGTTCAATAAACTTACAGATGGTTCACATGGTTCACTAATTTGTTGTCATAATTGTCTGATGTAGCCATATCACTGCATTTTTCAGCATAATTATCACTAATATTCATATTTCCTTCATAATTTTCATTTGAACGTTTCAAACTTCCTGTTTTTAGCCAGCGATCCATTGTAAATGGGTTTAACAAAAACAAAGAGAAATTTTGTATATTAATAGACACCAAGTATGACTTCTGTGCATGCCACAAAGGCAAGTGTATTGCCTGAGCCACGGTAACACGCAGCTGTGGTTTGTGTCAGCTCTGCTGTGCTATTAGATGTTACTGAACGTGTTATCATATTAGTTGCAATGTAAACCTGTGTGTATTTCTACTGTAACAAGTGTACACCATTCTTGTATATTAAATTTTAGTGAATTGTTTTCTGCTGCTAAAAATAACCATGATAAAGTAAAATAAAAAATTCTGCCATGTACCCCCTTGAAACCCTTTCATGTACCACCACGAGTACATGTACCACACTTTGGAAAACACTGCCATAGGTGAATTTAACCCAAACATTTTAGAAGACACAAAAATACTTAACATTTTTATCCTTAATATGCTCCCCTCTTCCCAGCAGATGGGGGATGGGGTCTCCTACAACTCTGACCTAGAACTCTGGTCTCCTACAAGTCACAGGAGTGTTCTAAACATTAGGCAAGATGTTATAAGGTGGGCGGGAGCAGCAGCAGCTCCTCCTCCTCTGGACATTTGGTGTGGAGCAAAGAAGGTGCCTAACTCATTCCCACAGGAAATGCCTTAGGTGCCTAAACCAGGTGACTCCAGGCAGCTGATTCCCATTTGTGGCTTGCTCAGCAAGACAGGTGCCTAAGTCTGGGGTAGAGGGAGGCACCTGTCTCCGAGAGGGGCAGGGTTTAGCACCTCCCTCCCCTCGTTGTTGAGATCTTCCTTGGCTAGCTTAGGAGGCTCCCTGCCTAGTGCACTGGCTCTTGTGGGTCACATTCAAAGGCTCCAGTCTCTCCCCCTTCATTGTATAGGAGGGTAGGCACCTCGCTCGGCTTTGGGGAATCACAGTGGTGATCGTAAGACGAGGAAGACTTTGTAGCACCTTAGAGACTAACCAGTTTATTTCAGCATAAGCTTTCGTGGGCTATCGTCATTCGTTGAAGTGAGCTATAGCCCATGAAAGCTTATGCTGAAATAAACTGGTTAGTTTCTAAGGTGCTACAAAGTCTTCCTCGTCTTATTTATGGATACAGACTAACACGGCTGCTAATCTCAAACCAGTGGTGATCTTGTGATTTTTTGGGTCCTAAAAAGTTAGGCATGGTGACACTCAGCATTGCAATGCCTAAACCCCTTTGTGGATCTGGGCCCAGATTCAATACATCAAGGCCCAATCAGTGCATGGTAAGCGGGCGGGATTTTTGAAAGCACCCAAGGGAGTTAGGCGCACAAGTCATTCAGGCACTTTTGAAAATCCCGCCCCGGGCACTCAAAACCGGGGATGGATTTGACACATGCTTCTGCTTTCCAAAGTGACACGGATACAGTAGACTCTCGATTATCCAGGATTGGATTAACCAGGATGTGGATTAACCAGGATGTTAAAAAAAATATGCGCAACTCGCAGGGCCGGCTCTGGCTTTGCTGCCGCCCCAATCACACACACAAAAAACCCCCACAAGGGCACAGGGCAGCCAGTGAACCAACACCCCCTCCCCCTGGTGCAGGGTGGCTGGTGAACCAACCGCCACTCCCCATATTTCCTATGGATGTTGATTATCCAGGATTTTATTAACCAGAATTATTTTTTTCCCTATCATCCTGGAGAGTCTACTGTACTTTGAAACAGATTAAGGAGGAATAGCTGAGTGGGGTGGAGAGCTCAGTGGTTTGAGCATTGGCCTGCTAAATCCAGGGATGTGAGTTCAGTCCTCGAGGGGGCCAATTAGGGATCTGGGGCAAAAAATCTGTTGGATGATTTAGTGGGGATTGGTCCTGCTTTGAGCAGGGGGTTGAACTAGATGATTTCCTGAGGTCCCTTCCAACCCTGATATTCTATGATTCTAAAAGCCCAGGAAACTGTGGACAATTAAATAGTGGAAAAGGGACAACTAGCTGAAATACTTGAGAAAGATGACAGTGCTGCTAAACATTTACATCCTTTCCTTTCCAATGTGTGTGGGATGATGTAAAAGAATTAAGTGCATTAGTTTAGCTTAATCGCTTTAGCCATTTGGTACACTGCAAAGGCACATATCAAAGGATGGCACTTTTGTGCACAATACAAATGTAGGGTTTGATGTACTTCAGATTTAAATGAGATTCTATAAGCGGTAAAACTACTCTGGAGAATGTTAAAAAAAGAATGGCATGTCTCAAGGAACTAGATTTCTAATTTGCCTACAGACTCTAATCTGTAAAGTGATTTATTGAGAGATTATTTATAGTAACATTCACCATTGTAAAAGCCATTATCAAGATTTTTAACTGTGGTGCGAGGTCCATACCCCCACCTTTCTGGCTTATCGGAGCTATATAAACAGTTTTTCAAGCCCTTAGGGACCATACTTGAGAACCAAAAGAATCTCAAAGGAAGTGTCAGCCTAAAAACAATGGCACAACTTATCAAAGTTATTTTATCCAGTAGATCATTAAAACATTTAGGTTTTGAAAAAGGATTTTACAAAGCTAGAAAATATTAACACACAGGTAAACATTTCATTTAACACTATTTTTAATGAATCTGTGAACTCAGGGGTGGTAGCCTATGACTGGAGAATTGCAAATATAGTACCTGATTTTAAGAAAGGAAAAGAAAGTCATCCAGGCAACTACTGGCCCATTAGGTTGACCTCACTGTATGCAAGGTCTTAGAACAAATTTTGAAGGAGAAAGTAATTAAGGAGAGAGGTGAAGGTAAAGAGTTCCTCAGCGACCCATCTTAGGACCAATCTTAATTTAACATTTTCATTAGTGTCCTCGGCATAAAAAGTGGGGCTATGCTACTAAAATCTGCAGATGACAAAAAGCTGGGGGGTATTGCTAACATGCAGGAGGACTGGAATATCATACAAGAGATCTGGATGATGTTGAAAACTGGAGGAATAGAAATGGGATGAAATTTAATAGTGCAAAGTGCAAGGTCCAGAAAGTACTTTTTCCTTTAACCTAGGGACATATCAGTTGGAAGTAACAGGAAGAAAAGACAGACTTGGGTGTATTGGTTGATCACAGGATGAGACTGAGCCATCAGTGTGATACAGCCATGAAAAAGGCTGATGTACCGTATTTTTCGCCATATAGGACGCTCCGGCCTATAAGACGCCCCCGAGTTTTTAAATAAAAAAGCCGGACACAAAAAAACCAAAAAAACAAAACAAAAACAAACAAAAAAAACACAACCCACCACCACACACAAAAAGCGCCTCGCTCTCCCATCAGCCCGCCGCGCGGGCGGGCTGCTGGGAGCGTGCCGCTCTCCCGTCCCCGCCGCGCGGGCGGGCGCTCCCAGGGGCCCTGGGGCCCGAGCTGCTCCCGTTCCCCGCCGGCCCTGAATACATGCGGGTGGGCTCGGGGGGGAAGCGCCGCCCCGCCCCGCCCACCGGGCCACCTGCAGCCGCCCCAGCTCCCCGGTGAGGTCATATATTCGGCGTATAAGACGCCCCCCCTAATTTTGCGAATATTTTTGGGGGTTAAAAAGGCGTCTTATATGCCGAAAAATACGGTAATCCCAGGATGCATCAGGCGAGGTATTTCCAGGAGAGACAGGGAAGTGTTACTACCAGGGCAGGCTCCAGACACCAGCAAAGAAAGCACATGCCTGGGGCGGCACATTTTAAGGGGCAGCATTCTGGCCAGTCTTGGGGTGGCACATTCCTCCCTCCCCCCTCTTTTTTTGGTTCAGCAGTACTCCGCTTCTGATGCCTTTTTTTTGCTTGGGGCAGGAAAAAATGTAGAGCTGGCCTTGCTTATTACAATTATTCAAGGCACTGGTGGGACCTTATCCAAAATATTGTGTACAATTCTGGTCTCCCATGTTTAAGAAAAGATGAATTCAAACTGGAACAGGTACAGAGAAGGGGAATTTGCATAAAATGTTTGAAGGGCCAGATGTGGCCCCCAGCCTGTAGTTTGGCTACCCCTGCCTCAAAGTCTATGAACCTAAATGAAAACTTTAATTTGGTTATCAGTTAATGTTGGAGGATTCACACATCCCTACAACACTGTAATCCTACAACTGCACTAGAGCAGGAAAGCTAAAAGTGAAACTAACCGAACAGCTCAGACTAGTTTCATTGTCCAAGCTCTGCAGAAACCTAACCTGGTTGATGTAAGGGGGAGGAGTGGTTAATTGCTTATTAAAGAGAACACACCGACTGAGTATAGTTTTTATGGGTAACATACCACACACACAGTTTTGCAGGCACACATAACTGCATATAATTTTGCACCAGCAATTTAGGATACATAGATTTCCAAGTATCTGATTTGCTGGTGTGATCACATATTTAAGCGACCTACATCTACGATTTTTTGTACCCACAAAAATGGAGACCAGTTTAAAAATCTGGTCCTATATTCAGACTCTTCTTCCTTTCCTATGGGATAAAATTTATGTTCGTATGACACTGTCTTGGAGGTACTTTTACCTTCAGGTGTGTGGTATGAATGATCCACAGAGGGTGAAAGATCAGTTAATATATTCTTGTAGTAATGGGGATTTAGGATTTTGATCACTAAACACAGTAATCTCTCTTATTGATACAAATTCTATACACATTCAAAAGATCAAACTAAACAACAACCCAGCAGTGAAAGAAAGCAACTTATGATAAAGCTCAACAGTTCATTTCAATTAATCTGGAATCTAACATAAGAACAGTGAAGTCTTTTAAGGCTGGGTTAATAGGGACACTTGCAGCAGCAAGGTGTAATCATAGCCGAAAGGAAACGGATGGTCAAATCCTGCAGTCCCCACTCAGGCAATACTCCCACCAAAGTCAATGGAAACCTTCGCTGAAGAGAATATTTTGTCACCCACAAATGGCAAACAATTTCAAAATGCAAATAAAGAACCAGTCTTAAGAACTTGTGAACAATTTTACACAGCATGGACCAAATGACAACCTACAGGAACTCCTCACTTAAAGTCGTCCCGGTTAACCTCGTTTCAATGTTAAGTTGCTGATCAATTAGGGAACATGCTTATTTAATGTTGTGCAATGCTCCCTTATAATGTCCTTTGGTAGCCACCTGCTTTGTCCACTGCTTGAAGGAAGAGCAGCCCCTTGCAGCGAGCTGGTGGGGGCTTGGAACCAGGGTGGACTGGCACCCCGCTATCAGCTCCCCGCTTCCTTAAGTTCCCTGTGCCGTAGCCACCCAGCAGACTATCAATTGCTCTGGCAGTTCAGCTGTCCCTCCCCCTACTACCATGTGCTGCTCCTGCCCTCTGCCTTGGAGCTGCTCCCAGGAGGCTCCTGCTTGCTGTGCAGGGAACTAATATCAGGGTGTCCTCCTCCCTGCTCCTGCACTCCACTTACCCCTTCTCCATATAGGGCAGGATGGGGACACAGATGGAGAGACAGACAGAGCTTGGGGCAGCAAGCTGCTGTCTCAACTTCCTGATCGACTTAAAAAGAATGTACTTAAGAGTGGGGTCAGCGTACTTAAAAGGGCAATGCGCATCTCTCTCTCTCACCCACACAGTGTGGCTCTCTGTCATGCTAGCTCCCCCCCCACCCTCCCCATTCATGCTGCCTTGTAGCATGAGGCTACATTAACAAGGAGTTAACCCTTGAGGGCTCAGCCTGAGTGCTAGTTCATCATTTAGCAGTAAGGCATTCCCTGGGAAATGTCCCACCCTCCGACTTCACCATCTCAACCAAACTTCACAATCATCATCGCTGTTTGCGGTGTTAAATTATTTGTTAAAAATGTATACTGTGTGTATAGTTTTTTGTCTGGTGAAAAAAATTTCCCTGGAACCTAACCTACCACACCCATTTACATTAATTCTTATGGGGAAATTGGATTCACTTAACAGCGTTTCGCTTAAAGTCACATTTTTCAGTAACATAACTACAACGTTAAGTGAGGAGTTCCTGTACATTACTGCGGACAGATTTACCATGGACCAGAACATACAGTAAACCTACACGGGGCATTCAGACACGTGGAAAGGTAATCTGTGTGAGCCAACAGCAGTCAATTGTCTCCAGAGCAATAGATGAGAACAGCTGACCGTCAGCTGCCTCCACGCTGGTTTCCAAACGGTCCCTCACAACCGTCTCGCTTGGTTAAAATTCCAGCACAGGTAAATACACTCCATTGAAACTGCAGGAGGCAGACTGAATCAGAAGCAATAAGTTTCACTTCCTTTCCCCCAAAAATGTTGAGCAGTGCTGCCTCAGAACACTTCAGAGATGGCTGCATTTCACTGGTGGGTGAGGCCTCTAAATGATTCACTTTCCACAGAGAGAGGTTTATTTAGTTTAATTCACTAAGCAATTTGAGATCCTTATTTATTACTACTAGTATCCTACCTCCTTGGAGAAAAGAGATTATACGAGAGCAAAGTAGTAGTAGTTAATTACCACCCAAATCAGGACTATTAAAGCTGTTCCGTTCCAGGGGAGGCGTCACAGGGCTGAGGAAGGGTCAGCTATGAGCAGTCCTGCTGCTAATTATTTGTATTGCCTTTTCATGCAAGAAAAAAAACCTTCAAATCATCAACAAAACCTACTGTACTACAAAAAGTTAACACCAGTGTAGCAGGCAGCTGACTCAGCAGCCTGCTGAGCCAGCCCCTGCTCCCTCCTTACCCCTGCAAAAGCCACAAGCCTCTGCAAGCAGCCTGCTGAGGCAGGCTAATCAGCCAGCCCGCTGTAGCTCCGCGCTGCAGAGGGCTTGATGGGCTCCACCTGGCAGCCTCCACAGGTATATAAGGCCTGCTAGGGAGGAAGCCAGGGTGGGTTGTGGAGCTGGGAGATAGAGAGAGGTAGGAAGGAGGAAGGAAGGAAGAAGGAAGGAAGAAAGAGTGAAAGAAAGAGAAGGTGCAGGGTGGTCTACTAGCTGAGGCAGCAAGCCTGAAGGGGCTAGTCAACCCTGAGGCCAGCCTGAGGCAAAAGGCTGGGCCTAAACCTGCACTGGGCAAGAAGCTGTATATAGGTGGTGGGGTTTGTGCACTGTGTATATAGCAATAAAAGGACACTGGTGAAGCCACAGAGCAGTCTCCGGCTGATATTCTGAAGAGGGCGGTCAGGGGCCCGCTTACACGTGGGGCTTGTCCGGGACCTGACAACACCAGCGACGTGGTTGGTGGCCCGGCGATGGAGGGGACTCTGCAGTGGCTTGTGGACCAGAATAAGCAGGCACAGCAGGCCATGGAGGCCATGCAACAAACCCACCTGGCGATGCAGCAGGCCCAGGCTGAGCAGCAGAAACAAACCCAGCAGGCCCTGCAGGCCATGCAGCAGGCCCAGGCTGAACAGCAACGGACCTTGCAGGAGTTCATCAAAGAGCAGGCAAGTACCCAGGCAACCCTCCTGCAGGGGCTGATGAGTCGAGGGGCAGGAGAAGGCATCCGACCGCCGGGCTGGGGACTCTGTAAAATGAGCCCGGCGGATGACCCTGACGCCTTTCTGGGTACTTTTGAGAGAGTGGCCACAGCGACCGGGTGGGACCGGACCACCTGGGCCCTCCGCCTGGCTCCCTATCTTGTGGGCGAGGCCCAGGCAGCCTATATGGCCCTGGGGTCTGTAGAGGCCCAGGACTATGATGCTGTGAGGGCAGCTATTCTGGACCGGGTAGGCCTATCGGCAGAAAAATACCGCCAGAAGCTGCGGGCGGCGCGCTGGACACTGGCGGTGCGGCCCCGGGCGTTCAGCCAACGATTGAGGGACTGGGCAACCCGTTGGCTGAGGCCCGAGGCCCGGTCCAGGGAGGAGATAATGGACTCCATACTCCTAGAACAGTTTCTACAAAGCCTCCCAGAGACCGTTCGGACTTGGGTCCGGCGGCACCAGCCAGAAACTGTGGAGGCTGCGGTGCGCCGGACCGAAGAATATGTGGAGGCTGAGGGGCCCCGGGGAGAGGACCGGCCCCGAAGAGACCGGGACTTGGGGCGCAGGCCCCTGGACTCTTTCCAAACCCAGGGGAAGGAGAAAAAGGGGGAAGCCCGGGGGGCTCCGGAGAGAACGGCCCGGCTGTCCTGCTGGCAATGCGGGAAAGCGGGCCACATGAAGCGGGACTGCCCGGTCATGGAGTGTGGCTGGGCGGATATGTGTGGGTGGACCGAGGTGTGGGGACAGGGACGGCAAAAAGGGGTGCCCACCCTGTCAGTAAGGGTGGGGGGGAAAAACCCACCAGGGTTTCCTGGACACAGCCTCCCCCTGCACCTTAGTGAAACGGGCGTTGGTCCGCCCCGAATGGTTGATCCCAGGGGCTACGATGGGCCTGGGGTGCGTGCATGGGGACAGGAAGCCCTGCAGGGTGGCCCAAGTGCCCCTGACGGTCAAGGGCCACTTCCGCTGGAAGAGGGTGGGGGTACCCGACCGGTTACCTTGCCCGGTGCTAGTTGGAAGGGACTGGGGCCCGGTGGGAGGGCCGAGGCCCCGGGGTACCCCAAGGCCAGGGGTGAGTGCTCGGGAGAGGGGCTCCCCCGAGCAGAGGGACGGGCTTCGGCCCGAGATGAAAAAAAAAGAAAGTACTCCTAGACAACAAAGAGAAGAGTGGGTGGACCCCCGGGGGGCCTATGTGGGGGAAGTCCGGGGTGAGGACCCCGTGACTGAAGGGACAGACCCCCCTGAGGACTCCGTGGGGACAGGACCCACGGAAGAGGTCCCAAACCCAAGAAAGGGTGTAGGGGAAACTGAGGTGTGGTGTGCTCCGCCTCCGGAGCAACCCCCGCCCAATCCTGGCCCTACGTGCCAGGGTGCCGGGGAAACTAAGGCAGGGAAAGTGACCCCTAAGGGGCAGGCCGTGGGGAGCCCTGGCCTTAAGGCACAGTCTGGGCAGGAGTTGGGGGCGCTGCCACAGTGTGACTGGTGCGATGACCTGAGGGCGGAGGAGAAGTTGTTTGGCCAGCCAATGCCACCGCAGTGCTCTGCCTGCGGGAGGGGAATGACCGGGCCCTCTGTGGTGGAGGTTAAGAGCCCAGTACCTGCCAAACCCCTCGTGATATGGCGACCCAAGGGGCGGGGGAAAAGGCCCCTAACCAGCCTGATGGGGCTGGGGCTTAAGGGGGGAGGCATGTAGCAGGCAGCTGACTCAGCAGCCTGCTGAGCCAGCCCCTGCTCCCTCCTTACCCCTGCAAAAGCCACAAGCCTCTGCAAGCAGCCTGCTGAGGCAGGCTAATCAGCCAGCCCGCTGTAGCTCCGCGCTGCAGAGGGCTTGATGGGCTCCACCTGGCAGCCTCCACAGGTATACAAGGCCTGCTAGGGAGGAAGCCAGGGTGGGTTGTGGAGCTGGGAGATAGAGAGAGGTAGGAAGGAGGAAGGAAGAAAGAGTGAAAGAAAGAGAAGGTGCAGGGTGGTCTACTAGCTGAGGCAGCAAGCCTGAAGGGGCTAGTCAACCCTGAGGCCAGCCTGAGGCAAAAGGCTGGGCCTAAACCTGCACTGGGGAAGCAGCTGTATATAGGTGGTGGGGTTTGTGCACTGTGTATATAGAAATAAAAGGACACTGGTGAAGCCACAGAGCAGTCTCCGGCTGATATTCTGAAGAGGGCGGTCAGGGGCCCGCTTACAACCAGTTTTATGATGACAACCACATGGCTAGTCCGTCTCCAGGTGTTTCTCCCCTGCTTTGTGGTTTCTGAGAGAAATGCTTCTAAGTAGCTAGGCCAGAGAAAAGCCAAGTAGTGCTTTGGCAGAAGGAAAGTCTCACATTTCACTGAGGTAAGAATTGTGCTGCAACTGGCCAATGGTGCTTCAGGGACTGTAGTCACTAAAGCAATAGGGATCACGTATCTCAGAGACTGAGCTGTATTAAGTATGTTAATTGCCAAATAACTAAATTAAAAGTTGACATGGTCAGTAGCTGGAAGTGACTGCAAAGAAAAAGCCCATAGAAAACAAATGGACTCTGATGTGACCCATTTGGCTACAATCCACTCCTAGTCAGGCTAGTCATGAGTTCAGGTCTCACTCCAGGACTTGGGCGCATGCCTGATGCTAACACTACAGTACCAGAAGGAGAGAGGGAGTTTGGGATGGTGATTGGAATCAGAAGTTAGAAAATACAAGTTAGTTGATTAGTCTCATTGCAAACACACAAGTGTAGGAAAGAAGAGAAATGCTGCATTGATGGTGGTATTGTCTTTCTTATGAAATAAGAGGACAAATGTTCTTGATGCACTGAAATCATCTGATCTACACTCAGGAGGAGTTTGGCCTTTTAAGCACAGATCCTTTCTGCCTGTCCGGAAGTGACAGAGGATGTTGGAAGAGCTCAGGGCACTTTTGAATCTCTCTGTTTATATATGTAGCAGCAAACACCCCACTTTGATACCAATTAAAAATATGCAAACAGATTAAACTATGCAGATTAGGGTGGATTAGACCAGTGGTTCTCAAACTTTTTCTATTGGCGACCCCTTTCGGACACCAGGCCTCTAAGCGCGACCCCCCCTTAGGGGTCGGGGTCGGGACCGGGCTGGGGGGGTGCCAGCAGCCCCATGGGGCAGAGGCTGAGCTGGGGGGGGGGGAGTGTAGGGGTGCCAGCCCCCTGGGGTAGGGGCCGTGCTCAGGGGAGGGTGTCAGCAAGGCCTGGGGCTCAAGTCACTGCCGGCAGCCCGCCACACCGTGGGCTGGGTCTGGGGTGCCACCGGTAGCCTGCCGCCAGCCCGCCGCAGCAGGGGCCAAGGCCCAGAGCACCGCCAGCAGTCTGCTGCGGCAAGGACCGGGTCCAGGGCTCAGGGCGCCACCAGCAGCCCGCCACAGCAGGGGCCGGGCTCCGGGCACCACCGCCAGCCCGCCGCAGCAGGGGCCAAGGCCCAGAGCACTGCCAGCAGTCTGCCGCGGCAAGGACTGGGTCTGGGGCTCGGGGCGCCGCCAGCAGTCCGCCACGGCAGGGGCCAGGCTCCGGGCACCGCTGGCAGCCCACTGTGGCAGGGGTTGGGGCCGGCTCCAGGGCTTGGGGCGCCGCTGGCAGCCCGCCGCAGCAGGGTCCAGGTCCGGGGCTCGGCTCGGGGCGCTGCCGGCTGCCCGCAGTGGCAGGGGCCGGGTCTGGGGCTCGGGGCGCTGCCGGCTGCCCGCAGTGGCAGGGGCCGGGTCTGGGGCTCGGGGCACTGCCGGCAGGGGTTGGGGCCAGCTCCGGGCAGCAGGGGCTTGTGACCCCCACATAATCGGGTCGTGACCCCTTAGCACTTCCAGTCACCTTTACTGAACCTCTGCAGGGATTTTTCCTGTTCTCTTTAAGCCAGAAAATGCTCTGTCTCTCGGTTACCTGATGTATGTTATGCTGCTATCAGCGTGCTGTTATTGTCGTGCAGCCTGTTTTACTTGGTGCTGCTGAAAGATACCAGACTGACACGGGTCCTCTGTTTATCCACGGAATAGGAACAGCTCAGATAATAATGGTACACACGTCCCTCGTGCTCTCTCCAAAGTGCTACAGTTCTGACCTGAGCGAACTGCTTCTTTGCTCTACATCTCTGACCACCCTTACTAACTAGAGTGGTCATTGAAATGATAGCTCTGTAGTTCACTTCTGCAATCCCTGCATCTTTGTGTACAGCGATATTCCAGCATTGCTTTGGAGGTGTGTGCTACCTCAGCCTGTTTGTTTGCAAACACTTGTATCCTGATACCAGAATGTGTTGAATTGCAGAGTGAATCACACATGCTGCTAAGTGTCCCAGGAACAGTTGGGGCTTTGTTTTTATTATTATTATTATTATACTGTTTGTAAACATCTGCATAAAGATGATCTTGAGTTTTTTAAATGTTCTAGACCAGTGGTTTGCAAAGTTTTTGTAGTGGTGACCCCTTTCCCACACCGGGGCTCTAAGCGTGACCCCCTCTTGGTGTCAGGCAGGGGGTGGGGGGACGTGCGTGCCTGCAGCCCACTGCGGCAGGGGCTGGGATGGGGGGCTTCCAGAAGCCCCCCCCGAGGCCAGTGGGGGGGGGGGTTCCAGCGTCCCCCTGAGGCCAGTGAGGGGGGGTTCCATCAGCCCCACGGAGGCACTGGCAGCCCACCACAGCAGGGGCCAGGCTCACGGGGGCGCCGGAAGCCCACTTCATCAGGGGCCGGGGCCAGGTCGGGCACATGGCAGTGCCGGCAGCTCGCCGCAGCAGGAGCCATGGCTGGGACCGGCCTTATGGGGGTGCCGGCAGCCCACTGCGGCAGGGGCTCGCTCGTTCGACAGAACTGGCTCGCGACCCCCAGAGGGGTCCAGACCCCCACTTTGAGAACCAATGGATTAGACAAATAAATAGTGTTGGGGTTGAATTAACAGGACAAAGAGAGACACGGTCCCTTCCACAATAAAACTCAGTATTTAAAATGTATTGTGTACTAACAATGGATGCCCATCATACAAAGCATCTATGATTTGTAAAAAGCAGTATTGCTCCTTATTATCTACACTGTGTATTATACCACCCTACTTATTCCAACAGCTTCATCTTTAAAAGGTTCCAAGGCACCAGCACATAAGGAGTTAAATAACAAACAGCTTTTGTGCAAAAGGTCCTAAAGCACATATGCTTTTTAGATGTCATGTGAACCACATGACCCAGACCTTTTGGTTGGACTCCAATAACTTTCATATTCCCAGCTGGCAGGAAAACCAAATCTTGGAAATAGCAGGGATGCTATCGTACAAGTGCACTCAGAGACTGGCCTTAAAGCACTGGAAACATCCCACTGCCTAAGCTCTCTCTGTACAACAATTACTCACCGTTAGGCTGTGTTGGAATGTAACTATCTGACAAGCCCTCATTTCAATGCCTCACATGGAGAATGCTTTTTATAATAGAAGACTATTGGATCCCATTTCCTTGTCCAGGCTTTGCTTATAACCCAGCTCTAAGAACAGTGTTAGGTTGATATTTAGCACACAAGGTCCTAACTAGGGAGCTATTTTAACCAAATATATATATATATATATAAAGCTTTTTATTGACTTCAGATTGACTGTGTGCTCCGTGGGCTCTAAACTGGGTTTAGCGAGTGGTCAGACAATCCTATAATGCAGCATGGCCCTGATTAAAGGTCTCAAAAGCTGCTACTGCAAATTTGCAGTAGTTAACCACTTTTTATTACAGTAAAACCTCTATTTAACGGACTAATTCGGGTGAGGGGGTGTCCGTTAAATGAAAAAGTCCGTTATTTAATAATAAAAAAAATGAGCTGTCGGAGCAGCAGCCCGACCTCCACAGGGTCAGGGCGGCAGCTCCACAGCCCGCCCGCTGCCAGGACCCGGGTGGGAGCTGGGAGCCGTCAGCCAGCCCGCCAGGGTCCCGGCTGCTGGGACCTGGGCAGCAGCCGGGACCTGGCAGCCAGCCCACCCGGGTCCCGGCTGCTGGGACCCGGGCGGCAGCGGGGAGCCAGCAGTCAGCCCGCCCGCTGCCGTGACCCGGGCGGCAGCAGGGAGCCGGCAGCCAGTCCGCCCACTGCCTGGACCCGGGCGGGAGCCGGGAGCCGGCAGCCAGCCCGCCCGCTGCTGTGACCCGGGCGGCAGCCGGGAGCCGGCAGCGAGCCCGCCTGCTTCCTGGACCCGGGCGGCAGGCGGGAGCCAGCCCGCGACAAATGGATTTTGGATGCATCAGACTTGCTTAGAAATTTTGTCCGTTGCATCCGAAGTCCGTTAAATCAAGGTCCGTTAAATCGAGGGTTTTCTGTAATAAAAAAATTTACATTTACATAGCACCTTTTATCCCAAAAGATCCCAAAGCACTTTACAAACTGATATGGGATGCTGGAACAATTTGCATAGTCAGGGTGCTGAGAGCCACTGAACAAAACTGTGAACCCTGTCGATGATGGAAACCACTTCAAACTAGGGGGTGCTACCACACTCCGATCGCCTCTAGTTCCAGCACCTATGAACTGATATATAAACTACATCCAATGTTAATGCAATTCCCCACTGAAAATCAGTCATTTCTGGGGTGTGGTGTGACAACAGCCCAGAGCAACCCTGCACCACTGTTTAGGACAGGAAGTGAAGAACATCATATCCATTTGTTTTTGATTGCTCCAAAAAGTAGGAGGGAAGGAGAGATAGCTCAGTGGTTTGAGGATTGGCCTGCTAAACCCAGGGTTGTGAGTTTAATCCTTGAGGGGGCCATTTACAGAGCTGGGGCAGAAATCTCCGGGACAGTGGCACTGGTCCTGCTTTCAGACCAATTCAGGACTAGATGACCTCCTGAGGTCTCTTCCAACCCTAATATTCTATGATTTCTATGAAAAAGGATAGTTACACACCACTGAGTACAAAACTTGGTGTTAAAATGCTATGAAAACATCTTCATATGATGCACTCCAACACGATACATTCCTGTGAGAGGTTTCTTCTTAACACATAGACTGGTGTACAATCAATGCCAAATGTATATACCGAATCCTGCAATAGCTGTAAGGAGCTGTTAGGCTTGGTCTACACTAGAGAAGGTTAGCTGGTCTAGCTACATCAGCAAACCCTCCCAGTGAAGATGCAGCTTATGTTGGCTAAAAGTGCTTTAGCTAGTATAGCTCCTTCTACACTAACAAAAAACCTCTCAACAAAACCCTTTTATACAACTTTAGTCCCATTGTGTATAGTGCGGGTTCAGTCCTCTTCTAATTATAATCCTGAATATGGCACATAACCGCTATAGTGAAATCCAAGGCTCAGAGCATCCCCTCTTGTGGGAACAAAAGGGCCAGTGCAATCTCATGGAAGTCACCCAAACCCTGGGGATGGTGTGGGGAGCGTGGAACCATGCTACTAGTGCCTTTCTTGTCCCTCGGATCCCCCCGTAAAGAAAGGTTTCCCCTACTACACACTGACTGAAGTAATGGCAGAAAGAGATCATCTTGAATTTGCTTTAATACAGGTGCAAGGTCTTCTGATGCAGTATTAGATATTTATCTGGGAAATTGGATATTGGTTTAAACAACTCAATATCTTTCACGCTACTGATGGAAGATGAGAGCACCACTAATTGGCAAATTTTATTTGGATTTGAATTAACTTAGAAATGCTGTTAAGAGACTCCTAGTGGAGCATTAAAAAATAATAATAATAATAATAAAAATCAGCAGCCCTTCTCCTCCCACACGTTTCCTTTTAATATTTCCAAGCAAACATTGCATCCTTGTGCTAGTACATGACAGCCTAACAAAAACATCAGAAATGGACTACAAATACAAATGAAACTGATTAGACTATTTTCATTGTTCAAACTGAGCAAAATGCAAAAAGTAAGTGAAAAAGAAAGAAATAATTTTGTGGTTTAATATCTATGATGGTATATGTAACATAGCATACATTTTTAAACCTAAAGTGACCCCTATAATGCCAATGGAACACAAATCAGCTATGCAAAATTTTATTACATTTTAATGTGAAAATTTTAGTGAGGTTTTCAGCAAATACTTGGTTTCAAACAAAGATTTCACAGGACATGTTAAAAATGTCAACGCAACACCCCATAAGTTTTTCTTCTAAACTTTGAATAAAAGTAATCCAGCTATTTCCTTTTTCAGTTATTAGGTTTGTATTCTGCCTTCCAATACCTTGTGCACTATGCTGGGCTAGAATAAAGGCCATCTCATATTGGAGGGAAGGATCTAGTCTTGGGTTCTCTTTTCACCTAAGCAATAATTTACTTATTTCTTTTAAAAGTTGGTAACACAGGAAGTGTTATTGATAAATTCCTCTCTGACTAACCCCCATCCTCCAGAGTCACAATACAAGCCATATGTTCCATGCGAAAACATGCATACTGTACCTCTCAATTCTCTAACATGCCAATCAGGAGCAAAATGAAAAAAGGAAGACAAAGGGATAAAATTAGGGTAATCACAACAGAGAGAGAGGGCTCACACAATCAGAATGACTCATTAGAATTAGTTTTTAATTAAAAAAAATCAAAAAACATTTGACTATATTTAGCATCAAATATAGCAACTTTTTTTTTAAATGCTAACCATGGTAACTATAACACTGAGGGTGAAGAGGGGAAGGGGAGAGCCATGGTTACAGGAACAAGTTTGACAGAGTAAAATCACCACCAGAATATAAAATAACGGAGAGTCCGATCCTGTTCCATTGAAGTCAGGGACAGAACTCCTGCTGACATCACTGGGGCAGGAGCTGGCTGTAGATATGGAACACCGGAAAGGATGGATTAAAGTGACGGTGATAAATGTTAGTGGTACTTAGTCCTTACATAGCGGTATGTAGCTTCAAAGCACTGTGCGTACAACTCCTAACGGAGGAAGGAAGCATTATTCAGACATGGAAATAGATGGAGTTCAAGTGATTTGCCCAAGGCTGTCTAATGAGTCAGTTGCAGAGCTGGAATGAGAACGCAAGTCTCACTTCCTTGGATCAGTGCTGCAGTTCCAGACCACTGCTAGAATAGTGGGGTCTAGGTTTTCTTCCGGATGGTTGTCCAGTTCTCTCTCTCAGGGGGATCTGACAGAGCCTTGAGACTCCCCAATTTCCTCTGCCCATCAGGACCAATACGGAGCCACTGGATCTCCTTGGACAGGAAGATTGATGAGACTCCCTTGGCAGCCTGCTAGTTTCATTCCTTAAGTCCATCAGAGGGACTCCTTGTGGCCCCGCGTCTGCCCCAGAGCTCTAGGCTCCTCCTCACTCAGCAAGCAAGAGGCCAGGTCTGCGAAATGAACCGGAGTTTCCCCGTGTGCCACTGCAGAGCACTCATGCTAGCCTACTGGGGTAGCTAATCACATGTTTTTATTTCCAGTGAGTAGGCTCACCAGACGGAAACAAATCAGAAGAGACAGCTGGGACAGAATCATGGTTATGAAAGGTATTAACTCCTCCCTCCCCCCCCCCCGCACTCCTGCCTATTGTTTTCCCCACAGTACCTCTGGGATGTTCCATTTTCCCACTCCCCATTCCTAGGTCCCACCTTGTCACTGCCCTCCTGATGCTGACATCATCATGGCTACTTTACGCTCCCCTCACATGCTGACTCCCCTCTGTACTGGGGACTGAACATCCCTCCTTCAGAGCGCTCCCAGGATCCAGTTCACACCCCCCGAAGGAAATGGGGGCTTTTCCATTTGCTTTAGCGAGAGGAGATTGACCCTCAGCAGGCGAGATCAGTGTGGAACTGATCCCCCAGAAGGCTGGGCAACATGCTTAGCCTAACTTTTAGAAAACTCCGGAGACCCCTTCAACCCAGCCAGCACCCAGGGTCAGCCCGGCTATGATTTTCAATGGCTTTTTACTTGGCAGTTTGAGCAAGCTCAACTACTCCCGATTTCAAACAACAAATCAGGATTGATTGAATTTTTAGGTTTCCTCTGCCTTCCCCACAGCTTGTTAGTAAAGTGTTATTGAGAGCTGGGGGTCTTTAAGCATAAAAAAGCACCTTAAGACTAAAGAAAGCAAGGAATACTTGTAGCATCTCAGAGACTAACTAGTTTATTTCAGCATAAGCTTTTGTGGGCTATAGCTCACTTCATCCGATGCACAGAATGGAACAGAAGTAAGATGCATTTATACACACAGAAAGAAAGAAAAGAAAAAAATGTGTACATTAGCATACCAATTCTAAGAGGGCTGTTAAATGTAGATGGGTCATTATCAGTAGGAGAAAAAAAAATCCCTTTTGAAATGGATTTCTGTGTCAGGGAAATTAACTCAGGAAATGCAGTCAATTACTGTAATGAGCGTACCATTCGCAAGTCCTATTTAGTCCCTGGTAAACTGTATCCAATTTGAAAATTAATTCCAGTTCCTCAGTTTCTCGTTGGAGTCTGACTGTAAGGCACTTGACAAGTACAGTAGACTTCTGATTATCCGGGCTCGGGTTAACCGGGCTGCGGATTAACCGGGATGTCTAAAACAGGGTTCGGCAGGGGAAGCCCCAAAGCAGCAGTGGGCTGAGTGCTCAGCCTTCCGCTGCTTTGGGGTTTCCCCCGCTGACCTCTCGTCAGCTGGGGTCTCAGCCCGCATCCAGCCTGGGTGCAGGAAACCCTGGCTGGCAGCGGGCTGAGACCCCGGCTGGCAGGAGCCTGGGGGGAAAGCCCAAAGCGGAAGCAGGCTAAGTGCTCAACCCACCGCCGCTTTGGGCTCTCCCCCCAGACTCCCGCCAGCTGGGGTCCTGCTGCCTGCCCCACTCAGCTCCCGCTGCCAGCGTGGGTGTAGGGAACCCAGGCTGACAGCAGGAGCAAACTGGGGCAGGTGGCAGGACCCCGGCTGGCAAGGGGCCAGCGGGGGAAACCCCAAAGCGGCGGCAGGCTAAGTGCTCAGCCTGCCGCCACTGCTTTGGGATTTTCCCGCTAGCTTCTGCCAGCCGGGCGGTCTCAGCTCTTGCTGTCAGCCTGGGCTTCCCACACCCAGGCTAGCAGTGGGAGCTGACTGGGGAAGGTGGTGGGACCACCCCTCCCGCAGGGCGCCTGGCGCACCTTCCCTCCTCCCCCACAGGGCCGCTGGCGCACCACCCCTCCCCCCAGGGCGCAGGGCAGCCGGGGCACTACCCCCACAGTAGACTCCTGATTATCCGGTATTTTATTAACCAGGATTAAGTTTTTCCCGATCATCCTGGATAATCGAGAGTCTACTGTATATAAATTGCAGCGAAAGTGAAAACAGATCACAGTAGAGCTGAGAAAATATTTATATTTTTGATCACTTTTCTTTTCTTTTCTTTTCTTTTCTTTCCAAAAGACATTTATTTTCTGAAAGCGTCGGCTAGTTCTCTACAGAGACAGGGCAATAAACCCAGAGTTACTCAACATTCTATACAGAAGTACCCTCTGGCATTTGTCTATTTAAAAAAACAACTAGTGAAACAGCACAACCTAGTGGCTGAAAAGAAATGATGTTTTTGCTTCCCCAACTGTACTGCGCCAGAGGAGCAAATTATAAATGGATCTTTTTAACATAAGACTAGAAGCTTGTGAATTTTCCTTCTCACTAACTATGAAAACTTAGTGCACAAATTACTCTTGTACTGAAATGTAGGTGGTTATGGCTACCGAGAAAAGCATGAGAAAATAACCTGGTCCCTGCCTTATTCTCTAGAGACTGTGCTAGCTATGAACTTATGTGGAATGTATGTAGGAACTCCAACACAGGGAACAATACAAGCAATGCACGTGGTGAAACAAGCCAACTGTTTCACATGAGCATGGGGGTTGGAGGAAGGCAAAGCTCTGGATTCAGGACAGAATGGTAGGGAAAAGTCAGATTTCACACTATTTTGGGGAACTGTGTTACAACTCTCCTAAAAACAATAAGGAAATTTAAATCCCAGTTTGAACTCAGGGGGAACTAGTTTTCCTTATTAAACTATCTAGCAGAAGCAGGAGTTAGTAGATCGGAGGAGAGAATGGAAAGAAAAGGATATTGCCACTACCGAACGTTCGTCATACTAGTCCTAAAGTTTGTGCTCATGTAGGGATCAGACACAGGGTGCATCTACATTGCAAAAAACACACAGCTGCAAGTCTCAGAGCCCAGGTTAACTGACTTGGCTTATAGGGCTAAAAAGAGGGTCTCAGAGCTGGGCTCCAGCCCGACCAGGAATGTCCACAGTGCTACTGTTAGCCCCATAGCATGAGCCCGAGTCAGCTGATGTGGGCTCCGAGACTCGTACATTGCAAAAAAGACCCACAGTGTCAAGTACCCTGAGAGCCTTAGAAACGAAGTTCTATGTTTACTTGTTGAATAGAGAAGCAATGAGCACTTCCACTTCAATAGGCCTGAACCCTGACCCAAAGGGGCTGCCCAAAGTAGTCTCCATCTGTTTTGTTGGACTTCCATCCTGAGACTGCCAGCTAGGCTGCCAATTACAATGGGAGCATTTATGATGTGGATACCTGCACACCAAGAGCAGGATATCAGCTCATTTGACATAGGCCAAGCAGCCATCAGATGATGACATCTCTTTGCTACTCTGAGGATGGTGATGAAGTTTTAATGAAAATAAATTAACATCAAGAAAGATTAAGTGGCATCATGCGATCAACAAATGGGTCTTAACCAGGGCCTGCGACAGGGTGGTACAACGGTTACAGCTGTACCGGGCCCCGGACTTCAGGGGGGGCCCCTGAAGTCTGGGGCCGGTACAGCTGTAACCGTTGTTGCCGGGGCTGTGAGCGAGGCGCGCTCACCAGCCCCCTCCCCCGGCACCCAGCAGCCAGCCCCGCCCCCCTTTGCTTCTCCCGGCAGCCAGCCCCGCCCCCCTTTGCTTCTCCCGGCCGGCCACGCGGCCGCAGCACATGCCGGGGTTGGGGCCCGCTGGAGGTAGGAGACCGGCGGGGGGGGGGGGGGCGCGGGAGATTGGCGGGGCGGGGGGGGCGGCCCGCGGGAGGCAGGAGATCGGCGGGGGGGGCACGGGAAGCAGGAGACCGGCCGGGGGGGGCCCGCGGGAGGCAGGAGATCGGTGGGGGGGGCGGGAGGCAGGAGATCGGGAGGGACCGCGGGAGATCGGCCGGGGGGTGCGCGGGAGGCAGGAGACCGGCCGGGGGGGGGGGGCGCTGGAGATCGTCTGGGGGGGGGGGCTGCGGGAGGCAGAAGACCGGCGGGGGGGGGGCGGGAGGTAGGAGACCGGCCGGGGGGGGGCCGCGGGAGGTAGGAGACCGGCCGGGGGGGGGCCGCGGGAGGCAGGAGACCGGCAGGGGAGGGGGGCGGGAGGCAGGAGACCGGCCGGGGGGGGCCGCGGGAGGTAGGAGACTGGCCGGGGGGGGGCGCTGGAGATCGGACGTGGGGGGCCGTGGGAGGCAGGAGACCGGCGGGGGGGGGGGCGGGAGACCAGCTGGGGGGGGGGCCGCGGGAAGTAGGAGACCGGCGGGGGGGGCCCTCGGGAGGCGGGAGATCGGCCGGGGGGGGCGCGGGAGGCAGGAGACCGGCCGGGGGGGGGGGGAGGCCGCGGGAGATTGGCGGGGCGGGGGGGGGGCGGCCCGCGGGAGGCAGGAGATCGGCGGGGGGGCACGGGAAGCAGGAGACCGGCCGGGGGGGGCCCGCGGGAGGCAGGAGATCGGTGGGGGGGGCGGGAGGCAGGAGATCGGGAGGGGCCGCGGGAGATCGGCCGGGGGGGGCGTGGGAGGCAGGAGACCGGCCGGGGGGGGGGGGCGCTGGAGATCGTCTGGGGGGGGGGGGCTGCGGGAGGCAGGAGACCGGCGGGGGGGGGCGGGAGGCAGGAGACCGGCCGGGGTGGGCCGCGGGAGGTAGGAGACCGGCCGTGGGGGGCCGTGGGAGGTAGGAGACCGGCCGGGGGGGGGCCGCGGGAGGTAGGAGACCGGCCGGGGGGGGGCCGCGGGAGGTAGGAGACCGGCCGGGGGGGGGGGCCGCGGGAGGTAGGAGACCGGCCGGGGGGGGGGGCCGCGGGAGGTAGGAGACCGGCCGGGGGGGGGCCGCGGGAGGCAGGAGACCGGCCGGGGGGGGGGGCCGCGGGAGGCAGGAGACCGGTGGGGGAGGGGGGCGGGAGGCAGGAGACCGGCCGGGGGGGGGGGCCGCGGGAGGCAGGAGACCGGCCGGGGGGGGGGCCGCGGGAGGCAGGAGACCGGCCGGGGGGGGCCGCGGGAGGCAGGAGACTGGCCGGGGGGGGGGGCGCTGGAGATCGGACGTGGGGGGCCGTGGGAGGCAGGAGACCGGCGGGGGGGGCCGCGGGAGGCAGGAGACCGGCCGGGGGGGGCCGCGGGAGACCAGCCGGGGGGGGGGCGCGGGAAGTAGGAGACCGGCGGGGGGGTGGGGGCCCTCGGGTGGCGGGAGATCGGCCGGGGGGGGGCGCGGGAGGCAGGAGACCGGCCGGGGGGGGGAGGCCGCGGGAGATCGGCGGGGGGGGCCCCGTGGGAGGTAGGAGACCGGCGGAGGGGAGGCCCTCGGGTGGCGGGAAATCGGCCGGGGGGGGGCGCGGGAGGCAGGAGGGGGGGGGGGAGCGCAGGCGGCGGGAGACTGCCCGGGGGCGGGGGGGGGGGCCATGGGCGGCGGGAGATCGGCCAGGGAGGGGGGCGCGCGGGCGGCGGGAGACTGGCAGGGGGGGCCCCGCGGGCGGCGGGAGACCGGGGGGGGCGCCCGTACGGTCTGCCGTACGGGGCCCCAAAATTCCTGTCGCCGGCCCTGGTCTTAACAAAACCTCAGCCAAAAAATTCTTGCCCATTTACTGCCAGGAATAATTACCCCCCCCCCCCCAAGGATTCATTCTTGCTAAAAAAGACAACAGTCAACTGGCTAACGCTGGGCCCCAAACTCTTGAAACTAACAACAGACAATATGACCACCACCAAAACAGTAACAATACCGATACTCCATACCTGCATTTTCCTCTTTATGGTCTCAAAGGGGAAGGAGAGGGTCTGTGCTACCGCAGCTGCTAGGCAGCCGTTTATGAAGTTCTGAAGGGGAGAGAAGCGAAAGCTGGGCTCTTGCCATATTTTATTCAGATTGATGTAAACAAAGAACGAGCCAGCAGAAAATGGGATAGCACCTATAAAGCAAACCAGACAGAAAAGATTAATGTGAGCACTCAACACAGTATGAGAACTACATGCTTCCTCCCAGCCTTGTCTAAACGCCAGGGACTGTAAGCCCGTTTAAACCCTGCTTTGCTCACGTGGATCAGAATTAAGTATTTAAAAACCTTTATTTGTTGGATATTCGTTTATCAAGGGGACGTTTCGCTTATTTGAACTTCGGGTTTCAGAGTCCAAACATGGCATTTGGCATGAACGTTTACAACAGGGCTTGTATATTGCATTGGTGTCTCTTACTGTTCTGGTCTTGTGAAAGGTCAATCTTTTGTTCCATTCCTCACACAACTGGGCTGCCCTTCAGCTCAAGTTGATGAGTGACATTCCTCTCTCTTGCCTGGCATTATGATTTCTGTTTTCTGCGGTCACCAATTTTAAGTTTTGCTTATAAGATGTTAGTGCTCATTATGGTTTGTCAGAATCAATGTATGTATAAAAATAAACTAGTTAGTCTCGAAGGTGCTACAAGTATTCCCCGCTTTCCTAATGTATTTAAAGTTTGCGGTATATTAAAATGTGGTACTTTGCAAAGCTACAGAGTAGAGTCAATAAATATTTTACAAAATAAATAAAAAATGCCACATCTGCCTCAAGTAAAGAGGAATGCCACTGCTTTGACTCTCCTTTCAGGAGTACCATATTACACCCACAGTGCACTATGGGTACACATAATTTTTAATTAAGTTAAGTGAAAGAGGAATAGGCTGCCTCTAAATGCAACCAGGTAATCCAGAAAAGCTAGGCAAGTGTATCTTCTCAATTTCTTTTAGCCACACCCATTGAAGATAAAACTGATAGCACTTGCTCATAGTTTAGACACAGCTCAGCTACAGCAGAAATAACAAAATTGTGAAACAAGTTGTGACCTACAGTGCTTTGTACATCTAGAGGTCCTCTATAGAGAGTCATTTTCCTACTTGCACATTTAAAATGAACTGGGAAAACTTGCAGGTGAGTCATACGGATGTCTCAATACATACTGTACAGTAAAGTTAAAAAAAGACTCTATCCCATTATTAGCTTACCTAATATAGTCAGCGAAACACCACGATAAAGTGCAAGGAATCCTTCTTGATGATAAATCATGTAAAAAGCATGAAGAATCCCTTTGTAAGAGGGCTCCAACCGGTTCTGTACTATGAGTCGGGTTTTTACCACATCGGTAGGGTAAGTTACTACAGTTGCAACCGTGCCAGCCAGGCTTCCAGCCATGATGGCACTCCACTGGGAAATGTGGCCCAAGTCATCCATAAAGAGCATGACAAACCTAGAAGAGACAGACGAGAGAGGAACTATTAATTATGACTCAATAAAAATCAGGCATAAAAATGAAGCTAGTTCTTGATGTAATTTTTCTTCCGCCCATCAGCTTATTTGATAAATAACACTTAGAATTTCAATTATGCATTTCATCCAAGGATCTCAAGGCACATTACAAATCCTGAGCAAGCCTCAAAACCTCCATGAAGCAGGTAATAATAATTGCAAATAGGGGGGTAAACATGGGCACAGAGGTCAGAATGACTTGCCCTACCGTCACAAAGCAATTCAGTGATTGACTCCCAGGCCCGGCTCGAACCTCTAACCAATACTCTCTCTATTTTCTTGGATATGAAGCACCAGCCCAAGAAAAACTATGAAAACTGTTAAGGGATGTCACACTGTAGTGGTTCAAAGGACCACTAGTTGCTTTTCAAAAGAATTTTGGTTTAAACACAGATCAGTAAATGAGAACCCTGATGAGAAGTGGCACCTCAGACCCTCCTATTCTCTGCCTGTGGCACATAATACTCTAGCCTCCTGTGGGCTGTAACACTGTGGTTTAATTTTGGTGGTTGGGTTTAGTGTGGGGTAACCAGACAGCAAGTGTAAAAAAAAAAAAATCAAGACAGGGGATGGGAGGTTATAGGAGCCTATATAAGAAAAAGCCCCCCAAATTGGGACTGTATCTGGTCACCCTAGCTTAGTGTGCGGGTGCTGGGTGGTGTTTAGTGGCCTGTGATATACTGGAGGTCAGACCAGATAATCTGGTGATTCCTTCTGGCCTTACATCTATCAAGACGAAAGTTACCATAACTCAAAACACTACTGCACAGACTTAATGTGCTAAAGGAGTTGACTCCCTGGTTCATTTATCAACAAGAGATCTGAGGATGTGGCTACTTCTCTCTACCAGTGTTTCCAATACACTGAATACTCCAGTAGGAGTTATAGAAAAAATATGCAGAAATCTTCATTACACCCGGAGAGCAGCAGAACATTCCTTGTTTCATTGTCTCAGATTAGAAGGGCTTCTCTTGATGGGGGAGGGGAGGGAGGAAGACTCATGCTCAGGCACTACACTGCATCAAGGATTAAGTCTAGGTTTGAGTTTTCTATTAAAACACCAACAATGGCATGTTTTGTATTTTTCCCAACGCACTGATAGTGTCCTGGAGTCTTCAAGGGTAGCACCTGTGATTGTGGCATTTGTGATCCAGAGGACAGACTAAGGACCTATTCCAGTGCACACAGTACTCAAGTCAAATTAGAGATGTAGAAATGAGCATGATGGCTATCAGGCAAGCAGCAGGAAGTGAGCAAAGGAGAAGTCAGAGAGGAGTCAGAGCAGAGGGAGCAGCTCGGAAGGGCAGGGAGGGAGGGGTGTGTGTGTAATTAAATTCTGTCCTTTCCCACCAAGCCACCATTCCCTGGCTCAAAATATTCAAGAACTTTCTAGTCAGAACATGTCCTTTTCGGAGGTTTGCATTATCATTAACTAAGTAGTATTAGCGTTTATCTGTTTGCTGTTTGGTGTCTGTGCATGGTATTCCCCTCCTAGGAAACTCACAAATAAACCACAAGCATCTTAATACATTAAGGAGTGGGAGAGTAATTGTACTTGTTTGCCTAACAGCTTCTCTCCACTTATAGAGACGGACAGGGATCTTTTGGGCAAATGAGAAGAGAGAGAAAACTGTCCCCCCTCTCTTCTGATCAGCTTGCCGACGCAGCAAATAGTGGAAACATTGTTTCAGGTAACAGTCAGTCCATCTAAAATTTATAGAATTGTTACAAAGCAAGAGTACCAAATAAAGCTGCTTGGGTCCAAATCTTGGTGCTCCACTAACCCATCTTCATCATGAACTGCACACCCAGGGCAATGATGATTCACTCCCTGCCAGGTGAAGGACAAGCCCCTTACAAACAGTGGATGGCATCAGCGTGGGTTGAGTCCCCTTTGGCATGCCTGATTGGGCAGCAGGTAGGTGAGCCTACTACTCCTTTTCCTTCCCCTCCCAGCTGGTTTGGGAAGTTGATGAACTGGAGTAACCCCATCCTCCAAACCATACAAAAGTATCAACCTTCCATCCTGCACCCAGCTCTCCTCAATAAACCAACTGGCAAAAAACCTCCAAATCCTTCAAACAAACAGGCCCGCTGCTTCAGAGTCCACTGGAGGCTTTGCAACAAACAACTGACTGCAAACTGCCTGACAGAAAAAGAAATCCTAATAAATCGTGCATTTCTGCTGAGTAATGTTGACAGAACTACTTCATGTTGACAAACACTCCTCTCTCTCTCTGCAGCATTATTTCTTCAAGTGGGTGTTTCCTATGAAAAAAGGGAATTTTAACATGTAATGTTGTATACTAGTTTTAAAGAATCGGTGTATAAAGATTAGCAATCACCATTAGGATAGCATGACAGCTATGAAAATGAAGTCTCTTAGTTATGAGTCTGGTCAAATTAAAAATAATGTTCTTATTCATTTTTGTATACAGGCTCATTTAATATAGATTTGTGAAAAAATAAAAATAAATACACTTAACAGTGCTTACAGAACAGATGCTAACTGCAACCTACTGTGACCTTCATTTTTAAAAAAATAATCCCAGTAAATCATATACTAAATGGTACATTTACAGGATTGTCAAACTGCGATAATTTGAAAGCGATATGACTTTGTACATGTCTGTATAGCACCTAGCACAATGGAAACACTAAAAGCTACTGCAATAATTGAAATAGCAAAATTACCACAAGAAGGAGAAACTTTTAAATTCTTTCAAGAGACACAGTCACTTTGAAACCTGGTTAATTCAAAACAACAGCCCCATAGTTTGGTGTGATTTTTACAGTCACAATTTCCCCTTTTTAACGAATGTATAATCTCAAACAGGGGAAACTGACTACCACATTGAGGCCTAGAAGAGGGAGTATACAGGGTACAGAGAAACTGACAGCACACCAACCACTGTCCAACCAAGTAAACTGAAATAAATAAGTAAATAAAGTGGAGCAACATCGTTTTTCCTAATCTTTTTCAGTTACAGGCAACTTGGGTGTTACTGAGGCATTTACCCAGGAGAGAGGCCAAGTGGGAGTTTTAATATGAGGTGTCTCTGATGTTAACCTAAAAAAGGAGAAAATCTCCTTTCCAGATGAGATCGGCAGCTCAACACACGCTAAATTGTAGGAAAACGCGAGGAAACAGGTTCCACGTTAAGTCAAAACGGAAAAATTCGACTTGCTGCCTTGGGAGAGGGGAGGTTTCTTTTGACAAATCCTCGTGATCAACAAATTTATCGGGGGGGGGGGGGGGACGTTTCCAGCTGATTTAAATCCGGATCTCAACAGAGTCAAAAACACGGCTGGGCGGTCCCAGCCCTCAGCCTCCGGAAGGGTTAATCGGAGACCTAACAAGGGGCAACTTCTGCTGCCCGGGACCCCGGCGCTTACCGGCGGTAGGAGGCGAGCTGCAGGGCGCTGTAGGGGAAGAGGCGCAGGCAGGCGGTGAGGTTCCCCTTCCACAGGGCCCCGATGCCCTCGGCCTGGCAGACGCTGCGGCCCGCCTGCCACAGCCCCTGCCAGGCCGGGGAGGGGCCCACCTGGGCCAGGACGGTGAGCAGCTCCAGCGGGGCGGTCAGGGTGAGGCTCAGCGCCCCGGCCAGCCCGGCGCAGCCCAGCCGCTGGCAGCCGGTCACCCGGCCGTCCCGCTTCCAGGTGGCCATGGCCCCGGGCTGCCTCTAGCGCCGCCCCGGCTGCATGGTGCCCAGGCCGGGCTCCCTCCGCCTCCTCCGCGGACTGGGAGCCGCAGCGGCCGGGCCTCTGTGGGCTGCCCGGGGGGGCGGCGCCCCACGGCCGGGAGGGGCTGGTCCTACCCCCGGAGGGGCGGGCATCGCCCCGCCCTCCTCAGCCTCCCCTTTGCTGGGACCGAGGGGCCCCGAGGCTCCTGCCCGCACCAGGCAGGGGATCCTGGTCCCCGTGGGCAGCCGCCCGAAGGCCCCCGGGTCAGGCAAAGACAAGCACGCGGAGATTCAGGGGTTAAGGCCTCAATGCCTGGGGGAGAGTTAGCTGAAGGGGCCCCCCAACCATCTGCTCAAATCCAGCCTATTGTCTCCATGGTTAATGCAGGGGCGGGTTCATTGCTCCTGGGGCCCTAAGCACAGCCAAGCAAGGCCCCCCCCCTTCAACTCTCACCCCCATTCACAACCCAGCTTTTACTAGCAAAGTGACAAAGCTGTTACCCAAACACAGTTCAGTTGAGAGGGACAAGAACAAGGCTCACAATCATTTAAATTTAATATGGGTTGAAAACTTGAAAGTGGACACTTGATTAAAAACTTCTTAAAATGTATTTATTCATTTATAAAAATTATAATGATTTATTTTTATTTACTAACTTCCTCCTTGATTTTTGGAGAGCACATAAGAATGAAACTGCTGAAGCTCAGTAGAAAGGTTCGTGTCCAAATCCTCTGGGTAGGCCTCAGCTAGCTTTTGGGAACACTGAGTGTATCTTTCTTTTTCAGGAGATAAGTGACGTCCCAAATAACATCATTTCAAGAAAATTTGTCTGCAATATCAACATATATTTCTCCCCTTCTTCTCATTTGGGTTTCTAACTGATCAATGATTACATTATAGGTGGCAATGCAGAATTTTTCTCTAGGGGTCAGCTCTGCTTCTGGTGCATTTCCATCATTGGGTAGCGTCTTTCTCATACGTTTGCGAGTGTGAGATGTTTTGTAGTCATTTATGTAATCATGCTCTGGTAGCATTTCTTTTGAAAGCTTCTCAATTCTTTCAAAATCATCTCGCTTAGCCCGCAGTTTTTCAGCTAAGGACATGTATAAATCTGCACAGGTCTTTAAAACCACATCCACTTTTTGCAGAGCTTGACTTGTTCTGTAAAATGTATTTCATGTTCATTGTCAACAATGTCCACTTCCAATAGTATTGTATAAGTTGTAGTTGTTGAGCTACTTGCATTTACAGCTACACTTGTATTATTAGTGGAACTTAGAGGTGAAGTCACCGAAGTGAGGTCTGTAACAAGAATTTCTTCATCATGATGTTCTGTATTTGAAGTTGAAAGGGAAAGTTCCAAAAATTCCTCACGTTCATTTACAGTTGTAACAGAAGCTAGAGATTTTGATGAACATCTATCTTGCCGTTCTTGGTGTCTCTCTGACTTTGAGCTGTCTCTATCACATTCAGCTATTTTGTTAATTTTGAAGTCTTAGCCAAAAGCTTTTGATCATTTTCTGACTTTTCTTTTCTTCTTTTTCTTTTTTCTGCACCACTTAGGTGAACACGTTCCATGCTTTAAAATTCCTAATTTTAAAAGAAACAAAAAAAAATGTAGTTATAAAATTAATAAAAGAAATTTTTTAAACAAATTGAAAACATTATATTTGGATTTTGATAAAGCAATTGTATATAATAATCCAACCAATTACAAATACCCATGTTTAGAGAATGTATGATTAGTTATTTTTAGGTATGTGAAGGTTATAACTTACAGCTGATTGCTTTTTTCAAAATTAGTTCTCTTTATTGCTTGAATTTATATTTATTTGTGTACATAATTAGTGCCTAATTTTATTTATAATTATAACTTATTTATTAGAATTTCATAAAAATAATGTATTTTAAAGAAATTATTTTTTCCAATTTTAATTACCGTATTTTTCGCGATATAGGACGCTCCGGCGTATTAGACGCCCCCCGAGTTTTTAAGTAAAAAAGCCGGACAAAAACAAAAAAAACAAAAAAACCACCACACACAAAAAGCGCGCCGCTCTCCCGTCCCCGCCGCGCAGGCGGGCTGCTAGTCCATTAACATTGCACAATCCGCAGCACTGTCACTTATTCAAAAAAACAGTATATTTTAAAATTAAAAAATAAACTGCTCAGCACAACATTGTCATACATGAAATAAATAATGTATAATTAATAAGAAAAATATATTACCTCTCTCTTTTTATTGCAAGATAAAAACTTGTCTAACAAAGCTGCCACTTATTCAAGCAAATATTGTGCTTATGTACTGTGATCAATGACATCGCTCTAGATTACACGTGTTGTCGCAAGTAAGGGCGGCGAAGAAAAAAAAAGTGAAATATACGCAGCAATGGAGGAAATGTGTTTTATTTGCATTGTCTGATTTTTTTTAAATTATTGTTTGGATACCGCGAGGCTTTTATCGATGCAAGGGAAGTCTGGGGAAAAAAAAGTGTAATCGACGCAACATTGGGGGATTTTTTTTTTTTTTAAAATCGCAATGTCGCATTTAAATAAAAAATGTATGAGCTTTATATAGCCAGGCACAAGGGGCCTTGAGGCCCTGGACTCGGGCCCAAGACGTTAATTGAGACTTTTTGTTTAATTTAAGGCCATGCAAACCTGTAATTTTGTAACCATTTTTTTGTTGTTGCTTGGGGCCGGATGGAACGGGTGGTACCCGGACCGCTGAAGGAAGATGGTAGTTCTAGCAAAGCTCTGTTAGCAGAAACATCCCCTGTTCAGCTCCCTGTTCTCTGTAGGGCACAGCTGGGGGGGAACCACTTCTATGACCTTTGCTATGACTATACAATTACTTCTCATCCCAGTTGAGATGCCCCCTCACCTGCTCTGGTTTTGGCTCTGGGGTTTGCCTTATCCTGCAGCTTTATGATGAGGTTTGGCTCTATCTGATCAGTAGATCACTGCTTTGGATTTCTCCTATGCCTTAGCATAGTGATTTCCTGCTGATGCTTCATTCTGTCTCTTTAGACTTGTTTCTTGTCATTGGGTTTATTTTGCATGGGATAGCAGGGAGTAGAAAAGCAGGCATGACCATTGCTGTGACTGTGATAGGAAGCACAGATGAAACTGGGTTTCCATCACCATTTAATCCCTGGATTAGTCCTTTTTAAAACAAAATGTCCTTGTCCTTCATCTGATGAGTCAGGGGCACAGGAGTTTGTTATATAAATCAGATTATTCTGAATCTGGAAAATCTGCCACTGTATAAAAATCATTTGCAAAAACTTGCGGACAATTGTATTTAAGGACAGATTCAGGCTAACTGGAACACTGGGTTGGATCAGCCTATCCACTCAATCTGCCTATAGTTTGCTATGGCTTGCATTTACAGTAAAACCTCGATTTAACGGACTTCGGATGCAACGGACAAAATTTCTGAGCAAGTCTGATGCATCCCAAATCCATTTCTCGCGGGCTGGCTGCCGGCTCTCGACTGCCACCCGGGTCATGGCAGTGAGCGGGCTGGCTGCCGGCTCCCGCCCGTGTCCTGCTAGCGGGCGGGCTGCCGGGTCCCGCCCGAGTCCCACCAGCGGGCGGGCTGGCTGCCAGGTCCCGCCCGAGTCCCACCAGCGGGCGAGCTGGCTGCCGGCTCCCAGCTGCCGCCCGGGTCCCGGCAGCGGGAGGGCTGGCTGCCGGGTCCCGCCTGAGTTCCGCCAGTGGGCGGGCTGGCTGCCGGCTCCCGGTTGCCGCCTGGGTCACGGCAGCAGGCGGGCTGCGGAGCTGCCGCCCCGACCCTGTGGCGGACGGGCTGCTGCTCCGACAGCTCGGTTTTTTTTTTATTATTAAATAACGGACTTTTGGATTTAACGGACACCCCCTCGCCCAAATTAGTCCGTTAAATGGAGGTTTCACTGTAATGTTATGTAATGTTAATGCATTTGCATTTATATAACACTTTACAAAGATTTGTTAATCAAGCCACTCAGTGTCTCCAAGTTGCTATTAAATTGGTTTATTCACTTACACAGCTGTGTTTAGCACTTGTCTCCATGGCATCTGGACATCTTACCTTATCCAAACATCTCTCTACAATTAAACAATATCTTCTACATACAGTAGGTAAATGCCTAGTGGCTACACTGTTAGCCCAAATGATATCTCTTCAAAGACCTTTTTAAAAGGTCCAATTAGCTTGAATAAGAAAAGGCACCTTACAGAGCATGCTGAAGCCTGCTAATCACTGCTCTGAGTGAACTATGAGACAATGCAAGCTCAACATGTGAGGGTCTCCTCTAAGAAAGCTTTGGTGCTGGGTTTAGAGACTATTATCCAGAAATAGACAGAAAAAGAAAATAGGAGTGGAATTTATTTCTTGAATAATTGGGTTCCAACCATGTGTTTTATATATCATAACCAGAACCCTGGATGTTACTCAGAAGGGAATGGCTACCCCATGCAAAACTCTGAGCACAGATGTAAATTCCTTGTAAATGCCTAAGAATCAAACAGCAATATTCTGTAAGAATCTGAACGTCCAAGAGGCATTTCTGTGATGTAGTCACATGTTGGATCTGGTCTGGTTCAAATATGTCCTTTCCTGCGTTTTGACTTTCTTGTTAACTTGTCTACCAAGAAACATAAACTTCATCTTAAGATTTTTCCTGAAAATAGGGGTTTTACTAAAAATAGGGGGGTTTCTATTAAAAACAAAAAACCCCAACCAACCAAAAAAAAACCTCCCAAACCCCCCAGTCATTCTGTCCCACATCCCAATTTCCTTCTGCCAGGGAGAGAACTGAAACCCTTCTGTCTTGAGGTTTTTATACATCTGTTCCGGCTGCAAGGGAGAGTCAGCAGAAGACCTCTGTCTTTTTATGCAGCTTGCTAGCACCTGCCAACCTGTTACATGTGATCTGCAGTCATCCAGCCAAAGACATTAATAACTTTGATAAAGACAAAGAGAGGAAGGTAGTTGGAAAGGGCAGATGCAGCACCATCCATCCAATGTAATCCCAACCCAACTAGCATTAATTTGGTCTTGTCTAGATTGTCTGAAAGCAAATAGTTAAAATTCATTTTCAATATATATGCATAACTCCTGACACAGCTATCTGGGCATCCTTTTTGCAATGATATTGATGACCAATGTGATGCTGGCTTTTGTTTGAGACTTCCCATGACATGATACTCTTTGGTGATCTAGACAGAGCGTACATACCAGACCAAGAAGTTCACTGTAACTCTTATGCCCTCCATCGGTACCTTTGCCAGTGTATGTAAATGCTATACAAATCGGCAAAATGTTACTCTCCAGAGAAAAGTGAAAGGCTTAGTTCTGACATCACATGGATTTTGTCTTGGAGTAACTGAATTAAAATCAGTGGGTTTTCTCCTGGGTTATAGTAGCTAAGGACATAATCTGGCCCTAAATCTGGAGTCTGTGATGTTGCGATTTAATTAGGTGACAGTGAAATCAGACACAATCTTTGAAAACAAAAATACTTTCCATTTATGTGCTGCCTTCCACAGGAGGTGCTCAAGAGACCTACATGTGAAGTTTCACAAGATGCCTGTGAGTGGGTAGAGGCAGGGCTGACAGGAAGCCCAAATCTCTGTCTGGCCCCATCCCCCAAGTGCAGGATAGAATAACTCTAAACTTACAGCAGCCCTAAACTTTTCAGTGGGCTCTGATCCCCTCGGAGCCCTACATTAGCTGAGGATAGCTGGAGTGCATCATGCTTCCTACCCCTGCATCAGAGGCTGTGAAGTGGGAATCAGCAGCTGGCTCAGGGTGCCCACATGGCTCCTGAATATTCCCACTCTCCTGGCATCTTGGTTCACTATTATTATTCCTACTGAGATGAATCAGTTTTATGACTTTTCTATGCTCACACAAGGAACCTATCACTGGGCCGGAAACAGAACCCCAGTCTCCCAACTCCTTCTGTGCCTTATTTACCAAGGCACCTTTCCTCAGTAAGCGCTATTAACAGAGCCTAATTGGCACGGTCATTTGCAAAACAGACTTTTGAAAAAACAAGACTCTTCTTAGACAAGTGTCTCTAATAACAACAACTAATGCTAGAATTTACATTACTGATACAAATTCTCAGTTTAGCTCAGGAATTCTATTATCGAGAAGAATAAGAATGATTGTAGCATTCTGGAGTTTAAAAGCAAATAATCACGTTTCTCTGTGTTAGATTAGATTTGTAAAGGCTAATCTTTTTACTGCCACTTCCTTTTTACTTTTTATGTTTAATACAGAGCTGGATCAAGAGAAAAAGATTTTCCCATAGCAAAACTCACCTATCTCTATACCAAAATTTGATCTTGTTGTAGATTCAACCCAAACCTTTTGTGGTAAAGTCTGAATAGAAAGTCCCCTCCCCTCCTGCAAGTGGGTATTTTAATCACTAAAATTCAGTATCTTTCCTACACTGGGTATTTTTAATTGCACTAATCTCTCTCTTTGCCTGTCAGGGTATGGGCCACCAACCACAGATCCCTCCATCTCTGTTGTTGGTGTTTTGGTAGCAATTTGGTTCCTTACAGGGTGGAGTTGCTAGCCCCATGCCCATGTTAAGCCTACAGCACCTGGTATTCCTAGGAGGTCTCCCATCCAAGTACTAGCCAGGCCCAACTCTGCTTAGGTTCCACGATCAGACAGGATCAGGCATGTTCAGGGTGGTTTAGCTGTATAACTGCACTAATAGTTTTTCTGAAAATCTGTCAGTGCATCTAACCAGAGGGTGGCAGTATTCAATGTCTTCTGGAAATAAAACTATAGGTGTCCTGCTTCCCACTCATAATCATTAAAAAGTAAAATCAACATCTATTTGGAACCATCTATTTGGAAAGGAAGTTTAAGCCAGTCCAGAAGTCAGTAGAATGTAAAGTCTTAGAGTCAAACTTATAGTAAGGATCACCTCAAATAAGCAAGGTTTCCAATGCCGTTATTTATAAGCCGTCATTAGGCCACTGATTTTTTCTGAGTGGACAGCGCATTACAACTTCAGAACACATAGGTCTGTGTCCCAGATCCACGGCCTCTCAGAATTGAAGCCTCTCTCACCCACAGCCTTGTCCTTTCTCCAAGCTCGTACTATAGACAGGGCTGGTGCAAGGATACTTCACGCCCTAGGAGAAACTTCCACCTTGCGCCCCCGCCCCCCTGGGACTCCTGTGGGTGGCAACCCCCCACCCTCCCTTGCCTCTGCCTGGGGAGCCCTGCGGTAGCTCCATACCCCGGGGGGAGGGGGACATGCTCAGGGGAGGAGTCGGAGTGCAGATGAGCTGGGGCGGGGAGCAGTTTCCCTGCGCCTCCCTGCCCCAGCTCACCTCCGCTCCACCGCCTCCCTGAGCATGCTTTTTGGTGCCCCCAACCACTTGGCGCCCTATGAGGCTGCCTAGTTCGCCTAGTGGTTGCACCAGCTCTGACTATAGGCTTCAGCCCAGATTTTTCGAGGCAATTAGGCACCTAAAGATGCAGATAGGTACCTCATGGGATTTTCAAAAGCTCCCAGGGGCTGAACTCACTGAAATCAAGAGGATTTATGTACTCAGGTGCTTTTGAAAATTCTACTAGTCACCTATCCACATCTTTAGTCACCTAAATGCTTCAAAAAATGTACTATTGGCTGATTATTTATTATAGAATTTTGCTGTAGTAGTGAGAGAAAAAGTAAAATTGTTACACCCTACATGAAATTCCCAGTCTCTGAAAGGCTAATATTAACATTATTTTTGTATCTCTTATCTCCTTCTCTGTAGTCTCTGGGTTTGTAAGAAATATTTTTGCAAAGTGGCAAAATCCATTTTTTCTCCATTGGTCAAAACATCAGAACTTCTTGAATTGTTGCACTGTATTCAGAGAAGCAACAGGTTCTGAAACAATTCATTTAAATGTAAAAAAAACCCTGTACATCTGGAAAGTAATATCAAGTTCCAGTCTTCCAATGTTTCTGGAATACTATCAAATATGAAGGAAAAATTCTGAACACGAAGCTTGGAAATTCTGGCCTTGATATTTAACATCAAAATGTAAATAATTAAATGCACAATACATGCCCCTAAAAAAATCTGGCATATAATAGAGACTTGTGACTACAGAGAAGAGAAATAACATCTCCCATTAGGAGTGAGAAGAAAACAAGAATGTTTGCAACTATTAACTATCTGTATTTTAGTGATTGGGTTGTGAAAAGCAGATGAAATATAGCGAAAACCATCTTCAGCACCCATTGAAAGGCTCTACTAAACTCACTCGCCTCAGGCTTTTAACGGATAAACACAACTGTACTGCAAAATTTGGGGAATATTTTAAACTGTTCACTTAAGAGGAGGCATCTATTGGAGGTGGTCAATTGTGCAGGTTTCACTGTATAGTATATGTAGATACCATATTTTACTGAGTATATCTGTAACCTGCATTCACTAGTGCCTAAAAATAAGTGAGATAAAGAAAGCATATATTAATCCTTGCACCTTGTTTAGACGAAATGACTGTATTCTTAGGAGAGGGATGTGGTTAAATGTCTTTGTCACAAGGAAAAAGATTATTGATTTCATGGTGAAACCCTGTAATCCTGTAACTGAGCATTTTGGGTCCTTATAAAGGACCCAAAAAGGAACATTTTTTGGGTCCTTTATAAGAAACGTACTTGATATTCATAGAGTGAAGAACAAATGAAAGAAGATCACCTGAGCAAGCCTGGGACAGGAACACAGGAGGTGGCAGGTAGGGTTTAGCTGCAATGCACATTGCACAGAAGAGCAACAAACTGAGAAGGGGTAGATGTGATTGGACCTGAAAACTCAATGGTTTCCTTTTATTTTTACAGGGGGGTAAGCCTCTGAGAAGGATGATACTGCGCCTTCCCCCTTCCCCAGCTCCTTCGGGCTGAACATATTAGACAAAACAAAGGAAATTAGCCTCCCTGAGGTAGGAAACGATTCTCTTTTGGAGAGGAGGCAATCAAGGCACACAACCCCATCTCCCCTAACGTGCATTCCTCGAGGATACCCAAACCGGGCCAGAATGGGACTCCGGGGCAATAAAGGGCCTGAGCTCCTGGCATCACTGGAGAGATGAATTCCCCTCCCCCCCCCCCAATAAACCTGGGCCCGTCCACAGATCAGAAAGGCCGGGAGCGCCTCTGGTCTGAGCACCGGGGGGGGGGGGGGGGCACAGGCCGGAGAATGAGGCCCGGGCACAGCCCTGGGGCTAATCTCACGGCGGGGGCTCCCTGGCCGGCCTGGGCCCCTATTCCGCGGGCAGCCAGCGGCGCGGCCTAGCTGGGGCCCGGCCCGGGCTCCTTCCCCCGCGCCCCGTTGCTGGGACACCACATCCCCTCCCCCCCGGGTTAGTGGCGGCGCGGAGAGGGGGGGGGGGGCTCCCCGCTCCGGCCCCCCTCGGCGGCTGGCTCTGGCGCGCTCCGCCCCGGGAGGGGGGGGGGGCGAACCCGGAAGTGCATGTGGCCGATGGGGGCTGGCGGAGCGGCGGCCTGAGGGGTAAGAGTGACCGCGCCGGGGGCAGCGGGCAGCCGCGTCCCGCCCGGCCCGAGCGCGGTTGGGCCCGGTGGGGCGGGGCTGTGGGCAGCGCTGGGCTGTGGGGGGTCAGCAGAAGAGCGGGTGGTTGGGGGATCCCCCCCTCAGCCGTTAATGGGGAAAAGGGGCTAATGGCGGGAGGGGTGAGGCCGGGAGCTGCGGAGTCAAAGGCGGCTTTGGGCTGCTGTGGACAGGCCGCCGGCCGCAGACCCCCCTTCCCCGCAGGTCAGATCAGCAGCCGGCGGGGACGTGGTGCTGAACTCGGTCTGTGGCAAGCAGCCCCTGGCTACCAACACGCCCAGTGCTGCTAGCACCACTGCATTCAAAACCGAGCGGACGGGGGTGGGAAACAGGCCACCAGTGCCCCTGGTTTAGACCAGATTTAAGGTAAAACCAGCCAGGAGGATAGGGCTGGATCCTGCTCCCACCGACTCAGGGAGAATCCTGCCCATGACTTCAGGTGGAGTAATACTAGACCCATAAATGGCTGGAAAATGATCCCCTGTGCTATGTGATGTCCACTGGTAGCTTGACTATAGCAGATAATCTCCCTCCCCTGCCCTTTGGCCACTAGCTCGGTGTCTGCCCAAATCACACTTGAGCCAGTAGTTGTACTCAGAGGCCTCCTACTGAACCAGATCCCAGTCAGTGTCTCTTCACTGGTGGTGATGCTGCTGCTACCACCCACCTTATAGCGTTGAGCCTAGGGGTTAGAGCACTCCCTGGGGATGTGGGAAACCAAGGTTCAATTCCCTCCTATCTACCAGAGGGGGAGAAAGAACTTGACCTCTCAGAAGAATGCATGATCCACTGGTCTATGGGATTTTCTGGTGTGGGGGTTCTCCTGTTGAAGCTTTTCCACTGGGGTTAAATAATGAACGTGGGGGTAGGCCAGGGGAAATTGGTCTTGCATATCCCACAGTCCCAGACAGATGCCCTAATCACCAAACTCAAGTTCATTTTCACTCTGTTCCAATGACTGTTTAAGTCAAAGAACTATCCCATAGCTCAGTGGTTAGACCACTCAGAGGTGGGAGCCAGATATATAAAAACCTCCTTTTGTGTAGTGTTAAAGGGCATACATAGTACCACCTAGGTCTTGCTTAGCACTTTTCATCAAAGCACCTTACAAAGGTGAATAAGTCTCAATATCCCCATTCAACCCCATGGATAAAGCAACTTACCCAAGGCCACGCTGTAGCAAAATTAGGAGTAGAACCCAGGTTGTCTGAAGCTCAGTCTAGTGTTTTAGCCTCCGGGCAACAATGATGTATGTGGTGTTTATTATGATGCTATGGAATCCTCCTCCTTCTAGGGATCCCGAGTTTATTTTTGTTTTTATAGTTTTAAAAATAATGCTAATCATACATTGGAAGTTTTGAATTTGTATGTTGACAACAGTTCCAAATTAGCAAATTTTAGATTGCTATACCAGTTTGATATTTCCAGCTGCACTAGAGTTCCATTTCTGGAGGATAACTCCATGCAGTTCTTCTGTTAGGAGGAATTTTAAAAGTGAAAGTTGGATATTCCATTTAAAAATCTGTATCTGGGCTTAATTTAATTTTCTCATTGAATCTGGTGAATATCCAAAAATCATTCACTGAATGCCACCATCATAACATGTGTATTATTTCTTCATATTTTCTACATTTATGAACATCTTAAAACATCGTTCCTCAGAGTCCAATCCAACCTTTCCTGTTTGTATTAACCTCATTCTGCGATCCAAAGTTAATTTTTTATCAACAGTGGCCCCGGTCTTGGGCCCACCTTATTAATGATTTCTACACCAATCTCTTCACTTCAGGCAGTGTTTTGTTTCTAAAGGGTGCTTTTATATTGCTCCAAGCCCAATTTTCTCAACTGGCTAAGATTGTGTGGTTTTTCTGGTAAATTTGGTTGGGTTAAAACCTAGAGCTTGACTAACAGCATTTCTTTCTTGTCATGGATAGGTTCTATCAATGTTACATTTCCTTTGAAGTTAGGAATATTCTGAAAAAATCCATCCGCATATAAATGTCCGGTCTCCAGAATACTCGCATGAATTCAGTTAGGACAATGTATTTTGTGCTGTTAATATTGATTTCTGGATTCATCCACCTGGATGATTTTATATATTTATACAAGTTAAATTGCAAGCATTTAGACAATATGAGATATATGTTCTTTGTGTGAATAGATTATATTACAGTGTATTGAGCTACCTTTAATGGTACAGGTTTTAGTAATTTCTTCTCTGTCCTTAACTAGACACACATTTTACTGGTATTATTCCTTAGCCAAGATAAGGTTTGTGTGTTAGTACAAGCATTGTGATGTATGTCATTAGGGAAACAATATCTTTCCCTCACTTCCTACTTCAGGATGTTTATATATAGTTGTAAAGAGATAATTAGCATTTCCAATTTTATTTTTAAGATAAATTGTAGATTAAAAAAAAAATTTAGGCTGATTTAGCGGTTGGTTTAGCCAGCAGTAAATTAACCTGCTTTTCCTCTTTCGAGAAGAGAAGATCCAGTTAGATAAGGAAAGAACTGAAGACAAACTAGTCTGTACAAGTGACAAAGAGTCCTGTGGCACATTAAAGACTAACTAAAGTATTGAAGCTTTCGTGGGCGAATACCCACTTCGGCGGATGCATGCATTATGAAGCATGCTTCAATACTTAGTCTTTAAGATGCCACAGGACTTTGTCACTTCTGCAATTTCAGACTAAGATGGCTACCTCCCTGATTCTAGTCTGTACAAACATGTCAGAACCCCAGCCTTGATGGCATCTTGGTGGAGTTCCACAAAGGTTACAAGAACAGTTAACCAGTTTATTATAAATTTATGAATCAGCAGTGAAGGACAATTTATTAGCACAGTGTAAGAACTCATCTTATCTCACTGATTCCAGTGCTTGAAAAGGACACTGAATGATGGATGAATGATCAGCTGACGTCCCTAATAAAGACTGCAAAATCCTAGCTGAGGTGCATGCTAACATATTTCAGTCAAATCTGGTAAAACTTGTCCATCGGAAACAAGGCCATTTAAGAATAGGCTATCCAACAACTGTGTCAGATTGCTCTTAGATTTGATTAATTTATACATGGTCATAATATATAGAGCAAATTATTATTTAGTAATTTATTTAACCTAGTACAAGTAATGACTGCACTTTTCTTTAAATTGAAAAAGAATATTGGTGTTAGGAATGTATTTAACTTCATTTTTGTTTGGTTACTATTTTTAACTCCTTCCTGTGCCGGTTGTATACAGATGTGGGAGAATGTTTTCCAGGGTTTTGCCTTGACTTACTGATCTCTCTTGAAGCTATGAGAGGCGTGTTGCAGTAGAATGTTGACTCTTGTTTTTATATTAGTTTGATGATAGAAAATCTGGAGTTAGCATCTTTTGATCGTACATCTTACTAGGTATATTTATTCAAACACAATTTATTTGCATTATAATTTAAATTATAGACTAGTATAAATTTACAGTATAATTTTTCTTAATAATTTCATCTGAATGTTGAATGAAATTATATCCCAAGATAGTCACTTAAATTTTACACTAGAGGATATTTTTACTTTTTACTCCATGTCTTTTAGCTTAACATGGTTTTAATTATTTTTCTAAAGGATATTGGACACAATGACAATCACTGTAGTGTATGATAACTCTGAAGCTATGGAGCTCTGTGCTTCTCAGCATCTGTACCTTAAACCAGTAGCAAAACTGACTATCAATGTGGTGTTTCCAGAACACACAGAATCTACTCGATCTTTCTCTAAGTGGGAAGTGATGGACAAGCTGAAGAACATGATTTGTCCAGACCAATTTACTACTGTTAGGGTTTCAAAGAGCACTAAGGATTTCATTCGATTTGAGGGAGAGGCAGAAACTAAAAGGTTGATCCTCACACTTAAGGAAAAACTGCATGGAAAGGTAATAAAACTGAATGGTTTTAAAGATGACTTGAAAGTGATGGCCACCGAGGCACATGCTGACTTTCCAACTCCACAAGAGTGGGCATCTTACCTGAATAAAAGAGAGATTATGAATGAAGACCTTACTGAGCAAACCGCTGATATTCCTGATTGCATCTATTTTGAAGGTTTGCCGTGCAAATGGTTTGCATTAAAGGGCTCAAATAGTGAAAAGCCGAGTGAAGATGTTGTAAAAGTGGTGTTCGAAAGCTTTGGAAAGATCAAGAACATAGATATCCCTATGCTTGACCCTTATAGAGAAGAAATGGTGGGAGGAAATTTAAATAACTTCCTTTTTGGAGGTCTACAGACTTTTGAAGCTTTTATCCAGTACCAAGAGTACACAGCTTTTGTGAAAGCTATGGAGTCACTTAGGGGAATGAAGCTGATGTTTAAAGGGGATGATGGAAATGCTCTGGCATGTAACATGAAGGTAAGCATCACTGGCTATATCTTTTGATACTGCCAATGCTATATTTGCCCAAATACACTACCCTAAAGACTTCCATAGTAGTCAAATATGAGAAACGGTACAGCAGAAAAGTATATAATTCCCTGGCCCAACCAAGATTTATCTGCTGAGACTGCCATAAAGGTTATTACTGCTATTTGAAATCTTAAAAAAGACAAATTGGGAACTTTTTGCTAGCCACTGTAAATATTTAAGTGATGGATACTTGAGCTGGAATTTAGACTTGGAGCGCTGCTGTTTGGGAGAGGGAATAAAAGGATGGCTTTTCATTGCTTGACAGCCCGAATCTCTTTATCATTTATGAACAATCCTGCCTTCTGATTCTGTTTTTTTCTGGAACAGGTGACTTTTGATACAACAAAACATTTCAGCAAAGGAGCTATCAAAAAGAGAAGGCTGGAAAGACAAAAGCTGCAAGAGCTAGAGCAAGAAAGAAAAAGAGAAAAAAAGAAAGAGGAAGAGGAGGCTGCAAGGTGAGAAACTTGTTTTGAATGAGTATTCTACTTTCTTTAAACTTACTCCCATGTCTTGCTCCCAACAAAATCTCAAGAGAGGAACGCCCAATACAGTACCCCCAAACCTAGATAATGTTAAGGGTTAGATGATGTTAAATTGAAAGCGGAATATTATCTAATTCATCGGTGTCCAATATGTTCGCCACTAGCCACATGTGGCGAACAGGCTATTGCATTGTGCATGCGTGAGCAATGTGTTGGTGGATTGAAGACAGCAATACTGGAAGACAGTATGAATTATACACCAGATTTCGGGGTTATGGTACAAGAAAAAGAAGGCAAAGTATCACACTGAAATTATTTTGTGTTAGTAGTACCTATTAATATTTTTTTAGTATCTACTTATTTTTGGTATTAATAAAAAAAAATTGAAATGTCATTTGTAGTATATTTTTTAATCCTTCTTTATAATGTGGCGAATAAGAAAAATTCAAAACCACAAGGGTGGCTAGCATTGAATTTCTATTGGACACCGCTGGCCTAATTCATATGGTGTAACAACAAGAAGAAAGCACAGTATCTTCAATCATATAGGTGTCACATAAAGGGGACTAGATTAAGAGATGAGTCCGAGGCCTACACAGTGTATAGAAAGGGGGATCGTGATCGGAGAAGTGGTCTTGAGCTTTCTAGACATCTGCTGGACCCTCTCAGTTAAAAACACTATGTGCCCTTCTTGCTCCCTCCTATATCTCTCCTCTTACAGATCCAAGGTTTGTTTTTCTTTCAGTCACTCTAGTAATCTATCAAACGCCATTTGAAAGTTTGTTGTAAACTGTGTGACGGCCTAAAGAGTCTTTTCTGCAGTGGAACTGTAGATTAGTAAATAGCTGAGGCAAGATCAGCCCAGGAAGGTGGCAAATCATCCTCTTGGCAATGTTTCCAGTGGCTGAACATATGGTTACAGAAATGTATTGACTGCTCAAAGATTAAAGGTAAATCTTAGATCAGCTGTGAAAAGAATGAGGAGTCCTTGTGGCACCTTAGAGACTAACAGATTTATTTGGGCATATGTTTTCGTGGGCTAGAACCCACATCATCAGATGTATAGAGTGGATCTATGCATCTGATGAAGTGGGTTCTAGCCCACGAAAGCTTATGTCCAGATAAATTTGTTAGTCTCTAAGGTGCCACAATATTCCTCCTTTTTTTTGTGGATACAAACTAACAGTTACTATTCTGAAATAGATCAGTTGTATTACTCAAAGTGGTCCTCACCAGATCACCAACAACATGTGCTGTAGTTGGAAAGGGAGTCAAAACAGCATATTTTAACAGTTTTAACAGAGAGGGTAGCCTACAGTCAGTTTGGATATGTGCTTAATCATAGAATCCCAGATATGTAGGGCTGGAAGGGACCTGAGGACACCTGGTGGCATCTTCTTTGTAGTATTATTTCATGAATTGCTATAACAGCACTAAGTAGTGGTGTTATGCAGTTTAGCTGTGTCCTGAAGTAAAATGAATATACAGTATAGAATATAGGACAGTATTCTACATGCCTCAGTTTTGGCTGGAGAGTCCCAGTGTGTAAGCAATCCCCGCTCATTGCTGTTATCTTGAAGGCAGTGTTGTCAGCTGTATCTGAACAACTATCACACTGTATTGAGTTCCTATTTCTATAGGGAGCATTTAGGATCCACCCTATCTGCCACTGGAAATTATCCCGTGAATATATTCATTGATGTAGGAACGAGAGTCGAAATCTAAATCTAGCAACTCTGATGCAATATCTCTAAATCTATCACCAAACTTAATACCCATATTACTTGAATTTTTCTTTAAATATTTAATTTTGATACATTGACGTCCAGGACAGTTTTGCCTGCATAAGAAATGCAGGACTAGGTCCAAACATTTGTGAACCTTAGTTATTGGTGTTAACTGAAAATGAAGGAGAAGGGGGCAAATCATTCTCTAGCTGTGACCCGGAAGAGACTATAATATGAATAACCTTTGTGTTCTTTAGAGAGAGAGAGAGATTATTATTAGAAGAGTCTTTAGAGTACAAGAGAAACTCAAACGGTCCTAAATCTTTGCATCTATTGGATGTATGTTGGTTGCATGCCATTGACTTTAAAACATGCTACCCTAGGCACAAGGATTTCTTGATTGTAACAGCAGACAGATTCCTAGCATCAAGTCACTTGCTGTTTGCACACTAAAATCCTACTTTTCACCCCCTAGGGGCTAACATGTAAAATGAGTGTCATCTAAATTGTCCCATATTAATAATTACCTAGAAAAAGACGTGATGATGAAAAAAATGCTCGAGAAAGAAAAAGGAAGGCTAAGCTCAAGAGGAGAGAACACAGGCAGATAGATCGGGATGAAAAACGCCCAAGAAAGCAGCAGAAGGTAACAGCTGAAGAAGAGCAGTGGCCAGAGAATATGCCTGAATGGGAAGAGAGGAAATATCTACTAGCTCAGAGAAGAGTGGAGTCTATAAGGCTGCTTACCGTGCTGTTAAGCCGAGTAAAAGTAAGAATATTTTTTAAAAATATTCTGTTGTAAAGGATGTTTAGTAGAGCTTGAAAAATTTACCACATAGCTGATGGCCAGAGGCTGATGAGAAGGATGATGTGGAATTGGGGAAATGCTAGCAAGGCCTAATAGCAAACCCCTAGTGATAATCTATCCCTTCTTCACATGTGAACATAAGGGAAAAGGTCCTGGGATTCTGTCCCTGCTTGAGGCTTCATCTTTCGCATCAGTCTCTGTCCAGTAGGTGTCTGGTAAATTGAATAAGTTCTCTGGTTCTCATTACCATGATGAAAAGAAGAAGGGCCATTTCTATTATAATCCTGCCCCAGCATCCTGTGAGACAGTCTCTGTTATTTTTGGGCCCTCTTGTCCCATAAATAGCTCCAGTTATCGCCTCTGCTACTCAGAGCTTCCCCAACAGCAGAGTAAAATTGACATGAATTCTGTAAGTTTCACTGCTGCCCAGGGAATACAGCATATCCAAAGTGAGGCTAACACCTTTTGTCAGTTTCACTCTGCTGATGCTTTGGGTAAATCAGAGCAGGAGAGGTAGTACTGGGAGTGTTTGCCTACATGCTCACTATGTTGATTTGCATTTGAAGGATTATCTTCTTAACTACATGGACTAGACATTTATTAAAATGAACGCTTAAATACTGTCCTAATTAACATAGGCTCCATCACTTGCCAGGGAAAGCTTACTCCTGGCCACTGAATTCTTTCAACCCCTGATGTTTAATATTTCTTACAGTACTTAGGAACCCCCATCAACAAGCACCAGCCAGAGGCCACACCAGCCAATCTGTGTGATTTAGTGCTCTTTAAAACTACCAGGCAGCAGAACATTTTAAATTCTGTGGAAGGTCAGGGTGTCTTAAACAAATCTTTTATAAAGGGTTAGGAACTAGACAGAAAAGATTTGGAGAGAAATGTAGGGCCTTTTAATCCTTTGGTTTCATCATCTGTAAAGTTTAATATTAGTTATCATATTTGCAGCTGTTACAAAATAATGTAATTCAAAGCAGTTTAATAATTCTTAGATAAGATATTCCATTTACAAAAGTACAGCACTTTACTTTAGCGCAATTGGCAAAGTTAATGCAATGCTATAGTCGAAGTGGGTGAATGAGATTATTTTTGCAGTGGATGCAAATGAGGTAAAAGCAGAAGGTTAGGCTCAATACAGCCAATGGCTTTTTCTGAAAGGGCAAATAATCTAGGTAATTAAGGACCCAATTCTTTGACATAGAGAGTACCCTCAACTTTCACAGGAGAGCTGCAGAACCTTGTATGATCATGGCCTGAATTAGATACAGTAGGTCAAATTCTGCCCTCAGTTATACCTGAACAGCTGCCAGGACTTGTGAACTAATTTACAGGCAGTGCAACTTTGCCCAATTTACCTCGGTATAGTTTCTCTATACAAATTTTGTCTGTTACATTCACATTGTAATTTTCTCTTTGATTTTATTTGAAGGATTTTGCACAGTTGACCAGCCAAAAAGTGGATCCCTTGCTGCACCCTGAAGATACAAGAGAGGATTGCTTTCCTGAGACAGAGTTACGAAACGCACAGACAGAGCAGCGAGAATCCTGTTATCTTCTACACAAGGAACTGAAGGATAAGAAAAAATTTAGGAATCAGGTCTTCCAGACGGGTAACGCCTCTTTTAGTGAGGAAGAGGTGCCAACTAATCTACCTGCCTCACCTTGTCCTCTTGTGAGAACGATCTTAAATGATCTAACTGCAGCAGCAAGCACTGATAAATTAACTGGTAGGGATGAGTACAGCTCCTCTGGCAGTGGGTCTTTACAGATTACAGTTACTCAAGACTGCAAGGTTATAGAATCCCTTGAGAGAGAGGACTGCCCTCCTTTGAAAACAGCACACGCTGGAAAAGTGTCTGAAACAGGGCACTGCAAAAAGCAAAAGATTTATGAAACTGACGAATTTATACATTATTTATTAAACTATTATCAAACTCCAAGCTACGCACGTGTCTGCCTAGAGCCAAAAAGCGCCGTTAGCAAGTCTTGGTGGCAGAGGATAGTGTCTGATAATGAGAATGGCTTTCAGATCAACTTGAAGAACAAATATGGGCAACGCTTTACAGAAGTGAGTTTTGTACAAAACCCTGACAAGGGAAATTGTAGCGGAGATGATAATTATAGATGGGAGATCACGATTCGGAAATCCGAGCCTACAGAGAGTGTGTCAAAAAACAAGACCTATGCTGGAGGGTTTACAAAAAAGTTCCAAGTACAGTGGAATGACTCACTTGACATTGTGAATGTACCATACGTTGAATTTAATAATTCTTCTTTTGGAGGCACTAATACTAGTCACAATAAAGAATCCAAACAAGACAATAACAGAAGAGAAGTTGTCCCACCATACCAACCCTCAGGCTCCGCCTACAAATTAAAGGATTTAATGGAAGAGATCAGTAGTGATTCTGAGTATTTTACTGAGGCACGTAGCAGCTCAGCAAAGAGAACAGAAAGAAGATATAAAGATGTTTACAGTGATGGCAATAAAACATGCTCCGTCCCAAGAGAGATGGAGAGAAAATTACTAGTCTGTGTTAAAAATGTAGGTCAAAATTATCCAGAAAATGAATCCAGTAAATGTAGCTTCTGTTCAGATTCTACCCATGGTGGCTTGACAAAGCAGACATGTAGACATAAGCTTAAAAAAGCATACAAGAGGAGCAGTAGTAAATTGAGACATGAAGGGCGAAAAAGTGAGTGGAAATCCAATGAAGAGGTGATACATACCCACAAAAAGAAGAAAAAGAGAAAAAAGCCCTCCCCTAACATTTTACCTGATGAACATGGCTTCTCTGAAATGGATAGTTGGAGACAGTTGGAATCTCTAAAAAAGATACAGAGAAAATGTAGCAAAATGTTCCACCATAAGATGAAATTCAAAACACTTCATGTGGTGGCAGGAGATTCAGAAGATGCCATCCATGCTGATGCCTCTCTGCTTCAGGGATCTCGTCAAACGACAGGTGAGGCGGGGGAAGTGAAATAGAACCAAGATGACACTCCTCAGTTTGATAGATTTAAGGATTCTGTGCAAAATGATGGTTACGGACACAATCACTCTGGCAGTCAAGCTCACCTAACGGTTGAAAGTAGTTTAGAAGGAGGAGACGCTGATTCCTCGGACACCTCCAGGGCTTGACAGTCTGATAGTTCAGCAGCACTCTTTGTGGTCGGAGACTGGACCGCAGCACCGTGCCTGGTCCATGCAGGGTGCCTGTTTGCAATTGGGTGGCTGTGAGAGTATGCTCCAGCTACACCCCTGCACAGGGATCCTCCTCTTTATACACCTAAGCAGCCAGGTTAGAAGTGGCCTGGAGATGATACCTTTGTCTAGGTGCTGCTTCCTGGTAGCAGAAACCACGTCATTGTTATTTATCCTGGACCTGGGTACCTAAGAAATCCTGAAGTAGAGCAAGAAGAGGCTCCCAAGGACCTAGGCTAAGATTTAAATTAATAAAAGGGGAGAGCGAGGGACCAATCAGCTCCCCTACTTCTCTGGCTGGCCAATGGATGAGAGCCTCTGGAGGAGGGGCTAGCCTGCATTCTCCAGCATCTGCTCCCCCCTGCCTTCTGAGGCCATAACAGCCACTGCCATCAGGTTTCCACCTGCTGAGCTGGGTGAGTTGCAGTCTTCTCTTGGCAGTGAAAGATTTGCAAAGAACGATGTAAGAGCTGAAAAGTAGTATCTTAGTCTGTCTAACTGGATGGCAATGTATCTATCTCAACTACATGCACAATAGCAAATATATGCCTATCCTGTTATGCGTGTTAAGATTTATTGGGGATAAATTGAGCTCAGTCACCAGATAGGGGAGGATCAGCATGAAAGGTTATCTTCAATACATGGTGAAAATTGCTTGCAGGATTTCTACGATGGGCCTTTCTGGAGGCACAAGCAGTGAGACTACTTAGTTCAAGGTAGCTTACAGATAATCCCCAGAGAAGTCTTCATTTTCAAAATGTTGCTAACTTTTATAAATCTCTTCTGCATGGGGACATAATATGAAAATGCAGACTAGAAGCTTGGACTAATATCTACACTTATTCAGTTCTATTTAGAAAATACCCACAGCTGCTCTTGGACAAAATCCCTCATGAAGATGTAGATGGAAATGAAACAGAGTGTGGTGTGAATTTAGACCAACATACTTACTGTTTCAGGTTTCATTTTAGTATGCTTTATTTATTACATGTCCAGATACTAAATGTGATGTAGCTGCCTTCATAACATAGCATATCATTCATGTTTGTAACCTCTGCTCTAATAAAGTAGTAGTAAAAATGTTTGCAGTTATCATTCATGTTACATTGTGTTTTTCACTGCATTGTTCAATAATGACGTCTACAGCCTTCTAAGCCAGGTTTTATCCCGTCTAGTCTTATTGTTAAAAACATGTTCATATGTTGAGTGCCTTTTTCAGGTTCATAGTAATCAATGACAAATGGTTGCTACTCAAAGTACTGTTATGTATGACACCTTTTTGTTTGAAGAAAGCTTCTGGCTGAGAATATTGTCTATATACTTTGGAAAACTTATGGCTCGGCTCTCGTGCTTTTTATATAGTTGTAATGAAGACCAATTATTGTACTTGTTTACCATGTAAATCCTGTATCTCTGTTCCACTGTAGTGGCATAAGTCTTTTTCCTCTATGCAATATTTACAGCCACAAAAAACAAACTTTCCCCCCACTGATTCTGAAATGGCTATTGGTATGCATAGGCTTATGCACATTGCATAATCTAATTCACACACTTACAGGTAAGGAAGTGACTTTATCTAAAACTGGAACTAAATATTTAAGTGTAATTTTCTGATGATTTTGCACCATGCTGTCATCCTACCTAAAAATAAATAGACTGATGCTACACTTGCCTCTTGCACCTACATTCATTTACAAAAAGCAAATCCGGAATTTAAACATTTCAGTTTAGATAACACAAATAAATTCAATAAAATGTAATATGTGCACTTTAAAATGAAAATGCCAATCTGATTGGTTTTACTTCATCATATTAAGATACAAAATAACTTTAGACAATTTCAGCCAGCTCTTTTCCTTAGTAGTTAATAGATTGAATTGTTTAGATCCTATCCCCATGTATCTTAATTTCTTTACCTTTCTTCTCAGACACATCACCTGAGCCCCTGTAGTTCCATATTTTGGACTGTTCAGCATGATTTGTGTTTCATGGGTCAATATTCATTTACATGGCTTTTGTAAAATAACTACAGAATTTTCTAAACATTTGCTTTTAAACTTAAAAGTTTGATGTTTTCTGGTTAAACTTGTATATTGCTGTTGCTCAGGAATAAGATGTAATGTCTTAATTATGAAAGTTAAAGAATAAAATGTATTTTTATTTTATGTAAATCTCTTAAATGGTAATGAATAATATATTAAATTATGGAAAGTAACTTTCAGGTGGCTAATGATCAGGCATGCACTTGCATAATTCCATATAATTCTGTTATTTGTATTGCACTGGTGTCTGTCTGTACCAGGATCCCCATCTGCTAGGCACTGTATAAACACAGAACGAAAAGATGGTCCCTGTCCCCAACGAGCTTACAATCTCAGTAAGATACTTGCATGAAATGGTTAGAATACTTGAACTACTGTTATAAAATGGGCAGTAAGGACCAGATGCGGAGGGTTTGCCACTCACGTTGTAGTCAGGTGGAGTTTCTGCTATTCAGCACTTCCCTAAGAATGGTGTGTTCTACTGCATAACTACTGTAAGAGCCAGGGTACTTATCCTGCAAAGATTTACATATGTTGAACTTTACATGCCGTGAGTAGTCACAGTGAAGTTAATTGGATGATTCACAGTGTAATGTTAAGCACAGATATGTCGTGTTAGGACAGGTGCCTAAAACGTGTTAGCTAAGTCATAACCCAGTTTAAGGCTAGTACACCATGTTACACTGTACCTGGTCAAATCCTGAAAGGGTAAAGTCAGTGGAGATTGTAGGTGATCAGGCCCTTTTTAGAAGTGGAAATGAACCAAGTCCTTTACATATTTGCTCAACTTGCTTTGAAATAAAGCTAGTCATGTACCAAACCCACCAAATGTGTTTGGTAGGTAAATAATGTGATTTGGGCTAGGGAGTTCAATAAACCTGAAGGACAAAAATGCTTAGTCTGGTTCTGCCAAACACCTGCAAAGCTATGACTGGAGTACTCCGGGACCAAGCAGACAGCTGCTCTCCACCTGTATTGTAACATCTTTGCAAGGAGCACTCAACTCCTCAGCTGGAGAGTTGGTGTTCAGCTGCTACAGGATAAGTGAGGAGGAAGAGAACCTGTCTTTTGCAACCCCCCACTTACCACTCTTGGATAGTTCTACTTGAATGATCAGTTTAAATTTGCAGCAGTTGCTGCATATTATGGTACAGCAAGGCAACAGGTGAAATAAATGAGACAATTAAAATTGGTTTTTAAAATGCATTTAGGTGGGTGAGGTAATATTTTTTATTGGACCAACTTTTGTTGGTGAGAGAGACAAGCTTTCGAGATACACAGAGCTCTTCTTCAGGTCTGGGAATCTAGCTCAAAGTGTCACTACTAAATCTGTTCCACCTTGTCTTGAGTTGTGACACTAGGTTAGTTTCCTAGCCCTAAAGAACTCTGTGTAAACTCTAACGCGTGTCACTCTCACCAACAGAAGTTGATCCAATAGATGTTGCCTCAAACTATCTTGTCTGTCTACTATCCTAGGACTGACAAAGCTACAACACACCACTACATATTTTAAAACCAAGAAACATGATCTCAGAATAGTGTTATTTTTACTGCCTTTCTGCTCTGCTTGAGGAGACATTTCCTTTTGACTTCTGTACTAGCTCTGAAAGAATGTTGCATGGCTCAAAGATAGGTGAATCCACTGAAAGAATTTAACCTTTACCTTCGTTTTTCGAGGTAATGTGATCATGGCCCCCTTGTGAGGAGCAGCCTGGGTACTGAAAAAATGCAGAAGAAAGGAGAACTAGAGGTGTGAAAAAGCACCAAGGCTCCACTTGTTTGAAAAAGGGAATGTCTAGTCATATCTAGGAAGCAAGGTTAATTAATGGCTGTGGCATTTGTTCTCATTTAGCATCCATTTATTAGACAAAACTTTACATAACTTTCCCCACTTGTATCTAAATGATTAATGTAAGAATGACTGGCAGATTTCTTCATCAGCTGCTCTGCAATGATTTAACCACCACTCTCTGGGTTGGCTTCGGCAGGAGAAAAGAAATAATCCATGTCCTTTCCACATGACTGAGTACCCTTTGACAAACATTTGCCTCGCATTTAGACTCTGCCCCTTTATGTTGATTTAACAAACTGGTATCAAATTGTGCGAACAGAGTACAAGAGCACATGGGGCAAAATGCTTAAGGTAGCAGGTTACAAACTGAATTCATAGTACACAACGCACTGGGAGATCTAGTAAATATAAGGATAAATCCCCTTTCTTTGTATAGATTTTTAAAAAAAAATCCAACTACTCCAAACAATGCATAAATATCGAGCTTTTCAGCCCCACCTGTCTTGTGTGACTGCTTACATAACTTTTGCTGTGCACATTCATTACAGAAGAATACTTCCTTACCCATCTAAAGAACTTAGTTACAGATAATTAGATAAGGGGTAGATTCAAAGCCTTTGGAGGTTTATGGACTTTACAGAGCAGCTGGCAATGAACCAAGGCAGCTTGGAGATGAGACTATGTAGGGTTCTCCCTCCTCCCCCCTAGAATTCTACATCTCTCTGTATATTATTATACATGCCCACAGCCATTCCATCCCCATTTCCCGACTAGTGATTATTGGAAAGACCCAACTGCTATTTTGCCCATGATGCTCTGTTAATATGCAATCTGTTAAATTACCTGGTGTGCGTCTTAGTGCGTAGTCACGGCAGCTGGTGATGGTTGCAACAGAGGATTAAGCCACAGTAAATGCAGATATAGTTTGTTTGTCTGTTTCCCCTAGCCCTATGTTTAGCAAGAGAAAACATCAGCCATTTTATGAAGCAACTCTTCCATCCTGTCAAAAATGTAGAACAACCCCTTCATTTCTTACAACAGGCATTGGCTTTACTAGAAGGGGTATCTTACCCGTACCCCAACATTGGACACTTTCTTACTTCTGTTGAATTGCCTTAGTTTTGCATTAGGTGGATCAATTCTTAAATAAGTGCTTAGTTCCTAAAAGCATTTTACCGAGTGAAGGTATCACCTCCATTTTATAGACATGACAAATGAAGCACAAATGTTACGTGATATGTGTAAGGATCTAAGAGAGTTGCAGATACCCCCATGCTGGAACTGTGTCCTCCATTCACATGTTTTTCTATACAACGTACACCATTTAGGAATAGTACTCAAAAGCTGCTTACATGCAGCCACAGGTTGAACTCAAAGGTTCTGCCATCCAACAAATGATGGAGCAAAATTGGGGAGTTAATTTGGGAGACGTAACATATTAATGCCAAAATAACAGGTTTTTTTTGCATTTGAACTCTAAAAAGGATGAAGTTCAAATCAAGGCAATAGGCCCCCGTGCAGCTTCTGTGCTAGGCAAGCTCGGGTGCCAGAGCAGGGAGTTGCACACATCAATCCAATCAGCTCTGCCTAAAGTTTATATTAATCAGACTACAAATGGAAACTCATCTTTATAGGTGAGCCTGCCTGAGATGTTGGCACAGCCATGAAGAGGCTTGTTAACAGGTGTGGAAAGAGGGGGAATTATTGACTGGGGGGGGGACGGACACATACATGTACATTGTGTTTACAATGTTCACTCTGAGTTTTGGTGGTTTAATTAAATTATTGCTATTTTCCTCGAGTTCTGCCCACCCCTCTCTTCTGTGGAGGAGCCCCAAGTGACCATGAAGGTTTTTTAGGGGCTGTCAGACAATTTTTAACATTCCAAAACTCACTTTGGGCAGCGGCCACTGTATTGTATTTGAAAATAGGTTGACTTAAGATTGTAGTGTGGATGGGCCCTTGGTTTATTAATAGCTTAGCAATGGCATAAGCAGCACATTCCATCACCTGGAAGCACAGATTGTTGATCTTATTAAGCTCACTTGAAGGCATCCAAAGCCTCAACTTGTGTGTTTTTCTTGCTATACACTGTTAATGCTTACTTGAGCCTTTTGTTGCACAGCTGTAGATCTGCAACAGCAAACCAGATTTTATAGGAGTGCTGGAGTATAATCTTGTCAACTGCACAGTCATTAATCAAATGTTCGGTTACAATTAGTATGTTTCAAACCCCACCCAGAGGCATTCAGCTCAGACTGGCTAAGGTTGAATATGGAGTGTATATTAAACATTGTCCCTGTTCACATGACAGACTGGAAACAATATATAAACAAACACCTGAAATTCAGAATCCTTGGGACTAGAAAGTTGCATTTAGTCCTTTTAGATAAAATAAAGAAATACCACCACTATGTAAGAATTTTATTGTCTGCCCGTAACAAGTAAAAGCACTTTTCTGATTTGAGGTAAAACCATTAGAAGTAGTCTGCAAGGAGTATAAATGGCTTTAAAAATCAACACAAAGCCCATAACTAGTTTTACATTAGCCTAGCCCCTCCCTACATGGTTCATATAATATTTTAGCAAGCTACCTGTGCAAACAACTGTACTCTTTGTTTTAATGCCTAGTGTTATGAAAAGACAAATGCCATCGAAGTGGTTCTTGTGTATGGATTGAAAACAGTCATTCTGAACACACGCAGTCTCAAGGTATTTTTTACACATTGCACTAGTTGGTGTTTACAAAAGCTGCTGAACCTCATGGAACACTTTCTATTTAAGAACAATTTTGCCTAGTTTAGGAACTGTTTCCCCGTTCTGTTTAGTGTAAGCAGCTACGCTCCGTCTGCTCCTCTGCCTAAAGTTTCCTAAGTTTTATAAAACATTGGGCTGCTCTGGCAAATAGGATAATCAGCAACAAAGGATTTTGCAAGAGGCCTGAGCTCCCACGGAGCCGGTTTTCTTTCAAAAGTACACAGGAGCAGCAACACACATCAGGCTGCTCAAGATTTAAAAAAAAAAAAACAAAAAAAACCCCACGGGCACCAAGAAGAAAACAGCTAAGAAATTACATAATACTTTGCCTTTCTCTAGCACTTTCCACCGGAGGATCTCTAAGCACTTTACATGAAAGAACCGAGAGAGGCTCAATCCCCCTGTGAAGTAGGTGGTATCCTCCATTTACCACTAGAGAAACTGGAGCACACAGAGTTAAAGTGATTTGGCTAAGCCTACAGAGTAAGTCTGACTCTAGGCTTGTGCTTAAGCCACCAGACCACTATTAACCTTTCAGTGCAGGAATGTGCCTATTGTAGATTTGCAATGTTGTCTTGAAAGTTTACCAGCCTAGCTATAAAACCCACCTGCCCACCCGTTACCATGGTACTAATGAAGAGTTAAAACTTTCCTTTTGCTTAAAATATATATATTACATACATACTGCAGGCAAGTGTGCAAGAGTTCTGCAAGGTCGGCCTATTGCAAACTCGCAGACAAGCTGGTTTAAAACCAGATAAGGTAAAAAAAAAAAAAAAAAAAAGTCAACTCAAAAACAAAAAGCCCAGAGGTGGGGAAAAAAAAACAGAAAAGAGCCTCTCTTGCGGCAGAGGTCTAAGCGAATAGATAATTTGAAATGTCCTGAAGGTCAATGAACTCAGGGTCCGTTGGACTAAGAAGGGAAACAAGCTAAAAATCAAGGACCTACGCTGACTTGCTTAGCTGACTCCAACAGCAGGATCTGACAGCGAGGGAACAATCAAGAACTACAGAGCACACACAACATTCTAGCAAAAGTGTTGCGACAAGGAATGTGTTCCATGAGGGATCAGTGGGTCATTAACTCCTTGAAATTTCCATTAACAATCTGAAATATTTCTTCAGTGTCCTAACAGCATGTTGACCTTCCTCATTGGGCAGAGGCATTCTCAATTCCCTCTTTTGGTATGTGACTTGGTTACTCAGTAAGGAAGTACCTGCTAAAAACAAGCCCGAATGTGAGTTATGAGACAAAGTAACATGCTAAAAACAATGCTAGGGCCTGCTATACCCTAGAAACGTGCTGGTATGGTAATATCAGTTAGGGGTGCCGTGTTTTTTCAAATGACATTTCTATACCAGCAAAAGCACGAGTGTAGATGCAGTTGTACTGGCAATAAAGTCCTTTAGCTGGTATAACTTATTTTGTTGTGAGAACTGGTATGAACTGTACCAGCTTTAGCACTCTTCTGCTGGTGGAACGGTGTCTACATTAGGAGGTTTGCCAATAAAAACTATACCAACCAATCTTTTCTAGTGTAGACTAGGCCAAGGAATCGAGCGCAGTCTGCGTCACACACACCTCTCTGGTTTAATTTTATCTGGATTACATTTTGGGATCAATCCCTAGAATAGTTTTGCTTAGAGGAAAAGTGAATGAACAGTAGTTATAGCTGAGTCATGGTCCTCCCTAGGCAGGAGGTCCAACTTATAATCAATACCAAAACTTTTGTAACATTTCAGATATGCTTTAGAGGTAAACACAACAAAAATCATTAATCCAGTTAAGTGGCTGTGAATAAATATGGGGTCTGTCTTTGATGCTGCTGGGAGGGGTATTTCTGTGCCAAGTAGACATACATGGCAGCTATGATCAAGCTAGCATGTTAAAATAAAGTGGCTGCCATGGCATGGACAGTGACTGAGGCTAGCTACTCAAATACACTCCTAGGATCTTGGATGGGGTTGTACTCACATGGCTAGCCTGAGCCACTGTGGCCACACTGCTATTTTTAGCACATTAGCACACATCTGTCTACCCCAGTTGGGAATTAGCCTAGCTGTTCATCAGTCCTTGAATAATGTCTAAAATGATATAGCCTCTCGGAACAAAAGAGGATTTTTTTTAAAAAAAGCATTCATGTTCAGTGATTCACCTATAAACTTGTGGTAAATCTTTTTAAAATGTCAGTTTTACCTGCCATTAAAATTATTATTTACATGGCACCATAGATATGTATGATACTTTATGGACATGGTCCCTGCCCCATAGAGATCATAATCTAAGGCCCAGATCCTGCAAATTCTTCCACTGAGTTCAGTGTAGTGTAACTACGCATATGTGTAAAGTTACTCTTATGCTTAAGTGTTTGTAGGATTGGTTTCTTAGCCATTAAATAAAAGATTTTTGATTTTAACCTACTCTAATGAAAGAGAAACAGAAATAATTTCCTAGTACAAAGTTGCAGTTCACTTTTGCACTGTCCTGGTGCTTTTTGTCCTACAGAATGTTCAGGTCATGCAGTTTCTATGGAAGAAATTTAATCTTGTTTATGTTATGGTAAATTTAAATTAAGAACTGTTTTAAAAACAATGCAATTCACAGCAAGTCTGTACCTTTTCTAACTACTGTTGATGTTACAACTTGTAAAACAGAACTGGAATGTTACAAGTGGTCCCTTAAGATATAAAAACATTGTTCCTCAATGCATTCTCTAGTCTCTCTTTTGATCTTTAGCATCTTCTTTTTCTTCTTCATCCGAGTATACGGTGGGTTCCTCTCCCTCCTTCAGCAGTTTGCCAACGTGGTGATACTTAACTGTGAATTGAGAAAAAGCACAGAATACAGATCATTCCTTTACCTCGTACAACCTAATGTTTTCACTAAAGCATTAAAATCAAGAACCAATTCTACATTTGTTTTGCACACTGACAAAAGTGACTGACTTACCAAACTATTACTACTATCATAATAGGTGGAGTTTATTTGAGAAATGGGCAAAATAAATGCAAACAATACAATTCTTCTCCTATTGCAAAAACCATGAGTGACAATTGTGAAGCCATTCGCAGATACTGTACTTTTGTTATCCAGGACTTTCTCAGTTTCAAGGTCTCATGTTCAACGAGAGCCAACTATCAGTTGAGAAATGAAATCACCATTTTGGGGGTGAGTGGGAAAGAATAACGCTCCCCCACATTACACTTGTCTATGCCAGTTCTGAAGTTCTGGAAGCTGGCATCCTGAGAATGTTCGTAGGGAATGTCAAGAAAACCTTGAAGGGTTTATATTTTCAGAGATTCATGCTGTGAACGGGCACTGGGAAACAGGGAATATGTTCTTTCCACCTGCATTAGACAGCACTATAAGAATTCTCCCACTGTGCACCCAGACAAGCCTTATTTCTGTTAGATATTTCCTTGTGAAGCATTTTAAGTAGTAAGACATATGCATAAGGAGGAAGGTTATGAAGCACAGCTCTCCATATCATCTAATGTACAGCCTTTTAGCAAGTGAAAGGAAATCTCTTACTACACTCCCTGCTATATTATATAGTTTAATATTATATGAATTTAAAGGCAAATATTTGTATAATCTGCTCCAAGTTTGGGAACTACACTGCAGTTGTTAAAGTGCTAACACTTCACTCCTGGAAAGACTGATTTAAATGTTGTTTTTTGGTTACACTTATGGTAGTGTAATTCTGGTGTGTAGGACACACTTATCATACACCCACCATTCAACGTGGTATGATTAATAGCTTTGTTCAAGACAGGATGAGAGTCAAAATAGCAGCTGCGTCTACATGAGGTTTTCCAAAATAGCAAAATAGGAGTGAAAAACCAATAGCAGTATCTAGGGAAAGCTTGGCTCTTCATGTTGGGCACCTAATTAAAAAAAACAACAACTTTTAATTCCCATTTCACAAAAAAATCCATTTCCGTAACTGTTCACAAATAATCAATATTTTGGGACTAGGGGAAGTGATACTATGGAAAAGGATCCTTGTCTACATTTGATCCTACACTTATTTTTACTCCAATGAAAGGCTTTTACCCTAAAAGGATTATTTCCTTTTCAACTATTTCTTTTAAATTTTGGCACGCTGAATAGATTATTTTCACATGTACTCTTTAGAAAGCTCCTTGACAGAAACACAATATACACAACATACAACAGGGAAGTTATTGACTTCACGAGTGGATCATAATGAAAATGTCTTGTCTACGTCTGACCCCAGACTGACTGCTTAATATCAAGTTTGTATAGTTTTCTGATGTGAAGACCATGCCAGCAATGAGCATGTCAGAAAGCACAGCTGCAAAAGGACAGACAAGTCACACTTAATGTTGTCTAAATGTAGGTATCTTAAGACTGTAGGATTAATGCCACATGCATTTGTAAGTATGTTACACCGGTGTAAATAGTGAATCAGTTCAAGTTTTAGACTTTCAAGTTCAGTCTGATGTTCTTGTTTTAACACTGACCACCATGCAGCCAGACTTCTAGTAAACTTCAATGGTCATATTATCCAGACCAAGTGTAGATGGAATTTCCATTATATGTTTCTCACTGAAATGCTTGTTATATAAATAACATTTACAGTCTGTTTTATGTAAATGGAAAAAAATAACCACTTAAGAGTTTTCTGGTCTAGAAACCCAGGTTAAGTCTTGTGCAGTTAACATTCTTCACCAGGAAGGTATTACTGTAGAGGATCATTATATAATAATCAAACTCCTGGATATAAGAAGCTAGCTGAGCAGTTTCTAACCTACAAAGTTTCATTAAAAAAAACAACAACAGTAAACAAAACCCTGGACCACAGAGCAGCTATCGCTGCTATATTTACATTGGAAGCCTTTAACACTAAGAGCTGAAAAAAATCATAAGAACGGCCACATGATCAGACCAAAGGTCCATCTAGCCCAGTATCCTGTCTTCTGACAGTGGCCAGTACCAGGTGCCCCTGAGAGAATGAACAGAACAGGGAATCACATGACCCATTCCCTATCGCTCATTCCCAGCTTTTGGCAAACAGGCCAGGGACACCATCCCTGCCCATCCAGAACCTATCCTCCATGAACTTATCTAGTTCTTTTTTTGAACTCTGTTATAGTCTTGCCTTCACAACATTCTCTGGCAAAGATGCACTGTATGTTTTAAACCTGCTGCCCATTAATTTCATTTGGTGACCCCTAGCTCAAAACAGAGGAGAAAGTATTACCCAGACTTTTTAGATCATTGTATATTTATATCCAAACCCGACCAGACAAGAAAAGGGATAACTGCTTTAAACTTATTTTGTTGGCAGAGTCACCAGATGTGAGCATAGGGCAGCCTGTCTCCCCTAATTCTGGGACTGCCATTCCTGAATAATGCTGCATAGTTAATTTGACATATATATATATAATTTATTAATTTCACTCAGTATTCAAAGTTGCTTAAATCATTTTTCAAAATGCAACATAGATTTCTGAAAGTCACTTAGAAGCTTCTGAAAATTTTACTTCTCTGAGCCTTGTTTTGTAAATGCTCAAATAAAAATAAGAGAAACAAGGAGTAGCAACTGAAAAATATCCAGTTTCCCAGAAGTAACTTCCTTAATTCTTCAGGATGTTAAAAAACCAGAATACTCCCATAATGCCAACTAAGTTTAACTGCCTCACAGGAACACTGGTTAATTAAAAAGTTAAAAGTAGTTTCATTCCCTGCCAATTTTTGGTAGTTTAAAAGTCACATTTTCTATTTGAAAAAGTGGTTTAATCTTTCTCTGTAAAAAACCAAAACCAAACAAAAAGCTACCACCGAAATGGAGGAAACTGTCATTTTCCCCTCTAATCTTTCACTTTTAGAAAAGATAAGTGTTACAACAATAAAGGGTACAATATTTTCCAGATAGAAGTTTGTTTGCAACATTGGTTCCAGGATATTAGAGCGACAAGATGGACAAGGTACTGTAGTATTTTCTATTGGATCAACTTCTGTTGGTGAGACAAATGTTTGAGCTTACACAACTCTTCTTCAGGTGTGAGCCAGACCTTAAGAAGACCTCTTTGTAAGCTAAGAATCAGAGAGGTAGCCGTGTTAGTCTGGAATAGCAGAGGAAACAAAATCTTGTGGCACCTTAAAGACTAACTATAAAGTTTTGAAGCATGAGCTTTCGTGGGCTAATACCCACTTCGTCGGATGCAAGCAGTGGAAATGTTTAGAGGCAGGTCTGGGAAAGTAGGTAAGAACCAGGTGGGAGGTGAAAAGGTTAGTCCAAATAAGCTGAACCAGTTTGTTATCTCCGATCAGGGAGTGTGGATTATTCTTCTAGCATTTGAATGGGGTGTGTGAACATGGAGAGAGGAGAAACAATGTCTGTAATGAGCCAGCCATTCTAGATCTTTGTTCAGTCCTAGAAGGTGTGTGCTGAATTTGCAAATGAATTGAAGTTCTGCAGTTTCCCTTTGTAGTCTGGTCTTGAAGTGTTTTTGCTGCAGGATGGTGACTTTTAAATCTGCTAATGTGTGTCCAGGCAGGTTGAAGTGTTCCCCTACAGGTTTGTGTATATTGCCATTCCTAATATCTGATTTGTGTGCATTTATCCTTTTTCGTAGGGACTGTCCAGTTTGGCCGATGTACATAGCAGAGGGACACTGGTGGCATATAATGGCATATATGACATTGGTTGATGTGCAGGTGAATGAACCAGTGATGGTATGATTGGTATGATGATTGTGGATAAATGCACACAAATCAGATATTAGGAATGGCAATATACACAAACCTGTAGGGGAACACTTCAACCTGCCTGGACACACATTAGCAGATTTAAAAGTCACCATCCTGCAGCAAAAACACTTCAAGACCAGACTACAAAGGGAAACTGCAGAACTTCAATTCATTTGCAAATTCAGCACACACCTTCTAGGACTGAACAAAGATCTAGAATGGCTGGCTCATTACAGACATTGTTTCTCCTCTCTCCATGTTCACACACCCCATTCAAATGCTAGAAGAATAATCCACACTCCCTGATCGGAGATAACAAACTGGTTCAGCTTATTTGGACTAACCTTTTCACCTCCCACCTGGTTCTTACCTACTTTCCCAGACCTGCCTCTAAACATTTCCACTGCTTGCATCCGACGAAGTGGGTATTAGCCCACGAAAGCTCATGCTTCAAAACTTTATAGTTAGTCTTTAAGGTGCCACAAGATTTTGTTTTCTTTGTAAGCTTTGTCTTTCCCATCAGAAGTTGGTGTAATAAATATATTAACCTCACCCACCTTGTCCCTTAGACATTTGATGTTTCCTATTGAATGTCTTCCACCATTATACATAGAAGCGAGCTACCTCACTGAGAGTGGATTTGAAATTGCTTACACGTGAACTGCGATTCCCAGTCTCTCAGGGTCTCTTGCTGTGTAGCGTTGAGATCAGACAGATCATCATATTCATCTTTCAGAGCCTCCTTATCCAGACAGAATGTGGCAAGACCTCTGGATGCATCCCTTCCAGCAAAAATTCCATATGGGCCCTCTTTAAAATAAAAAAATGTTGGGGTAATTATTACGTTGCTGTTTCATTGAGGACCATGTACCAAGAACCAAATGACATGCTGATCCCCTGACTTGAACCTTATGTAGAAATCCCCAAATAAGATTTGCATTGTAAAATTTGTCCTATTTTTGTAATATTGAGCCAGGTATTTTCCAGGACATACACACCCAACTCCTCCCCCCCTCCCCCCAAAACAAAACAAAACCAAGAAACATTACAAGAAAATAGAATCACTAAAGAAGATACTGAGCGTGTTGGGACATCAGCAAGAGGAGACAAGTGCTGGTGTGCGGAGGGCATGGAAAAAGGGAGCTCTGCACAAGATGACAAGAAGAAAATGGCTTTTTTGGAGCAAGCCTGAGACATACGGGTGGTACCTGTAAAGACAGCAAACAGGAGCCAGTTATGTGGGAAGAGGAAAGGAGGAAGGATTCAGAAGTCTGAGGAGATGGAGCGCAAGGCAAGGGTATCACATTCTGACAAATCCTCCTGGCTTAGAGAGTTGATGCATGAAAGAAGGAGGACCTGAAAGGTGATTAGTTGGCTTGAGATATGGAGGAGAATCTTAACATGACACTACTCAAAGGATAGAGATCAGGCTGGAAGCAGGTGCCCAGTAAAGATCAAATTTACACAAAATGCATGTAATGCACATTTCATAATGATCCGAAGGGACTGGGGTGTACATGTCTCAGTGGGTCAGAAGTATCTTATCAAGAGGGACAGCTAGTAAACTTCATTAATCATTAACTTATTTGCAATAGTAAGCAGAATGTGTTATCTGTACAGAAGTAACAGAGAATGTAGGCTAGTGCATGTTCCAAAAATACATTAATGCCTCCTAAGAGAGCTGAAACACCAAAATCTGATTACTTTAGTTTAAAGGCAGTGCCCACCTGCAAGGGGGGGGGGGGGAGGAAGAGGAGAAGCCTTTTCAAAGTTTCAATACATGGAATCACTTTCCTTTTCATACAGAGGCCCAATTTCATGACTACATTAATAAATTAGACATGGTACACAGCCTCTCATGTTCGGAGATGTAACTCATGAGCAGGTTTTGTTAAGCTCTATGCCAATAGAGAACCCCACCTCCAAGTCAATCGTGTATATTACCTGACTGTTCTACCGTGTTTCCCCGAAAATAAGACAGTGTCTTATATTAATTTTTGCTCCCAAAATTACATTACATTATATTACAGCGAGAGGCAAAACTGGAAGTACGTCTTATTTTCGGGGGATGTCTTACTTTCGGGGAAACAGGGTAGAACGTAAAACCCTACTCATCTTTACACCCACACCTATGGGTCATGGATCAGCTTTGCATGTGTTTGAACAGCACAAGCGGAGCTGTGATTTGGACTGGGAATAACTATCACAAATAACTATCACGAAGACTGCAGAGTAAGGCAGTGATTTGGGTTGTGTTCAATCAGGCCCTGAGAGTCGGGCGAGAGGCAGGGCTGGGCCTCTAAACTGCAGACAGAGCACAGACGGGCTCCTCCCCGCCAATTCAGTGCCCCCAGTATAATCCTCTCCACAGACTGGATCCGCCAGTTACACAGGGAAACAACAAACAAGCAGCAGATGGAGGGAGGAAGGGTTGGGGATCTCTTCTAGGGAGATGGGAACATACTGTGAAAGGCAGAGCACTGAACCAGATCCAAGGCCTCTCCCCCACACTGCTCCCCAGAGCCTCTCCTCACTCCCACAGCACCTCCACTGCACCCCCACACTACATCCCAGCACCTCCCATGTCCCTACTGTCCCCAGACCATTCCCATTGCACCCCAACAACTTCCCTCATCCCCACTGCACCCCAACTTGTCCTCACTGCACCCAGCCTCCTCCCCCACTAAACCCCAGCTTGTCCCTACTGCACCCAACACCTCCCCCTCTCCTCTCTCCCCACACTGCACCCCGGAACCCTCCCTTGTCCCCACTGCACCCCGGCTTATCCCAACTGCACCCAACACCCCCTCCCCCACAGCCTCTCCTCTCCCCCCCGCACTGCACCCCAACACCTCCCCCTTTCCTCTCTCCCCACACTGCACCCCAGCACCCTCCCTTGTCCCCACTGCACCCCAGCTTATCCCAACTGCACCCAGCACCCCCTCCCCCACAGCCTCTCCTCCCCCCCGCACTGCACCCCAACACCTCCCCCTCTCCTCTCTCCCTACACTTCACCCCAACACCTCCCTTGTCCCCACTGCACCCCAGCTTATCCCCACTGCACCCAGCACCCCCTCCCCCACAGCCTCTCCCCTCCCCCCGCACCCCAACACCTCTCCCTCTCCCCACACTGCACCCCAGCACCCTCCCTTGTCCCCACTGCACCCAGCACCCCCCAGCCTCTCCCCTCCCCCGCACTGCACCCCAACACCTCCCCCTCTCCCCACACTGCACCCCAGCACCCCCTCCCCCACAGCCTCTCCCCCCCACACTGCACCCCAACCCCTCCCCCTCTCCTCACATTGCACCCAGCACCCTCCCTTGTCCCCACTGCACCCAGCACCCCTCCCCCCAGCCTCTCCCCTCCCCCCGCACTGCACCCCAACCCCTCCCCCTCTCCTCTCTCCCCACACTGCACCTCAACCCCTCCCCCTCTCCTCTCTCCCCACACTGCACCCCAGCACCCCCTCCCCCACAGCCTCTCCCCTCTCCCCCCCCGCACTGCACCCCAACCCCTCCCCCCACACTGCACCCAGCACCCTTCCTTGTCCCCACTGCACCCAGCCCCCCCCCCCCCGCACCCCAACCCCTCCCTACCCACCGGGCCCGTAGAACTTCCTGGCGCGGCTCACGTCGAAGACTTTGCCGTTGATGGCCATGAGGATGCGCGGGTCCCGCTCCCCGTCGTAGGGCCGCAGCTGCGCCAGGGTGAAGTCGCGGCGCTTGAGCTTGGGCGGCGGCGGCGGCTCGGCGTCGTCGGGCTGGCGCGGGGGCCGCTCGCCCCGCAGGATCTGGTAGAGCAGGAAGAGGCAGAGGCCCAGCAGGCTCAGGTTGAGCGGCGAGCTCAGGATCTCCAGCAGGAGCCCGCCGCCCTCCGCCGCCGCCTCGTCCTCCTGCGCCATGGGCTCGGCTGGGGCCGCGGCGCGCCGGGCTGCCTCTGAGCGGCCGGCAGGGGCCGCCCCTCGCCGGGGAGGAGGGACTTGGGCCTTCCCGCCCAGGCGGGCCCGCCAGGCCTCCGAACCCAGCGAGCCTCATAACAGCCTGGCCTTGGCGCGCTCCTCTCGGCCGCCGGTCCCGATGTTACGGTCCTAGATGGACCCGTATCCTCCCCCACCCCAAATCTGGTCACCCCATGGCCAGGCTCAGGGCCCAGTGCAAACCCGGGCACGGAGCCGTGCTGGCTTCTTTGTGCCCCTTCCCCCCGGGGCTGCTTTAGGGGGATCAGATTTCCCGATTGTATAGGGACAGGCCTGCTATGTGGGGCTATTTCTTAAAAGGCTCCTGTTTACTCTCCCCTCCCCCCCCCCTGACTTTTCACACTTGCTATCTGGTCATTCTACCCTGTCATCACCTGTTTTCTCTCATGGTCTGGGCTGGTGAAGTTTTTGGGACAGGGACTGTCCTTCTATCTGGTGTCTGCACCGTGGGGCTCTAGGTGCTACTGCAATGTAAGTACTTACACCCAGAAAAACTATATTAAGGTTACAAAGACCAGCGCTCAGAGAATGCCAGACGTAAGGTTACAAAGTCCTGTGGCACCTTAAAGACTTAACTATAAAGTTTTGAAGCATGAGCTTTCGTGGGCTAATACCCACTTCGTGGCATCCGACGAAGTGGGTATTAGCCCACGAAAGCTTATGCTTCAAAACTTTATAGTTAGTCTTTAAGGTGCCACAGGACTTTGTTACCTCTGCTATTCCAGACTAACACGGCTACCTCTCTGATTCTAGACGTAAGGTTGTCATTGGGCTGCTCAGTAGTAAAGTTAAGCATACATGTAAGTGTTTGCAGGATCAGAGTTTACAATCTTTACTACCAGATGATTTTTATTCATTTATTTTTTTTCATTTTACTGTCCTTAATCAATCGATTATTTTCCTATATAGCTTCTTCAGTCCTCCCCCTCCTTCCTGCTTTTTCCACAATAGTCCTACCACTTGCAGAGGACAACAATCCCCTGAACCCATTCAAAATGTATCCCCCATATTATTTTAGTATCCACCAATAAAACATGAGGCACATCCCAAATTATATATATAGTTAATTAGGACATTTGCAATCAAAGGAACTTCCATATGTGAGGGTAGTTCAAAACATTGTGTTGCACTTTGCCATACACTAAAGTGTAATTATCTCCAATAACTGTACCAGACTTTTAAAAAGACGTCTTGTAAGTGCCCTGCCACAATACTATTCATGTCATATAATCTCTTAGACTGCATGCCTGATTGTTCAGGCATACAGTCCGACAGAGCAAGCAGACAACGATGAAGTGCAACAATTCTATCTAGAATTAAAAGCAGCAATGAGAAGCAAAGCGACTTACACAATCATGCAAGGGGATTTCAATGCAGTCATCAGAATGAAAGAAGGCGACGAGCTTTATATTGGAAAATTTGGCAGAGGAAATCGCAGTGAACGGGGCAATCGTTTGGCAATTTTTGCGGAGTGCAATCGTCTTCACGTTATGAACACTGTGTTCGAGAAGACAGAGGAGCGGCAATGGACATGGAGAAGTCCAGATGGGATGACCCTCAAGCAACTCAATTACGTACTGACGGACACGAAAAGGATTTTTTCAGATGTATCCGTCATAGGCGACTGCATTATATGCTCAGGCACAGACCACAGGTTGCTGAGATCTAAGCTGAGCATCTGCCTTGCAAAGGAAGAGCATATCAAAAGAGCTCAAAGATCTCCCCCAAAGCGGTTCTTCAACGCCCAAATTTTCGCCGAAAAGCTGTCCACAAGAAATCTAGAAAGAGATGCAGAAGAAGATATTGACAAGGATTATGAGGATCTCATTCAAAAGATCCAAGACACCGTTAAGGAGTCCAGTAAAACTGTGAAATCCGCTCAAAAAAACCATGTGAGCAGCCAAACTAATCAACTAATGGCGAAGCGAGCACAGCTCAAAGCTGATGGGAAAATCGATGATGTGTATAGGATGCTTTGCAAGCAAATCCGAGAGAAACTGCTAGAAGACTATGATGACTACAGGAGAAGGAAGTTGAGGGAAGCTGTTGAAAGTAAGAAAAGCCTGAAGGTGGCAGAACGCGACATCAGGCTCAAGCAACGCATCCCGGTCGCGTTCAAAGATGCTAACGGAACGAGAACAACTGACCGCAAACAAATGAATGCGATTTGTTCAGATTTTTACAAGTTGTACTCCTCTTCCATCAGCATTGACAGGAAACTGTCGAGTGTTAAGCGCGAACAAATCCCGGAAGTGATGTGGGAAGAAGTTCAGGCGGCGGCTGAGTGCATTAAGGACGGAAAATGCCCAGGTAGGGATGGAATAAGACCGGAACATCTTAAGGCAGGAGGCATTCATCTCTATCAAGCTCTTGCTAAATGTTTTAGTCAATATGTCGCGTCCAACAGAACTCCCGCAGCATGGAAGGTGTCTAAAACAATTTTGCTGCTGAAAAAGGGAGACCCGGAAGACCTTTCCAACTACAGACCGATCACCCTTCTCTCACAAGTCTACAAAGTCTTCACTCGCATCATTCTCAATCGGATAAAGAAAGATCTAGAGCTGCTAACAAGTAAAGAACAAGCTGGGTTCAGAACGGGCTTCTCGACTATCGACCAAATGCACACTGTGAAACAGCTGATGGAAAAATATAGGGAATATCGAATCCCGCTGTGTGTTGCTTTTGCGGATTACAAAAAGGCATTTGACTCTGTCGAGTTCGCAGCCGTTGTTAACGCATTGCATGATCATGCAATAAACCCGTCTTACGTTGATCTGCTATGCAAACTCAATAGTGACTGTGCCACAGAAATTCAGTTGTTCGACGAGCCATGTCACGTCCAGATCAGAAGAGGAGTGCGCCAAGGCGACACTATATAGTCAAAACTTTTTACAGCTGCATTGGAGTCGCTCTTCAATAAACTTGACTGGAATGGAGGCATAAATGTGGATGGAGAACACCTCACATACCTTCTGTTCGCGGATGATTGTGTTATCTTCGCCAGTGACACCGCTGAGCTGCAAATAAAGGTTCAACAACTGCAAGAGCGCTCACGTGAAGTGGGGCTGGAAATGAACGCATCGAAGACACAGTGGATGCGAAACGATCACTGCACAGAGGGACGGATACTCTTGAACGGTGAAGCGCTGGAAGAAGTAGATGCCTACATGTACCTCGGACACCTTCTAGCGAAGACCAACAAATTCAATGGAGAGTGCACAAGACGGAGAAAGGCAGCGTGGGGTAGTTTTAATCTAATTAAAACCTCGCTGTTGGACTCGAAGATTCCCATGCGATTGCGTAAAGAATTGTTTGACTCTACCGTTCTTCCAGCAATGACATACGGTTCGGAGTGCTGGAGTACCACACAGGCCGACGAAGACAAATTAGCAGTCACACAAAGAGCCATGGAACGCAGAATGCGTGGAATTTCCCTTCGAGACCACATTCCAAATGCAGTCATTCGACAATGAAGTGGAGTTAAGGATGTGATTCAGTCAATCTACGAAAATAAGCGCAGGTGGGCTGGTCACGTAGCACGACTCCAGGACAACAGATGGACCGTACGGCTAACAGAATGGATTCCGCGAGGACAATCGCGCCAACGCGGTCGTCCTCGACGACTTTGGGAGGATCCTATGGTCAAGATGTTTGGGCAGAGATGGCATCGACTTGCGCAAGATAGGCAAAGGTGGAGTGGTATCGATTTGCGTTCATGGCGGAATCAAGACGCCGTGCAACGAGGACAAGTCGGATCCAAGTAACCCAAGTAATAATCTCTTAGAAGGGGATCACTTCACAGGCTGAGGTTTATTTTGCTCTTACCAACGATGGGAAAGAGAAGCAGGAAAAGGGGTGATATTGGGCCTACACTACAGGCATTTTCTGGCTACTTTGCCAAAAATTAACACTAGATGGTGTTGTGAGCACACTAATGTTTGCTGCATAGTTCATGCTGTATTTTAGAACATCACTTTAGCCTTTAACCATAATGAATCCATTAGATTTCATAGATGCTCACAATGAGGGTTTCATCAGAGAGCACTGCAATATGATTGAGCAGCCAGCAAATTGTAATTGCCTTACAAAACAATATAAAATATCTGCTCATTCTATTTCAGATTGATTTGGTGAAGGGGAAAGGCACTTTGTATGAGTGCTTTTGTGCACACTGAAATACAGAAATGTGATCTTGCATACAGAATAACCACAGGTAAAGCACAGATTGTTTTATTAGAACCCATCATGAAGCTCCATAGCTAGTCTACTAGTAAGACTCAGACATTCTTTCTATACATGTATAAGGGTATAGTGCCTCCAGCTCCTACTTAACTCACTCAGAAGGAACACAAATGATGCAGAAGCTCTGATCTCACTCTTGCCAAGTCACTACTGCTTATGTAGGCCAAGAAAACAGGGTCTTTCCTAGTGTTGCAAAGCTTCAGTAGGTGGATTTATTACAGTGGTCCGGAGCAGCCTTCATATTGTGTTGTACTCGGTGGGTGAATTTTACCCCGGTACAGCAGGCCTATAGCGGGCCTGTGCAACACTTAAGTCATATTTAAGCACTATTTGGAAGACTTAAGTGGTGGATTATCCCTGTGTCGGCCATCTTCACAGGGATCCGTGTCATGCCATATTTGTGGACCCCTCCCAAATGTTTTATGTGCAGCAGCATCCTCTCTCTTTCGCTCTCTATTGAGCTACTAATTCAAATGAACTTGATGGTGAACTTTGTTTCTCAGTCTTCACCAGAGAGAAGGGACTGTGGTGGTGATACGTGCCAGAAAGAGCAAGCTCTCCCAAAGTGAAGAATATGACATACTGATGGCTATCAGGATGATGTGTCAGTACTGGTGACTGATTAATCAGAACATCTGCAGCCTAAGAAAGCTCCAGATGGAACTCATTACAGAATTCTGAAGAAGGTGTCAGAGATAGGGGGCAGACCTGTTAGTTGGAGTAGCTTGACAATGTGCTATTGAATTTCCTTTCAGATAAACATATTGGTGGAAGCTCGCTACTCACTCTGATTGTCAAACAGTTTTCTTGCTGCAGTTATCAGTCATGCTGCCAAGTCTGCTGCTTCTGAACTGGTCCTGCCAAATAGGTCCCTTTGTCCATCACCGTGACAGGAAAGCTGCTGAGCTAGTACCAACTACAATAAGGAGTTTTTTAGGGCCAGGTCAGTGACTTTTAGGTAAGCACTAGAGATCCAGATTTGAATTTCAGATATGGGCTCTTTCCCTTGGAGGCAGCAGATGCTAGAAGCATTCTGCAGGGAGGGAGGGAAAGGAATTCATAAAATCAATGTCTGTTTCCTAGACCCAGCATTCCCAGTATTCCGATGAGAACATTCACAGTGATGTTAGGGGAAGAGTAAATAAAATCCTTGCTCTTCTTATAAAGTAACTCCTGGGATTTGATTGGAGATAAGGTTTTCCTGAATGCGGAAAGTAATTGGAAAACTATGTGAAAGAAACTGAACTAGCACACACCTAGATAAGAGATTGTTGCAGCCGGTGTAAAATGCTAACAACTCAATTCCATTAGTGCTGTGTTGGGGGCAGGGAAGAGACTACACAATGCATTTAAATGTGTTATGGGTTGTAGTCTTTAGAAGGACCAATTCCTACTGATGTGAAAGTTATTTACTTGCTCCTAAAATCTCATAATGCAGTTGCTGTCTGTACTAGTGTCACTGTGCCCCCCACCCCCAAAGGGCATGCTATATCAGTGCTCTCCTTTTTGTGTGTGCCAAAAGTGAAATCTCTGCAAGCTGTGTAGAAACTTTATAAAGACATCATAATAGAGCCTCAACTGTATGTATACCCCAAATGTATACCCCAAATTAAAAAACAGTAAGAGAACAGTAAGAGCCACCATTGCTAAACAACAAAGTAAAAGAAGCATGAGAGGCAAAAAGGCATCCTTTAAGAAGTTGAAGTTAAATCCTAGTGAGGAAAATAGAAAGGAGCATAAACACTGACAAATTAAGTGTAGATACAATTAGGAAGGCCAAAAAAATAATAAAACAAATTTAGTAACAGTTAGCCAAAGACTCAAAAAGTAATAGCATTTTTTTTTTAATTACACCAGAAGCAGGAAGCCTGCTAAACAGCCAGTGAGGCAACTGGACGATCAAGGAGCTAAAGGAACACTCAAGGATGATAAGGCCATTGCAGATAAACTAAATTAATTCTTTGCATCGGTCTTTGTGGCTGAGGATGTGAGGGAGATTCCCAAACCGGAGCCATTCTTTTTAGGTGATATATTTGAGGAACTGTCCCAGATTGAGGTATCATTAGAAGAGGTTTTGTAACAAATTGATAAATTAAACAGCAATAAGTCACCAAGCCCAGATGGTATTCGCCCAAGAGTTCTGAAGGAACTCAAACATGAAATTGCAGAATTACTAACTGTAGTCTGTAACCTATCATTTAAATGAGCTTCTGAACCAGATGACTGGAAGATAGCCAATGTGATGCCAATTTTTAAAAAGAGCTCCAGAGGTGATCCCAGCAATTACAGGCCTGTAAGCCTGATTTCAGTAGCGAGCAAACTGGTTGAAACTATAATAAAGAACAATATTGTTAGACATCTAGATGAACATAATTTGTTGAGGAACAGTCAACATGGTTTTAGTACAGAGAAATCCAGGTATCACCATAGGGAAGACAGAATGATGGCCAAGCTGAAAGCCAGAAGGAGAAGGCAGCGGTGGAGCCGGAGGGCAAAAGCAACGGCAGAAAGAGACATGTGGAAGGCATATTTTTCACTCTAGTCTCCTAAATTATCTGAATGTCTAGTTCAACTAAATAAAAACCAGTTTTGATTTGACACATTTCTAGGTGCAAGCCAAATTCTTGTCTCATTCCACAAGTGGTTCCTTTTATCATCAGCTTTCTGATTTTATCCATCATTTTAAGACAGGTAACTCATGTTTGGTTTTGACACAAGGTTAAACTGCTAAGTAGTGGTCTGGGAGTTAGTTTTCAATGCACATCAAGAGAAGAATCTGTTACTCTCCCATTTCAATTCACTTACAGCTGCTCTAGTCAAGGCACATTCTCACAGGGAAATTCTTTCAGATCCTTAAGGCCATCATCATTCATTTCTGGTGGGCTGCATGAGAAATGCTACAGAAGTTATAAATATGTTGTAGAAGAAGCCTTCCTCCATCCCCCAAATCCTCAGTACTGCAAAATATACGAAGCTTATAATAATTAAAAAAGGCAGCCAGCTTTAATAGTTACCAGAGTAGTTTGGAGGATGTGGCAGGTGGTGGACAGTTGGAGAATGAGACCAAACAAATAAAAAAGAAGCTACCACCAGCTAACCACTAAACATAACATCATAACTTTGTCAGGTGGGAAAAACATTTGTTCCTACTGAATACTTACTGGCCAGGTTTTGTTCTTCAAGCAACCAGTATTGGTCCTGGAGTCTCTGCCCCATCCTCACCACAGACTAGAGCAGCCTGGGAGCTGCTCTAAATTGCCAGCTGGAATAGCCATGGTGAATATGTTCTAGCTGCTCCCCACCAGCATTGATATGCATCCTAGGGTATGTCTTCACTACAGCAGTAGTTCGATTTCCTTTATGTCGATGTTGTGAACGCGACGGTATACAGTCGATGTTGTGTGTCTTCACAGGCACAGCTACGCACAGTACGTCGACAGTGTCTGTCCGCAAAACTTTTGCAAGCGTCGACATGACGAGCGTTGCACTCTGGGTACCTATCCCACAGTTCCCTGATCCCCCAGCAGGCACCATTTCGAGTGCTGCACTATGGGTAGGCATTTCCAAATTTCGCGCCCTTTTTCCGCGCCGCCCACCCCCATTCCGAGCGGTGCACTGTAGGTAGGCATCCCATAATTCGCGCCCTTTCTCCGCCGTGCTAACGCCATAGCATTGCAAGCATGGAGCCCGCTGACACCACGGCTGCAGTAATGGCTGTTGTGAGGACCTCAATCACGGTTGCAGAGTTCCTGCTGCACCGTCTGCAGAGGAGGAATGCGATCCGGGGAGAACTGCGCTTTCCGGAACCCGACGACAGTGAGGAGGAGATGGACAAGGACAGCGGGGACGACAGGGACACTGCCGTGCACAGCGGGGACGACAGGGACACTGACGTGCACAGCGGGGACGACATGGACACTGCCGTTTTTGCAAGTAGGGCGACTGACAATCTGTCAAGAATGGTGGTAATGGGGCAGGCTCATGCCATCGAACGCCAATTCTGGGCCTGGGAAACAAGCACGGACTGGTGGGACCGCATAGTGCTGCAGGTCTGGGATGACTCCCAGTGGCTCAGAAACTTCCGCATGCGAAAGGGCACCTTCATGGAACTTTGTGACTTGCTGTTCCCGGCCCTCCGGCGCAGGAATACCAAAATGAGAGCGGCCCTTACAGTGGAGAAGCGAGTGGCGATAGCCCTCTGGAAGCTTGCAACGCCAGACAGCTACCGGTCAGTGGCGAATCAGTTTGGGGTGGGTAGGTCTACAGTGGGCTTTGCTGTGATGCAAGTAAGCAGGGCAATCGTCGAGCGGCTGCTACACCGGGTTATAAACCTCGGAAACCTGCAAGCCACAATAGATGGCTTTGCCGCCATGGGATTCCCTAACTGTGGTGGGGCTATAGATGGGACTCATATCCCTATCCTGGCACCGGACCACGAGGCCGCTGAGTACAGAAACCGGAAGGGATATTACTCAATGGTCATGCAAGCAGTGGTTGACCACAAGGGACGTTTCACCGACCTGTACGTGGGGTGGCCGGGAAAGCTTCATGACGCTCGAGTGTTCAGGAACTCTAGGGTTTTTAGACAGCTGCAGCAAGGCACTTTCTTCCCCGACCAGAAAATTTCTGTGTGGGGGTGTCGAAATGCCGATCGTGATCATTGGGGACCCAGCCTACCCCCTAATGCCCTGGCTTATGAAGCCCTACACAGGAGCCCTGGACAGGGGTCAGGAGCTGTTCAACTACAGGCTGAGCAAGTGCAGAATGGCCGTGGAGTGTGCATTTGGCCGCTTGAAGGGGAGATGGCGTTCCTTACTCATTCGCTCAGACATCCGCGAGAGAAATATCCCCATTGTTATAGCTGCTTGCTCTGTGCTCCACAATATCTGTGAGAGCAAGGGGGAAACGTTTATGGCGGGCTGGGAGGCAGAGGCAAATTTACTTTCTGCTACTTATGAGCAGCCACACAGCAGGGAAAGTAGAAGAGCCCACCGTGAGGCCCTGCGCCTCAGGGACGCCTTGAAAGACAGTTTTATGAGTGGCCGAGATGGCGTTTGAGAATCTGCTCCCTTGCTGTGCTCTAAGTCTGCTGCCCTTGAACCCTCTTTGCCTCCCCCCTCCCCATGCTTTCCCTCCCCCCTCCCCCCTCCCCATGCTTTTCCTCCCCCATCCCCATGCTTGCAGAGGAAATAAAATCACTGTTTGAAAAATCATGGTTCCTTTATTGGTTAATCGGAAATACAAATACAGGGGATCACTGTCCTGGTATCCTGGAGGGAAACCGGCAGTCGCAGTGGGGGAGGAGCGGGCAAAGGAGGGGGTGGGTGGGAAGGGGGGAGAGGAGGGGTGGGCAAGACACAGCAGCTTTTAAAAGTTTTCCGAGAACGTCAGCCTGCTGCTGCTGCTGCTTCTGCTGGCTTGTGGGGTAGAGTGGAGCGGCCCACGGAGCTTGCCCCCCCGTGTTCTCACCCCGCGTCTGGGTGGGGAATCTGGGAGTTGGGGAGGGGGGGAGGTGGTTACACAGGGGCTGCAGAGGTGGTCTTTGGTCATGCTGCAGCTCCACCAGAGATCGCAGCATGTCGCTCTGGTCCTCCATTATGCGGAGGAAAGCATCCATGCGTCTTTCCTCACGCTGTTCCCTCTGTTCTGCAGCGGCTTCCCTCTTTTCTGCAGCGGCTCTCCTTTCCTCTCTCTCTCGATTCCTTTCCTCTCTCTCTCGATTCCTTTCCTCTCTCTCTCGTTCCCTTGCCTGTATCATTCTTTCCCTCCAGTCCGTCTGGCGGGCTGCCTCAGCGCACGAGTTCTCCACGAGTTCAGTGAACATCTCATCGCGCGTTCGCGTTTTCTTTTTACGCTTTCTTTTCTGCGGTGCAGGGCGGGAGGAGGAGGCCGGGGGATTGTGAGATACTTGTTGTTCATCTGTGGGCGAGTGTGGGAAAATAAAGTTTGAAAGTTATGAGACAGATACATTCAAGGTTAGGAGGCAGATGCAGTCTCGGACGGTACACAATGGGAGTACTATGCCATTTGCAAACTCAGTATTCAGAGGCCTGATATGATTTCTGTACAAGGTCATGTTCTACACCTAAAAGCTCACAGAAAAGTCAGAGCATCTCAGACACATATGCGTGCCTCAGCCCAAGACGGCTTCTGAAATCACTGTGCAGCCGGCCATGGTAAGTTAAAAGTGGCGCCTGCATACTGTAGAGCAACCCCGCCCCCTTCCCCCCACCGCGTGGCTGGCTCTCACTGAAACCGCAAACTGCAAAGCAAATGCCAAAAAACTCTTGCTGAGGGCTAAGGTCTTTTTGGGGCTCTTCAGACCACGTGCAGACTGCTCAGATTCCCTGCTAGCTACCGCTACGGGCTGGGGGGTGGGGGGTGGGGTGCGCGTTGGATCTGAAGCAGAGGAAACCGCGTGCAGACTGCTCAGATTCCCTGCTAGCTACCGCTACGGGCTGGGGGGGTGGGGGCGGTCAGCGTTCTGGGGGGGGAGGGGCGGTTGGTCGGTCCTCAGCAGAAAAGAGTACTTTGCAGCTGGGACTCTTTTTATCTCCCTACTAATTGCAGTCCGTATCTCAAACAGGCAACCCTGAATGACATCACTTTGCTGAGAATTTCTCGGAGAGATAGGGAGAGCATGCTCCTTGAGTCCATGCAAAGTCCTGGTCCATACGCCGCAATGCTAGCCTGCTCAATGATACCAGACAACTTACTACTTTCGTGGCGTGGGTTGGTGTCCTATCATGGGGGACCACATAAGGCGGCTCTCCCCAGAAATCTGCTGCGCTGGATTCATCGCTACCTCCTGGATAGCTTCCTTGAAATGTCCGCGGAGGACTTCTGGTCAATCCCGGAGTATATTGACAAACTCTTTGAGTAGAAATTGACCAGCAATGAAAGCACGCTAAGTCCTTAGGGCAAGTTACTCATTAATAAATGCTTCCTTTACAAAATCACGCGTCATGTAATCACTTAAAAAAGAAACACTTACCCCCCTGGGAGGCTTGGGAGGGTACTGGGTCCAGGGTGACAAACAGCTCCTGGCTCTCTGGGTACACGGGTTCTCCGCTGGGCTCCTGCTGCTCCGTGAGATTTTCCTCTTCATGCTCGTCCTCCTCGGAATCAGTCTCCTCCCTGACGATGATCCCATCGGTAGAGTCCACGCACACCGGCGCGATGGTGGTGGGGGCGCCCCCCATTATCGCATTTAGTTCATTGTAGAACCTGCATGTCCGTGGCGCGCCCCCTGATCGTCCGTTTGCCTCCTTGGCTTTCTGGAACGATTGCCGCAGCTCCTTAATTTTCACGCGGCACTGTGTGGTGTCCCTGTTGTGGCCCCTTTCTAGCATAGCCTTGGAGACCCTTCCATAGGTGTTGGCATTCTGTTTGTTGTTTCGTAGTTCCAACATCACGGATTCCTCTCCCCAGATAGCGATGAGATCCAGCACCTCACGAGTGGACCATGCTGGAGCTCTTCTCCTCTGGCTGGTCTCCAGGGTAGATGAGCTCTGCATGGAGTCTTGTGATGCTGAGCTCTGCATGGCGGATAGTGCTGCTGATAGCTCTGAATGGCGACTGGGCAGTTCAGGTGAGCTGGTCACGCTGACCAAACAGGAAATGGCATTCAAATGTTCCCGGGTCTTATCTACCTGGCCAGAGCAGCGAGTTCAGAGTGCAGTGCAGAGCGGTCACAGTGGAGCAGTAGCGAGGCAGTCCAGAGCGGTCAGAATGGAGCATTGTGGGACAGCCTCTGGAGGCTATTAATGTCGGGTTCCGTCTTCACTAGTCCACGGTCGAGCTTGGAATGTCGAGATTAGCCTTATGTCACTGGTTAGGCTGGAGTGCCAAGATCGATCTTTAAGGCCCTTTACATCGACGTTAAGGGCATGTATGTGAAGACAGGTACACGTTTAATTCGACCTAACGTTGTTAACATCGATTTAAAGTGGTAGTGAAGACATGCCCCTATACAAAGATCCCTGGGAAGGAGGCATAGAAGCAGCTATGCTAGCACTATACCTGCTGGGGAATCCACCTCCTTTTGTGCTGCCCGAGAGGGGCAGATGGAACAGAGACCCTGCAATATTCAGAGGTATTAATTATACTTTAAAATGTTTTTGGAGCAACCTATTTCCTTTTCCAGTGCTTTGGTTTTGCTTTATTGTAGGGGCACTGTATCTTGGGAACTCCTTGTTCAGCTGACCTCAAATACACTCGATTTTAGCCAAAAGGCCTACTAATAACTCTACCCTGAACCCAACAAGGCACAGCAATTCTCAAAACAGTGAGAGCTTATCTTCATATACAGTGATACAACAGTGCAGCTGTAGCACATTAGTGAAGACGCTCCTACGCTGATGGAAGAGCTTCTCTTGTCACATGGGCATAGTTAATACACCTCCCTGAGGCAGAAACTATGTCGAGGCAAGATGCCCTCCGCTTGACACAACACAACTCTACATGGGGAGTTAGGTCAATATAACTACATAGTTTGGGGGCTGGATTCTTCACATCCCTGCATAATGTTGTGATACCAACATAGGTCTGTAGTGTAGACTTGCCCTGACTATATATTTGGATTTTAGAACAGTTAGAAAAAACAGCTGTTAAAAAGTAAGCTCTTCTCAAACTTAGTAATAATAGTACTACCACAGCCACTACAGTAACAGATTAAACCAAATTAAAACAAATCAACCCTCTGGAAAGTCTAGCCTGAAAAAGGGAGAAAATAGGCTCATGTCACACTAGAATCAAAATTTACAAGAGGGCCTAAAAAGCACAGATGCAGTTGATGTGGCCAAGTTATTCCATATAAAAGCACTTGTGGGTTCAGGCCTTTAATTTCAAATTCCTTGCGAGAGTTCTTCAAAATAGCTATTGTACCACATGTTGAAACAGTACATATAAGAATCAAGATCTCAAGTTTATATTATCGCAAGGACACACATGCTCTGGTGAGGTGACAAACACAGAAAAAGTTATTAAAAAACAGAGGTTATTGCACATTTGCAAAGTAAAGAATCCAAAAAGAACCTTTGCTTAAGGACCCAAGGAATACTGAGTTCCATGGAGTGTGTAGGGCTTTTGGATAGGTTTTTAAAATCAAGTTTCTGGGCAAGCATGACAGATCCCATGGCACTATTGGTCAGAGGGCTTTTCCTTGTGTTCTTAGCAAAAACTGCACACACCCACACCCTGCTGCTGTACACTATTTTTGTGCTCCAGGGTCCACCAATTTGCTAACTACCACCCCAGAAGTGGCTGCATTTCAATTGCAGATGTCTATATATATCTAAATACATGGGAAACATTCTGGATGACATGAACTTATTCCATGCCTCCAAAGAGCTCACCTCCTCTTAAGGCGTGTTCTTCCATTTGCGGAGCCTAATCAACACACATCTGGCTGCAAGTCCCACTCAAAACAAGCACACCTGTATGACCCAGCTCTCAGTGGTACCTGGGGGTGGGATTCCTGTTCACTTTTCTCACCTCATTGGCGGTTTGGCAGGGGAGTCAGGTTTCAGTGGTCAGATCAGTGGCCTGGGAATCAGGACTCCTGGATTTTTAGCCCCTCCCCATGGCTCATGGTGTCCCCCTCTGGGCTCCAGTGGTGAAAGGGGGGAAATAATAAATACCCCTGGGGGGGATCCGGAGCCCCTGCCCAGGGGCTGTTGCTGGGGAGAAGGGGAGGATTCAGAGCCAGCAGGGAGCGGAAGGAAGCCAGGGGTGGAGCGCAGGGCTGCAGGCAAAGGCGGGGAGCGGACGGAATCGGGCCTCTCAGAACTTGACTCCAGCGGAGCTGGGAGCCCCCTTGGGGAAGCGCCCGGCCCTGCACATGGGCCTGTGCGGGGATCTTCCCGGCAGCCGTCCGCTCCCCAGACGCTGCCCCGCCCGCTAGGCTGGGGAGGCCACTGGGCGGCGACTGGCCGCTCCGGCGGCGCCGAGCGGAGCGCACGGAGCCCCGGCCAAGGGAAGCGCAGGAGGCGCCCGGAGTCCCCGCCGGTGAGCAGGGGCTGCGGGTCCCAGCGGGCGCGGGCAGCGAAGCCGGGCTCCCCCGGGGGGCGCTCACCGGCTGGGGTAGGGACTGGGGGACCGTGCCCCAGCGTGCGCTCTGCCCCCGGCTTCGGGGCTGGCGGAGAGCCGGGTGGAGACCCAGCGCGGAGGCGGGCGCCTCGGAGTCTGTGCCGGCTTCAGGTCAGGTCTTGGGGGGGCCCCCTCGCCAGGCCAGAGGGGAGGAGCCCGGCGCGTGTGCAGCCCCCGGGTGGGGGTCTGGGGGGCATAGGGGGGGTCCCCAGCTCGGAGGCAGGCGCTGGGGTGAGCCTGTGAGGCGCACGGTGGAGACTCCGTTGCCAGCCGGGTCGCTGGTTCTTTCCTCAGCCCGGTGCCTTTTGTATTTAATCTCCGCTGCCAGGGTCAAGGCAGCCGGGGCTGCCACTGCTCCGGATGTCAAAAGGCGCCGTGTGTCTATTTTAAGTGTCTAGGGAGGCGGGGAGATTAAACCTGGAGGCGACTGACCCCGAAGGGCTCGGTACCATCCGCCCTCTGCCTAGCAGAGCTCAGCGCGTGTGCACGCCACGGCCCCTCTCCGCGGGATACTCCTCCTTTGAAAGCCCCATTTGCCTGAGGCAAGAAACATCCCTAGCCCCCTAAAACCCACGGGACGGGCTCCGCAAATCTGTTCAGTCACGAGCTGCCCCCAGAGGACAACAAACCTAAAAACTCAAACCAAAGGAGCAGAGAACAATGGAGAAAAAAGTTCCTAATATTCTAGCAGAATAGCTCTCATTTCCCACTCTAGCCCTCCTGGTCCCATATACTTGGGAAGAGCTATATGGCTGTCTTTATTACCCCCTAGTGCTTTAGTTTATCTCCCAACAAGCTCTGTGTAGACAGGATCTAGGCCTTCTAGGTTTTCAAATGTGGATGTCTAGGTGCCCTGTGTGTGTCAGACTGCATAATACTAGGTCAAGAAGTTATTCCCCACCCCACTCCAAACCCCAGTACTATGTGGACATAAACGTCTCCTATTCATTTTCAGCCCCCAGATGTCTATGCAAAGTTTAGTACAGTTCTAGCTAGCCACTGTTAAGTTGTCTGTAGGCTACATCCTTGCACACATTTATGCATGTGCTTAATTTTACATAGGCAAGTAGTCAACTGAAGTCAATGGAATTACTCATATGTGTTGTTACTTTCAGACAGAAGTGTGCAGAATTGAGGCCAGAGTTTTGGATCTTCTGTTAAGCCTGTTCTACTAAAAGGTTACTTTGTTAATTTGTACCACAGAACACTAATGTTTAAATGCGCTGAAGTAAAATAAATAATTCACATTAAATGACATTTTATCAAATAAACAAAGTACATCTTACGATGGACTATCCTTAGTTATATTCATTGCTCATGTACTGTATTTGTTAGTAACTTCCTGTCATTCGTGTGAATTACTGAGGTTCTATCCTATGTAAAACTGGTACCATCGTTCTCAGAATACTGTTTCATGTGTCTTTGAGTCAGCTCTTTGTAGCTTATGCCCTAAACCAATGTTTAACTTATGTTAGCCCAGAAGAGCCAACATGCTTACTGGTAAATGAGCTGGATTTTATTCTGCCTCATGCATCATCCATGATATTGTCCATTAAATCCCAGTTGTGTAATCTTAAATACTGTGCTATAGTAAACTGAAGGAACCCAACTTTCAGATCTCAGGATGGGTTTGCCACACGGACATTAAGAAAAATCCTGTCATCTTGTAATCTGTAATCACAGATGCTATGGAACCACATCTAATGTGTCATTCGCTCGATCATCACTTTTCTGACGAGATCCCCAGTTTGAGTTTGCTCCTTGCTAACCATCTATCTTGTGAGTTAGTCCTTATTCACATAAATAGTTTTATTGATTTCACTTGGGAATGCTTGTGTGAATAAGAATTCTAAGGAGCATGCTCTAAACGTGCAGTATGTACGTATACCTGGGTAGCAAGGTGCACACAGATCTTCTTCAGTATAGCCCTACTTCCCCCAACAAATCATCCCTTCTATGTAATCCTGTGTAGTCACACCATTTTCCTTAAAGATAGGCCTTAAAGGAATGCAAGATCCCTGACAGCCATTCTGATGAGTCCCAATGTTGCTTAGGTCCTGATCCTGTAAAGACCAGGGTGTGGGTGAACTCCTATATACCCATGGGAAGTGGCATGAAGACTATGAAGCTCTGCATTAGCTCATTGTAGAACTGGGGCCTTCTTAGTTTTAAGGTGGTACACAGCTTTGGAGTGTGGGAGGGAGGAAACTCATTTACATGAACTGTTCCCCCTGGGCAGCCCTGCAGTTCCCTGCTGGGGCTTTGGTTGCTTTCTTTTTGATCTTTGATATCTGCCTGTGAAGGCCCTTGGCATGTGAAGCTTCTATAGTTTGTATGCCTAAGCAGCAGGCTCTGCTAGGGTGGCTTTTAAGTAATGCTATTAAAATTGCTTTTCTGATATTTGTATTGCCAGCTTCAGGTACTCATGATTTCCACTCTCTCCACTGCAGCAGCCCCCTTTCCCCCAAAAGCAAGTAATAATATATTATTATATTTATTATACCGTGTTATATTATAGGAAATGTGAATATATAGGTGCTATACAATGAAAAACAATGGTCACACATGACTGAAACCACTTTCTGTGAGTGGGTGTTTGTCAGCAAGATGCTGTTTGATTTTTTTTTTTTTTTTTTGCATAACACTCTTGGGACTATTGTTGAACCAGCTACCTTACTTTGTGCTTGATCCTGAAAGGTGCAGAGTACATGAGTAGTTCCATTGATTTCAATGAAATTGCTCATATGCCTAAAGGGAAGTAAATTTTCAGTGCTGTGCAACATCAGGTCAGAGTCCTCAGCTCTTTGCAAGATTGAGCCCCTAAATATTTGATCAAAAAGACCACATCCTGGGTACGAAGTTAAATCCCTGGTGTAGGATTTGAACCCATAAGTCTTTAGCCCAACAGTGAAAAGAGTCCAAATCTGTTAAATACTGAGTCCCCGCAATTCTTATTTATTTAGGTGGGAGTTGCTCAGCACCTCCTTAATATATATGCATAAGATAAATGTATATAAAATGCATATATATTAACAGTACAGTTCTGCTCGTACTCTGGTTTTCACTATGTAACTGAACTGCACGTAATCAGATGCTCCAGGAGCAGAGACTACATATCTTCATGTGTTTATTACTATACCAATTGAAAATGAGATATTTTTCTCCACTGTTGTTTGCATGAGTTTTCATTCTAATGCTCAGAGAAATTTTCTTAAAAGCAGATGTCTAAGATTCCTAGATGCCCAGTGCAGATTTGATTACACAAACATTACTTGTAATTTGGGACCTATAATACAGTCCTTTTAGCCATTTCCACATATTGTGCAATCAATATCTACCCTTCCCTGTCTCTCTGGGATCCAGTGGTCATGATAAATTAATTTTGCTGTCTTAGTGTAAGCCTCAGGACGTCAGAAGATTTACTACTGCTAGTGAAAACATTACCACAGTCTTCAGTTTCAAAATTAATGTTTGTCTGTTCTCCAAATTTGTCTTAATTTATTAGTTGCTGCATTTGTTATAGAAAGGCTGTTCAGCCTTTTCATTTACCAGGAAGAGAGTGAGGGAAATGGGGAGAAAAGAAATGAAGAATGATCCTGCATTCAGAACCCTTCTTGATTGATACAAGAAAAGTCCATTTATTTGGAATATTTCACAATTAGATGATGCTGACAAATGAAAATGTCAAGATCATGAATAACTGTTGAGGAAAGGGTTAGAATGTTATTGAATTCTGAACAATTGAGAAAATGAAGATGCACTGAACAATATTTGTCTGGTTCAAAATACATGATTATTCTGGGTAGTTTCTATGGGAGAAAGTCTAATATGTTTGGTACTAACAAATAAACATTCTTGCATCTTTAATCAATACTGCCTAATCTTTTCTGTAATTCCTCTAAGCCTTCTGGTCAGGATTTTTCATCCGTATTGCTGAATCATTTTAAAATGGTTTTAAAATGAAACTAAAGAAAATGAACAGTGAGCCCACTAGCGCGTTTTTCTGAGGATTTTCATTAATCTTTGGCTTTATACTACAGCCTGTGTTTATCATGTGGCTGGTTTCAAAATCTTTAGTTATATAATATGAACATCAAGCTGTGTAATGACAAATCAAGCACAGGACACATAGCAGTGTGACTAGGGTCCACATTATCTGTCCTATTATGCACATTCGGACACCACTGTTATCCTGAATCATGCGTTCACACACTCGTTAAATCTGAAATAATTTTCAAAAGCAATGCCAATGACACAAGCATAGACCTAATTTGAAACTGATCAGTGACTTCAAAAGTAATTAGAACAATTTGCATAAGGATTTGTTACTCCCCATCTGTTTTAACTGGAAAGCAGTTTTTCCAATAAGACTCTAAAAGTTACTATGTCTTATTTAAGACCAATCCACAGTGCAATTTAAACAGAGACAGATAAGTTTGTCTTGATCTGGGAGGGTTTACACCACACCTTTTGCTGATAACTTGTACATGCAATAGAATGAGTGTTGCGGTTTATAACTGGAAAATACCTCCTCAGATAGCTGCAGATGAGATCTGTAATTAACACCAATAGCAGGAACCATTTAAAACAATATTACTCAGTGTTGCCAATGCCTACAATGTATTCCCATGTCTCACGATAATTGGTGTTTTTCTTAAAGCCTCAGCTCTTGGAGTCAGGGGATTATGTGACAAAACTTTCATTTAAAAACAAAAATATCCATGTTTCTAACTTTGTGGAGAAAGACTTGAAAATGTGAACTGAATCTACCCTCCCAAAGGCTCAGAAACTAGAAGACAGATACCACCCCCATATAATTTTTTTGGTTTAAAAATCATGATTTTTTTAATCTCATAATTTCATTGAAGCCTGATTCATGATTTTTAAAGGTTTAGGGTTGGGCAGTAGTGCTCCCTAGTGCTTTGAGAATGCACAGTAATGTGGAGCTAATTTCACAGCCTCTTTATAAGAAGCTCCTTAACCCTTCAAAAGCAAAATGGAAGCTAATGCAGGTGGGTTTATTTTTCTGATGGCTTTGACCCCAGTCCCACAACTGACCTCATCTGGGCTATTTACGATTGAGTTATACAATCAGCACTGCTCTCACAAAGCCATTTTCTGTAACTACCAGATTTGCATATCTGTCTCTTTTAATTATTTTTCTCTATTGCAATACCGTATATATCTCATTTGAGTTTAATTCAAATTTACTAATAAATGGAGGCTACCATAATTCGTAGAAGTGACAAAGAGTCCTGTGGCACCTTAAAAACTAACAAAAGTATTGACGCATAAGCTTTCGTGGGCTAGTACCCACTTCATCGGGTACTAGCCCAAGAAAGCTTATGTTTCAATACTTTTGTTAGTCTTTAAGGTGCCACAGGACTCTGTCGCTTCTGCAGACCCAGACTAACACGGCTACCTCTCTGATTCTTGACATAATTCGTAGGAGTTGGTTGGATAGTATTGCTTATGTTTGCTGGAAAAGATGACCTAGCATTGGTTGAAAGTGGACCATGTCCATAAACTCAGTTTTTCCACTGCAGTTGGCATAAGAATGTCCTGATGTTCCATTTATTTATATGACACCTGCTAGCAGTGAAGGGTTAATCCCATTCACTAACTCTGCTGTCATTTATTTTACCACTTTGTGCTGTATTGCATGACAAGGTTGCTTCTAAAAGATTTTCGGCTTCCCCAAGAGAGTTAGATGCAGCCCCTTCCGTGTAAGCAGGGAGCTTTGTCTAGTGTTACAGCAGGCATAGGGCGAGGAGTCAAGCAATCTGGTCTCTTTTTCCCAGCCCTGCTGCTGACTTGCTGTGTGACTTGAAGCAAATCACATAGGACCTGCTACTTTTTCCAATGACGTCTGCCAGGTACTGATTGTACCAGAGATGGACTCCCCACAGAGCTTCTATTCCAGAGAGATGCATGAGACGGTCACTGAAAGATCCTTTAATGCGCTGCTTAGGTATGGCTGATCTAGTCTCAGATAAGGTAAATTACACACAGCACCAGGTAGCGGCTGAACAGTATCATACAGGTTAGCATTTAATTACAACGTCAGTGGGAGTTTTACCTCTGAGACTCAGGACTAGAGCTGAGCGAAGAATGATTTTTCAATTTGGTAGCCAAACTGAACTGAGGGAAAGCTAGTTGTCGGTCTACCAGAAATGGAATATTTTTGTCTTTTCTCACTGAAATATAAAAACAGAAAAAAATTGTTTCCATCTCAAACATTTTTAGTTCTGTCCAAAATGAAGACATTTTGTTTGGCTGAAAAGATATTTTGAGGTTAGTTTAGTTTGCAGTGTTTGTTGTGGTTGTTGCTATTTTTAAATAAATCTAGTCAAATTTTCTAACGGAACTCTGCAATTTGAAAAGAAAGTTGAAATGTTTCGTTTAGAAAAGGCTGAATTCAAGTGTTTTGACTTCTTAAAAATAATTCATTGTTTTCAGTGAATAAACCATCTGTTTGGAAAGCTTTGCCCAACTTAGAATACCCATCCGTAAGCCCAGGGGCACCGCCACTGCCTGAGAGACTTAAGGAGGACATGTTTTCCCACCCCTGTTTTTACTAAGCCCTTTGACCTTCTCAAAGTAGTGGCAGGTGTTAGGTATTCCCAAGTCAGATCCTACCCCATTCCCACATCTCATCTTTTTTGGGGTGGATATAGGGTTCCCTACCTCACAGGGAGGAGGGCCTCAGTGTCGTTATAGCTGTGTTGGTCCCAGGATATTAGAGGGAGAAGGTGGGTGAGGTAATATCTTTTACTGGCCCACCTTCTGTTGGTGAAAGAGACAAGCTTTCAAGCTACACAGCGCTCCTCTTCTGAGTGGTTGTGTCACTTCCTTAGCGTTTGTGAATGCTCTGAGACTCCTTTTAAAGGAGCTTTAGCAGTGCAAAGTTAGGAATATAATTATCCAGGAACATATACCAAACTGGGGAGTTGGCTTGGAATGGTGCTTTCTTGAGTTCATTTTTGGCTCTTTAGCTATATGTTCAAGTCTGGCATGAAATGATTTAACAGGTTAGGACACCACATTGGAGGCTTTGGATTTGTCTAGCTTTTCCTTCAAATCTCAGTTTTTTAAAAAAAGAGATGGAACCATGATATACAGAGAGTGGGATATGAAAAACTTCCTGTCCATTAGGTCAGTGGTTCTTAACATGTACCTGGGGGCGTACGCTACGATCTTCCGGGGGTACATCAACTCATCTAGCTATGTATTAATTTTACCACAGGCTACATAAAATGTGCTAGCAAAGTCAGTACAAACTAATGACTTGTTTATACTGCTCTATAGATGATATACACTGAAATGTAAGTACAATATGTACATTCCAATTGATTTATAATTATATGGTAGAAAGTGAGCAATTTTTCAGCAACAGTGTGCGGTGACACTTTTTTGTATTTTTATGTCTAAGTTTGTAAGCAGGTAATTTCTAAGTTCAGTGAAACTTTGGGTACAGAAGACAAATCAGACTCCTGAAAGGTGACAATAGACTGGAAAGGTTGAGAGCCACTGCATTAGACCAACAGAAGGTTGATAAGATCAACAGAAGACACCACATAGTAACTGCCTTATGACAGCACTTATGAAAGCCCTTTGTAAACATACTCCAGCCTTTCACTTCAAAAGAGTTGAGAGACCTTGTCTACACACTTCCCCTCTGCACCTGGCCTTTAAAGTCTGCCCCTATCAGTGCCCCCAGCATCCGGTCCTTCTTTTTGAAAATGACATAGCAACTCAACGTTAGAGACTGGAATTCAAAATCTCAGCATAACACACTGGCCAACTGCACCGTGTTCCTCCTCTCCTCTGTGTTTCTTCAGTATAGGAACAATAATTATACAAGAAGTGGAGGAATGTTAAACCACATTCATACATGTATTACTAACTGCCAGCATATGTTTCTTTAAGGGTTTGTTTCACTACCAATTTCCTTTGATGGAATTCATCTTTTGTGTTTTCTTACCTCTACCATTGTGATGACTGAAGAGAGGATTTAATGAATGTTAGACCCCTAAGGCTGCTGGCTAGTGGGTTCTTCAATAATTAAAAATGATAGCTTATTAGAGAAGAAAATACATTAAAATGTTAAGGTTCTTATTGTAAATCAGCTTAAAGCGAGGGGAAATCTGAGTTTTATCTTAGAAATTCTTGCTTTAGCTGATTTGTCAAGTCTGTAGAATTAAGTTAATCTACTTAGAAAGATAATTTAGAAGTATAAGCAATGTAACAACCATCTTAATTAGAGAGACAACGAGAAAGAAAGAAAGCCTGCCATTGCTATAGTAATGGGTCTAAAGAATCTGCATTAGAAGTTATACCACTCTCATTTTTGTGCCTGTGAGTGGGGTTAGAAAAGTGACTAATGAAAAATGGCATACTCTCACTCACCAGATCTCCACCCTCTGTGTAATAGATTTATATCTGCTGACTTTTTACTTCTACTCTCAGAAAAATCTCAGTTTGACTTTGATTACCAGGGCTAGTAGATAGACATGAAAGCATTTTTACAGTCAGAGTAAATTAGAAAGACAATAAACTTCAACTTTTAACACTTTAGTAGGGTCGCTTTTTTCAGAATGGAATCAAAGTTTAGCTTTGTAAGAACTCAGACCATGTTGTCATTTTTCGTGATGTGCAGCATTGTTAGTCTGTAACACTCTTCTATTGTATTTTCCTGGGGTGACTGTAATAATGTTTTCTGTTACATTTGGCAATAATATATCAATTCATGGTGAGGATACTATGCACAGTCCTGGGAAAAGGCTGGTATTGTTGCTGCTCTGAAAGACTCATTAATTTTAATACTTAATTCCATTTGTCTCATTGAAATCTTGAACCTTACCCATTATGTGCAAATATTACAACATAGAATATTGTGATACCAAATGTAACAAACAATAGAACAAGTCATTCCATAATTTAATTCAACAGTGGTATCTTTTTGTTGGTTTAAAATACTAGAAGGGCCTGCAATTCAAATGATATATTAAAGGCCTTTATAACATTAAGGACTGTCTAAGAATTTTCCTGGCATAGGGGGGAGTTCTCAGCTTGGGCAGAGCCAGGATACTTGATTGTTGCACCACTTTCCACACCTAGTGGTGGTATTACTTTGCTCTGGCTTATCCCCAGATGGTATATGGTTCTTCAAGGAACATTGCCAGTTGGCACAAATTACAGCAGCTCCCAGGCTACTCTACCCAATGCAGGGCACCTAATTTAGAGTGATTTTGATTGCAATCCTCTGAATGCAACACAACTTCTCTGGTCAATAGCTAGGATCTCATTTCAGTCACATGCCAAGCTGCAACAAGTGTACCTAGCCCTGTTGAAATCAGGGGTACTGGTCACATGTGTAACTTGAGACATATGCTTGAGTACCTTGCTGAATGGGTGCCCAAATTTGCTAAATAGTTCTAGGCTTTAAAATACTCCTGAAGTTTGTATCTTTCCTGCAACAGGAAATGTAGTAGATTATTTTGTCTTCCCTTTACTGCGGGAACAATGGCAACATATTTAAGAGCTGGTTGGGAACAAACTGCTAATCTCTCAGGATTCCCAGCAACGGAATCTGACTAGTCCACAGTGCTGATGTGTGAGAACCTGCATGAAGTTGCTTCTGTACAAGGTATGTTTTATTATATGATGACTTCAGAACTCTGGACTCAAGGGGACACACACTCAGATGAAGTAAATTGGTGCAGCTCCATTGAGCAGAATTTAAGTCCAGTTGACTTCGTTGGTGCTATCACACTTCCTTTTTCGTAGAAGAGCAGCAACTGCAGTTTTATCTGAAGTTGATCAGAGCCAAATGGCTACATCAGGATTAGCAGAATTTATTGTGGTAAATGTCTCCTTTATATTTATAAGCTGAGCAATAGGTAGTGATATGTTTGATGGTCTGTTATGGGGAGCAACACTCATATACTGGGGAGTCCTTGATTTTCCATTTGTACATTAGATATCCAAATCTACCATGGTTGGTTCGAATTCAGTTCCGAGTTGACCAAGATGATGGTCAAGCCCAGAAACATTTTGTGTGGGGTCTGGCACAAGGTGCTCATTTTTAAAGTCTCGTTTATCCCAATCTGCTTTTCATGCCTCCTTCTGACCATAGCCTGATTGCATGAGGCTAAACAAATATTCCCAGAAAGGCTTGCGGGACTTAGAAAGTTGCGGGGAGGGACAGGGGAGGCATTGCCAAGGTCTTGGTGAATAGGAAGACCTCTGTTTTCACAGGCTGACTGAGCTTTGCGGAATGTTGCGGCAGTTTGGCGTATCGGAGGGGCAGCAATGTTAGGACAGGTAAACAGGATGCTGGAGTTGACTTAAGAGTTATGATGCACCACATCACTGTATTCAGCTGGGTATCCACAGGTTGTATGTGGCTGCATCTGCTCCATGCCGGTGCACAATATTCAGCTACTGAATATACAAGTGCTATTGCAGATGTTCGCAACACTGATACACCCCAGGTGTACCTGCTAGTTGGCTCTTGTTTTTTATCTTTGCAGCTACCTTCTCAAGATGGTCACGGAAGAAGAGGGTATGATCGAGTTTCGAGATATGTTGGAGTGTAAGCGGGTTGCACATTTTTAATACAGAAAGCTACTGTACCCTTTATTTATTTCGCAATTTATAATGTTTGCCAAATGCTACATCTCTGAGCATGTCCAGAAGGGGCGAAATAAAGAAAACAAGGTATTGACCAACATCAGCTAATTTGATTTCAATTTCAGCTAGATGCAAAGGTTTGATTTTTATTTTTGTTTGCGTCCTTTTCTCAGAGCAATAAAGCCTGGGAGCCTATTGCTCTTCTGAGGTGGTCAATGCTCACTTTATATTCAGCCTTATGTTTGCAGGCACTGGAGTTACAGCCTTTCCCCTCCCAAGAACGGCACGTCCCTGCCTTCTTGTATTATTGTTTAAATCAATGGCCAGCGAGGCGTTACTTGAGACATGACCTTCACCTTTGAATTTGTTTTTTCTTCAGTCCAGTTAATATCCAGGGTGGTGATGGTTATAAGGAATTTCCAGACTCATTAAGGGTGAGGGGGATTCTCCTTTTACTCACACTGGTGCAAATCCAGAGTAATTCCATTGAAGTCAAAGGGGCTATATTGGTCAGAAACTATTGAGAGAAGATGCTTGTGAGAGAAGCTTGCTCATTAAACGTCAGATGGACTTTTATAGTATTCCTAAAACTTTCACAAGCATTAGCAGCATTAAGGACCTGATCCAGCTCTCAGTGGCCATTGGTTCTGCCCCTAGAAGTGGAATGGAGAAGAAAGGGGTACATAGAAAACTTACCGTATTCACACCCTTATCAACAGAGTAGAGTCAGTTAATCCCCAGTGTAGACCACGGTAGGTTAATGGAAGAATTCTTCCATCGATGCGGCTACCACCTCTCGGAGAGGTGAATTACCTACGATGACAGGAGAACCCTTCCCGTTGCGGTAGTAAACATCTACAGTAAAGCACTCAGAGGCATTTGGACCATGGATCTATAGTGTTCTCACATTTTCTTGCAGATGGGCTTAAACTGAGTTAGACTGGACACTAAGGAGAGAGAGTCGTGTTGATACAACTTAAGTGGCTTTTTAATATATTTTCTTAAGTGAGAGTTTTAGGTGTAGAAATAAAGCTGCCTTGTTCAGATTCTGCCTTACATATCTTTAAACAAAAGAACCATAGTTTTCTAATCTATAAAATAGTGACTGTGCTCGTATTTTTACAGGAAATACCAGTTCCTTATACTGTCTCAAAAAGTAATCTACTTTTCATCAAAACCCATTAAAATCTTGCATTTTTGGGTTTACAATCTTGTGTGAAAAAACAGATTTCAAAAATGTAGTATTTCCTCATACTAGGACTTGGTATTTTCCCCAGAAATAAGTCACATTTTTATACGTGAATGAATATTACTTTATCCTTGTCAATTAATAAAATCCTAATGAATCTATTATATGTAGCACACACACACATATATTGTATGGTGATTAATGCAGTGTGACACTTAGGTCAAAAGCTATGTCTCTGATCTGGTTGCAAATCTAAGGGAAATTACCTGTTGAATGACAGATGGCATGACCTTTAATTCCAAATGCTTCAGGAAGAGTTCATGAATGACTGCTCACATATTGAGGAGACCCAGAATGTCCAGGATAGATTCAGTATGTTCTCTAATATATATTAACAATCAGTGATAGCCCGGATAGGACATACTTAGCTTTTATCTCACACTCCTAGATGGAAGTAGTATGTTCTATGGTATGTTCTGTAGATAGCATAGGAGATGATTCATGCTTGGAAATATCAACTCCTGGCATCAAATGATATTTTCCCTTTTCCTCTTTTTTTTTTTTTTTTTTTAAATATCCTTGGTATAGAAGGAGCTTGTCTTATACAAACTCCTGCAACAAGGGAGTACTGAAAAGACATCTTGCATGGAGAGTAAAAAGGAATGCAATTAGATCAACAGACTCCAAAGAAAGTATCCTAAAGAATTCCCCAGGCTCATATACATGAATAAAGAACTGATACAGGTACACAGTCTGAGACTCAGTTCTGTATTTTCAAGGACCGGATTTCTGTGTTTTGAAATTAAGCACAGATGGATGTCATAGTGTGTAAACTATGAAAGGCAGAAATAATTTTATCTCCACTTCTTTGTTCTTTGTTTATTTCCCCCAGAACATTGTACCTTATTCCAACCCTGTTTCTTTAAAACTGTGATGTTGCAGTCTGTAAAAGTGATGTTGCTCAGTCCTCTCTGTAGTAATGAGGGGTTTTCACTGAAAGCTCCTAAACCAAGCTCATTTGGCAGCAAGGGAATCTCACTGTTGGGTCTGTTCCTACTTCAAGAAGATGTTTCCTCATTCTTGGTTATGTGAACTTACAGCTAAACAATCCGGGCTGCAATTGCAAAGTGAATAGTGGCATGATTTATGGAGAAAGCGATTTCCAAGGTTAGATTTAGGTTTCTGCGTGTTTTATTACATTACTAGCAAAAATACCTGCCGTTGCGCGGGTCCGTCTGAGGTGGGGAGGGGAAGAGAGCTGAGCGAGTGCGGGGTCCGTTGGAGGGGGGTATTATGACATCATAACTATGTCAGAGAGAACAGCAGATGTTAACCTGCTGCCCAGCTGATGTGAATGGGCTTTAAAGAATTTCACCTCTGTGGGGCGTCAGAGGTGAGATTTGAAAACTTTTCGACTCTTACCCTGATTAGGACCCTAAAGCCTATAACTGTACCAAATTTCAAGTCTCTAGCTCAAACGGTGTGGAAGGAGTAAGGCAGCATACATACACACACGCACACATACACCATTTGACTTTTATATATATAGATATTGGAAATGATATGCTATATAGAGCTAAACTGGAAAGCCACATTTTAATAAATATTTCGGTAAGACGAAGAGCATGGTGAAATCTTGCCTGAGTATAAGGAGGATCTCCCCTCTGCTAGTAGAAGATATGATAATACTCTGTTAATGGAGGTTGGAGTGCCTTATGGTTAAGGTACAGGATGAGAAGCTACGAGGCTTGGATTCAAGAAAGACCTTGCCTTTCCATAGATGCCTCATTGGCAAGTCGCATGATTTTTCAGAGATGTTGAAGTTGATGGAAACAGCAGATTTTCAACACCTTTTGAAAACCAAGCCATAAACTTTTGTATGCCTCGCTTTGCAGCTCTCTAAAAGGTGACGACATAGAACTAAATGATCTGAAGTTGATAAAGCACTTTGAGATCCTTAGTTGGAAGGTGCCATAGAAGTGTGAAATGTTGTTTGGCGCTCAGATATTATGGTGATGCAGACATTAGAAATGCATATAGATTTCATATACCGGTATATTGCTGCTAATATTTTTGCTGCTGTATTCTCACAACAGCAAAACTTAACAAAGGAAAAAAGTAACAATACAATTTTATTTTTCTTGACTGGGGAAGCAAGAGAACTTGCTAGTAAAGAATGTTCACTCCAAGGACGGCATAGGTTACCTATGGCAATCACATGGGTAAACCCTGCACAGATCTTTGCAGAAGAGAGGTTAAGGCTAAAAATGGGGGAGACCAAAAGTCTGCCCTTTTAATGAGAAGCCATTCCAGAGATCCTAGAATATACTTAAAAGCAGAAGCGTTAAGCCCCGAGGATGAATGCTGGTTTGTTATAAGATTTCTATTCCTCCCCTGGAATTACTCAATGTAAAATTCATGTGACATTTTGGCCAAATGTACCAGGGGAAAAAAACCTCTCCTCCCCACACAAAAAAGAACCCAATGTTTAAAATGGTTGTGAAACACAGTTGTGGCCCAGCTGTGTTTGGAATACAGTATCTTCTTGTGGATTTTTTTTTAAAGTTCTGACTATGTGAAGGATTTTTTAAAAACTCCTGGTTCAGTAGAGACTTGGTTGCCAGGGGCTGCTAAAACTACCGTACTTCAGTTGGATGTGAAACATATTTCTGATTCTTGGCTGTATTTGCAGCTTCTAACACCTCTGCTGTAGAACTTAAGGCGGATGCACTGGGTGGGAGGTGACTGTGGAACTCTGCCAGTGTGTCTGGCTCTTTTTGGGTTCCCCTATTGCTCAGCTGTATGAGCTCTGCCTCTGAAAAGGCCTCTGCTGTGTGTACACTGAGGCGTACAAATGTCTGGAAAAAAATCTCCGATTTAGACGTTACTTTTAATAGAAAACATTTCTCTTTAATCCCAGAGGAGAGAGATGGGCTGGTGAGTCACTGGGCTCTGCCTGGACATGCCCGCCTCGTTCCTTGTGGGTTTGTGCAGAAGTTAAGAAAATCCTGCGTAAACTTTACCTTTGATTCCCCACTGATGCTCCTCCCTGCTGAGGCAACACCTTTCTTGATATGAGCTATGACTCAGCAACTTGCCACTTGGCAATCCTTGCTTTGCTTTCACATGCAGCAGGGAAACAATGACAGATTTGGGTGCCCAGTGTCTGTCTCAGCACAGCACTGGCTCCGAGTGATGTTTCCGTGTCAGGCCAGAGAGGGGCAGCAGCCGTGAACGTGAGTCCTGTCAGCTGTTACTTTAATTAAACACAATGCACGCAAACTACCTTGAGATGATGGGAAGGGTTATACTTGAGTCAGCAAAGCCAAGGTACTTCAGAGTCAAGTGGAGTTAAAAGGAACTTGGGCTGGAACACTGCAGCTAAACCCAGCCCACAAACCTTGGGGAAATGCAGATTTGATTCATATCCCTAAAACTGCCCCCTCCCATCCCCCCACCCTGTTCCCCTGCCAGCTTTCATAGACCCTGTCAGCACTGCAAAGGTCTGCATGCTGCTGTCCTTTGGCTAGTACAGTGCTCCCATGTGGCCAAGTGCTGAGATTTTGTGTGTGTGTGTCCTTGATGTGTTTTAAGGCCTGCTTAATTATTGGAGGATAAGTGATCCATTGGTAGGGTACCCGACAATAGGGCAAGTGGTCTAACCTCATCTCTGCCACTGACTTGCCATGTGGCCTTGAGCATGTTTGTAACGTAACCTCTCTGTGCCTCAGTTTCCCCATTTTAGAATAGGAATGATGATGTTTACAAAGTATTTGTAATGTGCTTTCATATCTGCAGCTGAAAAACTTAGTAAGGGGGCTCTAGGTGCTACTCAGTACAAATTATAAAGAATAATAGCAATAAGTAGTGAGTACAGTTTGAAAAGGGGTTTACAGACATTGATCCATATATGTATATAAAATGTCACCTTTTGGAAACTGGACTATATTTTGCCTAAATAATCAGCAGATGCAGATTTTTGTATTAAAATAAGTAACTTCAAGGTAACAATAAAAATACAGAAACGCATATTTTCCTGTGGGGAAAAGCTTACCTCTTGGGAGGAAAGGTGAGAGGGAATCTACTTCATATTGATGAAGAGTCTGATCCATTGAGGATTATCTGCCCAAATCTGTACCTACTAAATGAATGGACTTTTGCTATTGAGATCACTGGGAGAATTGGACCCTGTCACTTTTTTTGAACTGCAATTCAAATTTCTGATGGGGTTTCCTTCTTTTCTTCTTATAAATATTGCAGTTGGCAGCCTCTCCAGAACTGAATGCCAGATAGATTTCGGACCAGATCCTACTTCCAAGGCTTCATAGGGTACACGAGTCATAAAGTTTCATAATAATCTCTGGGAATTTCTGTTTGGGTGGTTGCTACTCAATAGCCGGAGTTTTGATTTCAGCATTCTTTCTGTTGGCTTTCTATGCTGGGTGGAGACTCTTTGTCTCTAGCCAACTCTTGTTTTTTTGAACTAAGAGTTCAACATGGAGTCATTTTGACAAATGCACTAATTCAGTACAACAATCAAACTCACTAGGTTACAAATGTAAGTGGTATTGTGTGTGTACGTTCTGCTTCTTAGCATCCTCCCAACGTCTGCAAGCTTCCATCTGCTGAGTGTGGGTTTGATTTTCAATTCTGTCATGAATAATATTGAATGCTGCTGTAGGTAGCATCTTTCCCAGTTCTTGTAAATGGATTTTATGCTATCACAGTGGGATTGCTGTGTGTGTGAGTGATTTTATGATTCAGTTTTCCTATAGTAATGTTTGTTCATTTATTATTATTTAACATTTGCATACAGTGCCTTTGTCCTGGAGAAGAGATGGGCACTGCCAGGAAACAATGCCCCTGTGATCGAGTTGGACATGGGGATACATGCATATATACCCTTTACTTTGTGCATGGTTCTTTACAGAGAATGAAGATGTGGGTCTTGATTCCTAAATCCATTCATTAAACTGGTGTAACAAGAGTAGGATATTGGGCTCATGGTCCCTATCCCAATGGACTTTCAGTCTGGGTATATTTGTCAGCTCTCTTAAGTTTGGGGGCATTTTTTTTCTTTCCAGGTGTCAAAATAAATTTTGGTCCTCTCCACTTCAGTGGTTACCCTTTTCAGAGAGACTGGTCCATCATAGATCTATTCTTGCCTGGCACAATTCTCAAGGGAAATGCCTTGGGGAATCCCGTTTTACAGCACTGCCACCCTCAAGCATTCAAACACCACAAATCAGGCCTCTAAAAATCACGAGTGAGGAAAAAAATAAATGTCATTCTTTATTTGCTTTCTGTCTTTTGATCCTTTAGTCATATTTTAAATCTTTACTGTGCAACCGTGAGGATTACAAACTTATTGTAATAATCTTTGTTTTGTATTTTTTATTTATCTCCTAATCCCATGACTCCAGGAGCTAGGTCTTTAAGAAAAACATCAACTAAGATGAGATTTGTGATAAAATTGCAAGAGTCGGCAACATTGCTCTTTTGATACAAATATGCATCATGCGAAGATCGTCGTATATGTTGAAGGTCCCAGTTCTGCCCTCAGAAACAGTCCCACACTCCTGTTAACTTCAGTGGCATTGGGCAAGTATAACTGAGGGTGGAATTTAGCCCAGACATGGTGGTGGTTGTGATGACTTGTCCATTCTTTTCAGGTTGAAGTCCTAGCTCTGCTGAAATCAATGGCAAAACTCCCATTGACTTTAACAGATCCAGGGTTTCTCCTTTAATGGTTCAAACAGGTTTGTTCTGTGGCTGGCAGCTGAGATTCCCCAAGCATGGGAATTTTAGGAGGTGATATGCTTAGGCAATACTTGCCCTTTGATCTCTCTGCACCTGCTCTTACATCAACATCAGGGTGCACCCAAACTTAGCAAATGGAGGGAATATCAGCAACTCTTCAAGATGCTGAGAGACTTGCCTAATTTGCATATAAATCTAAATACTATTTAATGTTGGAAATAGGATAGCTGTATGCATTTATCTGCTTGAACCTGTATCATCCCTGATGGATGAAACTGCTTGTTGTTTGAGTTCTCTGGCAAAAAAAAGGCATTTTATTGTCATTACTAAACGTTGTTCTCCCTCTACAGTGACGGGAGAGGATGACCCTTGGCTATGTTTTAGGACTTGATAGTTTGCAGTTTATTTATGTCTTCAGATTTCTAACATGGACACTCTGGGGCCCTTCCTCTGCTCAGGGGGTCTATCCCAGAAATTAAAATCACAACATAAATAAAGGACTGCTCAGAAATAGATCTACCTCAGCCCCCGCTCCCCTTCCTCGGAAACGCTGGAGAAGAGAGAAAAAAAGACGGGCGTCGAGTTGTGCCTGAAAAGTTAACGAATGTGGGGAAGCGATGGAGGGAACGTGTTCCAAAACTGAGGACCCATCGGAGAAAGGCCGTCATTAATACTGATGGAGTTCCACCCTGAACAGCCCTGCTGATCTCCACTGCATCCGTATGGAAGCTGGGGGAGAGGAGTCTCTCAAGCATCCAGTTCCCAAACAGTGTAGGGCTTTATAGCTAAAAACCAACCATCTGAATTCCAACTGGAAGCGTCTTGGGAGGCAGTGCAGATCATGTAGCACTGGCCTGATGTGTTTCCAGTACACAACTCCACTTATTAAGCAAGCTGCTGTATTCTGCACCAACTGGCCGCAGCTTCTGAGTGGTCTCAAGCAATACTTCTGTATCAATCACAATACACCAGACTATGTGTGAGGTGTCAAAGGTATGGGTAATCAAGGTAAGGTCCACATTGGAAGAGATGGTTGCACTTGTTTTGCCATGCACAGATGTGGTGGGAAAGTGCTGGTTGCCACAACCACCACCTGGACTCCATGACCAGCCCAAGATCCATCGGCACGCTCCAGCTGTGCCCTTGTCTTACTAATGGTAGTGATGCTCCTTGAATGAGGGTGGATATAACTTCTGCCCACTCTTCCACTTGCTTCTCGTAGCCCAGCAACAGCTTAGTTTTGTCCGGACTGAATCAAAGCCAGCCAGCTCTCATCCGAACCCCAAATTAATCCAAGCACTGGATTAATGAAATTAATTGCTCTGGCTGGGTCAGGTATGATGGAGACATCAAACTGAATGCTGTCAGCATGCTGCAGCCTATGTAACCACCCTAGCAACCATGTGGAGCAAAAGAGGTGGCAGTATGGATCCTCACAAGACCCAGAGAAGCAGAGCAATTGTCCACAGCTACCCTTTGGGTTATCTCAGAAAGACAGGAATAGAGCCACTCAAGAGCCGCGTAGTTTACCCTGCTAGTGTCTGCAGTTGAATCTCATGGTCAGCAGTACAGATCTAACTGACAGATTTAAAAGGATCCATGTAGACCACTTTGGGCAGTACTGTTCTACAGTTAGTCTTGCAGAAAGATAGAAACTTGGAACCCAATAAAATAGGTATCTCTAATCTAATGCAGATGGGACAGAAAGCGAGACGTCTTTTTGGATAACATGATCACAGTTATTACTCCATTTTGCGTCTCTACAGTAACTTTCATAATCAGAAACATTTTGAATGTTTCAGAGACAGGGAGATTTAATCTGAGAAAAGGACTAGGAATGGTGAACTCCGGAGTTCTATATTTCAGCTGAGTTTGAGCAAGTTGCTTAACCTCTGCACTTCAGCTTCCCAGTTGGAATACTGGGGAGAATGGGAATATTAATACTTTAGTTACCTCTTTTTGTAGTGTCAGTAGATTAGTGACCCTACAAGAGCCTCATATTAGTGGTGATACATATAAATGGTACCTTTCTTTTTAGCACAATGTTGCATGGTAGTAGAGAGATCCAGGACAAATACTGTATGACTGTCTTAAAAGGAAATTGTCAGGTAATCCTTTTCTAATGGGTTGATTAGATACTTTGAACTCCAAGCAAATTCAGTTGATCTGCAAAAGTAAACTTTTGGGGTGAGTTTTTACAGTAGTTGCGTGGGATTTGATCATCTCGGTAGTGTACAAAGCAGCTTGTTGGGATAGAGATGTTTTAGACTGAGGCAGCATAATGCCTATTTTTGCAGTATAGATGGCATGTCTAAAAAAGGTCCCCTGCTTCTTAACTGCTGGAAAGTGGCTTTCTTTTAAAAAAAATAATATTGCTGTTTCAAAGCTGTTGACACTGTTTTCTGGCTGCCTTTCTCTGATAAAAAACACGGTTATCTCCTCGGGGCTTCTTCACATCCTAATTACAACCGAGTCCCTCATTAGCCCTGTAGGGAGACAGAGTCAAACAACATATGGTATTTTTCACTTAGGATGCTGTGGTTACCAAAAGTTGGAGAGAGGCAGGAAAAGGGGGAGTTAACATTTCATAACCATTTATGGAACAAGCACAGCCCTCCTTGGACCCAGTTCAGCAGAGACTGTGGGCCTCAGATCAGGAACTTTATCTGGCTAGTAATTGCATCGGCATGCTGGCTTTCTTGTGTGTGTGTGTGTGGGCATTTGGGGAGCAGGATTCTAAGCTGCAGAACCTTTGTGCTGGCACCCACATATGAGTATGAATTAAACATATCTCACTTGAAGGACCATGGCTGGATTCTACAATTGCCTGAAAAATAAAAAGTAAGTGATGTTCTAACCCTTCCCCCTCTACTTTTTCTAAAGTTAGTTGATTCAGTGGATACTTTAAAATTCTGTCTCTGATATACTGCCTAAGAACTACAGCCCCAAATAAAATGTCCATGCTCTCAACCTGAAGTGCCATTCTTAATAACAAAGAGCAGAATAGCCAATATCACTGCAATATTAGACTAATAAGAACTGGAAATATTTTTTCTTCATTGGACTAAATGTAGCTGTAAATGCTTACTTTTCTTGAAAAGATTTTTGTCCCATTACATTGAAAGAAGAAAAAAAATATCTTTCTTTGATTCCCTAAATTGGTTGTACAATCACGAATAAAAATAAGAAACAGAAAAATGCACACTAGTTTCAGAGAGCTGCATTAATTCAGCTAGTCAAAGCATTAGATGCTGCTTAAGAAATCCTTGTGCACAGCTTTAGAACATCAAGGCTGAAAGCGTTTTTTTTCCATTTTTGCTCTCCATTGTCCAATTGTCCTTTGATTTTATTTAAAATATATCATTTTGGTTTCTACACTGTCCTGGTCTGTGGGGTCTGCTGTGAAGGGAGAATAAAACCGAACACTGTATGCTTATATTTATGCTTTAGATAATAATGAAGACATCTTGGTTTTTACATTGATACTCTCCCTGCTAAGGAACGGAAAAAAATATTCTGTTGTAAGAGCTGAGCAGTGGTTTTGAGAATGAGATTTTAAGTGAGCAGGCTGTAGAGGCTCTATGCTTGTAATACAGTACAAGACTTACTGGAAGGAAAATAGCAGTTAAAGGCTAACAAAGTTACATCTTGAAGCTTAAGATATGAACTCATGATCTTTCTGTCATACAGAATTGCTAAATATGTGAGTGAAATCCTGCTAATGCAGGTGTGGGCAAACTTTTTGGCCTGAGGGCCACAGCAGGATGCAAAATTATATTGAGGGCCGGGTAGGGAAGGCTGTGCCTCCCCAAACAGCCTGGGCCCCGCCCCCATCTGCCCCCTCCCACTTCCCACCCCCTGACTGCTCCCCTCAGAACATCCAACCTCCCCTGCTTCTTGTCTCCTGACTGCCCCCTCACAGGACCTCCTGCCCCAAACTTCCCCCTGGGATCCCAACCCCTATCCAACCCCCCTGCTCCATGTCCCCTGACTGCTCCCCTTGACCCCCTATCCATAACCCCACTCCCATAACACCCCCGGGACTCCCATGCCTATCCACTCCCCCCCGTTTCCTGTCCCCTGACTGTGCCCCCTCCAGAACCTCTGCCCCATCCAACCGCTCCCTGTCCCCTGACTGCCCCCTGGAACCCTTTATACAGCCCTCCTGCCGTCCCCTTACCATACCGCTCAGAACAGCAGGAGCTCACAGTCCTGCCACCCAGAGTGCTGGTGGCGTGGTGAGCTGAGGCTGCAGGGGAGGAAGACAACAGGGGAGGGACCAGGGTAGTCTTCCTGGCTGGGAGCTCAAGGGCCGGGCAGGATGGTCCCATGGGCTGGATGTGGCCCATGGGCCATAGTTTGCCCACCTCTGCGCTAATGGGAAAACTCCCATTAGCACATTGACTTCACTGAGGCCAGGATTTCACCCTCTGTTCTCCCCACCCCTCCTCAGATTATATACTTCAGTCCAGGAGCCTGTTGCACTGATTCCTTTAATGGAGACTCAGAAATTCAAAGGGCACCCAACTCCATTGTATTTCAGCTAGGATTTCCATTGGATTTTAACTCCCTCAGTCACCTCTGAATATCTCAGCCACAATCTGTAAAAAGGTTTTACTCTTTCTTTTAAATATTTAACACTCACACAAAGAGAGAGAATGTGCCCATAGCTAACAAAATAAGCTAAGAGGGAGACTTGGTGAGGTGGTAGATGTTTCCATTTGCATTTGTGAGAAAGCCATCTTGTGTTGTCTTAAATTAGTAACCCAAGAAAATCTGATTTTTCAAGTCTAATATAATTGTTTACTTTCATTGTTAAAACACCACTCCCCAGACTTAGGCTAGCCAGTGATTTTTGTTTAATTTCTGCTCAAACATTTTTCTTGGGAATCATTCAGCATCCAGTGCTGAGGCAAAAATGGATCCTGTAACCTGGGAGAACATTTGTAAAAGAGAATTGCCGGATGAGGCTTCAGTGAAATAGGTTTTGATTACGTCTGTACGTTTCCCATTGAATCTCTATCTTTATAACGTGAAGTAATAGTCTGTTTGCATTTGTTTCCTTAAAAATATGGACTTTCTTTATTTTGCATGCTGCACTGGGTTTGTTTCGACTCCATTTCATAAACTGTCATCTTAGTCTTGTGATCAGTTCCTGGGTGGATTAGTGCAATTACTAGCACTTTGCAATCTTTACTTTTGATGTTCATTTTCTACTTTGATCTTGGCTATTGCCAATTAAAACTAATATTTTTTTAAAAAAATATTGTGATACAGTTTGGAACAGAAGTTTAAGTTTTTATGTGGTTAGTTAGGAATTTGACCTTAAGGGCTTGTCTACATGGGGCAATTGAGCAGAATAGCTATTGCTCTTAAGAACAATATATAAAGCTCTCCATGTGTACCCTGTGCAGACGCACTACTCCAGAATAAAAGTCACTCTGTTCTGGAATAGAATGTCTACACTGGGAGTTATACTGGAATGGTTTATCTCCGTGTAGATTAAGACTGGAATAGCCTTTACAGTTCTACCTCCAGTTCTGTTCTTATCTAGGCTATCCAGACAGCAAGGGCATGGTTAGACTAGCGCTTTGCTGCGCAAAAACCCTCCAGTAGCACAATAATTTTCGTAGCGTACACACTTCAAAGGGAGATTTTGCGAAATGACTCGCTGTTTAAAGCGCAAGTATTAAACCTAATTTCCGAGAGTGATAAGCCTTTTTGCGCTAGCGCTATAGCGCAAGGGTGGGAATGTGGACACCCATGGATCTCTTGCATGCCTCGGAGCCATGTAAAGCCATCAGCAAGCCATTTAAGGCCATCAGCAAGCCATTAAAGACAATCAACATGCCATGTAAGGCAAATGACGTGAGGTGTTTTATAAAAGCGGAAGTAGCTTTGCAGTTTCTCTCTAACACCTCACACAGCAAATAACCAGTGAAAATGCTTGCGGACGGAGCTGTGTGTCTGAAATAGACAGCCTGTCAGTTTTCGCTAACGAAAACTCACTGACAGCCAGATCTCGTCTCCCTGTGAACAACTTCCTAGTTCCCCCTCACTCCCCTCCTTTGCAAAGCACGTTGCACCCAGCTGAATGCTGGGATACCTGCCCTATCCCGCAACTGCTACTGCCGCCAGAAGCGCATCCATTATTTAGCGCTACAAGGTTTCAATCTGCACAGGCTCTAGCGCGATACCTATTGCGCTACATTGGGAAGCGCTACAAATAAATGCGCTATAATCTATAGTCTAACCATACCCCAAATGTGAAAAATCAGGACAGGGGGTGGAGGGTATTAGGAGCCTATATAAGAAAAAGACCCCAAAATCGGGACTGTTGCGATCAAATCGGGACATCTGGTCACCCTATTTACAGCTATCCAAGTGCAGTGACTTGCACAATTAATCACCTCCTTCCCCAGTAGTTAGATTGAATACACCAATACATGTGTGTGTATTTCTACTGGGATTTGTAAAATGTTGTCACAGTATCTATGATGAAGAATGACCATTATGTATTCAGAATTCTGCTATTCTGTTACCTCCAGCTGGGAAACGTGCTATTTAAAAGTAATTTTCTGGAACCACTCTAAAGCTATGTTGCCTGAGTGGCCTAGTTAGAACCAGGTGAGCCAAAATCTTATCTTTTCCAGGTCTCTTTATCATTATAAGAGGATTTTTGAATCATGCTGACATAGACAAATTCATAAAACACAATTGGAGATATCAGGGAGTCTCATTAGTGGTGGAATGCTTTATTGAGATGATTCTTGTTTAATTCCATTAGAGTGGACCACTGCTCCCCACATTATTTTCAGCACAGTGGCCCCTTGGAATTCCATAGTGTGAGGTGCTATAGAAACACAGTTCCTGCCCTGAAGAGTTTACAAGCTAAATAGTCTAGACGAAGAGTGGATGCAGAAATAGAGACAGAGGTAAGTGTCTTGCCTAAGAGCACAGAGCTGGGCACTAACAGAACTGAGGTCTCGTGAGACCCAGAGCATTGCCCTGTTCACTGAGTTATACTAGAAATGCTGATGTGTTGCCCTGATTATAGAGTGTCCTGGAGCCATGACTGTTCCTGAATGGATTCTGTTAGACTATCTTTGTTACCATCTTATTGAGTGCATATTATACCCTAATGAGGTTGGACAGCGAGAAAGGAAGAAAATGATGGCAGGTTAAAATCTTTTATTGCTGAGTGCTGTATTTGAAAAGCCAGTATAAAGTCCATAGTAATGAGCTTGACAAGCCCACCCTTGCCCAAGAGGTTTCTGTAACTAAGGGCAGGTCTACACTCTGAGTTAAGAAGCAGCAAACCAGGGTGCTTCACGGTAACGTTCCATGTTGACGCTCCCCCAGCTCTGTAACAGTGTCCATACAGAATATTGGTGCACACGAGCTGGTGTGGTGTGTGCTGCAGATTCACACCCTGGCTTGCCGAGCAGTGGCTCATCATGTGGACAAGCCCTTAGACAATGGGAATTTTGATACTTCACTTCAGTAGGGTTAGGATTTTGCTCAGTTTCCTTCTGAATATCCATATGATATGGCAGTTTTCAGCTGCAACCAGAGGAAATGTCAGGTAATTAGCTTTATCTGGATAGTGATTTACTGCTGAACAATGCCCGACATTACTAATGTTTGCAAAGAAAGCTCAGAGTGTGCACCCCTCCCAGAGGCACTGTGGTTTACCACACTTGCATGATACTGTGACTAGCTGGATGCCACATAATCTAAGAAGAGTTTAGTAATCTAAGAGACCTACTTGGTAAAAAAATCCATTGTTTGCAGCCATTATAACAATGAAATATTAGGTCAGCCTAATACATTATGGGTCAAAAGAGTTTGTAAAAGAATACTCTTGCTGCCAAAGCCTGCTTCACTCTTAAGTCTTGATGTAACTCAAGTAGCTTCATTCTCCCTGCAGATCTGGCCAGCAAGAATTAGAGCTTGCAGGGAAAACACCCGTTCTGCTGAGTTCAGCAGTCTGAAGAGTTCAAAAGGTAAAAATGTGCAGCTTCCCACCAGAAATAAACTGTGAAGCTGGTTCCAAAAAGTGTGATTGCAGCTGGCAATTAATCCCAACAGCTGGCACCTTGCTGAAAAGCAGCATGGCTGGGGCCCAAGGTCAGGGAATGGAAACTCTTGACAATCGGGGAAAAGCAGACAACAGCCATTGATTGCAAATATTCACTGTAATATATTTTAAGCAGTGAGGGTGTTTTTACACCCCAGGACAGAGAACTTTTTTTTTAACATAAAGACAATCCTGAATAGTTGGCGCCCGTTATTCCTGTGTGAAACCCAGATGGCTGGGATCACTGGGCTCCATGAAAACGTTGTGTCTGGACTCATTTTGCATGGCCCTGAGTCCCTTGTTAGTGTAACCCACACACCTCCAGGGCATAGTGCTCCGTCAAACTGAGTGGCACCGAGACCACTTAGAGAAAGTTTTCTCTACAGCCTTAGCTCATTAATCTAACAGCCATATTTAGCTCATGCGGTAGAGGCCCATGCACTAAGCTCCAGAGATCCCAGGTTCAATCCTGCCTACCAATGACCAGGGTCTGTTGGTGTTACATTAGCATGAACTCCAACAACAAAGGATGAAATCCCTGCCCCATGGAAGTCAATGGTGGCTTAGCCACTGACTTCAGTGGGACCAGGATTTCACCCATAGTGTGTTATTTTGCTATTAGTTTATGCCTGAGGAGCGGAAGTGGTTCGTCGTCATTAGCTGAGAAGTGCAGTGACTTATTGCTATTGTTAGAATCTGGCTCATTAATTTTATTCGTTATTTTAAATATATACTTTACCAATGACTTTTGCAGTTATTTGGGTGGTGTGTTCTAGTAGTTCCTAGTAACAGAATGCCCCAGTACATTGCTGAGGAACACTTTGAGGAAGTGGATGAGAGGGTGGGGCTGGCTGGGGGGTTTGTACTTAGTGCAGATGTAAAGGGGGGAGGAAGGGTTCCCTGGGGAGAGAGGATTTAGGGCAGTGATTCTCAGACTTATGTACTGGTGACCCCTTTCACACAGCAAGCCTCTGAGTGCGACCCCCCCATAAATTAAAAAACACTTTTAAATATATTTAACACCATTATAAATGCTGGAGGCAAAGCAGGGTTTGGGGTGGAGGCTGACCACTGGCGATCCCCCACATAATAACCGCACAACCCCCAGAGGGGTCCTGATGCCCAGTTTGAGAACCCCCGATCTAGGGGGTGGGCAGAGCAAGTCCTGTGCTTTACACAGGACATGTAATCTGAAGGAACCACACTGGCACAGAGGGGTCTAAATAACTGTTCATTAGCTATACACAACATGCAAGGCTCAGACAGACAGACACCCACCCAGCCAGCCACATAGCCACTAGAGAGCTCAGAAACTATTTAAAGGGATACTACCCAATTCCTGTATACTACTACACCTCCCCCCACACACGCACTTCACCCCCTTCCCACTAGGATGCCTTACTGAGGTAGTTCTCCCACATCAACATTTCCACATACTGTATACTGAACATAAAAGCCCTAAGCAGTGGTTGTATGTGTTTCACGGAGACCCCAGCTGTGAACAGGGAGTTAGTGCACAGCTGTGGCAACCTCAGAAAGGCCCAGCTGACCGAGCAGAATGGGGCTTTCGCAATCAATGTTCCCAGCAATACTCTTTACTGGAATTAAACGACGTATGCTGATGAACTTCGCATGGTCTTTGACATTCATTGGAATGGGTAATGAGATGCAGTAACACGCCGTATCCCCTAGCACAGACTGGAAACAAGTTGTATCCAATGTCCTAGTGAGAGCCTTATGGTTTTGGCACATCCGAAATAACACAAAATGAAACGAGAAACTTCCCCCAGCAACAGTGGCTCCTGCTGCTCCTGTCCCAAAGGGCTGGACCCAGTTCCCCACTCTGAGCATTGCAACCTGGAGTCAAATTTGTCCATTAGGATGGAGGGGCAGCTGGGCAAGACCAGACCAGAGCAGCACTGCACCTGCATACTCCAGCTTGCAACACACTGAGCACAGCGTCTGGCCCAGGCCTACAGGACAGGACCTGCCACCGCTCTGCAATCTCCTGATCCCCTAACAAATCCCATGGATGAAATAGATAAAATGAAAGAACATGAAATTCCCCCACTCCCGTATCAAAAGAATTTCATGGGCTCTCAACCTAGTTGTATTATCTTATAACACTTTTCCTCCAAAGGATCCTAAGCACTTTAAAAACCATTATGAGCATAATCCACGTCTCTGCTGTCTTCTGCAAAGGCAGCATCCAGGTAACAATACAAACACCTAGTACTTGGCCCCCTTTCATCCCTAAGGATGGTGGTATGCAGCGGCAATTTATAGATTTTAATAAACCAAATTACTAAATGTAATAAGGTAAAGTACTATTAATTATAATCTTAGTGGCATCAAAAACAACAATCACAACATGAGCATTTCAACAGCTATAATAATAACAATAGCACCAATCAAGAGGAGTAGTCATGTAGCCAGACTATGTTAGTAAACAAGTACAAACACCACTTCGCAACAATTTTGGACCCTGAGAGTAATGCAATAACCCACTGAAAGTGCAAGAGAACTGAGGAAGGCAGAATATACTTGCCCAGACTAGATTTTGGGCCAGGACACGGGGGTTAACATCCACACTCTTGTGCTCTTGTAAGGCACCATGAAATCTTTAGTGACCACATTAAATGTGGGCCAGTTAAGTGTGCCTAATTGTAGTATATTATAGAAATACTTTCTGAGCTGGCGTGCGGAACTTTCAGCTAAGTATTTCAAGTCACTTCTTACACACTATATTTGTCATTGAAAATTGGCAGTTTGCACTGAGCACCAGGGAACGTTACTATTCAAGTAACTAAATTATAGCATGTTTAGCATTACAAACTATATGTTTAGTAGTACTGAAAACTCCAAGGCCAGAGATATGAACCAATACCCAACCCCGGATTTACAGAACATGGTCACATTTGGCCCAGCCCTGGGATTCCTGATGGCACGAGGCTCAGGCTTGCTACAATGAGACTCTGAGGATGATTAGCTGGAGCAGGGGTGGCCAACCTGTTGCTCCAGAGACACATGTGGTTCTTCAGAAGTTAATATGCATCTCCTCGTATAGGCACTGACCTCAGGTCGGTGCCTATACAGGCTACAGCTACAGGCGCCAACTTTCCAGTGTGGAAGGGGGTGCTCACTCCACCCCTTCCCGCCCCCTCCCCTGAGCCTGCCATGCCCTCGCTCCAGGGCAATAATAATTATTAGGGGTGTGGAACAACTTCCGTATGAGGAGAGAATAAAAAGACTGGGACTGGCCAGTTTACAAAAGAGATGACTACAGGGAGATATGCTAGAGGTCTATAACATCATGAATGATGTGGAGAAAATAAGTAAGGAATGTTATTTAACCCTTCACATTGCACAAGAACCAGGGGTCATCCAATGACATTAAGTACTTCTTCACACAATGCACAGTCAATCTGTGGAATTGTTGCCAGGGGGTGTTGTGAAGGCCAAAAGTATAACTGGATTAAAAAAAGAGTTAGAGAAGTTCATAGTGGATAGGTTCATCAATGTCTATTAGTCAAGGTGGTCAGGGGAGGCATCTTGGGTGTTCCTAAACCTCTGAATGACAGAAGCTAGGACCGGATGACTGGGAGGGATCACTTGATAATTGCCCTGTTTTGTTCATTCCTTCTGAATCTGCTGGCACTGGCCACTGTAAGAAGACAGGATACTGGGCTCGGTGGACCATTGGTCTGATCTGATATGGCCATTCTTAGGTTAACAAATGTAACTCATAAGGGAAATGGCAGAGTTGTGGCAGTGTAGATGATTAGCTACAGTTGGTACAAGACATACCATTTAAAAATAAATTAGATCATTGATTTACTTTTAGTCATTTCATCCCATTTGGATCATCCTACCGTAGAAAGTTGAGCTGTAGTGAGTCACTCCATATTGCCTCACTTTTATTCTTTGCCCCCTCATTTCTGTCAATGGTATTTGTTTTTGCAGATATATTTGTTGGCTGCAGTCACAAAGCTTCTAAATGGGTATTTGTCGTTCAATTTCAGCAAGTAGGGACATTTTCCTAACTTCATACGAATGGGAATTTGGGGGAGACGCAACTGAAATAATTTGTTCCCCATTTGTTAAAATCAAACAGAACCCTTTCAGGTAGACACAACCCCAAAAATGGTGAAGGTGGTTGGTTCCCTGTACCGTGACATCTTTTCTAGCATTTTACTGTGAATTCTGTGTTTTATCTTATTTTAGAAGACTGAGATGTGAAAATATTTAATCATGGTTTTCCATTGTGTCGTCTTCATAGAGAGGAACTTGTGTTGCTCCAAGGGTTTATCTAGACTAGAGTCAGAAGTGTGCTTCTATCTTGAGTAGATGTACCCCTACAAGCTTTAATCTAGCTAGCACAGCTAAAAATAGCAGTGAAAATGTTGTGGCATGGATTAGCAATGCGAGTCCATTTCCAGGGCTCAACCAGCCTGTGCCAGGGTCTGTACTGCCACATCTTCACTGCTATTTTTAGCTGTGTGAGCTAGATTAAACCTATCCTAGGTACACATTCCCAAGATACAATCATACCTCCAGTTGCAGTGTAGACAAACCTAAAGTACCTGGTTTTGTAGCCTTCCAACCATCTGGAGAGATTTGCCAGTAATTTCCTTGTCATGATAGAGCCCCCCAAAGTTTAAAATCTCCAATACGATGATCTAGAGTTGGCTTTAAAAGCTGAAACTTTGCCACAGCTGCTTGCAGCAAAATATTTATTAGCTCCTATTTGTACTTCAAATTCAGGACTTAATTGAATTGGTGTAGTGAGATCTAGAGCCAAATGTCACCCAGCTTTCTCTGATACCAGAGTGAATCTATCATGGCGGGGGGGAGAATAGTCCCCTAGCATGATATGGGGGAAGCTGTAATTCTGAAAGTTGGTGCTCAAGCTCAAAGGTGTATTGTAAGAAAATATTTAATCAGAAGACGCACAAAGCTCTATCTGATATTAGACAACCTTTCAATCCTGAATCAAATCACTTACAGTTTGAATTTCGAGGCTAGTAAAACTGATCAAGGAGTTTTATTAAATAAAATATTAGAAACAAATTAATTGCAGGCTTGTTGACTCTTCCCAATTCTTATCTTCTTATTTTATTTTCATTAGTTATTGGGGTAGCACCGAGTCATGGACCAGCACCTTACTGTGCTAAGCAGCGTACAAACACGCAAAAATACAGTCACTTACCGTTTTATCTGATTTTGCCTTTGCTATTTACCAACTCCAAGCAGTACTGGCTGATTTATTATATTTGCAATCAAAACAGCACCAGCACTTCAGCTTTTCCAGAATGATATAGATTAGAAAACAGAGGCATGAGTTACACAGAACTTTTATGCTAGTTAGGAGGGTTTTTTTTTTAAATAGTTATACTGATACAGCCCCTAGTGTGGAGGGCCAGTATAGTTTAAGACCTATAATGTTTATATGTAGACAAGCCATGAGTTAGCTTTGGCACGAATGGTTAAAGAACAAAGAGAGTGCTCCAGCTTACAGTTTTTGTTGGGGCTGTTTCTTTTGGCCTTGTAACTCCAGAGGTCTGGTGCTAATTAAGTGAATCATGCTCTTTGACTCTTATTCATAAAGAATTCACTCATGCTTATTCGTTCTGAGAAATATGCAGCTACGTGTTTGCCAGACAACTCGTCCAACTGTGGCGTTTCTGAGTCTCACCGTCACTCAAATTCAAGTGGGATGTATTTTGAGAAATATGTAGCTCTAAGGAAAATGCTCATGCTGCCTTTGGTGTAATTCTGTTTACCATCAAACTATATAACTGGAGGCACGTGTCCGGGGCTAGACACGTGATTGGGATGTGGAGCTATTTTGCTGATTCACTTTGGCAACCAGACCAGGTTGCTTCTGTTAGTTACAAAAGGGGTTAAAATATCTTCTGTTGGGCTAGAATGAAATAGAGAGTGGGGGGTGGGTGTCCTGGTTGCTGCTGCTTGGACAGCATAGAGGTGGGTATCCTGGAGGGAAATGTCCTAGAAACATCCAAGCTTGGGGAGGCAGGGGGAGTCTGAGGTTTATTTGTTGTTGTTTATGTTAACAAGGTGAAATTCAGAAAGTGGATAAGTCTCTGCATCACACACAAGATATCCGTGAACAGGGGATGCTGTTATTCCACCCACACATCCTACCTTCCCTCTCTGGATCACCCTAGGCTGCTTGATAGACGAATAGGGATATCTTGTGGGCTACTGCATCCTTCCCGTTAGTGGCCTGGTTATTGTCATGAAGCAGTCTCGCTATGGGTTTCAGCAAACACCATTGCTGCCTTCAGCTTCGGGCTTTTGCCAGCAGGATTCTTGACTGGCTACTCTTCTCCAGAGTAACAGCATTGGGTGTAGCTGTGTAAATACAGTAAAACCTCGATTTAACGGACTAATTCGGGCGAGGGGGTGTCCGTTAAATCAGAAAGTCCGTTATTTAATAATAAAAAAACCCGAGCTGTCGGAACAGCAGCCCGCCCGCCACAGGGCCGGGGTGGCAGCTCTGCAGCCCACCCGCTGCTGTGACCCGGGCGGCAGCCGGGAGCCGGCAGCCAGCCCGCCCGCTGCCTGGACCCGGGCGGCAGCCAGGAGCCGGCAGTCAGCCCTCGACAAATGGATTTCGGATGCATCAGACTTGCTCAGAAATTTTGTCCGTTGCATCCGAGGTCCGTTAAATCGAGGTCCGTTAAATCGAGGTCCGTTAAATCGAGGGTTTACTGTACAGGGAAAATGTTACAATTCTCTTTTCTGTGTACTGCACCTTTAAATGACTTTCTAGAAGATGTACTCTTCTTGAGCTGCAAGTTACTGAGCTGGATACAGGAATTACTTGGTGCATTTCTATGGCCCGAGTTACACAAAACCTCAGATGAGATGATTCTCGGAGTCCATTCTGCCTTTTATAATCAATGTAAGGAGTTTGCCTGTCTGGCTCCTGGGTGGCAGTCCTCTGATTTGAGTCAGCATGAGTACCACACAGTGTGTGTGTGTGTGTGTGTGTCTGTCTCTATCTGGTGACAAGGGCCATATGCATACTTAGATTTTATTTCATTAGCAGGAAAAAAAAATCTCCCAGGATGAAAGTACATGGTTGTCTTGTTTTGCTTGTAAGCAAAAAACACAAAGGACATTTTATGCCGCCTTATTCCTCGTTTTGTTTCAGTCGGGTTGATTTTGAGTTAGTGGATAAGACTAAAAGGCTGATCAGTCACTAGACCATTTGACTAGCTTGATCTTAAAACTAACTTCCACCCACTTGCAGAGCATGACAGGCTGTGTGCCATCATTATAGTGAAGTTTAGTCTGTTTCCCCACTACATGGCCTGAGTGTTTGACATCATGTGAATGTGTGTGACCTCGGCTAATTCTCTGAGGCTTTGATTGGCCAGCCAGGCTCTGGGGGACTTGTTCACACTAGCAAGGGTATGAAAGGCAGACAGCAGGAAAATGGAGCCAGAACTCATAGAGTATTCACCATGATTAAAAATACCTGCCTCTATTCACATCAGCAGTTTGGATTAAACCTTGTGTGCACCCCGAGTAGATGAAGAAGGGGAAAATAATTTACAGTAAAAAGTTGGCTTTTCTGTTTCTGACTCTTAAGACGGGATGAACAAAGTTGGAACCTTTCTCCTGTTTCCCTACAGATAAGAGTTGGCCTGTTTTTGTGGTTTAGGTTTTATATTTTAGAGTATGTCTGATCAAAAGAAAGGGCTGTGATAAGAGACAGCTCTCTGCTCTTTTAGTCATTCTAAAAATACCCCATAGATCAAGTGAATGTCCTCCTTCCCTAGGCTGAGATCTAGTGTTTTTGTTTAACAGGAATTTACTAGATTTGTAATTAAATAAGGCCCTAATTAATGGTACAAAAAGCCCCATCATCACAAGAATAACCCGCCAGATGGAATCCCTCTTGCTTCTTAAAAAAATACAAATTGTATCATTGCTCCCCTCCTCCTTAATTCCTTCTCTCCAGCTCATGGCCTGACCCCAAAGACCCTACATAATTCCGCCCTTACCTAGCCTTCTTTTTCTAATAATATTTATTTTCAGTTCTTATTTCCTCCCACTCCCCCTTCCCTATGTTGGTCCCTTCAGCCCCTTCTCCTAATATTTGCTTTTTTTGCTCTGTACCATCTACAGACTCCTATTTTCTTCCAGTGTATCATGTGCTCCTCCACCTTCTGGATTCTTGGCTGGTGCAAATCAGCCATGGTCCCATTGATTTACTTCAGCTGAGGCTCTGGTCCCATTGTGCACATGAAGCGTAGCCTTCCTGCTTTAACTTCCTGATGGGCCATCATCCCATTGCCATTGACTGGGCGAGGTGATTTTTGGATCCCACTGAAGGAACTCGACCCTCCGCTCCAACACCAAATTGATCCTGTTCCCACACCCAGCCCCCATCCTATTAATTCTGCCTCACCTCTGACCCTCCAGGGGTTATCCACTCTCCTCAGCCTGGTGGCTCTGCAATGAGGCTCCTTCTTTCCAGGCTGGGGGGGTCAGCTCCAGGAGCTCTTCACACCCCTATCCCGCTCCTTCCCAGGCAGGGAGGAGAAGCTGGGGGGCCCGAGTCCCTGTTGCTCCCAGCAGTGGGAAGAGCAGCTGAGATTATCAAGCCTGTGTTTTATTTGCCCTCTCACAACCTAAGGAGGACTGACTGGTTTTACTAGAGTGAATTCTTAATGGCACCGCTAAACCTCTGAAAGTTTCTGCCTGTATCTCCTTTCCGCCTTGAATTCCTGGGCCATTAAATATCTGTATTATATTCTCTTGGACTCCAATTTGCCCAGGGAAATTCAGTCTATCTGAAGTGTTTTCCCCTGCCTACAGCTACTTTGTAACCTACCAATTGAAGGATAATTGGCTCTTTTGGAGAGGATCTAAAAAAAAAGGTTTAGACACACCTTTAAAATCATGTCTCAAAACTGGCATTCCGTTCATTGTTGTTTTAGTCCATTTGCCTCACCATTATTAGTGTTTGTGAAGCATAATTCATTATTAAAAAGACTCCAGAATCTCTTTTTTGGACCCAGGTTCTTTCAATTTTGTTACCTACAATAAGATTGTGCCTTCCGCTGAGATAATCGTGAGACTCAGACATGCAGATGTGGCAAGGATGTAGACCAGCAATGTTATCGTTATTGCCATTTATAATTTGCAGTGTGGTAAAATGCAAGAGGCCCCCGTCTGGGGCTGGAAGACCATTGCACTAGGCACTGTAATTATAACAATACCTAGCTCCTACATAGTGCTTTCCATTGATCTCAAAGTGCTTTCGATAGCATTATTCCCACTTTACAGATGGGTAGACTGAGGCACGGGGTGATGAAGCTCACCCAGTATCCAGCGGTGGAGATGGGAATAGCATCCATGTCTTCTGAGTCCCGGTCCAGTGCTCTATCCACTAGGCTATCCTATAAAAGACAATCTGTGTCTGAAAGTGTTTAAGGCCTAAACATAGGATGAGATGCAAGATGTGGAGCTCTAAACAGTTTGGGGCGGGGAGGACCAGGTAACAATGGAAGGATTGTATTTAGTACAGTAAACTTCTGTTCCAGCATGCCTGTTGCCTAACTGTTTGTTTTTAAGCATGTGGAGTGACTGAGAGAGTTGCAGTGTTGGTTTCATCCCGATACCAGAGTCTCTGGCATTTTGGCTCTGTTAGCATGAGGAATGTCTGCTGTTTAGTGATATCGGCTTGACATTTCCTGTCACTGAGCTCTTGCAACATCTCCAGGGGAGGCAGGGCTTTCTGGATGTGTCCACTCTCCAACTAGTGAAGTCAACATTCTGCAGCATCCTCGAGGATCTTAAATGTGTGTTTCCCAAACCACCCCCAGATTTCTCAGGGTCACGAAGCTTTGAAAAGGTCGCAAAAGGCCAACAAAGTCTCCCAGTGCAGTTGCTGGATGCCTTTGCTGATTCCCATCCTAAAATAATGGATGTTGATTGTGGAAGAACAAGACATCTGGGAGTGGGCAGCCTCATTCCAACAGTCTCCTAAAAGATTCCTGGTGGCTGTTTAAAGAGGATGAAATGCTGTGTGGGGAAAAAGTTTTGACCGATTTCTAATCAGGTGCAATCAGTAAAGCTTTTTTTGAGGTCAATGAATCTATGCTGCTTTACAACAGCAAAGGATCTATCTGGCCCATAATATTGGCTAAAATCCTATCCACACTGAGGTCCTAAATGTGTGTGCTTCAATCCTTTTAAAACATGGTTCCGGCATACTTTTACTGACTTCTGTGGACAGGATATTTTTTCCTGCAAAATGTCTTGGAGAAAACATGCTGTAGAGATCATTATACAGGGGGTTTGGCTAAACTTGATTACAACTAGTACAGTCTCAGGTATGGAAAGGCTAGCATTGGAATCAGTGGAAGTTAGGTGCCTCAGTACATTTGGGGATTGGTGACTGTAGAGAGGGGAATGAACTGATGGAGATGTTGCACCATACAACATAGAGGCGTCAGTGTTCCTCATTCCAATGTTAACAGCAGTTTGTATTTCCACCTAGTTTTGAAGGGTAGCTTATGAATGTTTTTTTGTCTCATTTTGCCCTTCCCCCTTCTTATCCCTTTGGCTTTTCACTCAATTACAGACTGAGCCGTGTGGCTGTATGAAAGGCATTTCCTCCTGTTACATTAAAAAAAACCCACCCTAGAATTCAGCACACCAGCTGCTTTCCATTAGTGTTACACACACGCATGCTAGGAGGGCAGAGTGTGATGCTTCGGACACTGTTGGGTAGCAGAAATCCTTCAGAAACTCGGTCAGGAAAAGCCTCTGGAACGCAAACTGGGGGGGAAAAGAACTCGGCAGCTTTGGGCTCTGCTCTTTACTCAGGAAAACCTCCGCATTGAGGTCAAGAGGGGGGTTGCCTGAATCAAGAATAAGAAAGTGATGAATAGGGCCTTTTCTACGAACGGTTCCTTGCTCTGGAGATTTCTGTAAGCCGTGGAGTCGAGCACCGTCTGAGGCCTCAGGGAATTATGGCCCCTCGTTGATCCTCCGAGAATTTTTATTGATATTAAATATCGTCTTGATGCTTATCCAGCCTTCCTGCTGGCTATTATTACTTTATTATTTGTGATCCTTGGGAAAAGGCCTTTAACCTTTTTTTAAATTTCAGGATGAAAACTCTCTCTGCATGCAAATTAGTCTTTATTAAGATCCTTTCACTCATCAGCTTCACTGTCACTAGAAGGGTTTTTCTTTCTTAAACTTCTCACGTGTGATTCAGGGGGCACGTTAAGGAAGGATTAAAGACAGGGCAGATGCACTAGTCATTCCACCCCTACAGAGAGGCAATGCAGCGGCCATGTTTATTCCCAAACAGACACAATACAGTGACATTGATTCTTCAGACTCTTCTATACAAAGAAAATATGCGTCCCTCAGACCTGTAACTACACAGGTGATCTTAAATACATGATATAAACATCAAGGAAACTGTGATCGTGTCTCCTTTCATTGTCCGTTTTACAAATGTATCGTACTTGGGCATGGGGTGTGTTTAGCTGGCAAAGGGGAGTGGTGTGACCACAACTCTGGGAACTAAGAACTCTGGCTATGTCACCACCTCACGTTGTGGCTTTGGTAACTCAGCTATGTGCTCTGCCCTCAACCAAATCCATTTGCAAGATGGGGCTAATGATCCTTGCATTGCCCCTCATGTTGGGAGGCCTCATTTAGAGGTGCTGGAACAATTTTTATAGTGGGGGTGCTGAGATCCACTTCACCCCCTAGCTCCAGCAGCTATGGCCTCCTTAGTTCTTTCACATGAAAAGCTCTGTGTGAGTGCAGTTGCTATGAAAAATGTTGCAGCTACTAATGGAAGCTACACATTGAAGGAGCATGGATATAAGCCTGTAGGCTTGTATTGACTCAGTAAACTTACTACAAAAGATGAATGCCATGTTGATTGCTAGGCAGTTCCTATTGACCGCTTCAAAAATAAAAATGCTGCATCTCAGCGGGAGATTTATTGGTTTAAAATACACCCCTGCGATCTGAACGCCAGCTGCAAATTGGATCCAGTAAAGTTAGTTTTGTTTTGATACATACAACTATACAGGAAACCGTTTTGTTGTTTGTGCTTAATGCAAGTAATTCATTAATGTATCCGTTCTGTACTGATTGTGCGTGGCAAGGAGGGAAGAGCACAGTGTTCTCCCAAACCCTTGCTGCTATGGTTAAGCTTTAAATCCTTTCCATTCCCTCCTCCCTGGCCCATGGGAGCAGATGGGCCAGGACGCAGAGAAACCAATATGCTCTCTCTGTGTAGGCTGTGGCTGGCTTCTGAGAGACCTAGCAAGGGGTCAGCATCTCCTTTGCACTGTGGATCTCTGCACTACAGGGGCTGCCACCAGGCCTATGCAATGGGGGAAGCATTGGGGGGGGCAAGCTGAAAGAGGATCAAAGACAGGGCTGTTAGGTCTATAACTATGCACATGCACCAACCATTGCATCCCTGCAGGCAGATAATGCTGCAGCCGTTGGGACTCAGGCAATCCTGTTTCCCCGTTGCATGTGTGGAGTGGCTCAGCTGCTGTTGCTCTCATAGGAGAGGGGAATTCCTTACCTCTGGTCTCTATCAGTCCTGGTTTGTCCCACAGTGGGGTTACTCAGGGTGTGCAATGGGTCCAGGACTCTCCCTTCAGTCCCATTAGCCAGCTGAGAAATTTCGCACAGCTCCAGAGAGAATCTGTGTCGTCCCTCTGGGAATTCCATCCCCCTCCCAGCCCTCCAGTGTCTCATGACCCAAAGGGTATTGAAAATGTTGCTGCGAATGGCCATGCCTTTATTTGACCTGGTATTTTTATCCGCAAAAATCAATATACATATTGCATTTTTGAAAAACCCTTGCCTAATGGGTTAGCGCCGTGGGAAAGCTCGTATGTTGCACATGGCTAGTACAGCTGATTGGAAGACTGGTGATGATACATCCGCTGTATTGATACACCAGCCACAGCACTGTTTCTGTCAGCTCTCATTACACTTTAGAACTGGTGAAGTTCCAAGGATTCAATCAATTAATGTCTGTACCCTCACATGCATTTCTATTGATCGTTTGTCATTTTCTCACTCTCCATTATCATGACAGACCCCGACAGTCCAGGCATATTACCCATAGACTTTCACAACTGTTCTTTCTAAAGTACAAGTAATTTACAACATAGCCAGTGGGCTATAACCCTGCTTGACTTAGGTTCTTAAATGCTGAATCTGTTAAAATATTTCAACAAATATTTTTCTGGTAGAGCTCATTGTTTTTTAATTTTGAATATTTGTTCATTGAAAGATTGTTATGCTTCCTCTCCCTCCCAAATCATTGTTTCATACTTAGGACAATAATAGCTGTATGATCTAGAGTGCTAGATGTAGATTCTTCGTGTGCCCTTGAATAAGTCACTTAACCTCCTTATGTCTCAGTCAGTCCAGCTGTAAAATTGGGTAAATGCCGGAGCTGATTTGACTGCAGATGCAGTCTGTCAGCTGAATCATGACTGTATATATATTTTTTTAATTACCAAATTGGGGGAAAAAAGGTTACATTTAGAAGCATGACAGTCAAATTTAACCAAGTTCTAGCAGGACTCTTGGTGAGCAGATGAGATTTATAAAGTGATTATATAAATGTATGACACATGAAAACTAAGCAGGGAAAGCTAGCCAGCGTGTAATCCACATTGCACCAAATTCTGATCTCATTTGCAGGGGTGTAAATTACTCAGAATCTAGCCCATTCTGTAAAAGTGAGTAGAGATCTGCGGACTTGCAAATTTGTCAGTTTTAGTTTATTGAACGTGTTCATGACACTTCATTTCAAATAGATTTCCCCCATCTGAAAGAAAATTGAATGCAACAAACATTTGCAATAAATAGGACAGAACGTCCATGTGAAACCCCATTAATCACTATGTTAACCAGAATATATGGGAAAGTTAAACATTACAGAAGAAAGAACACGATGAAACATTAGGAAAAAGAAAGAGAAGAGATGATCTGAAAGATATAATGCCTCTTCATAATCGTAATGAAAAAATCGTGGCAACCAGACTTGCCTGTTAGCATTCAATGATTGTTGTCTAACAGTTATTTGAAGACAGCCTCAAACCATCTGTATTTTAAAAAGGTTTAATTCAATCATTGTCTAATACAGGGCTTTTCTATTCACTTCAGTGGGCTGGTGCTCTCACTATAGGTTCTCAAACATTTGGGGCTAAATTTCATTAGTTTTCCCATCTGTAAAGTTGGTATAAAAATTCTCCCCTCGTGTGGCAAAACACTTAGAATCGGAAAATGGACAGATAAAGGCCAGATTAAAGTCTGTTGGAGCTGGTTTTGCATCTAAATTGATATGATTTATGAACAAAAACTTTTTGCTCCTTAAATTCTGGCATATTGTATCATTTATCTTCCACAACAAAGGACAAGATTTTTTTGATTGTAGAGCTGTCTTGCTAAAACTCTCATATTTCCATTATTGCTTGACATTTGAACTGTAACTTTTGTGGTCTGCTGCTTTAATTCTTTTGTATCTGAAGGAGTACTGGAGAATACAAACGGGAGCCACTTAACTTTGTAGGATCTTAAAAACTCGATTTCACTTTTGTTTTAGTCAAGGGGGGAAATGATGCTATCTTCTAAGCTGATTGATCAATAGATCCTATTTGTTGATAGGGTTTTGAAGCTTGTGGCTAAAGGCTGCACTAAATCCAAAATAGATTTGATCTAACAGCTGAACTCAGCTTCCACATGTGTAGCACAGTTTAGGATGCTGGTTCAATGCAAATGCTTAATTCATTTTTATAATGCTGACAGGGTAGCACAATGACTGCTGTAGGAAGACACAATGACTGCCAGGAAGGTGAATTCTCAGCAGTTCATCTCTCTTACTCAAGTTGTGTTTGGACTTTTTTGTTTTTGTTTTTAAAACCAAATTGGTCCTTTTGCATGAATTTGACAGGATTTTACAGTAGCATGGACGGAGCTGAGTCTGTTTAGTAAATAGCGATTGTAAAGATTCAGTATTCTGAGGCTGGGGCGTGTTACTCTTAGCTAAGCATATTTAATGGCTTCTTTCCTTTAATGCAAACTTTGATCCTGACTTCCTGAAAAGACAGCTGTGCTGTGGAGAAGCAATGCTGCTTTGTTAGTTTGAGGGGTGGGAGGTTGTTATTGAAAAGTGAAGAAGAGAATTGTGGTCGGAGTCAGTGGCGGATTTAGAGTTAGTGGGGTCCTGTGCACAGCTTCATTTTCACCCCGTCCTGAGACAGGCCAAGAAAAATAACATTTTCTGTTCTCTCCTCCCCCTCCTCCCCGTTTTTCATTCTTTTTTTTTCTTCATCCTTCTCCTATATTGTAAGTAATAGGAAGTAAGTGAAAATAAAGTGAGGTACATTGATTGTTTTTGTAGTCTTAACTTTTTTTTTCACAGATCACTTGAAAATTGCTGAGGGTTTCGGCAGACCACCTAATGATCTTTCCAAATGTTGTTTGTACCATTAGCTAACTATTGTAAAGTGCTTTGGATAAAAGCACTTTATTAAAAAAAAAAACACGTAATAACCTTTTCTCGGTCTACCTGAATGGAGTTCTCAGGCCACAGTTTGAGAACTTCTGGTGTAGATGAAAGCTTGTATTTGCATTATGCTAACATGAAAAATGTGCAGAAATGAAAAGTATAGCTGATGCATGAATGGAAAATAAGTTAATTTCCTCTGAAGAAACATCCATTTTTTTTAATACTTTTTCTTTACAAAATCAACCTAATCATTTTGAATAAAATGATTTTTGATAAAACATTTTGAATGAATGTTTCACTTCATCTTCAAAAAGATTTGTGTCTATGTCCTCTCGGTAGAATTTATTTAATTTCTTACTGTCGTGCCTTTTTGCATTTTCATCCACACTTCTGTCAAAAAACACGTAATCAACCGTTTTCTTTAGAGATTCACCTCTACCCTGCAATTGCACTATTATTATGTCACAAATAACATTAACAGTCTTAATGATGATCTTCTTTCTCTTTGATTATATTGTCTCTAGTTTCATCGAAAAATAACTTCCTGCTTTTTTTTATGCTTCTCATCAGATATATGAGGAACCTGTTTTTTCTATTAATGTTAGTGCCTCTGCCTCCACCGAGACATAGTCATTTTGAAATTCCATGACAAAACTTCTAACTGAGGCTAAAAATTGTGCAGCATTAAATAAATTTGTATCAGCCCTTTGCACCAATTTGCTGACGGCATTAATTCTTTGAAACAAAAAGTTCTACAAAAGAGTAAAAACAGTAATATTGTACTTTTCAAACTTTTCTGCTAATGATTTTGCTTCAGTTTTCACACATGGAATTTGATGTGGCTTTATATCACCACAGCTCATTTTCAAAGCCAAAACAGCATCTGTACGAACAGACCACCTGGTGTCACAGATTCTTTTGACTGTCAAATATTTTTCATTTGCCTGCTCCAAGTGTGATTGTAGCACACTCCACCGATGCATGGAAAAAAAGGCATACAGGGTTTGAACAAAGTCAAAAAAATGTGCAGCTACCTCACAAGATTTGGCTGCTGCATTGCAGAGTAAATTTAAGGAATGGCTGGAACATGGTACATAAGAACATAATAATGGCCCTACTGGATCAGACCAAGGGTCCATCTAGCTCAGTATCCTGTCTTCCGACAGTGGCCAGTGCCAGGTACCCTATAGGGAATGAACAGAACCGGTAATCATCAAGAGATTCATCCTCTGTCGCTCGTTCCCAGCTTCTGACAAAGAGAGGCTAGACACACCATTCCTGCCCATCCTGGCTAATAGCCATTGATGGACCTAGTCTCCATGAATTTATCTAGTTCTTTTTTGAATCCTGTTATGGTCTTGGCCTTCATAACATCCTCTGGCAAGGAATTCCACAGGTAGGCTGTGCATTGTGTGAAGAAATACTTCCTTTTATTTGTGTTAAACCTGCTGCCTATAAATTTGATTTGTGACCCCTAGTTCTTGTGCTATGAGAAGTAGTAAACAACACTTCCTTATCTACTTTCTCAACACCAGTCATGATTTTATAGACCTCAATCATATCTCCCCTTAGTCATCTCTTTTCCAAGCTGAAAAGTCTTGATTTTATTAATCTCTCTTCTACAGAAGCCATTCCATACCCCTAATCATTTTTGTTCCCCTTTTTTGAACCTTTTCCAATTCCAATATATATATTTTTAGATGGGGTGACCACATCTGCACATAGTATTGAATATGTGGGCATACCATGGATTTATATAGAGGCGACATGATATTTTCTGTCCTATTATCTATCCCTTTCTTAATTGTTCCCAGCATTCTGATCACTTTTTTTTGACTGCTGCTGCACATTGAGTGGATGTTTTCAGAGAACTATCCACAATGACTTCAAAATCTCTTTCTTGAGTGGTAACAACTAATTTAGACCTCATCATTTTATATGTATAGTTGGGATTATGTTTTCCAATGTACATTACCTTACAATTATCAGCATTTAATTTCATCTGCCATTTTGTTTTCCAGTTCTGAGAGATTCTTTTGTAGCTCTTCACAGTCTGCCTGGGTCTTAACTATCTTTAGTAATTTTGTATCATCTGCAAATTTTGCCATTTCACCATTTACCTCCTTTTCCAGATCATTTATGAATATGTTGTATTGGACTGATCCCAAAAGAGACTCCTGGTGGACACCATTTATTTAACTCTCTCCATTCTGGTCAGTTTCATTCATTATGGTATGAATAAAGCAGAGGGGCTTGCATTGTTCAGTCTTGCCTGTAGATCCGATTATTTTCCTGCCATATTTGCGGCATTATCAGCGCTCTGCCCCCCTACAATTTTTGATGTCCAAACCTAAATTTGCAATGATTTCCAAAACAGTTGTCCCTAGACATTCAGCAGTATGGGATTTTAGCAGGACAAAACAAAGAAATTGCCCTGCAACTTCATCGCTGCCAGTCACACAACTTTAAATTAATGTTAATTGGTATATATGACTCACATCTGGTGTTGAATCTTCTATTATGGAATAGTACTTGGCGTCCTTTACTTCATCAGTGAATTGGTTTGTGAGCCGCTCTGCCATTATAGTGTTGAATTTATTGTAGGTTTGGTGCGTTAAAAAGTTGGTCTTCCCTGAGCCACAATATTGACACTTTTTCAAATGTTCTCTGAGAAAATCGTCAAATTCACTAAGATATTCAAGGCAGGTTAAAAAATTACCTTTTCGATTTGATGATGACGACTCATCATGCCCTCTTGGAGGTAGTTCCAAAGAAGACAGCAGTTTGATCGTGGCAACAATACATCTCTGCACTTTCCTCCAATAAGAACACTCCTTTTCAAACTGAGCCGATAACACAGAATAAATTCTTCCAGATAATTTACACCTTTGAACGAACTCACACATAGCATTGATATGAGCTTTGGAAGTTTCATGATCAGCAATATGTCTTGCAACATTTCTCCAATTAGAGAACAGGTGCTGATTGTGTGGGTGCTCTGGGGCTGAAGCACCCACCGGGAAAATTAGCGGGTGTTTGGCACCTACTGACAGCCAAGCTCCGCCCCTCCCGCCTCTTCCCTGCCTCCTTCCTTGAGGACGCTGTGTTCCTGCTCCTCCCCATCCCTCCCAGCTCTTCTTCCTGCCGCTAAACAGCTGTTTGGTGGTGCTACAGGAGGGAGGGAGAGGAGTGGGGAAACAGAATGCTCAAAGGAGGAGGCGGGGAAGTGGTGGGGACTCAGGGAAGGAGGTGGAATGGGGAGGGGTGGAGGTGGAGTAGGGGTGGAGGTGGAGAAGAGGCAGGGTGGGCAAGGATTTGGGGGAAAGGGTGGAGCGGGGGCAGTCCTGGGGACAGAGAGGGGTCGAGCACCCACCAGCAGGAGCAGAAGTGGTGACTGTGAATTAGAGAGCCTGTGTTTATTTTCCTTTACTGTGGTCAGGGAATAATTTGCAAACATAACAGTAGATTGCCTTAGTGGTTTCTAAAAAAATCCAACCAAACTCTCATTTCCGTTGTCCCATTTTTCTTCAGCCTCATAAAACGGGATTCACGAAGACGTCTAAATTGCTTTTGTCCTGCAACCTCATGTTCTTTTCTCAAATTTTCCATAGTACCTACATTTTTCAGTTTATTTACTAAGAAATATGCTTTTGGAACCAATGCAACAGATTTTGGCAATAATGCAATGTCTTCAGGGTAGGTTTCTTCCCTTACGTCAACAAAATTACTGGTATTTTTTTAATTCCGTTGTCACTTTAGAGTTCGCTTATTCAACTTTTGCAGTTGTTGTGGTGTCCTCACAATTTGGTGAGTGATCAGATAATTTAGATGTTTCCATGCCCATACTTTTTTGATGAATGTCCACTATTCAATATTTCAAGCTTTCTAAAATAAGATGACAAACTGTGTTTGCTTAGCTTAGTCTTCTTACCTCACCTTAATTCTTTTTGCATTTTTGACTCAGAGTGTTGCTTCATTATTGCTAAAAAACTGACCTTGATTTTAGGCAGATTGAAAATTTCTGAAAGAGCAGGAGTGTAGCCCTGGGTGGGCCTAAGTAGGCCGTGGACCCACCCAATTCTATTTAATACAGTTAATCCCGTGTTTTTATCAGGCTCTGTAAAAACGGGATTTTGAACCATTACATACTTGTGTCAAATCACAGGCATTGTTGCAAAGTGTGAAGGAGGGTGCTTTTGTTGAATTGGATAATTGGTCAAGCAGACAGACTTTGATTGGCAAATGATGATTTCCCTTAGTTGCTGTTACGCTCTTGCTGAGACTGTGAATAAATGGCAAAGCGAAATTCTTTCCTAGACTATTTCAAAAAAACACGTTTAGAGAACAGTTTGCAGAATAAGTTCCCAGAGTGCAGAAAGCCTGGACCGCTTCGCGACTTGCAGCGCTTATTAAATTCAGTCATTTGTCAGATTTGTCCTGCATTTGGGGGGACCCCGTGTCACTGCATGGTTTGTTTCATGGTAAGTCCACCAGTGGTTGGAGTGCAAAATATCTGTGCAAGCCCTTAATGGTGATTAGTATCTGGGAACATTCAACAATGTTCAGTTTCCTTGCGGGGTAGAATGAATCTCTCTCTCTCTAACATCGTTGAGTGCATTGACTAAAAATTAATACACTGTTTTATCTTTTATTTCAGTGACTACATCATGGCTACAAGGGCAACAGATGCCATGCAGCCACCAGAGGCTGGGGAGACAACTGAGGAATGTGCAGGTAAACAGCTGCTCTTCACATGTGTAGTTAATTTGGCAAGCTGTTGGAAAGTAGGATTCGTTTCTTTAAAAGGGAGATTGACCGAACTGTTCTTCGAAGTCTCATGAATTTTCATAATGGAAAGAAAGACCGATGCCTTGTAAGCATCCTTGTGGGGAAACCCATGTCGATTCCTAGAGAGTCATACATTTGTGCAGGATATTTATCTCAAATTCTAATGTTGAATGCCTAACAAACAGGGCTGCATAGTCTGCAGAACTGGCTGCTGTGCATACTTTGCCCGGTTCTTATCTTAGAATCCGGGGCCGAGTGTATGTTGCAGTGGTAACTCCTGAGTAGGGAAGAGGTGATAGTCCATGTCACCACTGTAGCACTTCCCCAAAGTTGAGGAGCATCCATGTTTGCTACAGATGTCCACCCATTTTCTTATCCTTCAGTCTAGTGGCCTGGATTGGTACTCTGTCAGCCCCATGAATGCCTAACAAACAGGGCTGCATAGTCTGCAGAACTGGCTGCTGTGCATACTTTGCCCGGTTCTTATGGCCTAGGGAGAATGGAAAATGTCTTGTCCAGTCAGAAGATCTGTCTGTCTTAAAAACAAAAAGCCCTTTGCCACTATTCAAGCTGTTCCTCGGGAGACACGGATCAGCAGCCGAGCTGAGGTAGTTCAGGAGCAGTTGTAATATCATCTATCGATGGAGCGTTTGGTTCAGTACTTCGCAGATGATAACGATGATCTTGCTTATGTATAACTGCATCTGCACCCATCAGTAAAGACCAAACTGTGTCCTGCCAAGGGCTGAGAGAGACCTGTATGTGCATAGGACATACCCCTGCTAGCTGTCCGAGTAAGGAGTGGCAATGGATCACTTTAAAGGCTGTAGATAGGCACAGCTAAGCACAGCAGTTACGCTGGGAGTCTAGAGAGCTTGGAAATGGGACTATATAAAGAAGCAAATTTTAGAATAGTTATTAACTGAACTATGAATGGGTGGTGGGAGTAGGATAAAGGAATGAGGGTGGAGAATAAGGATGGATGCTTAACCAATAACATACTTTTTAATGTATAAATATAGTCTGTGTAAATCATCCCAGGTTCGTCATAGTACACAGTGTGCAAGCTAGTGAACTTTATCATCTGTGTGACACCTACTGCGTGGAAGGACTAAGTTCCTTCCAGCCAGTTTTGGTCATAAATACACATCTGTAGTGGGGTGACTGCCCCACTCCAGTGGAAAAGGGTTTAAAACAGCCCTGGAAAAGGCTGTGGCTGGGGGCAAGCAGCTCCCAGGCTGACTGAGCAGAGCAGCCACAGCTGAGGCTGCGTCAGTTATGGCCCAGCTGGCTGTGAGATAAGGGCTCAGTTTGGAGAACAGAGATAGTCTCCTCTGGCTGAAGAGGTAGACAGGCCTGGCTGCTGGGGAAGCTAGACAGGAGTGAAGCAGGGCTGGGGCAAGGCAAGAGGAGCTGGGGGAGCCCCTGCCTGGAAACCCCCAGGCTGCAGGGCCTAGGGGAAGGCCCAATAAGGGGGTACTGGAGTTGCAGGGGGCAGCCCAGGGCTACAGAAGCAGCAGGCCAACCCCCCTTGCCAGTGATGAGTGGCAATGATACTGCAGTCTGCCCCAGAGAACGGGGACAAGTGGTGACTGGCAGTTGCCTAGACTGAGGCAAGGTGGGGATAGAGACTGGGGGTTCCCCAGGGAGGGGAGACCCTAAGATCTGAGGGGGTACTGCAGGGGTGCAGCACCCAAGGGAAGAGGGCACCAGGGTCCAGGGAGGGACTCTGGGCCAGAGTAGCAAGCGGGACATCGGCTTGCAGAGGGTGCTCCGGACGCTGACAAGCCAATTCTCGGACGGACCAGCAGGAGGCGCCGCAGGGGTGAGTCGCCGCCCTGCTACAACATCCCATGAGTGGAATCCTGGACCCAATGAACCTTGTGAGAATTTTGTCATTGATTGCCATGAGGTCAGGATTTGATCCAACATCTGCAGCTGAATTGACTCTAAATATATATTTGGGTCTGAAAAAACCTAGGAATGTTTTTGTTTCTAACTTAATCCAGCTCTTAAAAGGTTCGGGGTTGCTGTAGCGAAAACTGAATTATTTAATGAGACCGGCGCTGAACAGAGCTATCCCATTCTTTGTTTTTTCAAAAGACCCTTCCTTCCTTAGCTCCCTACAAAGTGTAGCATTACATCAAATCCTCCTCTTTATAGCTTTAATTGGAGTGGATTGCAAAAACCTTGGAGACTGCTCCAGTCAATTATTAGATTACTCCACAGATTTTGGATTGTTTCCTATAGGTAGCAGAGTGTTTTCAGTATGTGCTGTTTCCAGTTGATGGCTGTGATCACAGAGAGAAGCCAGACAAGCTTGACTGGCTGACCACTTTCAAGCCACAATCTTAGCATTGCCTACTCTTGCAAGTCTGGCAATATTTGGCATTTTTCATAAAGCCTTAGCTCCTGGAATCATGGTATTTCGTGAGACTCTTGGTTTAATATTTTTAATATGAAGTTTCTAACCCTCATGGCTGGAGGGAAAAGCTTGCATATGTGATCTTAGTGCACTTTAAAGCCCCAAACCCGGAAGGCAAATAAAATGTATTATGATTGGTTTACATTTCCTAATTTTTTAAGCCAGTCTCAAGATTTTGGGGTGCCTGACTCAAGATTTTTTAAACATTTGAGGTTGGCAGTACTGATAGTTTCAGGTGTTACCCTTACCTCTACCCTGTATCTTCCTAGCAATTTTTGTCATTTTATAATCACATTTTCTTATTTTAAAAAATGTTTTCCCCCCCCGGTTGCTGTGTAAAAGAATCACACAGACAACAAGGGGACACTGTTTCATGAACTGACGAGAGGGGAAAAATAATAAAACTGGCTACATGCAAAGTGCTGTGAAATGCACTAAGCAAACAAACTTGAAAAAATATGTATTTGTTTTCTCATCTTTCAGTTACAGTAGTTCCTTGTAATTTTAACAGCCCCATACATTTTCAGATAGCAGTGTGATTTTATTTATTTATTTATTTATTTATTTAAGTTGACAATAGCCCTTTAAATTTAATCTGGAAAACATACGTCTTATATTGCAGTATTCCAATCCCAAGCATTCAAAAATCATGAGTCATCATTCATAAACTGTTTTATACACAGTTGCGTTAACTTGGGATGCCTCTCTCTTTGCTGGATTTTTTAAATTTATTATCTGGTTACATTTTTTCCTTTTTTATTTATTTGTATGACTGTACAAACACAAATTATCTTGCCCATAATTAGCTCCAGTATCACAAAACATATTTTGAACCTAGTGAAATATTTTTGGTTACTTTACCTAGTACTGAAATGTCTCTTAGGTGAAACATGGTAACTTTTGAACAGCAAACAAAAATGATGCATAACAGTTCGCAACATGAAGCTAAAGTAAACACCATTGTGAATTATGTCTTAAGTGCCAAAAGGTCTCAGAACTCAATACAAGATCACAGATGTGGAACCCCAGAGAGGGCTCATGGTCTAAATACACAACTCACACAAGAAAGGGCTATCTTTAATGGGGGGGTTTTGATGTAATGATTGGGACTGCTAGTTTCTCTGAGCTTCATGGTAGAGCCTTCTTTTTCTCATGTAGTTTAAACAGCTGGAGGAATTCAATTAGGCAGAATGTAATGCTCAAGTTCTATTTGAGACGATGTGCAAGGCAAGTAATTTTTCAAAGCAGCTTTTTGAAACAACCAGCTCTCTCCCAGATGCTGGTTGGCCCCCAGAGCTCCCTGTCCCAGCTTGGAAGATCCGAACCCTGAGGTCCAGTCACCAGGGCATTTTTCTGTTGGTACTGCTCCCTTTGGTTTCCATCGGTCACTAAACTGGCCACGCGAAGACTCACTGCCCAGCCCACAGAGGAGTGCATCGGTGTGGGTTGGGCCGAGCAGGCAGGCAAATACCTCTGCATCCTGCGTTTGAAGAACCAGCCCAGTAGCTGCATCCCCCGTAGGGTGGGGTGGAAAATGCCTACTAGCCACTGGGCACAGTCCAATGCTGAAGGGGCTGTTGGGAATATGGGAGTTGAAAGTACTGGCAGGTGTACTTTTCCTTATAAATGCATAGGTACTATTTCCGCAGCATGCTCGTACTTATAAGTACTCCTGTAATGCTGCACTTGACCCTTAACTCCTTTTTATCAGTACTTATGGTAAAGCTGACTTGCCTGTATCTTCCCTGTCCCAGACACTAACAACTCCCTGGGGCCATCTTCCTCTCTCCCAGTAACTGATTCCTTTGCTTCCCTGGGCACATGGAATGGGGTAACAACCTCCTTTGTCCTTAAAGGACTAGTACCCTCAAAGGCGGACTAGGGGTTTGTGGGGACCTGAGGCAGAGCAAGTGGGGGCCCCTCCACACCCTTTCTGCTTGCAGTTTCCCCCCCCCCCCAGATCCCTGCCTGGCACTCCTGCAGGAGCGCTGGGTGGGTGGAGCGAGGCAGGCCCCCATTCCCTGTCAGGAGGGTGGGTGGAGCAGGTCAGGGTGTGTGTGGGGGGGTGCCCATTTCTCTGGGGGCCCCCAATTGGCTGGGGTCCCTGGGCACTACGTACCCTGTTTCAGTGTAAACAAATTAAGTTACACTAGCAGAATACCCAGACTCCAAGTTACCGATCTGTCCTCCAACGGAAACCAACGTGCAAGCCCCCAACATTGGCTACAACTCGACAGGCAGTGAGAATATTCTTGTTTGCTACTGTATAGCGTAGAGCCTGGAGTCATTGTGTATTTCTCAAATGACTATTGTCTGACGCAAGATGCAGCTGGCTGGTGGCATTGCTTCAGCCCCACTAATGCCTCTAGCATAAATTGCTGTACGTGCAGGGCACACGCTGAGACAAAGCATTGCTGACTAACTTATTCCTGGGAGAAGACAAATAATGCTACTGAAATAATGCCTTGTTTATGAAGAAATCCTCCAGCTGTGTATTACCCCAGCTACCCTGGAATATGAATTGAACAATGGTTTGTGCTCCAGTACCTTGCGCTGTTTTTGCATTCGACCTACGTCAGAGTCAAGTCTGAAGGTACCGAGTACAGCGGGCTTTGACCAAAGAACCCTAAACTGGCATTAAAGAGACCCTGTCAATTTAAAAATCAGTAAGAAAGAAATAATAGCTAAACAAACAAAACTGTGTCACCCTAAAGTACCTTGGATTAGTGTAAGGGAAGGAATTAAAAGAAAATCAAATATGCATCTTACTATTTATGCTCTTTGATACTTTGTGTATTTCTCTGAGTTTGGACAATAAAACCCAGTGAAGTCTTTTGTTTGTAGCTAGTTTCACCGTTGGATACTTAGTGCACCAGTGTTTTGGGGTTTCAGATGCTGCAGGAGAGTGTTATATGTTTAAAAGCAACTGTCTTCATTGAATTTTTTTTTAAAATTGGGGAGATTTTTTCTTTTGAATTTAGGATTTATAAAAACTTTAAATGTTTGGCCAAATTTAGTCTGTGTGCCTTTAAATGCTGCCCTTTTTGCAAAATTGGCTGAAAAGTCCAGGACTAAATTAAGCTAATTGAAGATCTTAAGAGTTAAATAAAGACATTAGAACATTTTAAATGCACTTAATCCTTGATGGTAAACCAAACTCTATTTACATAGCCAATGGGCAGATCTGTGGTATATGTTATATATAAACTGTGTGCCTAAACAGAAACCTAAATAAGTATTGGAACCATCTGCTTATTGTAGTGCTATTTCACAGGCAGCCCAACTAAGAATTACAGCTTTACATTTCATAGGACTCCACCACTAAATTATTTACAAAGTCGCTCGATTAAATGAATGGATTGCTGTGGCTTGCAAAGGATCCCTCTGCAGTTTCGGATGGAACGTTGTCCACAGTAACCTCTGCCTGCACCCTTTGTAAAGTTTTGTTCTCTCACATTGCAGGAAAGAAAAAATCCAAATTTCAGACTTTCAAGAACTTTTTTGCTAAGAAGAAAAGGAAAGAATCTCCAGCTCCCAGGGGGGAGAGTAATTTAAAACCAAGCCAGTCCAGCAGCGATGTCAGCATCCCAGCGCTCGATGCTATTGCTCTACATTCACCAACTGAGCCTGGGTAAGCTTGCAGCGAAACACAAAAATTACCAGGTTGTACAGACATTTTGCAGCAATAGAGTGAAAGCCTGAGCTGGCCCCTAAGGAGCAACCTCTGTCCAAGTTTGTGCAAAACAAGCCCTAATGCTGCTGATGGAATTTCAGGAATTTCCTTTTTCCTTTGAAACAGGCTCCAAAAATCCGCATAGGAGGAAAAATATATCCAACTGTGTAGCCTGTAAAACTGCAGATTGACCAGACTTTGGTGTTTAAAATCCACCCTGGCAAGTCTTACCATCTGTGACTTTAGAGTAAGTGGTTATCTGAGTACCGCTGATACAGAGAATGCACATGAAATCAAGTGGCGGTTTCTTCGCATCAATGGAGCTTGTGTGGATTAACCTGCTTCATGACTGGAGCAAAGGGAAATAATTCAGCAGCAGAATCTCAGCCTTAAAGAGCCACGTAGTTAATTTTCTTGTGACAAAGCTGACAATTAGGGCTATGTTTTTTGAAAGGCCTCTAATTTTGCACATATATGTGTCACGGGAGACACTACATCTATGCTAGGAACCCGTTGCTTTGAATTTGATTCTGAATGTTGTTACGTCCTTTCCCAAAGGAGTTGTTGTTTCTTAGTTAAGGAGACATGCACACACCTATTAGAGAAACCTGTGTCCTCAAGGGCATGTTTTGCCCATCATCAGCAAGTCATAGAGTAGAACCTAACCATTAACAGCCAGCAAGAAATTTGAAAATTCTTTTTAAAAATAAACAAACCTGCAAAAATATTAAAATCAATGTGCTCTCCTTGTTTCAGTGTAAGTACTTGATCAGTACTCTGTTGAAACAATCCTTTAAACTGTTCACTTTCAAACCCACCCTGGAACAAATTAGTTCAAAATGTCTGTTTAGGAGGCCTGATGAGTTATGAGTGTGCGCACCACATAATGGGCAGTAGGCAGGAATTTGGGGATCTGACAGGCCTTGGCTTGTTAGCATAGCAAAGACAGGGGGAATGATTATACATCAGTAAGAGGAATTATACCCACGCAACTAATTTATCAATCCTTGTTAGCCGATGCACAGAATGGAAATGGTGCAGCTTCATAAGAATGTTACTGTCTGCTCCAAGTGCAAAAGCGAAGAAGAGATTTCTCTCTTGCAGTTAATCCATGACATCATACCCAAGTGCTTTTTATCTTAGCACTATCATCCGGAGATTATAAACTGAAGTTAATATTGTGCAAAAAATGGAGATTAGGAAGTGGGTAAAACTCTATTGTTATAAGAAATAAAATTGAGTTGATTATCTATTAAAAAATCCATTTTTTATGCTGTTCAAAAACCTGTTCATACCCAGATATGACATTTAGTTGGGTGGTTTATAAATACCTAGAGAAACTAAACAAGCTAATTCTTTAATGGATCTCTTCTTGAACATACAAGGGACTTTATTGAAGCCAATGGGAATTTTGCCTGTGGACGGCTTGCAGAACTTTATAATTCCTGGTATATAGAATACCAAAACAATCCTGGAGCTGTGGTTTTGGTGTGAGTGGTTGTGGCAGAAAGTATAGGGTTTCCCCTTTATACCATATAATCTTTTTTTTAATAATTTAATTAAAAATATTAACTATGGGCCCTCAGAGGCTTTGTGCCCTTCCCATACAAGCCAGTGGAATGGTACGGGGACTTCTGTCAGAAGAGCTTCCATAGAAGCTCAATTGTCCATGGGTTGGTGGGAATTAGTGAGGCTGGCTGGCAGTGGGGGCCAAGGGCAGGGGTGCTGGAACATTTTGTATAGTGGGGGAGCCTTTGAACCAAACTGTAAATCCTGTATATAATGGAAACCACTTCAAGCCAGGAGGTTTGGCAGCCTCCCTAGTTTGAGCACCTATGGCCAAGGGGCTGCTATGTGGTTGCCCCTTGAACTCTAAGGTCCATGGGATGAAGATATGAGATGGGAACTCCTCCTGATGACTCAAGTTGCCAATTTTGGTTGGGTGGATTCCTGAAGGCTTCATCACAGGACTCAATCTTCAATTAAATATTAATCTTTAATTCCTGGAGATTCTAGGACAGTCCTGGAGGGTTGTCAACCCTAGACAGTCCCAATTCTAAACCTGTCACCCCTCCCATGTATCCCCTTGGGATCACACACTTTTTGTTTTGTGCCTTCTTTTACCCCCTTGCTTTTGCAACTTCACCCCTTCCTTCTTGTGCATCCCTCTCTCCTCATTACAACCACTGCTCAAACATGCTGCTTTCATAAACCACCCACCCATCAACCACCCACCCGACACACACACACACACACACACACACACACACACACACACACACACACACACACACACACACACACACACACACACACACACACACACACACACACCTGCTGAGATTAAACCACCAGCTCATACTTAGAAGCCCCTCCTGCTCAGTGGATTTCATTTGGAGCAGGAGTCTCCCCTCGGTTGGTTTTACCCACTCAGTGGAGCAAAAATTAAGCAAACTCCAACTCATGATGTTTCCTTTTAAAGTCTGATTTCATGTTCGTGCTGCTTTAAGTAACAGCATCTTGGTGGGAATACATGTGGCTAACTGGTATTTATATAGGGAAACTGGGGTAGAAGTATAATGGCTAAAACATCTGTTTTCTCTTTTTATTGGCTAACAATGCAGTTTTAGATTTGGATGCAAATATAAATACTGTATGGGATTACACTGTGAATATACTGTATGTAGGAAAGCTTGAGCTACACTTATCTGTCCTTGACCTGCAATTAATTCTAAAGTTACTTTTATGCCCCTATTGTCACTGCCAAAAGAAAATGTAGAAAGTCTTCTGCAGTTACGTGTGTGTGTGTGTGTGTGTGTATATTAAATATCTAATTAGTGCGGGCAGCAGCGCAGTCTCCAGAACAATCAAACATCTTCTGCTCTTTCTAAAGGACTCCAAATATTTATAGTAAAAACATCCCTGTTTTAAAGGGATTAATATATAGCCAGACACAGGATGAGTTCTAAATAAATCACTAAAGAACAACGAGCATCAGTATTAATTTATATTAATTAAAAACCTAATTAAGACCATCTTTCTAGCCACAGCATAATAGCTTCAGTCATTATCTGGCCTGGGTATAATCCCTTTCAACTAGAAAGTGCTTGTATAAAAATTGACATACACAGTGTGAAAACGTAGAGATTACCTTGAGGGTGAAGGCAGGCAAGTGTTGATCAGTGCACTGCAATGCTGCGCAACAGCTCAAGATAGACATTAGCTAGCTGATGATGCTAAACCAAAGGGGAAGAGCATGAACTCTGGCCCTGGCTTTTAGTGTAAGAGCACAGGTTAATTCTGGACAGGACGGTAACGTGCAGCAAGATTGCTGCACGGGCCTTGGGGGGATGCTTTCCTCCTCAGCCTAAGCAAATGATTGGCTACATCTCAAACGGCAAAGTGAAGTTAGCCAAGCGGGCACTGCCAAGGTCATTCCCCAGGCATGTGAGAAGATGGTTTTGCTGTAGGACAAGAGCAGAAAGTGTTTTTTTTTTAATTGTGTATTCCTCATGAAAGGCCCCCCTTCTCTGTCCCAGAATTCGTTTGGAGGTAAAGAGGGAATTTTAGGGTATGAGACTAATGGAAGAGATTCTCCCCCCTTTCTAACCATAGCGTAAAATGTAACTTTCCCTCAAGCTAGAGGAGCAGGGCCAGACGTGAAGTTGCCATGGAGGAAACAAAAAAACAGACTGGCAGTAAGAAGGGAGGGAAGATTGCAAAGGGGACTTATGCTTGTGACGTGCTCGTCTTTGAAGCCTTGTTGGCAAGGCCCAAAGTGTGAGTCAAGGAGTTTTTTATTATGACTATTTATTACTTGTATTATGGTAGCTCCCAGAGGCCTCAGCTGAGACCAGGGCTTTATTTGTGGTAGGGACTGCACAAACGTATAGGGATACAATCCCTGCTCCTAAGACGTACAGTCTAACTAGACAAGACCCACAAAAGGTGGGAGGGAAACAGACGCACAGAGAATGACTTGCCCAACGTCACAGGTCCGTGGCAAAGCTAGGAATAGGACCCACCTCTCCGGATTCCTAGTTAAATGTCCTGACTGCTCTGCCCCTCTTAAGGTGTCTCAATACATGAATGCTATGAAATTTTGGAGATATAGCTAGTGGGCTCAAAGATCTTCCCTCTTTCAGATCCAAAGGAAGCATGGGAAACAAAGCCTTGTCACATGACAGTGTCTTTATTTTTGAATCTACGCCAGAAAACACAGCTGGTGACATGTCCTCTCAGGAAAACATACCCGTGAAAGTGAAAACGTTACAGGTAAGAGCATGTTCCACGTTACAAGTAAGAGCATGTTCCACGTTGCAAACTAGATGTGCTGTTGTTTGAATCTGTTCTGCTGCTTAGAAATACAGTTTATAGTTAACATATATAGTTATAGTTATTAAGCAGTACCAATGTACTCAGCCTTGTTCTGGTGACAACCCTTGCCCCCAGGACTTCATAATCTATATTCTTCCTGAGATGAGCAGTTCCTCTTCCTCAAGGACCTTCCATTCTTTATTTCATAGCTTCTGCCTTTTGATTAAGGCTATTGGTTTATATTGAAATGTATTCCATACTCTGAAGTTGGGAACAGGTGACAGGATGGATCACTTGATGATTATTTGTTCTGTTTATTCCCTTTGGGGCACCTGGCACTGGCTGCTGTCAGAAGGCAGGATACTGGGCTAGATGGGCCATTGGTCTGACTCAGTATGGCCACTTTTATGTCCCCTGGAATTATTTTAAAGGCATCCCTCTGCTACAGTTCTGCCCTGAGATATTTGTTCTTGTATTGCCCAGCACCACTATGAATGTGTTGTGAAATTGATAGATGTGTCAGGGAAATCTTAATAACAGCTTTATTTATATCCTTACTCTTCCTATCTGTCAGCTGAGGACACTCTGTTCCCTTAGGTCACTTCCTTCTTCCAAAGCACATGCTGAACCCTCCTTGGCAACCTCCTTATCAATCCTTGGGTATTGCACTCGGATAGCTGCCCGGCGTAAAACACACAGATAAAAGTTTAAGGTTTTCCTGAGGATGGAAGCAAACCGTTGATAATGCAGTCCAAGGCCGCCGACAGGCCTTCATTGGTCAGCATGAACCACTGTTGCAAAACAAGGTTGCATCACACGTTAAATAGCAGGATATACGCCAAGGGACTTCTTCACAAAAATATAGATGAGGCCAAGTTTCAGTTCAAGATATTACTTGCAAAACAATGTGGTCAATGGGGGGGGGGGAATATTTTCATACGGCAAGACCTTTTGGGGGCATTTGTTTTAATCTGATTCTGTTATCTCCATCGCCTTGACTCCTCTTCCCTCAACTATCCACTACGCTGCATAGGAACAGAGTGCTGCCAAGTAGATTTTTATAGTCAAAGGGGAGGGCCTGTTTCCTTTAACTTAACTCTCATTTGGATGAAAAGCTGCACACCAATAAAACCAGATAGTTCTTAGTAACAGCAGATTAACTTTCGCTAGCGCGAGAGAGATGGTACATTGCCATTTCTCCTGTAATGTCTTCCCCTCTGCGTTTAATAAATAAGGGTGGTCGGGGCTTGCAAAATATTAGGGAAGTAGATTTTATTCCCACTTAGGGAGTAGATGTGCAGATGTGCCGGGGGGTCTCGTTTGCTTGCTGCATGCATTGCAATCTTTGAGCAGCCTGTTGTCTGTCTAGCATTTGCAGGTTGCCTTGCTTCTATTGCTCTGTTTGGTTTGGGGGTCAATTTGTGGGGCGCTTGGGTGGATGTGGGGCACTCTGAATAAGGAGGCTGTAGAACACAAGCTTGACCGGAGCAGATTTACCATGAAAATCACAGATTTACCATGCAGTGGCACAGGGCCCCCAACGATAGGGAGGGCCCCAAAATGGGGCAGCGCAGAAGGGCTCAGGCAGGTTGCCTGCATGCTATGGCCAGTGGCCTCGCACGGGTCCCAGAAGCAGCTGTGGGGTGGGAGGGTGGAGGGGGGTGGCTCTGTGCACTGCCCCCGTTCTGGATAGTGCATGGAGACCTGCTGTCTGCCTCCCCACAAGGGGCGTGCAGAGACGTGCCACCAGCAGGCCTAAGAGAGCTCCCTTCCTGCTCTGCCTCCCTTCCTCTGTGCCGTGCCGCTCCCAGAAGCGGACGGCATGTCCCTGCGGCCCCTGGGACTGGCGTATCGCCACGCGTTGCCCCAATCACTGACTCCACAGCTCCCATTGGCCAGGAACTGCAACCAAGGGGAACTGCGGGAGTGGTGTCTGCAGGCAGTGGTACATGGAGACCCCTGCTTCCCCTCCCCCCTGCCTAGGATCCGCTGCCAGAAGGGTGGGCTGGTAGCTTTGGGAGTCACACCGCCTGAGGTGAATGCCGTCCCCCTGACCCGCTCCCAAACCTCCTGCCAGAGCCTGCACCCCTCATCCTCTGCTACACCCCAGCCCCCTGTTCCAGCCCAGAACCGCACCCAGCACCCAAATTTCCTCCCACAGCCTGATCCCTGCACCCCTCTGACACCCCAACCCCCTGTTCCAGCTCAGAGGCTGCAGCCCTCACCCCCTCCTGCTCCCCAACCCTCTGCCCCAATCACGATACCTCACTTTATTTTCATTTACTTCCTATTGCTTATAATATAGGAGGAGGAGGAAGAAAAAAAGAATGAAAAATGGGGGAAGATAAGAGAGAATGTTCTTGGCTCGTTTGGGAGCCCCCCCCCCAAATGAAGCTGCACACAGGGCCCCACTAACTCTAAGTCCGCCACTGGGGTCGACTCCATTGCTCTGTAATCGTTCACACCCATACATTTGAGAGCAATGCGGGTGTAAAATGCTGCCACATCAGAAGAGTAGCATTTTACATCCATTTTGCAGAAGTGTAAATGGCCATATAGGGTGAGGGGTAGCAGAGAATCAGCCCCTAGATCTTTGTGAACTCCCCAACCCGTGGTTTAATAAGCAAATGACCATAGGTCCTGGTCTCTGCCAAGAGTACTTAGATGAGCCATTTTTAGTTGAAGGACAAAAGTTCTCTTCAGACCTTGTCTGTGTTCCAGCCCTGACATGGTGACATCAAGAGCTTCAGAACTGGTGTTTCCTGAGATTTGTGGGGGTTTTTTTTGTTTTTTTTTGCTGGGTGTTTTAAGAGGGAACATCTGGCCACTTGTGAGTTTGCAGACTTTGGGGGGGGAGGAGGTTTGTCGTCCCCCATCCCCCCATCAATCAGACTGATCCTAGCAATTTTTGGGCAGCCTTGCAAAACAATTCACACCCTCTCTGACAAACATCAGTGATTCCTGTTGGCCACAATCACTCCCCGTGTCCTGAGGTTTTGAGGGAGAGTTAGTGAGATGATCCTTTGGAATGCACCACATGTTTTAAAGGACTCCCTGTGTGGGAGCAATTCTTTCTGTTGTCAGGGCTTGGGGGATAGCAGTCATTATTTTTATGCAAAGAACAATTGTTCCGTTAAAGCCAGAGTTCTAGGAGCTACCAGCCCTCCAAACTCTGGAGGATTTTCTGAGCATTCTGGTAAATGTCCTCACTTGTAATTCTATACCAACACTAGCTAACTAACCATCACAACACCTCCATAAAACGGACAACTGTTATTTTTAGTGGTGAAGAAAGTTTAAGTGACTTGACCAAACCCAAACAGCTGGACGTGGATGTACGGTGGGAGTTGACTTGGGGTTAAAGTATAAACTGGGAATTCAAATCAGTGTGGGGATGTGCAACGTGAACACTGTGTGTTGTGATAATCTGGCTGTGGTTCTGCTGGGGATGGGGAGATGTCAGGCTGTAATAATCTGCTGAATTAAATTGTTTTTTCAGTATTTTGTCTAGCAGCCAGTGTTCATGAAAGCTCCCAGAAGAAAATAGCCACAACTTCACCCTTTACTAAGCTTTCTGGATGGCCCTTTCCTTTGTATACTTCTCTTCATTAAAAGCTTCTGTCTGGTACTGATGTAACTTGGGTAGAATTGTAAACGATGATGGTTTCTCCCATATACTTAAAACTATTTTAAGATTGTATATTATGTTTCCCTTTGCCCCACAGCTCCAGTTACAACAGAACATCAGACTTGGGTCTTCTCCTCTTGTTATAACTGGCAGAAAATTGGAAGATACGGGTGCTGTTTCAGAAGACGATGGATTACCTAAAAGCCCTCCAGAAATCTCCACTCTTCATGAAGTTCTAACATGTTCACCGAGCAAGGTATGTTCATCAGGTCACCTCAATACTAGAGGGATAAATAGAATTGCCTGTATAGAATAATGTTGTGGGGTTTTTTTAGTCTGCAGTCAATAAAATGCTTTGCTATAAATCTTGACTCTTATTTCTATGCCATCTTTTCTGTGGGTTCATTTGTACAAAACCTGCAGTTCTCTGATTTATCATGTATGGTGGTTTCCCTTTTTCAAATTCAATACCAGAGTCAGAAACAAACAAAAAATGATTATTTTTTTAAAATTTGCAAGTCCGTGGAAGAGGAGGTTTATTAAAAAACGGTTTACAGAAGTTGAGTTATTTCTGGAAGTATAAAACACACACACACGCTCACACATAAAGATAAAATCAAAATGATTTTTAATATAAATATATTTATATGTATAATATATAAAATCATTGAAGACCCATCACTAGTCAGGAAGTAGTTCTCAAGGTTCAGTGGTGGGAAAGAGGTTTGGGCAGTCACTGCGTGTTTAAAGGGGATTCTGTATTTATATGTAATTAAAACAAATCCAATTGTCAAACATACTTAAAGATCAGCAGGTATTCTGGGATACTTGTAGATGTGTATCTGCATCATACTTAAATCCTGGGCCATCTCTGTATATTGCTATAAAAGATATTAGTAATTGAGGGAATGTTCCTGATTCAATTTAAAAATAAAAGATCCGGGCTTTAAAAATCCTTCCTTTCCACAAAATATTATAATAACCATCTACATCTCCAAATGAGCAGGGATGGACAGTCTCCAGAAAATACCAACCATGTCCTAGAGGTCCCTGAAATACACAAGGAGTTAGAGTGTTCTGTGCTTATCTCTTAACAATTTGGTATACTTCTTTAAGGATCAAGTTAGAACAAACTGTGCTTTTAGCAATCTTGAAAACCAGTAGATACATTGAAAGGTGGAACACTTCTGGGAAAGATTAAGGCGGTTGATTTATATAAAAGTCATAAAGACAACAACAAAATTCATACTTCAACTCTGAGTTAAATTAAGGCTGAAGGGAAGAACCAGGCAAAGGGAATTATGCAGTTTATGAAAACCTTTAATAGCCTTTAGAAGACTCCTAGTCAGTGTAAAATCCTATCTAACAAAAGATGGCACTATTTGAAAAACCCTGATTTGGTTGCTGCAATACGTTGAGGGGCCAAATTCAGATCAGGTATAACACAGTTGAAAGAAATGGAGTTCTTTCTGCTTATATCAAGTCTGCACTTGGCCAGAGATCCCTAAATGCTCCAAGATTCTGGAGCAAAGATGTGTGTCTCAGTGGAAAGCAAGGGCAATATTCATTTTTGAAAAGCCTATGTAGAGGCTACTTAAAACACAGATGTGTGATTCCAGAATGGATTTAACAGGCCAGATCTGGAATCCGCTGGCAGTGGCCTACAATGTATCTGCTGCATCAGAGGAAGGTGAAAAAATCCAGATTATTCCCCTACAGTTGTGCAGTGCTGAATTTATACAAGGTAACTTCAGCAAAAAGGCAGAGCAGGGAGAAAGAGTGTCTGAATTTACACTGGGAGAGAAAGCAAACCAAGAGGATGAAAAACATGTTTAAAGGAACTCAAGTAACAATGGATAGATCAAGATGCAAGGCAGATGGAAATACCACACATGTGGAAAAAGACTTGGTCCCAATAGCACATGGGAGTAGCAAGGTCTATTGGTCGCAAAGAGTTGTTATTGTAGAACATTTGTATGTGTCCAAGAGAGAAGCATGGTGAAGCCTTTATACAACAGTAGAGAGAATGGTTTGAAGATTTGGGGGGGGGGGGGAACATTCCAGTATTTTGTTTCAGCATTGGGACCATGGCAAGTGGAGACACGTTCTCATCAGAAGCGATCTGATTCAAAGTAGCAGGGTCTTTTTCAAGAACTTCCTGCTTTAAAAATGTTTCAACAATATTTTAGTGGTGGGGGAGCTATTTGAGTGAATCTAATCGTAGTTGTAAATCTGAATATCTAACAGTGGCAGAAGGTCAAAGTAACTCTTAAAACACTGTAAGATCAATTCTCCACTAAGGTGTATGTCTCCTTCCTGCATATATATCTAGGCACTGTGCTTTTGTACACTGTCCTGTCTACACAATATGAATCTGATAGCAGGATACAGGTATAAATGTATGTAAGTTCCTGTCCCTTGTGTCTGATCACTGACGAGGAATGAATGAATGGCCAGGAGGCTATGCTGTGAATTTGGAATCCTGCAATGACCCCCCCGCCCCCCAAGTTTTTTCCTTTTGTATTTTCTTATAATTGTGTTTTGTATTCAGTCCCAGATAAATGTGTGTAATGCTTCCCCTGACTTACCCTTTTCCTTATTTTATCCCACAGTCCTCCAACCCTGTTCAGCGCCATAGCTCTTTGAGTTTAGGTGGGACAGACAGTGAAGATGAACAGGTAAATAGTCGCTCTTCCTGTTACTAAAGTTTTCTGAGTGCATACAGGGTCTGTATAAAGCCAAATATGCGCCACATATTTCTGCTATATCCCCCTGGGTAAAAAAATGCCACTGTGAATGTGACAGTTCATGCACAAGCCAGAGAGTGACGTGTGTCCAGAGAGACGCGTGTCAGAGTTTTGAACAGCAAACAAATTCATAAAAATTTGAAGTCTGTTTGCAGATAACGCACAAACCACTAATAAGTTGTTCATGTGAATAGCTTAGCTGGCTTCTAGTCACATATGACATACTCTGTTGTGTAACGTGGCAGGTATTGGTCAAATTAGCAGGCACAATATAATGCTGTAATATAATCCCAATATAATACTATAATATAATCCCGACACACAAGGAAAGTTTCCTGACCCACATACTTCTGAAGGAAAATCCTCTCTAGTTGCAACATTTTCCTTCTGCTTGAATTCACTCCCCTGTGTACACCCCTAAGCCCTAACAGCAGCTATTGCTCAGTGAGTCGTGTCTGTCACTCTAGTTCTCGCTCTCAGACAAATGAGACTGGCTAGAGGGTCGCCATGTGTAAAGCTCGTGGCCCTTTCTAAACCATTGTACGGAGACCTAATGGTGCAGATTTGCTTTTCCAGCCACCCACTCTCCAGCAGCTAATAAAGTAGTTGGGATACGATCCGACCTCTCCCCCCGCCCAGTGACTTCTGACCTCAAATGTTCATTACAAGGGTGGCCATCACTTATAAATAGGGCTGCGGAGGAGCTTGCCGACCCCATGAGATAGCCACTGTCTAGTGGGAAGGCTGTTCCTACTCCCGGGCTGCACCCCTAGCACCAGATATCTCCATCCCTCCGAGATGGAGAAGAAAAGGAAGGGGCGTTTCAAGGGGGTCACAACAAATGCTGATCTGGCTGGAGCGGCACACTGCCCACCCCATATGGGAAACCTGCCCCCTCAAAATAAGAATTAACTTCAGTTGCCAGTAAGGCCAAGGCAGCATGGTGCCAGAAGATTGTGTACAGCCCCATGCACCCTCCTGAGGGGGCTCCACTCAATGGGCCCTACTCAGGCAGAGCAGCGTCTCCAAGGCCAAACCTTCAGTCTCTAATCAAACCGCTCAGGAGGCCTCCTCTTCCCTTGCACCCTCTCCTGCCAGCCTCTGAGACGGATGGGAGGGGAGGGTGTTTTCCCAAGACGGACCCTGCTCCTCTGCCCGTGGTTAAGAACAAGTGGTTGCCTCGCCTGGTTGGGCTTTATCGCTCTCCGGAGTGGGGCAGCTCTTTAGAGTGCAACGCTCTTTAGGATGGCAGGCCTCTGCTCGCTCTCTGAGACCACTCTCCTCCCCCCTCCCTAATTGTTGCAGTAACATTCATACCAAGTGGGCCTGATCACAGCCCTGGCTGAAGTGGATTTCACACCCGTGTCATGGTTTGATTTTAGCAGTCTGCTGGGTTTGCTGAAATGGATGGGTAACGTGACATCAAGGCTTCCACTGGCTTCCAGGATTCTCTGAGTGCTGTCTTCATCTTTAGGAAGCTGTCAGGGGGCATGTGTGTGACTCCCATCAGTGGCCAAAGTATTTATAAATGTACACTTCCTGACTGTTTAAAAGATAAGGATGGGCTGTTACTCCAAAAACATCACAGCAAGTCTTTCTCCCCACCCTCCCTTTCCTCTTCCAGAGCTTTCACCCAGGGTTAAACTCCTTTGCCAAATGGCTGTCGCAGCAATCTAACTTCCCTGTTGGCTGCTTTAACTGTAATTAATTAAAGAGCAAAGTGAAGTCCCGACACACAAGGAAAGTTTCCTGGCCCAAATACTTCTCAAGGAAAATCCTCTCTAGTTGCAACATTTTCCTTCTGCTTGATTTCCAGTTACGGCACCAATGTCTTCCTTAATAATCAAACCCAAAGTCCCCACTTTTACCTTTAAAACAAAGCACTAAGGAGACAGTTTTCTATCTACTCTCCTTTAAGCTGCCCCAGAGAAGAGGAAATCGCTATCCAATCAATGTTGGGGGGAGAGCAAAACATCCCCTGAGAAACCAATAGAGCACTTAATGTCCATTAAAGACCAGGTTTATTATCCCTAGAGGCAGATCTTCCACTTGTGTAAATTGTTATAGCGGTGGGGTCCCTATGAAGACCTCCTCTGGCCTCAGCTTTCAGTACAGGTTGCTAGCCTATGAAAAGAAGATGGGTCCCTGTGTCTTACAGGACAAAACTAAGCAGGTGCTATTAATTTTTTTATCCACAGATAAACTAGAGTTTCAGAGTTTGTGCTTCTTGACTAGGTGGCAGTGCATCACATATCTTGTAAACAAAATAAATGTTACACCTTTAAGCCCAGCAGCTGATTTTGCTGTATAAAACGAGAATCACTGACTGCGGGATCGGGCCTTTCATACATGAATTCAGAGTGCCACAGTAATTTTAAAACTGTTAGAAGAAAGAACTTGTATGAGGGAAATGAGCAACAGTTACTGTTTCCCCCCCAACCCCCCCAGATTTGCTGAATCTATTATTCTAATTCTACAGGACCAATAATAGTTTGCTGCTTTGCTTCTTTTAACTTCTCCTGAATTTACACACTGTGAACAAGAAAACCTAAAACTGAATTAATAAATTCGGTGTTGATTTTGTTTTAGCTCCATGAACTTAAAAAGTCAACAGTGATTAAGAAAGAGGGAGTTGCTTTTCTTTTTTTAAAACGAAAAGCATGTAATGTGTAGACCTAGACTAATCCCATAGCTCAGCTGGGGAAAGTCTTTTAGAACACAGCTCCAGTTCCAATCTTTCATTTAAAAACCAAGCTGAGAATGAGTACTTGCCTACAATCAGAGTTAAAGGATTTTTAATAAATTTTAGGCAAGCAGATGCAGCCTGGTGGTTTGAATTAAATCTGACAGACCTTGGCCCAGGCCAAGATTGAGAGCAGATACTTTCTTAAAGTGACCGTACTATGTACCTTGGAGGATCTTGGAGATCATGATTCTTCTTTAATGCACAATACTGTGTTTCAGCATGGTAACCAATATTTTCATCTGAAGACTTAAGTCTGTGAGTTTCTGACTTTGAGCCCAGCGAATCTAAAATATTTACTTACTAGCAAAAATACCCGGCGTTGCTCGGGGTATTTGTAATTGGAAACTGGGAGGTAAAAAGACTTTTTTTTATTAATACAAATTTTGTTCAGAAGTCTCATTTTGTCTAAGTAACTTCATTCTCTTGCATTTAGATGTGGTTTCTCCGATACATTTTCACTTTTTACGTGGCATAACGAATAGGGTTCTTTTTAAGAAAAAAACAGTGTATTTAATTATGTTTGTGCTACACAGTGTGGGGGCCGTTGGAGGGGGGAGAGAGCTGAGCGAGTGCGGGGTCCGTTGGAGGGGAGGAGGGGGGAGAGAGCTGAGCAAGTGGGGGGCCATTGGAGGGGAGGAGGGGAGAGAGAGCTGAGCGAGTGCGGTGCCATGGGAGGGGGGAGAGAGCTGAGCGACTGGTGGGCCGTTGGAGGGGGTAGGGGGGAGAGCTGAGCGAGTGCGGGGGGCCCTTGGAGGGGGGAGAGAGCTGAGCGAGTGGGGGGGCCCTTGGAGGGGGGTATTATTACATCATAACTATGTCACAGAGAACAGCAGGTGTTAACCTGTTGCCCAGCTGATGTTAATGGGCTTTAAAGAATTTCACCCCTAGGGGGCGTCAGAGGTGAGATTAGAAAAATTTTCGATTCTTACCCTGATTAGGACTCTAAAGCCTATAACTGTACCAAATTTCAAGGATCTAGCTCAAACGGTGTGGAAGGAGTAAGGGAACGTACATACACGCACGCATACACCATTTGACTTTTATATATATATAGATAGATTAAATACTTGCCCAGGGATTTTAACGATGGAATTTTCATCTGAATGGAGCTATGTAGCATCCTTATACGGCTATTTTCCCCAGGTATTCTCAGTCTGATGTATGCCTACCGACCCTGAGACTGAAACTGTGTAATAAGACATTATTACTTCCCCATATTATTTGTAATGTGGCAAATTGCACAATACCTTCAGAGGGGTTTGTAGGAACATTTTATCTGGTCAGCATAGATTACTCCTTCTTGACTCTGTTTTAAGTTCAAGCAAACCCAAAATGAGAATGCCAAACTCAAACTGCGATGTTTCACTGGGTATTATGGTGGAACCATGGAAAACGGCAGATTTTTCACACCAATAAAGCTTGCTTGAAGTGTCTGTGCAACTTTGCAAACCTTCCAGCAAACCTGGTCTGAGTTTCAAGTTTGTAACAAAACCAGACAAACTTTGCATGGTTTTGGGTTTCACTGCACACACTTTCCCCTGACTCCCATTATAACAGCATTATTTCTTGCTAAGACAACAAATATTTGATTCCCAAGGATATCAGTGTTGTGAGGTTATCTTGTGTGTAGCAATATTTATCTCAAAAATAGTACAGGACTGCTGGATGGAAAGGGACACATGAATTCTGTTGTGAGTTTGAGAGAGAGAGAGAAGAGTAAAAGAACAATTTAATTGATAGTAACTTTTTTAGAGTTGGTGGGGAATGGACAGTGTTCGTTCTTTTGTGACCTTCAGCAATCACACTGCTGCAGGGTATCTGCTTGCTGTCATGAGGAAAAGCAGGAAGATTATAAAAACGGCAGCAGCGTCTCCTGCTGGGACAAGAAGATATTGCTAACTGCTCATTCAAATAGGAATTGGGAAAGGAATGTTACCATGTGTGTCTCATTTGTGTGTACAGTGCCATCGATCAGGCAAAACTGAGTGTAAACTTTAATTGCAAATAGAAGCCGATAGAAGAATGGTCAGTGAATACATCCTGGAAGAGTGTGTGTTTTATGCACAAATAGAAAAATTCAGCGGTTAATATTTGTATCAATCTGATTTTGAGTATATTTGCTTCTAAACCAATCTGGTGAGAGAGGCAGTGGGAACCAGGATCAGTTGCACACAAAATCTGAGCAAAATAAATAGACACGTGTTTATGTTTTGCAGGTAGCCTCTGATGCTTCCTCTAGACCGATCAGCCCTTTGTCCTCGATGGTGCTTGTGATTCCAGCCACTCCAGCCAGCAGCTTGCTTCCCGTTGACTTCAACACTCCTGCCAGTCCTCTGGGCTGCCTGGATACCTCGGCAGCTAGGCACAGGATAGCAATAAACCCACGGAAACAGAGAGTTTTTATCAGTAAGAACCAGCAAACCCCTGTAAGTCTTTTCTGAAGGATGAGTGCAAAGCAGAGGGAGTCGGGGTACAAGTGTGTGCAGCCTGTGCTGTTCTCTCTCCCCAACCCCGCAGGGGTTCATGAATATGTTAAACAGAATAAGTGATTAAAACCAATGGGAATCTTCCAATTGTCTTTGATAGAGACAGGAACAGACACCTTAGTCCTGTTTTGGCCTTTAAACTCTGACTGAATGGCCATGAAGGGGAGAATTTTGCTACCGTGAGAATTAAACTGTGGAAGTAGAATTTGATGTATGGGAATAATCAATAGAATAGAGCACTCTGTAGCTGTCTCAGAGCCAGTCAAAAATGGGAATTCCTTTCCAAGGAAATTTTTGAATAAAACTAAAATTTTGTTTGGTTTGGAATTTTTCACTGAAATGATTCACAATTCATTTGTTTTGTTGCTGCCATTCAAATTGAAATGAAATTTTCTCTTTTTTTGTCTCCCACCCGCGTTTCACTGTCTCTCCTTCCTTTTCCCACGGGAAGGAAAAGAAAGGGGGGACCCCCGAAACCAGTTTTGTTTTCAGTCCTATTTGATTTGCATAAAATGAAAGGGGATTTTAATTTCTAATTGTTAAATTGAAAAACTTCAAATTAAACTTTTTCTTTAAAAAAAAAAAAAGTTCGTATTATTTGAAAAGCCAATTTACTTAGAAAAAACTATTAAACAATCTCAGACCAGCCTTATCTGTAATCCTTTGCATCCCTAGGAGGCAGAGTAGTCGAGCTACTGTAAGCAGCCTGAGGCTGAATGTCAGTCCTAGCAGCTCCACAGATCTGGGAACTGATTGATCAGACAGATAGATGCATGGAACATGTAGCCTTGCACTGTCTTCCACTTCTGCTGGCAGAGAGAATCAAAAGAGGGTGGCACTGGGGTAGGGAATCTGAGAGGAAGAGCAGAGTATCTCCCCTACCCGCTGGGAATCTACGGTGCCCTAGGAAACATATTGCGAGACTGGGGCCATAGACGGGGAAGAGTGTGACAGACATGGGGAGGAATTGCTCTATGCGAGATGCTCCCTTCTGCACCAGGAGCATTTCCCCGTGAAACTCTGTTCTGGATTTACTGCTGCTAGGGGGAGTATGAATTCCCAAGGGTGGCTCTCTGCCCCCTTGGAGAAAGGAACTCCTGCCCTGCCATGTGGCTAGACTTCAATGGCAGCACAGCTCTTACAGAATCTTTATTTGATGCTCCTTGTGCTGCAGCAGATAAAACTACAACACTGGAGGAGAACAGCTAATTCTCCTGTGGCATGTCTAGTGTCCTGAACTGATAATGCCATCTCTGACTCATTCTGTTCTATACACCCACATAGCTGTGTGATGTCTTGAAAACATCCCCTCTCAAAATGTATCTGTCTTAGGATGTTTCTGCTACTCACCAGAAATTGAAGTACTATATTTATAGTTTTAAAGCTTTGATGTCTTGGTATATAATTCACTGGAGTAGCAACATTCATGCATTGTATTGCTGAAGTTACAATCCCGGGATTGTTTCTGGTGTATGTTTATATTTTTCAAAATGAAGTTACATACAGGGGATGTTTTGGGCAAAAGTCTTTACTTTGAACCAACCCAAGGGTCTTTTTGAATCCCACTAGCCGGAACAACTGGAAAAGGAGCAGAGTCTTCCTGTAACTGCAGAAAAGAAAAGTACAACAAAATTCCTTGATGCTGACCAGTATGAAAATTGGGCAGGTAAGGTATAATTCTGAAGGCTAAATTGTGAAGTCTGTTAACAGAATGATATTACAGCCCTTTTAAAACTAGGCAGCTTTTACCTTTTTTTAAAAAAAATCCCAAACTCCATCCCCTCTGCCTGAGAGCTGGCAGACTGTGCTTGAAAGTGAGAAAAGAATGATGCGCTCTGGTAACCAGAATGATGATGAACTCTGTGGAAGCATTAAAACAGAAATGCCATTAGGCGTAACACTTTTTTCAAAGCACCTGTATCACACAGGAGTCCAAATCTCATTGATTCTGCTTCTAAGCAACCTGGGCACTATTGAAAATTTTACCCTATGTCTGTAAATACTACCTGAGCATTATACCCTTGGAACAGACCATCTTGTGAGACTGCATGTTGTGTGACTTTAAATAGCTTATGTACAAGCAGGTCCATTTTCCCTCTATTTTTGGTTGATAATTGATTCTCACTTCCATAGTAAAATCAACTGACATTTCTCCCAAACAACCCCTTTTTAAAGGGAGAGCAGTTCTAGAGGTCAAGGTTCCAAAACCAAAGAACAGGAACAGAGCAGATATCAGTTGGGTGAGCTTCCCCACTCTGCCATTTCAGATATTGCATCCCTGAGACTACCAGTAATCGTGCTAATAGTTATGGTGATTTTACTGCTGTGGATACTGGCACACTAGGATTGAACTGAAAGCAACAATGCATTTAATACACCAGCTGCTGAGCAGGCACCTGCCAACCGCCGCTTTCAGCTATTACTAGCCTTGGCTATATCCCCAGTGGACGCCAATGTATTTCATTTCCAGTCTCCTGTGCCAGCCAGTCCATCCCCATTTTTAAGTATGTTTGTCAGCAGGAGGCATCCAATAAATGGTATCCAGATATTGGGAAACTATTAGCAAATGTCTGCAATACCTACTATGAATTACAGTTGCAGGGGGTTTGAGGAGTGCAGGAGTCTTTATTGTAACCATCAAGCATACATTTTGTTTTCTTTTGTTCAATGCAGGTTCATTGGTCTGGGAGGAGAATAATGGAAAAGGAAGTGATGCTAAGGAGATACAGGCCATAACAAAGACTGACAATTCCACAAGTAACCCTCGGGTTTCTGTATCCCCTGCAGACATCGTTTGTACTTTGATAGAAGAAGATGCATGCCTTACAGAAACAGATCATCAATCTACCGTGTCCTTTCCAAATGTGCAGTCTTCTCTAGCAAAGTCTGAGGAGGAGAACAAGGCAGAGGAAGTATTGGTACCTTACTGCTCTGATGAATCGATTGGTGAATTCAAACTACTTCTGCAAAATACTGATGAAGTAATTGAACTTTCTGAATCTCTACAGACTGAACCAAAAGCAATTGTATTTCAGGACACATTAGCATCTGACTTGTATGGCATTTCCATGGAAAAGGAGGACATAAATAGTTTGGCAGATGCCACAAAGGTATCCTTAAAACAACCTGTAGACCAAAGTGACAAAAAGTCTGGAGACAGTGGTGTGGCACTTGTAGGAAAAGTGGAAAATCAGCCTTGTACCAATGAGAACATCATCTGGCCTGATTCAGATCCTGCACTGTGTGTTCCACAGGTTCTTTTAGCCACTTTGGATAATTCCTCTGAAGTAGAGAGGATGGCTGTTTCAGTCCCTGAAAATACCCCAGCAGCAAAAGACGATAAAGAAATGTGCAACGTTATGGAACTTCAGCCATCCAAAGACCATGTAGATTCAAAAACATCCCTACAAAAAGACTTAGTTGTGTCTGTCTCAGATATAGATTGCATGCTGCCTCAGAGTAAAGTGAACAAGGAGCTACATTTTAAACCAGAAATGCATTGTCCCGTTTCAAAGGCTGGCCAAAGCAATCAGGAGATGGATGCATCCAACGACTTGGAAAAACATTCCATTGGATGCCTTGTCTCCTCCAGTTTGGCTGGCTTCAAGAGTTGTATCCCTCTTAGTGGTGACAGTAAGCAGAACCAGTTAGGTGATGTAACTTCTCAAGAGAAAACAAGGAAAGAGAGCAAATCTCCAGAGGAAAATGTAAAGACTCCATTGAAATCTGCTGCTACAAAACCAGTTAGATTTACTATTGCTCCTGCCTGGCAAAGATCTCTTTCAGGAGGTTCAAATTCCAAGGAAGATTCCTGTGCTAGAAGCTCCCCAACCTCTCCCATAAGACCAGAGTTGTTTGAAGGAACAGCTCACTTAGATACCACCAGGCAAGAGTCTACAAAAAACAACCCTGAAGGGTTTGAGAGGGATCATGAGAGCAACAAGGCCAATTTGAATTCTTCCATGGAGGGGGCTGAGCATGAAACACAGAATGCTGAAAACCCATTTGGGGTCAGACTGAGAAGAACATCCTCTCTGCTAAAGTACCACAGTGAATCTCCAAAGCAGATTCCATTAGCTGTTCACTCTACCTCTTCTGGTTCTGTCAAGGAGGATCAAAAACCAGTAGGCACTGGGAGGCCACCTCAGGGCCTTCCAGGTAACCAGAAACCGTTAGCTAAAAAATCAACTGTTGTGGAAGAGAAAAATGCCCCCAAACCAAAACCCGAAGAAGTCTCGAAGAAGCCACATTCTAACAAACTTTCAGGTATTTATGCTATACTTGTATCCAAAAACTATAGAAAGTAATGGCTGTGCAAGACCATTACAAAGAGCGACAAACCAGGGATATGAAAAGGGTAAATTTTTTCTTTAATAGCCTTGTCCCTGAAACACAGGACCCTATTCAGCCCTGGTGTAACTCAACTGATGTCAGCTTGGACTTGTATCTTGGGTTTAGGCTATTCAAGAAAATTCTTAGGTTCCACCATAGAACGTATGTTCAAGCTAGGATAGTAACCGGGCATCAGAAATATAAAATGGGCCATTTTTTTCACATGGAGGTGTTTTTGCCCAGATTTTATGGAATTTGTAGAATTTGTTTTGCAGCTAATTGTCAGGCCAGTGCAATTTAGAACTTAACCAGATATCACATTAGTTCTGATTTGGTTTAAAAAAAATTGGGAAACAAAAAGGCAATTTGTCTCTAACTGGATTACATAACAGAACAATGGTCATCACTCTACATTTAGCCTGTACTGTCAGGATGTTGCTTTGAGGGCTGAATCCTGCTTTGACTGACTTTAAAGACTCCAGTAGATAAAAAGGACAAACATGCTTTCCAAGGAACAAAGACAAAATCAGCAGGGAAATTAGTATTCTCTTCCTGCTTTTCAAAGTGTGTTCCCTGAAGGATTTAAAACACAAAACTGTTTAGGTTTTGACAGACGGATTGCCCTAAATCCCTTCTTTACTTCAAAACTGCTTCTTTTATAGAAAAAGTCCCTAGTCCGCATTTGGAAACTGCTACCTCTGAACCAGCTTGGGTCACCATGGCAAAACTAAAGCAGAAAGGTTTCCAGGGTCACCCTCTTGCCAAAGGACATAAAAGGGAGGACAAAACTTTGATCAAAATGGATCAAGAGGAGGTATGGTACCTAGTGGCTGGTAGACTACAACCCTTGTGAATACTGTGACAATCTGACAGGATATCTGTACACAATACTGAATCTGATGTTGCTGGAGAGCAGGTTTTTAGTAATGTGTATGACCAAATTTTCAAAAAAAATTCCTAATGTTGTGCCCACAGACAATGGCTGATCCAACTGAATAGATGTGTATTTGGCCATATCTTTAGCTCAGGAACTGGGAATTTTGGAGTCACTCTGCAATACGCCTTTCCCATAGTAATTGCTCCTCTTCTATTCTGAACCCTGCCAGGGGGACTGCCCAATGCCCAGCACAATTTAAAGCAGCCCCAAAAAGCTGCTCTAAGTTACAGCAGTTTTCCACAGCTCCTCTTCTGCCGCTGAGAACAGTGGTTCTGGCATTGGACTTGGAGGCAAAAGGTTTGTGGCTCATTCACAGATTTCCTGTTTGGCCTTGGGCAAGTCATTTAACCTGTGTCTCACTTTCTTAATCTGTAAAATGGGGATAATTGTCCTCTTTGCGGGGCTGTTGGGAATGTAAAGGTCTTTGTGATCCTCGGTAGAGGGTGCTAAGGAAGGACAAAGCAGTATTGTTATTTCGGTGATTGTTGTGATCATAAGTGTATTACAGAGATAATGGTAAGTGGATATGAACAAGTAGTGATTGTTAAACATGCCATTGAAAAGCTGTGTAAAGAGTAAAGCTCCTGGCCTGCCTTGGTATCTTCCCCATTGCACCTGTGCCCTGTTTCTATTTCTCATCTGGTGAATTCTCAAAGTCCACCTCTGACTGGACCTTAAAGGGGAGCTGCTTCCGGTGTGTAATTATTTGCACTTGCTGGTTTCCTTATCTGCATTCTTTGTTTTTTCCCTTAAAGCGAGTGACCTATGCTAGTGAGAATTTATTGGGGAAGAACGCAACTCCCAGCCTGTGCACTCAGGAGAAGAAATCCCAAATGAAGATTCCTATGTCTGCTGCTGCAGGTATTTTTTTTAAAGTGTGTGTATCTCTCACTCACTCACAGTGATGGCCAAGATTTTCACTAGTGACTTTTTGGGTGTCTCCATTTTTGGCTGCCCAGCCTGAGAAACCTTTAAATGGGCATAATCTTCAGAGGGTGGATTACTCAGCATTTTCACCCACTTGGCTGCGTCGAAACATGTCAATAATGCTACTCCCCTGTTTACTCCATCCCCAGAGCAGTTGGGAGTGGGGCGAGTGGAGAAAAGTTCCGTCCTCAGCCCGCTTGCCAAAGTTCCTGAGCCAGGGCCTGGAAGAGGCGTTGGTGATGTAGTGACTCACTGTGACTTAGAGGCTAGTAGTAAATTACAACCAGCCGGGAGTAACCCTAGCTCAAAGAGGTGCATGTCTCATGGTACTTTCTGAGGAGACTGATGTGACTTATGCCCCAGCCCTTGTTCAAGGCTGTGCCTAAAATCAGAGTTGAACTGGAACTGTGTGCAGATAACACTAATCAAACTTGCAGCTAAGAGCATATTTTACTGAATGAAATCTACCAAATTCAAAGCTTTCTTGTAAGTAAGTGAATAGACGTCCTTGCCTTCCTCCCCATCCTGGGTCTCTGACATAGCAATGGATGACAGGCTGAGGAATCGCAATGACACAGCAACGCCGCGTTAGCAGACAGCCCAACAGTGTGCGATTCAGCTATGATCCAGGATGTGCCAGCTTCATTCCCAGACTTGGTGAACTCGGCACAAAGCTAGACAATTGTAATCAGGTAGGAAGTTTGGCTAGGCTGAAAATTACTCCCATGCCTCTGCTGGAGACACCTGGATTTTCACTTTGGCTGAAATTCATGCCACCCATGAAAGTTGCCACAGCATTAAACCTTCCTTCACATTGTCTTGCTCCATGTTTCGTCCTGGTTTACAATGTCTTTCCCCCACAGTGGTAGCACGATGGTCACGCAATTGTTTCAACTCCTGAAAATTATGAATATCTTTGACTAACGTTGATGTTCCCAAGAATATCACCATTACCCAACAGTTCAGAAAAACACCACGCCCTGCTGCCAGCATTGTCCCCACAGGACCAACAAGACAGGAAGACTTCCAAAATTTAGGCTCTCCTTGTTTTACTCGTATTAAAGGAGCCAATAATTTGACTTGGCTGAGGGGCAAGGAGTATATATAATTTCCAGAGCAAGTGGTAACCTTGGACACACTTTTTGTCTTGTAAATGGCTGCTACAAAAGTTTTCTTTCCACACGTGATAAGTGATTGCGGCTTGTGTGCATGACACACATCCCATACAAGACAGCAGCTGGTGGCGTGGTGCAAGTATAGCACAAGGTAAAATGGGATGATTAGGAGAGTTCTGAGAAACCAGATCCTGCATTGAGAGCTGCTGCATTACTCCTCTCTCGTAGCAAATGTCAGGCCTGAAAGGGGATTGGTTTTTAGACCCCTATTAGCTAAGGCTTGTCCTTAAACCCATGACTCCTCAGATGTGCCCATTCTCTGTCTACACTCCACCGCCCTTTTATAATCCTATGCTCTTGAGTCTGTCAAAGGGACTTGAGACTGACTTTCACTCAATATAGAGGAATAGGAGTATAATCTTTGTAAGTGTCCAAGTCCCTTTTTCAAAAGTGACTTAGGCACTTGGGACCCTAACTCCCTTTTAGATTTGAGGCCCAGATTTTATAAAGGTATTTAAGCTTTGCTTAGAGCCTAAATCTCATCAACTGTCAGTGGGATTTTGGCTCCTAAGTGCCTATTTCCTGTTTGAAAAATGAGACTTGGGCTCCTAAATCAGTTAGGTGTGGCGCTGCTGATTGCAGCAATGCCTGAATATCTTTAAAAATCTGGGCCTACGTCCCTACGTCATGTAAGCACTGTTGAAAAAGGTATCCGACATCTGGAGCTTGACCTGCTCTTATTAGGGGAGCGTCGTCTCTTCCGCTATAGTCTGCCCCCTGCAGGGCACAGCCAGGGCTACCCCAGGCTGAGGCCCAGGGTCCTACTGAGCTGATCCCAGGGACAGGTTTTGCCTACAGCTGTTATCAGGGGGAATAGGCATTTTTTCACTGGTCTCAACACAAGCAGGATCAAGGCCCCTTGTGCTTAACTTTGTACCCATAAATAGCTTCCGTTCATGCTTGTGTTGAAGTATGGCTGCCTGGCCCCACTCCCCTTGTGTGTGCCACACAAAGACATGAGAAAAGGTTTGGCTTTTCCAGGCCCTGATTTCTATTTCCAAATGAAATAAAGTCTGTTGGAGTGAAAGGACTGTACCAAATGGCTTGTGAACTGGCCCTGGAGAGGGCTGCATTCTGTCCTGTCCCCTGTAACCTGTCGGAAGACATCGCTCTTCAGTATTTTCTATAAGATTGATAAATTAGGCATCTTTTAAATAGAAGCTCAGAGCCTTACCAGCAACAGCATCAACATTCCTTAGTCTTCGCCTATGTCAGCAGGCTAGTGATAGGCCGCAGATATCAAAAGCTATATTTGAAAAGAATATCTAGTCACATTATCCTCTCAACTTCCCTCCGCTTTGGCTGACATGTCCAAAAAAATGTAGTATGAGTTTAACCCATATATCTTTTTCTAATAGCGTTTTTATAGTTGAAATATTTTTGTTGGCAATAACGACTGGAAGGTAAATCTCTAGACCACTCAGTGCTGAAGATGCATCTTGTTCTCTGCTAGCCCAAGGTAAACAAGGTAGCCCAGGCAGCATGTGATCAGATGGTTGACTTTTAGAGACATTTGTGCATTTACACAATGCAAAATCAGCCTGTGGAATTCCCTGCCACAAGCTATAATTGTGACCAAGAGTTTTTAGCAGGATCCAGAAAGCGATTGGATATTTATATGAACAAGAAGATAAAAATCCCTCAGGAATTTTGGAAAAATTTACTCGTGCTTCAGGGCTCAAGCCTTCCTATAAATTTTGGAAGTTAGGAGAGAGGCTATCCCCATAAGTGCCTACTACACAGTTTCTGACACCTTCATCTGAAGCAGCTGTTACTGGCCATTGTCACAGACTGGGTACGGGTCTCTGGACCACTGGTCAGATCTCGTCTAGCAATTCCTCCTTTTATCTCTGTTGCTTTGTGAAATTGTGTCACTTTCGGTTTTGTTTCACCTCCAGGTGATGTCACTTCAAAGAGCAGGGGGGAACGTTAGCGTAAGTGCTTTCTAACTCTCCTGTGTTCTGATGACTGACTGGCATTGTTCTCGGCAGTTACGCTTGGACCTCCGGCTCAGGAAGCGTCTGTGGTTCCCACCTCTGAAAAGGAGACGAGACAATCCTGTAATCTGCCCATGACACCGTGCAGCTCTGTTGAGCCACCCTGGCTGTCCCTGGCCAAGAAAAAAGCCAAAGCTTGGAGTGAAATGCCTCAGATTGTTCAATAGCAAATGACAAGCGTGTCCTCCTCTGTATTGCCAATAACTGTATTAACTCCATATAGTAACTCCTTCGCTGGGACCATTTGGGGGGGATGAGATGAAAGCCCTAGAACGTTCGTCACAGACTGGAGCTGTGAATGTGTGAAGAAGAAATGCCACTGACTGGTTAGCCTGCAGTAACCACCAACATTAGGAAACTGCGCATTTTTCACGACGAAATACCATGAAATTCCAATTGACCGATTCATACTGATTACGTGATTGACTAAAAGTGGTGCTCTAAGAGGAGGCACTTCATGCCTTTCAAGTATTTTCCTTCTAAAAGAGGAGGTCAAAGTACCCTGCACACAATACAGTATTCTGCATGATTTCACTTTGAGCATTGAATTTGTTTGGTGTCACAAAATGGTTTTAGAGCTCTGCACTGGAGCATCCAGACTGGCTGTTGCTGATGTAGTAGCATTTATGTCTCTAAGGCTTGGTCTAGGGCAGGTCCGACTGTGCTTCTGATTTTTATTGTACCTGTTTCATAACTGAAATAACACACACACAGCAATGCAGATTTAGGGGATTCTCATTTCTTAGGTGGTTCGAGTCACAATGCCTTGGGCCTCATGCCTTACATTATACCATCTACTGGACAGGCCCAGAACTGCATTGCCATTGTGTTCTATTGCTAATGTATTTTAAAAAATCAATACCTTCTAAGGACTAGATTCTGTCTGCTCAGTTACCTCTGTAAATCTGGAATAACTCCACTGACCTTAAGGTAGTTTGGAGATGCTGAATTTGGTCCTTATATCTAAGCTAAAATATTTATCTGTAATTTCTAGCATAGAACAATTTCTCTTCCTAAGCCTCTTTAGCACATTTCACTAAAGGCAGAGGTGGAGATGGTCTGAACCATGCTTTTTTTCGGTGTAGAAGGATGCCTATTTGCCACACACAGCCTCCCACTGTCCATATTCATGGCACTATGATTTTTAGACTATTTCTTTTACTGTTTAGAAAAAAAATGCACTCAACATCCTTACCCTTATCCATCAATACATAACTGAAAGCTGATGCTGAACATCTGTCTAAAGAGACACAGCTGGCAAACAGCTGCGCTGTTATGGTCCAATTCTGTTCTCACTGAAGTCTGTAGGAGTTTGCCACTGACTTTTATGGGAGCAGAATCAGATCCGTTAAACGTTGTAAAATGACTTTGTGACATCAGTGTCGTGACAACCAAACTGCACCTGCCTGTACATTGCACATTTGCAAAACATTTTCTGTTGACAGCCGATGAAAACATTGAAGTCTGAATTGTCTGACAGATTGTTTTTCGCAAACAAGTTGGGTAGCATCTTTAAGAAAAATGTTGCGTGGCAAGAGGTCCGAATGTGAAACAACACGTTTGACCTTGGAGTGGCTCTTTATCTGCACTCCCACCTGTTGGTTCTGGCCTGAATTTAAATATGTTACTACTTCTGAGACCCATAGCCATTGCTGATGAAGATTGTGCAGCTCTTATTCGTGTGGGTGAACAATTTACTTGTACAAATAATCCCACTTAAGTTAATGGGTCTGCTCTTATGAGTCAATGCTAATCAGAAAGAGTAAAAGTTCCACAGTCGGTTCACTAATACAGGCCTGTTTTACTTCTTGTTAGTATCTGTTCTAAGACATGTATCTCCTCCTGCAGTGTACTGAAGCACTTGTATTTCTCTAAAGTTTTATGTATTTGTAAATTAACAATTTAAACATTGTCTGCTATGGTTTTCTACAGCTGACATCACATACATGGGTTTATTGACCCTCTATTTAAAATACGCACTTTCCTACAGACTGCTATTTCTCTCCTCTTCTTTGCCAGTCTGGATTGCAACCCCACGCCTAAACTACTGCAAATAACAGCATTTATCCATTCCCGTGTTGCTTTTGTTCTTGATATCGTGTCTCTCATTTTCTGTAGGGTATGTATATACATTTTTGTAATCCTCCCCTTTCGAAGACCCCCTTTTGTATTCTAGTCCCATATTTGGTTTACTATTAAACGTTATTGTCATGATTGAATTTTTCAGGGTTTGGATGGGTTGTGATTCACGAAGGGGAGGGACTGGCATTAGGGAAGCAGACCTTTAGAGGAACTGTTTGTGCTGGGTGGGTTGATATACTGTATAGATCCCAGGTTGGGGAAAACCTACCTACAGGGCTTTGGACTGCGCATCACGGAGGTGAGAGACTGTATTTAGTCTTCTTTGAAGTCCTGGGACAATTGGCGCAGTCGCTCCTGAGGTGTGGGATTCTTTCAATGATTCTGAAAGAAATCTCTGTGTTGTGCCTTGCTCTGTGGATGGTGAAGTCAGCAGGACCAAGGGGCTGGAACAGTAGCATTGAGGACAGGAATGGAGCTTAAACTCTTGATGAACTGGAATACCAGTAATTATTGTCTTTTTAAATTAGTTGATCAGAAGAATTTGGAGACCGGAAGAGACGTTCCCTACTCACTGCTGCAGAGCTGCTGCTGTCTGGACAGGAAGCTACTCTCGAAATCCTTCCTATATATATTTTACTGACTCTCGATGAGCAGAATTCTGTAAACTTCTATAGTATGTTTGTTTATAGAGACTGAGCAATAGGCTGCCCCAACCAAATCAAAGTGTATGGGCCTTATGTTAGGCCTACCAGCCTCACTTAACATGTCCTCATAACATCCAGCTGGTCAGGCCTCATGCTGTACTTTGGGGTACACAGCCATGGAGCAGGTCCCTGTGGCTGTCAAGCCAGGGGATAGAAATGCTGACTTGGGTATTTTGAAAAATTGAAGATTACTTTTCAAAGAGTGTAATTTTGAATAAACTGCCCAGACGTGCAGAGGGTATGTAACATTCGGAATAATTAGGGCTGAGGTTTTTACTGACGGACCTGGAAACTGGTCACTGAAACTCCACGTTTATGGCACAAGCAGCCGGCTTTAGGCTACCTACTATGCTGCTGCATGGCAGCAGAGGGTGCTCAAACCTTCCTCAAAGAGCAAGGAAGCATTTTGATGACTGAGCCGGAAACTTGGTTGTGTTTATTAAATTAAGGAGGCTTTTGTTAATGCAAAGGAAAGGAGGATCCAAGAAAGGGGAGGGGCACTTCTGTTTATAATGCTGTGTTTATTTAGGAAGCCACATAAACAGTGTGGTGAAAGCTGTAGCTGCTAAAGATAGCGTATCCCTTGGTGCTACTGTGGTTAGAAGCAGTTGGGACCAGAGGAGGGGGGTTGCTGTGTGGGTAAACCGCCAGGCAGAATATACAGGAAGTTTTATAGGCGTTATGTCGAGGGATATTGTCAATTGTTAAACTGGTCTATAATTCACTAAATCAGTCTGTCAACAAGCAGACACATGGGTGAGCTGGCCAGTCTATATACAGAACACGTTAAAGTCATGACATGGGTTTTTATAGGAGCAAGAATAAGTGAATGGGGAGTGGCTGGCAGAGCGCCTGTCCCGATTTTCCTAGATGACTCACACATAGTGCAAGACCATCCTCCAGAATGTCAAACAAAGTCTCCGTTTTAAATAGCTGAGAGTGTTGGCAGCATAGTGTCCTGCTGTGAGGCTATTGCTCTGTAGGACAAATCCTGAAAGATGGAGTGGGGATGACTCGCTCCAAGGGAGGGAAGCAGATTTGCCCCTAAGCAGTGAAGGACATTGAGGCCTCATCTACACTAGAAAGTTGTACTGCTTTAACGATACCAGTATAGCTGAAGCAGTAAAACCCCCTTAGTTATATAGCTATAAAGGTGCTTTATACTGGTATTGCTTTTCCCATCTGAGAAGGGGAATAAGCTATGTCAGTATAAGGCACGTGTATACCAGTAAAACTGCTTAGAGATTCTATGGGTATAACTATAGGGGCATTAAATCGCACCCCTAACTGACACATAGTTAGACCAGTTCAAAGTTTGGGTGTAGACCAGGCCTTACTGAAAATAATTATTTGTCTATTTGGATTATTGAAGATAAATGTTCTTTGCATTCTGACATCGTATAAAAATCTTTAAATTACTTTTAAATGGACAACAGCAACTTACATTTAACAGACAAAAAGCAATTGCTGTTGCATTAGTTATAAATATTCTGTATTTTTAAAATGTCATTTGCAACATGACTCTCAAAGTGGATTCTCCATTTTATCCATTTCAGAATCTATTTAGTATTTTTCACCGGTGGATCTCAAAGCACTTTACAAAAGACATGCAATGAATCAGACTTATTTTACAGGGATCTGAGGCACAGAAAGGTTAAGTGACTCACCGAAGGTCACGCAATAGGTCAGTGGCTGAGCCTATATCTCCTGAGTCCCGAGTCAGTGCCCTATGCACTAGATCAGATTGTCCAATTAAATCAGCATCTAAATTGAGCTCATGAATTCAGAGGTGTTCTGCGGAGGCCTCTTTCCAGAATAGAAGAGTGAGGCTGATTGTGCATCAGAGCACTGTGGAAAGCTTCTAAATTTAAACATTTCCACTGCATTTCGGTAACTCTCTCCCATTTACAAAATAACGACAGCAGCAACCTGTGGGAAAGGCGCCAAGTCATGGGGATCTTGTTTTATTTGTTTGCAGCGACAGCTCTCTGCCGGTTACATCACCAAGCCCAGCTCTGATCTGATGTTTTGGAAGAGGAGTTGATTGTCTGAACTGCAGTGAGCCGAGTTATTCCTACTGTTTTGGATATATGCTCTATCACTGGTGATGTGAATACTCTGAACAGCCGTGCCATGCTGCAGCATATGTAGTCATGCTAGATTGACTGAATTCGCGCTATCTGAGCCATAGCCATGCACTCATAGGAAGTGGGAAGATGTGCACATTTGAGAGTCCTTGGAAACGATATGCAACAGATTCACATTAGTAGGAGAGTGCATCATAATGGAGATGGCAGTGGGGAATAAGCCTAATTACTTACAAAAGGAATATGTATAACACCTATTGTTAAGGAAGGTCAGATGTTGAGATAAGACAACTTAAGTGTCCCTTCCAGCAGGCCGGTTTAAGAATGAAAGGATGCGTCTCAACAATCATAAACCTCCACCCGCTTTCGCCATTTGTTTGAAGTTTTTTGCCATACTCTTTCATGTAGAGTTCTCCTTTTGATGACTGTGTCCTAGGGACAAGGTAGGTGGAGGTGTTTTGCAGTTGCTGGCTTCTCTTAGGACAGGATCCTCAAACATCTTTCATGTAAAGATGAAGTGCTAAGCACCAGTGGAGTGTGTTTGTCTGAAAGCTTAAAAAGCAACACCACCACTACCCTGCTCCCCCCCCCCCCCCATACTTGTTAGGGTTTGCTGACATCTACACAGTGAGAGCTTCTGCGTCTGGCCAGCTAGGCTTGAAATAGCTACACAACTGGAGCTTTTGAAAGTCCTTAAAGTTCATTTTGTACAGTGGTGCTGCTGTTCCAGTGCATTAGAGGCAGTGTGCACCAGTTAGAGGCAGTGTTGCCTAGTGCATGGATCACTGGACTAGGACTTGGAAGACCAGGTAAGATTTGGTTCTGGCTTTGACCTGTTGTGAGACTTTAGGCAACTCATGATTCCTCCCTGCCCCCTTCATCTTTTGTCTTGTCTATTCTAGACCCTGGAACCAGTGCCACAGGGCTCTTCACCCTGCTCCATCAGTGGCTTAGGCTCATTGTCTCCAGCATCCAGGTGCCTGGGTGAGCTCTGCTTTCTTCATTTATACCCTTCTGGGAACCCAGGACAGTTCAAGCACAGAACATAGATTGTGTAAAGGAATTCCCCCTCCCCCCTCCTTCATAAGAACATCAGAATGACAGATTTATGGGGGAAATGCTTGTAGAAGTGTTGACTCACCACGGGGGTGGCAGGGCATGACATAGCAGCTCTTTCTGGCTCATCATCTAGCATTCCCTGCTGATGATCACCTCCAGTTGTTTGCGTCTTCTAGTGACTCTGTCCTTCAGCCAGGCCACATTTTAGTTCCGCACAGGGTATTCCACTCCCAAGTCCCCATTAACTATATACAAAACTCCACTCCTTTCAGCCCCTCTTCCTGGTGGTTGTGAAGATCCACATGTCCTGCCTGGTATCTTCAGAGGTAGACCCCCCAAGGAGCTCTCAATTCAAGTGCTTCTATTCCCACTCAACCCCCAGAACTTTACCAATCCTTGTCTTGGGTTTCCCACAGTGAGAACCCTTCATCTCCTGCCAGCTTGGTACTCCTTTGATCTCAGCTCAGTACTGAGCCCTCTTCCAGGATGACTGGAGAGCGAATCATCATTTACTGTGGTGTCAATAGTCAGGGTTTGCTCTGCTCTACCATCCTTCCATGACATCCTGAGCTTCCTGAGCTTCCTTTCTGAGTCCTCCACCCTCCTTCATCAGGGCTTCTTGTTGGGGCTCAGCTTAATATCCCCAGAATTCTTTCTTGCTCTTCTTTCACAACAAAGCCTCCCAGGCCGCCTCTTATCTTAGCCTCCCAACCCATTCTGAATCCGAGCTTCAGGCCTCCCTCGCTTTTCTCAGCCTTTAGTCCAAGAGAGAGAGCTTTTAGTTAACTCTCACATGGATCTCCTCTCTCGCTTCATGCTCCTTCCTTTATGAAGGCCCAACTCCTCCCTAGTTGGGTTTAATAACTTATTATGCATAGGTGCTGACTTTTGATTTTGCCCATGGGTGCTTTGAAGAAGGGGGGGGGGCTGTTTGGGGCAGGCACTGCCAGTTTGGGGTGGGGAGAGGGCTGTTATCAGCAAACTTCTACACTTCATTCCTATCCTAGTTATTGAATATGTGTCTGTCATTGGTATCTTTACTATTTTAGTGATTCAATTGTTATGAACTACATAATTACATTCTTGTGAATTACAGTACATTAAAATCATTGCAATCACCGAAAAGCTGTCTTCACTAACATCCCAGTTTAAAGACATTATGACTCACGACCTTTCGGGATGAAACTGTCAGCCATCTTATTTACATCTAGGTTCTCTAGTATTGTTTTGATGCACATTAAGGACAGTGACATTATTCAATTGCATCTGTCCCATTGGTGACTGGAGATAATTTTTAAGTCTTCTGAAGCTGGAGAATGAGTTCAGGTTAATACAGGCACAGTGAGAAGGATTTATAAATGTGCAGTATTCTGGAAACATAGTGCTTCCGGAGTACTGCAAATGACTTCAGGAGCTCTTTCTTGCTAGATAATGGCTAATTTAGGCACCATCATTTTATATGTATAGTTGGGATTCTATTTTGCCCCATTGCTTTGCATTTAACACTGAATTTCATCTGCCATTTTGTTGCCGAGTAATTTTGTATCATCTGCAGGCTTTGTCACCTCACGGTTTGCTCCTTTTGCAGATCATTTCTGAATATGTTGAACAGAACTGGTTCCCGACCGTACAAGCCCCTCGGGGACACCACTTTACTTCTCTCCATTCTGAAAATTGATCCTTTATTCCCACCCTTTGTTTCCTATCTTTAACTGGAGTGCCTGGGAATGCTTTCAGGATCATCCAATGATTCTTTATTCCCACCCTTTGTTTCCTATCTTTAACTGGAGTGCCTGGGAATGCTATCAGGATCATCCAATGATTCTTAATTTAAAATAATGACAAGCCTTTTGTTATCTTAATTGCTCTGCTTCTGTTTATAAACAGGTTCAAGAATAGCAGCCGTGTTTAGGGCTTGTCTTCACTTGAGCCAGCAGGGATCGATCTTTTGGTGATCGATTTATCGCGTCTCGTTAAGACGCGATAAATCGATCACCAGCGGCTCCCCCGTCGACTCTGGAAGTCCAGCTCCTCAAGAGGCACAAGCTGGAGTCGACGGGGGACCGCGCTGCCGACCACCACCGCCGTGAGGATGGGAGGTAAGTCGGCTGTAGAGACGTCGATTTCAGCTACGTTATTAACGTAGCTGAAATTGCGTATCTACAGTCGATTTCCCCCCCTAGTGGAGAAAGTGAGGACTACTTGTAGCACCTTAGAGACTAACTAGTTTATTGCAGCATAAGCTTTCGTGAGTTATAGCTCACTTCATCGGATGTTGTTAGCAGCACAGAACCCATCAGCATCCACACTCAAGCTCTAACTCCTGGGTGCTGATTAGCCACTAATTTTTTTTCTGTAGGTGCTGAGCCCCGGAGCCCCCAGAGTCCGTGGCTATGCAGTTATGCCTTAGACCCACTAGATGCTACACAATGGTCTAATTGGGCTCAGCCTCCTATAAACCTAGGGTTAAGTAGTGTGGGATTTAAACAGCTCATCACACATCTACTTGCAATTCACCCCCTCACCACTCTGAAGAAGGTTTACTAGATAGCAACTGGGAAAAACCGGCATGGGGGGAAGGGATGGAATAGGTGCCTATATAAGGAAAAAGTCACAAAAAATAGGATTGTCCCTTTAAAAACAGGCCAGCTGCTCACCCTACTCCTAAGGGTCTTTGGGGTTTGACCTGCAGGGAGGTCAAGTCATTCCTGCTTCTCCTCCTCCCACTGAGTCTTCTGGTTCTGGCTGTGGTCTGAGCCTCCTCGCTAGAGAGCAGCTGGACACCTCTTCTTGCTTTTCTTACTCTAGAATTTTCCAACCCCTGTGGGTAGCTGGTCCTAGCTAGAGGGTCATTGGTTCTGCCAGTAGCCTCCACCTCCCCAGAATAGGGCTATTTAATATGGATGACTCCCTGTAGGCTCTGTTTCAGTTTCCCAGACTCAGGGCTTGTCTACATGGTGCCACAGACTAGATTATGAGGGTACAAATTGTAGCATGCGCTACCATATGCGTTCTAACTGCCCTGTATAGAACACACTGGTGCAAATTAAAAGGTACCTAGGCCACACTGATGGAGTCCTCGGGAGGGACTTTATCCATAGAAAGGCTTGTTGAAACCACTGTAAATGAACCCCCAGCAAGTCTGAAAGGCTTCCCAAAGATTCCCATTATTTTAGGTGACAGGGTCTGTGAAGGGCTGCCCCCCCCACAGCAATCTTCAGCACCACCAGTGCACCTGCCTCAGTTTCCCCCTCATTCACCCATAAAAAGGAAGGCAGTCTCGCCATGTCCCTTCAAAGTCTCACATATTTATGCGCAGACACGAAATAACCTACAGAACCCTCATCATAAAACTATTTTTCCTGAAGCACAGCAGAATCACAGCTGCTTCTCATCCCCCGCCCCTCCCCCGGCCTCTTCCACGCAGGGGCTAATTTCCAGCTCACACTTGGTTAGAGGCCATCTCCAGCCTCTTTTTTGGAGGGGGGAGGGGCTTGTTCCGTGCTCCACTCCCCAGTCCGGCCACAGGAGAGTGTCCAGACTGGCTTCTTTCCCACAGCTCTTCTCCGGAGGCCTCGAATCAGGGTTTGCCATTAGAGTGTTCCACTCCCTCAGGCCTCCCTCCCTGCAAACTCCACCCCTACTCCTAGGATCCACCTGCCAGTATCCACCCTCAGGCTTGACTTCCCTTAACCAAGCTGGTTCGTTCCCTTTCTAGGCGCCGCTGCACAAGCTTTCCTGTAACCCACCAGGATTCCTCAGCTCTAGCATATCTTCACCATTTGTTCCGTCCAACATTTTGAGTCTAGTCCAGTGTGCTGGTGAGAGCCACTGCTTTCTTCCCTCCCAGCAACTCTGGCCTCCCTGCTTCCCTTTCTATATAGCTCAGGGGTGCCTTTCTTAAACCCGATTGGGAAGCAGTTGAAGAGCTACAGGTACACTGGAATTCCCCAGCCCCATTGCCTCACTCCTCCTTAAAGGGGCCAGTCACCCTGTGGAAGGGTCTGTATATCATTGGACCCCCGGCATCTCGATGAGAGTCAGTCTTGAAGCAAAGGCTCTGTCCCTTTTTCCTCAGAGAGTGCCTCAAGGGCAGTGTCTGAAGGACACTGCTTCAGTGTATATATAGCTCAGACTAAAGGCCCTTGTTTTGGTTAAGCCTTCCCAGTTTCATTGGCACTTGTAACTTCTTTGAGGCCAGCCTGGTTTATTTTTCATCTCCGAGACATGTAAATGTGTTATTCATTTTCAATATGCACACGCTGGTATCATCTGGGTAACAAGAAATCGGTGGTAGGTTTGACCACATGAATCCACTCCCTGTAGGGGAAATTGAAGCAACTTTGCATATCTCTGTATTAGTCTTGGATCACCACAGGAAAATTCACTTAATCAGAATGTGAATTAAAAAAGGAAATTGTGTTCTGACACCTAGCCTGTGATTGCTTTGGGACACGGACTATCTTCTTACTTGTCCGTACAGAGCCGAGCACAATGGGGCCCTGATCCTCGACTGGGTTCCTAAGCCTGTCTGTACTAAGAACTATAATTAATAAATAATGCTAAGCAGTATTTTAAAATGTTTCCAAATCTCCAGGGCTATCTGCTGAGCAGCCATTCTAGCGATAACTCCAACAAACTCAGCATCCCAGTAACATGTATCAAGTCAGGAAGATGAGCATTTCAGCCAGAAACACAGGGGACAGGAAAAGATTCCCACAGTTCGGTTAGGTACATTCTGTATATTTCCAATTAGGTTGAGTGGGTGGAAATCTGGCATTCCCTGTGTCTCTGGCTCCAGCACTGATCTTCCTCTCCTGATGCAGTCTTGTCAGGCTGACAAAATGGTTTCTTCCTGTTTCATTAGTTCATATTCAAATTGTTTTATGAAAAAATAAAAATAAAACTTTGAAGAGACAATTAGTAGAGGTTTAACCCTGCTTACATTGGATACAGGGAGTGGACAATACTTTTTTTTAACTGCATGGCAGGTTTTCTGCAGTGCAATATAAAATATAAAAGAACAATGATAAAAGAATAGCAGGTTGGAGAGAGCTAGTAATCATCCATGGCATAGCTAGCTTGTAGCATACCACAAAAGGCTTTGGTCACAGGCATCGTTTTGTGGGGGCATCTGCCCACCCAACCAATTTCAACTGGGAAGGATTATTAATAGATTTCTCCTCACCAACTTTTAGCCCCCCACTTGGAGGGAGCGAGGGAACAGGAGCGAGACAGCCCTTAGCGTTCTCTCTCTCTCTCTCTCTCTCTCTCTCTCTCTCTGTTCCCTATGGTCAGCAACCAGTTGGGCCATTTGGAAGAAGCTGCAGTGTCACCTTCTGGGTGCTGCTATGTCTCTCCTGGCTGCTCTCAACCCTGCCAGCACCTCCCCAGACTCTGAGTGCAGAGTGAGGGGCCACTCTGGGAAGGCAGGGGGCTGGGCTGACTCCAGGGGAAAGAGCCCTGTTGAGTTCTGCCCTGTCCCGTAGCTTCTTTCCTCTAAAGCAGATTCAGGTATGAGAGACGGGAACTGGGAGGACCAAGGATTGAGGGGAGTTTTGGGGTGGGGGAGCTGAAGGGAGACCTAGTCTGGGTTTTCTGTGTAGTGCTTCCAGAACTTGATCCATAATTAATCTCTTTTTCATCCTTAAAGGCAGTTCTGCCTGGTTTTTTGTTGCTCTTAAATCATTGTTTGTCTCGCTTATGAAGAACTTTCAAAACACAGTTGTTCACTCCATAGTATGATGAACCTGAGCCACAAAGTTTGGATATGGAGCTAGATAAAACTTTTCCAAAATTCAAAAAGGTATTGGAGCCAGGCTTTTGGCTTCTGCCTATTGTGGAGCTGTGGGATTAGATCAGGATCCACAGTGCCGCAAAGTTTGGGAACGTTTGTAGCTAGGATTCTCATTCATGCCAATCTCTAAATTTCACAGCTCCATTTATTTTGATGCCAAATATATTAGTGCATGGCTTAAGAGGGAGAAGCTCCCATTATCTGAGATACCAACAAATCCATACAGATATTTCTACTAGTTGCCCAAGTCGTCATTCTAACTTCAAAGTAATGCAATATTTTTAAATTTGGTGAAGCTGCTAATTAAAGCTGCCCACCTGTATGTATGTGTGTGTGTGTGTATAAAGAACTAGGGATTTATATTATTCAAGGGCAACTGTTAATCCCTTTCCAAAAGAAGAGTGAGAAGCTGTATTTTTGAGATCTTTGTCCTAATTTGGCATCTTTGTCCCTTTTTATGTAGCAAAATGTGACAGTTATTTACAGCACGGATACTGGCTTGGGCCCTTTGTGTTGTGGGAAATAGTTAGTTTGGCACAAGAAAAATAATATTAAGGTAGGACTTCCTTTATTCCCACAAAGCGTCTGTATTCTGGGGTCTGTTGCATTGGTTAGGTAATAGCCGTTGGATTAAATTGCAGATAATAGCAGAATCACTTAATAGCTCCTGTGACCACATACACTAACACTGGTTATAAAATGCTACAAAGTTGCTACTGGTCATTTTGTGTGTAATGGGAGATAGAGTCCTGGTGTTCTCATTCTGGACATGACCAGCTGGGATGGGGTGAGAGTAAAAGAGATCTGAAGTGACAAAGAGTCCTGTGGCACCTTAAAGATTAACTAAAGTGTTGAAGCATAAGCTTTCGTGAGCTAATACCCACTTTGTCGGATGCTGACGAAGTGGGTATTAGCCCACGAAAGCGTATGCTTCAATACTTAGTTAGTCTTTAAGGTGCCACAGGACTCTTTATCACCTCTGCAATTACAGACTAACACGACTACCTCTCTGATTCTTAAGAGATCTGACTCATTCTTCTTCCCAGAGCTATGGGGTACCACTTGTTTTACCCTCAGAATTGGACTTGGAATTTTGTGTTATAAGTAGGCTTGCAAGGATTAGATTTATATTGGCAAACGCTGGTAAACCCCAGTTTCACTGTGGACTCAGAAACAGAAAAATACTTTCATTGATGATCATAGAAATTTACAGATAGGCTAAGTAAGAAAAATGCTGCTTTGGAACTTATTAGAGTTTGATTTAAAGAAATTTACTTGGGATATTTTGACATGTGATGTTGACAATTTTGTTTGAATGGTTGCAAAGTTTAACTTTTTGGCTCTCAACATCTCTGTCATTAAATAACTATTGTCTGAACACCCCCATAATTTCCCACAACTGTGAAAATGTAAATAGATTAAAAATTGAAAAAAATACCCATAATTTCACACAACCGTGAAAATGTAATTGGATACAAATAAAAAAGCTTAAAAATAAACATCAATATTACCCCTCAGAATTATTAAAAATAAATAAATGAGTTCTGCCAAGCCTTGTTATAAGCTCTAAAAACTTGCTTATGTAACTCAGTTATAGAATCTCTATTTCTATTCCTAAAGGCTTATGTGGTCTTCTAAATAGTATTGAATTACGCATTTAAAATTAATCCACTGAGGCAGCCCACTGAGATGCCACTTCTTGTTTAGTAACTGCGCCAAGCACTTTGGGCTTCATTTAGGGACAGTGAGGCGCACGCTTTGTGCTATACACAGGAGCAGGACTGTCCTGACTATTGCAGGGATTTGAAAGAACCATCCCTCTGCTTTTCTCCTTCTTAGTTTCCAATAAGATTCTACTTCTGACTCTTACGACATTCATGCAGCTTGACTTAAACTGACAACATCCAAACAAGTCGTGTCAAATTCTTGAGGGGAAGATTAATAGGGATCAGGAGCCTCTGTTTCTCTGGGGACTACCTTGGCAGGACTGTGGAAAACATGACTATATGAACAGAAGCACTCAGAGGAATAAAGCTTTTATAACCAGAGCAATGGAACACGTTTTCAAAGTCTTTTGTCTCTGCAATGATCAGCTTCTTGTTTTCCCATCCCCTTCACAGGGGTTAATAGTTATGTGTTTACTCAAGACAAGGCTTTGGGTAATCTCGGTTCTTTTCCTCTGAATTCTTGGAAGTGCAGTTCTGCTCTGAAAAGGGTCTGTAACATGGCATTATGGGACTCCATGCTGATTGTAGATCCAGATCACATTTGATCAGGGTTAAAAATAAAAACAGTGCCAGCCAGTCCTGCAGACTCATACTGGGGTCTGAAATACAAGCAGGGCCACTTCCAGCTACTGCATCATGACCTGGAATTAGGGTTTTGCAGGGCAACATCTGCCCTGAGTGATGCCCGGGCAAACCTGTGGTCTTCAAAACCTGCTCTCAGTTGTACCTGTGCAACCCCTGAATATATTTTAGAACAAATTTCTGTCAGTGAACACTGGTACTGAGAATATGGGAATATAATCTCATTCCCCCAGGGTGCTCTTTCGCTTTCTATTTCCCTGTTTACATGCCCCACCTCCCCCAATCATGGTATCTGAGCAGCTCCTGAATAATTAAAAATAGAAATACCATAACAATCGCTCTTTCTTCGCTGTCATCCATTCCAACCTGTAGGAGAACCTGTTGGATTGGTTTTGTTCATTTACTCGTGTGTACGTGTAGAATTTAGCAGAACAAAAACAGGGTTACTTACCTGTAACTGTTGTTCTTCGAGATGTGTTGCTCACATCCATTCCACTATAGGTCAGGCACGCGCTGCGGGCCTGGTTGCCGGGTAGATTTTTCCCCTAGCTGCAGACTGGGCGAGCAGGGAGCCCCCTGGAGTGGCGCCACTGAGGCACTCTATAAGTACCCCTGCGACACAGTCTGGCCCTCAGTTCCTTCTTTGCCGGCTAACCCGACAGTGGGGAAGGAGGGTGGGTCTGGAATGGATGTGAGCAACACATCTCGAAGAACAACAGTTACAGGTAAGTAACCCTGTTTTCTTCTTCGAGTGATTGCTCACATGCATTCCACTATAGGTGACTACAAGCAATACCTAGGAGGTGGGGTCGGGTGGACCCATTGCTGATCGTAAGACCGCTGACCCAAACGCCGCATCGTCCCTGGTTTGTTGGACTATGGCGTAGTGGGCGGCGAAGGTGTGGACGGAGGACCAGGTAGCCGCCCTGCAAACGTCCGTGATAGGGACTCCTTCCCGGAAGGCCGCGGAGGACGCCTGCGCTCTCGTGGAATGTGCTGTTACTTTCTCAAGCGGTTTGCCCGCGAGTTCATAACAGGTGTGAATGCACGAGGTGATCCAGGAGGAGAGCCTTTGGGCGGAAACTGGTTGGCCCTTCATTCTCTCTGCAACGGCCACGAAGAGTTGCGTTGTTTTCCTGAATTGCTTTGTTCTGTCTAAATAAAAAGCAAGAGCCCTCCTAACGTCCAACGTGTGCAATTGTTGTTCCCTTCCAGAGGTGTGTGGCCTAGGATAAAAGACTGGGAGACAAATGTCTTGGTTCACATGGAAGGGGGAGACCACCTTAGGCAGGAAGGCCGGGTGGGGACGTAGCTGCACCTTGTCATTGTGGAAGATAGTATAGGGCGGCTCGGAGGTCAGTGCACGGATCTCCGACACTCTACGAGCCGAGGTGATGGCTACTAGGAATGCCACCTTCCAGGAAAGGTGGAGTAAGGAACACGTGGCGAGGGGCTCGAACGGGGGCATCATAAGGCGTGAGAGCACCAGGTTGAGGTCCCAGGGTGGAACGGGACACTTGACGTTCGGGTACATTTTATCCAGGCCCCTGAGGAAACGGTATACCACAGGATCTGAAAAGACTGAGTGGTTCCCCTGGCCCGGATGAAAAGCTGATATGGCAGCGAGGTGGACGCGTATAGTAGAAGTAGAAAGGCCCTGGTTTTTAAGGCCTAAGAGGTAGTCCAATATGCGCGGGATAGCCGCCTCACTTGGGACTACATCATGTTGTCTGCACCATGCAGAAAAGCGGGTCCACTTGGCTGTATAGGTACTTCTGGTGGATGGTTTTCTACTACCCAGAAGGACATTCTGTACCTCAGTCGAGCATAAGAGCTCGGGACCTCTCAGCCATGGAGTAGCCACGCTGTGAGGTGGAGGGACTGTAAGTCCGGATGCAGGAGGCGACCGTGGTCCTGCGAGATCAGGTCGGGCCACAGCGGGAGGCTGATGGGAGGGGCCCTGGACAGCCGGAGGAGGGACGCATACCAGCATTGCCTGGGCCAGGCCGGGGCTATGAGGATGACCTGTGCCCTGTCCCGTCTGATCTTCAGGATCACCTTGTGGAGAAGCGGGATCGGAGGGAACGCGTAGAGCAGGTGCCCCGTCCAGGGTAGGAGGAAGGCATCTGTCAGGGATCCCCGGGAGCCGCCTCGAAAGGAGCAGAACTGGAGGCACTTCCTGTTCTGCCTGGAGGCGAAGAGGTCGATGTGGGGAAATCCCCACCTCAGGAAGATCGGTCGGATGACATCCGGCCGAAGGGACCACTCGTGGGACATGAATGACCTGCTGAGGTGGTCCGCCAGCGTGTTCTGAATCCCGGGGAGGAAAGAGGCCACCGGGTGAACGTCGTGGGCTATACAAAACTCCCATAGGAGAATCGCCTCTTGACACAGGGGACTGGATCGGGCCCCGCCCTGCTTGTTTATGTAGTATTGGGCAGTGGTGTTGTCCGTCAACACTGCCACACAGTGACCCTGTAGCGTGTCCCGGAACGCTTGGCACGCGAGTCTGACGGCCCTCAGCTCCCGGACATTGATATGGAGGCAGAGGTCTGACTCCGACCAGCGGCCTTGTGTCCTGAGATCCCCTAGGTGAGCTCCCCAACCCATCGACGAGGCGTCCGTCACTAGGGACATGGACGGGCTGGGGGGGAGGAAGGGGACCCCTCGGCACGCATTGCTCTGGTCTTCCCACCAAGTCAGAGCGGACAGGGTGGCGTTGGGGATAGAAAGGAGGGTGTCCAAACTGTCCCTTCTTGGCCGGTAGGCCACTGCGAGCCACGATTGCAGTGGGCGCAGTCGCAGTCTGGCGTGCTGTATCACGTAGGTGCACGACGCCATGTGGCCTAACAGGCTGAGGAAGACTCTGGCCGTGGTCATTGGACAGCTGCGAAGCTGTCTGATGGCCGACTGGATGGCGAGAAACCGGGGCTGGGGCAAAGATGCCCTTGCCACCCTGGAGTCTAGTAGGGCCCCAATGAACTCTATGCTCTGGGTGGGCTCCAGGGTGGACTTCTCCTCGTTGAGGAGGATTCCCAGGCGGTCGAAGGTGTTGATGACCAGACGCACGTGTTCTGACACTTGGACCCTGGAGGTGCCCCGGATCAGCCAGTCGTCTAGGTACGGATATACCTGTACCCCGCGGCGCCGCAGGAACGCCGCCACTACTGCCATGCACTTCGTGAATACCCTGGGCGCGGTGGACAGGCCGAAGGGCAGGACTGCGAATTGATAATGTTCTTCCGCTATTAGAAAGCGGAGGTAGCGCCTGTGAGAAGGTTTGATGCTCACGTGGAAGTAGGCATCCTTCATGTCGAGGGCAGCGAACCAATCTCCCGGATCCAGAGAGGGAATAATAGTGCCCAAGGTGACCATGCGGAACTTGAACTTGATCATGTAGGTGTTGAGTTCGCGCAGGTCCAGGATTCCGAGTCCTTTCTGCGCTTAGCGCTGGGGGAGCGCGACCGGTGCCGAGGCTTTGCTTTGGCCGGCTTGGGTGCGGGGCCCGGTGCCGCACTCGAGTCCGGAGTAAGGGCCGTCTCTAACAGGATCTGCCGCAGGCGGGATTCTCTGTCCTTGCGGGTCCTGGGTTTGAAAGCCCTGCATATTTTGCAGGAGTCTGCCAAGTGCGCTTCCCCGAGGCACTTAAGGCACTTGGAGTGTGGGTCTCCCGCAGGCATGGGCTTCCCACACTCCGCACATGGCTTGAATCCCGGAGCCTTGGATGACATGGCTCCGGTGGCAGGGAAATCCCCTGCACCTAACTATTTACACTATAAACTACTTAACAACTACTTAACAACAACGATTAGTGAGAACAATACGAATAACAGCTAGGAGATAAGGAGGACGCTCAAGAGCAGTACTCCTGTTCCGACTACCAGCGGGAGCGGTGAAGAAGGAACTGAGGGCCAGACTGTGTCGCAGGGGTACTTATAGAGTGCCTCAGTGGCGCCACTCCAGGGGGCTCCCTGCTCGCCCAGTCTGCAGCTAGGGGAAAAATCTACCCGGCAACCAGGCCCGCAGCGCGTGCCTGACCTATAGTGGAATGCATGTGAGCAATCACTCGAAGAAGAAGCTAAATTCTGGAAGTGGTTAGTTCTCCGGTCATTTTGATCTCTTGTGGGATTGAGTTCTGTAATCTTGATCCAGCTAGCATGAAAGTTCAGTCTCCTGTGTTTATGAACCTTGTAGGTCCAATGGAATGTAGTTGTTATGGGAAGTGATGCTTATGGAGGGAAATACAATCTCTCTGGGGTAACTGGGACCCATCCCATTTAGGGCTTTGACTAAAGGATAGAGATTCTACACTGGGTCCTGTTTTCAATGAGAAGGCAGTGCAGATACCTTAGCACTTACATAAGAACATAAGAACATAAGAACATACTTCTGTAGGTAACTTAAATTGTTTTTGTGCCTGGGTATGTAAATAACTTTCTTAATTTAAAATAGTCTCAGTGTAACCAGATCCACTAAACAGTGACGATCCTTTCTAGAAAAAGTCACAATGATTAAAATCTGAAGGAATTTTTAAAAAAACACTGCTTTAAGGATATACACATAGTTTTATTTGTGCTTAGATCGAATTTGTTCATTTATTTCCCTTAAATGTACAGTTTAATTTGTGAAAAAGCTACTGGTTGCATAACTCATGAGTTATGAAACCTATATTTTTGTCCTCTGTATTCTGAACATCTGTGGCTATATCCAATTACAGTTTTCATCTTCAATTTGAAGAAATGATATTTAGCCTGAAGACTAAAGTGATCTGTATAGCGAAATCAGCTAAACAATGTGGTTGAGGCTCACTTGCTAACAGAATCCACACATGCCAGATTATGAAATTCCACCTGTTTAATCAATAGGTTAACTATGGTTCAGAATATATCACTATTTTTAACACATATCAATTTATAGTGGAAGAGGAATAGGAGCATAGGAATAGGCCCACGTTGTGCCATCAGTTTTTAAGCAGAAAGCCACACTGATTTCAGTGGGGACTAGTTCTGCTTAAATATTGATGGCATGATATGGCCTACGGGCAGGAAATAACAAAATGAGATTTGACCTGGAAACAATTGCAACCTAATTCAGCCGGGGAAAAGAGAATCAGAGGGGGAGAGGTACTCGTGAAGAAATAATGCTAAAAAAGCCCAAAGAATAATGGTGGACAGCAAGGTATACATGAGCTTGCAGTGCAGTATAATGGCAAAGAAGAAGGTGGTGGTGGGAGAAATGTAGAGCTTCTTATGAATGAGGCGTACTGTTGAGATTATACCTAAAATGCTGCACAGTTTCAGGATCCTCAATACTGAGAACAGATCAACAGACTAGAGGGAATTCACAAGACAGAGACAAAAAGAATGAAGGATCTGGAGTAACTGATTTACATGGAAAGATAGAAAGAACTAAATGCAGAAATTTGTCTATCCGATTACTATATTGGGGAAAAATAATAATGGTTTACTGTAATGCTCCATTATGGCTTCTAATGCCTACATTTAGTGTTTCCAGGTAACAATAAGGGACCAGAAAGGGCTTTATGGAAGGCAGGACTCCAATAGGAAAAAAGAAAGTACTGATACTCTCCCAAGTTCCACCTACAAACAAACCACCCACTTGAGATACCAAAATGAGTTTCCATGCACAGTAAATTCTTGCCTGGTTTTCAGTAGTTCAGTGGCTTACAACCCTGACATTGAAATTGCCATTAATACACTTCAGTGTTAACAACCCTTTAAATAATCAGAGGACGTTCACACTGTCCTCCAAAGTATTCTTTCAGGCTATCTGCAGATGCAAGCAGGCGTCTCTGCATCAGTTTACACTTGACTATCATCTTTCAGGTTACCTTTGCAACCATAAAGGCTAGAGACCTTAAGCTTGATTTTTCAAAGGTTCTCAGCACCCACAACTCCCACTGGGTTCATGTCAGGCTGCAGCCAAGCCTGGGACCAGCCACTTCCACTTCCCAGATGAGCAACAGAGGACTAGCTGCTGAATCACAGTTGGCGTGCAGCAGAATCATCTGATTGGCCAGACCATCCAATTGGCTGGAGGAACCAAGGGATATGTTCTGAAGCCCAGCACTAGCATTAGACTGACAGCTGGAAAAACAGCTCAACACTTACCCCTGCAGCATCAATCACTCCTGTTCCTGCCTCGTTCCCAGCCCTGCTTGGTTTCTGCCCCTTGGCTCTGTCTCCTAACCTGGCAGCTGATGTCCAGATCGTGACAGTTCAGGTTCTGAGCACTGTAACCTGACGCTTAATTTTCATTTTTAATGAAAATTTCAATTATGGTACACAAGATAGCAGCCTCCAGAAACAAGTAGTTGGTCACCAATGCACTATAACTAGCCCAGTTCCACCTCTGATGTGGCATACGGTTGTGGGGGCATTCTGAATCAGTGGGAACATGCACATCCCCACCACACTTCCCTATCCTTGACATGGAAAGGTCATACCAGGCTCCATCACACCTCCTTTCCGGCTCTAGCATCACTGATGCGGCTGCAACCTTCTGCCCTGAGCTTTTGGAGAGGAAGAGGGTTCAGAATTTTGCACATGGGCCCTATATCTGTAATGGGCTAACCCAAAAGCATCTGTCTCCTTCACATTACATGGTTAAAGTGAGTAGGCTGTTCTTTCTTAGGACATTAACCATCGCAGTCAAACAGGTGTCACAGTTAACTGACTTGAAAGTGGAACTATTTTTGTAACATGGACAGGTAGCTCCTCCTAGAAAGAGTAAGAGCTTGTCTACACTTGAAACGCTGCAGCGGCATAGCAGCGCCTCTGTAGCATGTCAGTGAAGATGATACCGACGCTGACTGGGGAGACTCCCCAATCAGCATAGGTGATCCCCTTCCCTGAGAGTCAGTAGTGAGGTTAACGGGAGAATTGTCACATCAACCCAGCACCATCTACACCGGGATGGGGGGATGGGTGTAGTAGGTCAGCGTCACTCCAGGGAATGGATTTTTCACACCCCTGTGTGATGTACTTATACCGACCTAATACCATCTTGTAGACCAGGCTGAAGTTTTCTTCCCGGGAGCTTCTCGAGTATTTTATTTGGAGATATTTGTAACTATTGCAGGTCATGTCACATTAATGGTGACTGGTTTCCTCAGTTTGGCTCTGTAGATTAAGAAATGAAGGAAAAGGAGGGATTTTTCAGAATACAGATGTCATTGGCATGATCTGCTTCTGGGGGCCAGTGTCCCCCCACCCCCCCTTTTTATAAGAGAATGCTTAAAGACATCAATTTTATAATTTCCAAAATAGCAAGGACATTTAAAAGAGAATATATTATTTGCGCTGTAGAAAATAGACTATTCCTATATATTGCAACAAATTGTTCACCAGCACTTTAGCTTAATTATCATAGATGAAAATGCCGAGGAAGCACCGCAATCTCGGGTGAACCTGTTTCAGAACACTGGCAGAGGCCACAGAGCAAGCAATTAACTAGCTGAATGAAGCATAGAAGCCTACGCCTTAGCATTTATGTAACTAACCTTTGAGTTTTGGACATACTGGGATGCTGCAGTTTAGCCTACGCAGTGTTTCTTTTATGGCTATGTGCTGAGCAAATGGGAAATGCAGATCCTGCCATTTGCTTTTCTCATTTTCAGCACTCATCTGTGCTCTCTGCCTGAGTGATCTTATATACTGCAAAAATGTTCATCATTCAGGCCCTTGCAAAGCTAGCTGAGACGTTGCCTTGCTGTGTGAGAGGTATATTTTGAGGCTAGTCTCATGCATGATTAGGAGCACCTAAAAGTAATTCATGCCCTGACTTTGCCACGCCTCCGTGGAGAAGTCAGAAACAATGAACTGGTGAGGCTCCCGCAAGCTCCTTTTTGACAACAGCCAGCCTTTGTGAATAGCCTTGAAAAACACAAACCCAATGTAAACCAGTGTAATCTGATGGTAAGGGCTGAACAAAAAAAAGTAGGCCCCGGACTTCAATTCTGCAGGTTGTCTCCCTCGTCCATTCTAGGAAGCATTGGGAGCACAGGAATGCTTGGATCTCCAGTGATAACATTAGGGCTGTGTAATATTCGGCAGTGGAGTCACTCAGATGGAGGTCTGCTCCACTGAAGTCACTTCTGCAGTTGGGGAATGAGTCATTTTGCTCATTAGCTCTTTTCTTCTTCTTCTTTCCCCCCATCACTTTGTAACCAGACTAATTTGGAAGCCTTTTAAGACAAACACGACTTCTTCTCAGCAGGAGGGAATAAAATAGCAAACATAACATGGTTATATAACATTCTGAGACTCATGCCTAGAATGAGGTCATTTTGATTAATGTATTTATCCAATGTGCAGCTCTAGCAGGAGATGTAATTGTGATAAAAGTGCACCATTTTAGGCTCTTTTCAGCAGAGCCCTCAGCTTTCTAACTAGTTTTCCAAAACCTGTAGATTTACTTTGCATACTCTAAGCTCTCTAAATCTTTCTTTCTTTCGGCACACTCTGTAGTTACCTATTTGCTAGTATTATTATACACCGGATCCTCGCTATAGCCTGCGTTGATATAGCGCGGGTTCGCGTACGACGTGGTCATTGCCATGGATCCCAAATCTGACTATTTAAATTGGGATCCATGGCAACGTGTCCCCTGCGTTAGCACGGGACTGCGCATGAATCCCAGGCTATGGTGAGGGTCCGGTGTATTTTCTTTGTATTATAGCAGTGACCAGTGGCCTCAATTGCAGCAGGGTCTCATTTTGCTAAGAACTGTGTAAACATATAGTAAAAGAGAGTTTCTGTGCTGAAAAGTTTAGCACTTAAATTAAGCCAAGAGGCAAAAGTGAGGTGAAACATACAGCTGGATAACAGTGATAGGTACAGAGCTGTTGATTAATCACAGTTAGCTCACACTGTTAAACAATAGAATACCAACTGACATTTATTAAGTATTGTTGGATATTTTTCTACATTTTCAAATATATTGATTTCTATTACCACCCAGAATACAACATGTACAGTGCTCACTATATATTATTATTTTGCTTACAAATATTTGTACTGTAAAAATGATAAAAGAAATAGTATTTTTCAGTTCACCTCATAGAAGTACTGTAGTGCAATATCTTTATTGTGAAAGTGTAACTTAAAAATGTAGATTTTTTTGTTACATAGCTGCACTCAAAAACAAAACAATGTAAAATTTTAGTGCCTATAAGTCCACTCAGTCCTACTTCTTGTTCATCCAATTGCTAAAACAAATTTGTTTACATTTACAGGAGAGAATGCTGACTGCTTCTTATTTACAATGTCACCGGAAAGTGAGAACAGGTGTTCGCATGACATTGTTGTAGCTGGCATTGCAAGGTATTTACATGGCAGATATGATAAACATTCATATGCCCCTTCATGCTTCAGCTACCATTCCAGAGGACATGCTTCTATGCTGATGATGCTCATTTAAAAAAATTATGTGTTGATGAAATTCCTGGCTGAACTCCTTGGGGAAGAAGTGTATGTCCTCTGTTCTGTTTACGTGCATTCTGCCATATATTTCATGTTATAGCAGTCTCGGATGATGACCCAGCACATGTTCATTTTAAGAACACTTTCATGGCAGATTTGACAAAAATGCAAAGAATTTACCAATGTGAGATTTCTAAGGACAGCTACAGCAATCGACCCAAGGTTTAAGAATCCGAAGAGCCTTTCAAAATGTGAGAGTGATGTAGCATGGAGCATGATTTTCAGATGGCTTAAAAGAGCAAGACTGTGCTGCAGAAACTACAGAACCTGAACCACTAAAAAAGAAATCAGCCATCTGCTGGCGGCATCTGTCACTGATAGTGAAAATGAACATGCTCGGTCCACTCTGCTTTGGCTCATTATCGAGCAGAACCCATCATCAGCATGTCTTCTGAAATGGTGGCTGAAGCATGAAGGGACATATGAATCTTTAGCGCGTCTGGCACATAAATATCTCGTGATGCCGGTTACAATAGTGCCATGCGAATGCCTGTTCTCACTTTCAGGTGACATTGTAAACAAGACATGGTCAGCATTAGCTCCTGCAAATTGCAACCAAACTTGTTTGCGCGATTGGCTGAAGTAGGACTGAGTGGACTTGTAGGTTCTAAAGTTTTACATTGTTTTATTTTTGAATGCAGTTATTTATTGTACATAATTCTACATTTGTAAGTTCAACTTTCATGATCAAGAGATTGCACTATAGTACTTGTATGAGGTGAATTGAAATATACTACTTTTGTTTTTTACAGTGCAAATATTTGTAAACAAAAATAAATATAAAGGGAGCACTGTATGCTCTGTATTTAACAGTGCAATTAATCACAAGTAATTTTTTAAATCACTTGACAGCCCTAATAGGTAGTCATGGTTGTATACACTGGCTGTGAGCAATTGTTAGGTTTGAAAGGGTTGTTTTGACCTATGCTATAATTAAAAATAAATAAATGAGTGAGTGTATTAACCAATGCTTGCTACCTGCTGAGACACTGTTAGTGGGCAAGCTACTATAGGTATCATAAAAGCAGAGGATCTTGTAGACAAACTTGCAAAGTGTAGCAGGGTGGGTGTGGATGGCGGCATGAATGAAAGTGTGAAGGTGCCATGTTGGAGAAGTAGAAAAATGGGCTAACAATGCGGGGAAGTGGAGGAGCTCGGGCTGGGATAATACAAGGGCGTAAGTAATGGGAAGCCATGTTGTGATGAGCCTTAAAAACAAGGAGAAGAAGCTGTATCTGAGGGGATGGTGAAGGGTGAACCAGTGGAGGGGCAAGTGACACAGTCGTAGCAATGGGCTAGGAAGACAGTCTTAGCAGGCGTGCTTTAGGTGAAGCCATTCCTGCATCAATATAAGATGATCCCTAGTACTTGCTTGTGGAATCAGTGTGTTTGCGTCTTTTTTTCAGGGTGTTGAATTTCCATTCTTCAAAGCTTTGACACACACCCCTGATCCTTTTGCAGTTTAGTAGCTCCTAACTGTCCCTCTAACCTATTGCTGCTGTGCAGCAGCTGGTCTTTGGAAATACTGTGTGTTTATTTGTACTACTGTTTCTGGCAAAAAGCTTGTTATTCAATTGGGCTCTCTAACCTTTAGTTACCCTTGTTACATAATTGGACAGCATCTTCCCATCAGGCACTGCTCTGACCCTGTTGTGGCTGTCTATTAAGTGATTTTATGAGTTACGAAAGGTGTGTCTGCTACGTTGCTACAGAAACATTTACTCTACTGACCCTGATTTTTATTACAGTCAAAATTCACTGTAGAAGGTGAGAGACTGAGTACAGGCATTGTGGGGAAAATTTCAGTGAATAGTCACTTGAATTTAAACGGAAATTTCATTTCAACTACATTCAGAACCCCTTTAGAAGGTTTGCAGAAAGAGAATTCAACAGCGTGAGCTTCTTACTGGTGTAAATTCTCATGGAAACCACATTGAAGCTTCAATATTCCTGCAACATGAAGTTCAAATGCCTATTAAAATTTTAACAAATAGTGGTAATAGGCCCAGATAGTGGTGAGCAAGTAAGTTACTCTCTCAGGGGAGAGAACGAATAGCATGTGACTTGCTTAACTAACCGACAGTGTAAATTGTGACTATTCACAATAAACGTTCTGCACACCCTCAGCAGACCTGCAAAAATCCCTTCAGCCTTATGTCATAATTTTGTGAGTTCTCCACGCAACATAAAAATCTCTCAGGGGAGACCATAACGGAATTTCTAATATAGGAATCACAGAGAAAAATGATTTAATACTCGTATTGCTGTTTTGCTTTTACAAAATTTTCCAGGCCTTCTTTGTGCCTTACAAAAACCAAACAACCCTCATGCACACAAAAAAAGGCACAAACTCAATTTTAGTTTCCTTTTCAGGTCATCCTTCAAATATATACATACAAAAGGCCTCAGGCTCTCCTGTCCTTTACAGTTATGTAAACCAGGAGTAGTTCCAGGGAAGTTAGGAGGTATTATACAGGCACCCTATGTACCCATATTAACTGAGATTAGCATCATGTGGGAAACAATCAGTCTGTGACTGAAGAGTCCAAATAACCTATAGAGCAGGGATGGCAGTTGGTCCCAATTTCATATGCAAGGTGTAAATGTTGTGATCCCAAAATTCCTATCACTCAACAATATACAATACTGCAGCATTTTGATCAGTGGGTCCAGCAGTTCCTGGCCTATCACATATGAAAAGCATCTCACAGCTGAAAGCCAGAGGCTCTCAAAGCAGTGACAGCTAATGGCCAGACGCAGACATATGACTTGGTCGTCATTTCACTGAGACGCACACTGGAGGGTCGTCATCCAAATTACATTGAAATCACTTGGCATTTGGGGAATCAGGAACTCTCGCTGGAGAGTGGAGAGTTTGATTAAGTAATTTCACTTTTGTTGGCTGGCGCACATGGTGTTCATTGAGAAAAATGGAGCTTAAACTATTAGGCCAGATTGTGAGCTCCCTTATGTTACCATAAATCAAGAAAGACTACGCTCATGATCATGGCGCTAGACTAGTGCGGGGTGTGTGTGTCTCATACGCCATTGCACCGTGACACCCCTTCTGACAACAAAAATTAATTACTACATGACCCCAGGAGGGGGGGGAGGGAGGGGAGAACGACACCAAAGTCTGAGCCTGCCCAAGCCCCTCTCCCCCGGGGGGAGAAACAAGCAGAAGCCCAAGGTAGGGGGCCTGCAACCTGAGCCCCACCATCCCAGGCTGACACCCTCAGGCGTTGGCCCCAGCAACTCTAAGTCAGCCCTGGTGACCCCATTAAAAAGGAGCTGCAATCCACTTTGGGGCCCCCAGTCAGAGTTCGAGAACCTCTCCACTGATGTAAAAGGAGAGCCAAATCATGCCTAAGTATCTATTTCCAGTGGTGTTGGAACTTTTTTTTATGGGGGGGGGGGGTGTTGAAAGTCCTTGAACAACACTGTAAACCCTCTATATATTGTGGACAGCCCTGCAAGGCAGGAGGTGTTGCCGCACCCCCCCCCTCCCCCTATCCCAGAAAGGAAAGCTAGAGTTGTGAAATTCAGTCATGCCCTCGTAGTCTGTGGCCTTATCAAATATAATACTTGCTTGGACCTAAAAGCAAAACGTCAGTGGTGCTGTTGGAAATGGTGTTGATGGCTCAATAGTTGGATCTTTTAGCTCAAACACAGCACCGAGCCCTACCCTGGGGACGGTTGTCTTGACAGAGTGCTGACGGATCTGACTTTTCCTTATACTGAGCAATGTGCGTGGAGCTTGTCATCCCACTAAAGTCCCATTGAGTTGACAATGGAGGCAGTGCTGCGGCTCAAGCCTAGCCTTTGGAAGTGCAGTTTTTTAACTGACACGCAAAATCGAGGTCATTGTTGCAAGCCCTTCAACATCCCCTGGAACTGTCGATAAGATGGGAGTGGTTAACCTCCATGTCCAATCACATTTATCCCATGTGATTTATCCAATCACATTAAGTCAGGAGGCAGTGAGACAAACTATGGTAAGGAAATTGAAAGCGGCATGGTTCCCTGTCCTTTTAAAATAAATTTTAAGAAATAATTCCCCTTGAGGCAGACAGTCCTGGAGGAGACACAACGAGCGGCGGAAGGAGCACAATAGCAGGAGCCAGGAGTTCCCTTTATTCTTATTTTGATTCAAAACTGAGCCAGAGAAATGGGATTTGTCCAAAGTCACAGATTCATAGTTTAAGGGCCCCCAGACCCCCTACTCTGACCTGCTATATACTCACAGGCCACCAACCAATCACACCCCCACTTAGATTGAAGACTACACAGTCTGTGGCACACTACAGAAGAGTGGGCACCAGTGCTCAAGATCCCTCCCCTTTCCTGGCAGTTTCCCAAACTTGCCCACATCCCTGGGCTTGTGTGATCTGGGACAAGGCCCTATCTATGCTCCTTGTCTTGGTTATGTATAAAGTGGCACTAATAAATACCAAGCACTTGTTGCAGACAATTCATGTCTGTACAGTTTGACCCTAGAGTACTAATTATTACTATTTTTATCCATTAATAAGACAGCTGCAGTTTTACTTGGTCAGTGTTTTAAGAAGAATCCTCAAAACATTTAAACATCATTGAATGAAGAGCACGCTAAACTCCTTTGAGGCAAGATAGCTTACTAAATACAGACGTTAAGCCAAGTTTTTAAGTGGTCTAATTTGCTGGACCTGCAAATTTTGAGACTCAGCTCGTTTGCATGAGGAAAAACTAGCATATTAAAATCTGATCGGAGGAGCATGTAGAGCGGGTGTGTACACACCTGCATTCATAAGCTAGCCTTACTCTATCTCAAATCCGCATACACAGCTCCCACTGCACTCAACAGCAGTTACATTCATTCATCTTCTTAGAGCAGAAGTTGGTCCAGTTTGTGTAGTTGTTCTTGTAGGGGCAGAGGAGGAAGAAACTGTAACAAGTAGTTGTACAAATGCAGCAGCTGCTAGAGGCTATTCTCTAGACTTTTGTTATAAGCCCCTGCATGAGAAAAGCATCCCTGTTCAACCCTTATGAGATCAACGGAACATAAGAACCTTGTAATTAAGTCATGTGCTTTGTATAGTCCTGAACTGGGGTGAATTTTAGCACACACTTAAGTGCTTTTCTTGAGTTGTGCCTGATTGAGCATTCATTGTAAGCAATGAGAATCTTTCCATTAACTGCAGTAGGGAGCAGGCCTTAAGTTACAAGTGGTAAAGTGAGTCAGTGCGTTCTTTCCATCTTTGTAATTTCTTGTTATCAGATACAGATAGAGCGTAAAGAACACAAATTTTAATTAGCAAACAAGTATCGACACAGCCTTTGTCTATACAACATAATTATTAGTACTACTGCATACACATACAGGCTGACAGGACTATGAAATTAATATCCTGACCATGACATGAATTAGAAAAAATAAAGATATGTTAAACTTGTACAGAGGTAGTGGAATAGTACGGCTGTTCAATGAGGAGGGTTTAATGGAATTTCACTTCAAGTTCATTACAGTGCAAGAAAAAAATTAAGAGGATGCTTTACACACAAATGGAATACACAAGCCCCCAAAGAAACTCATCACTAATTGAAAGGACTGGAGAGAGATTTATTTCTGGTTCTCTAATAACCACAAAGCTTGATGGTATTAAATAGGACACATACTCAGCCTCACATGAAGGTATCTTAAATGATCTTTTTCCACTGGCTTGTTGTGTTCTCCCCCCCTTCCCCGTAGATGTATGTAAAACGATGACATTGTTTCTGCCACAGCACTACTCTATAAACCTGAGTTCCTCAAATCGGATGTCAAGAATTAAAAAAGGAGCATTGGGTGTGACTGAGATTAAGAATGGCAACCAGCAATATAGACATACAGGCACTTCTATTTGAGGGTTAATTTAGACCTTAGGAAAACCTCAGATATGGGTAAGCACTTATGTACATGATACCTGGATGTAGAACTCTGGGTGTGTCTACACTGCAGGGCAGTACGGACACCAGGGGTGTGAACTGTAGAATATGCTAACTTGTGCTCTGACCCCTCTATACTCTGCTAGTGTAAACGAAGTAGTACTTAGCCCATTTAAAATGGGACTACAGCAGTGCCAACTAAATACCTTCTAGTTCACACCCACAGGGTCTACATAAGACAAAGCATACTCTACTGTTCACACTGCTGTAGTCACCACTGCCCTGCCATATAGACAAGACCTCAGTGTAATGGTTGTTTTTGTGCATCATGAGCTATCTAAGAATTTAACCCTGTATTAAACATTCTGGTTTCTTGTATACTGGCACTATTTATTCTGCAAATCTTGGCAGAATATTTCATTTACAAAGAAGGTGCTTTTCTGCATTTTTCTGATCCTGCAGTGTTTGTGGGCTTGATCCAACCCCTAATGAAGTCAATGAGAGTCTATTGCCACAGTTGTATCATACCCTAAATGCATACAATTCCCATTGCTTTGCACATAAAGGAACTGTAGACTCAGTTACTTATATATATGCAAAACATCTATTTTCACAAAGAAGCTACATGAATCCATCTTCCCCCTCCCTCCACACTCCCCCCCGCCCCCCCCCCAAGGAGGAATTGAAAATTACCTTTTGCCCTCATTAACTAGTTTAAACACTGGTAAAATTCCAGTATCAAAGAAATCATTGAGTGACCACATCCACAATAGAGAACTTTATTTTATAGTGCTCTCTAACCTCTATACCTCACTATCTATAATTAATAGATTCAGACCCAGTAAATACAAACCTGTCATCAAACCCCATTACCACCAAGACTAAATTAATATTGGATTAAAAAAGGAGTGGTTCATGGGTGCTCTAACAGGGAGTAAATACTCATACAGGACAGAGGGGTAGCCCAAGCATGGACCAGGGCCCTTCGCAATGAGAAATCCCAGCGATCAGCTAAACAGGTAGTAAAAAAACCATAATAGCACTGAAGAAAAGGGAACTCCAGCACTATCCCCATGAAGCTAACCAGGTCTGACTTCCAGAAGGGTCTGCTGAACCTTTTGCTTGATTCTGTTCTTACATCAGTTCTATACTGGTGTTATTCCATTGTCTTTGGTGCAGTTACTCCTGATTTACACCTGCCAATGAGATCAGAATCAGGCTCTATGTGCTCAGTTCCTTTCTCACCCATTTTTAGTTTTTTAGCCACATTGAGCTGGATAAGAGGAAACGTACTGTATCCCCCTCCCCCCTTCATGCATATGTTTTCCCGTCATTGTTAGATGAAGTAGAGTACAAAGCGGGAAGGAGTCATTTAGCTTGAGTCCACCTTATACGTAAGTGTCATGGAAACAATAAGTTTACTGAAGAAACTGGACATGAATATCAGAGGTAGTGTATACATCATTCACACACAGGAATGGGGCAATGACATGACCAACATTAAGTTATTTTCATGCATTTGCACTCATCACTTCTCATAAATGGTGATGGTCACAAACAAAACCATATCAAAACATGGGTAAATCTAAAACTTTCAGGAAACCCATGTTAGGGCACTTTATGGCTTACCCTACAATATTGGTATGGCAGATGGCTTTCACTCAGCTCTGGGCTGATCTGATTCCTCATCCAATTATTATTGGAGACCAAACTCCCCCCTGAAATCAAACTTTTACTGGGGACTTCAAGGCTGCTGAATTGTGCTCCAGTGGAAATTTAGCCTGTGTGAAGAACCAGCAAAAAGCATACACATTGCTTTAAACCCCCAAATAGGGGTTAAATGGGATTTAAATGGGTTTGCTACACAGGGGTGAATTTTATCCTATGCTGTTAAATACATACGAACCCAAGCCTGTATTTGGTGTGCAATCAAAACTGCCATTAATCAATACTTTTGGGTGCACGGGTAATAGGATTGTTTTTATTCTACAGTAGGTCACTACACCTAGTTATAGGGACAACTTCATAGCAAGAATAGGGAGTATACTATCAGATCATGTAGCATATGAAATTTAAGGGATGGTATTGTTAAAGCTATTTTCCCACATTTCAGACAAGACACCAAATTTACTGTATGTCAAAAAATAAACACTACACAGTGGCAAACAAACTGGTAGATGTTATTAACTCCATGAGAGCTGAAACTTGGTGGTCTCAACTCACCCTGAGAGTAATGGAAAAGACAATGTCCATTTTTAAAGTAAACCACCCAAATGTAATTAAAGGACTCTCCATAGTTGTGAACCAGTAACATGAATACATGTAACAAGTTCTTGCATGCAGAAGAGAGCAATAAAATCAGGACACAGCCCAAAATTACAAGGTACTTAAAGACCGAATCCTGCTCTCCTGGATGTGAGGACCAAAGACATCCACTGACTTGTATGGGAGCAGGATTGGTTTTTTAAGTTATACATTACTATTACAGAAATGGCTTAGGTCAGAATTGCATTTAAGGTGACATCACCTGCCAATGAGATGAGAACTCACTCAGCCAAGTGACATCTGTTTTCTTCTTTATGAAGACAAATGCCATAGCCGACAGCCGCCACTAGGCATTTTACTGTTTAAAAAAGGTGTACATAATACATAAGGCTTCTGAGTTTTGGTTTTAATAGACAGATAAAACATCCCAATTAAAAAAAGAAATTGGTGTTTATCCAATAAACACTGGAAATGGTTACTCATTTCATGTTGACTTCACCCCTTTCACAGTACAGTTTGCTTATATAGGTGATGTCTCTGCTCACTGGTTTGTAAGGGTTTGCCAACAAAGCAGTAAAGTCAACTAGGGATGTGTGATTTCTGGCGTTCACTAGCATATCGCACATTAATTGGTCCGCATAGACCTGGGAGAGTCACACTGAAAGTTTCCCTAGTGTCCGCCAACATAATGCTGTTTGAAACAGTACTAAGTTTATATACAAAGAGAAAAGCTCCGTATTTGGATATCTACATAGAACATGAAACTAAAACCCCCAAAACAGAAGCCCTATATAGGTATTATTCTCACAAACAGACAGTACCATCCACAGGAAAGTGTGGCAATCTAACAGTATGGACATGAGTTTCCTGTAATATTTACAAAGTAGCTAAAGCAAAAACAAATTATTACTTTCAATCTGCATCACTAGATGGAAAACAAACGTGTGAATTTGTTTCTAAGGCACTTGAGTGCCATAGAATTTAATAGGGACGAAACAAACACATTCTACAGAAGCTTAATAGGGTTCATAAATTACTCTAAAAACTATAAAACAAATAAATTATCTCAAACTCAGACTATTGTTAAAAATCCTATGGAAAGATGACAATATTCTATTAAATTCTACAGGACTTTTCCAGAAGGGTATGAAATAAATACTATTCCGGCAGTATCATGAATTTTCATCCATCCTACTTGCTCTTTGAGGAGGGAAATCCATAGTTTAGATATAAAGACCCAACCTTGCTCCCACTTAAGTCTATGGTAGAACTCCAATGGACTTTAATGGACGCAAGATCAGGCCCAAAATGTTACACAGAGCAAAAGATGCAGAAAAAATGAAACCCAGTTTTTATTTGCCTTTAGGGTTTTAACCATTAGCTATCAAGCTGCTCACAGTCTGACAGGAGACATACAGAGATTAGGTAGAGACTTGTGGCTAATGGAAAAACTTGGAGGCGGAGGTGGAATAAATATAAAGTTTACTAAAATACCTTCCTTCTTGTGAGCTCTCCTGGAGCCTTACATAGCAAAAATCAAATCAAAATATTAATTACAAACATAACAAGATCTTAACATTTAAGCAGATTGATAAAGATCCTAATAACCCAAAGTGAAATATCACCCTCTCTCTAGATTTTTGTGAAATGATGCTTTCACACCCATCAGCTCCTGATTTGTGTTTGTAGGTAGTGTGATACTCTCATAGCAATTCAAATACAACATTTCACTGCAAGCTGCTGCATAGTGCTACTCTCTATATTTGTGCAAAATTAATGGCTGGATTCTTCAGTCATCTCTCTGGGCAAACCCCACTGAAGTTTATTACCCAAAGTCCCAAATAAATAAAACACTTAAGCATATGCTAAAGTGCTTTGCTTGACAGAGGGCCAAGTTAAGATTGCAGGATCAAGTTCTACCCAGCAACTATGACTGAATTATTTCAAGCCTGCATATTCATGGCTGGCTGTGTTGGGAGCAATCCTTCTCAGAATATAGATCACTGGAGATGGTAGAAAAACATTCAAAGTACTCAAACACAAATGTATTGAAAAATGATCAAAGTAATAGCTTGTGTATTCCTATTATCTTTTCCCTATGTCATTCATACCTGGTAAGACACAATAAATAGAGCAGCTTACTTTCTGTGTAGAGAATGTACACAAATAATTACAATATACATTTGGAAACCAAAAAAAGACATTGTAGTGCAAAAATAAATGATCAAACAGAAGTGGTGGACATTATAATACATAATGCTATATAAACCTGAACCATTTGGAATAAAAGACTTTGCAGTTCATTGAAATAATGCTTTAACACTATCAGTATTTCGGTTTCACATTAAACTGCACCAATTTCATTTATCTAGTACTACAAAAAACCCACCTCAAACTTTATGGCAAACAAGACCACTTTGTTCGGTTATACAACACTGATGATAATAGCCTAGCAGTGCAGCAGTTGAATACTCGTCTCAAGAAAGTTCAGAGATCCAAATGGATACTACTGAATGATCTGTAAATATCCTTGGCTCTTTATATTTTATTTCCTTTGAAAGTTAGACTTCAAACTGTCCTGTTTTGACACACAAATCCATAAGACATTATTGCAGCTAGATATAGTTAACAAGAGAAACTCCACAGTCAAGTCAAGTATTGCAAGAGGCTTCACAGCTCATTGGCAGCATCATCGTGACCTCGTACGGGACATAAACGTAAGGACACGTCGGATGCCATTCAAGCGGTCTCTCAGGGATTTCATGGCAAGGAACGGGAGCTGAGCTCTACTCTCAAGCGGGAGGACAGCAAGAACCCACCAGCACCACGCAGGGCCATTGGGGCTGGCCTGCAATAGAGAACACACATTAGGATGCGGAAGTTAAGATTCGGTCAGTGACTTAAAATCAATCTTGGTATAGAGCAATATACAGCTAAACCACCCTGAACATGCCCGATCCCATCTGATCTCGGAAGCTAAGCAAGGACGTACTTGGATGGGAGACCTCCTTGGGAATACCAGGTGCTGTAGGCTTAACATGGGCATGGGGCTAGCAACTCCACCCTGTAAGGGAACCAATTGCTACTGAAACACCAACACCAGTTGGGGGGTGACTGGCAAAGAGATGGAGCAATACATTATTACTGGCTCTCTTAGTAAGATGCTATATGGTCCCTCCAAATGCCATTTTAATAACTTTAGTTTAGGGTGACCAAATGTCCTGATTTTATAGGGACAGTCCTGACTTTTGGTTTTTGTTTGTTTGTTTGTTTTTTAATATAGGCTTCTATTACACCCCCCCCCCCATCCTGATTTTTCACACTTGCTGTCTGGTCACCCTACTTTAGACAGACAAACACAGTTTATACCCAGATCAAATTTGTAGTGTTTGATTAGACCCATTTTTGCCTCTAGTAATACACAGTTTGTGTCTTGTGTTATCTTCATACTATGTAAGTTGGCCAAAACCTATAAGTAGGGACCTACCAAATTCATGGTCCATTTTGGTCAATTTAAAAAATAATAAATTTCACGATTTCAGCTATTTCAGTCTGAAATGTCAGGGTGTTGTAATTGGAGGGATCCTGACTCAAAAAGGAGATGGAACGGTCGCAAGGGTTGTAGGGGGATTGCAGTACTGCTACCCTTACTTCTGTGCTACTGTTGGCAGTGGTGTCACCTTCAGAGCTCTGAAGGCAGCAACACCGCCAAAAGCAGCACAGAAGGAAGGATGGCATGGTATAGTATTGCCACCTTTACTTCTGTGCTGCTGCCTGCAGAACTGGGCCCACAGTCAGTAGCCCCCTATCTCTAGCCTCCAGCTCTAAAGGCAGCAGTGCAGAAGGGTGACATGGTATGGTATTGCCACCCTTACTTTTGTGCTGCTGCTGGCGGGACACTGCCTTCAGAGCTGGGTGCACAGCCAACAGCTGCTGCTCTTTGGCCACCCAGCTGTGGAGGTGGCACAGAAGGGTGGCAGTCCATGACCCCCAACCCTAAAATAACCTTGTGACCGCCCTGCAATTCACTTTTGGTCAGGGCCTCCAATCTGGTCTCCCCCTGTGAAATCTGTATAGGGTAAAAAGCACACAAAAAGATTTCATGGTCTGTGATGTGTTTTTATGGCCATGAATTTGGTAGGGCCCTATTAGGGATTTAGCACCCTAATATCTCTGACATCTGCTACACTCTCTTGGGTCTCCAGCACCTTGCAGTATTGAGTCCTGTAACACTAGCATCAAGTTTGTCCTGTAGTTGTCACTGTTTTGTACACTTGCTATTTTCTACCTAACTGTGGAACAAATTCAGTTACGTTGCAAATTGGTGTACATCCACAGAAATCAATAGAGATTAATTTGGTCAATATTTCTCAGGAAGTTAAATGAAATAATAAATATGAATATTGGCTTGCTCAGTGTTACTTTAGCAATAGCATATGGTAACAATTCAGATATCAAACAGGTTATACAGGCTCAATGAAGAGGATTAATATTTTATTTAATTATAAAATTTTCCTTGGTTTATCAATGTGATTGCTAAGCTTCCTGTAATCAATAAAAATGGCATAACCCCTCTCCCAGATAAATATCAAGTCACGTACCTGTGGGTCAGGGTCCTTAGCTGGCATTGGACCAAAATGACTGAGAATTCGACTCTTGAGTGCTTGTTTGAGTGAGTTAAACCACATGTAAGCCTGATCATACACAGAATCATGTAGAACAAGTAACTCAGCATAGTTCTCTCCTTGCACCTGGAGTGAAAACAGAGAGGGGGTGAGGCTGGAGTTGATTCCAATTACATTTTCAAAAGGCACTACACATTCTTAATTCTTTTGAGAACTCTAGGGAAGATCCTGAAAGCTTGTTCTTTGGTTTATTTTTCTAAAAAGTATCTCAATCTAAGTTTCTCTCAACCTTCTTCGGCCCTATATTCTAAAACAAAAAATCCATTTTCAGAACAAAATGTTTGTCAGGCTAAATACAATCTCCACTTGCTAGAGTTCTATATTTAATGAAAATGGATCCCCAAATGATTTGTGTTTGGGTTTTTTTTTTTAAATATGAAAACTTTTTGGGGCAGGCAATGTCTTCCTATAGTACAGTATGGGTTTGCACAGTCCCTAACACATTTTGGGTGTGTTATATTCTCTCAATAATAGTGGATTTGAATAAATTGGGGATAATGGGCCTGGATCCAATTTGGCACTGATTTCAGCAAGTGCTACACCAGATCCAATGTGATTACAGGTATAAAGCAAATCTAAAGTACCCTATTAGGAAGCCTCGCAAGATCCCAACCTGATATACACTACCTTTATCAAAATAAAAACTCTTGGAAAATAATATGTTAACTCACCTTCTGATCCTCAATGTACTCAATATCTGCTGTGTTGTATCCATCACGCTGGCTGTGCTCTATCACCTTAAACCTCCTCTTGCCAATGCTGTCTACAACAGAGCGACCGTCAGCAAAGAATTCAACGTTTCTTATCTCCAGAATGCAGCCATAATCAGCAAACCTATTTAAATAAAAACACAAGCAAATGAACTGGATGTATTCTTTCCAGGTTCAGTTCTGCAGATTTACGGATACTGATACAAAGGAACTTACTGGTGTCAGAGTGTGCTACATGTAATACATATTACTCTTAATTGTTCTCCTTCAGGCTATAAACACCCCTTTTCAAACCTGTACCTTCATGAGTGTTCAGGCAAGCTGACCAGCTGAACACCCAGCACTATTATAACAAGGCAGACTTCTCAGTTCTCTAAAATCAAGGTGCTTAGCTGGATTCATTTGAAATTTGGCCTGCCTCAGGAAGGTTCATAGTAGGCTTAGTGACCCAGAATTGGGATCCTTTGGGTTAGGGGTTCTGAGATACAAGTCCTTCCCCCTCCACACAATAGCCATTTTCCAAAGAGTTTCTAGGTGACTTTTCCCCACACACTGATGGAGATTAAAGTTAATGTGATGCAGGTCACAATGGTCTCAAATCAATTTTACTCCATTTAGTGCATGGCACCCCTTCAGTCTTTGGGGGATCCAAACTGAAAACATTTAAGAAAACACCCCTTTTCAGCACACATGCGCCAATATAGAAAGGTGGCTAGAGAGTTTCCATGCCTGCTATTCAATATGCATTAAAGCTAGACTTTTGTAAGTGTGCTAAAAGCAAAATGGTTACTTGGATTACTGTGAAATTTGGGTGCCTTATGGGGGCAAAGGATAGTGTTAATGATTCAAATGTGGGGTCATTTGACCTAGGGGATCCAAGTTACTGGCCTCATAAAACCCAAACCAGTTTCCTTCTACTGCCTTGTACTGTTAAATTAAGATGTACCAATAGCTGGATGAACCACAGACCATGTTAAGATGGATGGTGGCGAACTCAGTTAACATAATGAAGGAGAAATTAAACTCTTAAGACAAAAGGAGTTTTGGACTGAGTGGCCAGAGGCAGCTGCAATTTGGAAGTCATAGGTGACCATTTTATTTTGTGGGGGAATGTAATCAAAGTCTGTGGGGAGGAATACAATTAAATGGGACTGCTTCCTGCAAAGAGATGGCTATGATGAGGCTGAGGAATTGAGTAATAAGGAGAGAGGAGTTTGGGGCTGCAGCATGGGAAAGGTTTATTGGGGATTCCCAGTAATAGGTGATAAACAACCAGTTCAAGACTTGCCTGGAAAATTATATGGAGATATACCTACCTCATAGAGCTGAAAGGGCCTACATCTAGTCTAGTCCCCTGCCTATACTAGCAGGACCAAGTACTGTCCCCTGACAAATTTTTTGCCCCAGATCCCTAAATGGCCCCCTCAAGGATTGAACTCACAACTCTGGGTTTACAAGGCCAATGCTAAAACCCCAAATCTGTTTTTCACTAGCTCCTAGGGGACTGGTTGGGTCAAGTGAAACTTGGGCCAAGTGAAAACTCTAAGATAGTAAGCACTATGGAAGGGCTATGAAATCTACAAAGAAAAACTTAATGATTTTAATAAGCTTTGCTTTGCAGTCCCTGGCTCATACAGACTATTACGCCACTGGGGAGAAGTCAAAATGCAGATGTGGGCTTCAAGGCAGGGTGATACAAGATTGGAACTTTGCTGTAAATGGCATAATACAATTATGAGCTGACCACACTTCTATTCCAACCTGATAACATGACTGTTTCTTTTGATAGTAAAATTCATTAGCATTCCAACCTGGCTGGCAGTACCAAAGAAATAAATTTAAAGCTAGAGAAAATACTTTTTTCTCAAGCCACACCTAATGCACGTCTGTGAGCCATTGCCACATACCAGAGAGGCCAATAGCTTACTGGGATTCCAAAGGAGGATTAAGTATTTAAATGAGTAACATCAGCAGTTACCCAATATGGGGTAAAAGTATATAGTACGGGATATAAATCTTATCTTCACACTTCAATACATCAGCCCACCACTAACCAACATTGTCCGGAAGAACCACTCCCCCTCATCGGTCTGTTATTCCACAGTTGCCCATAATGGGTTTTCAGCACCTTCCTCTCAGGCAGCTAGTACAGACATAGGATGGGACTAAACAATCATTGTTCTGATCTAGAAAGCCAACTACCACCACCGGTGTGCACTGCTCACTCACCCCTTGACAGGATCACCGATACACATCCCAAATTGTTTGGTGCCGGTCTCCATGCATCTTCGAATCATCAGTCGATAACATGGCTCAAAGATGTGAAGAGGGCAAGGGACTGTAGGATAGGCCATTGTGCAGACAAAGATGGGAACATTCTTATTTAAGCTATAAGAAAAAAAACCCACTATATATAGGAAAACATGCACCATATTCCAGAAAGCATTAGAAAGGTACAAACCAGACATATTATATGAAACAATGCAATTTAGAGGATTCCTTATCTTACTAATGTCTCCAAAGTGCTTTACAATAAAATCAAATGGAAATCAAGATTTCTAAATTATACAAAAATGGTTAAACTATTTTTTGCTTTCATCTTTCCAAATAACGGCAATTCCATTATAATTAACTGAGCTTTTTTTTAATCCTTCCAGCAAAGCCAGAAAGTTATCACCTCATCTCTGTAGGTTGCTTTAGAGCTTAGATGTTCCTCAGTTCTCCCCTTTCCTGTCCAATTTCCGATCCATGTGTACAGCAAGCTTTTTTATGGTGTGAAATCCACTTCCAACCACTGTGACGTCCAAAGGTCACCAGAACACAATGTCATATGAGGTGCATTACAATTACTGACTTGGATTTCCTTTTGGTTTCAAATATAATGTGAAACCAATCACAAGAGTATGCTACCAGATAGTGTGAAGTTTAGTCTTGTGTATCTGAACCCTGCCCTTCTAAGCTCCTTTAGCAGTACCTTAGGACAGGTTACTGTGATGAGAGCACTTCAGTTGCTAGCTAAACTACTTTTAAGGACTGGTTAAAAAAAAAATCACAAGAGTACACACAAACTGATTACGTACTTGGAAAGCTCTGCAATTTCCTCTTCATAAATCTTCCTTCTCTCCATGAGTTCCTCTGGAAGATACTTTGCTATTAACTCCTCTATCAGTACCGTTTTGCAATACTTCCTCAGAGCCAAGCACTGAAACAAGAAGGCACAATTGAGCAGCTATCCAACAATGTACAGCAATGGCTGCCATGCTATATTTTACTAACGCTTCCTCCCATGTAACCTTTTCTTAATAATATTTGGTCCCTTCCCATTATAAACTGAAATAATCACTAATCCATTTCCGTCCTTGCTTTCTGACCTGCTTGTGACAATCAAGGTCCAGACACCCCAGGATCTGGGGTTTGGACTCCCAAGAATAAGCAATCGAGTCAACTGATTCTGTACAATATTACTGTACTATAAAAGTGTCAAGTATGGTCTTTTTACTAAAGCCAGATGCCAGTCTTTTGTGTGATGATTTGGGGGAGATCTGAGACTGGAAGTGGTGTTGGGGTTACCCTCCTGCAAACAGCAACCAGCCTAGTGGAATCTAGAGTGACACCACTGTGCTCTGTGAGGAGGCTGTTGGTGTCAGGGCTCTGAGCCAAAGCTGTGCAGCAGGGGAACACCCAGAGGTATAGGATAGGTGATGACACGACTCCGTACTGGTTTGAGTGTACCCCCGCAGCATCACTCTTATAAAGACATGGGAAGGGCACTAATTTTTTAGAAGACTTTTCAAAGCAATACAGAGAACAGCATACAAGCCAATATCCTACTTTAACGTCATGCACCAAACTGGTGTCATTGGGAATTAAGCCCAGAGCTTGCAGGATTGGTTTCTTTGTTTATTACTCCTGCAATTGGGATGGATAACCTACACAGACTAACTACAAATATCCAAAACCTACTGTGTCATTTTTTCTGGGTTTTTTCCCCCAAAGACCTAGCAGAAGCAGCTGGATGTAGGATGAGCTTTAGTTTCACTACTCCATTCGAAGAGTTAGTGTCAAAGTTGAGTATTATTTATAATTGAAAGGACACAGGAAACTTGTTCACTCTGAAGATTTTTCTTTCCTTACTGGTTCAGGTTATTTGTGTCTCAGAATTTTTATCTATCTATATCATTGCTGTGTTTCCCACAGTGCTTAAAATTAACTTTACTCATTTTGTTTACTATTGGTTGATTCAGCAGCAAGTCAACACTAGTGCCACTGACAATGTATCACAGAGCCAGAAGAGGGAACAAAATATTGTATAGACTCTACAAACCCTAGCTACTCTTTTCCCCTCTCCACTACAATTCAAACTGGTTAGTCCCTGGGAGTTTACCAATGCCAAGCATTTTTTTTAAAATCCCATCTTTGAAATCTGGGAGACGTTTAACATCATGTTTAAAAGTTTAATCTCCTCCAACCCTCATCTCCTAAACTGTACTTATTTAAAGTTTTTTTGCAAAAGACAGAGCAAAAACAGTAAACCAAAGAGAAAAAGGACACACACCAAATCCTACTAGTGAAGGCCACAGAATTTAACAAATTTTAAAGCAGGCAAAAATTAGCATCTAAGGTATTTGACAGTATCCTTTTAAGATATGAATTGAGAACATGACTGAAGACGTTAAAGGGAACAATTAATTTTCCCTTAGCCCTATTCCAGTAGCACACACCACATGGGCTGACCAGGAAGAGCCCAGCTGATCTGTGTGCAACCATGCACACTGGGCTGTGTGCTGGATCAGGGCTTTCGGTCTTAAGTGTTTAAACCGTGAAAACCACATGAGCTCTTAGCCTTAAAAAGACATTTCAAAAGGCTTCTTCCCCAAATTACATGGGAGTTCAAGTATATTTGGATATACCAATGAATTTCTGAAATCATTAACTCCCTCTACCTCCAGTTTATGTGAACTAAATTCATGCATTACCTCAGAAAGACCTTCTTTGCACAGGGGACATTTTGGGTTGTGATCTAGGCATCTTTCCAGACATTTCAGGCAGAAGGTGTGCCCACAAGGTGTGGTGACAGGTTCATAAAAAAGCCTGGAATGGAGCAACCAACAAAAAAGCGACAATATCGTGTAGCAAGAATAAACTAAAAGGCTATTTCATAACATCTTTTCATATCAATTCAGTAGTTACAATTCTGTGCACTTTAGTCAGAAATCTATTTCTTGTTTTTCACAACTTTTGCATTTATTCAACTAAGGCATTTTGCTATTGCCAGTCTAATGTAGAAGGCACTCTGAAATCCTGGTTCCACTGAAGTCAACAGAAGTTTTGCTACTGATTTCCATTTGAGCAGGACTGCCCTCATGCTATGGTGATGAATGGCAGTACAAAAATAAGATAGGCCTTTTATGGTGTTCAAATTAAGATGATTAAAAATAAGGCCCTGATCTTGCAAACCTTAACTCACATGGGTCAAGTTAAGCACATGCATAATTGTTTGCAATTTTCGGACGTATACGATTAATAAAATGGGTATACACTATTGTTACCATATCTAAAGCTGGAGAATATAGTTTTGTTTGAATACATTGCATAGCTTCTAACGTCCAACTGAACATTCACCCACAAAATAAATGCACATTAGATTCATATTTCATCAAAACATTACACATTGTGATTCTGGTTTTCGAGGTAGTGGTCTTTTCTGGCTGAATTTATTGGAAGACTACATATCTTTCCAAAGAGATCTTTCCCTGCTGATGAGCATTTAAAGAAAAGAAAAGAGGGATGTTACCATAGTGTCTCTAAAACTAGAAATGAGACCATTCAAAAACAATTACTTTCATCTTAAAAAAACCTGCACTCCGTATGGAATTGAGATGGTGAGTCACCGGAACATGTTGTGCTAGTGCTTACTGCATGCCGCTGAAGTGGATATAGGTCAGTCACACCTTCACCGCTTAGACAAAATAGGTCAATAGTAGCTTCTGTAGTTAGTTGGTGAAAGGTCACTATTAGGCCTAGATACTTTGGCCTTCCTAAACACCCTGAACACGCCTGATCATGTCTGATCTCTGAAGCTAAGCAGGGTCGGGCCTGGCTAGTACTTTGATGGGAGACCTCCTGGGAATACCAGGTGCTGTAGGCTTAACATGGGCGTGGGGCTAGCAACTCCACCCTAAGGGAACCAATTGCTACTGAAATACCAACACCAGTTGGTGGCCCATACCCCAGCTGGGGGGTGACTGGCAAAGAGAGAGAGACTTCAGCCTTCAAATAATGGATAAGATATTTCTGAATTAAGTAATATGGATAATGACCATGACAACCACTATGTGTTTGTATCAAGGGCAAGAGGAAGATCCTCCAACAGGATCTCCTTACACAGGCCCCGACATCCACATGGTCTCAAGGATTTCAGTGGGACTCCATGTGGCTGCAAGGATCTGTGCTGTCCTGTATTGCAGGATCAGGGCCAATATAATGACAGTCAGGGAAGATAAAGGGCACAAAAATATCTGCAGATTTTTCAGTCAGAAGAATGACAAATCCAAACGTCTGCAGCCATGTGTCCAGAAACCCCCCCCCACCCCACCCCCAACCAAACACCAATTTGTTTAAAAGCTAAAAGGAGATTAATCCAGAACACAGCTAATTGGTTTGGGGAATTTTTTTCCTGGAGTGAGACAGAGCCCTGAGAAACCAACTCCAATATATTTCTCAACTCCTTATTCTTACAGTCACACATCAAGGTAATCATCCTAATTGAGAACTGATTAAGTAACTCCTGAAATTACACAAACTGACAGACTTGTGAAAGATGCTTAAACTTAACGTTAGAATTGTGTGCAGATGTAAATTATAATTAGTTTTACTATATAGTTTTGCTATATATTTTAACAAACATGATTTGAAGTCAGGTTGCTTGTATACCACTACATGAACTAGGTTAGCATCTTGTACCTGGACTCTATCTGCAGTCTACATTTGTTCTTTTGTTGACCTATAATAGTTACAACTATTTTATATGGTTTAACTTATTGCCACACACTGGCTTGAAGATAGAGATTTTGTTTGGAAGAAGAGGTTAAACTATTGTGTATTTCTAAATGTTAGCTGGGAAGATGTATTTGCCTCTGTCAAAGTTTTATGGAGCATGCAAGACCAATAAAACTGGTGTGCTAGGTAACTCCCATTTTCATGCTCAAATTAGAAGCATCTCTGAGGAGAAATCAGTGATATTTAACTGTGAACAGAACAGCAAGCAAGTGTATATTGAGCTTATGTTGGTTACTTGTGCAGACTTTTTTGGCTAAGTACTAGAGACACAAACTACTTCTATTGCAACACCACACTAATTTATCAGTGTGGCACTATTTTACATCAAGTGTTTTCATAGAAATCAACTTTTCAAATATTGCAAGCATTATGAAAAAAAATTAATATATGGCATCTGTATTAAATGAACTGCAGAGACTAAGTGATGACTTCCACATAGTGGCTGGTAAGAAGAAATCTTTCAGATATGTTCATTAATCTAATTAACCCTGACATGATGCATCTTTTGCCGGAACAGTCATTTGTCTGGGGCACTTCAAAAGCTTTTAGACATAGTCCCATTCATAGTTCACTTATCAGAACTAAATAACTAGAAATGGGGGGTGGGGGAGTGGGAGAACCCATCCCCCCAAACAGCTTCCAAATGATAGAAAAATAAGCAACCAAGCAAGCTAGGGAATGCCCTAGATCATGGCAGTGAAAAACAGGTACAAGAAAAACATTTGTTAGAAAATAATGGATACCTCATACATAAAGAACAATCCAGGTCAGAGGGGTCCACAAATTCAAATGGAACATGGTGCCCAGCACTAGATCCCTTGGCATCCATTGCACCTATTTAGAATTGTAAAAAAGTCATTGGACTATAGAACTGGACACAGCTATGCGACTGGTTTAACATTTCAGAGAGACTGTTTCGAGAGTTCACAAACAGCACCTGATTTTAAACATGTACTGTGATCACAACCTGCGTGCATTTATGATTAGTTACTGAATCATGAGGATCATGGGAATAATTTGTGAGCAGGCACCAAAAATCAGCATGGGCACAACTCCAAACAGGCTCGAATTTAATCTCACAACCATGTTGTCACTGTCAAATACATAGAGGGCCGGATTCTCCTGTCACACCACTACCCTGTTTCCCCGAAAGTAAGACATCCCCCGAAAATAAGACGTACTTCCAGTTTTGCCTCTCGCTGTAATATAATGTAATGTAATTTTGGGAGCAAAAATTAATATAAGACACTGTCTTATTTTCGGGGAAACACGGTATCTATCCATTGACTGGAGGACGAATCAGGCCCAAACACTTCTGTGATCTCAGATGTCACATGAGACATGAACAAAATTTATGCTTTGCAAGTATGAATAAAGCAAGTTTGTTCTGACTTTAATTATACTACTGGACAGAGTGCCATAAGTGTACTTGCACTGACATGTCTCAGTTCTCAGGGCTTAACTGGTCAACAAGGAAGGGGCTTGGCCCAATCCCTTTTGTTCTCTTTCTAGATTTATTAGGGTAATTACTTTTACAAAGGAAGCCGCACTCTAGAGGGCCACATCAATTCAAGCCCAGACTGCAATCCAGATGGGATAGAAAAAGATGTGAAAATCTAATTTGGAGTCCACTCCTGCACTTTTTACTTTGGCAAAACTCCTGCTGGAATTAAGGATCCAACACTGCCTTCTTTCCTAAGGCAAAATTCCCACTGACTTCAGACATAGGCACAGGACCAGACCTCAGCTTTATTAAAAAAGTTTACCTTTCTTCATGAGTTTGCAGGGCACCTCAGCACTTCTCATTTCCTCAGAGCAGTGCTTTCTCTTCAGAAGGCTGCATTTCTCAGCAATGAGAAGGGCAGACCCAGGGGCGGAGGCGTGTTTGTTCTCATCTTCTGCACAGCCTTTTTTACTTTCTATCATTTGAATGGATTTTCTCAGACTGCTACAGTCAGACATTTTTTGTTCTTCCTGAGAAGGGAAACTCTTCTTCTGTTCCACGTTTACCTGTGCGAAAGAGAGGATTGTACATTGGGACTGCAGTTCTGGGGCATTTTCATTCTGCAGACCACTTTGTAAGAGAACTCCTCTCTCTCACACAATCAGGTCTCAAAAGTTGTCATGCTGTGGACCATCAGAAAGGGCTCTGCAAACCAATGGATTCCAGTTTGAGAACTATTGTGTCTGGGGCCTTATTTTGACTCAAAAATATCACCTTCCCACAACAAACAACAAGCGCACACACACCCTCAAGTGTTACTGTGTTATCAGCCTTCCTTTAGAGAGGTCTAACTTAACCAGGATACTTGAGTCAGGCAGTAATTTGGCAAAGTCTCACCCTGTAAATAATTTCCTGAACTATGGGAAAATCCATTTGACTGACTAAGGTATAAAGTGTTTTTCACTCTTAAATCACACTGCTGGTTTAAAAGACTAAACATCCTATGATCTTTATTCCACAGGAGGAGTAGGAGTATACACAAAAAAACCAATCGAAAGGAAAAGAAGCTGATCAGTCTTACAGAAGCTTTTACTCAATAGCTAAAATGGACTGCTGGGTTGTGTTTATAGCAGTTAATATCCTGGACAACAGGTCATAAACTAAAGAACTTTTGCTGCATCATCCTTAATCCTACTGTTGCCACAGCCAGTTAGTAACCATTTCAAAGGACAATGCCTACCAATTTGCCAAATCAAATGGAAGGACTGATTCCCCCAACTCCCCAGGTGAATATGAATGTAGCTACTGTAGGTCATTTTCAAGAGCCATCAGAGACCATGGTACACAGGAAGGCAAGATATAGGGGGTTGAATGGTCTCCCCTTCTTCCAAATAACCTACAGTACCTCATTCTGGAATGGCGATCTGAGGGAGGGTCTCTCCCCTCAGAAAGCCTTTCAGGAGACTGTCATTGACTTAGGGGTGCTTTTGGGCAGAGCTGTGCAAAAGCCACCATTCTAGTTTGCAGGAGTTAGAGCAAAGCTTTCCTAAGCTATGTGAGAGAATTTACACCCTCAGTTTCAGGTTTGGCTGAGTCTTCAGCCAAACCTCTGAATCCAAACTCCCATAAACATTAGTGAACTCTGGATCCGAAACCAACCTCATATACCCATATTGGTAAAGACCCCATAATCGCCAGTCTGAATACTCCTGAACTTCGGATCTAAATCTATGGTGGATGACCTCTCATCAATTAAGGGCCAAATCAAAACCTTTGATCTGAACACCTCCCAAACTATGGGGATATCTGGATCTAAACTTTACAACTCAGGCCCATCTCTGCTGTAAACTACATGGAAGACCTAGAATTTCTGTTGTCACAGGTAAAGGGATTAATTTTGACAAGAAAAAAGGATCTAGTCCATAAAAGAATAAATCTTTAGAAGTCTGTCAGCCTTCCTTCTTTTTTACTGAACCCAGTAAATTAGTTTGTTGCATCTTTTCAATCCTCAAAGCAGTTTTTAGCTTATCTGTATTCAGTATTCGGATTCTCAGTAAAAACAATCTGGAAAAAGTATTATTCAATGTCCCATACAACACAGCAAAATTAAGAACCACACATCAGAATTTATCTTTACCTTGAGCAACCTTTGTAGGTTATGGCCGGTGTCTCCAGATCCCACTGAATTTAGAAGGTTCCCCTTCAATCTAGAATGAGGTGACAATAGCTGCAGGATATCAGGTAAGTGTTCCTGAGCATTTTCCGGGATGGGTGAAAATAAACTAAGTAGAAGCTGTGATATAAAACAGAATAGATACTTCACTACTTAATTCTTCTCTTACAATCTCTTAAGGGAAAGTGGTGATGGTGAGGAAGGGAATAGAATTCTACATAAACGTGGCTGCAGCTACTGCTAGAGGAATTTGATGCAAGTTATGCTCTGCACCCTAAACTCCCAAAGTCATTGGGAACTGAGGACACTTACCATTCCCTAGGTGCCCAATCAAATTTCATGTGTTACAAATAACTGGTGTGTTGAGAAAGAACAATCGAGATGGTGACAAAGCTGCAGGCATGAAAAATGGGCAATGGCTTCTTGTCAACAGAAAACAAATGAATCTGTAAAACCCACTAGAAAATCGCTAGGCATTAGCAGAGTGCATTAAAAAAATAGAGAATTCCATGTTTTAAAAAAAGACTAGAATCATTCCAAACTCCAGGCCTGGTCCAGCAATGCTTCCATAGGTGCATTGAACATATCCTGTCAATATCAATGCATAGTCCTGTTCAAGCCAAAAAGGGACTCCTCTACTAAGACTGCAGGATTGAACCTTCAATTCAAAATGAATTCCAATGAAGACTGCCAATTACAATGAGCAGAACGACAAGTTTTCACTTGAAGGATTTTATAAAGAAGGGCTACATCCCTGTTATGCAAACAGTCTTGGGGAAAAAATCAATAGAATCTTGTATCATTTGATGCCCTCTATAGCGGACAAAGTCTAGCTCATCCTCAGGATCCTATTACTTAGAAGTGAAAAGCATTTTTGAGCAAGGCTACTTTGAGCCTGAATTTAGAAACCTGTCAGTTCATAATATCTTGCTCCAGCTCACAGGAAGATATCACTACAAAAATGATACATGAATCAATGACCCTGCAAGGGACTGCATTTTGGGAGAGGAACATGCTGGCAATTCAGGAAAACCCACACAAATGTCTACAATCACTCAAAGCCTCCCAATCAACTATATTATAAACAAACCAGTGCACAAAAACTTTCTAATATCAGAAAAATCATGTACTCATTTGTTTTCACTGCAGGGACCACTACTAAAATTATTATTCCATTTTATATAATGTTGAGTGTCCCAGCAAAGATAATTTTCAGCAAAGGGTCAAACATACCTGTGCAAACCTTAAGTGTTAATAACAGACAATTATAAAAGTTATGTGAAGGATTAGCAACCTCGGCAGTAGCTCTTTAAAGAGAAAGGTAGAAGACAGCTATATACTGTAGCTTAGTTTGCTACTGGAAGAGACTTATGGATCTGTCATACTGCCCATTTATCTTTAATCATTAGCCACCTTTAGAAACAGTTTTTAAAATAGGTTTAAGATTAGCAGCCATGTTAGTCTGTATCCGTAAATAAGACTCTTCCTGTTTACTCCATTCCCTTTCATGCCTTCTCGGCTTGCTGATGCTCACAGCAGCTTTAGTGGCTGTGAAAAGCATGATGCTGCTCCCAAGTGGAATCCTAGCCCTGCTGCACAGTGCTTTCACAGTCTGAGTCACCAAGCGGATACATTAACTAGAAACTCCCACTTCTGTCCCAATTGATAGCATCAGTCTACCTGGTAATAAGACTAGGAAACAGACTTGAAGTGTAATCGCAGGGAGCCTAGAAGTGCAACCTCCTGTTGATTTTAACAACTCTGCTGTTATCCAAGTTACACAGGCGACCCTCTACTATTGAAGACAACACAGTCTTTCCATACACCGGATGTGTTTCTTGTATTCTCAAATGAAACTTTTCAAAGTATAGCAATGGATTACCTCCCACAGCCATCACCCAGTAAATATCTTGACTGTTTTTTAAAAAAAAACAAGAGAAAATGAGGATCTATCATTCTCAGTGATTTAAATGTTGCACACGGCTAAAGAACTCACCTTTTGAGCCTCTGATTTGGCTGTCCTGTTCCCAAAATCCAGTGCAAGGCAAAATAGAAACTCGCTTAAAGATTCTTCTACTTTCCCCACATTAGCTAATGCTTGTCCTTTCCTTAAGTGACCCTGAAAGGAAACAGATCTACAGTTCTAGTTTATTTCCTTTTACCACCTTTTGAGCTTCTTTATTAAAACAAGAGGACTACTATGAAAAAAAATATTCCAGAAGTGAAATAAAAACAGGCACAAGGCAATTATGATAGTCCACATTCCATATTTTGTTTGACAGACAGACACACACACAAGCAGTCTGTGAGCTTTTAACCACAACATGTCTGAAGATGTTTCATATTTAGCTCTCAGAAGTATCGCATCCCTCCCCCTCTCCCCCCCCCCCCAAAGAGATACACATGCAAGATTACCCTCAGAGTATCTGGACACAGTTAAAGGCTGGTGTAATGGAAGTCCGAGGGATCCCTCATCTCTTCATTGGACAGAACCTCCCGCTCCCTCACCCCGCCAACTGGATCTCCTAACCTTCTCCTTAGTGCTTGCTTCTAGCACAACAATGCACTCAACTTGTGACAGGGCACATGAGCCTGACCTCCACAAAGGCCGGCGACAATTGTGCTTAGTCCATCAGTGAGCAGCCTGTGCCACCCTGCCCTTCTCCCCAGTCAGAGAACTCGGTTGTATTCTCATGGAACACGTTTGAGTTCTACTGATTGATCTAAGATGCTGAGAGTTCAAATTCAGTTCTTCTGTCCTATAGCATTTGCTAAGCAACCAGGATGGCCAAAGAGGTTTTACCCTAAATACATTTCTTAAAATTAGAACTTACCTTTGACCAATACGGTTGGAGCCTGCATGCTGTTTCTGCATCATGCAAGGCATCTTCGTAGGATTTCAAAGTAGCGTTAATCTGGGACCGGTTGCTATATAATAAATGGTCAGTTGGAGCTGCAAGTAATGGAAACATTGACTCAAATTACTACAAACATTACTGACATGGGCCCTATTCTTTACAAAGCTTTGCTTAAGCAAAAGCCTTTTTCCAGTTGTCTCAGGAAAAGCAAACATCCATTATTTAAATAATCAATTACAAAATCAGATATGGCCGTCTCACTGGGGACTTCCAGGTACAAAGGTGTCAGATTTAGATTACACAATTGCTGTAAACACTGCATACATAAAAGTTACAACTGCTCACAAAATAAATCACCAACTGGGAGGATCAGATTGTTTATAGAAACTGACCAGAAAGCTGTAAGGTGTGTCCTAACTGTATTATTATGGCCCAATCAACACTGACATGGTATAGAAGGGATTTTAAAATGAATAACTCCCTTTTCAAAAGGCTTGGGAACAAAATTTGTAAATGGCCCATAACTCTATAATCAAAGGAAATTAAATGACAACCTGAAGAACTCTGTGTAGCTCAGTTTCTCTTTCACTAGCAGAAGTTGGTCCAATAAAAGATATTACATCACTCTCGTCTCCAATAACAGCAACCATCAGATAAACGTTACAGCAGCATAGACCAAATGGCCCCATTGTTTCATACACTATGCACTGTAACAGCTAGGCACAATGTGGGTTAAGAAAAAAATTCTGATCTTTCATTTAAAGCATATCCGAGACTATGAATCCTTATTGTTATTTTAACTTTTGTTTACATTTGGTTTATGTAACACTATTTATTTTGAAGCCAGATTATAGTTAACAAGTAATAAATCAACAGTTTTCTTCACAACCATTTCTAATGTTTATTACTGGCTTAGCATTGTTAAACTGAACAGTGTTTACAGAAACTTGTTTAGCTGTTCTGTATTCCTAGGATGTTCCCATTGGGTGGGGACTGTAGGACACAGAACTGTCATGAGTTCTAAAAGTGATCTGCATGTATTCTAAAATCTAACAACTAAATCCCCAGTAAAATCATTCCATGAGCAAATCCCTGAACAAATTAGGCCAGAGTATTTTAAATCTTTTCACTCATTGCAACCTGTCCAGTAATGATTCACCACGTGCTGCTGTGCAAGTTAGATTTGTCATGAGAGAGAAAGCCCTTTTTAGGAAAAAAGCAGCAACCCACTCTTGAACTAAAGCATATTCCACAGAGCACCATGTACTGGACAGTGTGACAATGACTCACTCGTAATTCTGATAAAATACGATCAAATCTCTGGGATGCTTTCAGAAACATGACCCAGTTTGTTGTTACTTCACTGGTTATACAACCATTCCATAGGAAGGGGGCAGGGAATCCAGACCAGAGTCGCAGGCTAAAAGCTTATGCAACACACTGCTCTCCTGACCTAGTTTCACTTTGGACTTTAAAAAACCAAAATAACAACAGTTATCCCTCCCCCCAAAAAGAGATGGATGGGGAAAAGAGGTAAACATGATGGATACGGGTCTACTCTATCAAATTACAAGTAACACCACACACAAAAAGCACCGTTGTGTCATGTACCCTTTGCTGCTGTACCTACACGCTGAAACTCCGTAGTATGCCCAGGACAAACTTTAGTAAATAGATTCAGCTTTTCATGTGGCACGAATACGCTTCATACTCCAGAAATTAATCACGTTTGCATCTTTAAGGGACTCGGCTTTCTAGCAGAGCCTCGGCACACCATGCGAACTGCCACACCCACTCCTATGCTAGGGCTAGGAATACCACCCCATGGCTGCACCTGGGAGGAGAGTCTCACTTGCCCTGGCCAAAATACTCGGAAAACAGGCTCAGGTGTAGAAGCAAGACTATAAATGCCACACTCAGCAGCTTTCTAAGGACCAATTTGGGTCCTAGAAACGTGGGCTTTTAACATCCCCTCTGCCTGGCTGTGATCGATCAGTCGCAAAAGTTGCACGTAGAAAAACAATTCCAAAGTCTAAGGAGTTAAGTCTGGCCGCATTAATCCCCTTAACTCTGCCCCCGCGGGTGGGTGGGTGGGTGATCATTTCTGGGGTGGGGGTGGGGGATCATTACCTAGGCGGATCGCTTCGTTGTACTTCTGCAGGGCAGCGTGCAGCTTCTTCTCCTTATACAAGAGGTTCCCTTCGTGCCGGAGCTGCGACGCCTTCACCTGGCCGAGGAAGCCCTTGGCCAGCAGGTTGCTGAGAAGGACATTGACGCGGAGGGGCTGCCCGGCCGCCCCGCTCCCCTCCCCCCCGCACAGGGCGCAGGGGGGCTCGGCCGCCCGGCCCCGCTCCAGGCACTTCTTGCAAAACGTGTGTCCGCAAGGCAGCGAGACGGGCTCGAAGAGGAAGCCCTGGCACCGGCGGCAGCTGAAGAGCTCCCAGTCGCGGGGCTGCGGGAGGCCGCCCCCGCCGGCGGGCAGCCGCTCCCGGAGCCGGACGCCCCGCGCCAGGCACTCCACCAGCCTCGCCAGCGGCTCGGCCCGCAGCTGCTGGTGGCGGGAGGCGAGCTGGTAGAGCCGGAAGGCGTCGTGGAGCCGGCCCGCGCCGGCCAGCGCGTCGGCCCGCCGGAGCAGCGCCTGCCACTCGGGCACCAGGCTCGGGGCCGCCCCCGGGCGCTCGGCCGCCAGCTCCGCGCTCGGCGCCTGCAACGCCTCGGCGGCCACCTGCAGCAGCAGCAGCCGCCGCTGGCGGGGCGGGTGGGAGCCCATGGCCGGCCTAGAGGGGGAGGGGCCGGGCCCCGGGGCTGGGCTGTGGGGCGGCGGCGGTTGGGACCGGCTGGCTGCGCTCGCGCCGCTCCATGCTGCTCGCGCCCGGCGCCCAAACCGCTGCCCCGGCTCCGCGGCCGGTTATATAAACCGCGGGGGCACGTGACCCCCGCGCGCCGCCGCTCATTGGCCGGCGCCCGCAGCAGGGTTACAAAACGGGCTGGTTTTGTAACCGCGTGGCCGTGGGGCTGCGCGGGCGGCGCCTGGCCCGCGGCTGAGGAGCGAAGGGGGCGGGGTTCATTCCCTCCCCTCCCCCCAGCCCCGAGGGAGGGGCCGGGCTGGTCTCCCATAAAGTCCGGGGCGGGGTTATAAGGCCCGGCTGCGGGGCGGGGCACTGGGGAGGCTCAGCTCGGCTGCCCCGGCAAGGGAGCCGGCGGAGGGTGGTTAGAGGTGCGGGGACGGGGCCTGCAGGCTCCCCCCGTCCTGCCGGGGAGGCTCCGCTCCACCCCCGTCGGGCCGCTCTCCCCGGGCAGGCCGGGGGCAGCAGGCGATGCTCGGGCAAGACAGTCGGGCATACACTGGGGGGACCCCGCTGTGCTCCCAGGGCGGTGTCCCCAGAGATATTTCCACTTGTCCCCGTTACACGCTCGCTTCCCTAACCCAGCCCAGAGCTCCCATGGGTCTGAGAAACGGGCGTCCCCCTAACTCTTCTCTAGGGTGACCAGACAGCAAGTGTGAAAAATCGGGATGGGATGGAGGGGAATAGGAGCCTATATAAGAAAAAGATCCCAAAATCGGGATTGTCCCTATAACATGGGGACAGTTGGTCAGCCTACTCTTCTCACACACACCACAGGGGTCTGGCCCCGGAGAGGGACCCCCTTGGCAGGCACAGAGTAGTAATCATCTTGCAAAGTGGCATCCGAGCATTTCCCCTTTCCCCACCCTGCCGGGGGGTATACAGTGCAGAACCTGGACAAATCCTCCTCCTCCACAGGAATAGCCAGTTCATTGCAAATAGGTTTGTCTCTGTTATTGTATTTATTTTACCTGGCAAGGGCTAGTTAGCAACACATTAAGAAGAAAACAACCCCTCCCCCCCAACCCTTTTTGTATAACGTGGTCCACAGAGCCTCACATGTAAATCCACACTTGCATAACTCCTTACTCACTACCTAGTGGTGGTGAGAAGCCTAATTCCTTAATGTATTCAAAATGCTTAGTGCTGAAAGGTACTCTGCAGCCATAGAGGTTTCATTACTACAGTGTTAATAAAACATCAGTTAAAGATACAATTCCAAAGACCAGTATCATTGCAAAACAAAGGAAACAAATTCCCACCCCAAGTCACAAATGGAGTTATACAAGGTTTAATTATACAACTTAATTCTTCATAAACAAATCCACACCACTTTTAAGGAACTATAGAACATATTTACATTTCACCACACTTAGACTAACCAGAACGTTAGATAAGTAGCAAAATGTCTTGTCTACTTTGTCTTGTTCAGCCATGTAATAGCCCAGAAAGCATTATCTCTCATCTTATATACATGTAAATACACCAGTTTTTAGATTAACAAAATTTAGGTATAGGTAGATTACAAAAAGTATCTTATATAAGGTTTGCTATGCTGACCTCTTTATTGTAGTGTTCAGTAATACCCATTGATTGGCCTTGAGGGATCTTTAGGGTAAATCCACCTCAAATGACACTGGAAAACATTTTTTTTTAAAATCAGCTGTACTACCACATAATTAATGTTTACATGCATTTGCTTTAAAATGAGTGACTTGATTGCAGAAGAACATAAATTGTTGGGCAAAAGTCAACATAGTTTCTGTAAAGGGAAATCATGTTTTACTAATCTATTAGAGTTCTCTGAAGGGGTCAACAAACATGTGGACAAGAAGGATCCAGTGGAAATAGTGCACTTAGATTTCCAGAAAGCCTTTGACAAGGTCCCTCACATAAATTAAGTTGCCATGGGATAAGAGGGAAGATCCTTCCCTGGAGAACTGGTTAAAAGACAAGGAACAAAGGGTAGGAATAAATGGTAATTTTTCAGAATTTAGAGGGGGAACTAGTGGTGTTCCCCAAGGGTCAGTCCTAGGACCAATCCTATGGAATCTCCTTCCTTAGAGGTTTTTAAGATCAGGCTTGACAAATCCCTGGCTGGGATGGCTTAGTTGGGGCTTGGTCCTGCTTTGAGCAGGGGGTTGGACTAGATGACCTCCTGAGGTCCCGTCCAACCCTGATATTCTATGATTCTATGAGGTTACCTACTATGGCAAATGGCCTGTCTTCATCTGCTATTAGCAGATATCTCCAACGGCCAGACATGGGAACTAGATGGGAAGGGCTCTGACTTATACAGAATTCTTTCCCAGGAGTCTGGCTGGTGGGTCTTGCCCACAAGCTCAGGGTCTAACTGATTGCCATGTTTGGAGTCGAGAAGGATTTTCCCCCCATGTCAGCTTGGCAGAGACTCTGGAGGGGTTTCACCTTCCTCTGCAGCATGGGGCATGAGACACTTGCTGATTTAGAATAATAGAATATTAGGGTTGGAAGGGTCCTCAGGAACACATCTAGTCCAACCCCCTGCTCAAAGCAGGACCAACCTCCAACTAAATAATGCCAGCCAGGGCTTTGTCAATAAAAACCTCTAAGGAAGGAGATTCCACAACCTCCCTAGGTAACCCATTCCAGTGCTTCACCAATCTCCTAGTGAAAAAGTTTTTCCTAATATGCAATCTAACCCCCCCCCCCCCACTGCAACTTGATGCCATTACTCTTTGTTTGTCATCCGGTACCACTGAGAACAGTCCAGATCCATCCTCTTTGGAACCCCCTTTCAGGTAGTTGAAAGCAGCTATCAAATCCTCCCTCATTCTTCTCTTCTGCAGACTAAACAATCCCAGTTCCCTCAGCCTCTCCTCGCAAATCATGTGCTCCAGCCCCCTAATCATTTTTGTTGCCCTCAGCTGGACTCTTTCCAATTTTTCCACCTCCTTCTTGTAGTGGATGTAGTTTGAACTACTGTAAATGGTGGATTCTATATAACTTGAAATATTTAAATCAGGATTTGAGGACTTTGGTAAGTGAGCCAGAGGTTTTGGACCTGCTGCAGGAGTGGGTGGCTGAGGCTTTGTGGCCCGCAGTATGCAGACGGTCAGACTAGATGATCAGGATGTGCCTTCTGGTCTTAAAAGACTATGAAGATGTAAGGAAAACGTCTTTTTAAATTCAGGATAGCAACATTTTCTTTTCATTGCGGTGGTTTTCATATCTTTGTGATTTTCATAACTATTGTCCTGAAAACCACTATGAGTCAAAGTCTGTTTTGTGAAGGAGGGTGACCTAATCAGTAACTAGCAGTGCTGTAATAATGACTTATGGGCAGTGGGACATGCTAACAGTTAACACCAAAAAGATAGAAGGTAGGGGTAGAAAGGGGCCACAAATTAGGTGGTAGTGGGAGCACCTAAGTAGATGAAACTAGGGAAGGGAAAATGTCATAATGGTGAGAGCTCTGTAGGATGCTGACAAAGCCCTGGCTGGGATGACTTAGTTGGGGATTGGTCCTGCTTTGAGCAGGGGGTTGGACTAGATGATCTCCTGAGGTCCTTTCCAACCCTGATATTCTATTATTTGGGAAAGACGCCCCAGGGACGTGTTGGAAATCCAGCCACTTTCAAACTAGCCCGTCAGACACTGCAAAATGTACCTTTGTGAACAATCCTCCTCTAGCAGGAACCTGGATGGAAGATTTGAAGAAGAGAGGGCAGCTTTGCAAAGGGGCCACTCCAATGGTGGGAGCGGCAGGCTCATAAGCATTCAGAGTGCAGACCTTGACTCCCACCCTGGAAAAGGTTCCTTGTCAGAGAAGGCCCATGGAGTAGAATCCATGGGAGCTCTGTAGGAAAAACCCTCCCACCTAAATTCTACCCTTGTGCTAGCTCCAGGTTTGCTGGGATGTGCCTGTGCATATTGCCAGCTAATGTGGGACCTGGGGATGATGAAGCGAGATAGGGAGATAGCCCTACACTCTATACTTACAGTATTTTAATCATGAAAATGTCCCAGAACCACAAACATTTGGTCCCGAGCACTTCCCCGGATAGTCCAGCAAAGCCCACGTTAGCAAAGTGCACCTCTACAAGTCAAGCTGACACATTAAGCTAGCTAGCAGTGTTTTCTGTATAACAGACCCAGGAAGCACGATTTGGAGCTTGGCATTCGTGCATAGATTCAGAGCAGCAGGAGGTCACGAGGTGCATTCTGGTTAGGAAGCAGAGAGAAAGGAACCACTGCCCACTAGCATTGCTCATCAGATTAAGAAACTGATTTATCCTGCACTTACAGAGAAAAAGTTGAAGCTAGCAGGTGACTCACGCTGAAAAACACAGATCTCCCTTGTATGACTTTTCTGCTAAGACAAAAGCAGAGTTTCTGCTTTTTAAAGCCAGGGAGTACAGAACTGGTCTCTCTCAGGCAGTTAATGACTGGTATAATAAACACAATGAAAGCTGCGAACATTGTGACTGACTGGTATAATAAACACCATGAAAACTACGAACACCATGACTTCATTCTTGAACTTTCTCTTGGGTTTATACTCAATTATTATAATTGAGAACAGGAATGTAATATAAACACTCCTATAGTGTTTTTCCCATATTCAAGAGGTTGAACACAGAGTGAAATTCTGTCCCATTGAAGCCAATGGCAAAACTCCCACTGACTTCAAGGGGGTCAGGATTTCACTCACAGTGAAAATGGTAGAGAGGTGGATATGAAAATCACCTAGCAATTATGTAATCACAGTGACTTTTTTCGTCTATGCTCTTTCTCCATAATAACCAATAGGCATGAATGTTTTTTGACTGCTGACTCAGAGTTCAGCCAATGCTTTTTTTTTAAAGGGAGTGGAATAAGAATCATTACTGTAGAGCTGACCTCATTTGATGGGAAGCAGCATGGTCTCCTAGTTAGATGGAGGACAGAGTCAGGAAATGTTAGTTCTATTACTTTATCTGCCATTGTGACTCTGTGAGCTTGGGTAATTCCCTTTAACTGTCTGTGCCTCAGGTTGCCCAATCTGTAAAATACGACCCATGCTTTGAGATCCATGGTGCTATTACATATGTTGAAGATTATTAATAGTGAAAATGATCAAGTCAGATTTCCATTTTGATATGCTCTCATTGAGAGGAAAGGCACTAGTGGAAAAATTATGTAAATATGATGTGTTTAATTGTTAGAAATTTATTACAACTAAAATGAACATATAGAAGTAAAGGCAATTGTGAAAAACAGTTTGAATAGATTCTAGGGACCAGCAGACAAAAGACAATAAGAGAACTTGGATTTGTCTTTTCAGGGAAAACTACAAATGAAATCTGTGAAAATCCTTGTTACCTTCTTTCATCTGATGAAGTGGGTCTTAACCCACGAAAGCTCAGGATCACTAAAATCTGTTAGTCTACAAGGTGCTACAAGACTCTTTGTCACTTTTGCAGATCCAGACTAACATGGCTACATCTGGACAGAAAACAGAACATTTGTTCCGTGGGAAATCCTAACATTTCAAAATCTGATTTCATTCCAAAATGGAATGAAGTAAAAATTTTGAAATTTCCCATGAAATGGAAATTCCAAATAATTTCAATTCAGATACACCTGTTTGTTTAGATATCAAAACATTAATATAAAACAGCTATTACATCAATACTTTACAATATATCAAAATGAATCAAAATAAAGTTGAAACAAAACATTTTGAAGTTATCAAAATAAAAAGGGAAAATTGTTTAGACTTTCCTCCATTAAAAGTGATACGATCCCATGAAATGTTTTGATTTAAATGAAACTGCATTTGCCAGCAGAAAACTGTTCTGTCAATATTTTTTGTCCAGCTTTATCAAATTCCATTTGTTGCGCAGAAGATGGAAAATCCCATTTTTTCAACACGTGCAAATTATATTTTTGGGTACAACAAACCCCTGCTTAAGATGGCATTGGCTTATGGCAAGTTAGACTTGTGGAGTGTAGGGTTGAGTGTCTCTCAGGGCACTGGACACAGTGATTGTAGAAAGAGGATAGTCAGATCATTTCCAACTCTGTTGAACATGGGAGTAAAATCAGAATCAAGCTTAACATTTATATGTATCCAAAAGATTTTCATAGTTCTTGTTGGCCTCTGGGGAAGGCAGACCACCGCATGAAGCCCACAAAACGTGTGAGGTATAACAGTGTAATTTTGAAGGTAACTATCTCAGCATAGTTTATATGGGAGAGAGGAAAAGCAAACTATTGGTTTACACTACAAGTGAGAAGTATGGGAAGTCCAGAGGAGCAGAGGCAGCCCTGAGTAGGGTTAATCTTTGGATTGGGGTATAGCTGGCTGCAGTTACAAGAGAAATCACTGATATGATAAGGACATCTACTAAGGAAGGAAGAAATGATTTACAGACACTTCAAATCTTGATGGGGATTAGTCGAAACACTGCCCCACTGTCCTATTTAGAATGGCTCAAATAATGGCAGAAGAGCATTTTGTACTGACAGTCGTCTGCAAACACGAGAGATATTGAAAAAGAATTCATTAATGAAAGCTCAGCTGAAAGGTAGATTTTCAATGTAGAAGCCACTTATGGCTAATCTTCAGAGGAAAGAATTAAAACAAGGGAGTGTAGGAACCCATGTTTTGGATCAAGACGTAATAAAGTAATTCCAATAAGCAGTTGGTTAGGAAAATCTTAAATCAGTGGAACCAAAAAGGAGACATTGACTTACCGTAACCTATGGGGCACCTTGAGATATATAGGGGTCAGGGTCGTTCACTTGTAGCCTTTCCATGTTTCAGAGTCTAACTCCTCCCCCCCGCCCCCCACTGCCCACCTCCCTATCTGGGTCTGATTTAAAGCCTGTTGGAGTCAATGGAGTGGATCAGGCCTTCTGTGGGTCACTGATAAGATGGGCCTGTAAGGAGTCAGAAGGGCTGGAGTTTAATGGACAAAGGATAGTAGGTGGGTGGAAGGCTGCATTCTTACCTGCTCAAATCATAACCCACTAATTTGTTTGGCAACTTAGGGTATGTCTTCACTACCCGCCGGATCGGTGGGTAGCGATCGATCTTCTGGCGATCGATTTCTCACGTCTTGTGAAGATGCGAGAAATTGATCGCTTGGGGCGCCCCCGTCGACTCCAGAACTACAGCTTGCCGGGAGGCGGAAGCTGGAGTCAATGGGGGAGTGCGCCGCTGCCCGCCGCTGTGGGGACGAGTGGTAAATCGGCTGCAGATACGCAAACTTGAGCTACGTGATTCACGTAGCTGAAGTTGCGTATCTGCAGTCGATCCCCCCCCGTAGTGGGGACCAACCCTTACAATACAATCAGGTGTTTAGATTTCACAGACTTGGAGAATATTTTTTGTGGACTCAAGACAACTCACTGCTTTGGGATTCAGACCATCTCTCCTCAAAGAAAACTCTTCCTAAAAATATATTCCCTTCTACTGAGCCATTCTTCTCTAGAAGAGTCAAAGACCTGCCAAGGCAGGTGGAGGAGTTTGAACTTCCCTTCCTAGCTCGTTTGAAAGACAATTGTTCTATAGGGGCTGTGATAGGCTGATATGCTAGAATCTAGCACTAAAGGAGATAGAACTTAAACTTAACACAAGTCAATATCCATCTATGATAATTGACCCATTTGCTATATGGGCCAATAAACACACCTTGCCTTAGGGACATGTTGCATGGCTTGTTTGCAAAGCATTTTGAAATCCTTAGAGGAAAGGTAAGTATTATTAATGTTAATTACAGTGGAAATGCTTGAGACACGCTGTTCCCTATCAGTTATTCACTAAGAACCTTAACCCAGTTCCTATACCTTGCACAAGGGAAGGGAAATCTTGTTATATTGCACTTACCTGAGATTTCTAGGGGTTCAGACTTTATTTTTTAAGCAGCATCTGTATATCTTATACCACAGCAAATGCTAACGACTTCAAATACATTTGTCCAATGTGAGAGGATTAGAGAGGTCTTTGATGTGATTAGGACTATCACCGTACAACTTATGAATTCTGATTTATAGTGTGAAGTTGTGTTCTGAAAAACTCTTATGTGCCTTTAGGTAAGTGGATCCACCACTGGTACACACCAGCCAGGTAAAATGGGAAATACTTAAGGTTAACAACAGTACTTAGTCCTCACACAGGGTATGATAAAAATCAAAACAAAACACAGCTGCATTCTTTGAAAAACCAGTTTAGCTGATTCCTGTGAAGACAGGAGCTGTGACGAGTTAACTGGGAGTAAAACAAAAGAGATCAGGTGCCCAGAAGGGGATAGAAATCACTCAGACAGAAGGAGAGTGAGCCAGGAGGAGAAAGTGTGGGGCAAGAGACAACTAGGTCACAGGAACTGGGTAAGGGGCTCCTACCAGGAGAGACCAGCTGGCATGCATCAGCCTGCACGAGGGGACACCCTCTCTGCCTGCTTCCTGGACCCACATAATTCCTCAAGGGCTTACAAGGGAAGGATGAGCTAGAGTGAGGGACATTGTAATTTCAGATGTTTATTGTTTTGTATGATCTGTACTCACCCGTGTTTTACATGATTAAGTATAGAAGAGCACAAAGATGCTGGACTGAGTAAAGTGTCCCTCTGTATGTTGAATGCTGCATAACTGCTGCATGGCTCTGAGAGAGTTAAACTGTAAACCAGAAACTTCACATCTTTTCGGGCTGAGTTCCAAGTGAGGGGTGTGTTTAAAGTAACGGGGGTAGCTTGGAAGTCAGTATGGCCCGAGACCTACAGCAGGTGGACTGAGGAGCCCCATTACCTTCAAGTAGTAACAGATGAGAGTCAGCACACAGGAAATGTGTCCGAGACCTAGGGAGGAACCAGTCCTGCAGCCTGCTGATGCTGAGTCTAGAAGCTTTACACACCCCAGAGATCTAGAGCACAGAGGTCTGGATTCTGCTCACAGTTGTCCTAGTGGCTGGCTAGAAGGGGACGCTTGCGAGGATCTGGAATACCTGACAGCTAGACATACCAGTCCTTTGGCACGGAGCAACAGGAATACAGAATAATGGCCATTTTGTAAAGAGGGCTCACAACAAAGGGGTAAATTGACAACTATAGCTGTCACAAACATGAGATGGAAGCAGTTACACAGCCTTCTAAATAACACGATCATTCTCAAAGGGCTGTGCGTTCCCACCCATCCATCCACTGCACGCTGCTGTTAGACCTTTAGCTCTTGTTTGCATTGGACTTTCAGGAAGAAAATAGAACATTTGGATACAGTGCCAAGTCTGGCTTTTGGCCACAAGACGTGATCCTGCAATCTTCAGATATTTTGATTCGTTTCAGCAGGAAGTCACGCAGTCTAAAATAATGCTACAGTCTGAAGTAAGTCCAACATCATATCAGTGTATTTTTATGCCTATTGTGGTTCTGAAAAAAAACCCCAAGAACCCACTTGTCCTCACCCACACAAAAACATGGGGGAGTGAAAAAGGCTTTCTTGAAACTCCAAGCATTTAATTTTGTGTGTGTGGTGTGAGGGGACAAGAGAGTTTTGCATCTACATCAGACACAGGTGCCAGAGAAATAGGTGGCGCTACTGAGCCAGAAGATAGCTAATTAAAGCAAGTGCTTAAAAACTACAATACAAGCTATGTAAAATGCCTTTGACAGGTAAATCCCATGATTCCAAAGCCTATGCGCTGTGTTGTGGAGGCTGGGTAATAGCATGAAGACATCTCCCCTGGCAGCAAAACTCACTCAAGCCTGGATTCATGACACATGCATCCTTACTCCGCAAAGCATTTAAACTCATGCTTGCTGTCCCATTGACGCCAACGGGACTTAAACACAGGCTTAGAGTGAAGAGGTTGCTTACGTGCTTTTCTCAAAAGGGATGACTTACACATGTGCTTTAGTGCTTTCTTGAATCAGGATCTCAAGTACCACTGCTCTACCTTTCTGTTCAAGAGGCATAGGAAGCAATGTGCAAGGAGAAGCATGGATTTCTGCTTGGAAGTCCATCAAATAACCAGAGCAGCATGCTACATGGAGTAGCTGCCCATCCATGACAGCCTGGCGAGGGACTTTTACAGGCTCAAGTTCCACCCCTTCTAGCTGGTTGCACTAGATTTGTTCTTTCCTTCTCCACAGGCTCCCAATTTTCTTTAAATTACCTTTTTTTAGCTGTCACTGCACCTCACTCACTCTCAGAAAATGCACATATTTTGGGAACACAGACAGCAATCTGACTTGTATGAAACTTGCTCAATTTCATATATTTGTCGTGCTGTTTACAGAGAGTTTTTTTTTATTTCAAGCATTGCAAAGTTTTTCTTATGTTACATAGTGACGGGGCTTTTAGTAGCAAACTTTCTAAAATAATTAGAGATGAATCATTATCATGAAGCAATGGTTCTTACATTCTATTCGGACAGTTATTTTAAAAATGTTTTGATGAATCATACAGAAGCGCTCACAAACAGTGGATTATACCATGTCCATAAATATAGTTCTTAGGAGAAAAGCAGTTTGAGAAAACAGCAGAGGCTTTTAACACTTTAATTGAAAAATATTTACAGCAGCTGTTAGAAATGTTATGTTACAATACTGATACATGCAAAATGGTGCCGGATCTTTAGTTTGCATTTCACCATCCTCTTTCAGGTTTTTCCAACTGGTTCTATTAATTTTCAGTTTGGAAGTGTTCAGTCCTGGATTTTCAGAATGCTTCTTTTCTCCAGATCATTCATTTCCTTCAATATCAGGGCAACATTGTACCTTAATTCTTGAAACTTTACCACTGGCACCTGAAACATAAGATTTGTTAGAACTGTGACTCAGCTGGCTAATACACCCAATACAGACTGAAAACATTCTAGAATGTCAGGCCCATATAGGTTCAGACAACAGTTTTATAGACTTTGAACAAAAGATCAGAGGCTAACAAAATGCTAGGTAATATAAGAATGACCACAGTGAGTCAGTATCTAGAATGACCATCTAGTTCAGTATCTGTCTTCCAAGTGGCCGATGCCAGATACTTCAGAGGGACTGAACAGAACAAGTGATCCATCCCCATGGCCCAGGTCCATCTTGTAGCAGTCAGAGGTTTAGGGACACCAAGAGCATGGGATTACATCCCTGACCATCTTGGCTAATAGCCATTGATTGACCTGCCCTCCAAGAACTTATGTAATTCTTTTTTGAATCCAGTTATACTTTTGGCCTTCACAACAACATTGGCAACAGGTTTCACAGTTTGTATGTTGTGTGAAGAAATACTTCCTTCTGTTTGTTTTAAACCTGCTGCCTATTCATTTCATTGGGTGACGCCTGGTTCATGTGACGAGGTAAATAACACTTTCCTATTCACTTTCTCCACACCATTCATGATTTTATAGACCTCTATTGAGCCTCCTTTAGTCATCTCTTTTCCAAGCTCAACAGTCCGTCTTTTTAATTTTTCCTCAGAGAGACGCTGTTCCATACCCCTAATCATTTTTGTTGCCCTTTTCTGTACCTTTTCCAATTCTAATACATCTTTTCGAGATGGGGCAAGCAGAACTGCACACAATGTTCAAGATGTGAGCACACCATGGATTTATATAGCAGCATGATATTTTCTGTTGTATTCTCTCTCTTTCTTTCCTAATGGTTCCTAACATTCTCTTAGCCTCTTTGACTGATGCTGCACACCACACCGAACAGATCTTTTCAGAGAACTACCCACAATGACTCTCTGGCTTCTTTCTTGAGTGGCGCTAATTTAGACTCCAGCATTTTGTAAGTATAGCTGGGATTACGTTTTCCAATGTGTATTACTTTGAATTTCATTTGACATTTTCTTGCCCAGTCACCTAGTTTTGTGAGATCCTTTTGTAACTTCACAGTCTGCTTTAGACATAACAGCTGAATGTGTGTTGGCTAAATCAACGGTGTGACTATTAAAAAAAAAAAATCACTACATTACTTCTGTGCAGGGAATTAGCTTGAGAATACGGGCTGAATGCAACTATTCCCAGTTAGGCATTTCCACTGAGGAAGCTGAAGTATCTGATTTCCCCAAGGAGGCCACAGAGCAAGAAGAGCAAAAAAAGGGGCTTACAAAGAAAAGGAAAGGAATAAGACAAGGCAGGAGAAGGAAGGGAAAGAAGTCTATGAACTGACTTATTTGGGGTGTGTGGGTGATTGCTGCAGCTTCTCACGTCTCCCCTGTTAAAAGCAGCATCAGATGATTTTAACAATGTCACAGGAGAGAGGAAAAATAGCAAGTGAATTTTTTTTTTCCAAGCAAATAATGGCAGTTTTGCTGCAGAAAGTGGAAGCCCTGTGTCCATTTAGGGTGTTTATGGCAAAGCTGAGGAATAGATAACATCAAGGAATGCACGGTTAGCAATGACTAACAGGCAAGCAGGCTTCCGGAGAACACCCGCTGAACAAAAGGAAAAACTAAAATTACAAGAAGATCCATTTGCCAAAGCACGAAGTACAATAGGTGCTGCATAAGGCTGGCATCAGCATTTTGCAAGTGACAGTATAATCTGAAAGAACATATGAGCTGGAGGCTAGATAACACATGGCTCACCTCTTGAGCATCCATCCCATGGCTGGCGGGTGATGGGAGTGCTCAGTCTCCAGGAACCGGGAGAGTTGTGACATTCTGACAAGACACAGGGAGGAGTGGCTCCACAGGGAAGGCTGCTGCAGAGTGGGTCTTTTGAAAGACTGGGAAGAGGACCAATGGGGAGGCCAAGTCGGCTACACAAGATCAATCATGATTTACTAAGTTACATGGGACTTTGCACTATATCTAACAGAGATGCAGACAAGCAGTTTGTTGCACCTCTGCATATTATAAGATGTCTTTGTTGCTCTTCAAGGGTGGGATGCTTTGGTGGTTCCTAGCTGCGCTGGTTTTTAAGTGTCCACTAGATTGGGGTGGGCAAAGTTTTTGGTCCAAGGACCACATCTGGGAATAGAAATTGTATGGCGGGCCATGAATGCTCACAAAATTGGGGCTGTGGTGCAGGAGGGGGTGAGGGCTCTGGTTGGGGGTGTGGGCTCCAGGGTGGGACCAGAAACAAGGAGTTCAGGGTGCGGGAGGGGCCTCTGGGCTGCGGAGTGGGGTGCAGGCTCCAGGGTGGGGCTGGGAATAAGGAGTTTGGGGTGTGGGAGGGTGCTTTGGGCTGGGGCGGTAGGGGGATCAGGGCTGGGGCAGGGCGTTGGGGTGTGGGCCAATGGGAGCTGTGGGCGTGGCAGCCGCATGCAGAGCAGAGCCCCCTGGCTGCCCCTATGCGTAGGAGCCAGAGTGGGGCTGTGCCGCTGCTTCCAGGAGCCACGTGGAGCAGCCTCCTATCCTGCTTCCTAACTGGAGCGCCGGAGCAGGGCAAGTCCCAGACCCTGCTCCCCAGCGGGAGCTCAAGGGCTGGATTAAAACAGCTGGCGGGTCAGATCCAGCCCACCCCTGCACTAAACTCTCTTCTGTAACTTTACACCAGCACAGAAAAGGTTGGAAAAACCCACATAAACTGAACCTGACACTGGCTGCCAGTCTGCTTGAATGAGGCAACTTTTTATGTTTAGAAATATATTTAAAACCAAGGTTATGTTGTTTTTTCAATAACTTACATTTTACAGTTCAGTCACACCCAGAATTTCCTAACTTTCAGACTGTTTGGATAAGAATTAGAGTTAAAAAACTCTGAGTCTATTCATGTTCTGTAAATTGGAATGTAGTTATGGCAGATAATGCCTCAGGTATAATAATGCAATTACAGTACAATGGGGTATTATTAAGGCAGTTATGAAGAAATGTGGCTGCATGTCTTTATGCAAAATGCACATTCAGATAACACTGAAAACAGCAGGCTGGCTGTATTCCTATCCCTCCTCCCCTCACTTTTCCTGGAGGTGACTAAGAAGGTTAAACAAAGTTTTATGATCCCAGTCACTTAAGAGGATGTTTGTGCCAATTGACAAAATACAGTAAAATATGTTAGAACCATTTTCGCCTTCAAGTTATCTTCCAAGCTGAGGTTTCTTTGTTCCCTGCTAGTTAGCATCCTAACCCGCAGAGGTAAAATCCGTTCATCAGATCCATGGGCTGGATTAGAGATAAGCTGCAGAAGTGACTACTTATCCTGCCTGAAATGTACTAGCATGGCTTACCCATGCTCCATATAAGGATCCGTGCAGACTATGCACATTTCTGCAGGCCCCAATGGCTCTTCAAAAGGTGGTCTGGCCAAAACAAAGGGGCCTTGAGTCCCTGATTAACTGAACTACAGGGGTATATTAGGGGCTATGGATAATACACTCTTTACACTTTGTCTCTGCTACAAAATGGCATTGTGTTCGAACATTGTTGCGAAGAGACCAATTAGCTAATGAGATGCGGACCATGATTTTGCAGTTGGTGTACATAAGAAGGATTCATGTTCAGCATCATGTCAGTCCCATCATGATCCAGGTGGGGTTTAACCATGGATAGCTGACATGATGGAGATGACCGATCCTCGTCTCAAAGCCATGGTTCGCATCGTTAGCGAAGACGACTATTCACAGTCGTATTCCCACATGACATTCACTAGCAAAGTGACGCCCTTAGATAGAATAACTCAATTGTTTTTGACCTTTTTTCATTTGCGGACTCCTAAAAAACTTCCAATGGAGGACCAGACCCCTTTGGAAATCTTAGACAGTCTGTGGACCCCCAGGGGTCTACGACCCTCAGGTTGAAAACCACAAGAATAACTGATGTGTAGTAACAACCTCAGACGTGATTACACTTGGAAAAGAGATGGACAAATGCATAATACAGGTCTGCTAAAGTGGGTCTTAAAGCAAAGGCTAGCCAAGCAGATCATTAATGAGGCTGAGGCTACTGCTACATTACAGAGCTTACATGGTTCTAGAAATGGAAGGCCTCTTGTGCATGGGTTCATGCAAAAATTGCACCCCTACTCCTCACTTTACTTGGAAGAGACTCATTTTTCAGCATGAAGAAACAAATCAAATGGATTTATCTGTTACCACTGTAAGAAGGAGCCAAATGGGGGCAGTGGTCTATGAATGCTGCCATACCCCTGGTGAGACTAAAAAGTTCCTTCCGCGACAGGAGTCTCCTATCTCCTATCACATGTTTGCTAAGTGTAACATGGATCATCAGTGAAGTGAGAGGAATTCAGCACCTGATTGTAACTCTCATATGCAGCTGAGAAGTAAAAACGTCCCCCACTTAGGTGACAGGCAAGCAATGTGCCACAAAATGTTGCAGTCCCCTCTTCTTTATTTAACCACTCAGCACCAGCAAACATGGCTTGAGACGGAAGGATCAGCAGAGCAGAGGCATATCACTTTTGTGTGTGTGCAACAGAATAATTTTAAAGCACTATTCATTGTGGAACAATCCTTTGGATTAATTATCTTGGTCTCCTAGTGCAAACGCAAACATGCCTGGGCTAGCAGGTCCCTGTGTGTGCATGTTTGGGCACGAAGGAAATTCAGAAGTGGAGAATGTTTGCCTGCCTGAATAAGGCACTTTGAACCTGGAGACAGATTTACCCCCAGGCCTGGTACCAACTATTGGAGGGGTTCTGACCACGTGTAGAAATCCTGCTCACTGCCAGTTCTGCGGCACCCAGATCTAAATGGAAGGTGGATTAGGAGTCAGGATGAGAGATGCTGCTTGTGCATGGCGATCTACATGCACTAGGGGAGACTCAGCAGCCCATCTCCTGGACGGGACGGCTCCACCTTTAAAAAGGTGCAGAGTTGCATTGCTGACTGCTCTTTTGGTGTCTGATGTCCCCTCTGGAAAGAAAACCATGATGAAAGAAAACCATGATGTCCCCTCTGGAAAGAAAACCATGGAACCCTGAATCCAATCCTGGCAGTTAAGGGAAGGAGGAACTGATTTTCCAATACATTTCTGAAAATATTTGTAGCTTTCAGTTGTGCTCATTGGTTTGGGTAGAGTGAAATTCACTCCTGTGCAGAAGTTTAACACAAAGCCTATGCATCATTTAAGTCCCAGGTCACACCTCAATGTAGGGCTTAAGGGGCCCTGGAGTTGGCCTCTCTGCACAGGGGTGAATTTCATCCTTTGTCATATGGCGTCAAAGAGTTGACCAAGTAGCAAATCGCAGTTCGGCCTTTCCAAGCAGCTTTATGTTAAGTCTTTCACTGAAACAGTTTTCCCACGTTAAACACAGTAAAGGTTGCGAAGCTAACAATTTACCAACACCTGGTGCATCACTGCCAGATAACTAATGTAGGAATTGAAGCCAAAAGCACTAAAAGGTGAACTACTACTGCAACACAGCATTATTTATAGAGTGCAGCACTCTATAACAAAGGTTAAAAGTACAGACAAGTTCATGCCATTTTCTGGGATGGCATTCTGTACGTCAGAAAGAACGCCCTTGCTTAACTGGAAGTAAAAAAGGCATCACAGTTTTCTGTTCTCTTTCTAGAAGCAGGATGTGTATTAGAGAGAAAATGAGTACAGATCCCTGATAACTATCGTCTGTGGCAAAAGTACTGGCTTAGTGGGGTATCATGCATTTCATACATTGCTTCAGTAATTTCCCAGCCATCAAAAACCAGTGTCTTATTTTAAGATTAAAAAATTAATAATCAAACTATCAACTGTTAATCCTCAGAAATGATGCAATAGGACTTTGGAGCGATTCATATTTCTTTGGAAAACAAAGTTTCAACAAAACATGCCCAGATAAGATAAGAAATCATTTTGGCTGGAGTTTTGTAATATACTGTGTGTGGCTGCACAGAAATCAGAATGTATTGAAAAGAAAAAAAAAAGATCCAACAAAAATGAATTTTCCATGAAGGCTTTTACATTTTTAATAGCAATTTAACTTTCTAAAAGGAATATAAAGTGGATCTCTCTCTTTTTATCTATTAGGATAACAACACTTACTTCAAAGCGATGTGCTGTCCCATCCGAAAGCTTCAGCAGCATTAAAATGGACGGTTGCAATGCACGGGCCAATGAACTGAAATTATTTACATGATTAGTATTAAAATAGTACACATTTGCAACGCTATAATATAGCATTATAAGTTAACCCTTTCAGGTGTCTTAGAGAGGTCCCATATAGCTCACATGAATAATTTCCAAGCATTTCAATCAAGTATTCACATTTGGCTGAGTAGGAAATTCAGAGGAACACAAATTAACAGAATTCTATCAAATTCACTTTCATGCTGAGGTAGCAGTCTAAAAAAGGAGCTTTACATTAAAAGGAAATATATTCAGACTTGCAATCATTACAGACAATAAGCCAAAGTCAACCCTGGTATAATTCCACTGATTTCTAGAGATACGTACTAGGGATGAAAATTGCCCAAATACTGTTAACAAATAAAGAATCCAGAATCTTCCTATGTATCTTATGTCAACAACACTAAGCAACAGTGCACTAAACCCTTCCATTCCTCCTCTGCTCTAAACTGTAGCCCCAGCTGGGGAATCAAGCTCTCTTGGAGACTGTGCTAAGTTTGTGGCTTGCTATTTTATTCCAGAGTCTATTTAGGAAATGAGTCATCCCTGTGCTGCCTGCATCAGTGGATGTTGCCAAAGCCAGGTCAGGTACTGACAGGCATCAGCGCTGGAAGCCTGGGATCATTCTGCATCCTTATCTCTTAAGCAGAGGCGAGGGCCAGATGATAAACAAGAATTCCTGAGGGGGAGGGGAGCGGCAGGGTGACTGGACAGGAAAAGAAAAGGGAAGAACACAGAAAGTGGAAGACGTACTGTTCCTGAGTTGTTTGGGAGGAATGGTGAGGATATTAGAGGGCTCTCAAGGCACTGGGGCTAAGGTTATTATCTGCATGCTTTGCTCTCTCAGAGAAAATTTGCAGTGTAGTGGTGTCTGAGTGGAACTCTTTAGAACCGGGGAGTCTCAATCTTTTTCTTTCTGAGGCTCCCTCCTCCCCCAGCTCCATGACCCACCTGTGCCAAAACTACTCCTTTTCTGCACATAAAATCCAGGGCTGGTCTTAGGGGGTGGCAAGCCAGGCAATTGCCTCATGCTCCGTACAACAGGGCCTTCCGTGAAGCTAAATTTCTCAGGCTCTGGCTTCAGGGCTCAGGGCCATAGGCTTCAGCCCCATGTGGTGGGGCTTTGGCTTTCTGCCCTGGGCCCCAGCGAGTCTAAAAATGGGCCCACTTGGGGAGACCTCCTGAAACCTGCTTGCGGCCCCCCGGATCCCTGGGTGAGACCCACTGTTTTAGAACACACCTTGGGTACTCCTTATTTGTAACTACCCTATCTGCTTTGTATAATTCAATTCAGCCAATGGTGAGTGCCCAACATCCTCTTTGCTCCGAGTTGGCTGCACAGGTTGTAGTTACAAGTTGCTTGGCTTCCAACAGTTTGCCGCCTCTGTGGGTGCAGGGTAATGTCTCGAGCAGACAAATACTGTGTCTCCTCTGGCTGAGTTTTGACCAGCATTCCCATTTTGGGTTGCCACAGTGCACCAGACCCATGAGCCTCTTGGTTGGTAAAGGACATCAGTGAGACGCAATGGCCACTGTTGGTGGTATGCCGGTGTCTCTCTGTCTGAAGGTAAGGAGGCAGCTTCTCAGGGATGCACTGGTGGAGCCACTACTAAAGAAATTATCTTGAGCTCAACAATCTCAGGCCTGACTCACATTGCTCCTGCCTCTTTTCCTCGATTTCCTGTCTTGGGAAAGATGGCCAAACAGCTATGCCAGTGTCTGTAGACACCATATTACTTCCAGCCTGGTCAATCTCGGTTCAGACCAGGTCTGACGGAAAGAAACTGCATGAGAAGTACTGGTCACTCTCTCCTCCCGGCTCTGCCCAAAGAGAATGTATCTACACTGATAGTGTCAGATGTGCCTTTGGCCTGGCTGATCATAAAGGGCGGTTCACAAGGCTGTGAGGTCCCTAGCAGGAGTGGACAGAACTGTTCTGAATTGGATTCACTCCTATTCAGAAGAGTGGTCCCAAGGGGTAATTATGGATGATTGTTTATCCCCCCACAAGCTCTCTCATGTAGGGTACGGCAAACGTTCTGCTCTGTTGTCTCTCTTAGTCTGTGTGTAAATTAGGTTGCAAGGAGGCTTACTAAGTAGACAAGAGCTGCTGTGTCTATAGTATGCAGATAGTATTCAGCTCCACTCTTCTCAATTATAGTTGATCCCACCCACGGATCTGAAAGGATAACCAGAATCTAAGAGGGACTGGGACTCAGTGGATGGTTGGCTGACCTAGGCTCAGTCCAGGTGAGACAGAGATAATGTTCGAAAGTTGGGGGAAGCAGTCCAGTGAACTGGCTGGAGTTATCTCATCTGCAACCAGTGTGGGGGAAGTGATCTGTAAATCAGGGATGCAGTTTAGACTATTGTTGGAAATGCAGGTAGTAGCTGTGTCCAAGAGCAACCTTTCCCATCCGCTTGGGAAGGGGAAGCATGCTCTTTGGTTTCAAATGTGGACCATGCTACACTTATCCATGCCTTTGTCACTCTGAGATCAAGACCGTTGTAACACACTCTACTCAGGGCTACACCCTGACACCATTCAGAAACTGCACCTAGTTCCAATGTAATTCTCCATTTGCCTTTCCTGGAGTGCTACCAGGCTGGAGCGATTGGTAACTTTTTTTCACAATGCACAGGCAGCTGTTACAGCAGTGTTAAATTTGTTACCTGCACAAATTTCTTTATTCCTTCCCTACTGTAAAGTTGCACCTTGAGCCCGAAGTACTGGGTAAAGGTGTGTGTCCCTACAGTGTGGATGGAATAAAGAAATTTGTGCAGGTAACACCAAAGGTACAGCCTGCTTACTAATAGCACATGCTGGAGCTGATAACACTGCTGCTCCAAGAGCTGCACAGGTTGCCTGTGGGCTTCCAGATGAAAGCCAAGGTGGCAGTCTTGGGTTTTAAGGCCCAGGTTACCTGAGGCCTCTCCCCTTGGACCACACAAACACAGTTGCAGTCAGTGGAGGCGCCAGAAATGGAACTCCTTTGATACAAAAGAAAAGGAGAGTTTCCTTTTTCCTCCATGCTTGGCCTGCCAGAGTCCAGCTTTATCCACCTTCTCCACAGCTACAAAGCTCATCTTTCTTTGTGGCGTTTGGGGAGGGGACAGGATGTGGTTAGCTGTTATATGGTGTAATTACATAGTGGGACTGGATTGGGTTACAATTATGGCCGCTGGCAGGGCACTAATTAAGTTTATTATTGTGCATTTTAAAATATTGGAAGGTTGTCACTGAGCTTGGGAGGGGAGCATTTAGCATGCATGTTTTAGAAATCTAAACAAACAGAAGGCATAAAAATGCATGATTATATTAACAAATGATGCAAGCATTTCCAGCAGACTTATTTTATGTAACAGTAGCCTGTATATAATCTGATTTGTGTGTTACTCAAGGTTATCTCCATAGCGTACCATTTAACACTGCATGCAAATCTCACCGTGAGATATATTTTAGGCCTGAAAAGTGCCATGCAATTAAAGTTTAGAGTTGGAAAACCCTTTCACTTGTCCCGCAGCCTTTTATTGCTTACCTTGTGGATATAGCCACATCCACTCTCCACTTAATGTCATTAACACTTGGCAGCTTATTTCCTTGTTTCATAGTTGTGGCTTCAACAACAGGACGCCTGGAAGATAAACCAGGGAAGGGAAATTATGATGCACAGATGTAAGGCAAAAATCTAAAGGGAAAAAATATCCCTCAGGACGAACACATTTCCCCTCTGCGTCTAGCATCATTCAGAGCAGTCTGAACAAATTAAGATTTTGTAAAGGGACTGCATCTTGTGCCCAGACTACACACTCGCTTCTCATCCTTTTGCTGCACTTTTCAACAGATAATTTATCAAACTACTGTGGGGAATTTCAGTAAACTGAGAACACAGTAATGATCTGCCAAAGGGTTTATGGTACAGACCTGAGTGTTGAAATTGGAATCAAAATAATATATAAAAGTCAGTGATGCACTATTAACAAGTAGGGTCCTTCTGCCAATAAATAAAGGAAAAAGAGAGTTTAAACACAGAAATGAAGATGTGCCTACACCCTCCTCCCCAACTGCCCTCCCCTCAGTAAACACCTACAGCACTGCTGTAGCAGAGCACATCTAGTGTCAATTAACACCAAGTTTTTTTTTAAAAAAAGATAATGTTAAAATCAGGGAGCACTCTGAAGCATGCAGTAACACGTTATCTCGGGTCCTCGTTAGAGTACGTAAAGTGGATTGGACTAGAGGTCCTTATGTAATGCTCCGTCACAGCAAGCTCCAACATTGCTTTTATGATTTTGTCTAGTCTAATAAATGAGAGTTTTGGCTTCTTACACATCGTATTTTAAGGAAGAGTCAGACATGCTGACTTGAAGTGTATTTCTGTGAGAAAATGCAGTTGACGGTGATTAAACTTCAGATGTCTGGCTGTCTTTAAAATTTTAATAGCATCTTAAACTCAGGCTAAGTAAACAAACCAAATCTGACACAGACACAACAGCCAGCCATTTTTAGACGTACTCACAAAACTATCTCCAGAATAAGGTCACTCAGTGGTCTGCTGGGGAGACAGTCTGAACTTTGTGTTACTCACCCTGTTTTTTTCTTCTTCTTCCCCTAAGCTTCTCGTGCCAGGGTAAGTTATTTATGGTACATTTCAAAGCTACTCCAACCAAGGGCTGGATAATGCTTCACATAATCTAATTACATACTTTATTTCAGAAGAGATTCCTCTTTTCACAAACGAAGAGACATTCATTCAATAGTTGAATGGCTATCCCTACTCAGATCCAGGTTTACCATTTGCTTGGTGTCTGCTTATAATTTGTCCAGAGAAATTAGCAGTTAGACAAAGGTGTGTAACACTGACAGACTAAGGTAGTATGATGTTCTCATGAAGAGCAAAGGCAAAAACAAATGCCCCCCCCCAAAAAAAACACCCCCCCCCACAGTTATTTTCAGAACTGAGAGGAATCCCTGGTAGTGTTGACAAAAACAAGAAAAGAGGAAATAGATCATCTGTCTCTTGGCCATAGTCAGCCCCTGGATAAGAAGTAGGTCAACATAGCTGGATGCGACTATGAGGAGTCAAAGCCTAGAAACAGGCATTAGCAGAATCCTGACAGGATTAAACATTATAAACATGCCTTCCTCTCAATGGCGAGCTGTTGGAGGGTATCGTTTGCAGGGAGATCTTCTCAAAAATATTAATGCTTCAATTTCCTCATTTTGTATGTGGTAAGTCAGTCAGTGGAAGACACTCCAATTAGGCAGTAGGCCCCTGGGAGGAGAGGTGGAATGAGAAGTCTTCCATTTTCTGGGTTGGGGGTGGCTGGTGTTAAAGGTATAGTGCAAACAAGTGTGACAAGACTTAGCCTCAGACTCTCACTTACAAGTCACAAAAACTCTGTAGCCAAAGTTTAGACCTTTTGTTTGGTTCTGGATTGATAGTTATAAACTTCTCTTTACAATGTAGTTTCATTTTCAGTCAACACCTTCTTAACCCTCTCCACCCAGTATACAAATGTGGTTGGATGGAAAAATCAATGCATGAGAATACAGCAAAGATGGTAGAAACACAGCAGCAAAAGTGAAAGAAATGGGACGGTGATAGGAAAAGAAGAGTTTATTTACACTGCAAAACATAAAACACTTTTGACTTCACAGAGTCTTCACTGCGCCTGCTGAGACTCATCTTCAAAAGCATTTTAATTAAATAATTTTTTTTGGTAAAGAGTGTCCAGGGGTGAAAGTTGGCCAGTACAGGCTGGTATGGCGTACCGGTGAGAACCCGTACCGGCCCGTATTCACCCCACATTAAAGTGCTGCCACTTTAATGTCCCTGCCCCTTTTGCCTCCCCTGACTGGGGCCCTGCCAGTACAGACCCTACCAGCATAGCTGCCGACTGGGGGGTGTGAGGGGAGGGGAAGGCAGCACTGTTATAGCACTGCAGTGGGAGCACGTTGCAGATCCTTAAAGCACTTTAACGTCCCTGCCCCTTCCCCCCATAGTCAGCAGCCCTGCTGGTAGAGTTTGTATCGGCGGGACCCCGGCAGGGGAGGCAAAAGGGGCAGGGACATTAAAGCGCTGCTGTGGCAGTGCTTTAAGAACGGTCCTTTGCAACGGCAGCGCTTTGAAGTTGTTGCTCCCCGCCCCCATCGGCGGCCCTGACGGTAGGGGGCCGCAGCAACATTAAGGCGCTGCCGCAGCAAAGAACCCATAAAGCGCTTCCATGGCAAAGAACCCTTAAAGCACTCCTGTGGTAGCAGTTAACATCCCTTCCCCTTTTGCCCCCTTCCTCCTACCACCAACGGGGTGTGTGTGCGTGCAAAGGGAACAGCTACAGACACTTACCAATATGGGGTAGGCGGGGCTGGCTCCGAACCCGAGCCTCGCCTCTTCTGCCTGAGGCCCTACCTCTTCTGGGGGGCCAGAGCTGGCCCCAGCCCAGTCCCGTATCGGTAAGTGCCTATAGCTACTTTCACTCCTGAGAGTGTCCATCAGTGACCTCAGCATGCAACGCTTCACACAGAACTGGCTGGGAACAGTGTGAGTGAAGGAACGCTACGTACACTTGGGACATAATGGTATTCGTGGAGGCCTAAATGAGTGTGTCAGAGTTCCCTAAGCAAAATGCATTCCAGCAGGAGAGCATCTGGAACGAACGCCAGGATTAGATGCAATAACTGAACTACCAATATCAAAATTACTGACAAATTAATTCCTGACATAACAGCATTCGCCTAAAAGGAATGTATGAAAATACTATTGTGTAACAAGAGCACACGAATCGCAGACACACAGAACCACAGGATGCACTCTAAGCAATGATCTGACAATACAGTAATCTGGATTAAAATTAAATTGTACTAGTTTATTGTAGGTATTAAAAGTTGGAGAATCTATAGTAATCCCTTTCAAAAAGCAGCTTTAATTTCTCACCGTTTATCTGATGGTGTCTATCAGACATGCTGCTCTTCTCCCTTTATCTACACAGCTTAACGTATTTGAAGCTGTGGAGTTTAAAGAGAAATACAATTTTTAATTTTGCAGAGTTTTGGAACTGTGATTTAGTTATGTGGATAGGCCAGAATGCCTGGAAAACCAAGCTAAATTGTCTAACACAATAGTGGTCTGGATGAAAATACACAATTCATGCACATTCTACCCTCCCTTCACATGTCTCTCTCCATCACCATCGTTTCACTTGGTACCTGTGAACTCTGCATTCTTAAATATACCTTGATATAAATCAGAAAGAAGATTACAGAAAGGAAGAACGAGGAGTAAAATGTTTACCTGCTCCCAAGAAGCCTGTACTTTGAGCAAAGAGCCGAAACAAGGAAAATTAATAATATTTTGAACTTCTGTAGCATCACTCATCCATTTGCTTGGGGTAAAACAGAAATACCAAGAACAAGGAGAAAATAATTTTATCAGTAACAATGCTGGGCTTGATTTGGATAGATGCTGAGGAGCACTCAGCACATGCAAGATCAAGCCATTTATAAATATGGGGAGAGATTAAATAAGGGTAGAGGATCCGTCTGGGAGAAAGGACACCCTATTGGGGGAGAAAAATAGGCTGCTCTAATCCTCCTTGATTTGATGTAGCACACTAATCTATTAAACTATCAGGTAAATGAATTCTGACTAGTGCTGCACCAGCTATTAACCCTGTTAGAGTACCATCAAATCACCTGGACTGAATTCTCAAGTCAATTTTAAAATAAGGCTGGATGACTGAACTCGATCAAGGAAAGTCTCTAACAATTACAGCACAGCTTACACACTGCACATGTGATTAGATTGTCAATGAAGCATGCTAATGAATCTTCTCTGTACAATGCAAGTTATAGAAAACTTAATGATGATGAATAATCATAGAAGTGTAGGAGTAGACCATTCCCGATAGATATTTGTCTAACCCAGTGGTTTTCAACCCCTGGCCAGTGGGCTGCATGCGGCTCAATTAATACAAAGCTATGTGCTAAAAAATATATATCTGGGTTCCGAATGCCCATCCCCCACGTAGGGGCATAGGCCCCAGCTGCCTGGCCCTGCATGTGACAAGGTCTGGGATCTGGCAGCCTGCCTGCCCAGCCCCCACTGGTCTAACTTGTTCTTAAAAATCTCCAATGAAGGGATTCCACAACCTTCCTAGACAATTTGTTCCGGTGCTTAACCACTCTAACAAGAAGCTTTTGCTAATGTCCATCCTAAACCTCCCCCGCTGCAATTTAAGCCCTATCCTCAATGGTTAAGAAAAACATTTTTTCACCCTCTTCCTTGTGATAACCTTTTATGTATTTGTAGAGGGTTGTCAAGTCCCCACCTCAGTCTTCTCTTCTCCAAACCAAACAAACCCAATTTTTTCAATCTTTCCTCACAGGTCATGTTTTGTAGACCTTTCCATCATTTTTGTTGCTCTCCTCTGGACTTTCTCCAATTTGTCCATAACTTTCCTGAAATGTGGCGCCCAGAACTGGACACAATACTCTGGCTGAGGCCTTATCAGCACAGAGTAGAATGGAAAAATTGTTTCTTGTGTTTTGCTTGCAACACTCCTGCTAATATATCCCAGAATGTTTGCTTTTTTTGCAATAAGATTACACTGTTGACTCATATGTAGCTTGTGATGACAATAACCCACACATTCCTTTCCGCAGTATTTCTTCCTGGACAGTCATTTCCCATTCTGTGTGTGTGTAATTTGATTGTTCCTTCCCAAGTGAATACTTTGCATTTGACCTTATTGAATTTCATCCCATTTACTACAGACAATTTCTCCAGTTTGTTCAGGTCGTTTTGAATTTTAATCCTATCCTCCAAAGCACTTGCAATCCCACTCAGCTTGGTATCGTTGGCAAACTTTATAAGCATGTTCTCTATGCTATTGTTTAAATCATTAAAGAAGATATTGAACAGAACTGGACCCAAAGAGACATCCCAGAGTGATCCCACTCGATAAGCCTTTCCAGCTTGACTGTGAACTACTGATAACTACTCTCTGGGAACGATTTTCCAGCACCCACCTTATAGTAGCTCTATCTAGGTTGTATTTCCCTAGTTTGTTTATGAGAAGATCCTGCAAGATAGTATCAAAAGCCTTACTAAAGTCAAGATATATCACATTTACCATTTCACCCTATCCATAAGGCTTGTTACCCTGCCAAAGATAGCTGTTATGTTGGTTTGACATGATTTCTACTTGACAAATCCATGTTTACTGTTACTTATTACTTTATTATCTTCTAGGTGTTTGCAAACTGACTGCGTGATTATATGCTTCATTATCTTACCAGGTATTTAAGTTAAACTGACTAGTCTGTAATTCCTGGAGTTGTCCTTCTTCCCCTTTTTATAGATTGGCACTGTATTTGCCCCTTTCCAGTCCTCTCCTTTCATGAGTTTTCAAAGATAATGGCTAATGGCTCAGGTATCTCCTCATTCAGCTCCTTGAGCATTATGAGCATTAGGATGTATTTCATCAGGCCATGCCAACCTGAAGACATCTAACTTGTATAAGTAATTTTTAACTTGTTCTTTCTCTACTTTAGCCTCAGACCTTGCCTCATTTTCACAGGAATTCTCTACCTTAGCTGTCCGATTGGTACTAATCTTTTTGGTAAAAACAAACAAAAAAGGCATTTAGAACTTCTGCGATTTCCACATTTCCTCTTACGGTCTTTCCCCCTTCATTGAGTAATGGGCCTACCCTCTCCTTGCTCTTCCTCTTGATTAATGTATTTGTAGAATGTTTTCTTAGTTACTCTTTGTGTCTCTAGCTAGTTTAATCTCATTTTGTGCCTTGGCCTTACTAATTTTGTCCCTACATGCTTGACTGAATTTTGTCTGTACATACATAATATCTAACTCTTACACAGCATTTCCATCTGGTGGGGAAAGTATCATTATTTCTATCTTACACATCGGGAAACTGAGGGACAAACCCCAAATCATTCTGAGTCTCCCAAATGAACTCCACTGCACCTGACTACTACTACTGGAATTCTTAGCCACTGCGCAATGCAGAATTTGCGCAGAATTAAAGTTCCTGCACCATTTTATATTTTAATGCAAAATTTGTGATTTCCACCAAAATGCTTCCTTTTTCCAGTTTTGCATGTTTCAAATGTACTAGTTATGTATACACATAACGTCTCTGTGTGCACATGAGCCTGAACAGATCCCCCTCTGCTCCCATCTATCACTGAACACCCCAGCACTCCCACCCACACCTGGCATGGGGGCATGAATACCGTCTCCGGAGATGAAGGGGTGTTGGCTGGCAAATTATGTGCATGACCCAAGCCACACAAACACCCCCTCTCCCTACACACATACACACACTCTTGGCTGGGTCTCTTTCCCTATGCTAACCACCTTCTATGCTACAACAGAACTCACCAACTCCCCTCACACTACAGTGGTGTGACTCAAAAATCTTACAATACACACAGAAGCGTGTGAGAAATTGGAGAAGACATGAGACAGACACACACAAAGCAGTCCTTTATGACACTAGCCCCCTCTTAGGCCATGTCCTTACAATACTTTAGTATAAGCTATTTTTGCATAATGACTTTGTTAAATGCAATATTTAATTTCACTGAAACAAAAATGAACTATTACCAAAATACATCAAGTTCTGTATTAATATGCCTAGTCGAGAATCTATTTGCCAAAAATCGGAGAGGTAGCCGTGTTAGTCTGGAATAGCAGAGGTAACAAAGAGTCCTGTGGCACCTTAAAGACTAACTAAAGTATTGAAGCATAAGCTAGCTTTCCTGGGCTAATACCCACTTCGTCGGATGCAAGCAGATGAACGAAGTGGGTATTAATCCACGAAAGCTTATGCTTCAAAACTTTATAGTTAGTCTTTAAGGTGCCACAGGACTCTTTGTTACCTCTGCTATTTGCCAAAAAACATTTCCTGATTTCTTGTTGTTTTCTGTATTATTACAGACATACTTGTTGATGGATATTTGGGATAAATTACCAGAAGATTTGAAACTGGTGTGATTATATTGTATTTGGACAAAATATGCAGAATTCTTAATTATTGTGTGCAGTACTTTTAATTTTTTGGTGCAGAAATCCCCAGGAATACCTGACACAATCTGAGATTACACCACTTGCCCTCAGTTGCAGATATACTAGTTGAATTTCAAGTGATTCAGCTACATGTCCTCTTATCCAAAGAGTGCAAGAACTGTGGCTAAATTCCCTGCACTGTTTTAAAAACCTCAACCATTATTTTAAGTGTCCACAGTCATGCATGTATTCATCATGGAACAGTGCAAAAAAGTAAATATGACTCCTGATTCACAGAACTTACAATGCAAATCATGTTGAGCAAAAGACAATACATAGACTGAGGACTGAATTCATGGAGAGGGTCAGGAGTTTGAGGAAAAAAATTATATGTTCAATACTTAGGATTATTATTAGTGGTGGGTCAGAAATGAAAGTCCCTGTGACAGTAGTGTGCCTTGAGAAAAGGTAAATGTGACAAGAGAAGCTGCTTGCCGCACAGAGGTATACTCTTCATTGGGACCAGGTTATCATCCAGATCCTTTAAAACAATGGTTTTCAACCTGTGGTCCATGAACCCTTGTGGATCTGCAGACTATGTCTAAGGGGCCCACAAAAGGTTGTCATTACCATAGAACAGTGGTTTTCATTCACATCTAAGATTTCCAAAGTGGCCAGCACCTCCACTTGAAATTTTGTAGAGGTCCACAAATGAAAAAAGGTTGAAAACCACTGCTTTAAACGTCTGATGAGAGCATGTAAATTGATTTATAAAATTACTAACCTGTTACCAAAGACCACACTGGCAAAGTCCATGATGAACTCTTCTGGTATCCTTAAAAAAAGGTCAACAACGTAAGACAAATATAGAAGTGTTCTGTAATCACAGATACACACCCTTCTCTCTCCAAGTTATGTAAACCATTATATAATTCAAAACAAATAGTTTGATCAACATTGACATTTTCCCCTCAGTTAGAACTGCCATCAGATTTTAAGCAGTCACTTAAATTCAGTCAAATTGAGAGGAACACAGTCTAGCAGGATTCCTATAGCAGAGGCCTTAGGAACTCAATTTCACCTCTCTCTCCTTCCTTGGATAGCCTTTTTTCTCTAAAGTAAATGGTTAGAAACATCAAGTGTGAATTTCAAAGGTGCTCAGCACTGGCCTGACTGCTCTCAGTGAAGTCAATTGGAGTTTTACCAGTGACTTTAATGGGAGCAGAATTAGGCCCGTTCTGGGTGCTTTGGAAAATCCCAACCGACACTTTTTGATTTTACTTCCATCTTAAAGTTCCAGGGAAAGAGAAGGAAAAGATTTGCAAAGAATGGCATCTCAGAATGATGTGGAAATCTCTGGAATAGCTCAGAGCACTTATTAATTAAAAAAAAACACATTCCATGGAATGTGCAATATTATTAATCATTCACCTAACGTCTTAACGCATACAGCAATCTAAGATCAGCAAGAAAAAGAAAAAGAAAAAAGGAAAGGTCCTTGGTCTGAATGGCTATTGGTTATAGGTGGGATAGAAACAAACAGGAACAAGGTAAGAATTTACAGAGAGCGGGGTGTGGCCATTAGATCTTGAATGCTTTATGGTAAAGGTGGATTTTAAATGGCTTCTTGAAGGGGAAGTTTGATTTACAATAGTGGGGAGGGTATTCCAGGCACAGGGAAACACATGGAGGAAGGCACAGAGAGGGAAGTGGGCAAGAGGCACAGAGGAGTGCTTTTCTGGCTGTGTGCGCATCTCCTTCTCCATGAAAGGCAATGGTTCTACAACACAAATACGGTCTGGGCAAGCGTTTTACCTAACACCCCAGCAAGGAACAAGGTTCCATATCACAAACAACTCTTTCTGGCTCCTCCTGTATACGGGCTGAACAAAGGGGATGTAACGGTACCTAATGGTACTTATCAGTGCCCTGTGTTTACTGTCTTGGTGTGGATTACTCTAATACATAAGAAGTACTAATGCCACCTTTGCAACTGCATTAGTTTTGCAATTCAACTTATGTTTTCAGGAAACCAGCAACGTGCAGCCCTTGTCCCTGGCTCAAGCAGCTTACATTTTAGTCCAGTCACAGAAGGAAGAGCTCAGACAAACAGTGCTGAGCTAGAGACGGTGTAAGTATCCAGCAGCGATCATTTTTCAAAGGATTTGTTGAAAAGAATGCTTCAAGGACGTAGGTGTGGGATGAGGAGAGGCTGTGAGGACACCCTTATCCAATGTTCTTGGGCCACGTGCTGGCCTGAGCTACAAAACTAAGCATGCAGAGAAAAATATTCCTAGCAGTGGTAAGACTCACTCCCAGTGGCTCAGCAGTGTCTGTATTGCTAAATAGAAGATGAATTTGAGAGGCTATTCTCTCTGCTGATGAAAGCGTATGCCTGGAGAGAACCTGCATGTTGTGATACTGGATGACAGCTAGAGAGACAATCAACAGTGATGTAATCAATCCTAAGTGGGCTTGCCCTCCCTGCCTCCTTCTTCACTAGAGCTATTGAGGCGAAGACCAAGGGGTAAGGAACTAACGATCACAAAAGCAACTGACAAGCTGCTGAGAGTTACAGGACCTTTGCCTGTCTGATTCCAGTCAAAACAGTTTTCAGGCTCACTGAAGGGAATGGTAAAGACTATGGGGATGGGGAAAGCAAGAATATGACTCAAGCCCATCCCTTCTGGAGGAGAAATGACAGACAACTTGCTGTCTCTCTGCTCTGGCCAAATTCCGGCAGCTAATCAATAGAAGAGGGCTGTTGCTTGGCCACATGTATTCTTCATGCCTGTGGTCCTAGGGCTGATGAGAAATCTTGGCCCAATGACCCAGACAGTTGATGCACGTGGAGCTATTTCTTTGGTTAATTAACACATCCATGGTGCAGTGAGTGTGTGCTCTGTCTCCAGCTCAGATATGCTGGGCAACAATATCAATGTCATTTCCCATAAGAATCACCGAAGTTGTGAAAAGAGCCAACACACCTAGAAAGTTCAAAATCTCTCTGTATGCCCTTGTGACCAGAAAGACACTATTTACTCATTTAAAAATCTCGCCTTGAGGTGGGCAGAGACAATGATTTAAAGGAAAAAAAAAATCATTCAGAGATGAAAATGTTAGAAGATCTTCCCCTTAACTAACTTATTAGAATCTCCCGAGGATAACCAGAGAAGACTATCACTATAGACTTCTAGGTCTGAGAGCAGCACGAATGTACAAGCAAGTCAACTTTTATGGCTACGCCAACCACGTTAACAGCAGCAATGAGGCATGTGTATTGTCACTCTCGTGTACTTTCTTCTGTTAGTAATCCAGGCCAATCCCTTAACAAGAGTCACCTAGGCTGAGTAATGAAGACCTTCCTGTGGGGAAAAGTGTTGGTAACATGATTAATCTCTTAGTGGGAGGGAAAAAAACCCCATACAAGTGTGAGGCAGTGGCACTGTGGTCAAGTGGAAAGAGCAGGGAACTGGATGTCAGGACTCCTAGATTCTATTTCCAACTCTAACACTGACTTGTGCTTGGGAAAGTTTCATTTCTTAACCTCAATTTCCTCTGTACAACTGGGGCAATATTGACCTACTCACAGGTGGCGTGGAGGTTTTATTATTTTTTGAGCACATTAATGCACTTCGTAATGTACAAGACAGAGAAGGCAAGGCTCCTGCCTCATTCAAGGGCAGACAGGCAACCAAGTTCAGATCCAGTACACCAAATGTTCAAGGACTGGAAAGTTCAATATCCAAGTGGTGCACATTTCTTTAAAAAAACAGGTTGGTGTTGAAAGGACTTTTAGAAAAATGCAAAGGAGGCAGGGCAATACATTGACCTGGATGAAGGAGACTGTCCCAAGAAGCAGGGGTCGCATGGAAGGTGACACAAAAATGAAATAGGGGCAGCGTATGAAGAGGGATGGGGTTAGGCAGGAGGCCTGGATGGAGTGAGGGGATAACTGCTAGCAACTAGGATGTGATTTCCAACCACCTTGAGGGAAGTAGCTTTGGTACAGTGAAAGAGGCAGAAAGCCGAGGAGTTAGGAGAGAGAATGTTTGTAAAATAATTCGAGATCCTGGCACAAAAGACACTACACAGAAGCACAAAATATTAAAACAAACAATGCAGGGTACAGGTTGTGTTTTCTCCTATTTCTCCCCATTTTGGTGTTCAGCAACAAACCATGAAGATCACTACTATTCAGTGAGGACAAGCTTATAGTGCCTGAACTTCTATACAAAGATGTTATCTCTGGATAGGCTGAAATGGATTTTGACTAAGTCTTTGTAACAAACATTGTGCTTTGCTGGCTAATTAGCACAAGCCATCACAGCTGAACAATGCAGTAGGATTTCACAAGCGTTATCTCATTGTCCTTTCAAAGCAAAAAGTAGGACAGTTCCTCAACTTCCAAAACGTTGTCATTGTCTTAACAAACATACTCACAACAACAAAATACTGCATGGTGTGTGTGTGTGCGCATGTCACATTTGTATAACCTACATTAAGGACTAAATTGTGTCATCTCCCCAGTGCGTGAAATTTACTGCATGAGTTCAATGCCAGAACATGTCTTATACAATGCCTGGATATCTCTCCGGGCTTCCTATGATCTCATTATCAAAGTATTACATGCAAATTACATCTGAACAGGACCATGTGACATTACACTCATCGCTCACAGCTCAGCTGATATCATGGTAATAAGCAAAGTGGTAATCAAGCTCTTTTGGGGGAGGTGAGCAACAGATGGGAGGGGTGAGACAAGGAGGAAGTGGCAGGCTCAGCTCTTTGTTATCTTGCATGGAAGGATGAAGTCAATCCCTTATAGAGTTCTCAGCAGGTCCAGGGGTGTGATGCTTTATTGATCACTCTGATATTTTAAAAGAAATTTAACTTTGAAGAGTTATATATAATTTAAAGGTAGTGTTTGGTGAAAGCTTCTGGTCTGACATCTCTGGAGAGCAGGTACAGCCCAGACAGCAATAGCACAAGTTCCTTTATACCACACTCTTTGCATGCCTCGGTCATGATCTGGAAACGCAGGCTAGGGCTGTGGCTGGCTTTACCTTCATATTCAATCCTTGAAGTCTCAAGAATGGCTGCCAATCATGGTGGTGCTTTTGTGATGGGGTTACTTGTTCACAGGGAACTGGACTGCGAACACCAACTCACTTCCCAAAGGCTGTCACTAGACAGTATCAACTTTTGGATTATACTGACCTGGGCTGGTTTTCACCCGGTGACCTAGAAGAGATTGGCTTGAGGAATTGCTAATGAGACACACAGTCGCTCTCTCCCAGGAAGAGCAATAACATTTAAAAAGTTGATTACAGCCGCCTGTTCCCCTTCAGGGAAGCAGCTGTACAAAACCAGTAACAGTGAGCAATTTAGGTGAAATAAATGGGCATACCTAAGCTCCTGGAGATCTTCCTTAAAAACCTGCAAAGACAAGGAATGTGCAGTTTACATACTGCAGACTTGAAAACTGATTTCTCATTAAAAGAGATACATATTTACAAGAACTAAAATAGAGGTTACATGCTTGTTAGCCCTCCCCAACATTTTATTCTGTGCTAATAGTCCTGAGATGGCAAAATGGATGCTGAATAGGATTGCCAGGAGTGCCTAAGTGACTTAGGAGCAGAAGCCATTCAATGGGAAGTGTGCTCCTAAATCACTTGGGTATATCGATACTGTCCACCGTTGGCAGTAGCATGTAGGGCATATGTAGCTACCTGCCTCAGTGAAAGGCAAGCTGTGTCCACAGTGTGATGTGTAGCTACATGAACCACTGAAGGGCTCTGGCAGGCAGGAGGTAGCAAGGAAAGGCTCTGGCGGCAGGACTCCGAAAAGGCACTGCTTGGGCATGTAGAGAGCTGTGCAGAGTACTTCCCCACAAGGTCCAAGCAGGTCTTTACTCTACTTGCCTAAGCAGTGCCTCACCCTATTTACACACTAGACTGCAGAAGTGCAGTGCATGTACTCTACACACTGCTGTAAGAAGTGTGCTTTGTAGACATACTCTCAGACACATTTGAAAACTCCACGCATTAGTTTTAAGAAGAACCTCCATCATTATTAAATATACATGTTCTTCTTTTGGAATCATTTTGTAGTCTCCTGAAAACACTTTAGGGGAGCTTGCTTAAACTATTAGAACAAAACAGAAGTTGTAAAAGATAAATTCTGATCACTAAAGAAACGTCATCACTATAACAGCATGATGTGAGATCCCTCCCATCACCACCTATGACAGAGAAAAAGAACATCTTGACACAAAAGATGCCAGGAAACTAAAAGCCGAAATATTTAAACTAGAAAAGAAAATTAGAGAAAAAGGAAAAATATAAGTTAAAATAAAGCAAAGGATAAGGGAAACAAAATAATGAAATCATAAAGAACAATAGGGAGTACTGAGGCAGAGAGATTAAGTGACTTGTCCAAATTCACATAGAACATGTAGCAGAACAAGGATCAGAACTTAGGTCTTCTGACACTCGGTGCCGTATCCTAACCATACAATCATCCTTCCTCCAAGATACACATATAAGGCCAGGAAAAACAGGCGTGCAGCACAATTTCACAGGGTTTTTTTCTAGGCAAATATATATGGGTAGCGTAGAAAAAAAAGTTGATGGCAAAAGAAATTACAAATTATCAAAAAAAGAGACTTCTACAAAATGAAGACTAATAAAACAGAGAAGCACAATCAGAAGGAAGCTGCTGAAGTAGAAAATGGACACAAGTAAATCTTTTCCATAAACTAAGCTTTTCCATAAACGTCTTCAGGAGTATCTTGTAAATCTGTACTTCGAGTCTTTTTAAAAACAGAACAAGATAAAAGATTAGTAACAATGAATGCATTCTCAGCCGAGATCCTTCTACCAGTTTCACATGACCTTTTTGTGCTGGGCTACACACCCCAGTAGGGAGAAGTTTATGCAGTAATTTGCAAGTGACACAATCTTAATTTATCAAGGCACCAGGCACTCCTAGTACTTACTTCTTGTTTGAAAGTCGATACTGGAAGCCGCAGGGCCTCTCTGAGAAGAGTATACATGCCAGAGATGAGGGAAGTGAGCTGCTCTTCTGACAACTCAATGCTTTCTGCAATCAGCCTCACAGATTCTTTGCAATCTTTTCCTTCCAATGCACTGACAACAACTGCAACAAAGAAACCAACAGGATGCTCCTTTAAAATGGGGAATGTGTTTTTTGTGTGTACATCCAAGCAAAATGTGACCCTCCCCAACATTATGTTTTGGATGCTCAGGGCAGCTAGCAGAGAGGTACATCACTGTGGAGAAGAAGGCAGGACTGGGGAAGACCCCGTTGGTGGCTCCTACCCTGAGGTGGGCTCAGCTGCTAGTCCTGGTGGGTTGGATAGGATGGGACTTGTTCCTGCGCCTGGCATCCAGGGCTGGGTCAGACCCACCCCCAGATTTCTCCCCAGGCTGCAGGGAGCTCTGCAAACTCTCCCCCCTCTCTGCACCCATCACTCCTCAGCTAGTGGGGGGAGGGATCACTGCACAGGGAGCTGCTCCTCCCTCTGCCCAATCCCTGTGCATCCGGACTCCCTCATAACCAGACCCTCCGACTGAGCCTCACCTCCCACATCCAGAACCCCCTGCCAAGCCCCCGTCCCCCTGTACCTGGACTACCCTGATGAGCCACCAGCACTCAGATCCCCATTCCACTGGCCCCAGACAGCTGCATCTGGATCCCCACCCACTGAGCCTCACCCTTCCAGCATCTGGACCCCTCACTGACCCCCCGACCCTCTTACGGAGCTCGGGGGGGGGGCAGCAGAAGCCCGGGGGGAGTAAGAAGCTACTGGGGGGGGAGGGGAGCAGGAGCCCGGAGGGAAGGGAAGAAACTGCTGGGAGGGGGAAAGCGGCGGGCGGGGGGGCTGGAAGATGCTTACGGGGGGGGGATATCCCGGGGAAGGGAGCGGGAGCCCGCGGGTGCGGGGGGGGGGGGGAAGATGCTGCTCGGAGGGAGCGGATGCTGCTGGGGGGGGGGGAGCGGGAGCCGGAAGGGACGATGCTGCTGGCGGGGGGGGGGGGGGCGCCCGGGGGAGGGACGATGCTGCGGGGGGGGGGAGGGGACGATGCTGCGGGGGGGGGAGGGGACGATGCTGCTGCGGGGTGGGTGGGAGCAGGATCCCATGTGGGGGGGGGTGTCGTTGGGGGGGGGTGTCGTTGGGGGGGTGTCGTTGGGGTGGGAGGGGAGCAGGAGCCGGGGGGGGCGAGATATCCTGGGGAGGGGAGCGGGATCCCATTGGGGGGGGTGTTGTTGGGGGGGTGAGGGGAGCAGGAGCCGGGGGGGGTGAAGGGAGCGGGAGTGTCGTTGGGGGGGGAGGGGAGCGGGACCCCGGCCCGAGCGGAGGCGGGGTCGGGGTCGCCGCTCGGGCCCGGGGAGGCCGGTACCTGCCAGCAGGCGGCGGAAGGTTTCCGGGCTCAGGCCCCGCACGCCCCGCGCCATCGCCTCCACCTCGGCGGGCGGCCGGGCCCCCAGGAAGCTGACGCGGCCCAGGCTGCTCTCGCCGTGCCCCGGGTGGGAGTAGGGCGGCGACCCCGCCTTGCCGGCTGCAGCCATGGCCGCCCGCGAGCCCGGCTCCCTCGCGCCGCTCGGCCCGGCCCTGCGCCCGGCGCGCCCTCTGCTGGGCCCAGGCGGAAGCGACTGTGCCCGGCCCGGCGCCGCTTGGGACGCTGGGAGAAGGGTGTGATGGGGGGAGGGGAGGGCGTGATGGGGGGAGGAGGGGAAGGGGACGGTGTAAGGGGGGGGGAGGGTAGGGTGTGATGGGGGGGGAGAGGACGGTGTAAGGGGGAGGGTAGGGTGTGATGGGGGAGGGGATGGTGTGATGGGGGGAGGGTAGGGTGTGATGGGGAGGGGATGGTGTAAGGGGGAGGGGAGGGGAGGGGGGAGGGGACGGTGTAAGGGGGAGGGGAGGGATGGGGGAAGATGTTTGGGCCCAAACTTAGCCTGAAGCAAAGCAACGCTGAGAACTCGCTGCGGCGCACAGGCCATTGCAGACGTCTCCTTTGTGTGGATACAGACTAACAGGCTACCCCCTGATATTTCACAGAACCAGACACACCACAACACAGGGAAGAGGCACACTCCTTGGCTTTGCCTGTGAGCTTCACTGGGATTTTAGGGAAGGGAGAATATAGAAGAGAGAAAGAGAAACAGGGTAAATACACTTGAGAAAAGAATCAGAGAGGTAGTCGTGTTAGTCTGGAATAGCAGAGGTAACAAAGGGTCCTGTGGCACCTTAAAGACTAACTAAAGTATTGAAGCATAAGCTTTCCTGGGCTAAGACCCACTTTGTCGGATGCAAGCAGTGGAAGTGTCCAGAGGCAGGTATAGAAAAGTAGGCAAGAACCAGGTGGGAGGTAACAAGGTTAGTCCAATTAGGTTGAACCAGCTTGTTATCTCCGATCAGGGAGGGTGGGTTATTCTTCTAGCAGTTGAATGGGGGGTGTGAACATGGAGAAAAGAAGGTGCTCTCTAAAGAGAAACATTAAGAAAGCAGAAGAGTGGAGAAAGAACCCAAATCCATCCACCTGAAAGAAGTCTGAATAGATCAGCGTAAGGCTGAAATCAATGGCAGAAACTAGTAGACTCCCTATGCACTTGTAGGGGCAGAGGAGGAAGAGAAGAAATACAAAAGAGTAAGAAGAAGGGGAAAGAGAAGCAGAAAAATAGATACAGGATCAAACTACACAACTAATGTAACTAGACATTGACCCATGTAACTGTCAAATAACCATTGATTCAATTCCAGTTCTCATCTACTATGTTTGTGCATCTGCACTCTAGAGCAGACCCGGCTCTCCCTTCAAATGTGGCTGTGTTTTTGTGTGTGGGATGTGTGTTTTGGGGTGTGTTGAGTGTGGTGAATTAGGTGCATATGGCAGTTACAGGCTGCTGGGTATGTTGGATGTCTATGTGGCTGGCTCTGGTGGCTGCTGCATATGGGATGTGTATGTCTGTGTGTGTTGCTGGGTATGGGGTGTGTGTGTGTTGCTGGGTATGGGTGTGTGTGTGTGTTGCTGGGTATGGGTGTGTGTGTGTGTTGCTGGGTATGGGTGTGTGTGTGTTGCTGGGTATGGGGTGTGTGTGTGTTGCTGGGTATGGGTGTGTGTGTGTGTTGCTGGGTATGGGTGTGTGTGTGTTGCTGGGTATGGGGTGTGTGTGTGTTGCTGGGTATGTGTGTGTGTGTGTGTTGCTGGGTATGGGTGTGTGTGTGTTGCTGGGTATGGGTGGGTGTGTGTGTTGCTGGATATGGGGTGTGTGTGTGTTGCTGGGTATGGGGTGTGTGTGTGTTGCTGGGTATGGGTGTGTTGCTGGGTATGGGTGTGTGTGTGTGTTGCTGGGTATGGGTGTGTCTAGTGGTGTTGCTTGGGGAGGGGTATTGGACATTGTGTCTCTCTCTCGGCCGGAGTTGTTGATGGGTCTGAGCAGGGGCGGTTTAGGGGTCGAAGTTCCCCTCCGTACCAGCAGGGGGCGCCGCCTCCCTGTCTCTCGCCGGAGCCGGAAGCGGCGGCTGCCTCCCGCTCTTGACTGCAGCCTGGCGCCGGCCGGCCTGTAATGGCGGCACCCGCGGCCCGGCTGTGGTGTCTGTGAGCCGCTCCCGGGGCCGGCCAGTGCTCGCCGCGCCGCGCCCCTCCCCCGCCCGGCCCCCGTCCATGGTGGCGCCCTGGGCCCGCGGGAGCAGCAGGTGCCTGAGGCCGGGCGAGCCCGGGCCCCCCGCCCTGCCCGCGGCGCCATGAGCGAGGCGTTGTACGAGAAGTTCCTGGCCCCGGACGAGCCCTGCCCGCTGCTCCCCCACCCGCCCCCGCCGCGGGCCGCCAGCCTGAGCGAGGAGGGCTGCCTGGATGTCAGCGACTTCGGCTGCCAGCTCTCGTCCTGCCACCGCACCGACCCGCTGCGCCGCTTCCACTCCAGCAGGTGCGGGGCCGGGGGAGGCAGGGGGGCGCCCCGGGGATCCCCCAGCCAGCCCGGGGGAGGGAGGGGGGCGCCCCGGGGATCCCCTAGCCAACCCGGGGATCCCCTAGCCAACCCGGGGATCCCCTAGCCAACCCGGGGATCCCCTAGCCAACCCGGGGGAGGGAGGGGGGCGCCCCGGGGATCCCCTAGCCAGCCCGGGGGAGGGAGGGGGGCGCCCCCCTGCGCGGGGAGGGAGCCGCCGGCGCTGTGCGGTGCTTTCCCCGCCCCCGGTACAGGCAGTAGGTGCTCGGCTCTCGCCCTTCGCCGGCGGGTTGTCACGGGCCGGGTTGTCCTGAATGTGCCCCGGGCTGCGCTTCTCCCCCCGGTCGAGTGCGTGCGAGCGGCGCCGCTTCACCGAAACCTCCCCAGCGCCAGCGGGGCCGGGCTGGAACTGACCCGTTGGGCCGGTAGAATGATAGTGGCGGCAAGAGTTGAGCTAGTTGAATTGGGCTCGCTGGGGTGGGAAAGCGCACCCGTGTCCCTAGTGTAGACCGGGCCTTTCTGTGAATTAGTTTCCTCCTCGCCCCCCCCCCCCGGAAATTTGCAAATCACTGTATTACTGCCCAGCCACCGTGAGACACAGTAGTACCATTGCTTGAAAGCCTTCACTAAGGTAAAAAGCCTTACTATGGTAATAATTATGTGCTTCTCCACTCCAACATCTTCATGCTTGTAAAACACAAGTGCTCCAGCTAGCCCACATACATGCCAAATACTGTTTGGATTAGGCTTGCTTTCTGCAGGGCTAATTAGTTTCATGGCATTATGGCTGGTACTAAAATGGTTCAGACAGCTATCCTGTGGTGCATTTGTGGCCTTTCTGAATCTTCTAGAAATCGTTGTTTTTGGGAAGTGTGGGATAGGAACTCAGAGGATGTTGCAGCTGAAACAGTTTAGAACAGCACTAGTGTGGGCACAAAACAACCCTACAAAGATTCAGAAGATGAGTCAGAATGGCTAGAGTGGATGGATCAAAATGTTTCTGCTTGAACGAGTGCACTTTTCACATTTTTGTTAAGAACTGTTTGATTTTCTGGCACAAATAGAGTCTTATGGCATTGGTGAGGGGTAACTTCCAAAAGTGTACAACTAGTTTTGCTAAAAAATACCACTTCGGTTTAACACAAAATACAAACAAAACAATTCCCAAAGTGAAAAAATAAATTTGTCTACCCAAGAAGCAGATCTTGTACATTTGTACTCGGAAGTGACTTTTTGTACGTCCCTAATCATACACTAAGGCTGGTCTCCACTAGGGGGGGAAATAGACTGTAGATACGCAATTTCAGCTATGTTAATAAGGTAGCTGAAATTGACGTCTCTACAGCCGGCTTACCTCACGGCGGCGGCGGTCGGCAGCGTGGTCCCCAGTCGACTCCAGCTCGTGCCTCGACGGGGGAGCTGCTGGTGATTGATTTATCGCGTCTTAACGAGACGCGATAAATTGATCCCCAAAAGATCGATCCCTGCTGGCTCCAGTGAAGACAAGCCCTAAAATTATAACCACTTATGGATCTGTGTCTTAGATGTGAATTCAAGATGATGATTCTCAGTTTAGACTTCAAAATGTTTCTGCATTTCACATGCACATCAAACTCCCTCACGCTTTACATTTTTTTTATTATTTTAGTGTAAATATGGCAAGTACTTTGCAAAGTTTGCATTTAGACGGAGAGGTAACATACCAACTTCCAGCTCAATTTACATTAAAATAAGTTAACTTAGGCTTTGTCCATGCCTGCACTTCTGTTGCTAACATTTTTGTTGGTCAGGGGTGTGAAACCCCCCCCCCCCGAATAACAAAAGTTTTAGTGATGAAAAGCACTGGTGTAGCTACTGCTCCTCATTTGGGGTGGTTTTATTTTGTCGACATAAAGAGCAGCCACACAGTGCACCTTACAGTGACGTAGCTGCTGTTGTAAGGTTGCAGTGTAGATATACTGTAGTCTTAGAAACATAGTTGACAGTGGAAAAGCTGACAGGCCCTTAATCATAACATTGCTAGCCATCATTCTAATACAAACATGATCCAGTAAGTGTGCTTTCATTACTCAGTATGAATTCAATTACATTTTCTCCCTCTGGGCTTTTGTACTATACTATTATAAAGCTTACATGTGTACTAAAGAATAGGTTCATGTATTTCTGATCAATCTTTGGATCCGTGTGAGTGACAAACTTGTAAATTTGTGTGTAGTCTCTTTTTAAATGTTCTTTCTTGCAACATACCTGTCATTCAAGTTTCTAAGCATGTGTAACCAAGCCTCTTTCAGTAAACTAGTCAGTATTCTGCACTTGAGCTGGTTCCTCATTTCTTCAGGAAAGTGTATAACTTGTCTTCATTATTTTTTAATTCACTTTGTCCGTATCTCCTTTTGGAGTATGCTGCTTACTTTCATGGTGTCTGCAAGTGCTCTGTATCTGTTGAAAGTTCAAGTAAATATAAGGCAATTCTCATATTTCATGTACTTGCTTAGGTGTACTATGTTCAGTAGATGACACCACTTTTTCTTTCATCAAGCTTTTGAACTATTTTGGTGTCTGTCTGATCAAGTGTAAGGAGGCTAGCAATGGCTTTCACCGACCACAAACTTCCTGTAGGGAATTGCAATTACAGTATTATTTAGGCCACCCATCTTCATTGATTAATGATTAAGGGTAAATATTTGCCATCCTAAGAAACATATTGACAAACACGCATATGTGCAAATCAAGTAAAAGTGCCGAGAGGCATGCTTCCTGTATCAGAAGGTGTTGCTCTACAGTCTGTGATTAAGGATATTCCAATAGTAATCAATATGTCAAATGGATAAAACTTCATAAAGATAGCTTGCATGGCATAGTACAGTGAATTTTGGAAGCCTTTGAATTTTCCACACTCTCCTGGGATTGGGCCAGAATGCTGTGCAATTGTGAAACACGGTCAAGTCTCTGCTCATCATATTGGTGAAAATAGAGATGCTGAAATAAATTTCCTGACCTTGCTAAACTTCATGTGCATAGGTCAGCAGAGTGAAAACCTGTTCCATGGCTTTCTGTGGGACCAGACAGACTTTCCAGTCAGAAATATACTTTCCCTGATTAGCACAATTAACTAATTTGGAATAATGAAGCTGTGGAGAGCATAATCAATCCTTTTAAATTAGTATTGATTGAGGTATTGCATTTTTTTGTGCGGATCGCTTTCTGTGTAGTGTTTAGAATGAAAAGCCCTGTATCCCATATCTTTTTTGGCTTTGAGAAAAGAGCCCAAATTATTGAGTGAGTAAGTCCCAGATGTTTCCCTGGCAAGCACTGACTTCATGGGATCTATTTACAGAACTCCCCGTTCTCTCTCTTAAACACAAGACCTCCCTCCCTCCGTCCCTCATCTAGTGTTGGTACCCTTAAATTTCTCATGCTTATTATGGGAATACTTTTAATGGAGGTTTAAAAAACCTGGAAATTGTTTTTAAAAAGTACATTTAATTAAAAATTTGAGACTCGTAAATATGAGGAAATTATGTCTCTGGTGAATTTTTTTATTACACTTAGTCATTCTTTCTGAGTATTCATCCTTAACTTTGAATTTTTCATGATTTTTGTGTGTGTAAATTAAACCCTTAATATCTATTTAAATGCTTATTAGATGAATTAATTTATTTCCATCAAAATCCACATGTAACAACTGATACAAAGGTATGGCTATTAGAATGTACATCTTAAAGGACAAAGTATTGTTTTAGGATAACCTGTTTGTGAGTGTGTGCTGCTGTTAATTTGTTTGGTGTGCTTTGCAGGTGGAACTTGACTTCTTGCGGAACAAGTGTAGCCAGCTCCGAATGCAGCGAGGAGCTGTTTTCATCAGTTTCAGTTGGCGATCAGGATGACTGCTACTCTCTATTGGATGACCAGGAGTTCACATCTTTTGATCTGTTCCCAGAGGGTAGTGTCTGCAGTGATGTCTCCTCTTCTATTAGCACATACTGGGATTGGTCAGACAGCGAGTTTGAGTGGCAGGTAAACTATTTCTATGGTCAACATAGCAGATGAAGTGGGATCTATTAGCTGCTGTTTGCAGATTTGACATAGGGCATGGTTAGACTGGCGCTTTATAGCGCTAAAACCCTCCAGGAGCGCTATAATTATCTAACCCTACACACTTGCAAGTAACATTTTGCGCAATAAGTCACCGTTGAAAGCGCAACTATAAAACCACCTCTCCGAGAGTCAGAAGGCTTTTTGCGTGTTCCCTGTAGCGTGGTAGGGCCAGTGTAATCACTTATTACGGGATAAGGGATCTATGACACTCCTCCGAGCCACCAAAAAAAACCCCCCAAAATGCGCGGACGTCCCAGTCCCCCTCCCCCCCCCGTGCCCCAGCCCCCAGTCGCCCCCCCCCACCGCCGCTGCGGGCGGGCTGCAGGGTCCGTCCGGGTGCCCACAGCTGCGGGCGGTGCGGGCATCTGGGCGGACCCGGCAGCCCGGCCGCAGCAGCGGGGGCGGATGACGGGAACGGACAACTGGGGGCTGGGGCGCGGTGGGGGGGGGGAATGGGACGTCTGCGCTTTTTTTTTTTTTTTTTTTAATTCTGCTGCTTTTCGGGGTCGCGGGGAATGCTTGTGGAGGGAGCTGTGTGGAGCCTGTCAGTTTGAAAAGTCACTGACAGCCTGAACTTGTCTCCCTGCTGAATGCTGGGATACCTGCCCTATCCCGCTACTCTCACTGCCGCCAGAAGCGCTGCAAATGTGTCCATTCTTTAGCGCTGCAGGGTTTAAATGTGCACAGGCTCTAGCGCAAAACCTGTTGCGCTAAATGGGATGCGCTACAAACAAACGCGCTATAATCTTGTAATCTAGCCATACCCTCAGAAGTAAATGTTTGAGGCTCTTTGATGGCATGATAAACTCCCACTGCTTATACTGAGATTCAGCAGTAAAAGGACATGTTTTGATAGACCATTTTATTACAAAGTTCCCATATAGAATTTTGACGACAAGACATGGCCAGTGTCTGAAATAGGGCTGTTGCATATTATGGTGACGTTCATTTTTGGTTATCAGCATATCTTGCATCTTATGAGGCCCAGTCCTTCGGTGCGGGGCATCTGCACGTGTATTGGAATCTGGCTGTGTATACCTTGCATTGGCATTCCAGTGCGGCTGGGTTGCCGCTGTGTTCTTAATTCCCATTTGTGATTTTGGCTTTGTGTGGCCATTAGTTATCACTGTGAACCAGCCGTGTGTTCTGTGGTCCAAGGATGAGAAGAGTGTAAAGGTGAGCTTTGTGCTACCTTGGCCCTTTCCTCCCAATCTGTTGTGTGCATTTCGATCTGACCTCAAATTCTAATCTGGTATCTTTACAATTGTGTTTTTATTTTTGCATATTGCAGTCTTTCACCTGTGGAATGTGCAGACATTCTCTGTTACAGGTTTAGATTTGATTATTTTAATTGTAGTTAAATAGATGGAGCATGCTGTGCTAGGATAAGTGTAATAATCAATTAAAAGCATAATGATTCTTTTGTCATTCATGGACTTCAGCCATGTCATACACTGTATGTAATATTCTCTGGCCATAGAAATATATTGTTTGTTCCAAATGTGATTTAACCCTCCTCCACTCCAGTGTAAACATGATGAATTAGGAATGTGACAGATATCCTGCAAAAGAGAAACTGGAAATGACACTGTGTAGGATAGCATTAGCTAAAAGTAGCTCCACGTTTCTTACCACAGCTTTTGAATCCCAATTTCCAACTATATTCCTTGTTTTATAATGCATCTTATAGAAATACCTCAGAAATTTACTTAGTTCCTTATTGAGTTGTGAAATGTTCATTACCAGGTAGATGCAGTGAGATTATAATTTTAAGAGAGAGTTTTTCCTGGTTATTTGATTAGCTGCCAGCTTTCCTTTTGAGTAGTTACTGGATTTTTTTTTAATAAGAATTTGCCAGAAGAGACCTACTTGACTGGACTTGTAGAGCTTTGGAAAAGATTTTTCATTGCTTTTACATCCTTATACCTCAGATTCCATAAGTAATTTAGTGGTCACATTTAAACGTGAAGTGGAGCCGAAATTACATGTCAGTTGTACAAATGAAGCTAGTTAAAATTCTACTATTGCTTACAGGACAAAACATGATGCAGGTGTCTTGTGTAGTTATTGAGTATAGAACAAATAAATAGGTTTCCAGTCTTCTCAAGCTGTACTTTTAGAATAGAATGTTTATTTTACAACGGAAAATATTCCCAATTATTTAACTTCTATTAAACACCTGTAATTATGACCTGTTAATTATGGGTGTCCTGGGTACACAAATGTGCAAAAAAGACCATCTTTTTGAAATAAGCCTTCAAAACATTTACCGTATTTTTCGCCCTATAAGACGCACTTTTTCTTCCCCAAAACGGGGGGGGAAAAGTTGGTGCGTCTTATAGGGCGAATGTGCGCCCCGGTTCCCCCCTCCCCGCCGCGGGCGGGCTGCCGGGAGCGTCCCGGTTCCCCCCTCCCCGCCGCGGGCGGGCTGCCGGGAGCGTCCCGGTTCCCCCCTCCCCGCCGCGGGCGGGCTGCCGGGAGCGCTCCCGGCAGCCCGCCCGCGGCGGGGAGGGGGGAACCGGGACGCTCCCGGCAGCCCGCCCGCGCGGCGGGGAGGGGGGAACCGGCGCGCTCCCGGCAGCCCGCCCGCGCGGCGGGGAGGGGGGAACCGGCGCGCTCCCGGCAGCCCGCCCGCGCGGCGGGGAGGGGGGAACCGGCGCGCTCCCGGCAGCCCGCCCGCGCGGCGGGGACGGGAGAGCGGCGCGAAAAAAGCGGCGCTTTTTGTGTGATGGTGGTTTTTTGTTTTTTGTTTTTTTTCCCCCGGCTTTTTTATTTAAAAACTCGGGGGCGTCTTATACGCCGGAGCGTCCTATAGGACGAAAAATACGGTATGTATTAACACTTTTTAAAAATATGAACAACTCAAATTCCATGAGTTCCAGGAATTGCTTTGTATATAGCACATGCAATTTCGAAAACCAAAATCTAATCAAAGTAAATTTAAATCCATAAAATGAATTTAAACCAATTGCAGTAACCGTTTTAAAATTCATTTATAAATCTGTTATTTCCCTTCTCTAAGCATCTGAGCACCTTCATTTTATAAAAGCAACTAGTTATTATAAAATACCAGCTTTTCAATGTAAAGGTCAGTAATTAAGCCATGTTCCTCCACTTGCTACTGTTAAACTAAATAAAACATTGTCAGAAATTTGACCAGATAAGTATTGTGCTGTCCTGAAGCATGTTAAACTCTGGCTGTGGTGGACTTCTAGAAGGAGAACTTCTAGAGGCGCTGTGAATGCCCTGCCATGGGAAGTTTAAGCTACATATATTGACAGAGTTACGCATGTGATGGAGGAGAGAGAAGTTCCAGATTATAAATGTCCTCTTAAATAGTACTCAGGACAGACATGAGTAAGTAGCCATTGTGGACAACAGGTTTGTGCTGCATCCTGCACTAACTGAAGATTTTAGGGACTTTTCCAGGCTTGCCCCAAGTAGCATATGTTGCAGTAATGCAGTCTGGAGGTAATAAACGTGGACACTGTGTTGGAGATGCCTTAGAAAAGAATGATCAGAACCTCCAGGCCAGCCATACATGAAAAAAGATAGTACGTGCTACAGCTAATAGCTGAGACCTCGGGTGTAGTGATAAAATCATGACCTCCAGACTGCAAACTGTTGGCAAAGGTTGCACCTACACCCACACAAATGGAAGGTGGTCTTTTCACCTTTGCTAGTTCTGCCCAGATGCTTCTCCTTAGCCATCAGCATTGCTTCCATTATAGTTGAGTTTGGCCTGTCCCCCACCTCTGAAAATCTGGCATTTACTTGAGGACACCCTCAACCTCAATATTTGTCTGAAGTTTCTTTAGTTCCACTTTCCTTTAAAATTGGCGAGTAAGAGACTGTCCAATAACTGACTAGTGGTGACTTTCTGAGCAGGCGCTTCATCATATGCTATTTAAATATAGCTGGCACGCTGGCTTCACAATGGGAAGCAGTAATAATCCTCAATGAAGGACTAAAACCCTTCGCATCAGAATTCATTAGCCACGTGGCAAGGCTCCAGATGGCTGCAACCCATGCAAAACCTCACTGAGTGTAATTGGACAGAACTCCATCGGAGAAGGCAATGTGTTCATAGCCAGCTGGTCAAGCACTGCTCCAGTACTCCGGCTTAACCAACTTGTATTTGGCTAAATTAAAAAAACAAAACAAAAAAATTCCTTCCGGTGTAAAAAGTTTGACTCTAACAGAGCTTAGACAAATCAGGTTCACTTGATTTCCCTTCACAATAACCATTCCTGTTGGACGATGATTGACAGAGAATGATGCATGAATAGAGAACATTACGCCACATTGTGCCAAAAAATTAAAAATTCTGCACACAGTATTTTAAAATTCAGCAAATTTTATTTGTCAAATGTGAAGGCGCCATTGTGGCATTGGGGAGCACAGGCCCCTGGCTGAACAGAGGTGAGAGATCACTGTGCAGCTCCCCTCCAGGATACAAACTCCGTACTGAAGCTGCACCCAACCCTGACACAACACTGGGACCAGGTCTGCTCAAGATACAGCCCTGGGCCCTGCCCCTCCATGCCAGGTGCACCAGGTGTGGGCAGGCAGGCTCAGCAAGGCAGGATCCAAGTGTGGAGGGACTTAGCGTTGGGGGATCCAGGTGTGTGTGGAGAGGGTTCTGTGTGGGGCTTGGTGCGGGCGGCTCAGTGGGAGATCTGGGCATGGGGGAGATCTGGATGCACTGGCTTGTTGGGGGGTTCTGGGTGCAACAGTAATGGGACTATTCAGGGGGGTACAGGTCAAGGTGTTTGGAGCTCAGCAGGGGGCGTCCGGGTCTGGGGGGGCTCAGTGAGGGGCCCAGATGCTGGTGGAGTGGGGCTTAGTGGGGTGAGCATCCATGTGCAGCAGATTGGGGTGTGGGTGGTTTGTTTTCATAGTCCAGGGGGAGTGGGGCTCATCAGGAGAGAGTTCTGAGTGCAAGGGAGTGAGGCTCAGCAGGAGGGTCTGGTATGAAGGGGTTTGGATCCACAGGGGTTGGGAGGATGGAAGAGCAGCTCCCTGTACTAGGATCCCTTTCCCTGCAGAACCATGGGTGCAGGAAGCGTGGGGGAGTTTGCAGAGCTTCCTATAGCTGCGGGAGAAATCTGGGGGTGGGTCTGACCTGTCCCCAGAAGCCGTGAAGAGGAAGAGGATGTCCCATCCTCCCCAGACTAGCAGCTGAGCCCAGTGCAAGGGTAGGAGCCACCAGCCGGGTATCCCCCATCCCGTCCTCTTCCCCACCGTGATTTACCTCTCTGCCAGCTGCCCTGGGCACCCAGTACTGATGGGGAGCATCGCGTGACCGCTCTTGTGGCTTCCCTTTGCTTCCTTGCAGAAAAATTACTTTCTGACAGGGAAGCAAAGAAATCGGGGAGGGGGCCTAAATTGTGCACATGTGCAGTGGTGCAGAACTCCCCCAGGAATAGAATACATAAGCATATCATGTTAATGTTTAGAGAAGAGTAAAATGCTGCATAGTTCTGCCATTTTCCTGAAAGCAAATTGAAAAGGGAAATCATGAAGTAGAAAGCTGCATAGTTTGTTTGCTACTCTTCATTACTGCAGGTGTTTCACGAAATTAACTTGTGTTTTGGAGTTGTAAATCGTTGCTGGGCAATTGTTAGTTTGATTAAGAACTGATACTTTGCTCATTTGACAGCATATTTTTGCATGGTTAATAGTAGTGGTCTGACTATTTTCCTACTTCTACCTAGAATATATTGAGATTTTGTTCTGTTTCTTTTTTTTTCTTTGCACACCTACAAGTTGCCTGGCAGTGACATTGCAAGTGGGAGTGATGTACTTTCTGATGTTATACCTAGTATTCCAAGCTCTCCATGCTTGCTTCCAAAAAAGAAAAACAAGCATAGGAATCTTGATGAACTCCCGTGGAGTGCAATGACAAACGATGAACAGGTAAGCTTTGTTTTCATTTGTATTGGAGTGAACCAGTATAGATGTACAGGGGAATTAAGACTCAATTAAATTGTTAGTTTAATAAAAGTTCTATTGGTTGCAGCAATGTAGGTATGATTTTGAACAATTGTACGTGACCACTGAAGTGACAGATCAAATTCCTTGTCAAGTTCATACAGACAGGGCGAACTTTTTCCTTTACTTTTCATTCTGAATTTTTTATCTTAGATGATACTCAACTAGGTTAAGTCAAGAATCTTAGGAAGTGCAACATTTGAGAGCATTTCTTTTTGATCCCTCATGATACTCGTTCCTTCCTTTTACTTCTGCTTTAGCTTGTATGAAGAGCTAGCAGTTCTTAATAACATTGTGTGTTTTGTTCTCATTAGGTTGAATATATTGAATACCTGAGTCGGAAAGTCAGTACTGAGATGGGTCTTCGAGAGCAACTTGATATTATTAAAATTATTGACCCCACTGCTCAGATCTCCCCTACAGATAGCGAATTTATTATTGAATTAAACTGTCTCACAGATGAAAAATTGAAACAGGTAGGTTAACTTTTGTGTGTGTCTCTTGAATTGGAGTTACTGTTGCCCTCTGACATGTGGTGTGTGTTGATACATGTCTTGGAAAACCATCTACTGGGTTGTGACTAATTTTTTTCCATATTCGCTGAGTACCAGTGGGCAAGATGGAACACAAAGTATGTTGTTGAACTTTGGCTTTCTTATGCAACAGTTTCATATTAGTATGTAATCTTGGACTTTATCTGAAACATATTAATGACATAAATGTGACCGAAGTGGTAAGTTAGTTTTGGCATATGAAACCGTTTCAGACAAAATACTTGCTGAGTAACTTTCAAGATTTAGGCCTCAATCCTGCAAATTCTTCTTCTGGTGTGTAATTTCACTCACATGAGTATTCCCAAAGTGAAGGTACTGCTTGTGTGACTATATTTATACACCTACATAAGCATTTACAGGATTGGGGCCTTAATTTGTTTGCAAAAGCTAAACTAAACTTCCAAAGGTAAGGCAAATTTTCAAAATTCTAAAGGCACATACTGAGTAGCAATTGATTAAAATCTAGATCAGTACCCTTTTTCTTGTTCTTACAAAACTGGAATTCTCATGAGATGATGTAATTCTTCTGATTGATTTGGCAGCTTTCTAAATTAATATTTTTGGAGAATTTTTTTTTATTAAAATGAGAGGATTATTGGCCTTATAGAAAATAGAGCAAAAATAACTCTTCACTGCGTGTGCAGAGTAGCTTCTCAGCGCACCCTTAGTGTCACTTGATGAGGTGGATGGTACCGCATAGCTTCATTTTTATCATAAGTTTTGTTTTCCCTCCACTTATATTATAGGGGGGGGGAGGGATAGCTCAGTGGTTTGAGCATTGGCCTGCTAAACCCAGGGTTGTGAGTTCAATCCTTGAGGGGGCCATTTAGGGATTTGGGGCAAGAAAATCTGTCAGGGGACAGTACTTGATCCTGCTAGTGTAGGCAGGGGACTGGACTCGATGACCTTCAAGGTCTTTCCAGTTCTAGGAGATTGGTATATCTCCATTTTTTATTATTATTATTATTATTATTGCTGAACCTATTTTGGATCCCAAAAATAGGGGGTCCAAAATTTTGGGGCCCGATCCAGTGGGTAGTGAAGACATACTCTTGGTTTAGTTCCCCACCCCCTCCCAGAACTTGGTTGTAATAAACATAAAATGTACAGCTGTTCTATTCAATGTGCTGTCACAGAACAGTGCAGTACTAATCAAGCTTTGATCATTTTTAATGCTTTTGTTCTAAAGGTGAGAAACTACATCAAGGAACATGGTCCTCGACAACGGTCCGCAAGGGACAGCTGGAAGAGAAGCAGCTACAGTTGTGCAAGCACAAGCGGCGTGAGCGGTGCAAGTGCCAGCAGTAGCAGTGCCAGTATGGTCAGCTCAGCAAGCAGCAGCAGTTCCAGTGTTGGCAACTCGGCTTCAAACTCCAGTGCCAACATGAGTCGAGCGCACAGTGATAGTAACTTATCCACGAGCGCTGCAGAGAGAATCCGGGATTCAAAAGTAAAACTTCTAATTGTGCACGCGCGTGTGTGTGTGTGTGTGACAGTGTGTGTGGACATCAGTTGTTTAAGTCACTTACGTGTCATACTTTTCCGGAAAGAAAAAGTATCATTGATAGTTGCAGGACCCAAGGAAATTATTTGACTAGTTGCCCCATGACATGATAATAAAGTGTCTATAAAGATGTTCTTGTATTGCTCCGTCACTTTTTTTTTTTTTTTTTTGGCAAGTGAAGAATTATTTTCATGTGTGTATGTGGTAGGGATTATAGAGTAGTTTGATTTTTGTTTGAATATTTAAAGAGCTGATAAATCAGCTTGACTCTTTTAATGATAAAAGTATGTGTTCCTCCTTAGATTAAATTGATCTTTAATAAATTCATTCAGAGCACAATACATGAGTATTAAAGAATATCTTGATCTTTGTGATAGAACTTGTCTGGTTTCCTAATTTCGTCTTGTTTTTTCAACATATTTCTCATAGATTGCCCATGCATGCATGGTTGTACACTGAGAAGTGATTCTTTAAAAATAACAGTATGGCATCAGGGTCTCAATGATTTTCATTTTGTGTGTGTATTCTCATTTTGTAAACTCAGTCTGGGCTTTAAGACAAGCTGCTTTTTCTTGGTCTCGTGACTCATCACTTACATTTAAGGTTCTTCATTTCAAAGGCTCAGTTTTAGCTATGCATCCTCTTCCAATGAGCATGCACAAGTATAATTGATAAATAGTTTGGACAGTGCACAACATGGAATAGAATTTGCATTGTGCTCACTCTTAGTTGCATTGGCTCTGAATGGCTAAACAGTAAAAAGTAAAAACTTGCTTATTTTAGTAACAAAATTAAGTATGATTTTGAATAAACACATGGAATAGATCTGAGTAAGGGTGCCTTTAGTCACTTCTCAGAGCAGACCCTAACTTTACACTCATTTGTGTTCACTAAAATCCACTTTTAATGTTTCTCATAAAGGACCATTTATTCCAGTAGTCTAGATATAGAAGAACTCATTTTGCTATTTGTCTTTATTTTGACAGAAGCGTTCTAAGCAACGGAAGCTACAGCAAAAGGCTTTACGCAAGAGACAGCTGAAAGAGCAGAGACAGGCTCGTAAGGAAAGACTGAGTGGATTGTTTCTTAATGAAGAAGTGCTCTCTTTAAAAGTGACTGAGGAGGACCACGAAGGCGATGTGGATATTTTAATGTGACAGGGATGAATTTATCAGTGTTCTTTCTAAGCCTTAAGTGTATTATCTTTGTTTACATACATTTCTTGACCAAAATTTTGATTAGGCTAGAGCTAACGATGTATCAAACAGACCCCTCTAAGTGTAATTTTTAATAATTTGAACATTTATAATTTATTAGAGTGAGCTGACTTTAAGACTAACAATTTTGACTAAGATGGACTAAGCTGCTGAGAAGATACTGTCTAAAAATAAGCCACTGAATTAGGTTGGTATGGTATTTGCTTTCAAGAATCTAACTGCAATGGATTGTTCTGTTCATTGGGTTGGTACAATCTCTCTTTTTTTTTTTTTTAAAGACACACTGATACTGATAGCAATCTTTGGGGGAAAAAAACCTGTTTCTAAGTAGGAAACCTCACCTTTATCTTATTCTCTGTGTTCCCTTATTTCTTATTAGGAGGTTTGTTTTCATGAAAACAGGATTTTAGTTCTATAAGTTACTCTGTTCTTGCCCCTCACCCATATCAAATCCTAATACTTCATGAAATTAAATTGGATTTTTTGAAATTACGGTTGATTTCACTTAGAGTTATGAAGTCACTGGGGAGTAATAAAGAGAAGACGTCTCACCACAAAAAGCTGTAATGCAAATGTCAGCTAGTAAAATGTAGAAGAAAACAGTCATTTTCAAAAGTAGAATTTTTTCTAAGAGGAATTGGCTGTTCTTTAAGATGTAAACCTTAGTCTCTAAAAAGTTCTTATTCCTCAATATTTGAATAATTTGTTTTTGGTTCCTTTGGTGGTCTTGTTTATGTTAGTAATGGTTAATCATTACATCTTCATTCTTGATGTTAAGGAAAAAAAGCCCCATAAAAATGGAAAATCCCATACATTACACTAATATCTACAGTTCAGTCATAGGACATCACTCATAAAAAAAAATTCTTAAAAAGTATTACTGGAATCCGAAGTGCAAACAATTGATGCTCAAACTTGGTAGATATTTCTTTATGGCCAAAACCATATGTAAGAATAACTATATGCTGTTGGCAAGAGAACCTAATTATTGATGCAGCTGTGTGTTTTAACTGTACGTTGTCCAGTTTATTTACCACTTGTAGGATAGTTTAAGGTGATGGAACTTTTTTACAAGGTGTTGTATCATTGCTAATCTAACTCTGAGTACTGGTTTTGTTGTATAGCTTTTTGAATAAGTTTTGCTGAGGAAAACAAGACACGCCTTTTAATTCTGCACCTGAAAACTCAAATTGAGATTTTATTCTTGACAATTTGACTTAATTGTGGAAATTTTTGTTGTTGGGTTCATGTTTTGTTTTGGATAAATTCCTGTGTTCATTAAAATGCAACTATTAGAGGTGACTAGACTGACCTATTTCTGAATTCAGAAAGATGACCTTTCTGATTTATATTGATGCTTCCTGAATATCATTAAGATTTGTTCACTGTGGAGATAAGGAGTGTCTCTTACTGTCAATTTAATTTGGCCTCAGAGAACTGGAGTCCTAAAGTGTGCATTTTCAGGATCGGGACCTAAGTCTGCTCATGAATAACTTTACACATGTGAATAGTCCTAGCAACTCACTGTGACTATCCACCAGTGAAAGTGTTTGCAGGATTGGGCTCTAAATTAGTCCTGACAGTAGAATTTTATTGCTTTCTGGTGGGCTGCAAAAGTTAAATTGAGAAAAGAAATCTGGGAACAAAGAAAATGTTAACAATGATACTACAGTTCAGATCACACTTTCAGTGGAAGATCAAAAGTAAAAACTTCTATATGTGTATCTGACAACATACATTTAGACTGTAGCATCTTTGGAAATATTTGTTTGATAGTAAATGACAAAGGCTTATTACTGTTCTGACTACAAACTCCAGAACATGGACCGCCTGTGAATTGATGCAAAATATACTGGAGACCTGAAATGTCTAGCAAATATTTATTTCTTTAAGTATTTATAATGCCATGTGCCAAATGAGAGAGGTCCACAGTCAAAATAGTAAATGTAAACTCTTCTACTCAGTTGATTCTTCAAAAGTCACTAACAGGTTTGCCCACTGTCTTCAGTGGAAATGAGAAATATAATCTTGTCAGTTTTAAAATTCAAATACCTGCTATGTCCTTTCTGTCATGTCATTTGAATATACTGGTAACTTGTCCTGGGCAGTGAGCTCTTCTTTTTGTTATTACTTGTCTCTTATACATGGTTGCAATAGTAAAATACTAAAACAATCCCATCAACTCTAATAATAAATCTTGTTCGTAGTGTTAAGTGTAACTCAAACCAAATAATCCTTATGCTTTCTGTTAACAAGTTTCTGAGATAGAGGATAGATGAAATTGTGCTGTTTATGCTGCTAATTTCAGCGTCCAATTATTGAATCCTTGTGGCAGAAGTTCACAAATTCATCATGAAATATTTCACGTAAAATCCATATAGGTATCTATTACAGTTCAGTACAACCTTTATTTTCTACAGTGGCTTTTAAATCTGCATCTTGATCTAAAGAAAATTGTACATTGGTTGCCACATAGAGCATTGAAACGCTGAAATTTAAATGTAATGAGGAGGCAATATCTCAATTTTTTGGGACATGAAAGTGTCACTTTATTTTTCTGACTCAGTAAAACTACTCTTCAAAGCGTAAAGTTCTTAGTTTTTATTGCAAGAGGTGACCCCTCTTTTTGATGAGATGCAACTCTTACCACTTATTACCAGCTTCAGAGTAGAGTAAATGTTAGTGTAGACCTCAAAGCTGTTTGTCACCCCGACTTACAAGAATGGTAAAATTAGTTAGTTTTTCTAAATAATGAATTCCTAAATCTAAACCTTAAATTGTAGAGCAACGTTTGAAGAAGACCTTACTATAGTGATTATGTGCAGTAGCAGAATTCCTGAAATGGGAAGCTCCACTGAAAGGAATGGGAAGCCTGAGGCTTTCTGATTTTTATCTGTTTGTTGTTGGGTAAATGTAACTTGAAATGCTTCACTTATTTTTATAATTTGTTTTAAACTGGATATTGTTCAAAACATTAGTTTTTTGGTTAAAAATACTAGAAACTAGATTATTAAAACAAGACATGTTGTATTAGCCTCCAAGATTTAATTTAAGTTCTCATCTCTGTATATAAGGATGTGTATATCCCCATTTGTCATAATGAGGATATATCACTTTAATTGTGCCTTAAAGTGAGTCTGACGTGTGTTTAAAATTATGCATTGGAAAAGGAAAATAAAAAATTAAAATGATTACAAAATGAGTTAAGTCCCTTCTAGACAAAATCTGACAATTTTTTTTTTAAAAAGCAAAATGAGTTAATTTAAATATTAGACAATATAATTAATATTGTACAATACAAAATACAAGGATAGAAATAGCATTTCTATCCTGGTATATTAGTGGTCCTATATAAAACAAAGTGTAAATCTAAATCTTAAGCTTAATGGTTAAATAGTTCCAGTTTTCATCAACTTAGATGAATAGTTTTCACAACTATTTTGGCCAAATGGTGGTGGGTGGTTCACCATCACTTGAAGAGTTCAGCTCCTCGTTGTGTAATTTGATGATGGTAGTCAAGAAGGGTGGAGGAAAAAGTGGCTTCCAAAAGGTGCCAAAATGGTGCTGCTTTAATAATTTGTAGTTTTTAGCACTCTGCAACTAAAGTAAAATCTTACATTATTGGTCGTTCAGTTATAACTACATGGTTCTTTGGTCACCAAACTGAACATTCTTCATTTCTTTATCTGTGTGTTGTAAAACCAGTCCATCAGAGGTTGAGTGATCAGCAACTCAGAAAATAAGGCTCTAGATGATTTTTTTTCTGATGTGCTTACTTGCTCTTTGAAATTGTGTATCTGAGCTGGAGGGAAAATAGCTCCAGGAAGAAATGGTGTAACAGAATGCAAAAAATTAAGTACTTCTGTCTCTTAATAGATTTCAATTCTCACATCTGAACAAACAATAACTTTTTTCAGCACCAGCCGGGTTTTTTTGTCAATGATTTTGGTCTTCACTTATAAAATGCAGTATCATTCTTATCAGGTACTTGCCTATGGTGTCAATCTAATTGATGGGTTTGCAGGTGAAAATACTATTTATTTAAGTTTTGCCACATGGATGTTAGTTACTACTGTGATTTGTCATCCCATCTGGTCTTTGAGGACAGACATCGTAGATATAGAAAGAAGCCAAATTGTTTAAAATTTTAGATCTTTGAACTGCTTTTTTAAAAAAGCCCAATCCTGCATTTTATCTCTTGATGGCTTTAAATCTTGGAAGCAATGTACAAGTGGAGAGGGAAGTGCTAGTAGTTATTCCTGAGTATTGGTTCTGTGGCTATCTTGAGCTTTGTAACAGCTTTGATATAAATGTAAACCATTTAAACTCTGCAAGAATATGAACAGTTTGCTTGGGAATTATTTATCTATAAAGGCTTAGAAGGAGCACTGAAAATCTAACTGCACGAGGACTGTTTCTTTGTTTTGTTTTTTTAAAAGCAACAGTCTTGAGCATGATTAAACATGAGGAAGAAAGAGCTGCCTGACCGACCTATTCACTTTTTGTAAATGTATAGGTAATTTCATCATCTGTTTTGTTTGAAATGGTTTCAGTATTTTCTTCCTTTAACAGCCTGACAAATTTAATTGGATTAAAAGATGATAAACTTACATTCAGCACAGAATGCTTAATGAGAACAGTAAGCAAAAATCAGATCACTTCTCTTGGTTCAATATTTAGTTTTTGAATGAACTTTTTTATATTGTGGTAAATAAAACCTGTGGAGATCTTTCTCTAGAAACTATTGCTTAAATTTATACATATGCATTTAAACTATTAAAGAGTACATAATAGATGTGTATAAATTTGACAATATATATTGATCTGAGTTGCTGAAAGGCCTTGAAGCCTATACTTTTCCTATATGGCTGCTTGAACTTCAAAAGTAGGTTGACCTGTTCGCCTTTAAATATTGGTGATTTTTAAGAAGTTGTTAGATATCTGAAGCGTCATGTTAGGCCACAGTTTCTCATGGTCAGTATTTAAGATTAGCTGGCCTAATGGTCACTACTTTGTTGACTGACTAATCCTGCAATTCTTGTGCATGGAAAACTCAGATGAAATGGGTTGTGTGCATAAAGACCCATTCTTGCAGCCCTAGATTTGTGAAGTGCAGATTTTAGCCAAACTCAAACCTTGTATGTTTGATGCTTTGGTCTGAATGAATCATAGCCAGAGAAGAGAAATGCTGAGAGCTTTAAAACGTTTCATAATGTGGCTAAAATTTTCAAATTAATTAATTCTCATAGGTCAGTGATGCTGAAACCCTGAGACTTAAGGTCAGAACTAAAGCAAGGAGGAAGTTGTCTCTCTTAAAAAATCTGCTTCAAATAGTCTTACGAGTTATAATGTATAAAACTGTTAAATTGGCGCTATTTTCCAGGGTTTCTGCTACATGTATGGTAACAATGCACTTTTTGTACAAAAACTGTCCTCTGTAAATTCTGTACCTACTTGCCACAATGTTTATAGAAAGCTTTTTTGAAGTTGTGAAGAACTTAATAATAGCTGCAACACTGATGACTGACTTTTTTTTTTTCCAGCTCTTCGTTGTATTTAAAATAGTCATGTGAACATCAAAGTACGGGTTGGAATTAAAAATAACATAGCAAAAATGTGCTGATGAAACTGAGAATGTGGTGTCTTGTTTTGAACAATAAAGTTTGACGTGGAGTTTGTGCCATTGCCCCACATCTGGGCAGATGGCACAAATAAATGCAGCCTATTTAAACTTCCTTGGGTAGTAGACAGCATGTACAGCCCTAGTGGCTCATAATAAACAACCCAGCAAAGGTTCCCAGTAAAACATGCACTTGATTAAAGCTGATGTGCTTTCAGCTGAATCCTGATGGATCAGAGGAAATGAGTTACATAACTTGACACTCACTAGCAAAAATGTGCAAGCTTTCATCATTGACTTTGCACATACAAACTGCCACCAAAAGTTCTCATTTGTTCTCTACAATCATGATGCTGTGCATAGGGAGAGAAAGTCTCTAAGGGTATATCTACACTACCGCCAGTTCGGCAGGTAATGATAGCTCTACTGGGGATCGATTTATCACGTCTAGTGTAGATGCGATAAATCGATCCCCGAACGCTCTCCCTGTTAACTCCGGAACTCTACCGCCATGAGAAGTGGAAACGAAGTTGATGGGGGAGTGGCAGCGGTTGACTCGCTGCTCTGAGGATGCCCACTAAGTCGACCTAAGCTACTTCAACTTAAGCCACGTTATTCGCATACATGAATATCTTAGGTCGATCACCCCTCGCCTCCCAATGTAGACCTGGCCTACAACTAAGTCTTCACTGCAGAGTTAATTTATCCCCACATACAAATCTCTGATCTGAGTTTAGTGGTGCTTTCAACCCAGGCTCGCTGGCCCATCCTGGGGTATTGGCTAAAGCCCAAGTGAGGCTTTCACTCAGGCAGGTGACCCACCTACTTCATAGTAAAGATGCAGGTAAAACCACTTGAGGGCTGATAGTCTTCCATTGCTTTCCCACAATTCCCCTTGTATGCCTGGAAGGATGGACAAATTCTCCCACAATTCACTGGGAAGGAATCAAGTGGCTCTGCTACTGTAGCCCAAGGAACCATGGGACAAGCCTACAGCAGTACTAGTGACATGCAGTGCTGGCCACAGCATCAGTGAGAGCTTTGCATTGTGGTTCACATCTGGGCCAGGCTAATCTGGGTGCTCAGGCCTGGCTGCTGATTAGTTGAGTTCACTAGTGAACTATCTATATCCTAAATAGGTTCAGAACCATATAGGCAAGGCCTTGTCTATTGTGCTATGCTGCAGAATTTGTTGTGAAATTGACTCAGTTTACCAATTAAAATGGAGCCATTTAATCTCAAAGAATTGCAATCTAGAAAAGTGAAGGATTTTAACTTTGTCTGTTTCCACTAGAGGGAGTTCTGTGATTGTATTATTTACCTCCTCTGACAGCACAGTTTAACAGACTTGTTCTTTAAACAGTATTCTTTATTCAGTTCCCCTTCTTTATTCTTCCAAGAGAAAAGTCATAGTTGTTCTCAGCATGACTGATTCATGCTCTAGAATGTTTTGGTAGGAGAGCGAAACCTATAAAAGAATGCGGTATTTATCTTTTACGATTAAATTTACACATTTCAGGGTTTTTTGTAAAAGTTTAATTTAGCTGCTTTTTTTAAAAAAAGGACATTGCCATAATTTTTCTCTGTTGATGGTCCTTGTATTTGGGAGTTGGATGTGCATCTTACCTGTCATGAATAGGGAAAACTTTTAAGTCTCTTGGACACTGGTTCAAATCCAGCACTGCTGAATATTAGCTGACAGTTGCTACCAGCTGTACGACTAGGTGGTTGAGGTGAAAGGAAATAGTTTGAATCCACTTCATTCTGCAGGGCAGGTATTTACATCACAAAACTCAGATCATGGCAGTTGGCACCCTCAGAAAAATGGGAGCAGTGCTGGCTCCTACCCTTTCACTGATCATTCCAGGTAAACCTTGGGGCTCATTGGTGGGTGACTTGGGGAGATTTGGATTGCTGCCTCTGCTGACCCTGGTCTACAGGGAAACAAAATGCTTCACTTTCTGCTTGTGGCTAAGTGGTGCCCTTTACCCTCATTAAACATCTTTCCTTAATATATACAGCTGCTGCATAGAGTGTTCTTTTCCCCTGGAGCCTCAGGCACATGCTGGGAGCTCATGGCCTACTGTTCTTGTACAGTACTAAGACCCTTTGCACTGTATCTACAGTGGTTGTATCATTAGCATGTTGGAAGAAAATGAAGGCAGGAGAGAGAGAATTTCTGAGGAAGGTACTTGCCCAGAACCCCTGCTTGCTCAAGAGCTCTCCAGTGCACGCCTTGTCTGCAACCACAGCGGCCCAGCGCAGTTTAGGTGCCTAACTGCCAGTGATTTCAGCATCCCTAAAGTGCAGAGATGCTCCCACCTGATCACCATCTACGACGGAGTCAGGACAGGCTGGTGTTCCAAGGGGTGAACTTGGGACTGGCTGCGTTCCAAGGGATGTGCCTGGAACATCTAAGCTGCAGAGTGAAGCAATGTCTTTTAGAGTTTAGGTGCTCTGCCCAGGAAAGACCTCCCCCTGCTTTAAAGCCTTGATCTGTGGTCAGGTTTGATGTTAATTGCTATTTATCAGCAGGCCCCTTAGGCCTCCTTGTAGTTGGACTTAATTCTCGGAAGACCCCCTAACTTTAAACACACTCACACACCTCTCTCTCTCTCCTGATTTCTACAAGGAGTTTAGATCCTACCAGTAGCAGGCTGGCCCTTGCTGCATAATTAGAGTTGGACATGCTGAATGTACAAAAGGTCTCTAACACCCCATATCCTTTAATTACACGCTCATCTCCAGTGTTCTTGACTGCTTTCCAGATCGTGGAGTTGGTTACCTATTCATACACGTTTTCCCTCTGAGAATGGGGAAATTGTCTTGAAAAAAATTGACAGTTCAGCTCCTTTAGCAGCAGTGTGTATTTTTGCTGCTCCTCGCCTTCTGTCTTATTAAGTGTTCCCAGTGGCACTTCATTTGCATGGACATCATCAGTAAGCAGGATAGGGTGAGGAAGGGAAAGAGCTGAAGAGTGGAGGTGCAAAGTTTCAAAACACACCTCTTGGTAATGAGTCTGTATTTGCCACATGAAATTTGCCACATGTATTTGCCACATGAATCTGTAATGAGTCTGTATTTGCCACATGTATTTGCCACATGAAATTTGCCACATGAAATCGGCTCTAATGTTTTGTAAAGAAACAGGAGCTTCCTTTACAAAATTTGCCACATGTATTTGCCACATGAATCTGTAATGAGTCTGTATTTGCCACATGAAATTTGCCACATGTATTTGCCACATGAAATCGGCTCTAATGTTTTGTAAAGAAACAGGAGCTTCCTGTACAAACTCCATAAATGGACAGATTTTTAGGTAACTCATTCTAGAATACTGGCCCTAGCAACAGTTTACCCAAAGAGCTCTGGAGTGAAGGAATGTACTTTGAAAAGGTAATGAAATACATCATACAGCTATTCATAACTGCGTACTTTGGTCATCAAAAGTCCTCTCCTCTTCCCAATCCCTACCTTCTTTACCTACTAGGAAGTTGAAATGGTGGTGCAGAGGAGAGACCGGGGCTGCACAAGGAAGCTTGTGGGTTACAACTAGAGAGACAATTTGTTCCTATCCCCTTGGACATGTTAGTTGGGCATCTCTTTTCTGCAGTGCAATGCTGCTTGGGGATGTATAGCTGTCCATGTTGTTTTCTCCCAACTATAACAGCACACACAACCCCAACCTAAAGGTAACCCTACATTTTCCACATAACAAAATACAATTCTTCGTACTAAACAATACAAATTAGTGTAAAGCATTAAAATGTGCAGCAGTTTTACAAAAGAGAAATCTTAATATTTAATTATTTTCCCTCTTCATTACACCTTTTGTGTTCTGGATTTTTTTCTTAATTTATGTTGTCCTTTTGGACTTTCATTCTCTGATGGTAAAGTGGAATTATTGAATACCTTTAGAAAGAGATCCCATATTGTATTCCTTTAACAATTTTGTATGTACTATAAGGAAGGTCATTTGGGTAATAAAACCAGGTTTTTACAGTGTGTAAAAATAATGATAAAGGAAAAAATTAGAAGGAAAAGCTGAAGTAATCGTAGGATGGATTTACTCATTAAAATTCCTAGTCTTGTTTTAATGCAACTAAGCTCTTAGCCTATATCTTCTGGCACTCAGTTGCACAGGTTAATTAGGAATTGTTAATTATTGCCATTCATCAGTATTTAAATATGTGCCATTTAATTTCATTGACTGTTCTCCTTGGTTTTGTGTTGTAAGAAAAGGCAAACTGAAGAGTCCAACTGATCACCTCTCTACCATTTATTTTATTTAATTTGACCCTATCTCCTCTCACTTAATAGTCCTAAATATTTATTTTCTTTTATTACTATTTGTATTGCAGTAGTGCTTAAGCATAACTCCATTATGCTAGGTGCTATACAAACACAGACCAAAAAGACAGTCGTTACCTGATGGTCTTTCAATTTCTCTAACCATTTTCATTGCCTTTCTCTATTTTTTCTTTTTCATGATGGGTCTCCCTTGAGTTAGAGCAATGAGAATGGAATACAGGATTGGTGACAAAGATAAGCCATCCAATTCAATAATGTTCTATAATCTGTCCCTTTCTTAAGGCAGCCTAATATCACCACTGAGCAGATATTCAGATTGTGAATGATGGCAGCTACTACTTTTTCCCTGAGTTGTTACACACTGATGGGTTCTTAAGTTACCTGTATCAGTGCTTGAAATTGTTCTTTCCACTGGGCGTCACCTTGCGCTCGTCCACACTTAATTTCATCAGTTGTTTCCCAATTACTGGGCTTTGAGGTCCCTCTAAAGTTCTTTGCAGTTCTCGGCAACCTAAATAATGCTACTGGAAATGTCATCTCCTTATTCCCTTCTTTTCCTGGATAATCATTAGAACACCACTTCTAGTACAAATCCCCGCAGTTAACCTGCGACCACGTGTAAAATTGACCGGTTGTTCCTACTCGTTTTCTGCTTGCCAATCCATGACAGAACTTTACTTCTCAACCTGTGAATGCTTTGCTGTATTGGTGGTCTCTTGAGGAAGATCTTTTAAAAAAAAAGCTTCTTGAAAGTCCAGCTAAATGTCTACTGGTTTGCCTTTATTTGCTACTAAGTTGACTCCTTCAAATAATTCTAGTAGATTGGAGAGATGCAGTTTTCCTTTACACAAGTCTTGCTGGTTTGTCTATATGTTATGCTTATGCAGGTGTGTTATACCTTCATTTATTGTGTCAGCTAATTTACCTGAAGCAACGCTCATGGACCTGTAATTCCCAGAAACACTCCCTTTTTAAAGATAAATACAACATTGGCTACCTTCCAGTAGCTGATTTTTAATGACACCTAAATTATGTAGTCTAGCAGCTTTAAACTCTTCATTTTTAAATCACTTTGGATGAATAGGCAACTTGGTAGAGCAATGTGGGGAAACCTGTGTTAGCTAAGTTATATCTGGTTGGTTGACAAACAGAAATCTAGCACCTCCCAAGATTTGTAAGGTATATATTGTGTTCATGGAAACTGTGTAAGCCCATGCCTTCAAAGTAGCCAAAACTGATTCTTGTTTTATATCAGGCAATGATTTGCAGTCAGATAATATCCACAGTGTAATCAACAAGAATGTGAGTGCTTTCTAGTAGTGGACCTGTTTACTAGAGTTGGTTGAATCATGGAAAAAAAGAAATGCCTAGTAATCTGTTTGAAAATATTCTACCAATACACTATTTTAGTACTATTTGGCTGTCTCTCTTAAATTGAGAAGGAAGTTGGCTGCCTATACAGTGTATATGAGCTGCAGTGTCTCCTGTTGCCCTAAACAGTCACTCTTGTTGGCATGGAAACAATATTACCAGAAACCATTTATATTGGTTAATTTGGTAGGCAGATGAAAGTAATATGTATATAAATATTTTCATTAATCCCAAGAGAAAATGTATATCGATATGAAAGGGAGCATGTCCTTTATGAAGTCTTAAAGCCAACATCCTCATCTCTGTTAGCACTGAAATCTGTTCAATAAGATGAGTTTATTTACCCAATAGAAGTCATTCAAAGCATAAGTACAACTTACTAACCTATTACTCTTAACAAATCCATGCACTTCCTCCTGAAAGGATTTAGATCGTAAAACTGTTTGTTTGAAGTTACAAACGCCAGTCAACCGAAAATGAAGCAGTGTCTAAAATCTTAGTACAAACCCATTTGCAGGCTGATAAAATTGATAGTGTAATTGATAGTTCTAAATACTTTATTGGCATATGTATTACAATTCTAGAATATGTCTATTTTTCTTAGTATTGCATTAGCTGTAATTTCTATGTAATGCTTGAATTCATTTATATATTTGCACAATACACTATTAGATAAAAAAAGTGCCAAAATGTATACAAGGAGGCCATCACTTTAGCTTAATTGCACACAAATTTCCTGCAGACTCTGATGCTTAAGACCAATAACGAGACTGCTACGGCTAGAATAAACGCATTAGCTTATAAATTTAGAGCTTCTACTTGCTTTGCAGAGAGAGAATCGTCTCCAAATGAGCCTAGTAACATTGATTTGTGATTAATCATTTTACTTAGTGACTCATCTGTGATCACAGTACAACAAAAATGCCATGTTTGCTTAGTGGCATTAACTCCATTTATCTTCTGTGCATGCAAGGAATTGCCTTGTTGTCAATGTGGGACTGGGAATATGTCTGAACAATACAGACGTTAAAAAAAATGTCAGTTTTTGATAACACAGAATTGGGACTGAGGAAAAAGGCAATTGATTAAACAAACCAACAATACCCCCTTCCAATTTAATAATCCCAGTTTGGTCAAACCAAAGTAGTATTTGAAATAATGAGCTTGCATCTGCAAAACCAAAATAATTTATCCTGGAAATGAGAGTATCCTCCACTTGAAGCTGAATTCTTCCCTTCCGTTTTTCATATTGGGTCCCATTCTGCAAGCTGATGAGTGCTCTCAACTCTCTTAGGATTTTATTAGATCAGAATCGTAGGGTTTAGTTGCTATGTTAGCACCACAATTTTAATGATAATTCATCTGTGTTCCACTTGACTCTAATCCAGCTGTGTCCTTGCCCTTCAAACAGAGATTTCTGAAAATGTGTATTGGGAAGGGAGGTTTGATGAGATTACGGAAGAGGATTCAGTCAACTTTCAGAAGGAAATCTAGCAGGAGAACTGCTACATGTTGAAGAGCATTGCCAGAGGGAATGAGAGACTAAAATATTGTTGCGTAACATTTGCGTTGCTCTGTTTTTGGCGATCAGTAATACAATACTATGTATTTTATAGCACCTCTTATTCAGAGATGTTATGTTAATGATTATCTGCATCCCATGATCCAGCGAACAGGCCACAGGACTGAGCTGGGTTCTCCTCTTGGCTGTTAATCGTTTGTTGTGTGCCCTTCAGCAAGTCACTGCGCCAATCTCTACCTCTTCCCATCTTTTGTCTATTTTGTCTCTTCAAGGCAGGGACTGTTTCGTCCTTTGTTTGTTTCGGTGCCCAGAGAAGCAGGGCCCTTCTTTCAGCTGGGGCCTGTGGGCACTATTGTAATGCAAATAATGACTACATCCCCCCAGACAAATGGAAATAGCAAATATGAATGCACTTCATAAAGCCAGAGCTATGAGTTTTAAACCAGTCTTGCAAAATTCTCCTCGCCTAGAGTAATTTTTGTTTTTTGAGGGCTAAGTAAGATATTGCTAGTTTTCATCGTGGAAAAGGGCAGGCAATTTTGCCTGACTGGTTTAGCAGCACCCCATTCCTACCTTTATAAGAGGGATAGAAATAATACTTAGAGCCACGCACAGCACAATAGAGCTCTATTTAAAAAAATAGCCCCATAACAAATGTATGAATCGGATTTGCTCCAACCCCTCAGACAGAGACCAACACCTACGAGATCTTCACCAAGCTTTCTCAAAACTACAATACCCGCACAAGGAAATAAGGACACAGATCAACAGAGCCAGACGTGTACCCAGAAGCCTGCTGCTGCAAGACAAGCCCAAGAAAGAAAACAACAGAACACCACTGGCCATCACCTACAGTCCTCAGTTAAAACTTCTGCAACGCATCATCAGTGACCTACAACCCATCCTGGACAATAATCCCTCACTTTCACAGGCCTTGGGAGGAAGGCCAGTCCTGGCACACAGACAACCTGCCAACCTTAAACAAATTCTCACCAGCAACAGCACACTGCACCACAATAACTCCAACTCAGGAACCAATCCATGCAACAAACCTCGATGCCAACTCTGCCCACATATCTACACCAGCAACACCAGCACAGAACCTAACCAGATCAACCATACCATCACTGGTTCATTCACCTGCACATCAACCAATGTCATATATGCCATCATATGCCACCAGTGTCCCTCTGCTATGTACATCGGCCAAACTGGACAGTCCCTACGAAAAAGGATAAATGCACACAAATCCGATATTAGGAATGGCAATATACAAAAACCTGTAGGAGAACACTTCAACCTGCCTGGACACACAATTACAGATTTAAAAGTCACCATACTGCAGCAAAAAAACTTCAAGTCCAGACTGCAAAGGGAAACTGCAGAGCTACAATTCATTTGCAAATTCAACACAAACAATCTCGGATTGAACAAAGACCTACAATGGCTTGCTAATTACAGAAATAGTTTCTCCTCTCTCCATGTTCACACCCCCCATTCAAATGCTAGAAGAATAACCCACCCTCCCTGATTGGAGATAACAAGCTGGTTCAGCCTAATTGGACTAACCTTTTTACCTCCCACCTGGTTCTTCCCTACTTTTCTATACCTGCCTCTGGACACTTCCACTGCTTGCATCCGACGAAGTGGGTATTAGCCCACGAAAGCTTATGCTTCAAAACTTTATAGTTAGTCTTTAAGGTGCCACAGGACTTTGTTACCTCTGCTATTCCAGACTAACACGGCTACCTCTCTGATTGTGCACAAAGTTCAACAAGTAGGATGGTGAAATACACATGACTTCATTGTATAATTTTGATAAAAATGTAAGTATTAGAGAATAATACACAGATTTCTACCATATTCCCATACGGCTAAACTATTTCTTTATGGCTAACCAACTTTCATTTGCCTGTTCTGAAATACTGCACAGTGCTTTCTTAAGTGCAAGATTGACCAAACAAAGCCGAGTAGGCCAATCACCCCAAGAGTGGTCCGAGGCGATAATTAGCATCAAAATTGCCACGGTAGCCACTTATTTGGCAAATATAATGGCATTTCCTTTTTTTGTGAATCTCAGGCATTCTTAGCAAACAAAAACAGCTCATGCAGAGCAAGAACTCATTGTGACTGGTGACGTAGGAAAAAATGACTTACAAACATTTATGCAGCCAGACACCACTATCTCCATAATGTATTTCTGCTACTGTGAGTACACTGCTAAGAAAATGAAAGGATAAATGTAGTGGATCAAATCTGGAACCTTTGAAACCCATTGTGATGAATGTTCTGGTTTAAGAACCAACATGTACACCAAGGTCCTCAGCAAAGTTGCAAAATTCACAGCTGTCTTGTTCAGGAGAGTGTTGCCAGCCCAAGTGTTCAAAAGTCCTGAGCTAGCATACAAAATCGTATCAAGTTAATCATGAAACTGTCTGTCTGTCTATAATACATAATAATTTTGCCTTCTGGCTTTTGCATTATTAGGGTTTATATTTAAGCTTTTCTATATAGCCATGAGGGCTAGATACTGTAGCTGGAGAAGGGCTTTCAATGTGACAAATCCTGATTTTAAAAGGAACCTAGAACTAGTTGTGTACACTTTCACTACTGCTGCTCTATATTCTGTGCTTCAAGTAGGCACATTGGAAATCTAATGACTTATTCGGCTTTTCAATTAAGACTTAACCACTTTACATGCACCTTAGTGATGATCAGTAGGAAGATGCTGACACCTAGAATTGTTTGGATAAAGTAATCTGAGTCATTGAAGCTAATCTACATTTGTTTGACAAAATGGGGCCTCTTGCTATATCATGACTAACATGACATTGTGACGTTAATGCTCAATCTGTATGCATAAATCATTAACTGTTTAGTTTTGATTTAGAAACCCGAGGAAATTAAATGCTCCACCAAATGCGTCTGTTTCTCTCTCAATATTCTGAACCAGACATCCCTAAGGGATTTGGGATGCAGTAGAAAAATGAATTCCAGAGTTGAAAAAATTCTAGATCCCATGGACCAGAAAAATGTTTGTAAGCAAAAAGCTAAGCAAAAATCCAAACCCCATTGTGACCGCTCCCACTCCTTCCAAACCATAAATTGGTAAAAAAGGCTAATGAGGTGATGCTATCTCAAATGCTGTCTTTATCTGTGCTAGGATATTAGATGCTACACTGCAATCCAAAAAACAACAAAAGCTACGAAGAACATCAAGATTTTGATTGTTTGGGGAAGAGCAGAAATAAGGTCCCAATCCTACAGAAACTTTGGTACATGGTTAACTTTACTCTCTTTACTCTCTTGAATAGTCAAGAGAATTACTTGCATGCTTAAAGCTACTCACTCACGAACACAGTTCAATTCAAGCCAGTTCAAGCCAGTGGATGAGCTCTAAAACACAGGTGTTTGCAAGACCAGGACCGAAGGCTCCAATTCACAGCATTTAAGCATGTGCCTATAGCTAAGTGTATGCTGTGTTGAATAGGGAAGGGCTGATGAATCGGTGCCGGAGGGGGGAAGAAAAACCTTGTCAGTATGGTCATACCTCACATTATCATGTTCCTTCAAGTGCTTGGGAAGAAATGAACAGGTTTTTGCTATGGCTGCTGTCTTCCATGTTTCTAACAAATATCCTAAGGTAACAAATACTGAATACAGGACTCGATTGTTAACATTACTTTACAATGCCACTCATGTGACTTTCCAAGTCTTGTCTGTCACTCTGATTAGTCCACTGAAATAATGGGCTAAATCCTACCGAGTAAGGTTTCCCTGGGAAGAAAATGATTGTTGTGAAATTTGAGTTTTAATTGAAAAGCTTTAGGATTTCTTGTCTTAGTTCTGATTCATAGCAATAGGCTTTGCACTCCACTTCCTAAAATTTAAAGAAGACTTTGGTTTGTCTTTAAGATGGGAATACGAAGGGATCATAAGGCACAGTGGGAAAGGCAGATTTCTTAATAATGAGAAACAATTTTGTCCCTGAAACTTGAGGCTCTTGAGTTACTAAAATGAATGTGTTTTAATTTAATAATATCTGGATAAAGTCTCTGAGGTGCTTTCCAAAACCCTAGTTAAGCCTCACTTCATCAAGCCAAGGTTGGGAAGCATGAATTTTCCATTTTTTATAGATCGGGAAACTGAGGCACAAAGCAGTTGTGAGCTGACCAAGGTTACAGAAAAAATGAAGCAGAACAGGGCCTAGAACCTGGGATTCCTGCCCTGATCCAATGTCTTGTTATCCTTCCTTCCTTTTGAAAGTGTTAACACATTCTCAAACAGAGTCTTCTTGTTCTCTTTCACGGTGCTCATTTGACAATGCTGATATGAAAAACAGCATCATTAGGTGCACGTAAGTAAAACCTGTTATTTGACCCCTTTCACTACTCATTCGAAATCTGGAAGCTTGTTGCTAATGCTCATTTGGCTATTTTGGAGGACCAAGTATTTAAGCCAATGAGATTCCCATCTATCCGTGTATCCCCCAGCTGGACTTCAGTTTATTTGTTACATACAGAATTTATCAGTTCAACCCACTTATTTTTTTTTCTGAGCCAATGTCACAATTTGGGATTTCTATTTTATAAAGCAGATAGTGGTAATATATATATATATATATATATATATATATATATATATATATATATATATATATATATATATATATATATATATATATATATATATATATATTATTGGTTTTTACACATTTGAGGGAAACTCATCCATCCTGCAAGCAAAGCTCTGCTTTGAGATGTATTGGCGTTCCATATTCAAGTGCTTCAATTGTGGACTGATTAAATATATTTGGAAACTTCAGCACTAAATATGTTACATTCCAACTCTATTAATTGAAAGGGGAAATGACTTTGCTAGTCTAGATCTTTATATAGAAACAAATTTGGAAAATTGTATGCAAAATAAAATATATTAATATTTCATTAATATTCACTACTTGCCTTTCTTTTGGCGGCTACTGCAAAGCAATAAAGATCTATTTTAAATATGAGGCATATCATAAAATATCCATATTATAGATTTTGGCTCAAAAGCTAGGAAGTGATGTTTAAGGGGTAAGTTCAATATTCTAGGAAGGATTTGTTTTCCTTCAGATAATAAAACTCTGTAATTATTTTTCAGCTATGCTATCTTTTAGGATCTCTGTTTACAATGAACAGTATATTCTTTGGAATACAGAAGTCCCTTTTTGGAAAGAAAAATTTTCATTTTATTTCAGACATCTCTGAGTGGATGAGCTCTAAAGAATTCAATACAATACCCCCTTCTGCCCAATTCAAGCCAGTAATATAAGTTTTTACAGTTGCTAATAGCAACTTATGTGGCGAACATAATTACAGCAATTTAGAGGACACTGGTAATATGAATGTCTTCAAGTAGTTAAATACTAATGTCTTTCACGGCAACATCAATGTCAGCCCCACTCCAAGTCAAAAAGCGAAGGACAAATGAACTTACCATTTTTGTTTTCTTTTTCTGAATGAAAGGTTTTCAGAAAAGTGACAGTCTAGTCTGTAATTTTAACTTGATTTATTTGAATTAGTGAAACCTTTAGTAACTACAACCCAGTGCACATCTTAAATATTTTCCCCTAGAGATTAAACATCCATTACTTTTTAACTTCCACCAGCATTCACACACTTTAACGTCTGTGCCTGACAGCCTTCTTGAAAGAAAGGAAAAGATAAGAGAAAAGGAAAAGGTCACTTATGACCCAGAAGCATTACAGGGAATGGGAGCATTTGGCTAGCACATTTTACCTACTAATCTAAGCGATAGGCAGAAGTGTTGATCCAATGAGAGGTATATCTGAATTGTTTACATTGGGATCAGAATGAAGGGATGGTCTTTTGCTGGGAAAGCTGTTTTCCAATGTATTAGCTCTGGCTGCTGACTCTTCTGTATCTGTGAGCAGGAGTGGGTCTATGTTTGTTAGTTATTCACAAAGAAACATTAATCTCAGGTTAAAATACCTAGAATAATAAGGAAGAAAAGTCAAGGCAATACTGAAATACGCTCCTGGAAAGGATGTGGAGGGATATTGGGAGTAGACTGCAGGCCTGACAAGGGAGGAAGAAAATAAAATGGCATCCAAAAGTTAAGGTGTTCTCTTGGGGTCAAATGCTGACCTTGTTGAAATCAATGGAAGTCTTGTCATTGACTTCAATGGGGCCAGGATTTCATCCTTGTTCTTCTTATCTGTGACTCTCCAGCTGTATCTATCCATGGTTCTTCTCTAAGAAACTCAGATGTTGTCCTCCTGGTCTTTGAGTGCAAAATCCAAAGTCCATTAAAGTTTGTGGAAAGATTCCTCTTGATCAGCAGGCTTTGGATCAGGGCATCAGAAAAGCAAAATGCTGTATTCTGCAGAGTGCAGATGTTATTTCAAAATATATGTTCCTTGTATTCAAACTTGAGCATAGGCACACCCACCCCGTCTAGCATAAGCTCACAGCAGCCCAAATGGTCACTTTGGCTGCTTTGGGATCCCCAGTTTCTCTGTTATTGGGGCACGAATAATAGAGTGGTGTTACTTTGCTTATGTGAATCAAGGACTGTGGCCATGTACTTGGCCTATGTTATGATGGAGGGACTTGCCATCATCTAGGTAGCACTCACTGGGCAAGGGACAGGGGTTCCAAAACCCACTGAATGGAGAGAGGCTATGGACAGGCATCTATACCTTTTGGTGTGGGCCTTGTCTGAGGGCCCTACAAACCTATTGAGCCCTGCCTCTCTCCACTGTGGAATGTCCGAGCTAATTTTTTATTCCATTAGGAGTCTGGTTTCAGGCTGCTGAGCTGAAGTCACTTTGGGCCCAGTAGTGCACCTGCACTAAGGCTCCCCTATTCTAAGCTGAAATCACTTAAGAGCGGAAATTGTTTGTTCGTGTAGATTTAATCTCTTGTAGATTTTGCAATGTCTCAATTTGCATCTGCCTCAGAAAGCAAATAGGCCTACAATGCAAGGCACACTATACACAGATTGGCCAGATTGGGAGATACAGGTGTCCTCCATCTTGAAACTACCTAAATACTATCCGTGCATACCCCTTGCAATGATTTCGATGACCAGTGGGCTACTGACTTTCAACAGAGACCTCACCTGCCACACTTTGATGAATTCTTATGCCGATATCCAACCAAGGGGATCCTTGTAAAACCCTATCCACTTCCTGTGCTCTCTGCCAGTTGGGGTCCTGGGGTCACAGATTTTTAACTTCAGGCCATTTCAGATTTCTACTTCCAAGATCCAATTGGGATCCTCCAATGAGAAATGGTGGCAACTCCTATAATAAATAGGAGATAATGGCTTCCTTAAAAATCAAATTTGGGCTCCTTTTCAATTCAATTTTAGATTATATCACATTAATTAAATTAGCCTTATCATTAGACTACCAAGTAGGGCTCTGGGTTTTATCGTCTTAGCTGGATGTTCCGCGTTCACAAAGGTGAACCTTGATATTTTCAGTGCTCTCAGTATTTACAAAGTTCACAAATATGTATACATCATAGTATTTTAACTCTGGTTAGAGAAAAGGTGGATGCCAAATGCAGATACCTGGCAGAATATTCTCTTACTTTTATTTTGATGTCACTCACTGAATTTCCACCTCCTGGGAGCATTGCTTCCTGGAACAAAGACTGAAGACCAGCCTCTGTGTCTCCAGTGTTAGTAGGTCATTTCTAGGAATAACTTTTTTGGTTGACACTTTTATTAATAATGGCCAAAGACAGTAGTTTCTATGGTTGGGTAAATGTTGCATAATAAATGCATCACTGATGCTTTCTGGTCCACAGCCATTTTGGAATGTAGCCACACTTTTCAAAACCTTCCAGTCTCCCTCGAGTTGAGATTACGGATAAATCCTAAACTTGACTTCCAGGTATAAGTGATAAATAGGGCAGAGCAAAATTTTTAATTCAAATCTTTTTTTTTTCAATGGAAAATTGATTTTGCAATAAAATGAAAATTTTCCTGGGAAGTGTATGCTTTCCTCAAGAACTTTTTGATATTTATCAGAAAACTGAAAACCCCAATCCCACATATTTTTGAATCAAAAGCTGAAATTTTCTGGTTTCACAAAAATACTTTAATATTTTTTTCAGCAGAAAATTTAAACAAACATTCCTCCCCTGCTTTGTTGAAATGTTCCATGGGTCGGGGGAAGCCATTTTCTGACAAGTGTCTGAGGTAAATCATAGGCTGAGATTGTCCTTTTAAAAGTCTGTTGAAGCCGTAGACCAGACAAAAGTTTCCTTCTTAGCCCCCATGGAAGGATTATTATGAAGTCCTCACTCCAGGTAAGGACCCCCTCTGGTCTCTGTGGTGACCTATGACACGAGCTACTCCAAGCCTAGGTCTGTTGACATTCCCAGAGAGAATGAGTTGTGGAAGTCAGTAAACTCTCTTTTCTGGAACTCTCTTTTCTTTACTCATTTTGAATTGAGGGCTTGCCTTTCCCTGGGATAAGATAATTTCTCTGAAGAGGCAGTATCCTGGCCTCCTGGGCCTTGTCCAGCTCAGAAGGCTGTAGATGGGTTTTGGCTGGAGACTGATCATTGCAATGGAATGAAATCCACTCCCAGATTTTTATTTCCAAGCTAGAGAAATCAGTTTCTCAGGAAATAACTATTCCAGGCTGGAGGCTTTCATGCTAATGTAAGAAATGTCTGCAGATATTGCAGTGCTCTCTGACTTCCTCTTGAGAGGGTTATTTTCAAGTTCTGATTTACAGCCATGAGAAACAGGCCTTCCCAATTCAGTGTGCTGAAGAAACCGCAGCCTCAAAGATATTGCTCCTGTTCTGCAGTGTCCTGAGAAACATGAATTCTCTGTGCCTTTTTGTGAGTTCTAACAATCTGCATCCAAGCTTAACTTGCATTTCTTCCAAGTCTGTTACAGTGTCCAGAACTTTCAACAGTGGGGGAGTTGCTTGCAGTATTTTTTTTGGGGGTGGGAGGGGTATTTTCAGGTATAATTGGGGTAGAAAATATGCATAGCATTATATGTCTAATTAAAACCATGTCAACAAAAAGCAGTTGTGTGCTACATAAAAGATACATTTATAGAAAATTGGCCTGAATTACAGCTGTTTTATACACATTAATTTGCTTTGTCCATACAAAATGGAGTTGAATGAATAGCATGATTGTTTGACGAGGACTGAAAAGCGGCGCTTGGTGTAAGTAATTTAAATTGAGCACTATTATCATTTACGGATTTATTCTGTTTAGAATCAATAAGATGAAAAAGCCCTGAAAGCTTTACGCTAATGCTAATCACTCATGGTTCAGTAACTCCTTGTGTTTAAGTCATGTCTTTTTTTTTTCTCCTCTCAGTAATTGTGGCTACTTGGGAAGCCAAATATTTAAAGTATCTTCAACTGGGGAGAATCCCCCCTTCCCCTCACTTCATGGACAATTTGGCATCTGTAAATCTCTTGTTGTGATAGAAAAGTTCCTTCAGAGGTTAGTGATGCCAAACAGGAGGACAAAAGAGCCACTCTGGAAAGAAACTGAGCTCAGCTTACATGGACAATGTGCTGCTTTTATTATTGGTTTACAGGGGCACCTTCGTGCCACGGTGGTTGGAGTCTCCCAGGCTGAGAGCTTCTGGAGTATGATTCTGGTGAACTAGGCTTGAATGCAGCCCTGGGTAACCACAGTAACTTTGCGAATGGTTCCACCATTGCTGGATGTTGTTCCTTTCTGGGTTCACTTATTTTTGTCTGGTCAGAGTCCACTGGGCTGCAAAAAGGAAATGTCTCTAGTGAACACATCCTCGGAGGACACGTGTATCTGTGGGTGTTCCGTAATCAAACCCCGGGCTTGTTCCTTTTCAGTGGTCTTACTGCAGTGGACTCAATGGTCTCGAAATGGCCGCGGAGACTCAAATGTAGGATTTCCATCTATTCCATTAACACGTTAATTTACAAAGGGTTAGACTGTGTGGGTGCGTAGTCCAAGTCACAAGAAGGAGTAAGAATCTCCACTACCCTATCTACTTGGAGGTTGGGTCCAGAGGTTTAGGAATAAGCAGAGCGACCTACCGGTTTACTCTCTTCCCTAGAGTGAGTGGGTGGAGAGTGGGTGCTGAACCAGTGTGGGGATGGGTGGCTATTGCAGGCCTATGCTATCTTACAGGAACAAGGAGGAAGTGGAGAGGGAACTGTTGTTCAGAGTGGTGTCTGAGTCACACTATCTCCTGGTGCTACCCCTGTTTACACCCCACTCCTATGCTCAGGGCTGTGCCTAAATTCAGAGTGAATCCCCACGTGCATCCAATGGAAATAAAGTACGGCACATTTGCCTGTCAATAAGATGGCCAATGTGTAATGTCCCATATTAATTTGGGTAAGTGACACTGATTTGCTGTATGATATTGCAAGGTGCAAATTAGAGGCTGGGGAGTAGAATGACATTTATAAACAGCTTCTTTTTTAAAAACACTCCCAGGAAAAGGAATACTAAAAACCCTGTTTGTTAGGGTTGTTAAAAGAAACAGTAAAGATCCTAAACTAACCTTTTAGTAGGATTGGAGGTCCAAGAAGCACACTAGCTTTCAATACACCATTTAAATCTCACCCTAGGCAAGATATGGGGAAAGGCAGATACTGTCCATGGCCATGGTGGTTAGATGAGGTAATGAGGAGGTGTCTTGCCTGCCCTGACATAGCTGTTCTGGATGGGGGAGCTTCATGGATGCACAGGGCTTCTGCTTGATGGTCTTCTTGAATCTGTGGAGACCCTTGGGTTTGGGGGCTAACGCCCCAGCCAGTGGGGAGGTATTAGTGCAGGCTCCACATGCAACAACTCAGAAGAAACTGGATGCATGGGCACTAGTGGAGTTTCTTGTCCCTGCACACGACATGCTTATATAGGGTGTGATTTATTATTGGTATAACGGTAGCACCCGTAAACCCTAACCATGATCAGCAGCCCACTGCACAGCCTTGTAGTGAGAAAGAAGTGTTGTCGTGAAAAGCTTACAGTCTAAACAGACCAGGAAGAAGATGGAGGCTGAGAGACATGAAGTGTTAAGTCAAAGGCAGTACAACAGATCACTGGCTGAGCTGAGAATAGAAATCAGGTCTCCTGAATCCAAGGCAGTGCCCTAACCATTAGACCATGCTGCCTCTCTAATCAAGCCCTTAAAGGCTATTTGTGGATGATATCCAATGATTAAATACCCAGTGCTTTTAAAATCTCAATACATCATGCACACCACTGTTGTGCCTGATTGCAAGGATATCTTCTTGCAAAATCTTCATTATTTGTTTCATAAACTCTTTCACATCTAGCAGTTACTCTTCCACACGTCTAACACTACTACACCTATTAACTTTTTATGAAAAAGCATTTTAAAAATGTGTTAAACTTTCCTTTATTAAAATGGACGAGAGCAGCTAATCCACTCTCTTACAATAAATGGCTATCAGAACATCAAAGGTTTTGATAACTGTTAGCTGCATATTTTGTAATGCATGCCTGTTGTATTTCCATTTTGTTAGCTCTGTTTAAAAAGCAGTTTTATCATGCCCCATTTCCTGTTAGATAGTTCTATTTGTCTGCTCTACAGGAGGCAAAAGAGTTTAGGTCCAAAAGAAATTATCTCTCAGTAAATTACTAACTCCATTACTGAATACTAAACATCATCCCCATTTACGGTAGGAGCAGCTAGAAGAGATAACATTGCAATTTATTTATTTGTTTTGTCCTGTGTGCATAGGTGACACACAAACCCATCTGAGCAGAGAAGGTGATAAACTGACAAGTACATTAGATCTGCCACATATAGTAAAGTTTACTTTGATTATGTAGTAAGTGTCAAGATGTACAGTAGTTGATGTCAGTTTATCACTCTTATAGTATATAATGGCTCATCTTTTTCATGGTTGATTGGACACTAATTTTTGTCTAATAAGTAAGCTATCAGTGAGAGTGTTTTAGAGAGTAGCCAGAGGTTTATTATCCTACTGAAAGGGAAACCATTCGTGAAATTATTTTAAAAATTGTTTGGATTGCTTGTTGTAGTCATTTTTCTCCTCCTAAAGTCTGCTGTTTACTCCAAGAAAGCACTAAAGGGACACTATTTTCCAGGGACCTGCTGTGAATCCGCTATATTGTGTGTAACAGACTTCCATATTAAAATAGCAGCATCAGATAGAATATATTTTGTTTATCCTCTTTGTATAGCTACCCAACTGAAATGTCCATATGTAACACTTCCCAAACTTTAAAGGCATTAGGAACAATAATTATATTCTCTTATCCACATACCCTTTTTGTGTGTGTAATAATATGGTGGTGTGCAGCAGTGGTTACATTTGTAAAGGATTTTTTTCCTATTACTATGCTGCTATGATTGAATTAAAACCAGTTTTTTGAAGTGACTTGGTTAAATAGATTTTGCAATGTTTTACATTCATTCTGTTGTTTAAAAGTTACGTCAACAGATAAAAAAGAGAAAAGCCTAACAGAGACACTTAAGAGTGACGGATGATATTCTGTCCTAGTTTATAGCACATAGTTTCACAAAGGGATAGGTGCCAGGGAAACAGTGAAAATGGTCAACTCTTGATTTCTTTGGGGTTGTCAGTTTGTGTCACAATTTTGGCGTTATTTAAATATAGCTTCTCGATCCAATAGTCCACAACACAGGTCCCTTGAATCCCTTAGTGCTAACAGCGTTAATAGTTAATGTGATGGATTCAGCTAACACAGAATATTGTCCTAGTGCTTTGATAGAGGTAGATCTGCTGATATATTTTAGGACTTTAATATTCTTTATTGGTGACATACAGCCAAAATGAATCAGTCATCATTGATCCATAATAAGGCCTTGTTCAGCTTCTGTTGGGGGCTTTCAGCTTCCATTGACCTCAGTTGTAGTTAAGGGTATTTAGTACTAGTGTAAACACAAGTTCTGTTGCTAAACTTTTAATCTTAGGATCGACCTAAGATATGCAACTTCAGCTACACGAATAGCATAGCTGTAGTAGATGCATCTTAGGTTGACTTACCTCAGTGTCTTCACAGTGGCGAGTTGCCTGCTGCCGCTCCCCCGTGAACTCCACTTCCGCCTCTCGCGGCAGTGGAGTTCTGGAGTCAACAGGAAGCGTACTTGGGGATCGATTTATCGTGTCTACACTAAACACAATAAATCCAGTCCCGATAGATGGATCACTACCCGACGATTTGGCGGGTAGTGTAGAGGTGGCCCAAGTCAAAGCCACCATTAGACTGTCCTTCCTCTCTTGTTCATGCAAGAGATTACTTTCTTAGCACCCCTCTAGCTTCAATTAACTGGGCCCTGAACCTTTATGGTAACTTCTCTACAAAGAGGGTAAAAGCTTACAGAACATCAACTAAAACATCAAAGAAAGGTCTTCGTTTGCTGCAGTCAGCAACTTCCCTGCTTGTTCAATTAGAGAGAGCACTAACAAAGGTACGACTAGATGTTTCTGATCACTTGTTGATGGGCTTTCTTCATACATTAACATTACAGCCTGCTTCACTTTCTTTTCCTTATAGTCACTTGGTATATATAGAAAATAAGGCTATAATAATGCTGCCCTTTCTTGTCTTCTTTCACAAACATTAATCCCATGATTTTTTATCAGTACAAAATAACCCTGTAAATAGGGCAGTCTGTGGATCAGCTTCTATAAAACTAGAAAACTGAAATTATTTTGTTTAATTGTGTGTGAAAGTCAACTTTTGTCAAAATCTCTAGCTGTGACTGGGTACTTACAAAATGCAATATATTCTTTTCTTTAGCAGATCACCTAAATACATTTTACTAGCAACCCTTTTGAACTAGATGAAACTGTAATTCAAGCTGTCTTGTTGTCTTCTGCTTTGGTTCACAATAATGTCACTATGCTGTTCACACCAAAGACTGAGTTTTTATCTGTATTATATCAAGTATTTTGTCCCAGTTTTTCTGCAGGTCATTACTGTTAAAACAGCTTTTTAAAATTTGTTTTTTCTCTTCCTTCTATTCAGTAAATATTTAATGTAAAAGTTTTTTGTTTCTCTGGCACTGTGACTTTGCAAGCTTGAATTGTTCTTCAGTGCCCTTCCCCATAGCCATTACATAATGATTACTTGCTCACTAATAGAAGAAATGCTATTTCAGCCAACACAAGAAGATAATTCAGAATGTTATGTTCCTTCCAGGAACTGGCATCCACCTTTAGTCATAATCAGGCATGCCACTTGATGGTACATCTTGGATTCTAGAAGGTTTACATTGCATTCATTAGTAAATGGATGAGGGCAATGTGGTCTTATAGTTAGAACAGAGGACTAGGAATCAGAAGACTTAGGTTCTTGCCTAAGAACAACCACTGGTGAAATAACATGTATCATTTAGCTACTCTGTGCTGTAGTTTCCTTATCTATAAAATGATGTAACACTCAATTCATAGAATCATAGAATATCAGGGTGGGAAGGGACCTCAGGAGGTCATCTAGTCCAACCCCCTGCTCAAAGCAGGACCAGTCCCCAACTAAATCAAGTTCCGTAACTTCATGCAGTGTTGAAGGCTTATGTGCTTGAAACCCTTGAAGATCCTAGGCTGGTAGATGATATTCCATGCAGTATAATTGATATTAACAAAATAGGGACCTAAACCAAAATCTGAAATCCAAACCTTCCTGAAACCAGGCAGTAGTTATCTATTCACATATATGTGAAACATGATTTGTGGTGTAATTATCTCTAATTAGTGAAATGTTATACCACATTTTAAAATGTGCATTTGTGCTCTCTACCAAAAAGTAATGTTCTGTACCAGTTTGAATAGTCCTTAGAAGATAAAACTGAAGGCACTAGACATACATTGTGCCAAATTCAATCTTTCTATGCCTCTGCAACTTTTGTTGACTTCAGCCTGGGTTACCATATAGAGTTGTATGGTGAAGTCAATAGAGTTGCATGGAAGTAATTGAAGACATCATTTAGCTCAGTGTGTATAAAGCCAAAAAAGTGTAGGAAGTAGAAAAGTAGCTATTGTCAAATATTGAAATATTTTTTTAGGCTGTTTATATCAATGTATCCATGTTTATATCATCTGCCAAACAAAGAAAGATGAAACTTAGCTTTAGATCTGCCTTCTGCAAATTCATGTCTGAGGGCTTAAGTAAGAGATGTTGGGCATCATTTAGAGGTGGCTCCTATCTCCCTGGAAAATACCAAATGACTAGTATGTTGGGAATGTAGGGTTTTTTTCTTTGTCAGGGATTCTGGATTGTTTACTTGTAGTTGAGAATGATCAGTCATGGGGTATTGGCTTCCTCTTCTTGACTGAGGAGTTCATGTCCTGCCATTCTGTGATTGTATTGCAGATCCTGGTGTGTGCTTAGGTGGCTTGGCGAGTTGTAGTTTCTCCTGTAATAGAAGACTGTTGGGACAACAGCACTCGTCTCACTACCCACTTGTAGTCTGGGAGCAAGAGGCAGCATTATATGTACGGGTTCAGATCTGCTTTATGTTGAGCCTATATCAATCTAGAATTAGGCTCAGATTTTCAGAACTGTGCCTGTGCATATGCATAATAAATAATAATTTAATTAAAGGTTTTGCATTTGTTGGACTAATTTGTTTGTTAGGCATCTAACTGGCATTTGTATACATGTTTACCGTAATAACTCATGCACTCAACGGAGGTTCCATGTAGAATCATTTGAGCATGTAACACTTATGTTAGCTTCATTTCTTCACAAACCATGTTTAAAGGTGTTTGGTATCATGGTGGAAACTGAGTGCAGAAGGCTCTTTAGGTAGGAAGATATTTAGGTAATCCAGATGGTTTATATCACCTCAGATAAGTAAGTGTAGATTGCATGGCATGCATTTGAAAACAGCGGAGAATTCAGAGCCATTTCTACTTCATCAAAGTTATGTAGATCTTCCACCATAGCTTTCTTAACTCCTCCTTTCTCTGTGTGGTTATGAAAGAGTAGCCAAATGACCAGATAGTCTTTGTATTTATCTTCCAGTGTTAGACAATCAGGTGCTATGACACAATCAGTCACACTCCTTGTATCCTTGTGTTCCAGTGTGTTTCAAATTGTAGACAAATCACATTCTTCTCAGTTATAATCAAGTGATATACAGGTCAGGGTCTAGATTCATTGCCAAAGTCTAGGATGGGATTGTCTACTGCACATATTTGTCAGGTATTATTGTGACAACAGTGAAAAATGTTAAAATATGCTCCTTGAACTAGTATAGTCATTCAATAGTCAATAAAATAGGTGATGGTGATTAGGAGAGTTACTATTGTAGTTATTCATTGGTCTTGAATAGATAAATAGACTACTTCATTGGGTGAACTTGGAACCAAGTTCATCAACTCCCTGTTTGATTTTGGTCCAATATTCTTGTTTCAATCCTATAGTGGGTACATTGCTATTGTCTAGCGATAGAAGAACCTCAGCCATTTCCAAATCATTTGAAATCTGCAAAATTGGCAGGAAATCCCATAAGGAAAGGTTTTTATTATGAGATTCCAGCCTAAAATACACTAAGAACAACCTTTCTTGACAGTATTTTGTCACTTCTAGTTCGGATCCTGGCCAAATATTGGCAGTGGGAAAAAATAAAAACGTAAAACTGGATAAATCAGAACCTTAAAAAAAACTGAGTTCTTATTTTGGGCAAATCATTTTGGACTTGGGATTCCAAACTCTTTCTCCTAGCCCGGATGATGTCTCAGTCACATATTTTTCTCAAGTTACATGGTTCACAGGTGTGTAGAGGAGAAAGGTTATTCCTTGCATATGGGAGAATAGAGGTTTAAAGAGTTGCATGCAAATCAAGATCTATAAATGAAGAAATCCCTGTTATCTATTTTAGATTAAAAGAAATGCCTAGCCATTTCTATGCATTCAGTTTTATTGTTGAGGAAAATTAATTTTCTATTAAATCAAATCACACCCAGCAGTCCACAAATTTGCAAGGGGGACCAAATTGCAGTTTGGTGGTTTACATTTAATGTAGCTTGAAATAAAGGAATCACTCATGCATTCACGATCAATACAATTACCTCTACTTTACATGAATTAAGTAATTTGTATGGTATTGCTGTTTGGTGCATTTGTATCCCTATTCAGGGCACTTCTTCAGTATTTCAACCCCTCTGATGGTAAAGGCAGGTGCATAGCAAGAGCCCACAAAACCAAGGAAAAGCTTTATGGGGAAACTCTTTTATGTCCATCTATATTTGAATTTGTAGGCCCTTTCCAATTACTGCACTAATTGTTTAAGAGATTGCTAGAATAAAAAAGTTTTTAATCACTAATCTGTTTTTGAAAAGACTTATGGGCTCAAAACCTGAACTACATACTTTTTAAATTAATTTTCTTCATGAATACTCCTTACTCAATACAGATTTGTGAGTCAGAACACCCTACTGTGCTCATTCCTTTGTCTTTTCTTCAAACACCTGGCTTATTATTCTCTCTCTCTCTCTCACACACACAATAACATTACTCTTTCTTTGCAGACAAGGTTCTGATGATATTATGCCACTGGAAATATGGACATTTTATCCAAACTCCTGGGTTATCACATCTGAATTTGAGGTAGAAAACTAAGCTAAACAAAATTGACAGTTGTACACTGTTTCTGCTGAAGGAGAGGAATTCATTAGAAACATGTGCCATTGTTCCTTAGAGCGATACCAGTGTTCAGCAGAATGTTAGGATGTAACTCCCCAAACACATTGCAGGACAGAGGACAACAGAGAGATGTTTAATTATAAGGCTGAGATTTTTCAAAGTGGTCCAGGGAAAGGGAAGGCGATGTCTAAATCTCCCTCTGATGAAGGGAAGATGTGTCTAAATCTCTTAGGAAGGGAAGATGTGTCTAAATCTCTTATGTGGCTTTGAAAGTCTCCATCTACATATTTAAAACAAACAAACAAAAAAGGACAGAGTAAGGTCTCCAAACTCCCATTTATGTCAAACCGAGCAGAATTATGCTATAAATATAAGACCTAAATGCTAGAGCAACAGAGAACGCCAGGGCCAAATTATGCAATCTTAATCCGGGTCAATGGGCATTTTTGCCTAACTAAGGACTGTATGATTTGGTCTACCTGGCAACATCAAGGGTTGGAGAATAATTCATATGTTCAGCATGACAACTCTTCCATGCAAGGGCTATTCTGCATATGGAATGCTTCATCTTTCATTGAAATACATTGTAAAAGTAAATTTCTGCATCACTCATGATCAGAATGCTGACACATGCGTTGCCATGAATCCAAACCCAGACTGAAGGTTTTTCAGTGTGGTGCTTTAAAAAAAAAAAAAGTAATTAAAGCAACACTATGGGGGAATTCTTCTTTTACTGTGCATGTGTTATATGCAGCCAGCCCCCTGGTAATGCAAATGAGAGTTCAGCAGAGTGGGCCTGGTCTATAGCCTATTGATGAAATCAGTGGAAAGGCTCCCATTGGTTGATAATACGCTTTGGATCAGAGCCTTCAATGCAGTTTGAGAGAATGCACCAGTATGTTTTTAAAAATGAAGGTTTAATAATCGTGTGTATATATATGAGTTTGTACTTTAGCCTCTACCGCCTCTGAAAACTTAAAATGAGAAGGCTGGTTCGAAGCAAACCCTCCTCCTTTGGTGTGATAGTTTATAACAAAACATTGATCTGTAAGAACAACGAAAGAAGCTTCTGGGAGTTCAAACAAGGCACAGTTTTGGTTACAGATGTGCTTTGATTCCTAAGCCGGTTTCAAGTGTTGCGCATACATATTGACTTTCATACTGTTGTTAGCTCTCACAGCTGGCTGTTCGGTTCATGCAGCGGAATGGAAACTTTTTCAAAAACTCATTAAAGCAGAGAAAATTAAATCAGTTTAAATAAAATTTCTCTATGGTTTCAAAGGAAAATGGGCAGGAGGTTACTGAGGCATGCTCTGTTAGGAAACATTTAATGCACGATACACCAGTTTCCATCTGAGTGCTCTGTGGGCTGGAAGCCTCCATTACATTCCCCCATAATTCCTTTCCCTCTCCGATTTGAGGTATAATTAAATTAATACCAAACTAAGTAATATTTAAAATTAATATCTGGAGTGACGTACAAGTCCATTGTGTCTGGCACTGTACAAATAAACATCAGAGAGATGGGCCTAGACTCAGGCTTCCAATCTCTGTAGAATGCTACAGACACCAGGTCTGTAGATACAAGATGACATGGGGGTGCACATACAACTAGTGGGATGATAGTGATTCTCATGATGGGCCATCCAGCTGCCTTGCTCTGATTGAGCTGTTCGTAGGCCTCGTCTAAGTGATGTTAGTGCATCAGAATGGTCTCAATGGAACAGGAGAAACACAGGGCGCATCAGTGAAAGATTCTCCACCCTGTCCCACAAGCATACGGTATTCAAAGCCTCTTTGGAAGGACCTCTAGGGATGAGACAAAGGTTCGGTCTCCATTTCTATTCAGTCCTTGGTGCCTTGGCTGTGACTGCCAATGAGGATGCCAATTAACAAACAATGCTTAGCACTAATATAGCTCTTTTACATTTGTACTGTGTTCGGGACATTCATTTAGTCCTCACAATAGCCCTGTGAGATAGGCAAGAGATCTGTAAAATGGGATGATACTTACCCTCCTTTATAACACACTTTGATATTTCTGGATCAAGAGCTATACAAGAGCTAGTTGTTCGTCTCACCCCCATTTTACAGCTGGGGAAACTGAGGCAGACACAGCAAATGGCTTGCCCAATGTTTTTTTGGTAAATTTAATGTCTATTCGCTTGAACCTTGGTTTTTACTCTTCCCAATAATAATTTCAAGGACATTTTTTTTAAAAAGACCCATTAACAATTTTCACTGCAAATCTGAATCTACCTAATCATACAATATACTCTGTAAGAGATTTACAATAATGAGAGTTAACTTAATGATAATGGTCTGCTACTATTTGCCACTAGTCACACTAAAAACATTCAGAAACCTCGTGATTAAAACTAGTAACTACTCATCAATGTATATATTGAATTACACACAATTTACTGCACAGAAACAACTATTTCTTACAGAACACAACTTTCATTTACAAAGTGATCTATGGTCAAAGGCTAAAGCTTAGGACATAGTTATTAAAACATTGCCGCACTGAACATATAAGCAAACTTTTTTTTGTTTATTTTAATTTGAAGCAAGGTACATTTTGTACAAACCTAGTTTTGAATGAAAGCCCTATATTCAAAATATTCATACCTCATTCCTGATCATTCTGTTTACTTTGTGAAATTTCACTGGCATTTGTACTTCAACATGAAGCATGATCTTTAAATTAAGAACATACCATATATTGATTCTTAGATCTAAACTATTGTAGTTACACTGTTCCTCCTGAGACATCGTTTAAGGATGGTTTATAAAACTCCACAGTTATTTCTACAGAGGATTTTCAACCTTTGTGCTAATGTCCAGTACATCATCGGGTTTCACAGCAAACTTGTTCTTTACATTAGTTTTATTTATGTAGAAGAGTCAATTCCTGATGTATATCTTTTGTAATGTCAAATAATTCACCGTATGTGGTCATTTATCAATTTTCTATATGACCGCACAATTTTGTGTTATAATAAAGGAAAGCTATTTTTACCAGGATTAAAATTTCCATCAGTCCATTGCGCAGAGGGAAGATCTACAGATGGGTGGGTTTTTTTTATATGCCTCTGTATAACTGGATCCACTTATGGGAGAAGGCATTTGATTTCTCCTATGCTACAGCAGTCTGCGGGAAAGTTCCTAACAAAGTTCTTTGTTAGTGTTTGTAAGACTGGATAGGAGGTTTAATTGAGGGATTTGTGCTGAATGTTCTTTCGCTTTGAGCCTTAGCGCTGCAATGCTCGACGTTTTCCTTTCAACTGCTGCCGGATCAGTGAAGGCGGTGAGAGCAGGGTCTGACGGGGGTCCTGGCGCTTTCATTAAGACTGAAGCTGTTGTCACAAGAGGATTTAAAGCATTGAGAAATCTATATTTGGGGAGAAAAAGCCAATAGTAACAAACCAAGAAGTATTTTGTAGAAGAAATATTTACCTTCTCAATAACCACAGCACTAAACTGGGTTGAATTTTTTTTAACCCAAACTACTTCTTTGTTCCAAACTTTACTTTTCTCTTTTTTTTTTATCGCAATAGACAAATCCACTCTGCACTTAATAAATATCACTCGCTAAACTATGGATGCAGCAGAGAAAAGAGAGAGATGTTCATATCACTGCATTGCATGCAGCTATCTAGGAAAGTCAGTTTGCTAGATTTACTGCCATTCTCTTAACATGTTACATCCTTTCTAAGCAAACCTTGTAATGCGGGAGATCAGCACGCGCGGTGGAAACAACAGACTACTTCGTGAAGGGAACCATTTTCAGATAGGTCTCTGTGCAACCAATTTGTTGTGACAAGTTATTTCATGTGAAAAGCAGCATAAATCAGCACGGCAGAAAGGTGTGCTCGTTAATTGGAGGCTATAATATAGGCTGTCACTTCAGGGGGGAGAGGAGGATACAGTGCTAACACCGCAGCAGCTTGCGGTTGTTTAATTTCAGCCCTTGGAGCGAGCGAGACCGAGGAGACGATCTTCAGCTATTCTAAATCATCACAGTTCCCTAGGATTCAATAGAGCGCTGACAATGGACAGAAGTTCATGATCTCCCCCGAGGTCTTGGAGGTTGGGAAGGAAGATGCTGAGCTGAACTCAACCCTGTGCTTACTGTAGTCAAGGGCAAAACTCCCATTGGGACTGGGTGCACGTGTCCTCAGTACAGGAAATGTTAACTGTACAAGCCTGGCGCTGAAATGAAAGGCCAATGATGTCAGCTCTGTCACTGGTGCTCAGGGGGCCGGGGCCATGTTCTGCGCTCCTGTGTGGGAACATCCAGTATAATTCTCTGTTTTGCAGAGCCACCTCGAGAGCTCATCTCTATGGGTAGGTCTTCACTACCCGCCGGATTGGCAATCTTTTGGCTATCGATTTATCGTGTCTCATTAAGACGCAATAAATTGATCGCCAACGGCGCCCCTGTCGACTCTGGAACTTCAGCTCGCCAAGAGGTGCAAGCTGGAGTTGATGGGGGAGTGTGCCGCCAACTGCTGCCGCTATGACGACGGCAGGTAAGTCGGCCGAAGATACGCCAACTTCAGCGACGTTATTCACGTAGCTGAAGTTGAGTATCTTTGGTCGATCCCTCCCTCTAGTGTAGGCCAGCCCAGAAAGCATTATCTAAAAATGTTAAGATGTGCAATATACACCTATATATACGAGATCAGAATAGAGTCCATAGTCGGTCTACATTAGAGCAGACTCTCATGAAGAGAAGAGCCCACCAACTTCAATGGGGCCAGGATTTCACTCAGGAGGCACAACTGTCTTTTATATAGTAATGATTTTCAATGACTTTCACTAGGGTTTACGGCTAATTTAAGACCAAATCCTGCTTATTTTCTCGAGTTGTACCAGTAAGACATGTGAGAGCTGGCTTTTTAAATAACTTTTTATATTACTTCTTTAAATAGACAGAATCCATGCTGTAACATTGGAACACACATTTAATTAGGGCACCTGTGAATTGCTTACTGCTATTAAGCTGTTGTACTGCATAAGATCGGCCATACTGGGTCAGACCATCTAGCCCAGCATCCTGTCTTCTGACAGTGGCCAATGCCAGGAGCCCCAAAGGGAATGAACAGAACAGGTACCGTATATACTCGAGTATAGGTCAACCCGAATATAAGCCGATGCACCTAATTTTACCACAAAAAGCTGGAAAAGTTATTGACTCGAGTATAAGCCTAGGGTGGGAAATGCAGCAGCTACCGGTAAATTTCAAAAATAAAAATAGATACCGTATCTATCAGGATTTTCACTCACTCCAAATGAAAATACATTTTAAACTTCTTTTAGTAGTTTTCACAAGGTACATCCGGTAAATCACCCACAAAATGTAAGTGAGTGCATCTGATAGTTGGAGACCCTTGAAGCTTCTATAATAAAACTATACTGATTAAAGACTGTTGTATTGATTGCAATCATTATTGGCTCAACCTGCCTAAAGGAGAGTAAATATGCATTACGCCCCGGTTCCTCCCCTCCCCGCCGGAAAAAAAAAAAAAAAAAAAAAAAAAAAGCGCCTCGCTCTCCCGTCCCCGCCCGCGGCGGGGAGGGGGGAACCGGGACGCTCCCGGCAGCCCGCCCGCGCGGCGGGGACGGGAGAGCGAGGCGCTTTTTTTTTTTTTTTTTCCGGCGGGGAGGGGAGGAACCGGGCAGCCCGCCCGCGGCGGGGAGGGGGGAACCGGGACGCTCCCGGCAGCCCGCCCGCGCGGCGGGGACGGGAGAGCGAGGCACTTTTTTTTTTTTTTTTTTTTTTCGGCGGGGAGGGGAGGAACCGGGGCGCACATTTTTCATTGACTCGAGTATAAGCCGAGGCGGCTTTTTTCAGCCCAAAAAGTGGGCTGAAAAACTCGGCTTATACTCGAGTATATACGGTAATCATCAAGTGATCCATCCCCTGTTGCCCATTCCCAGCTTCTGGCAAACAGAGGCTAGGGACACCATTCCTGCCCATCCTGGCTAATAGCCATTGATGGACCTATCCTCCATGAACTTTTCTAATTCTTTTTTTGACCCCTGTTATAGTCTTGGCCTTCACAACATCCTCTGGCAAAGAGTTCCACAGGTTGACTGTGTGTTGTGTGAAAAAATACTTCCTTTTGTTTGTTTTAAACCTGCTACCTATTCATTTCATTTGGTGACCCCTAGTTTTTGTGTTAAGAGAAGGAGTAAATAACACTTCCTTATTTACTTTCTCCCCACCAGTCATGATTTTATAGACCTCTATCATATCCCCTCTTAGCCAGCTCTTTTCCAACGTGAAAAGTCCCAGTCTTATTAATCCCTCCTCAGAGGACAGCCGTTCCATACCCTTGATAATTTTTGTTGCCCTTTGCTGGACCTTTTCCAATTGAAATAGATCTTTTTTGAGATGGGGTGACCATGTCTACATGCAGTATTCAAGATGTGGGCATTCCATGGATGTATATAGAGGCAATATTGTATTTTTTATCTTATCATAATAAGACAGAAAACCTTGAGGTTTAAAAGAAAAACACTTAAAATACGATCTCTGTACCTTCCAAAATGGGGACTTAAAATTGGATTTCTGAAGAGAGATGTCCAGGCAAGACTGGTGAGCCCAAACGGCCCTAAGCTTGCGGGGTTGAATGCTGGAGTTACAGATGGCAGAGCTATTGTTGAAAGTGGCATTGATCTCCAGGCGTGGTCCAGAAAAGGAGACTGACTCAATGGAATGTCCAAGAACAGACCCAACGGATGCGTTAAAGAGAGTCCTGGAACGTTCCCTAACATTTCCGTTTTTTCACGTTTCCTCCATTTTGCCCTTCTGTTTTGAAACCAGACCTTCAGAGAGAGAATACAAAAGCATTAGCTCGACTGATTTTGTTGTTGCTTTGATCAGCTATGGTAGGTCATGACGTGCAGTAGTGATCTTCATTTTAAAAGTACAGTTTCTATGTAGAAAGGTTCTGTTTATAAAGTGTTTATTAATTAATAGATGTCACAAGCATGTTTATGGATTGGAGTAGTATCTGTTGTAGGGATATCAGTAAAAGGTGTTGTTGATTATAAGCCATAGTAAGATGCAATCTATGACCTGTTGGACTCTAACTATTGACTATTAAACAATGAAAACGGCTATTAATAATTTATTACCCCTTTATTAAATGAGCCTTCAAATATGACCCCCTGACCTCCTGAAATCAAAAGGTGGCTTCCTCAGTCCATGCAATTTAAGAAGCAATTTAATTATAACTGAAATAATTTTAAATCAAAACCATGATGGTGATTTAAATGCCTAGATAGTCTGGTTGACTAACTACATAGATAAGTATTACAAACTTTTTTTTAGATGTACTTATTACTTGCCATGACTCAAACTGATGTCATATATAGTGATGTGAAACTGATTAACTCAGTTGTAGTACAATAGAAATCCATGTTACTCAAGACACCAAATATATTCAGATACTTGAGAGTTCTGATAACCAGGAGTCTATAAATCAGGGAGACATGCTGGTAGTTTCTTAGACACAGGGCTTTGAATGGTAAGGAGTCTACTGTACAGTGTACTTTTGTACAGTAAACTGTTTATATCATCTTCTCTTTGCAAAGCTGCACTATTAATTATTTTAGCCTCTGGAGTATATTACAAAGTAGCAGAGAAGTGAGACTAGAATTTAATCTACTCTGACTGATACCACATCATTTTTTTAAATATAATTTTGACTCTGTCTTGGACTATTCTCTCTTGGATCCCTAGATATGCGTGCACATTAAGGTGAAAATGTATTGTGAAGTATACAGCAGAGATGGGCTGAAACCAGAATCTCAGATAGGAATTCTCCCAATCTTGAGGATTCCAAAATCTAAATTTTCTCAAATGTTAAGATGTTCTCATTCAGATAGAGAGACACATTCAAACTGAATTCTGAACTGTACCTGGGATTGGACCAAAGATTTTTAGTTTGGGCCTATCATTTCTAACACAGATTTTATATCTAGCCACTACTGAAATTCAATAAGCCATTAGCAAAAGTTTTCATATAGTATAATCCTAATGTATTAATTGGCACATTAATAGTCCCCAAATATCTACTACAGAGAATGCTGGGATATAAATAGATACTTCTTGCATCTGCAGGTGCAGCATTACAAAACCAAACAGTTCAAGTATGACTATCAAAACATCCTAGTGTATGGAGAGAATTATTATATTTTTAAAATGACCTATGAGTCGCAATACATTTTGGTAATTATTTTTATCAGAAGTCTCTAATATTAGTGGATTGTTAGAGCAGCTGACTGTGAATCACAGACTTGCTCTTATCTTGGGCAAGTTGTTTACCCTCTCTATTTTAACTAAGTTTACCTGTCTGTAAAGATATACTAGCACCTGCTTCACAAAGAGATTTTTGATGCTTATTTAAATAATAATTGTAAAGTGCCAAGAGGTTCTGAAGAAAAGCCCTATAGAAGTGAAAAGTTGTTAATTCCCAGAGTACATTGCTACTTGGTATGTGTTTCTAGCCTTGGTATCACAGACCTGATCTTTTCCCTTTAAGTCAATGGTAAAACTCCCATTGACTTCAAAAGGGCCAGGACTGGGCCACACATCAGTCTCACTAAAATATATTATGAGGAGCAAAAAGATAAGGTAATAAGCTACCCATGTGGCATAAGTCTTGTGAATGCTTATTCACAGGGACCTGAAGAAGCAGTGACTATTTGAACACATCTTTTATTTAGATTTTTTTTTAAAGCTAGCAATATTCTGTGAAAACTCTAGTGACTTTGCAAAAATAATGGTGTCTTTTTCCTCTGGCCAACTAACGTACACTTTGTGTTTAGGTCTGTTGGCAAGGAGATTGGTGTTTTGAACCAAGAAGTGGACAATGGAAAAATATCTCAAAATCTGGCACAATAGTATTGAACAATAAATAATCTTAGCGACACAAGGTCTAATATATCTGAGATTGTAAAGGGTCAAATTTCTACAGGGGGATAGCTGAACTAGTGAAATGCTGGAAATCTAGATCTACAGATGTGAGCCAAGTGCATGAAAGAGACACTTTCAGTTGTGTTCATTCAGATGTTAGTAATTTCATTAAATTATTTTTACAAGGTTTATTGCTTGAATAGCGGCCTCCAATCACTTGCAAAGAAGCATCATAAATGGAGTGAGAGCTGGTATCTCGGGAGGAAAATCAAACCATGAGTTCTAATCCACCAGGCCAGTGGTCCCCTCTAGAAAGAAGTTCAAAGGACTAAAAGAGTAGTGAGAATATTACATGACACATTTGGGCAGCAGATGAAGAACATTGCACTTTGCAGTGTTGTTAGTTTCTTTATCCCATACAAGCATTTTGCCCCTTCCCTAAATATGGCAAAAGACACGTGCTATGTGGATGAGAGAATATATTGATACTCTTGTGAAACCTAATTAAGCAGTTTTTCATCAGTCTTCTCCAAACAGAGAAACTGAATAAGGAGTGAAATGTTTGCTACCTTAAAATGTTAAAATAATTCCTTTAATTAACTCTCATATAATCTGTGAAGCTGTCTTTTATGATTACTATATTATTGCTTGTCTGTTGCACAGATTGTAAATCCATTGTAAGAACTGATTTCAATTGGCCATCAATTATTCTATTTATCAAACTTCTTTTAAAATCTAAACTGAATTTGGACTATCAGAACTGAAAGCCATTATTTAGGTCTAAAATCCCAATCTTGAACTCCTTGCCTGGCCAAAATTCACACATATCTTACCTCACAGAGACCATCATAAACAGACAGTACTTTCAAAACTTTAGCGTTTATATTATTATAAATAACATTTAGATTATTTAATACAAGCATAAAAGTGACTAATTTGTATTTTTGCAACAGATTAATAGAAGAGTTCAACTACCTTTAAAGTAATTTAGCTTTACATTTTTAGATCATTACATTTATGTCAGGCTACCTGGGTAGGTTGCATCTATACACGATGTGTTATCAACTTGCAGCATGGAATATGCTATACATACTGTGTAGCTAACCATATCCTTATCGGCTAAATATATTCAAAATAATGTGTAAGAGGTATGTAATGAAGAAGAGTGAGCTGTAGACTCCTGGAGTCATTACAGTTTTGATTAGTTTTTAAATTTAACAAGAATGTGCTATAAACCAGTGTATATTAAATACTGGATATGTTATTTTTGTAATTATTGATAGGATACATTCAGAATCTACAAAAGTTATTCCTATGCCAGGACTTTCATTAGAAATTGAAATAATCATTCATAATCCAAATTTAAAAGTACTCAGTGTTTTGAAAATAATTAAAAACTTTATGCAATTTTAAGAGAAGAGCCTATTGATTATAAAGTGAGTTTTCAATTTAGCCATTCCTGGAGACTTTAAATCCCTTAAAAATCATGTGAATTAAAACACTTTCTGATACATAAAAAACAAGTTAAATTATATTTGTGACTAGCCATAGTGTATCTTTGTTGCTGAAATTGACTTTGGGATTATTAGTAAATAATATTACAAGGATGTTCAGTTTGCAGTAAGCCTTATTATTTTATAAGTGAGTGCTTTACCAATGATACCCATGGTGCCAAATCAACCAGTTGATGTTTCTAACTTTTTCATGTTAGAACTTTTAAAGATGTTCCCATTTTTCTCCCCAGACCAATGATCTACACTAATAATGAGAAACAAGTTTGTTAAGGGAAGCGAAGTGTGGACTCGAAGAAGAATGCTGCTGGAAGTCCATAAAGGATTTACCAGACTTTCATATAACTCCTTTCCCGTGGTATGGAAAAATATATGGGTCCCCTTGGATGGATTTTCAAAGAGGTTACAGGGGAAATCTCTCTAGGTAGGGAAAATAGCTGAAATAAGTGGTGCATTCTGGAATGAGATGGGAATAAGATAGTTGCTCACTTTTCTTTCTTGCAGGGTCACTTCCAATTAGGACTCAATAAAATGCAACAGTTTCTGCCGACTGTGTTAAGAGAGACAATATTGTGCCTGCTGCCCATTTTATCTGGCCTTGTGTGTACTGCCCCAGGAAGAGGTACGGCAGGTGTCTCCCCAGAGAAGCAAATCTCAGTTTGAAACGCAAAGCGAGGTACAGATATGACAACTCTGCGTTAAATTAGCTTCACAGAGAGTTACTTTTGAGCCAGTCTGGAAGATACCATTGCAGTATATTTTAAAAATAGTCTTTTAACATACCATGCTATCTTAGCACCTCAGAATCTTTAAAGTATTTATCCCCACAACACTCGTGTGAGCGACTATCTCCATTTTACACTTGGGGGAATGAGACCAAGAGACCAAGTGACTTGCCCAATGTACTTGTCTATGGCAAAGCAGGGAATTGAAACTCTGTCTCATGTTAGCAACCAAAGCACTCTGCCTGTCACACACAACAGTCTAGCCTCCTGAGGGCTGTAATACTGGGGTCTCGTCTCAGTTGTTGGGTTTTGTGTACAGGTGCTGGGCAGTGGTGATGACCTGTGATATATAAGAGCTCAGGTTAGATCCTCTGGTGGTCCCTTCTGGCCTTGAATTCTATGATACTGGAGTATCCTTTCTCTCAATATTTGCCTAGTAAACCTAGGTGGCTATGCCACTGAACGTTCTGTGCTTTTTTATAACATTCACAGGAAGCTTGGGTTCAAATCATCTACACGATCCCTTTTGCCGTATGCCGATGTCTCCAAAAAGAGACACCGAACAGCGCAACCCAACTTTATGAAATTGGCGAGGCCCATATGAGAAGGTGAGACTGGGATTGGGGAAATGCGTGGGTTAACAGTTTTGCATCCGTGTTCATTTTATGGGAGGAAACATGTGGCTGTCATGTGTTAAGGTATTTTAGTTATTAGCAGCATTGGTGATATTTACGTTGGGGTGTGTAGGGGGGGCATTTTCTTTCCTTAAAGGTCATAAAATAACTTAGCTGTGGGGTTGAGATGAAAAAGGTGACAAAGCTTTCTCACATGTGTAAAATCACTGAGCACTGGATATAATATATAAGTTGCCTAAGAACTTTCCCTGATGGCTGATCTCTTTCCCAGTCTCCAAGGCCCAGATCCTCACAGGTATTTAGGTCCTAACTTCCACTGACATCAGTAGATTTTAGGAGCCTACTTATCTTTAAGGATCTGGGCCCAAGTGTTAAAATATGGAAAGATGAGGAAATTCAAGACTCCTGGGCCCAGCTCCTCACTGCCATTGCTCCATTGACTTCAGCTGAAGTACAATTTATATAAGTTGAGTGTCTGGCCCCGGTGTTGGGAGTGTGAGGAGAAACAGTCTGGGAGTAACCCTGCCAAATCAGGGAAGAGACTGCAATGTACCTCATACTCATGAAAAATGAACAGAACATGCTGGGAGCCAAGTCATGATCTCAGCTTGCAGCTGGACTGACATGCAAAGTAATTTGTTCAATATCTGCTGTACAGTATGTGTAGAGGTTAGCATAACTTGATTGGTTTTGTGCTAATTTGGACCCTTAATGGTCTGTTTAAAGTAGATTTTTAACAAGATTTAATGTTTGCCCTGTAGACACGTTTGTTTGGTTTTTTTTAAAAAAAGCTAACAGAGTAAATGAGTTAATACTTTCTAAAAGAGACTGTTAACTATGGGTGTTTAGAATCAAGGATAGGCTCCTTTAGGACTGCGGATTTAGGACTGTAAGATTGGTTACACAATCTTTGCACCTGTATGCTTAAGGTTTGTCTGATGTTCCATTATGAACTGCCCAACCTAGTAATAAAAATTCCCTTCAAGCAGACATTCTCATCTCCGTCTCAGAATAATCTTTTAATTTATTGAATTTTTTTTTAAACAGTGCAGATGTTTTCAAGTTAAATTGGGACAGGAGATGGTGCATTAATGCTTTTGTGAGCTACATAAATAATTGCTTAGATGTAGAACACAACATTCAACTAATAATTAATTCACAACACGATCTAACCATTTTGGGTCTTTTTATTGTTTTGGTTAAGAACCAAAACATCAGATTTTGGCACTTCAAAAGAAACTGCATAAATATTTTTGCAATGCTAATGGGAACTTTTACAAAAACTAAATAGAGAGATTTTTAAAAATGCCCATATGCAGTTAATTTTGAGCCACTACAGATCAGTGGTAGAAATGCATTTTTAAATGTACATCTAGAAAATGTTATTGTCTAAAATGTTATGGTTAGTGTTTGTGTCTCAGATTTAATAATGGATCACATGTCCAGAATATTTTTCCTTTCTTTAAAAAACAAATATGGAGAAGAAAAAACAAGCACTAAAAAAGTTGCAGTTGCAACACCAGTTGACAAATGTCAGAAAATTACAAATGTAACTACATTCTGAACTCCCATACAATACTATTGTCCCCAATTTTTTTGTTTTAAAATATTTTTCCAGTGGAGGAAATTATAGTGAAAAAGTATCAAATTGTACTGTGAATCTTTAGGCTTTTGTTGGTTTGTTTCAGAACTTTAAGATTTAAATATAAAATAGTATTTAAACAATATGCATACAACTCAATCAAATTCACTTCTCCCTTCATAAACAGATGTTTAAATAGTTTAGGCCAGTGGCTCTCAACCTTTCCAAACTATTGTACCCCTTGCAGGAGTGTGATTTGTCTTGCGTACCCCAAATTTTCACCTCACTTGAAAACCACTTTCTTACAAAATCAGACATTAAAAATAACAAAAGTGTCACAGTATGCTATTACTGAAAAATACCTTACTTTCTCATTTTTACTATATAATTATAAAAAAATATAAATATTGTACTTACATCTCAGTGTACAGTATATAGAGCAGTATAAACAAGTAATTGTCGCTATGAAATTTTCATTTGTACTGCCTTTGCTAGTGCTTTTTATAAAACTAGGCAAAAATCTAGGTGAGTTGATGTACCCCCAGAAGACCTCTGTATACCTTCAGCGAGAACAGCTGGTTTAGATAAGATGCAAAGCCTATTTTTAAATGATAATTTAATGTTTGCTGAAGTATATTGATATTATATCTGACCATTACTATATTTCATTTGACATTTTTGATTTTGTGAGGGGTGGGATAATACAAAACTTCTCATTCTTTTAAATTCAAAGCCCTGATCACATTTGGTCCTCTTATGTAGGATAATATGGAATAACAGCCCCCAGCTTTTTACATCCTTTACAGCAACACCTCTCAGAGTGAGCTGGACAAATAAAAAAGCCAATAGCACTAAGAAAACACAACACTTAATTTTAAGCTAAGAATATTTATACATATCAAAAGGCAGTGTATTCAGTACAAACTAGGTCCCTGTTCCTTAGTCCTTGTTACTCACCTGAACTCTGGCTTCTGTTAAATCCAGACGCATTGCTAGCTCCTCTCTGCAGAAGAGCCAAACATCATTTAGTATTTCCATCTTTAGTTACCCCAAAAAACCAAAATAAAAGGGTTGGCTTCATCTGAAACAGCCCCATCCCACACTGGGAGTTGATTAAAAGCCAAATCAGATCCCCTGCTCTTTATAGGTGATTTTAATTTAGAAGGCATAGTGCCTATCCGCCTGTGCCTATATAAACAATACCATGTAACTGGTAACTGCATCAGCACCGCCGAGATAGCAACACGTGGCTGTACGATCTGACACCCACTGACTTCACCTTGATACCCACTTCCTGCCAGGGCGGAATCGCATGTGCTCCGGCTGTTATTTTGAAGACAGCTCTTTCCCATTGCTTCAAGCGCTTTCCCTGTCCGGCAGAGTCACTGGTCGCTTTCCTGGGGGCTCCCTGTCAATCCATACCCTGGGTTCATTCACTCGGGGTTGTTCCCCACAGCAGGGTGCGGCAGTTCAAGGTCTGGCTCCGCTGCCCCGGGGGAGGGGGACCCTCTTTTTGAATCCCCCTGGGCTCTGGGGAGAGGGCGCAGCGAGGGAGGCAGCATCGCCCAGCCAAGGCCCCCCGGGGCTGGCGGGCAGGTCCCTGCCGGGGTGGGAGTTCCCCTGGCGGCTCCTACCTGGTGAACACGTCGGGATAGTGGCACTTGCGGAACGCCCGCTCCAGCTGCTCCAGCTGCAGGTTGCTGAACGTGGTGCGGTAGCGCCGCTGCTTCCGCTTCGGGGGCCCCGGCGCCTCGGCCGCGGCGGCGGGGGCGGAGCCGGAGAGATCAGCCGGCGGCTCCCTGGGGCCGCTGCTGCCCAGCTCCGCGTCCTCCTCCGCCCAGGCGCCGCGGACCGGGCGCTGCTCTGCCGCCAGCGGCGCGGGGCAGGGCTCGGGCGGCCCCGGGGGGTCCCCGCCTGGGGAGGGGAGAGAAGCGGGAGAATGACTCGGGAGCCCGGCTGCGGCGCTGCCCCGGGGAGCTCCGCACTGGGGGACCCGCAGGGCGCCCCGGTCCCCCATCCATCCCCGGCGGGTGGGGCTGGCAGGGCGCCCCGGTCCCTCATCCATCCCCGGCGGGTGGGGCTGGCAGGGCGCCCCGGTCCCCCGATCCATCCCCGGCGGGTGGGGCTGGCAGGGCGCCCCGGTCCCCCATCCATCCCCGGCGGGTGCGGGTGACAGGGCGCCCCGATCCCCGGCGGGTGGGGGGGGGGAGCTGACAGGGCGCCCCGATCCCCGGCGGGGGGGGGCTGACGGCGCTCCGATCCCCGGCGGGGGGGGGGGGGGGGCTGACGGCGCTCCGATCCCCGGCGGGGGGGGGGGCTGGCAGGGCGCCCCGATCCCCGGCGGGTGGGGGGGGGGGGGGCTGACGGCGCTCCGATCCCCGGCGGGTGGGGGGCTGGCAGGGCGCCCCGATCCCCGGGGGGGGGGCTGACGGCGCTCCGATCCCCGGCGGGTGGGGGGGGGGAAGCTGACAGGGCGCCCCGGTCCCGGCTCCCAGGGCCAGTCCCCCGGGGAGGGTCCCGCTCACCTTGCCGCCTGGCGGCGGGGCTCCGGCCCAGGATGCTGTCTATGAAGTAGGAGGTGAGCAGGTGCAGGGCGGGCGCGGGGGCTGCGCTCTGCATGGCTGCGGGCTGGCACCGGGCAGAGCCCCGGCTCCGCGCCGGGTTTTATTGGGGCCGGCAGCGACCGGCTCGGCGCCCCCGGTATTAGCATTTCATTAGCGCGCTGGCGTCAAGGCCGGGGGTGGGACCCGCGCTGGGGCCGGGGCCGGGGCCTGGGCGGGCGGGGACGGGTGCCAGGCGGCCCCCGGGAGAGGTGCCACCCCCTGGGAGCCTGGCGGAGGGAGGTGCCAGACTGCACCTCCCCCCCCCCCACTCTGCCCGGTGCCAGCTATCCCCTGCTGCCTTGGAAAGTGGGTGCCACCCCCCCCAGCTTCGGAGGAGGGGGCACCAACTCCCCCAGAGCCTTTGCCATGATGCGGGGACATGGGAGGAAGCCCCTGCGGGGGTGGGGGAGGTGCCAGGCAGGCAGGGAGCTGCGAGGCAATTGACCCTTAAAGGTTGTCTGCGGGGGCGGGGGGCGCGTGTGAACAGGAGAAAGGGCAGATCTCTTGTCATGGGGCTTGTGCTGCACTATTGGCTCCAAATGGTCGGCCTGAGTCTGAGCTCCCCTCCGGGCGGTGTAAGGCCAGAGACTCCCCTGGAGCTACAAAGACATACCTGGGACGGAAGGGAGAATCTGGCCCAAGGTTGCTGGTTGGGAACAGGTTACTTTTAGCCGGAGCCTACATCCTGCTCCTGAGAGCCATGCAGAGACCAGGTGCAGCACATGAAAACACCCCACCGAGCTCTAGAAACACAATGCGCTTCCTTTTTTTGCACCTTCCGCTATGAACAATGAACTTCTATCCACTTACTGAGGCTGACTTTGAGCCCTGGAGCCTGACTCTGCAAAGTCCTGTCAGAGCACACAGCGTCTTGCAGGATTGGGCCCTGTCTTGCCTGTGTTCTGAAGCCTCCCATCCTCCGTTAGCTTTCCTCCTTGCTGTTGCAGCAACAATGCCTCAGCAGCTGGAGGGCTGCAAAACAATACCTGCGTGCCCTGACATGACTACAGTGCACTGCCAGAGCCCTACGTAAATTAGATCAAGAGGTGACTTGATGACAGTGAGTAAGTTCCTTCACAGGGATTCAATTCTGGCTACTAAAGGGCTCTCTAATCTAGCGGAGAAAGGCATAACAAGAACCAGTGGCTGGAAACTGAAACCAGTTCATTGCAATTTAGAAAATAAAGCACCCATTTGTAACAGTGAGGGTGATACCATTGGAACAAACCACCAAAGGAAGCAATGGATTCCCGGTCTCCTTATGGCTTCAGATCCAGAGCAGATGCCTTTCTGGAAGGTATGAAGTCAGTCCCAAATACTGGGCCTAGTGCTGTAATTATTGGGTGAAATTCTATAGCTTGTGCAATACAGTCGGTCAGACTAGATGATCTACTGGTCCCATCTGGCTTTAAAATCTAGGAATAAATTACATACTCTTCCATCTTCTTCTCCTATCCACCCAGCTGCATGGGAATGATTCAATTCTTCCATATCTTGCAAAGCTGGGCTCAGGACCCAAACTTCTGCATGCCCGCTCATTGTCCCACCACTGTCAAGCAACAAAAACTTTATTTAGCCTGAAGCAATTCCATAACAAACCCATTTCTGTTGCACCTTCCAGCCTAGACTCTCTGAAAGTCCTTACTGATGCTAATTAATTAATCTCATAATACTCCTGTAAGAGAGAGACGTATTATCATCCCTATTTTACTGAAACAGAGGCCCAGTGAGATGAAGTGACCTACCCCAAAGATTCATGGCAGAGTTGGGGATACAATCCTGATTGCTTGACTACAAGACCATCTTTCTTTCTCTGGGATCCCATAAGCCCATGCATTTATCATATCTAGAGCAATTACAGCAGACACAAACTCAAGTAGAAGGCAGGACAGTAGCCATAATAGAAGGACCGTCCTCTAGGAAGAGATGGGTCTGGCTGGGGAGATAATGTGACCACTGTACAGTGAAACCTCGATATAACGGACTAATTCGGGCGAGGGGGTGTCCGTTAAAACCGAAAGTCCGTTATTTAATAATTTTTTAAAATTATTAAATAATGGACTTTCGGGTGACAACGGACACCCCCCCACCCGAATTAGTCCGTTATATGGAGCCAGCCCACCCCACCCGTCAAACCCCCCGCCCGGCTTCCCGCTGTCAAACCCCCCGCCCCACCCCCAGCCCACCCCACCCGTCAAACCCCCCGCCCGGCTTCCCGCTGTCAAACCCCCCGCCTGGCTTCCCGCTGCGGGGAGCCGGGCGGGAGCTCTCAACCCCCCCGCCCGGCTTCCCGCTGCGGGGAGCCGAGCGGAGGCTCTCAAACGCCCCCCCGCCTGGCTCCCCGTTGCGGGGAGCCGGGCGGGGGGGTTGACAGCTCCCGCTTGGCTCCCCCCAGCGGGGAGCCGGGCGGGAGCTCTCAACCCCCCCCCCGCCCGGCTCCCCGTTGCGGGGAGCCGGGCGGGGGGGGTTGACAGCTCCCACAGGGGTCCCCGCTGCGGGGAGCCGGGCGGGAGCTGTCAACCCAGCCGGCTCCCTGCGGCGGGAGCCGGCAGCCCCCAATAACGGATTTCGGATGCATCGGAAATTTTGTCCGTTGCATCCGAAGTCCGTTAAATCGGGGTCCGTTAAATCGAGGGTTTACTGTATTTTCATCTTGTCTAAAATGACAACTTGTTTAAAGCTGGAACATTCTGGCAACGTGTGACTTCTAGGGGCAAATGCACCCACAGGAAGCACAAATGAATTCGGAGAGAAGCAAGTCTGTGGCGGCAGGTCTGACTTTCTAGTGCACAATCATTGTCTGCGATCCGTTGGCTGGGACAAAGGTGTCACGTTCTCAAAGAAACCAGGGGTCAATAACTTCATATTTTTATTTTTAAGCTATGTGCAGAAACTAGACGTTCCTTTTGAACCATAGTTTTTCTGAGGAGTGACGCATAGGTAGATGTGCACTTCAAAGGGAAGACGACCTTTTGAACTTTGCAGTAGAGTGGGGCCATTTTTTTCTGGCAAACTGTATCGAAAAATACATGTTTGGGTTGGGGGGGGCAAACGACACATCAAAACTGTTCACGAACTTGGGTTGAATTAGGTGTCGTTTCAGCCAAAAGAAAAATGTTTTTTTTTTAAAGTCAGCGTTTAGTTTTGACCATTTCAAAATGAAACATTTTGGCTTTTTTTCTTCCCCCGAAAAGAGCAATTTGTTTAGAAATCTAGTTTTTTTTAAAGGGAGGAGAAAAATGCCTGAAAATGACTTGAACCACAACCAACAATTTTTTTTATTTTGGGTTGAATAAATGTTTTGGTGAGAAAAACAAGGAAAAAAAAATCAGTTTTGGTTCAAATGGAGCCAATTTTTGTTTTGATATTTCAGTTTACTCAGGGCAGGTCTACACTGCCGCTTGAGTCGAGCTAACAGACGTTCCTCAGGGTGTGAAAAAGACCCCCACCTTGAGAGCGACGCAGGTTACGGCAACCTGAGCCCTGCCCACACCGGCGCGGTGTCAGCAGGAGACGCTATGTCTCCCGCTGCCTTAGCTTCTGCCTCTCGCAGCAATGGAGTAATTATGCGGATGGGAGACCTCTCTCCCGTCAGCACAGAGGGTCTTCACCAGATGCACTACAGCAGCACAGCGGTGTTGGTGCCGATGTAGTGCTTCTCATGTAGGCCTGCCTTGAGTTCTACTCTGCAGCCCCATCTCGCAGGGTTTGTATTGAGGTTACCTGGCAGAGCAGCATCAGAGGCTTTTTGTTTTATAACCATGGATTTCCTCATAAATATATTCACCAGGGTAGCTGGGTCTTTGGTTTAGGAGGGTCCGTGTAGTGCTAACTGGGGGGTGGGTGGGAAGGGGCAGTGATGTTAAAGTGTAGCAGTGGAGTAATGATGTGGGGTGAATACAGATAAGCCTGTACCGGCCTACTTTCACCCCCGCCGGTGGGTCACAAGACAGCTTTTCAGTATTTGAGAGTGCATGGAGGGGAGGCTTCTGGATGGGTTATTGCTGCAGGGGGCAAGCTGCCCCTTCCCTGGCCTATCTGTGCTCCTGTGGGAGAATTTGGTTCTGTTTTGAAACACAGCTAAAAATAAGAGCTAGTTATGAACACCTGGGTGAACAGGTCAGTCCGATTTAGAGTTTTTGTTGATCCCAGTCAGGCACTTCATTCCACAAATGGTGGGTGCCTCACATGTCTTCTATCAGATTGTGATTGAACAATTGAGGACATCTTCATTACTGACCTGAAATCAACAATGTAAATGACTTGGCAATATAGTCCCCAGCACTGAAATGTATTGAAATACATAAAGGGAAAGCTTACCCTTTTCTATTGCCATTTGTACCCTATTAGCAGTTATCATGTGAGCAACGTTTATAGTGTTGGATGGACCTTGCTATCTGGTTTAGTTTGCTTAGTTTTTAATGGCGGTAAAATGAAGGAGCCCCAGTTATGGACTAGAACCGCACTGTGCTAGGTGCTATACAAACAGAACAAAAAGACAGTCCCTGCCCCAACGAGTTGACAATCTAAGAAATTTCATCTTTGATTACCAGCCTTTTTATTTGCTTACATAGTTTCTCTTGATGACTTCCAAATAATATAAAAATAGAACAGGTGAGTTGCAAGGTCCATCTCCCCCGCAGGTGTTTGAAAAATGTGGCAAAATGTGTGTGTGTGTGTGGGGGGGGGCAGACCTATCACTGCATGTTTTTTTAAGCTACGTTAAGGGCATTGTAGAGCATATGTATTGGTCTTCTTCTTAGCATTGTTATAAATCTATAATAAAGACATATACCTGTAATGTACCTAGTATTAAGGCTCACAAAAGAAAGGCCAGTTACAATCATGGGGCTGGAAAAGATACCAGATAATCAGCAGATTGACTATATAACATCACACAAAGCAAATGTAAGAAGTCTTGCTGGAAAGCCGGGACTTAATAAGGAAATTTAATGAAGCAAGTCCTAGGAGATTATCTGCGAGGTAGAAATAACTTTAATTAAAAAGTGATCATTATGATTTTAAGGAAAGAGCTAATTACTTATCAAATATTGTATTACAAACGTGCATGCAATGTCCCCCCGGTGCAGGGAGCCCTCTGCAGCCCCGTTCTCACAGGCGTGATTAAGCAGGGCCAGGGCAGTGCGGGGTGAGTAACACCTGATCTCTGCAGATGCCAGATGCAGGGAAGGCTGTGGGCCTGTGTAGTGGGGCAGCTGCCCCACTCCAGGAAAAGGGGCTTGAAACAGCCCAAGAAAGGGTTGTGGCTGGGAGCAAGCAAGCTCCAGGCTGATTGGGCAGAGCAACCACAGCTGTGTCTGGTTCAATTAAGGCCTAGCTGGCCCTGATAAAAGGGCTCAGTTTGGAGAGACAGTCTCCTCTGTCTACAGAGGCAGACAGGCCTGGCTGCTGGGAGCTTGACAAGGTACCTAGTTTGAAGCAGGGCTGGGGCAAGGCAAGAGGAACTGGGGAAGCTCTGGCCTGGAAACCCCCAGGCTGCAGGGCCTAGGAGAAGGCCCCACAAAGGGTACTGGAGTTGCAGGGGGCAGCCCAGGGGTATAGAGACAGAGGCAGCAGGCCAAACCCTCCTTGCCTGTGATGAGTGGCAATTATACTGCAGTCTGCCCCAGTGAACGGGGGCAAGTGGTGACTGGCAGTTGCCTAGACTGAACCAAGGTGGGGATAGAGGGTGGGGGTTCCCCAGGGAGGGGACCCTGAGATTGTGGAGGTACTGCAGGGGTGCAGCACCCCAGGGAAGAGGGCACCGGGGTCCAGGAGGGACATGGGGCTAGAGTGCAAGCGGGACTACAGCCCGTAGAGGGCGCTCTGGACGCTGGAAGAGCTAATTCTCGGATGTACCAGCAGGAGGCGCCGCAGGGGTGAGTTGCTGCTCGGCTACAGCCTGGCAGGGCAGAGCTGGGTCCTGGCAGAGATGAGGCCTGCTGCCATGGGGGATGAGTGGGGCATAGCAGTGACCCCCAGCCAGTACTGCCAGGAGAAGGAGGGAGGAGGACCCAGCCCCGGGCGGAGGGCATCCTGCTGCTGACCGGCTGAAAGGCTCATCCCGTCTCGATCATCCCAGCTCCGTTATCCAAAAGCAAATCCATGTCCCCCATGCTGTTTGGCTAATTGGAGTGCACTGTATAATGTTTGCCCTCTAGCTTAAGCTAATAACCCCAGAAAATCTTATATCTGCCTTTTGCTGACAGCAACACCTGACTGCTAGAAAAAAAATGGCACAGCATACAGGTAATTTCCCTCTCTTGTGCTGCATACTTTGGCTACTGAAGAGTGCAATAAAGTATCAACTACCAAACATTGGTGATAAAAATCAGTGCACTGATCAATGCCCAAATGGAAATAACATGCAATACAGTCTCCAGAGGGAGGGCAGCCGAGTTCCTATCATGGCACTGGGCTGTGATCCTGTTCTGTTTGCACACCGGGTTCCAGAACTGTTCGGCTGCCCCGTGCCGGTCTCTTACTGCGTCCCTCGAGACGCACGGATAAAGTGGGGCTCCTCGTGTACCCTGTTAGTCTTTGTGCACATGGTTCTTGAAGGGGATTGCTCACAAAAGGCAGCCAAATGGAGGAGGATCTTGTGTAGAATTACAAGGGACCTAGAAGAACCTAATCACGCAGCACTGGATGTTCTTTGTCTCAGCGTTGGTAACTGGATGTTTTTTTCCGACGCTCTAGGGCCTGGTCTATGCTACAAAGCTAGGTTGGTGTAAATCGCTTGGCGTTGACCTAGTGTTGTGTGTGTGTGTGTGTGTGTGTGTGTGTGTGTGTTTGTTTGCACTCAAATTTCTCTGCTGCCAATGTTGGGATCCAATAATGCCACTGCCCGGAAAGAGCCAGGGGCAGTATACTTTAATCGAAGTCTTGCAAGTGTAGATATCCTCTGACCGATATCTACCAGTCCTCCAGCAGCTGTCCCACAATGCCTGACACTGACCGCTCTGGTCACAATTGTGAACTCCACTGCCCAGGGATCATGGAGACCCAAAGCCTTCCCCACAACATTTTTGAAATGGCTTTTCATAATCGCCTGGCTTGGCAAGCACACCTAAGCAGTTCTGTGTGCAAGCGCCAAACCGACCATTCAGGCTCCATGCTCTAGACAGGATATTGATCTCTTGGGCTTGTGAGGATAAGCGCCTGTGGAGAAGTTGGACAGTGGGACAGCTATGAGCAGATTGCACGAGGGTTGCAGGCAAAGGGGCGTGACAAAGATCCGCAGCAGTGCCATGGGAAAGCAAAGGAACTCCAGCAGGCGGACCAGAAGGTCGGGGAGTCCAATCGTCGATCTGGTGCTGAACCACAGACCTGCTGCTTTTACACCATGCTGCATGCCACACTTGGCAGAGGCCCTGCAGAACACGGTGGATCCCTCCGAGAAGCCCGAGACACGGACCCCTGGCGTGAACAGTAGGGAAGAGGATGGGGGGGAGGAGGGGATGTGCAACCATGGCATCCAGCTATGCTGCGAGCCAGGATCTGTTCAAGATTTTATCACCATCTAATCAGTCCTGCACCCTGAGCAAGGACGAGACCAGTGCAGGGGAAGCACCCTCTGGTAAGAGTGTGAATGCATTTCCCATTACAGTGTTTACATGTACAAATGATGCCTGGCCCCAGCATAGCACGACACAGGTATTAACTTTTCATTAATTTATTTGTACTAGAGGAGGTAGTCGTTAGCGGGGGAGGGGGCATGCAGAGCAGTTTGTTTACGTACACAGGGCAGTCCCTTGGATCCTTCTGGGAGATCTTAATGCAACGTTCACGGAGGTATTCTGAAATCCTCCCCTGACGGTTTCTAGGGATGGCAGCCTTATTTCTTCTTTTGTGGTAGGACGCTTTCCCACGGCAGTTTGCGATGCAGTAAGCAGGTTAGCGGCACATGGGTGTAAGCGGTTTCCGGACACCAGCAGCAGCCGTGCTCTCTGTGCCTTTGTAACCCTGAGGTGTGAGAAGGCATCATAAAAGATTAGGGTTGGAAGAGACCTCAGGAGGTATCTAGTCCAACCCCCTGCTCAAAGCAGGACCAACACCAATTAAATCATCCCAACCAGGGATTTGCCAAGCCAAGTGTTAAAAACCTCTAAGGATGGAGGTTCCACTACTTCCCTAGGTAACCCATTCCAGTGCTTCACTACCCGCCTAATGAAATAGTGTTTCCTAATATCCAGTGTAGACCTCCCTCACTGCAACTTGAGACCATTACTCCTTGTTCTGTCATCTGCCACCACTGAGAACAGCTGAGCTCCATCCTCTATGGAACCCCCCTTCAGGTAGTTGAAGGCTGCTATTAAATTCCCCGCCTCACTCTTCTCTTCTGAAGATTAAATAAGACCAGTTCCTGCAGCCTTTTCTCATAAGTCATGTGCCCCAGTCCCCTAATAATTTTCATTGCCCTCTGCTGGACTCTCTCCAATTTGTCCACATCCTTTCTGTAGTGGGGCCCCCAAAACTGGTCACAGTACTCCAGATGCGGCCTCACCAATGCTCAATAGAGAGGAATAATCATTTCCCTCGATCTGCTGGCAGTCCTCCTACTTATACAGCCCAAAATGCCGTTAGCCTTCTGGGCAACAAGGGCACACTGTTGACTCATAGCCAGCTTCTTGTCCACTGTAATCCTCAGGTCCTTTTCTGCAGAACTGCCACTTAGCCAGTCGGTTCCCAGGTTAACGGTGCATGGGATTCTTCCTTCCTAAGTGCAGGACTCTGCACTTGTCCTTTGTTGAACCTCATCAGATTTCATTTAGCTCAATCCTCCAATCACCATTACTAATGAAAAGCACTATACAAGAGCTGGGTTTTGTTACTATTATAATATTGCTCTTTTGATGCCTGCACAATAATTTGTAAAATTACTTCTATTTCCTAAATAATGCTTTTCATTTCTAAAAATGAGCCTTGTTTTGTTTCAGAAGAAACACTGAAAATATGATTCTCTTTTAGGGGACCATTTTTGTTCTAGGAATGAATTTCCTTGTGGTGGTGGCAGTAGTTTAAAAAAATCCAGCATTTATCAGCAGTTGCCATACAGTGGCGTCTGAAGCTCTCCAATATTCTCTATATAGGTAGAACAGGAAATAACCAGGCCATCTCATCTACTACCCTATGGTACTTATATCCTTAGTCCCTGTTCCTGCATGCACTTTATGCACATGTTTGACTTTACTACTTTGAGTAATTCCATTGTAGACCGGGGCCAAAGACTGTAAACTCTTTTGGGAGAGAGACTGTTACTTGGTACTATGGATGTGACATACTTAGCCCAATGGGGCCTGATCCCTCATAGGGACCACGGCACAAATGATAACACTTGGTAAACACACTGGCATTTGTTCTGCTAGGGTACTGCTACACTACCCCCAAAGTCCCCGCGACAGCGCGTCTCAGAGCCCTGGTCACCCCATTCCGGCTCACGGGGCTCATGCTACAGGGTTAGAAGTAACAGTGCAGATGTTCTCGCGTGGGCTGAACTCTGGGCTCTGAGACCTGTCCCCCTTGCTGGCTTTCAGAGCCTGAGCTCCAGCCCAAGGGAATGTCTACACTGTTGTTTTTAGCCCCATCGAATGAACCTGAGTCAGTTGATGCAGGTTCTGAGACTCACATTTTTTTTTGCAGTGTTGACCTACCCTGAGGCACCCATCTGACCCCCATTACTGTAGTATCTGAGTGCCTCACTATTATGAATGCGTTCCTCTTCACCACACCATATATGGTTAGCCCCATTTTACAGATGAGGGACTGAGCCACAGAGTGATTGTCACTCACCCAAAAAGTTGGGGCACGGGAGAAAACTGAACTGAGCTCTCCCACGTCCCAGGTTAGCATCCTAACCACCAGACCAACCTTCCTCTCCTTTTAAGGGATGCTTTATAAATATTAATATTAATTAACTTTTAAATATTGTTATAATAATGATAAACAAGGAAACAACTGGGCGAAGTGGGCTTTTTACCCATGAAAGCTTATGCCCAAATAAATCTGGTAGTCTTTAAGGTGCCACCAGATGCCTCATTGTTTCTGTGGCTACAGACTAATACAGCTACCCCTCTGATATTTGGTAAACATAGGCTGCTTTTCTGTTATATTAACCTGATAGTTAAAAGTAAAACAGCATGTTGAACAGCTACTAACATCGAACTGAATTTCTTTCCTAATGAATAAATATTCACATGATTACAATTAACCTTACAACACTTGTTACAAGTTGGAAAGGCTATTGCAAGAAGGATTTATTTGTAGCATTTAACTGCATTCTTCTTGTGCCATTGTGCGTGTTGCATTTCCGAGTGATGACTGTCCCTTTATGCATCTTTAATTAATTGAGACTCTGAAGCGCACAACACTTCCATGCATTTGTATGCTCCCTCTGCTGGGCAAATAAAGGTATTGAGTCCGAGTCTCCTCTTGCGGCACTTTTACATGTGTGTAACTTCCTTGACTTCACTTCTTTACTTCTATTGAAGTCTAGATTTAGTTTAAGCGCATACTGATGGGTAACAAAACTCCATCTATAGGCTATAGGTTGCTACCTACAGTATTTGTGAAGGCTGGTTTTAAAGTCAGGATGGACTTTCAGCAGGAAAATTACAAAAGAAATGGAATTTTCTCAATTTTCTTTTTATTTTTTTTATTTTTTTTTGGTTTTTAAAAAAAACTTATGAAAGTGCATAGCCATTTATCAGAGGCTGTCAAGGTTTGCCTCCCCACTTTGAACTCTAGGGTAAAGATGTGGGGACCCCATATGAAAAAAGAAATAACCCCCAAGCTTATTTTTCCAGCTTAGGTTGAAACTTTTCCCCAGAACACAAACTTCTCCTATGTCTGGGCTTGGAAAACGCTGCCACCACCAATTTAAGCCCCCAAAACCATGGGTTAGGGTAAATTGGACCCCTACTTTAATCATCCCCAAATTGCCTCCCTTTACCTGGGAGAGACTTGAAAACAAAGACCAAAACCCTCACTTTCTGTGAGACGTGCCCGATCCAAACCAGGATCTATCCAATAGAAACAAGCAGACAGAATCTTAAAAGGAAATGTTTAATTAAAGAAAAAGAGAAAAGCATAAACTCCTTGTACAGAAATCAAGAGAAAAAACCCCTTAACATCATACAGCCTCCTGACCCCCTCCCTAGGAATTTCTCCCTCTGCTAAAGATTAACGGTAAAAGAAACACCGTGGCTCAATTATCAATTGATACAGTTCAAGCATACAGTTCACTTACTACTGGACTTGGCTTCTTAGAAGATTATCGAAATGTAGACTAGAGACAGAAGGTTGGTTCATCCCATAGCCGGGCGAACATCAGCATGAGAGAAAAAGATGAGAGAAACTGGAACTAAAAACACTCTCTTTGTTCCTGAGGTTGATTAGCATTTCCGTTACGTCATTCCCTCTCAGGTTACTTCAGGTTAACCCTTTACAGGTAAAACAGTAATTCTAAGCTACTTTATACTTATGACAGAGGCTTAGGTTCATTTTCATATATATACCAAATATGAGTAATCAGCTATGTTTTTGCAGAGGTGAAAGTAAACCAGTACGGTCCGGTACAGCATACTGGCAAGAGCTGGTACACAGCCAACGTACCGGCAAGGGGAAGCTTCCCTAGGCCAGCGATTTAAAATCTTTGCCAGAGCCCCGCTGCTGGAGACCATGGAATCTGCTACGGTAGTGGCGGCTAGAGCCCCGGGCCTTTTAAATTGTCTCTGGAGTCCTTCACAAATACTGTAAGCTACCATGGGGCTCCGGTGGGGATTTAAAGGGCCCAGAGCTCTCAGGTGCTGCTACTGCAGCCAGAGCCCCGGACCCCTCAGTTTAAAGGGCCTGGCGATTTAAAGGCCCCGCCTCTTCTGGTTGAGGCCCCGCCCCTGGCTCAGGACTCCAGTGTACTGATATGTCTTTTCAGTTACTTTCATGCTTGGGTTTGTCACAGAGGTCAGAGAAGTCATGAAATCCACAACTTTCCTAGACCTCCGTGACATTCTCTGCTTCAGCCCCAGGGGCTGCAGGACTCTGGAGCTGGCGGCCAGCAGGGCCCTGGCAGGGTTCCAGCAACAGGCGACAGCAGCAACAGGTGGTTCCAGCGACAGGTGAGACTCCTGAGGGGGGCCCTCCTCAGGGTTCCAGTGATGGGCAATAGCCTTGCGTGGGGGGCGTGGGAGGCAGGGGGACGCCTTGGGAGAGAGGCTGGGGGTGTCCCATTTTCAGCTTCGGCAATATGGTCTCCCTGCAGCTCCCAGCCAATGTTGGTGGAGGCCCCCCTGCAGCTTCCAGGTGACCTGGGCAGAGGGGGAACCCCACAGCTCCCAGCCACCATGGTGGCGGGGGAAACCATGGAGTTGCAGCAGCAAAAGTCACAGACAGGTCACAGCTTCCTAATCACATCAGCCACCCCATCAGAGGCTCATTCACCTGCACATCGACCAATGTGATCTATGCCATCATGGGCCAGCAATGCCCCTCTGCGATGTACATTGGCCAAACCGGACAGACTTTACACAAAAGAATAAAAGGACACAATCTGACATCAGGAATCATAACATTAAAAAACCAGTCGGAGAACACTTCAATCTTCCTGGACATTCTATTAAAGATTTGATGGTGTCAATTTTAAAACAGAAAAACTTCCAAAACAGACTCCAACAAGAAGCTGAGGAACTGGAATTAATTTTCAAATTGCACACTATCAGCCAAGGGTTAAACAGGGACTATGAATGGCGTTGTCATTACACTAATTGAATGCATTTTCTGACTTAAGTCTGTTTTACAGGTTCTTATCAGCTGTCAAACACAGATCCACTAAATTTTCACTACAAAGGGTCCCCCCCGCTCCTGCTGATAATGGCCCATCCAAATTAAACAGCCTCTTTGAATTGATGTACAACTTTTTTTTTGCTTTCTATGTATATAAATGCATATTACTTCTGTGTGTGCCATTCTATGCATCCGATGAAGTGGGCTATAGCCCACGAAAGCTTATGCTGAAATAAACTGGTTAGTCTCCTCGTTTTAAAGCTTTTACTGTACTTGACTAGAAAGACATTGTGGGTGACGTCCTTCCGATCTACGTCTGCCCCGTCCAGAGAGACTTGTGGACACTGCAGACTGAAGGGACAGTAGGCAGTTGCCCAGGTCAGAGGATTTGGACTCTGCTGGGAGGACCCTGCCAATTGTTGCTTAACACAGAGCCCTAAGCTGGAATCTGGTGGAGTGGGAGGGCTGGGGTCCCCCTACCACACCTCCTTAAGGGCTGGAATCCAGATGCAAGTAGAGGCCAGAGAAGGTTCCCAGCCTAAGGTCAGGAACCAGGCCCCTCTGCCAGGGAAGCAAGGGGCTGGAAGTAAGGTGTGCTAGCTTCTGGGCCACCTGGCCCTCTGAGCACCCTATCACACTCCACCAGTGGGTTGCTGTGTAAATGAGGGCACTGTCGATGGATTTCATTGTAAATAATTGCAGAACGTGAGCATCCTTATAACGTAGCTCGCGCCATAGAACAGAAAGCATAAGGAAGGTGAATTCTGTGCTCCCTCTTGTGGTGAATAACAACAAAAAGAAAGTTGTTTGCAGGGTTGTTGTATCTGGGGTGGTCCCAGGACATTAGAAAGACAAGCTAGGTGAGGTAATTAAGAAGTTGGTCCAATCAAAGATATTCTCTCTCCTACTTTCGCTCTCCAAAAAAAAGGAAAGGAAAAATAACTCGAGGGTTAAGCTATTCTCCCATTAAAACTAATGGAAGTTGCACTTATACATTTTCATTCTGATCCTACTGTCACTGAAATCGGTGGCAGTTTTGCCCTTGACATAAATGGAAGCAGGGTCATACCCGTAATGAGATCAGAACATAGCCCTTCAGTCAACATATTTTAAAAAGCTATGCTAAACACACCACCACGTCCTAGCCTTTGGGTTTCCTGCAAACACATATGAAATATGGCTGCATGTATAACTCACCATGCTTTGTCTTTCCTGGGAAAGGAATGGCCTGGCAGAATTTAGCCAATAATGCTCAGAGCTGTTCAACCTAAAATGTTTTACTATCCCTCTGGCATTTGGTTCTCCTATGGATTTGTGGATTTTGCGTTACTTCTGTGTCTCTTCACATGGATTTGTGGCTTATGTATTACATCTGTGTGTCTTACATGGATTTGTGATCCAATGATGGAAAATACAATCATTATATTTATTATGAATATCTCTATAGTTCCCACAGTGCCCCAGGCATTTAGAAACAAGTATGAAGATAAGGTCCCTGCCCAAAGAAATTGCAGACTGAATTATTCCCACCCAGATGGGGTATGAGATGCTTCAAAGAGCAAACTGAGCCATGCAGCTCATCATGTATCTTGTAAGTGATGAGGTATTGCTTAGATTTTGTAATCTCTGTTTGGTTACAGTTTGTAGTGGGAAGAAGTAGGAGTTTGCCCAGCTAGAAGAAAATACATTTCCCGTGTCTTATGTAATGGAGACAATAAGGGACTAAGATAGTGCTTTATCATGTATAAACATAGACATGTGAGTAACTTCTGCCAGGTGAGTAGTTCTGCTGCAGTCAATGTTACCTGTGCATGAGTGTTTGCACAATCACACCTCTCGGGTAAAAGTTTATAATTTGGTTGAACCAAATTGACGACATGTGTGAACAGTTGCCATCTTATAAGTTACATGCTTGTGGTGAGAATAGTCAGGAGAATATTGAAGTCAAGACCCCCACTATGTTTATATAGTTCCCTATTAGCTCCCGTACCTCACAACACATTATGTAGACTAAACTTAAAGCTGCGATACTTAATAACCTGTATAAGTGCATGTTGCTGGTTTTTTCCTTCTATTTCAAGGGACCGTGTTGTCCAGTTGTTAGGGCAGGGAGGCTCAGGGTTGGACTCTTGGGTTCTATTTCTGCCTTTTCTACTGCCTCACTGTGTGTGGTCTTTTGCAAAATAGATAATTGCTCCATGCCTCAGTTTACCCATCTATAAAATGGCATGATACATACCTTGTAGGCATCTCATGAACCTAAATTGATATTTTAAAGTAATTTTGAGATTCAGGGATTCAAAGAAGTGCAAAATATTTTTGTTTAAAAATTATAGTCTTTATGCTGCATGGTGGTACAATATACATGAATCTCAGGCTGTTTTGAATGTGGTCAACTGTAATGTTTTTTCCCCTCTTTTGTAAGTTTTATTACTTGGATATAACTTTTTTAATTAAACAGAAAAGCAGAATGTAGCTCTTTGGGGACAAAGCTGGGTTTGTACAGCATCTAGAATAATGGGGTCATGATCAGGTTGGCTGTTGGCACAACCATAATATATCTAATAATAATAATTAATAATAAATAATTACAGGAATTCCTCACTTAATGTTGTAGTTATGTTTCTGAAAAATGCTACTTTAAGCAAAACTATGTTAAGTGAATCCAATTTCCACATAAGAATTCATGTAAATGGGGGAAGGGGGGGTTAGGTTCCAGGGAATTTTTTTTTTTCAACAGACAAAAAACTAATTGTATTATAATATAATTGATTAATTATAATATATATATATATACACACACCGTATAAGTTTTAAACAAACCATTTAATACTGGTACACAGCAATGATGATCGTGAAGCTTGGTTGAGATGGTGAAGTCAGAGGGTGGGATATTTTGCAGGGAATGCCTTACTGCTAAATGATGACCTAGCAATTGGCTGAGCCCTCAAGGGTTAACTTGTTGTTAATGTAGTCTCACACTCTCCATGGCTGAAGGAATGAAGGAGACAGCATAGCAGACACACACCGTGCGTGTGTGTGTGTGTGTGTGTGTGTGTGTGTGTGTGTGAGAGAGAGAGAGAGAGAGAGATGTGCATTTTCCCTTTAAGTATGCTGATCCCTGTCTTAAGTACACTGCATTTTTAATTAGATCAGCAAGCTGAGACCCACCTCAGCTGCTGCCAAGAAGCTCCCTCCTGGACTGTCGTATGTCCTTCTGCTCTATGGAAGATGGGGTAAGTGGAGTGCAGGAGCAGGGGGGAGTAGGACACCCTGCCATTAACCCCCTTGTTCTCCCCAAGGGCTCCCTCATCAGAGCAAGCAGGAGGCTCAGGGAGCAGCTCCAAGGCAGAGGGCAGGAGCAGCACATGGCAGTGGGAGGAGGGACATCTTAACTGCCAGCAATTGATAACCTGCTGGGCAGCTGGTGCACAGGGAACTTAGGGGGAATGGGTGGATGCCAGTCCACCCTGGTTCCAATCCCCCCACCAGCTAGCTGGAACAGGCTGCTCTTCCTGCAAGCAGTGGACAAAGCAGGCAGCTGCCAAACAACATTAGGAGTATTGCACACTTTAAATGAGCATGTTCCCTAATTGATCAGCAACTCAACTCAAAGTCATCCCAGTTAACATTGTTTCAAGTGAGGAGTTACTGTAATAATATCACTGCATACATTTTACATCCAATTTAAAAATCTGTAATTCTGTACTTTACAAGGAGACAAACTTTGAATTGGTTAGTGTTATATTGGCTATTTTACATGGCTCAGCAGGATTGCTAAGATTTGAAAATGTATGTTTACTTTTACATCTACCTGGCAGGTCCTGACTACAGCTGGTTGAATCATTTTCGAGGGAACAGTTTTCCATTGGAAAAAGCTGCCTTGTTGAAATTGACAAGTTCCCCCCCAAAACATTTTCAACAGGAAAGTTTTGAAATGATTCAAAATTGAACTGAAATATTTGGTTTCAAATTTCTCATTTCATTTTGATGCTATTGACATGAAAGACTTTGACAACGTTGACACGTTTTGTTTAGATGTGCTCCCCCCCCCATGTTTCCAAACTGAAATATGTGGGAATTTCCGTTCCATTAAAATGTCCAGATTTTTTTACTTTTTTTCTCCTGATTTGAGACACACACCAAATGTCAAAATACTGAATTTCCTGAAGGATGCAGGTTCCATTTCCAGAACTCTAGTTCTGACATCAGCAAAAATCCCATTGAAGTCAATGGGAGTTTGGCCAGAATAAGGAATATGGCATTGGGCTGACAGTGACATAATGCTAAATCATATTAGCATAAAAAAGGAGACATACCTCTGGTGGCCCCCATTGTTTATGATTCAGAGAACATAAGCTATTATTAACATGGAGCATCCTACATCTGAGCCTCTTGCTGTAAAATGTCAGTCAAATGTTACCCCAAATACATCCAGCAGGATAGATGTCAGATACTGTACTGTTTCAGAGAGGTGCTGTCATGTAACTGACAGTCTGGAGAAACAGTGAAATGAATATTTCATCAGTTCAACGCTTTGCTTAATGATGCAACATGCTGTTGCAAACCACGGCATGTTAGTTCCATGCGGAGTACAGCATGCCTGAGCAGTGGTGTTTAGCCATATCTGTAAAGGACATACTTCCTGCAATTAAACGTAGGCCTGTAATATAGGATAGGCATTTAGATCCAAATCCAGGACTTTCTGTGTAGTATGAAGAAGTGGGCTCTGTGCTGGTAAGTCTGAGGTCGTGTGTGGTGGGGCACTAGTAGGACAAAATCCCCATTCTCTCAGGTTGTACAATGGCAGTAAAGTATGCAGCACAGTAGTGGAGAGAGTTGCAGTTGACTTGAGGCTGCTCTAACTTACCCCAGGGGCTGGACAGGATTCTGTACGGTCACAGGCTATGGCATGCATACAGGGCAGGCATTGAGGTTGGTCAGGAGATGGGAAGCATTGCCTGTGGGATTTTTCAAAAGAATTGAAAAATGTTAATTTTGGAGGGAATTTATTTGTTGTTGAAATGAAGTAGCTAAACTAAAGGTTTTGTTTTCTTTTTGGTTTTCAGTCATTTCTCTCTGCCTCCTCCCCAGTTCTTTCCCCCATTTTCTCCTTGGAAAAGAGGGGGAGTAGGAAAAGCCTCACAATTAAAAATATGGATTAGATTTTGATATGAAAATCAACATATTTGAAAAAATAAAACATTTTCGTTACAAAAATCTTTTTTTTTGTGGTCCCAGCTCTCCCTGTCCCATTATTTTTCACTAATCAAGCGCCAGCCAGTTTTAGATGATATATGGCCATCTAACCCAGTCCTTGTCCTAAGCGTAGGAACAGAATGGCTAAGAGTAAGGCCCACTGAATGCAAAATCAGAACATCTAGCTCTAAGAGGGCAGTACTTTCTCTTCATTCTTTGATGATTCTCAGTATTGGCAACTTCAGGCACTGAAACATCATGAGCAAGTCTTCCCCCCCCCCCAAAAAAAAATCAGGAGCTTGGCTTGAAAATCAGTTTTTTTTAAAAAAAAAAAAACCACAGCCTATTTACCTTCTGGTTTTTGAGCTTTTAGTTTTCATATTTCAGGGTTCTCTCTGAAAGCATTAAGACTGGAAATATCCTCTTTTCTTTCAAATGAAAGCCAAGATTTTAATGTGATAACAGGAGTCCAGCAGTCGGAGCTTTAAGATAAAACACCAATCTGCAAAACTTGAGATAAACCATGAGGATTGGCAATATTGGATCTAAAATATCAAGTTGCTGGACACTGACTCCGATTGGTAAATTCATCATAAACTCCTTCTGTACACTCTGCACTTTGATATTACAGCCTATTGGATGGCTGACTCCGCAGAAACAGCCTTTAAGTGAGAGAGAGCCCTGTAACGATAATGACATTTAAAGCAATTTGGTGAGGCACATGTATTTTATGTTGCACCGAAATGTAAATACGGTAAATATCTTCCATCTTGTTAGCCTCTTCCACGGCTCTAATTAATGGACTAACTTGCTGGTTTGTCAGTTTATCACACTGATAGACCTGTTAAATGAAACCTGCAGAGGTTAGACAATTTAGTCTGATGGTCAGTTGCAGCCCGTCACGGCAGTAATTTCTAGTAATAGTGTATGTGCCAAATGTCCAAGCGGTATCAACATCCATTATACTTTTTGTTGACTGGAACCATTCATAACCTGTCAGATTAGGCAATTAGGCTGTCTTGACTTGCCAGGGGAAATTGCCTTCCCCTAACTGATGGTATTGGTTTTGTGGTTGAGCAGATAAGCACTTGGTCAGGCTGCTCTACGCGTTCCTAGCTGGCATGGATGATGAATGCTGAGCTGGTGCTCAAACTTGAGTGCTTAGTAGCAGCAAATAGACAGTCACCAAGAGAAATAGCCGAGGCATCTTCCTGCATGTTTTAAAGGTGCGCGATTAATGATGCCCCCACTCTTGCAAACACTCAGTCATGTGCTTGCATGAGCAGACCCATTGAGTCCAGCATTGAAGCCAATAGGAGACATTCTACAAAGCTTCAATGGGCTTTGGAATAGGGCCTTGAACAACCGTGGCTGTCGTAGGTGCCCCTGCCCCTTGGTGGTGCTCTTCTTGCAGGGGGTGCTGACATTCTCCTCTGGCAATTGTCCATCTGGTACGTCAAGTGCTGTATCAGTTTGTAAATGCATTGGAGCTCCTGTTTATTCCATAGGAGTTGCAGCTCTGCTCTCTCAGTCAAGTGGCATTTAAGAGCTTTTAAGAGCCATAAATCCTTGACCTCAGAAGCCGGAGAGATGCAGCATCCGGATATAGTGTCACTTCAGTTGCTTTATGACTTTCAGCGGAAACAGACAAAAAAGAGGAGTTCTCTTGAGAAGCCATTTGGGTCTCCACTGAGTAAGGCGTACGCCCTCTCGGTGGCTTGTCTTTTTAAAAAGCTCTTTACAAGATTGGCACAAAAAGTGAATGCTGGTGAAAGGCAAGACCAACAAAGGAGATGATATCAGGAGCAAATTATCATTTTAAAGGGACAAGGCCAAGCTGCTCTCTCTGAATTGTCCTCCAATCCCGGAGCTGGAATGGCAGTAGGAAGGGAGCAAAGGAGTGGGCAAATAATAATGCAGAGAATCTGATCTCAGTTCTGTGAGTGAACACCGACAGAGGGTTGTGAGAGGATAAAGGAGATCAGGAAGTGGTCAGCTGAGCCTCCTCCAGCTGTATGGGGGAGGATCAGCTATGAATGTTACTGGTAACATTTTAAAGAGATGTCACCTTGACTTGTCTTGAGGGGGTGGCAGGTTGGAGCTAAAGGGTGTAGAGCCAAAATATGCAAAAGTAAAGGTTGCAGAGGTGCCAGGATATCAAGCTAGCAGGGACTAGATAACTACCTAGATAGAGGCTCACTCTGTTGATTCTACATGCTCTTCTGCTGGAATTTCTGTGGGGGCATTGAAAGGGGATGATACCACTGATACATTCCACAAGCCCCTTTCTACAGTACTCCTTCCTAGGCATTTCCCATTTTGTATGTGTGTGTAGTGGGGTGACTGCCCCACTCCAGTGGAGAAGGTTTAAAACAGCCCTGGGAAGGGCTATGGCTGGGGGCAAGCAGCTCCCAGGCTGAGTAGGGAAAGCTGGGCAGATTGGGAAGTAGGCTCAGCTGGGTGGCCATGCCCCAAAGAGACCAGACCCTTATAAAAGGGCTGAGGGGCAGGGGCCTGACAGAGAGTCTCCTTCTCTAGCTGAGGAGGCAGACAGGCCTGGCTGCTGGGGAAGTCCAGAGTACCTAGAGGGAAGCAGGGCTGGGGCAAGGCAGAAGGAGCTCGGGGAAGCTCTGGCCTGGAAACCCCCAGGCTGCAGGGCCTAGGAGAAGGCCCCACAAAAGGGGGTACTAGGGTTGCAGGGGGCAGCCCATGGCTCTAGAGGCAGAAACAGCAGGCCAAACCCCCCTTGCCTGTGATGAGTGGCAATTATACTGCAGTCTGCCTCAGTGAATGGGGGCAAATGGTGACTGGCAGTTGCCTAGACTGAGGCAAGGTGGGGATAGAGGGTAGGGGTTCCCCAGGGAGGGGAGACCCTAGTACCAGTAAGAGGGCACCGGGGTCCGGGAGGGACTCTGGGCCAGAACAGCAAGCAGGACATCGGCCTGCAGAGGGCGCTCCAGACGCTGGTGAGCTAATTCCTGGATGAACCAGCAGGAGGCGCCGCAGGGGTGAGTCGCCGCCCTGCTACAGTGTGTAACTGACTGTTCCTTCCTAAGTGGAGTACTTTGTATTTGTCCTAATTGGATTTAATCCTGTTTACTTCAGGCAATTTCTCCAGTTTGTTCAGATCATTTTGAATTTTAATCCTAACCTCCAAAGCACTTGCAACCCATCCCAGCTTGGTATTGTCCACAAACTTTAGATACTCTATGCCATTATCTAAATCATTGATGAAGGTACTGAACAGAACCGGACCCAGAACTGACCCCTGATGGACCCCACTTGATATGCCCATCCAGCTTGATTGTGAACCACTAACTACTTTCTGGGAATGGTTTTCTTACCATGTATGCATCCAGCTTGTAGTAGCACCCTCAAGGTTGTATTTTCCTAGTTTGTTTATGAGAAGGTCATGCAAGAAAGTATCAACAGCCTTGCTGAAGTCAAGATATTCCACATCGACTGCTCCCCCATCCACAAGGCTTGTTACCCTGTCAAAGAAAGCTTATAGGTTGGTTTGACATGATTTCTTCTTGACAAATCCATGGGGATTGTTACTTATCACCTTATTATCTCCTAAATGTTTGCAAATTGATTGCTTAATTATTTGCTCCATTATCTTTCCGGGTGCTCAAGTTAAGCTTATTTTCCAGGTTTTCCTTATTCCCCTTTGCATAATATTTGTCCATTCCAGTCCTCTGGAATCTCTCCCATTTTCTACGACTTTTCAAAGATAATTGCTTATGTCTCAGATATCTCCTCAGTCAGCTCCTGGAGCATTCTAGGATGTATTTCTTCAGGCCCCAGTGACTTGAAGACATCTAATTTGACTAAGTAATTTTTAACTCGTCCTTTCCTTATTTTAGCCTCTGATCCTATCTCATTTTCTCTGGCATTCACTATGTTAGGTGTCCAATCTAACACTGGGCATTGGCTGTCCAATCCAATGTCTGGCTTTAGTCATCCGGCTGACAAAGAAACAAAACAATCCCTTCCAATATATATATTGAAGGTGAGGAAAAGCTCTTGGAATGATGGACGTTCCCCAGTGACAGTTTTCCTTTGCCCCCTGCTGCTTCCTTTGGAAGCTCCACAAAAGAAGCGCACACGTGCACGCAAGACCTACTGAACCTCAGATGACCGCCACGAGTCTGCCACCTATGTTGTAGGGAAGCGCACGTCTGCATTTCTTGGCGTATGAGGGACAGTCTGCTTCTGTACTTAGATGCAGATCCTGATTCTAAACATCAGTGAGGAACTTTTGCCAAACCTCTATTAAAAACAGGAGCAGGCTTTACATTCTCTCGGAGATTTACTACCCTCACTTTTTCAGGCTCAAGCTCAAAAGCAGCGTCAAGCATTTAATTTACTGCGAGTCCAAGGCCTGGAGGCAGCTGATCTCTAGACAATGATCTATTAGAAGCCAAAGTTATCCATCACTCTGAGAGGAGTCCAGCCACTACTTGTATTATGGAGGCAGTGGGAGCAAACCCTGCTTAGGGTTACTTTGAACTTTTCACTTAGAACAAGATTAAAATCCCTCTATTTCAGAGCTCGAATTTAGTCTCCTGAGTTCCCACTGCTTTTTCTGAGGACAACTGAACTTTTGATGTCATGTTTGAATACAATAGTTACCGATTTTGAGATGATACAGATCGAGGCCACATTTCAAAATGATTGATTTGGGCCTTTTTGTGCAGAACCTTGTGCAATGAGGCCCGATCTTGATGCCTTCATACCAACAATATTGTTCTCACTTTTTTGGCTCATCTATCACAATTGCTTCCCCCAGACAGACCCATTCCCATGGCATGTTTGACAGAGGCTGTGACAATATCTGACATGCAGTTCTGTTTTCTGATGCTGGATCCCCAGCCCTTCTCCTTACAATGACCCCCCCCCCCCCAAGTCAGCCCTTATCCTTGGGGAGCTATGGAAGCAGAGTGGGTAGCATAACATGCCTTCTTCTCCGGCTCCCCAGCCCCCACTGCCTTTCCCTCTCCAACTAAGCTACTCTGCAACTGTTTGGCCTGCCTGGACACCTTCCAGACAGCCTTGACTCCATCATCCACTGTCCCTGCTCAGATGTCCCTAGATCTGACAAGATTTGCCAGTAGGTATCCAGAGGTCTGCTGAACACGATCAGGTTTGTTGGCACAGGATTCCTCGCGTGGGAAACAACAGAAAACAACAGAAAATTCGCTAGGAGAAGATGCTTCCTCCATAGCTGAGCTACCGCTCGGTTTTCCAAGTTACTCTTCCTGCAGGTCGTCCTGTGTCCCTTCCCTTCAGAGTCCCATGGGACAGGGAGGAGTAGGTAGGGTGGAGACTGGCAGCATGTGTTTTGGAAGCCATAATGCCTTTGGTTTCCTGCTAGACCTTGACCCAAAGACTTTCCCCTGTGGGTAGTGTATGGAGGGGAAGCAGCATTGAATTTTACGGATGCTTCTGGTGCTATCTTGCCTTGCACATTTTCAGCAGTTTTAAAAGGGGTGAGCCAGTGGAGAGAAGCTACCCCTGAAGCCCTGGAGGAGACCTATAGAGAGGCTTCGATAGGATTGAGTGACAGGGCTCTTCCCCTTGTGTGCCTCACCCCTGCTTTGTGCACCTTCCCCTAACACAAATGGGGTCAGTGATCAGGCCCCTTAAAAGTACATTGAGCCACAGATTGTGTTAAATACCTCTAAGATGGAGAGTTAAAGTGCAAAACGTTTAACACCAGGATGGTTTTACTGTGAATATGTATGGCTCACAGCTGTTGTAGACTAATACTCCTATAACGGTCTACTTTTAAATTTGGGCCTATTAGAACCTACCAACCAAGCAAGCCAACTTGGAAAATCCAGTCCTATTTGATGGAAGCACTGCATGATCCCTGAATGGAGGGCCCTTACAGTACTTGATTAAATACTGATGCAAGTCTGATCCAGGGCTGTGTGTGTTCAGTAATAAACGGGAGGGTTCAGAATTACAAAGACCAGCTCCTGGCTTTGATGAAGGGCCTCAGGTGGTGGGCAGTAAATAAGCGACACCCAGATGTTTCTTTGCAAGGGTCAGTTTTAGAGATCGTAAGCTCGCTCAGGGCCAACAGCCATTGTTCACCTACATGTCGTAATCAGACGTATTTACTGCCGTGAAATTCGGTATCAGGCTGAGTGGCAGACATGAGGCTTTCACTCCTACGTGGTTTAAAAAAAAAATCCGCTGACAGAATATTGTCAGACTCAATAAGTGTATTCTTGACGAATAGGGTCATTTGCGGGGCTGGCAGAGAATCAGGGGCACAATAAATCAAAGACAGTGTTTTTTTTTAAAAAACAGGACTTTTCAATTTGAACTTGCGATTGTTTAATTTTCGTATTGGAAGAGTTCTGGGTGGTTGTTCTACGTCCCCCTCCCCCAACCTGAAGTGGTTCTCTGGGAAACTTTGGGAGAATAAGTGGCGGAAAGCGGAGGGGGACTGAGGTGAAAGGAAAAAGAGTCACAGCTGCAAGAACTGGGTTGGAGGCTAGGACAGGGCTAGAGGTAAGGAAGGAGAATTCACTGGGCATCTTTTATAGCTGCAGCCCAATGTCATCAAAAGGCAATTCCTTCCCCCCACTCCCACAGGATCCTTGCTTAGGTCCCTGCAACACTGTAGATGTTCCACAGTCTTAAGATCCAGGGATATGATAGACAACAAACCTCGGGCTACCTTGGATTTTACAATGGACACATCATGGCCTCTCCAGCCTTCAAGGATAGAACTGCTCCAAAAGCACAAGCCCCTGCCTCTTGAACTAAACAGAATACGTTGTTAGTTCTGGGGCATACAGGGGCTAGGACACCAGGGTTGAGCAGTTCTAAGTCAGTCCAGCAGAGGGCAGTCTCTCATACACATCTGCGCACACGTTTTTTCTCACCCACTGGTGTGTACTTCTACTCCCTTCCCCAGTGGGCGGAAAGCAGGGTGGACCAGAGAAGCTGCTGAAGTGCTTTTGCGCTTGGTGTGTGTGTCCCTGCTGAGGGCAGAAGTTGAAATCCGAGGGTAAATTCCCCTATCACGAAGGCTGCTCCATGAGCTGCCCTGTTCATATTCATAGCAGAGAACATCTGGGTATGGAGGGAGCATATGTAGGGGTGTCAGGAGCAACCTGCAGTGAAATCCTATAAAGTGAGTGCTCACTTAAGCAGTGAAACCAACTAAACTGTCCCACAAATATCCTGCAGCAAACAAGGTGCATAAATCGGGATTCTCAGATATGATGCTGTGGTTGGCCACAAGGTGTCACTAGCTGTTCAGAGATAGATTTGCGCGTGGCAGTACAGACAGGTAAGCACAGGTCTGCAACAAAACCATGCTACCCTTTGCATATGTTGCCCATGTGATTAGCAGGCCGTCATCAGAGAGGTAGATTTACATGGGGAACCGTGTAAACATGGGATATCACTACACCAGTGCGCGAGGACTTTTGGGCGGCTAATGTTTTCAAATCTAGATCTCGACTCCCTTAGGAAAAACATAGATCACTTAGGGGAACTGACCTGACGCCCCAGTTTCTGCTGCAGGTCGATGTTGCTTCTTCTGCTATTGTCTTTTATTTTCAGTTGCATTATGGTGCAAATGCATTCTGTCACCCAGGGCAGCTGAGCCATGAGAATTGTGTGCCTACGCTGTAGGTTTGCAATGAGAATGTGATTGTAGGCATGAAAACCTTTTGAAGCTTCACTTTCCTGAGCCACACACCTTCTGATCTCCACCTGGCACTGATTCTCTCTCTCAAAAGATTTGACAGCAAATGTAGCTCCTGTTACCAATATTTCACGATATTTCCAAACGACAGTACGGTACATTTGCAAATGTTATGGCCAATAATTAGTGAGCGTTGAGCGCACCCATGAACAAAGAACGTTATGGTGCAATATCCCTGCTTGCTTTCTTGTTTCTCCTCAGTGAGATCCGGGTGGGGGAGCCCCGAGGTGGATGTACAGCCCCGGAGTTGTCAGTTTGTTCATTTATTGAGTGAAAATAATAAAAAAAAGACGCCTAGCCAAGGCCCTAGGTGCCCTAACCCGTCATTAATAATGCAGCATTGCAGTAATTCCTTCAGCAGGAACTCAGACACCCACTGAACGTCCTTCCCACCCCTTTGGGATTGTGGGGTGTGTACGCTCTGCCTTCTCCAAGCCCCCTTGTAAGCAGATGGCTTTTGCTGTGTGGCAGGATCGGGGGCAGCAGTGTTCCACCAGGGAGGAGATCACTGCAGAATCGGGTCCCTCTACTCATTTAAGTCAGGCTGGAAACTCTCCAGGGCCATGCCAGGGGCAAAGTTTTCCGGAGCCTATTTTTGAAAGTCACTGCAGTGTTGCCTACTTCGCGTGGCAGCGCAGCCTGCAAGGGGGGGGGGGGGGGTGAACTGCAGAGCCCACCACAATGTTGTAGTGCGACTAACCCGTGTGGACACGGGCGGTGCTAACTCAAAGGTACCGGGGTTGGCGTTAAGTCTTCTTTTTGACAGACTTCGTTAACGTGGGCTAGGTACCTTTTAGTTGGCGCCAGTAGCATCCCCACGGCGTTACAGGGCAACTTTTTGGTGTGCTCTGTAATTTATCCCCCATAGCCCTCACTGCATTGCAGTGTAGACCAGCCATCGGCATGGGGCTGGAACAATTTGCATAGTGGGGGTGCTGGGAGCCATTGAACCAAACTGCAAACCCTGAATAGGATGGAAACCACTTCAAGCCAGGGGGGGCAGCAGCACTTCCAGCACCTATGGCCGTCAGGTACTTTAGTCCCATTGAAAATTAATGTGATTTAGGCACCTGGGTGACTAAGTCAATTTTGCCCGGGGCGCTAAGGAATTTTTAAACATTTTACCCTGTCTCTTCCTTTGGTTTCTTCTCTAACGCACCTAGAACATGGTGCAGCACTGTAAACAATAATGAGACTAATTCACACCAGTTGGTAATTCACAGTGGGTCTCCCAGGGATATGTCTACACTGCAATTAAAAGCCCACCGCTGGCCTGTACTGGCTGAATTTGACTCAGAGGGCTCAGGCTAAGGGGCTGTTTAATTGCAATGTTTAATTGCACTTGATGATTAGCTGCTCTGTTCATTCCCTTGGGGGCACCTGGCACTGGCCACTGTCAGAAGACAGGATACTGGGCTAGATGGGCCATTGGCCTGACCCAGTTTTGGTCATTTTCATGTTCTTATGCAGCTGTTTGGTCTTAGGGCTGCAGCGTGGGCTCTAGGACCCTGCGAGGAGGGTCTCCGAGCTCGGGCTGCAGCCGAAACATCTGCATGGCAGTTAAACAGCCCCTTAGCCCAGCTGTGGGTGTACCTGCGGGGTACCCCTCGGCACTGGGGAGAGAGCGTGAGATACGAGTTTATTCTCTGATCATTTTACTAACATGGAAACACCCCACTTGGAGGCACTCAGATACCATGGTGAGGAGTGTGGAACAAACCTTATCTATAAACCGGTAACACAAGGCCCCTTTTTTCCTACCGGTGCAGGGAGACCAGCTGTGTGTGTGGAGAACTAGGTGGTGATAACATCCCTTTTCCTGACAGGGTTAAATGGATGTGAATTAACAAACTGTCCTCTCTACCCTGAACGCCTCAGGCCGCTGGGATCGGCGTGACCCTGCGTAAGGAGTGTCGCCCTTCATTGCAGTTTGCAGGGTTGTTTTTCTTCTGTTCTCAGGAATATGGATACCTCAGCCCAAGGAACTATATTTAACAAACCCTTTGCTAGGGCTTAGCTGCCAGACACAAGCCACGACCATCACTCCATTTTAATCCCTCTAATTTCCTACTAGCTGCAGCTAAGGATGGTTTGGCTTTGTGGCCAGCTGCTGTGACATGCAATCCGGCGGCACGTGTGTACAGTGAATGTGGCTAATAGTAGTACGTAGCTCTCATGCAGTGCTATTCATCTTCAAAGTGCTCTGCAGACATTAATCCCCACAGCTGCCCGAGGAAGTAGGAAAGTATTATGATCCCCATTTGACAGATGGGGAAGTGGAGGCAGAGAGATCAACAGACTGACTTGGTCTCTGGGATTAGAAGTCAGAAATTCCGGACAACCCGTCTGTGTCCAGACCATGCTTTCGCAATAGCAAGACTGTTTTCTTCTAGCGAAGTAGATATGACGGGAGGAGGGCCTTAGAAATGCACATGGAACGCAGATGGCAAAGTAGGCTGAAATCAAGCTGTTTCAATGTGTGACAACGCACCAGTGGCCTTCCACACTAAGGGGGAACTTGTTATGAGTATGAGGGGCAGGAAATAACATGGTTCCACTCTGTGCAGGTTCCACTTTGAGAGTCCTGCTATTCCTGTGACCTGCTGTGTGCCATGACGCAATATCTGTGTCCTTCACTCCTTTGGTGGAACATAGATTATCTCAGCAGGTCTTCAATGGATGGGCTCCTCACACTTGCCCCACAAGAGGTGAATTAGGCTAGGTGGGCCCAATTAGCTAACTAGGCTGTTAACAGGAGAGCTTTAGGCTGGGGGTAGCTAATTAGAGAGAGGCTCACCTGGGAGGGACAGGCGGGGCTTCTATAAAAGCTCGGAGGCTGGCAACAGAAGAGATGGCAGTGAGAAGGTTACAGTCACTCCCTGAGAGAAGGGAGGGATGTTTGAGGGGCTGCAGAGAGAAATTCCCTGAGAGGAAGGAGTGAGGAGACTGGCAAACCTGGAGGAGGGAGGAAGGCCACAGGTATGGAAGTGACTCAGGGAAATGTAGCAAGGTGCAGGGAACAGAGCTTGGCTGTTGTGTAGAAGGTCCCGGAGTCAGAACCCAGGGTAGCGGGTGGGCCTGGGGTCCCCTGCCAGCGACTGTGGGAGTGGTGCTGTGAGGCAGAAGACTGACTGGGATTGCTGGAGAGAAGGAACCTTTACACACTTCCCTGCTGGAAGGGAACCTGCCCTAGTAACCTGGCCAGAGAGCTGAGTCACAAAGAGGACAGCTGTGATTCCCGAGAGTGAGAAAGGAGCTGAAACCAACGCGGTGTAACTGCTGGAAGGGGTGTGACCAAGCTAGGCTGACCATACGTCCCGTTTTGAACGGGACAGTCCCGTTTTTTTCATGTTTTTGAACCGTCCCGTCTTTTTGTCAAAAATATCAATTTTGTCCCGTTTTTGGGGCAGGTGCAGGACTCCCAAGATCTTAGGTGAAGAATCTTGCTACCTAAGGACAAGTATCAGATGTCAAAATCTCCGATGAGCAAACTGCGCTCATCGGAGATTTTGACATCTGATACTAGTCCTTAGGTAGGGAGAGGAGGCAGCGGACAGAGGGAGAGAGCAGGGAGGAAGGGAGGGATGGAGAAGGGGGATGGAGAGAAGGAGGGAAGAAGGAGGAATAGTGAGAAGAGGAGGCAGCGGGCGGCGGGCTGAAGCCGACGGCAGAGCGGAGCTGTCCGGAGCCGCAGCCGGGGGCCGAGCGTGCCGGTGGGCTGCCGGCCGGGTTTTATGAGCTGCCACCCACTCGGAACAAGCTCAGCCCCTCTCACTCACCACCAAACCGGAAGCCAGGGCCCCGCTGTCTCTCCATTCAGCTGCTTTTCTGTCGAGTAAGGCTGCCGCCGCCGCCGCCGCCTCCTCCAGCCTTAGCAGCCCGTCGCCTCTTCTCTCCAGACCCATCCCATTTGCCACAATGACCCACACGGCTCTCCTGACCTCGCCGCCTTCCTTTCCGGCCACCATTCCTTCCCCACAGGCTGCCCTGGCCATGCTGCAGGCCCAGCCGCCGTCCCTGGTCATAAAACCCGGCCGGCAGCCCCCCCGCCGGCGCGCTCGGCCCCCGGCTGTGGCTCCGGACAGCTCCGCCGCCCGCCGCCCGCTGCCTCCTCTTCTCACTATTCCTTCTTCTTCCCTCCTTCTCTCCATCCCGCCCTTCTCTCCATCCCCCTTCTCCATCCCTCCCTTCCTCCCTGCTCTCTCCCTCCGTCCGCTGCCTCCTCTCGCTCCCTCCATCCCTTCTCTCTATCCCCTTCTCCATCCCTCCATCCCTCCCTTCCTCCCTTCTCTCTCTCCCTCCGTCCACTGCCTCCTCTTCCATCTCCCTTCTCTCCATCCCTCCTTCTCGCTGTCCCTTGCCTCCTCCATCCCCCCTGCTCCCTACCCCCATCTCTTCTCTCATCCATCCATCCTCCCTTCTCACCTTCGTGCCTTCTCTCCCTCCGTCCCCTCCATCCTCTTCATCCCTCATCCCCCCTTCTCTCTCTCCCTCCATCCTCTTCATCCCCCATCCCTGTTCTGCTTATTCCTCCATCCATCCCCCCCGCCTCCCCTCTACCTCCCCCCCGCCCGGCGCTGGGGGCCCCAGGTGGGGCCATGGGCCCCCCCCCACACCCTGTCCCGTTTTTGCCATCCCAATGTCCCGTTTTTGTCTAAAGGAAATATGGTCAGCCTAGACCAAGCTAATCTCTAGAACAGCCAGGAGGCCTCGCCATCCAGCGGTGAGTACAGCCCCCTGTCCCAAGGTCCTACAGCTTCTGGCTCTCCCACTAGTTTGGCTGGAAAATGCCATTTTAATCACATTCTGGATACTTTTATGCCATTTTAAACTTCATTCTGGTGAATTAAAGCTCTCATAATGATAGCAGGGCTGTAGATAGGAATGCACATGAAAGTGCCAGTCAGCTGGGATAAGTGATGATGCCAGATATAATGAAGTCTGTTCTTAGCCGGGCCACTGACAAGACAATCAAAATGCATGTGGGAGGATGTTTTAGGTAAGGTGTTGACATTTGTGTACTAATGGAAATTCCCCAGTAACATCTCTGGGAACCGGAGAGGACTAGGCAGCAGGAAGATGGAAATTGTTTAGTCAAAATCCGATTAATACTGACATGAATGAGGAGAGTCTGCCACTGGACTTCTGTTGATGGAAATGTGTCAGGGGAATGAGAGACATTTCCTCCAAGTGAAGAGATGGTTAGAACAGTAACTATGTAAAAAAGGCACCTGCTTATTCATTGGGTCCGCTTCTCATCGGCCTGATGCGTGGAAATCTCGTCTTTAGCTTTCGGTGAACTTTAGAACAGGTTCCCCAAGTGAATTTAGATCCCTGTCATTAGTTTACTTACTAGAATAAGTATACATGGCAGAGCTAACACAGCTAGTGGGGAAAGAGCTCGTGAATTGTCAATTGAGTCCTCCCAGCATTATCTTTGTTTCATGTGGCTTATGATGATGATTAAGCTAGCAAGAACCCAGCTTGACTTTCAGATTCTCAAGGAGGCTGTTGGAAAAACCTTCAGTTTATTTGCAAGCGGGTCAGATTTGATCTGAGATCCAGTGAAGGAGGAGCCCTGCAATGCCATTCCTGCAGGGTTGCTTTTCAGCTCGGAACCAGATATTTAACCCATGGGCCTCCACTGTTAAATCTTTTAAGTCATGCTCCATAGAGAAGTCCAGGAAATGCGTGGGCTGAATCATCCCCTCAGGTGGTGGGATTTCCTTCTGCTTTGGAAAGAAACAAAGGGTTCCGTCCTCTGAAACTTCACATACCCAGCGATCTAGTCAAGTCTCAGGGGAGCTGTTGGAAGCGATGGCCATCCATGAGAGCCATATCCCTTCATCTGGTCCTTGTCAGGGCACCATATAGGCTGTTGCCCTCAGATCCTGTCACAGAATATTGGGAGGGGCTTCCATAGCTCAGAGGGAACCCACGTTTTTAAGACTGGTCCTTGAAGCTGGAGAATCCCTGTGGGTTGGGCGTGGGGATGAGGTATGGAGAAGGCCTCTTCTCTCCGGGCCCCTTTCTCTCAATGCCTGAATCTCAATTGAGGGACTTCTGCAGAGTCTGGGGAAGTGGCATTTCCCTACTGTCTGGGTCCCCTCTCTTTCAAGCTGGGGTTCAGTACCTTTTCATCCTTTATGTCCAGGATACCAGACAGGACAATCGGATGGTACAGTGATGGGTGTGGTATAAGAACAGATACAGAATCTTGGTCAGAATTTGGAAGGATCTCTCTGTGGATTTAGGGCGGTAGGCTCCAAAGGAAGGAACTCCCTTCACAATCGTTAGTGGTGCTGAAATTCTGATGGTGTAGGGGGAATATAGACGGGACAAGAAACTGAAGATCCAGGGACAGTGTTGCCTGGGGCACACATCCTTGCTTGGTCTTGCTATAGCAAATTTTGTTCTCTTTTGGAAAGCTAAGTTTGCCTCCAAAGAGGCAAAACGTGACAGACCTGACTCTAGAGAGCATCCTGCTGCTGCTCACGCCGCAGAGTGGTAGGGTGTAATGAAGCATTGATCAATTTTCCACTCCAGTACGGTGGAGCATGTTGCCTGCATGAAATTATTGATTAGCTTGGGGTCAATATTGAGTCCTACACGGAGAGGTGTCTCTAGGCACAGAAGTACACTCCGTGCCTTCGCTTACACATGTGCCTTCGTGTTCTGTTAGAATAAATGTCTCCTTTGATTGGAGACCCAGCTTGTGACCTTGGCAGCACCCTCTGGCTGCATGTATTCCCTTTAGTTCTGAGTACTCTGGGATCTTTGCTGTTATGGCCTAATCCTGCCAGGAACCTGGGGAACTGAGATGGCTCAGCATGTACCAGGGCTAGGATCTGAATCTCCGCTTTCCTAAAAAATTCAGACCTAGTTTTCATAACCTTTTAGAATGACTAAGATTTCCAAGTCCCCGTGTTATGCTGCTTGCCCTCTGCTGTGTTTTCTTCATCTCTAGTACTATCCTTTTGTACTGAGATTTGCAATTTAGGCACAGTGTTCTAAACGTGGCCTCATTTGTTCTTTAGAGTGTGCTAGAATAATCTGTTCCTAGTTATCTTTGATAACTTCTTATGCCTTCTGCAATTGTATTTGCATTCCACTGGTATTAGCACACTTGCATATTGTAACGTCCGTCTAGGGGACTGGAACATGTGTCTATTGAAGATATACTGTATCCCCCATAGCCTTTGGATCCCAAGCACTTCCCATTTCTCTACATGCACTGCAGTTTGGCCCCTCTGTATTCCTGTCCAGAACTTTTGAATAATTAATGAAGAGACTATGCCCGGAAAATGCAGCCTGGGTTTGACCTGTTGCAATAGGCATTTGGAAGTTGTGTGGATATTCAGAGTCCCGATTTCAAGCCCATTCAAGTCAATGGCTTTCTAGTCAATCCAGAAGCGCAGACGTGTTTGACAAAGTTCATAATTATGGATAACCCAAGCGGGAATGCTTTGATTTATGAAGTCCCTGTCCTGGAATATAACAATGTATGCATTTCATTCAGTTCTCTCGAAAGGCTCCAGTATGCATCATGCTAGGATGTCACAGATTGAAGAAGAGGCAATAGTTGCATGAGATGTCTGATATTGCTAATGCCCCAGAATCCTGTATTATGGGGGAAGTGTGGATACGACCACATCATGTCTAATAAACCCATAAGTGCACCTTAATGTCCACAAGCCTTAAAAGAACACGTAAAAAAAAATGGAGTTAAAATTGGTCCGCACTGCATGCCTGGTTACTGAGGGCATTTATCTGATTCTGGCTTGCCTCCCTTTTTTATTTTAGTTTTGTAGTTAACGGCTTCAGGGATTACAACTATGAAGAATATATTAGTGACTCTCACATGCTGTTAAGAGTTCATAATGGAACTTGAGGGGAAAAGTCCCATCTTTTTAGTTCAGAGGTAGAATTATACTCCTACTCTATTTATATTCAATTGAACTGCATTATTGCTCTCAACTTTTGTACTGATTGCATCCTCCACGTTTCCTATCAGGAGTAATTTTCATGATCTTTTCCCGAGTCACTGACATCTAAACGAAAAATTCAAGCAGCCTCAGTGCATCCCAAACTGTTTCCACTTAAATGTGTGCTCGGATTTCAAGTCCTTTTATTATTTCACCCACTTAAGATCCTCACTCACTAAACGTAAACATTTAAAAAAACAACGAGGAGTCCTTGTGGCACCTTAGGGCTTGTCCTCACTGGGGGGGGAGGGGAATCGATGGCAGATACGCAACTTCAGCTACGTGAGTCACGTAGCTGAAGTTTGCGTATCTGCCGCTGACTTACCACTCGTCCCCACGGCGGCGGCAGGCGGCGGCGCGCTCCCCCATCAACTCCAGGTTGCGCCTCCCGGCGAGCTGGAGTTCCAGAGTCGACGGGGGAGCCGCGGGCGATCGATTTATCGCGTCTTAGCGAGATGCGATAAATCGATCGCCAGAAGATCAATCCTGGAGCAGTCTTGTGAAGACAAGCCCTTAGAGATGAACATGTTTATTTGGGCTTAAGCTTTTGTGGGCTAGAACCCACTTCATCAGATGCATGGGGTGGAAAATACAGGAGCAGGTATAAATACATGGCAAGATGCGAGTTGCCTTACCAAGTGTGAGGTCAGTCTGATACTGCCATGCATTTGTTTGCATGTATATATATCCTGTAGGCAGCAGCTATGGCCCTAAAAATGACCCAGTCAGATCTATGTAGTCTTTACACGTGTAATATCACAACTTCCAAGAACTGCACCACAAGTCACAAATATCATTTCTCCAAGATCTTGCTGGCTGGTCATTCAGTTAGACAGCGCTTGTAAGACTATCTGTAACTGCACTCTCTGGTGGCTGCAAATAATATTATGCCTTATAGAGCAATTCTCTGTATACTACTGGATTAAAAGCTTTTCTAATCTTTAGGGTACTATTGCAAGTGAAGTTGACAAGCTCTCGGTCTTAGTTTCGTTTTGCACCTTGTGCTTTTGTGCAGTACTGTTCTACTCAGAGGGAGCCAAGGAGTATGTCAGAGGGCTTTGCATGCCCCACTCTTGTTGTTATGTCTGGCGGGGCCGAATGCCTTTGGCAGTCAGAATTGCAGGAAACTTTTCCAATGTGAACGTGTATGTGTGGATTACACAAGTAAAGGTGCTAAAACTGCCCTCTTTCTCCATTGCCATGGAGCTAAGATGCTGTTAGGGTTTGCAACTGAGTACGTGTTAATGCAGACATTGTCTAATGGGCAGAGTTTTAGCCAGAGGATTTTAATGGAGGTCATGAACCCAAAGCCCTGTGTCGGACTTTGAAACCGTAGGCATAGAAAGGATGGTCTCATCATTAAAACATTGGTGAGAACTTAAGACATCTAAGTTCAATTCATGACTCTGCCACAAATGTTCAGTGTGTCCTTGGGCAAGTCACTCAATCTCCATGTGCCTCTGTCCCTTCTTTTTAAATGGGAGATAATAATACTCCCTGCCTGCCTGGACTTGTACATTTAAATTGCAAACTCTTTAGGGCAGCAACTGTCCCTTTAATATGTTTTTTATAGTGCCTCTTGGTGCTACTGTAATACCCATAATAAAACCCCATCTTTTTTTATTACCTTATCCACATGACACACATCTCTCTCACCTCTGCGTCTCTGATTACAGCACGGGAGCTCTAGATTAAGGAGGGTGCTTCGGGGGCACACAGACCCATGCCAATGCTGCAGGGCTTTCCTTTCCTTCTCTCCCTGGCACTCAAGTACTTTACTCCTGGTGATTTGTAAGCAAATAAATATTTATAGTGTACAAATTATTTAAAGCTACCAAGCATACTGCTGTCACCGACCGAGTAGGCAGTAAAGGAGAAAAAGATGCTCCAAGACTGAACAGCCCTCTGGGTCTCCCAGTGCATTCTGGGTCTGCTTTATGTTGTTGGCAGCATCGTAGCCATGTTGGTCCCAGGATATCGGAGGGATGAGGTACAGTCATATCTTCTATCAGGCCAATTTCTGCTGGTGAAAGACCAGATTTCAAGCTACACAGAGCTTTTCTTCAGGTCCCCTAGTGTCTGCGTGGCAAGACTGATCCCGCTTCTGTGGATGTGCTGGGAGTCTTCCTATGGACTCGGGGGTGGGGGGGTGGGTGAAGTCCCTAGAGACTGATGCTGAGCCTCTAGGTGTTTGCCACCATACGCAGGATTAATAATGTGTTGGCAGGGCCAGTGCATGTTGGTGGCAATAAGTAATTGGTAATAGCTGGAGCGGCTGTCTGCGAAATATTGCAAAAAACCAAACAAACAGATGGAGCCATGTTGATAAAAAAATCAGTGGCCCGTTGGGTCATTCGTTTATGCAAAACTTTATGCAGCAGCACAGGCCCTCTTGGTGCCCTCCGTTATGGACCAGGAAGGAAGTCCTGGGTCCGTTCCGCCCCAGGCAGGTGTTAGGGAAGGCTGGTCTCCTCTCCCTGCGGGGAGGCTGTGCGGAGGGGAAGAGGTCCCAGCATCTGTGCTTTCCTGCCCTACTTAGCCTAGTTACTTTTACATCTGTTTTGAAAACACGGCCCTCGCTGTCTGCCTCCAGATCAGAACAAGAACCCAGATGCGCAGGGCCGGGTCCTTTTTGCACCTTGTTTAGACGTTCACACCTGCGAACAGGGTGTGTCTAACGGCCACCCAGAGGAGCGAGTGGAAGAGTCTGACCTGGCTGAGTTTCCTGCTCACTTTGCCTGGGTCTGAATGGTGACCCAAGATGGAAGGCAAGGCAGAATCAAGCCCAGAGAGCATCACGGGCTTTATCTGAACTAGGAGACAAAACTCCCCTTATCCCAGTCCATCTTCTGCTGCATTTTTTATGGATATTTACAGGTTTGCCCCAGGCAACCAAGTAGCACAGCAGGGATTTAAAGGGACCACACCCAGCATCCGTGTTAGTCTCTCTTTAGCACACTGAGGGAAATGTATTTTGTGTCGTCTTCTATCAGTTTCCTTTTCCCCTGTGGGAGCACTGAGGCAAATAATTCATTGTGCTTGTTTTAGAAAATATCATTTTGCTATGTCAATAAATTAGCTTGGCTGCAGTTTCTTCGAGCCAGGCAGCCGGCTTCACTTACAGCACCCCATGGGTCTTCTGGACGTGAATCTTTTATTATTATTTGTCTGAACATCTTGCGTTATCTTTTATTCATTTGACCCCTTTGTGTTTTTCCTTTCATTTGTTGCAGTCTCTAACTTCAGTCTTTAATCCAGCCAGGCTTCCCAATGCCTGATGTTTAGCGTCCATATGCCTCCTTGCTGCTCTTTACATCTCTTGATGTGTCCACATTGCCCTTTCTCTGTGCACAGGCTGCGTCCACACAGTCACTTGGCACTGAACCCGGTTAAATCAAGTGAGGCCACTGTGATGGGCTTCCCTGGGAGCCTTGGCTGGTGGGTCGGGGTGCTCGTTGCCACCTGGGACTGGGGTACCGCTCTGAGGGAGCCCATCACAGCCACCTCATTGTACTCCTCCTCTTGGCCCACTTGTCTGTCTCTGTTTGCAGCATCCCTGCTTGTATCCAGTGAGGTTAGTCCCTGCTTGCCAGGGATACATTGTGTCCCTAGTCTGCAAATGTGAAGGATTTGTGCATGTCTCCTCAGATCATGGGATGTTCAGACTGGACCCCAGGATCCCCTCAGATCATGGGATGTTCAGACTGGACCCCAGACTCCTGAGCGCCTTCTGTCACAACATTACTCAGCAAACAAGAACCAAGTGGTCACACCCCGTTTTCTTTTCCTGCTCGGGGGCTTGGAGGGTGGCCGAGAAACAGCTCAAGTAAAAGGGCCCCTGTCACTGGTGGAAAGTGACACAGCAGAGCCGGAGGTGGGAGGAGTGGAATGAGCAGGTGGAAGACCATGTGGCAATGAGGATACGCCGACTGGACAGAGTTAGTCTGCAGACAGCTTTGAAAACCAGTTTGGATCTCTGCAACTCTGCAATAAGCCAGTGAAGAGGATGGAAGATGGGGGGGGGGGGGGGGGGGGGAGGTGGGGGGGGATTCTGCCTCATCTGGCTAAAGTTTAGATGCACTTTAAATCTAAAGTGCAATGCTACCCTGTGAAAATGTCATCGTCATTCTCAACAGATCGACTCCCTGTGCACATTCAGAGCCAGATCTGACCTCTCTAGTGACTCATTCAATTTGTTCTGCTTTTAACTCCTAGTGTGGCCCTGCGGAGGCACCACGGCCGCAGGAGAGGGGGCTGGATTCAGTTCCTCCTTGTGGGTCTCATCAGCAGAGTTGTTTCCTAAGTTCCAGCCAACTACACCGGTGCAACCCCATAGAAGGCAATGGAGTTGTACAGGCATCACTGAGGGCAAACTTTGACCTGTAGGACCTTTATGATGAGGCAAGAGAAGGAAAGGGTGGTTGATTCTCAGAGGGTGGTGTTTTTTTCCTCTGTGAACTGGGTACATTTAATCAAGTCACTCAGGGATGTTAATCATGAAGCAATTTCAGGAGCAGCGTTCTGGAGCAGATCTGCACCTCAATAAGACTATAAACGATCAAAGGGCGAGGAAGGATTTCAGTAGCGCGCGAATCAGGGTAAATATGTTCAGGGAGAAGACAGCAGGCCACGGAATTGCAGGAGTAAAAGTGTAGCTAATATTTAGGGAGGTCTCCAACACTTATGGAGCCTGATCCTCCACGGATGTAAGTTTTTAAAACAAAAGTAGGGTCTGACTTAAGCAGAGTGGTGGCAGGCACAGGAAGCATAATGCAAACAGAACATGCTACCCGAGAGGATTAAATTCAATAGCAGGCAGTTATGGGATAGCCAGGAGTTGACCGCTTTGAAAGAGCCAGATGAAGGGATCCAAGAGTGAGTTGTACCCATAGCCAATGGGCTCGCTAATTTTTAACAGGCCGTGTGCGTAAAAAATTTATTCTGTGAAAATTTTTGTACTGTGCAATTTTTGTGCGTGCGGTGTTTCGCCATGTGCGTGGGGTTTAGGATCTGTGTGCACATGCACACGCGCGCAGCTTAGAGGGAACAGTGCCCATAGCTGTAACTCATTAGTTCACAAGAGAGACTGGATTGTGTAGGTTTGTCTCTCAGGTGACAAGGTCTCATCTCCCAATGACCAAGTCTTGTGCTGATGGGGAATTTGTATTTGAAAATCTCATCTTCTGCTCGAAATCAGCAAACCCTTCCACAACTGCAATGCAGGCGTAACAATGTGCTCTCTGAGAGGGATCTGGTATAAGGTAGCATACATACAAAGGGATAGATTCTGCCTGTGCATCTCATGAGAGCAAAAACATCGGAGTCCTTGTGGCACTTCAGAGACTAACAAATTTATCTGGACATAAGCTTTCTTGGGAAAAACCCCACTTCATCAGATGCATGGAGTGGAACATACAGTAGGGAGGTATAAATAGGCAGCATATGAAAAGATGGGAGTTGCCTTACCAAGTGGGGAAGGGTAAGGAGCCAATTCTAAGGAGTGCTAAGGAGTCAATTCAATTTAAGTTGGAAGTAGGCAATTGTCAACAGTTGACAAGGAGTGGAAATCACCTTTGTAGTGTTAATGAGGCCAATGTCAACATCAAACAGTTGACAAGAAGGTGTGAGTATTTAGCAAAGGGGAAATTAGTTTTTTTAAAAAACAAGGAGTCCCTGTGGCACCTTAGAGACTAACAAATTGACTTAGTGACAAAGAGTCCTGTGGCACCTTAAAGACTAAAGTTAGTCTTTAAGGTGCCACAGGACTCTCTGTCACTTCTGCAATTCCAGACTAACACGGCTACCTCTCTGAAAATTGACTTAGTTTCTGTAGCGACCCATCCATTGACTTTTCTAAGTTCTGGTGTAAATAGATTCAGACCCACAGAAACTATGCTCCCCTCGGCCACTAGCTCTGGCCACTAGCCCTGCACAGGAACTCCCATTAACCCATTGCAGATAGAGGGATTTGTCGAATGCTTTGGTGTCTTGTGCCTGAAGTGAAAGGACAGCCCGTCTCTTCAAACCCACGATACATGCTCCAGGGCAGGCCTAATAATAAGCATCTCTCTATAACAAAGGGCTGGTGTGGCCTACACTCTAGTCCAGCAGTTCGCAAACTGTGGATTGGGACCCCAAAGTGGGTCACAATCCCATTAAAATGGGGTTGCAAGTGCTGATGTTAGACTTGCTGGGGCGGAAGACCAAGCCCCACCGTGCGGGACCAACCACCGAGCCCCATTGCCCAGGGCCAAAGCTGAAGCCTAAGTCCCACTATCCAGGTCCAAAGCCTGAGGATTTCATCCCTTGGTGGTGGGGCTCAGGTCACAGGCCCCCCTGCCTGGGGCTGATGCCCACGGGCTTTGCCTTTGGTCCCCTTGTGCTGCCCTGGGGCAGCTGGGCTCCGGTGGGCTCAGGCTTCGCTCTGCCTTCCCGGGGTTGTGTAGCAATTTTCATTGTCAGAAGGGGTCATGGTGCAATGAACTGAGAGAACCCCCAGCCTGGCCATGCCTCCACCTAGAAGCTGAGCGAGGGGGATGTTGCCACTTCTGGGGAGCCCCCCAGGGAAGTGCTGTCCAGAGCCTGCATCACCCCATCCCCTGTCCCAATCCCTTTACCTCTTCCACACCCAAACTCTTCTGCTGGGAGTGGCGGGGAGAGAGGGGCACAGAGCCAGATAGGGAGACTGCTGGACCCACCAATTCCCCCCCCCCAAACACCAGCGAGGGTCCTGGGTAATGTTACTGCCCCTCCCCAGCACCTGGGTTGTCCTCCCTCAGCATCCCTGGGCCCCCCCAGGCAGCCCCCCATATTTTATTCATGAGTATTTTTAGTAAAAGTCACGGACAGGTCACAGACTGAATTTCTGTTTATTGCTGTGACCTGTCTGACTTTTACTAACACTACCCATGACTTAAACGTAGCCTTAATCATAGAACAGACGTGAGGCCTGATCCCCTTTACTGTAGTTTGTGGAGGAGATGAAAGGAGTAAAAGGTCTGCTCAGATGTGCAAAATCTGTCAACAGGGAAAGAATCCCTATTTCCATCGGATCCCAAAGAAACCCCACTGTGAGACGTTCATGCATTGGGCCACTATGGATGTTTAATGGGGAGGGGATAAGGCTAGCCAGGGCAGACTGGCTGTATATCCCATCATATTCTCTGGCAAACAGTAGAATTCCTGTTTGAATTAATGCCAATGCTGTTACATTTACATGCTCGTTTCACTCCTTGGAGAGGAGATGGGCCAGACAGTTCACATTACCTCTCCAAACTGTCCCAGGAACCCTTATCATTGGAGGGCAGGTGATGTATGAGTTATAAAGCAACAGCCTATTAAAAGATACCTCTATTTTGAGAGCACCCAAACTTTCTGAATGGGTTCAACTATTCAATGTAATCGTGGGTTTTATTGACCGACAGGCAAGACTTTTGCAATAAGGTGGCTTCTAACTTGGCAGTTTATAAAGGCTGCTTCAGGGGGGTGGTGAATTACGATCCCTCTTCTGGGAAAGTGAATGTTTGAAAAACGATTTTATGACCTCTCCCAAGATTTCAGTGTGAGGCTAGGAACACAAAAGTTTCTCTGCTGATTGCTCATTCTGAAATTACATAGCCTCCTTTGCATTAATGAGAGCTTTCTAGTCTCACATAAGTAGGTTTATTTGTGGACAAGATTTGCTCCATGGATTTCCCCCTCCCCGCCACCCAATATAAGTAATGAGTGGATTTGAGCCAAATGACTCGCTACAGCATATCGCTCTGCCTGCTAATAATGGTCTATCAATCATCACTAAACAGTGCCTGTGAGCTAGCTGGCTACCATAATGTGAATGTGAAGTTTGCCAGCTCTTTATTACCTGTATTATGTACAATGCAGCCATTTGAGCTATTCAACTGGAGAGAAAAATTGTAGGGTAAACATCAGGGATGGAAAAGCGAGCCAGAAGGTAGAGGCATGAGACAATTAAGCAGAATGCTAGTGCACAAGTCATTCATTCTGTGCCGCTTTACATCAAAGCATTGAGAATAATTTATCCAGATCTTGAATAGGGGAAAATTTTCTGGGAGGGGGGTGGGGAGAGGAGAGGGGTTGAAAAAGTGAAGCTACAGCATCTGTTAAACAAATATTTCAGATGCTTCTTGTAGAGACTGTCAACCAGGGGCGCTTTTCCTTCTAAGACTGGACTCTAGCAGCAGCAACATCTCCAGCTCATCTCAACTAACTTCTATTTTCCGCCCAACGGGACAGTTATTACTATCTGCAATGGGGTGTATAGACCCCATACTGACAAAGAAGGCTGGCCCCAGTCCTGTCCATCACGTGTGGTAGAGAGGAGGCCTTTAAAAGGGAGGAAGTTGCAGGCAGCTGGGGGGTGAAGCAGGATTACCCTAAGCTGGAGACTGCTAGAGTGAGTCTGGAAGCACAAGGGAAATTCGCATCCAGCAGCCCTTCACGCCAAACCTACAGGGAGTGCAGCAAACTCCCAAGGTAAGCTGGACAGTGTAAACTGGACTCAGTAGTCCTGCCAAAGAGATTTCTCAAAACCCACTCTTTGGGCACTGCATCGTTGCTAGTGCAGTGAACCTCCCATCCCCGTGGAATGGGGTGCCCTCTAGTGCAGCGGTGTCCAGTACGTCCACCACTAGCCACATGTGGCTAATAGGCTACTGAATTGTGGCTAATGCATGTGGCTTTTTTTATAATGTGGCTAATAAGAAAAATTCAAACCCACAAGTGTGACTAGCATCAAATTTCTATTGGACACCACAGCTCTAGTGCATTGGGGCATTTAACTTTTTTCTCCGTGGGGATCAAAAGGAGACGTAAGAAGGCTTGCAAAGGGCAAAGGCTTGCAAGTAATATCAGACTTGAGACCTGGGCTGGAGCCAACCGGAATAAATAACTGGGTGTGGCTAGGTTCTCCCCCACCCCCATGCGGGAGAACAACCTGAGGGGACTCCTTTACACCAGCTGTCAAACAAGTGGCTTTGCCTTTTAGCAATCTCCTGCTACGGGGGAAGGGAACAGGGGCGCCTTATTTAATACTTTACACTTCAAATGCCTTAACTGTTTTTCCTTCTCTTTAGGTATTTAAATGCTGTTTCCCATGGTGCTAAGCAGGCTGAGACATTTGTAATTCAAGTTCCAGGCTGTTGCAGGGGGCTTATCTCGTTGCCGGGAGAAACGAGGCCTCACACAGGTGGCTAGTTAGAAAGTGGAGAGTTTATTGAGGGGAGCGGCATTTCGTGCTGGGGGGCTTATCTGCCAGCACTGCCGTGATACAAGATGTCTGACACACCCAGGTGATGTCCAGAAAGCCCAAAGAGGAAGCCCAACCCAAAATGGTGTGTCAGCACAGATATACCCATGCTCATTTGCATCTCATACATACTCATCTCCTTAATAGCAAGCAACAAACTGATTGGTTACACACTGTTCAGCACTTGTTGGTTACGCAGTCCTGCCTTAGTTTCCCCATTTAGTTTCCCACGCATTCATTCTCACACAGACAGGGTAAACACTCATGCAGCTGGGAACTGGTTCCCAAACGCACAGATAACAAGAAGGTCATTCTCAGACTAATACAATTATTATGCACTCTCCTGGAGTTGACTTAGAAGCGTAACTGCGCCTTCTAGTGGTTGCCCGTCACAATGTCTTCCGGTCCTAACATCGGCCTTGTTTAAACACTGTTGAATGCTGGACAGTGAGTAACACCTTTAGCCCATATGCGACAAAAATCCTGATCCAAAGGATTCGTTTGAGTGAAATACTCCTCACGCTATGTATTCTTTACTCAGTACTGACAGCGGAGTGTGCTAAGACACCGCTACAGATGCTGGCCCGGATCCTCGATGGTGTGTAGGGACTTAATTCCCATGGAGGATCTGGGCTGCAATCCCTACCCCTACGATCGGGTGGCCTAAAAGGCAAACCCACTGGGATGGAGTCAGAGGATGGAGATGGCTGTAATAGGGCTGCTGTAATACTGGGCTAGCTTGGGATTTGTGACTCTCCCAGCAGAAGGACTTGAAGGAAGCACGAAAGAGTCCTGGGAGTGCTGAGCTAGGAATGTGATTCTAGGCATCGAACTAGGTCTGCACAGAAGAAGGAACAGAGATGAAGGGAGTTGGGGGACCAGCAACATTAGTGAAGCGAAAGGGCTGGAGTCTGGGGGATGTGTTGGAGATGGGAGCAGGAATGACTTTCTGCAGAGCCCAGAGGGCAGTTATGCTTTATTGAAATGACTTGTTTATTCCATCTCTTATTAACCAGTCAGTCCTTTCCTGGGAAAGGTTGCCTAAGGGAAGGATTAATTCTACTGGGGGCCTTGATTTAGCCTTCCTGGAGAAGCCAGCAGGGTATGCCAGGCATGTCAGGTGAGGTGCTGTCATATGATCTGCTATAGTCACTGGCCTCTACATTCTTCTAGTCCTCTCATATTGGAAGACCTGAGGGGTGAAGGGGCACCTGGCACCCACAATGCATTTCTTCCTCCCTAAGGCTCTGGCCAAGGACTTATGGGTAGTCAGCGGCAATCATCTCTCTGCCATCCCATCTGCTACTCACTGCTGTGTTAGAGCCGCCTTTGACTAGAGGGCCAGAACTCTAATTATCCCTGGAGATAAATATAGAGATTTATGGCCCTGCGGATGCTATATTGAGACACTCGTTGTTAACTGGAGTTAAGTATAGGGCATTGGGAAATATTGGCATTTGTATGGGGTTGAGAAAAAATAATGTCCCAAAATTTCCATGCGTCTTCTGTTGAAATTCATAGGGCTTGTTCATGCTCAGCTGAGGGCAGAATTTGGTCCAGTATGTATGAAAATGTTGAAGTATCATACCAGGATGAATATTTCAGTTCAAATTCCTGGAGGAACTTCAGAGTCAGGGTTTGGATGAGCCCGGAGTCAAGACTTAGGTTGACTCTTAAATTAACTTCAGACGTTTCCTCCGGATCACTTCTAAGGATATTCATGATCTTCACTATAGATAGCAAAGCCACACAAACCTATATAGGTAGGGTATTTCTGCATCTGAACAGTGTTATGGGGCTTAACTGGAAACCTGGAACTTAAACCTTCTTCTGGACTTTGGATCATGAGTTGGACTTTCCCTATCTTCACATGTTAGACTTTAATTTTTACGATAAGCTGGAGCCAGTATTCCAAATTGGAACACCCCAGAACTTTGGAAATAGTTGGGATCTGGGTCCAAATGTCACAGCTACAGTCTGCTTCTACATATTGTTTACAGCTCTTTAAAATTAAGGCAAACTTAAAGTAAACCTGCATGTTTAATTTTTTTAATGCTCAATTTGAACAGCCCAAATTATGTTCTAAACTTAAATTAAAACCTCAGCATGAATTGGATAGCGCGTCTCTGTATGACTGCTTTTATATTAAATGGTTTACATGAATGCAGTTATTTATCTTGGAAACAGGTTGGCATACATATTAATGAGACCCAGGTGTTAATGCCATGCTGATTCCTTTCCAATTAAGAAAATCTTTACATTAACTTAAAGGATTTTTTTTACAAGTATTTGTTTTAAGGCAATGCTTTGTGTCACATCATGTTTGTTTATCATGGCTTCTGCATTTTCTCTTCCCCTTCACCAAGTTTTTGTCTTTTTCCCCCTTCTTTTCTTTCAGATAGGTCAGCAATACTAAAGTTCTCATGTTACTTCCAGCGTTCCTGTGTCCTTTAACAATTCTGGCTACTGTTCAGCGATATCCCACGCAAGGTCACTTTTGTTTACTGTTTCTTGGCTCTTCCTTCCTTCCCCAAGAGGGAATCAACCCAAGAAGTCTCTCTGTTACTGGAAACCTTATTAAATAGCTTTTGGGGATTAGGTCTGGGAGCACCCAGAGAGGGTCCCATGAAATGATTAAAATGGGGGTGTCATAAGTATGGAGGGTGCCTTGCCTGGGTGGGGCTATGTGATCTAACACAGTGTGCCTTCCCTGGGTGGGGGCTATGTTGTCTGAGACAGGTGACGTGGGAGTTTCCCTGCCATGAGGGAGGGAGGAGCCTCGAGTCCATGAAGAAGGCAGGAGTTAAAGTTCAGTTCCATCTTGGCTGGTCTCCAGGGAGGAGGCATGGGCCAGGAGAGTTCCATCTTGGCTGCACACGAGGCAGGAGGCTTGCCAAGGTACCTGGCAAGGGTTCTAGACCATCTTTGGCTATAAAGATGGTTCTACCTTTTTCTGATACTTCTACTTAGCTGATGTAAGTGATTTTGATTCTATTAAGCCGTGCCTTTTGGGGTGTTCTTTCCTTTTCAGAAGAAAGTGGGAAACCCCAAATGTAAAGTGTCTGTATGTCTGCTTTAACCTTTTTCTTTATTAAATTTTCTAGTTATAAAACCGTCTGGTTTATTTTCCTTAAGGTTTTTCTCTCTTCACTGAGAAGAGAAGAGGTGGGGGGAGGTGCATAGCTCCCAGGTATCTGACTTTGAATCCAGGGAGGAAGACAGAGTCAGGGTTCAGGGAAGTCTGCCTTCAGCCGGGGAGGGTGAAGGGAAGCAGTCTCCAGGTGTCTGCCTCTCAGGTACAGAGAGACAGGGTTAAGGAAGGGGAGCAGTCTCCAGGTGTCTGGCTCTCAGGTACAGAGAGACAGAGGGTGAAGGAAAGCAGCCTTCAGGTATCTGACTTTGAAACCCAGGGAGGGGGACAAAGTTGGGGTGGGGAAGATCGGGGGCCCCTCCAAGGTTTTGGAAGTATACTCGATTGGTGGCAGCGATTGGTAACCCCCAAAACCCCAACTGGCAAAGTGAGGGTGTGGGGGGGAGAAGGACTGTTGGTTTGGCATATAAGAGGCCCAGCCTTTGTACTCAGGAGCATAGAGGCTGGGGGTAACCCCTCTTACAGGGGGTGTTTTGAATCTTTAGAAGCAGCATGATCTAGTGAATTGAGCACTGAACTGCGAGTCAGGAAACCTGGGTTTTATTCTTGGCTGAGCTGCTGATCTAATAGGCAAGTCACGTCACCTTTCCATATCTCTGTTTCTACTGCATCCTGCGTCTACCTACATTTATATGTCCTTCTGGGTAGGGACTGTCTCTTACATGTCTGTACAGTGCCTAACACAATGGGGTTGATATTTAGATTGGAGCCATCTAAACACTACTATCATACAAATAGGTAAGAATATGAGAAACTCTTATTTCAAAGGAAGGTCCTCAGACTCCAGAGGTCTGCACAACTTTCATGGTAATTATCTAGCCTTTTAATGCATTCATCCCACCAAGCTGCTTTTACTGTGGGGACTTGACTATGGCTCAGAAATATTGAAAGATCCTTGGCTTCTTAAATAAAAGTTATAGCAGGGGAGGGAGGTTGTGGCTGAGAGGGTCTGAGGAGAACTGAATGATAGTTACCACAGTTAAGGCCTGATCCAATGGCCATTAGCATCCATCGAAAAGCTTTGGTTGGTCTATGGGCTTGGATCAGGTCCATAGTCTCTGCTCCTGCTCCATTTGCACAGAGCTCGTTACAGAACTGGGGCCCAACCCTGCAATTCTCACACGGGCAATCTTGTATTGATGTCACTGGGAGTTTTACTTGAGTAAAAGTGGCTGGATCAGACTTTGATGTATATGGGGGTGACCATTGAAAAGTTAGCATCTGCAGGGAGTTACCACACAGGGAACGTCTGAAATAGCAGTTTTCCTTAGGCCATGTCTACACTATCCACCGGATCGCCGGGTAGTGATTGATCTATTGGGGATCGATTTATCGCATCTAGTGTAGACGTGATAAATCGATTCCCCAAATGCTCTGCCCGTCAACTCCAGAACTCCACCACAGCAAGAGGCGAAAGCAGAGTCAACTGGGGAGAAGGAAAGTCACCCCCCCCCCCCCCAACACAGTGTAGCTCTGGCCTTAGGGGATTTAGGCTGTACAGTGGAGAAGGAAAGTCACCGCTACATCTAACCCATGGCTTATGTTCCAATGCAGATGGACCGAGTGAAAAATGGAGTGGGGGAGGGGGTTAAAAAATCTATTTTTGTCAATATTTTGAAAAATGTGACCGGTTCTCATTCACTGTCCTTTCATTTGAGATTCTGGCACATTTGAGGTGATACGGAGAGAACATTTGCCCTGTTCTTCCCATTTAGGAAAAAAAATGTCAGATTCCACTTCATTATGGGCCATTGGACAGGGAAGCCAGTGGGGGAGGGGTAGCAAAATGGAAATGTTTCATACATTGTCATTGGTTTAGTGACATGCCAGAAAGCACAATGCCCAACACTGACTTTTTTCCCAGTCGGAAGCTTGCTATTAATTAGAAGTGTGATTGTTCTCCTTGATCAAGTTGAACCCAAAGGCCTTAATAGGACTTCCCATGTGAACGTGGTCTTCAGGACTGCGTCTACTATATGTAACTAGGGGGAATTGCAGCAAGATATCTAGTACAAGAATGTTTGCCGGAAACCCCTACTCATCTCTCCATTTGTCCATTAAATTAATGAAGCCTTGCAGAATGACTCAGGCTGTGGATGAGCAAAGCAAGAATGAAGATTGAAGCCAATTAAAACCACAGCTTTGGGGAAGGAATACGACTGGTTGAGTGAAAGTACAGTAGCATCACCATGGATGCTCAAAGCTTTGAAAGATCAGTGGATCAGGGTTTCCCAGCTGGTGAGGATCAGGGAGCAAATAGCCCTGTGAATGGGCTTCTGATCTTTGAAAGCCAACTGTATATGGTGTAAATGTGAGAATCTGTTGAATTTCTAAAGCTCTTACCGCTCTGATCTGTAGCCTGGATGGGGATTCTAACTTTTAGAAATACCTTTTAAAGTTTTTTTTTTTCTGTGAATTTACTAGTCATGAAAGATTATTAGACTCACAGCTCTAAAGATGAATGTTTCCCGTTTCCTGCAGAACAGGTACAACACTGAAAGCAGGAGCACACACTTTCTTCCAACACTGCCCCATGAAACAGCCATTTATTTCCCTGGATGTTGGCAAAAATGCCAGTGGAGATGATGGTTTTCCTGATGGAGAACTTGCCATTGGGAAGTGGATGGAGACCTTCCAATTCATTGTGCTGAGGTCTTTTGAACAGCCGTCACGTACTGACTGTTTCTAGTCACTATGGAGCCGGGCTGGAGAAAATGGGCTTTCAACCATAATTCTAGAGTGCAAGACGCTACAGCCGTCCAGGAGGATTGTAACATTTGACTGTTTTAAATCCTCCCTCCTCCTGTCTTACCAGAGTGAAGATATTTTTGTTTCTCCAGCTTGTGGTAGGAAAGTTCACGGACTGCTGGTAAGACTGAACGTCCCGAGTGAAAAGTAATCTTTATGGATCTGTCCTAAGATAAGTCTGCAATATTACGTGGCTGACACAGTGACAAACTGTCAAGTGCTGCTAATGAGTCGCTTTGTAGTCTAGTCTCTGTAGACCACCAGAGTCCCGAAACACTTCAGAGTTCACACAGCTGCTTCTGTCAGAATGATGAAGCAGCCGTCAATCCTCAAACAATGATGTTACCTGTAGCTCAGTCTGGGACTAGTTGACAGCATGTTCTTTTTGTTTTAATCTAGTGAGCTAAAACATTACGTTTTCCCATGCCCTGCTATGTTGCTTCATGTTTTCTTTTTTGGGATGTATCTTGATGTTACTCTGACGATATTCAGGTGTTAACTGCACACTTAATTTAGAGGGACAGCAGGGACTGAGGAAGGTAGAACCAAACTGCAATGTCACCTCAAGAGATTCCAGCAGTGGGCTGGAGGTGGGAGAACTGCAGGGATAGTTTAATGCTGTTGAAAAGCCCTACAATTAGCAAGAGAAAACAAATACAGTAGACTCTCAATTATCCAGGATTGGATTAACCAGGATGTGGATTAACCAGGATGTCAAAAAAATATATACACAACTCGCAGGGCCGGCTCTGGCTTTGCTGCTGCCCCAAGCACACAAACTCCTCCCGCCCCCCAGGGCACAGGGCAGCCAATGAACCAACACCCTCTCCCCCCCCCCCACGCCACAGGATGGCTGGTGAATCAACCCCCACTCTCCATATTTCCTATGGATGGTGATTATCGAGGATTTTATTAACCAGAATTATTTTTTTCCCTATCATCCTGGATAATTGAGAGTCTACTGTAGCACAAACAGAGTGAGGGGAGTGTAAACATGCAGGCTGACTTGCTGCACTCCTGTGAATTTCCTTTCAGCTGCTCTTTTCTGTCCCAATAGACCTTTCTGGATGTTCTCAGGCACTGTAGATTCAAAAGGGAAGGTGACTAATCAGCAGGGAGCGGTTGAGGAAGGAGGTGTTCTAGGAGACAATCACTATTAATTGTATGAAAAAAACCCAAGAAACTTTATCCCTGGCACATACTTTCTGGTTGCACTGAGCATGAATCAGGAAACATTCCAATAATTTTTGCAAGGGAAACACATTCTGTGCACATCAACATGTGCCGCAGAAGGGAATTGCTCTGTATAGTTTACAAAACAGGTCTGACAAAAGGTTGCCTATTGATCTAATGCCATAGCCAGATATTCTAGGCGAGGCTGGTAGCACTGCCTATTAAGGTTGCCTGACCCTTCCCATGATAAGACCCTGTTTTCAGTTGCTTATAACGTTGCCAAATTTTAACCATTGCAGAAATCTTACATGCCAGGTGTTTGCCTGAGGTTGAAGTTTTTATGAAAATTCGCAGCCCTGATTCATACCCAGAGTAGGTCCTTCCTGTGCAATGAGTGGGGAGGGGGCAGTGGAAAAAACAATATGCACCAGCAACTTTTTAATTCTGGCATTTCCTAGACTTGGAGTGCTTGACTTTGCAACATTTGCTAATGTTCTTTTAGTGTTTGTGCATGTGTGAGCTAAATGCCGTCTTTCTGTGACTCCACTGACAGCCCCCAGGATGAAGTTGGCCCACTGATCCTGAAGATATGTGGAGGTGCACTATTTGCAGTGCCGCTTTGGCAATTTCCCATGCTGAATTGTACCACTGTAGGGAGTGCCACATCCAAAATGCTGGAGGGATGAACTCCGGCTGTTCTTACAATAGCCTGTATTGTCCCCACTCTGAAGGCTTCCTTTCACAAAATATCATTTCTTGGTGTTAAAACTCAACTTTATCCACCGTTTTTAAAAGCCAACAAATGAACTAAATGCATGTGAGCTCCCGCTTTGCAGGGTCTAGGAGGTTTCTGTGGGAGTGTCAGGGTAGGGTGAGGTGGTTGTGATAATTGCTGATTGTTCTTAAATGACAGCCTGATTTCTCTAGGGAACACATGATTTGCCATCCAGACTTACTCTGTGGTTCTCCAGGGCTGCTTGTGCATATATTCCAACAAGCACTTGCAGAGTGATTTGATTTAATTCAATTTATTTTCAGCTTCTGATGTACTAGTTTGGCAGACGTGAAAGGATCCACCTGCTATCCCACCCTGTTAGCAGTAGTTGGAAACTTGCAGGGAGCTGCTGGTGAATTCCTTCTGACTCACTGGCGCAAGTGGGGCATATTAGACCCCATGCTGAATACAGGGGAGTTGGGAGTAGCTCTCTGGGAGAGGAATTTAAGATCTGGAACAGGCAGGCCCTACAGTTGTTTTCTAGGGAGAAGGGTTAAGATGGAGTTTCATGGTACCCTGAGTTACTTTGTTGCTAATATCAAGCTCCAGGAAAGGTGCAAGGATTGACTCTATAGGGTGTGTGTGTGTGTGTGTGTGTAGTTTTTAGCTGTAGCAGAGCTTATACTGAGTCATGGATACGTGGCCATTTCGAAAGGAGAGTGGGATTGATAAAATAATACAATCATTTTGCAGTGAATAATAACCTTTACAAACCCCGACTCACAAACACGCAGTAGGCACGAGACAAGGACAGTATGAATTGACTCCGGTTCTTCTTTATCTATAGTAAACTGAACGAAAACCTGAGATTGGGAGCCAAATTGGCTCTTCCTGACTTCTCGAATTATAGGGTTGTGTTGTACTTGGATGGGAAGCTTTATGGAACAGGGACCATCTGGTAGTTCTGCACCTAGCACAATGGGCTCCTGAGTAATATCACAATACAAATCTATCTATTGTGGCAAATTACTCCCACGATATTGATGGGTCCTGCGCTTTTTCCACTTGTGGGGGAATTCAGGGAGCCTTTTTCTTGCCTCTGAACAGGGTATTAACTGTCCCACTAGTATCCTAGAGGGGAGAAGGGGAGAGGGAGGGACCCGGGCCCGCCCTCTACTCCGGGTCCCAGCCCAGGGGCCCTGAGGATAGCGGTAAACCACTGGGATTAGCTACTTCTTCCCCTGGACTACTTCCCTCTCTTACTCTTCAGCTTGTGGGGGGCTTCCTGCCCTCTCTCTACACAAGCCAGGTGTTCCTTTCCTTAAGGTCTGGGTCTTTCTTAGCTCACCGCAGCACTTCTCCAAACTCTCTCTGCTCCAACGCCTCCAAACTGTTCTCTGCTCCAACGCCTCCAAACTGCTCTCTGCTCCAATGCCTCCAAACTCCTTCCAAACACCCACACCTGTCTGCCTGAGGCAGGGGTTTTTATTAAGGCCTTAATTGGCAGCAGGTGCTCCTAATTAACCTGCTGCCTGCTTCCCTAGTCTACAGGGAGCCACGCCCTAATGAACCTGGAGCTGATATATCTCCCCTCAAACACTCTGCCACAGTTCCCTGGCCTTCCTCTATCACACTATATATATAAAAGTCAAATGGTGTATGTGTGTGTGTATGCGTGCGTGTATGTATGCTGCCTTACTCCTTCCACACCGTTTGAGCTAGAGACTTGAAATTTGGTACAGTTATAGGCTTTAGGGTCCTAATCAGGGTAAGAGTCAAAAAATTTTTAAAATCTCACCTCTGACGCCCCCCCAGGGGTGAAATTCTTTAAAGCCCATTCACATCAGCTGGGCAGCAGGTTAAAACCTGCTGTTCTCTGTGACATAGTTATGATGTCATAATACCCCCCTCCAACGGACCCCACACTCTCTCAGCTCTCTCCCCCCTCCCCCTCCAACGGACACGAGCAACGCTGAGATGTCTGAACAAAATCTGTATTAATAAAAAACATGGTAGTCTTTTTACATCCCAGTTTCCAATTACAAATACCCTGAGCAACGCCGGGTATTTTTGCTAGTAATAAATAAGAACAATGGTAGCACTTTGAACGAGGCCCTAGTAGGCCTATTCAATGGAGCCTCAAAAGGTTCAACAAATGTCAAACCAGGATTATTTTATATGCCAGATGTGCCCCGACATATGGGTTCAAGAGATGACTAAATGGGTGTGGTAGCCTTGGCCAGGGATTGCTTTGCTTTAGTGTGGGGGGGTTTCACACTTCATTGTGACCCCCTTCTGACACCAAAAATTATTACATGACCCCAGAAGGGGAGACTGAAGCCTGAACCAGTCCAATCCCCAGCACCCCAGGTGGGGGTGCCAAAGCTCAATCCCCACTGCCCTGGGTGGGGTGGGGGCCAAAGCCAAAGGGCTTTAGCTGCAGGCATGGGTCCCTCAGGCTTTGTCTTTGGTCCTGTGTGATCGGGCTCCAGCTTTGGCTTCGGCCCTGAGCCCTAACCCGCTTTTGGGTCCTGTCCCACAGTTTGAGAACCATGGCTTTAGTGGGTATGTCAGGATGTAATGGAACTGTAACTTAGCATAATGTTTTCTCGGTATAAATTTCCCTTTAGGGCTCTTTTTCAGCTGATGCCTCAAAAACCTGACTTTTCAAATGTGAGAGTCCTTGTGTCACCAATTCTAACTTGGAGGTATAATTTTACCACAGTTCGTTCAAGATTTGGATTTGAGAAAATATCTGAAGGCAGCTTCTTTGCTTCCCCTTTAGGCATGTTCAGTTTCTGCTCTGACTCAAATCGAAAAGATGGGATGGGGGGGGGGGAGGGGAATAGCCTTTTTCTTTTTTAGTAACCTTTTCATCAGACACGAAGAACTGCGTGTCTTTATGCCTACAATTGTTTTATCCTTAGGCAACAATAAGTAGAAAAATGTGTTTCTGCCTAGATCTTATCACTTATAAAATCGCTTTCAGGTTCTTCACTTCTCTTTTATTTGCCTGCTTGTCTGTGTCCTTTGCAATTGTGGATGAACTGTAACAACATTACTAATGTAAAATGCAGAAGAGTGAATGCTGAGCATCGGAGGTGGTTAGTGGATTCTAATTCAATAGAAATCAAACATTTCTTTTGATCAGCGCTCACTGAACAATGACAACATTTGCTAAGTCCTGACAATTAGAAAAAGAAAATGATTATTTTGCAAAATGTTTTTTGAAATGTTTGTTTTCCATTTTTAATGGAAAGGTCTCACTTTTCCTTATGAGAAATATTTTGGGAAAAATTAATTTCAATTGATGTAATCACATTCTATTTCTATGAAGAGGGAAATCAAATTGGATATTTTTGTAAAAAACCCACGTTTTAGGGTTTTTTGGGGGTGAGAGGAAGGAGACGACAATGGCACCATGACAATACCAGTGGACGATGTGCCCCTGTGTGTTCTGTAGTGTATCAGATGTTCCTCTGTGTGTTTTGGTCAGCTGGCAAATCGCCACACTTTTCAAATGGGAAGTAGATTTACAGAAAGAAGGGGGTGAATTTCTTCTCCTCATCTCTTTAGCAGAGCTTCATGAGCGAATGTGAACATCACGTCCCTGATCTATTCTTGCACTGGGCTGCCTTATAGTTGTGCAGCCTACCTTTTGAGATATGGATCTAGTCTTGTTCCAGAACTAAACTCCCCTAAAATATTTCACCGGTCCTTGCCGTGTGAGCCAGCTGGAAAGCCTTTGTTCCTAAAAAGGAGCTCCTTGATGTACTCGTTTATAGGAATTGGCTAGCATTGGCGTAAATAGCTTGTGAGCCCTTCTCATGGTGTTCAGCATTTCACAAACCAGACAGATCAACAGTGTGTGTACATAGGTGGGGTGTGCATGTTGTGTAGAATATGGCAATTTGGACCCCACTGTGTCTGTGGATTATTTTGTTGTGTAAGTGGCAAAAGACTCAACCCTTGGCCTTCACAGTCAGACTGTGTAATTTTTCAGTCAAGGCAAGGAAGCGTCAGCAGGCCAGTGACACAAATCAAACCGACAATAGGACCCGATGTATGGACACACTCTGAGGTGCCTGTCTAATGCCCTTCAAATAAACACAAGTTGTTCAATCACATGCTCAGTCCAGTGGGATGGAACTTGCTACTTGAGCTGATTTTTGGCACAAATTGTATTTTTACCACAGCTGGGCAGGTCAGGGCTAGACAGAAGCCCCCACCAACCACCCCACTGCAAGACACAGGTTCCAAGCTTCCCTCTCCCCCAGGCTGGTAGGTGGACAATTTGGGGGGGGGGGTAGGGGGGATGAGAGACTCCATGAGCAGCACTTCAGTAGTTAAAGAGCTGCATGTGCCTCACGAGCCGCAGTTTAGCCACCCTGCCATAGAGCATTGCAAAGAGAGGAGGTGATGTGACCTGTTGGTTGGAAAGTTTTTTAAAAAAAGACAATGTCTCGGATTTCCCCAAGTACCAGTATCTGTTAGAGCGCTCATAGTCCGACCACCGTTGGATGTTTTTACTGGACACGTTAATTAACGCTCCATTTTACACTGATCCTACAGCGGGCTTTCTATCTTTAGCTGCTCATGAAAGAACAGGGGATTGAAGGCACTTGCACCTCAGAGGACTGGGTTCTCTGATGCAAATCCAACGTCCAAGCCAAGTATTTCAACTAGATGCTTGGGGGAAGCAAAGCAGGAATCCTCCCTATGGCCGTGACATGGTAACACAGATGCTCTGTAGCCTCGTGGCTTGTCTTCATTACATGGGCACACTTCACTTAGTGCACCCCATCCATGAGCAACGCCTTCGGAGAGCAATAAATCCTCTCCGCCCCTGCCTCCTCCAGTCCCACCTGCAACATCTCCCTGTAACATGGGGAGCCCACACAGACCTGGGCCAATCACGTGCTTCCCCTCCTCCTGGCAGAGCAGAACCATGGCATTTCTGGTGGCAAGGAGCACTCCGCTCCTGTGGGGGAGGGGCAAGACGGGTAAGCAGGCACTGGAAGGTAACCCGGTTCAGACGGTGCTGTCCAGCAGATCAGGATGTTTGCAATGTCTCCTGTATTGTCCATTACCATTCCAATGCCTTTTGAGGTACATTCAGGAAAATCCAGAGGCATGCCCCTGTCGGGTGCATTCTGCGCTGAGCAGCATTGGGTGGGCATCGTCCCTCATCCCAGCAACCAAGGACGGTTGCCCGTGAATTAGGGACCAGTCTTGGGCCATGGAATCAATGAGCATCAGAAGCCTGCTGCTGCATCTTCCGTTTTCTCTATTCCCTTCGCTGAGCGTAGAGCTGTCGTCTTGTACGAGAGCGACATAAAATATTGAATTGGGGACGCAGGCCCTAATGGTTCCGCCAGGTACTCGAAGGAGCAAAGCAGGATGATTAATGAGAACAGGCTCCCGCTCTGTCAAAAGCCATATCTACTGGGCTGAACAGTTTCTTTCTTTTTTGGAATATTCCACTCAGCAGCAGGCTGTGGTGCAGCCTATTGAGCAAGGGAGGAGCAGATGGAGCAATGACACATTTTACTTCTCAGCAGCAGGGACAATGTATGTGTTAGGAGATTTCAAAAAAAAATTAGTTGCGTGCAAAAATTAAAGCTACGGGAGAGTTCTCTCTGCAGCGTTGCAGATGGACAAATGGAGGGGAAAAAAGCAATTGACCTGAATAAGCATTGCAAAGATCAAATGTTCATTATGTTAATATTGAATCCATGATCTAGGACGTACACAGGTCTATCTGCAATATGGATCCAGCTGTTACAGTGTAGGACTGTTAGAACTTTGTGTTGCTTTTTAAGATAATACCCTGATGACTAGTGCTTTACAAATGCCATGGGTGAGTAGATAGGGAGAGCTACTGGATAGCTGTCATTTAAATCCCAGATGCTAACTTTTATTCGGGTGGGCTGTGTGAAGTCCCATCCCTGGTATTTTATAAGTAGATTTCCTTTTTCATACCTATAGCAGATGAAAATTCGAGTCAGAGCTGAGATAAGAATTCAGGCGTTACTGGCTCCCAGTTGTGGACTCAGACAGCTGTGTCACATCTGTGTCGCCGCTATAAATTCCATGCTTAATCCTGTTTGCTGGGGTGTTTGGGATTTGACAATATTAACTATGAGGCTCAAGCGCCTTGAGAAAAATGTTGGGCTGGATCCTGAAGCCAATGGGACGGCTTGTATAGGTAAAGCCAGCTCTTACCGGCAGGGACTGACTTTGTTGTTAGTGGGTTATAGGCCACAAAAGCTTAAGCCCAAATAAATGTGTTAGTCTCTAAGGTGCCACAAGGACTCCTCATTTTTAAATGACATTGGTTATCAGTTTCCTCTTATGGCAGCTAACCTCAGTGGGGTACAGGGCTATGAAAAGTAGCTCTTTAGAGGCACTTTAAAATGCTATAAAACGTTTCTAAAGCAGCTCTGCTCCAACACAATCGCATACACAGAATGCATGATGCTGCTGCATGGCATGAAACTTTCATTGGACCAGCATGAGGTGATGTTGTAGCCACGTTGGTCCCAGGCTGTCAGAGACAAGGTGGATGAGGTAATATCTTTTATTGGACCAACTTCTCTCTCACCAACAAAGGTTGGTTCAAATAAAAGATATTACCTCACCCAGCTTGTGTATCTCCTTGGTACAAGCTCAGCTGGGCCACTCCTGAATAATGGGACCATTCTGAACTTATGCTGATCAGAACTTTACCCTGCTGCATTATGTATTCTGTCAGTCGTGTGCACCTTTCCTTTCTTTAGCTGTATCTACACCGATACATAAGTGCACATAACCAAGTGATCGATATGTTCAGATACAGGAAAATTGAAAATGATTGGCTGTCACCTTGAAATTTGTGGAGAACATCTTGAGCAGAATCAATGAAGAGGAAGTTTTTATTTATTTGTGTTCATTCCTGCAAAGAGCAAAATGAGCACTTTGTTCAATCCATTGCTTTTTGGTTTTTTTTAAAAAAATCCAACTAAAGGAAAAAGGGGGCCCATTTGATCTCATCTTTTTGGAAACCTTCAACAATGAGGGTTTCATGACAAGGTTAAGTTCATATATTTTCAGCTCTCCTTTCTCTTTCCCAAACATCAAAGAACTTTTAATGACAGCCTTAATGAGTCTCTCACTGAGATCTAGATGCAAATTTTAATATCTTGCCGATGGAACAGACAATCATGCTTCCTACTGCAGGAGAGAGAAGATGAGAGAAGCATTCTGATGAGTCAGTAGAGCAAAAATGCAGAGTCATTTTCCTTTCCGAAAACTTGATGTGTTTTTCCTCTCAGGAAAAGGTGAAAGACCTGTTTTAACAACTGCATCTTCTACACCTAATGAACAAATGTCATTTGTCTTTGAGAGCTTTTGGCTGCTAACCAAAAGGGTTTCCTGGATTTTAAGGCGACATCTTGGTTATTTTCTTTTTGTTTGAGACTTGTAGATGGGCGAGTCTGGGTTCATTATGGTGTGGTTGTAGTCTTGCGCTGTTGCTGCGTCTCTTCAGATAGATGGTGGTAAGAGATATGCAAGGGTGGAGCGGCGGACTGTCAGTGACGTTGGCATTCCTGTGACAGTTCTCACAGCGGTCTTCAATTGCACATGCTAGTTTCATATGTACGCTACCTGCCCGTACTCAGCTGCTGAGAAGGTAAGTGGCTGTCCGCAAGGTCTGAACATCTGCTCCCCAACTCGTCCAGCCTTGTTTGTCGATTATATTGTTCTTATTCTTTACCTGGGTTGCAGTTTTCATTGCATGTTGGTAGGATGTGTGGTTACAATTCAGAACCACTCAGATGCTTTTGGAAATCCTCCTGAGTTTCATGTGTACTTAGATTTCCAGAAAGCCTTTGACAAGGTCCCTCACCAAAGGCTCTTACGTAAATTAAGCTGCCATGGGATAAGAGGGAAGATCTTCTCATGGATTGAAAACTGGTTAAAAGACAGGGAACAAAAGGTAGGAATAAATGGAACTTTTTCAGAATGGAGAGGGGTAACTAGTGGTGTTCCCCAAGGGCCAGTCCTGGGACCGATCCTATTCAACATATTTATAAATGATTTGGAGGAAGGGGTAAACAGTGATGTGGCAAAGTTTGCAGATGATTCTAAACTGCTCAAAGTAGTAAGGACCAAAGCAGACTGTGAAGAACTTCAAAAAGATCTCACTAAACTAAGTGATTGGGCAACAAAATGGCAAATTAAATTTAATGTGGATAAATGTAAAGTAATGCACATTGGAAAAAATAACCCCAACTATACATACAATATGATGGGGGCTAATTTAGCTACAACCAATCAGGAAAAAGACCTGGGAGTCATTGTGGATAGTTCTCTGAAGGCATCCACGCAGTGTGCAGCGGCAGTCAAAAAAGCAAACAGGATGTTAGGAATCATTAAAAAAGGGATAGAGAATAAGTCGGAGAATATCTTATTGCCCTTATACAAATCCATGGTGCGCCCACATCTTGAATACTGCGTACAAATGTGGTCTCCTCATCTCAAAAAGGATATACTGGCACTAGAAAAGGTTCAGAGAAGGGCAACTAAAATGATTAGGGGTTTGGAACGGGTCCCATATGAAGAGAGATTAAAGAGGCTAGGACTTTTTAGCTTGGAAAAGAGGAGACTAAGGGGGGATATGATAGAGGTATATAAAATTATGAGTGGTGTGGAGGAAGTAGATAAGGAAAAGTTATTTACTTGTTCCCAAAATAGAAGAACTAGGGGCCACTCAATGAAATTGGCATGCAGCAGGTTTAAAACAAATAAAAGGAAGTTCTTCTTCACACAGCGCACAGTCAACCTGTGGAACTCCTTACCTGAGGAGGCTGTGAAGGCTAGGACTATAACAGGGTTTAAAAGAGAGCTGGATAAATTCATGGAGGCTAAGTCCATAAATGGCTATTAGCCGGGATGGGTAATGAATGGTGTCCCTAGCCTCTGTCTGTCAGAGGGGGGTGATGGATGGCAGGAGAGAGATCGCTCGATCATACCTGTTAGGTTCACTCACTCCGGGGCACCTGGCATTGGCCACTGTCGGTAGACAGGATGCTGGGCTAGATGGACCTTTGGTCTGACCCAGCATGGCCGTTCTTATGTTCTTATGTTCTTATGTCTCAGAAGGTGTCATTCACGTGTTTCTCTGCAGGATGGTTGCTCAAGTGGAATGCAGGGACAGCTTTTTTTTTGTTTTTGTTTGTGAGGGCTCAGTCTGTCGCCATAACTAACAGTACTCCTCCAGTTTTTTTCCAGCTTTTACATGATGTCTGAGTATCGATGGGTGAGGAGAAAAACCCAGTTTACTTGGGTGTAAATCGCTTTAAACTGTTACTCTAGTAGCAGAAGTCAACTTAAAGATGCCATGGGATAACGTTGCTTTAAACACTGATTTGTAATCTTGTATTTAGAAGACCTAGACAACCTACCTTGTGGTAGCCCTGTGGTGCTGTCTGAAGCCGGCGGGAGGGAGGCATGTTTGCCTGCTACTGCTTGCATTGAACTTCTGAGCTTATTAGCACCTTGAATCAATATTCAGCACAATTTCATTACCAGTCAAGTGCATTTGGACTTTTCATACAATGTGATTATCTGCCACCCTCTAGCTGTGAGGGAGGCTCTTAAACGTACTTTGCTCCAGACGGATCAAAACATTAGCAGAGCCTTGTGATGTTTGGACATGCTAGTCAGCGCCAGATTCATTAATCTTTCGGGGTTCTGACAGATGCTAAGTAAAAGCAGCTGTATGTTAAGATTTTCCTTTACTGATCAACACAGAACAGTGGTTGGAGCCTGGAGGGATAACACAGAATACATTGGGTTACGTGCTGGAAATGTATATTCAAACAGATAAAATAACTAGAAACTAAAACATAAAACTGGAGCCTGACATTATTAGTTATAATGTCTGAAGAGTATTTAACAGTTTAATTTTCATAATGATTCTGAATGTTTGAAGGATAATTAAAATTATCCGGTATAAAACCCTTCCACTGTTTAAAATACATACAGTTAACACTTCTAATACATATTCACGGAAGATCTAGAATTAAGTATTTTTATATCCAAGGTTGGAATTAATTTGTAAGAAATTCCTCAAGTAAAAAGATTTGTTAAATACTCCTGTGGCAGACTGTGCCAATTCTTTAGAAATTTACACAGTTACCAAGAAAAATTGCATGTATTATGAGACAAGCCTAATAGATCACACAGTTAGTCACTTAAATCTGCAGGAAGCACTTTTATTAGGGCTTAATCTATATTATTAAGTACTCCTGAGGAATTACTATTAAGTTATAAATCACTGTCGCTGATGGTCGGTATAAAACAATGTCTCAACTGTGATTTAACTGTCACCTTTAAATTGTTTAGAATAGGGAGGAAAAGAGCTTAAAATAGAGCATTTCAAACTTGCAATAAAGGGGAAATCGCTCAAGGCTAGATTGCATGGCTCTTCCAGATTGGTGAGCACGTACGCTTGTGTGACTGTAACTTGGGCCAGGTCTACACTGGGGGGTTGGAGTCGACCTAAGATACACAACTGCAGCTATGTGAATAGCGTAGCTGAAGTCATTGTATCTTAGGTTGACTTACCTGGGTGTCCTCATGGCAGCGAGTTGATCACTGCTGCTCCCTCTTTGACTTCACTTGTTCTGCCTCTCGCAGTGGTGGAGTTCTGGAGTCGATGGGGAGTGTGCTCGGGGATCAATTTATCACGTCTACACTAGATGCGATAAATCGATCCCCGATAGATCAATCACTAGCTGCCAATCCGGCGGGAAGTGTAGATGTACTCTTGGGAGTGCTCATCAACACCAGCAAGAGCGATATGTGGTTTAGCTTTATGTACCTAGGGTTTGGTCCAAAATCCCTTTGGCGTCAATGGAGAGACACCTTTTAATTACGTGGGTTTGGATCAGACCCATGGGCCTGTATTAACTTTTGCACATATGAGTAGTTCCATTTACTTCAATGGGATTACTCACATGAGTAAAGCTAACCATGTAGATAAGGACTGGGAATTTAGCTTTTGTTTTGGCCATGGTTCATTGAGTATTTGTAAGGGTGCTTACCTTAAAGGCTGACAGTGATCTGCCAACTGAACACTGAGTTAGTACGGGGCAGGTGGGGGAGGAAATGACATCAGTCGAAGGTCTGTTCTCTTCCCTGGCCTGCCTCCAAGTGAACTGTTCTGCCAGCCTCTTAACTCTTCCTCAAGTCTGTGCATGTCTTGCAGGTGTGGCAGGGCAGGGTTGAATGAGCCCAGAGAAGCTCCTTAACCTCTTGCTGTCCAGTGTGTGGTTTGTAGACCCCATCACAATCCTATACCAAGAGGGTGCAAACCTGGCACATTTCACCCTGTTTTGAACCTTAAAAGGACTTTGGCCTTGACTCTCCTTTATCCCCAGGCTTTATTTACATCGCAGTGGCAGCATGAACTGGCCATAAAGTAAATCTGCTTTAATATTCTTTCTATCCTCGGAGTGGTGTAAAAGGGCATCAGTGTAGCTGAGAATCAGGTGCTTTCCATATGACTCCAAATCTGAGTGCTGACAATATAAACAGCAGCTGCTGTTTGTCCATAACAGGTTTCTGTTAAAGTAAATATTTCCATGGTAGTCATGGCCAAGCGAATATCTAGGATGTCTAACACAGGAACCTGTAGAATCCTAGAAGGCAGAAACTGAAGACTATTAGGTTATTTAGGACTTTTTCATTCACTCTAATAGAAGTAGGATCAGTCCCTTAGTCCCTGCCCATGTATGATTCCAAGAGTTTTACTAAATCTTGTGCTTTCTTTTCTTTTTCTTTGATCTTGTTTGAAACGCCCAGAAACTGTCTTCCAAGATGGTAGAAATGATTCTTTCAAATAAATACAATAAAGCTGATTCAAAGTCTAAAAGTACAAAACTATTTAAAATTTAAAATAGACACAGAATCCTATATCACTTTCAATTTCAGATCCAAAGGAACACTTCTACTATTGCATCTTTCAGAAAAAAACACTTGACCAAGCTCAATAGGGATGTAATATATTGACATGAGTAGCATAGGTATTATGGAGAGTTTTGATTCATACGCCTCACACAACTATTTTCTTGGGTCTGTATTTCACTTCAGTTATTTGATTTGGTGTCAGTGCCACAGATGGTAAAGGGTTTTGGGATTTTATGGCTCCTGCCTAGATAATATTACTAATGTTTCTGGGAGTGTTATAAAGCATACAGGCAAGACATAAATCTATAAGGTAGCCTGGCTGCTGGAAAACTATAAAATAAAGGCCTTTTGCATTTCCTACTCAGATTAGGGGAAATGTGCTTGACCAATCAACTACTAATTATAATGATTAAAAATGACAAACTTGCTTTAATCATCTTAAATCTATTAGGCAAATTATCCCATTGGTCTTCAACAATGTAAACATGATTCAATAAAGGAGAGTCGAATAAAACAACGGAGGCCTATTTATTTTGAGCAGACACACATAGTACGAACCTCACTGAATGCAATTCTAAGAACCACTATGTCCTACAAACCCACTATATTTTGGGAGATCTTGATTCTATCATCCTTTCTCATTACAGGCCCAAACCTTCCAGACTTTACTGCCATGGGCTACTGTTTGCTTGATCACCTTTGGCAACATATTCCATGTACTTCACGGTCTTTTAATGACACAGAGGTAGTGGCATTTTGGACCCAATTCTGCTCTTTGTTTTGTTTAGGTAGTAAAATAGCTTTGTATCTGGCAACCTTTCTCTTCTGGACACCTGAGCCCAAATCCTGATTCAGAGCACACAAGAGAGCATGAGTTTGGCCTCTCCATTTGTGGGCATTCCTCCGCTGCAATTTGGCACACTTTGCAATCTGTGCTTAAGAAAGGCCTTGGACTGCAGGTCAGACAGAGGTGAGCTGTAGTGCACCTAACGGCCTCAAGCAACAATATTAATTCCACTCTTTCCTCAGCACGCTCACACATCTTATAAAAAGAACCCCCTCCGATATCTTAAAGCTATGCTTGATTACTTTTCGCTCATGCATTGTTAATGATGTTGGTTTGAGTGGTTGGCATCTAAAAAATATGATCTTGCATTTTTAATAAGGTTCATCCTTGTCAGTTACACAAAGCAAGGGTACGTATTCAAAGGATAATGGCAAGTTGACTTAAATTCTCATAAATTGTTGAATTCCATTGCCGTCTTAGAGCGGTTGCTTAAATCCCAGTCTTGCAAGGTACTCCGCATCCTCCACTCCCATCGGCTTGAATAGATGCTGCGGGAACTGAGCCTCTCCCAAGAAATCATGTGGTCTCACAAGGTTCCATCTTGTCTAGTCAGGATCTGTATGGACGAATCACCGAAGAGGGATAGGATTTATTTAGACTATATATATGTGTCTCTCTCCCCCCAACATTGTTAGCAGGGTATGGGTGAGATTGGGGCCTGGAGGAGAACTAATTGGCTGGAGCTCAATGAGGATAAGATTGAGGTCAGGTTGGGGAAAGTGAATAGATGTTATGGTGAGGATTAGATCCACCCCTTCCTTTGAGGGGCCCGGCCTGCCCTCTGCCATTAGAGTTCACAGTCTGGGATTGATTCTTCCTTCAGATATACAAATACAGGGGGAGTATTTGACGGAAGAGCTGGGCCCTTGCACAGTAAACATACCACAGCAGGGACTTTCCCTTCGATGCAGGGTTCCTATTGGGCAGTGGTCTGTCCACTTAGAGTTACATCAGTGCAAAGAGTAGACTAACTTGCTGCCTGCTTCTCTGGACTGACTCAGACATGGCTTGCTTCTCATTCCCTTGTGGGATGTTTTCCTTCTTTGGGATGTTAGGATCGCTGTCCCTGGTGTCAGTATCTGTCAGTCCGTGGTACTCATGTCGCACGAATTGGTGGGCTCTGTTTCCTAGTGGACAGACGTTCACTTCAAAAACAAAACCGTTCACGCCATTTAGCAAACGGCTTGTCAGTCTTGGAGGAAGCGGAGTCTAACTGCTGCTGGCAACAGGGACTGAAGTACCCCAAAATGGTCCCTGGAAAGCCGAGGAGAGGCCGTGTGGAGACATTTGCACTGCCACTGCCCAGGCTGTACATGCTTGCCGGTCAAGGAGGGAGGACTTTGTTTTCCCGTATTGTCACTCTGGGACCTTTCTTGAGCACTAAATCTGCTTTCTTAAAAAAAAATCCTTGTAAGACTGAGATGGAGACAAGCCCAGGAAATAAATTGCCCAGAGTTAGACAGGCATAAACATTATAAAAAATGACACAAGTCTGCTAAGGAGAAAATAAAAAGCCCTGTTTTCTGCAGAAGAAGGAACAAGTCCTAAGGGCCACTGATGACAAATGGAGGCTCAGCCAGCCGTAGCGCCTCAGTCTCCCAGGCAGCTGATAAAAGCCAACAAGATCCATGCTCCCGCCTCAGTCTTGTCTGTTCTACTGCTAGTTTGGGGCTCCCACTTTCTATTTCCACCATGCTTTCCTTACTTGCCCTGCTTTACTATCAAGAGAAGGCTGCCTCCCGGAGATGCTTGCTCATAATAGCTCTCCACCATGGACAATGGTTTGCTGCAGACTTGCTGCAACATCCTTTCCAAATTCAGTCTCGGGTAAGATGTTACCTTTCAGGAAATCGCAGTTCTGTAGTTCTGCGCTATGTGCATTTGCTCCCCACCCTTGTCCTCATAGACTTTAAGGTCAGAAGGGACCATTATGATCATCTAGTCTGACCTCCTGCACAATGCAGGCCACAGAATTTTACCCACCCATTCCTGCAATATACCTCTCACCTATATCTGAGCTATTGAAGTCCTCAAATGTTGGTTTAAGGACTTCAAGGTACAGAGAATCCTCCAGCAAGTGACCCATGCCCCTTTCTGCAGAGGAAGGAGAAAAACCTCCAGGGCCTCTGCCAATCTGCCCTGGAGGAAAATTCCTTCCTGACCTTATATATGGCGATCAGCTGAACCCTGAGCATGTGGGCAAGACTCACCAGCCAGACACCCCGGAAAGAATTCTCTGTAGTAACTTAGATCCCATCCCCTCCAACTTTCCATCATATACCACCAGGCCCCTCTATTACCATGGTCAAAGATCAATTGCCAAAATTATGTTTTCCCATCATACCATCTCCTCCATAAATTTATCAAGCTTCGTCTTGAAGCCAGATATGTCTTTTGCCCCCACTGCTTCCTTAAACAAGTCCTAAAACTTGTTCCCAGTCTCTGCTGGGAGTTTAGACAAACCCCGCATTTCCAACTTATACTGATCGCAATAGTCTAAAGAAGGGTTCTCAGCCTGGGGATTGAGACACCCCCCCCCCCCCACCATGGAAGCTATGCTCAACTGGGGCATGGAGGAGCCCCATGTTAACACATGTTAACAGGTGTTTGGGGGAGCGGGGTTATGGTCACCCTGCCCTTCCCATTGTTCTGATTGGCTGGATCCTCGCTAAATGAGAGGTTGGTCTCTGTATGGAATAGGTTGAGAACAGCAGGTCTAGAGATACCTATGGTTCTATCCTCTTGTGCTGACCTATTGTCCCTTTGTCAAGGATTTAGCTGATCCAGCTCTTTCCTTCTTGCTGAGCTCCACAGAGTGAGGGGTTCCCTAGTTTTTTAAATACAAAGAATGTAGGCAGTCTGTTTTTGTTTCCTTTGGCACCAGAGAAAGGTATGTTTCTTTCTTTTATTGTATCTGATACTAAGATGCAAATATTTAGATGAGTTTTTGCAGAGTCTCGGACTCTGTGATGTGCACCATTTCTTTTGGTTTTTAATCTCCTCTTAATAGATCTTACTTTTAATTAGACCACTTGGGACTGATTCTCAGTAAAACCAAGGCCGCTTTATGTCACTCTGGTAATGTAAAGGTGTATTAATATGGGCAGAAATGACCTACTGAGAATACTCCCTTCCTTGGCTGGCCTAGGGCTGGTATAAAGGCTCTAAACTAATTCTGCTCCTAGTCCTGGGTGTAGGGGCAGATCTGGGGCATTGTCTTGCTTAAGCCCATGCTTAATGTTAAGAATGTGAGCAGTATAGATGCAGTTTGGGCTAGTGGATAGTGCACTGATCTGGGAGCCAGGAGACATGGGCTCCTATTCCTGATAGCTTCTCACCTGCTCTGCACTCTTGGGCATGTCACTTCACATTCTGTGCCTCCATTTCCCCTCCTACAGTTAGTCTTTCTGGCCTATTTAGGTTGTAAATTGAAGCAGGGGATGTCACTCACTCTCTGTTTACAGGGTCCAGCACATTGGATCCCTGATCTCGTTCGAGAGCTTTAGATGCTACCATAATACAAAGAATAAATAACACAACTCCACAGTCATGGGGTTACTCTCATGATTGAAGTCAGTGGGACTCTGCGCATGTTTAAAGTTAGGCTTCTGTATCTTGCTCAAACAAGGCCTTAAATGGCAAGATTTCCAAAAACGGTGTTAGCGACGGTCCCAAAACAAGGAGGTGCCTTTGGGTGTCACTGTACCTTTGTTACAATTAATTGATAATGAAGGACTCGAATGAAATCCTTGGAACCAGACAATAGCTAGTGGAGCTGTGGACCCAAATCCAACATCTACAGCTCGGTGTCGGGCTCCTCTTCTGGACGTTGATCTGGACTGACCTTCGGAGGCACTAAATGGCAGTTCAGTAATTAAGGTTCTCTAAAAAAGTTCAATATTAGAAGTTACAGTGATGGCCTATTACCATCACCCCCTTTAGATAGCCCTGAGAGGCTGTCTACCTGCTTGGCCATGGCTGACATCAAAGTTGATGCGTATACGTATTTTTAATCAATGGCTGAAGTCGCAGTTCTGTGGAAGCTCTGAGGATCAAACCATCTGGTTACCGAAGCCCAGCTGAGATGGAGCGGTAGTCAATGTGTGCAGAGGCCAAAGACGTGGCGAGAACAGACTTTTGCCTGAATGGGGCCTAAATATTATGTGTCTCAAAATACCTAAATCTACTTGCTCTGGGTGCAACCAATGAATCCCCAAGTTAGTGTCAGAGAAAAGCAATAATTATTATACTTAATGTTTTGGGTGGTCACTACTGTTTCAGGGAATATTCAGACTAGGTGTCACTCCATTGGTTTCAGAAGTTACGCCGCTAACCCCAGGACTGAATTTGGCTGTTGATCTTTAGCAGCGGGAGAAGTAAACAAATGCTCAACTGCCGTGTCACTTAACTTCATATGACTACATGACTTGCAGATTCTGAGGCAAATTTGGCTGCTATTAAGGAGAGACACTAGTGTGTTAATATACATGCATTCCAACAAAAGACCGGAGGAAAATTTTAATATGTATGGAGCAATAATTGATCTTTAACCACTGTCAAAAGCTGTTTAAAGGCTTATCGGCTTGCTAGTTCAGCACCATATGCTCTGCACAAGTTGCTCACCATGTGTCTCTCTGTGCTTTAGGGAAAGAACATTTGTAGAGCATCCACCTAGGAAGTCATTTAAATTGTATCTTACCCTGCCACCAGAAATTCACTTGGACTGAGAGCTTTTCAGAGGTGAAAGTAAGCCGGTACGCCCTAGTACGGCGTACCTGAAAGAGTTCCCCCAGGCAGCAATTTAAAGGGCCTGAGGCTCCCAATAGCGGCCTCCCCAGGGCTCCGGCTGCAGGGCTCTGGGGACGATTTAAAGGGCCCTGGGCGATAGCGGCAGCCGGAGCCCCAGGCCTTTTAAATTGCCGCTTCTCCATAATGAGACCAACCTCTCATTTAGCGCTTGTACTAGACACCCCTTCCTAAGTAGGAAAGGTCTTGCAGGGGTCTAGGATCTTCACATCCTATCAAATAACAAGATTAGTGCAATCACTGTCAAATGTTCCAAAGACTGGCAGAAATGGGCCTGGTTGCTTTCAATTGTGTTGAATTCTTGGAACACAAGTTCCCTGCTAGAGATGGTCTGTGTTAGCCCAACTTGGCTCTTGAATTATTTAAAAAAGTTGTTGCGTTTCTTTGGGTGGGAGTTAGACCCATGGGAATTTTCATAACTTCTCGTGCAGTTTCATGATTCATTATCAGCTTTTGGTTTTTGGTCTGACTAGGTTAACCAACTTGTGGGGCATGGAGAACGAGGGGTAGAAAATTTAGGAAAGGTGAAAAATTATCGGTACAGATAGCTTTATTTTTGCTGGCTTCCAGTGGTACATGGTCATCACCCAATGATGGGATAAGGAAATGGACTGTGCATGCCAGACTCAGGAGTCTGTTATGTGAATTCAGATTCCCAGTGCCCCAAACTTGGATTCCTGTACAGCTGGAAGTCTCACTGATCTCAACAGAGCATGACAAAAATGCAGGATTCAGCCGCGTGTCTGCTAGTCTTCTCTACTAACTTAAAATGTCAATCAGCTGCATGTTTATGGATATAATATGCCAAAGTATGTCCGGTTATACTGTATTTTTGGCAGTGCAGAATTGGGAGTCATTTTAACTCTGTTCTTTGACTAGATTTCTCTCCTGGTCAGGCTAAATTATTTCAGACTGAATTCAGTTTTCTGTCCTGTGTGTGTTCGTCCGTCGATTTGACGAGGACCACTCAGTCATCCGTGAATTGCTGAGGCTGATTCCGTCTATGTGTGCGCAGATGGCTGATGAGGCCGATCCTTGCACGAAAGGTCCGATGACAGATAGGACAGGGGATGAGGAGCACATCTCCAGCAGGGTTACTGGCACGGGCTTTTCTGGCTTGCCTCTTTTGTTCTGCTGAAGCCGTCCTCTTGGCCTCACATGATTCGGCACCTTTATACACGGAGGAGCGCCATGTAGTCCGATTCATTGCGCTCTGTTCCCAAGAGTCAGGATTGATGTCAAACGCTTTAAGGGCAACTTTGAGAGTGTCCTTGAAGCGCTTCTTCTGACCCCCATGGGACTGCTGTCCTTGTTGCAACTCGCCATAGAAAAGTCGCTTTGGTAGCCGATGGTCTGACATACGGACTACATGCCCTGCCCAGCGTAGCTGCGACTGCATCAAGATGGTACAGATGCTGGGCAGGTTTGCTTGGGCGAGTACTTCAGTATCTGGGATCTTGTCCTGCCACTTGATGCGGAGGATTTTCCTGAGGCTTGTTGTGTGGAAGTGGTTCAGCTTCTTGGCGTGGCGCTGATACACAGTCCAGGTTTCGCTGGCATAGAGCAGTGTAGGGAGAACAACCGCCCTGTATACTTTCAGCTTGGTCTGGGTGGTGATGCCTCTTCTATTCCAGACGTTGGAGTTTCTGTTTGTTGATGACTGTGCTCTCAATGCTGGCTCAGAAGCTGATATGCAACGCAGCGTAGATAAGTTTTCCAACGCTTGCGCAAACTTCGGTCTAATCATCAGTACAAAGAAGACTGAAGTCTTGCATCAGCCGGCCCTAGGGAAGCCCTATGTTGAGCCCAACATTACTATTAATGGCCAGAGACTCAATGCAGTGAACAGATTCACATACCTTGGCAGCACACTGTCCCAAAATGCCACCATAGATGATGAAGTGAGTATCAGGATCGCTAGAGCCAGTGCAACTTTCGGCAGATTAAACTCCAACGTCTTTCTGTCCTAGAAGAAGCAAAAAGCATTGCTAAATATTTGAACAGTGCTTTAAATTATATGCTTGCAAATTAGGCAGCGGTTAAACAACAGTTAGAGACCACAACAGTGAGATTGTTAAAGTTAATGACCTGATTCATTACGAATTAACTTGCCATTCAATATAACTTAACTGAACTCAGTGCAGTACTGAAGAGTGGAGCCAGCCAGACTATTCTGATGCCGTCAGTGTTCATTCCATTAGAAAGAATGGAGAAAGCCTTCTTTCCTGAAGGACCAACCCCACACATACCCCACAGACCGGAGTCTCTTAGCAGAGTGCCCATTGCTGCCATTGACGTCCACTAGATTGACATTCCCAGCTTTATTGGTATTGAACGCTCAACGAAAAGCAATGACCGCTAATTAAGAGAACATGACAGCACAGAGCAGGGCAGCATCATTGGCTTTGAGAGAAAGTCAGCTGAGCACCACTGAAATGGTTGGTAGGGAAAACCCAGTGCAGAGTCTTCCCAGATTGAATATGACTATTGCTTTCAAAACTGTTCTAATAATATATTAAACAAGGAGCTGGTCCTTTAATCATTGAGGTCAATGGCAAATCTGCCTTTTATTTCAATGATGTAGTACCAGACCGTAAATTCTTCATGCTGCTTATAATGCGGACAAAGGTTGTGGAAGAGTTACTTGGGCTTAGATTCAGCAACAGACTATAGTGGCCAAAATTTATGCCTTGATTAGGAGTTAAACCAGGCATGAATTTGGCCCTCTACAAAAATGCGCTATCAGTCCCCATGTACGATATAGGTCTGGGCTCAAACATGAGCCATGCCAGTGATTATTCCATGAGTTTGGGAGTCCTCTGCAGACAGGTAACTCATGGGATCAGTGGGGGATGCAACTTACTACTCGAGTTCTCTTTTGTAGGCCTTCATCCAATGCCCGCTGACCTAACTGGGCATCTTCCCCTTTGTTTAAATCTAGAACTTAGGTGGTAGCAGAGGGAGGGAGATAGTAACTTTTACTTAGATCCTCCTGCAGAGGTAGGATCAGAAATGGAGGAAATAGATTGTCCTTTCTGTGCGTACCCCATACCTGAGAGCTTATGGCCCAGCAAACTGTAGGGATGGGCCTGTTATTACTAAATGAACAGAAAGAGTGACTCAGGACTCTGATTGGATACCTTGTTTTCCATAATGTGTATAACATTTTCTCCTTCTCTTCAGAGGTCTCCCAACTGCGGGAGACCTTCTTCCTTGAGTGCTGTGGGAGATTAAATGGTTGTCTGGCATTCTTCATAGTACGGGCCCCCTTTTTAAAAGGGGAGGTGTAAGCAACCTTTTGCTTGGGCTAAGGGCGTGATAAATGTGGAAATGAGTGTATATTTATGCAGCTTTCAGCCGGGTTTCCTTTACTTGGCAACTAGTGATCACTGTTTCAAAGGCCTAATTGTTTTACTGTTGTGTTTATTTTCTGGATGATGAAGACCGTGGCTTCCTAGGTCAGGGGTGTCCAAACTTTTTGGAAAGAGGGCCAGATTTGGTAAGGTGAAGATGTGTGAGGGCCGACACCCCCCCCCCCCCCGCTCCGGCTGTGCTCTCGCTCTTCTTCCCTCCCCCCCCCGCTCCGGCCGCGCTCTTGCTCTTCTTCCCCCCCCCCGGCCACGCTCTCCTTCCCTCCCCCCCCGCTCCGGCCGCGCTCTCCTCCCCCCGCTCCGGCCGTGCTCTTGCTCCCCCCCTCCCCCGGCTTGCCTTGCCTTGCCTTGCCTCGCCTCCTGCCCCGGCCCCGGCTCCGCCTCCGCTCTTCTCCCTCGCCTCGCCTCCTGCCCCGGCCCCGGCTCCGCCTCCGCTCTTCTCCCTCGCCTCGCCTCGCCTCGCCTCCTGCCCCGCCTCTGCCTCCGCCTCCACAATTCTCCCCCCCCCCCGGCTCGCCTCTTACTGACCCCGCCCCTCTCCTCCGGCTGCGGCTCCGCGGACCACCCAAATTATCGCGCACTGGTTGGCGACCGCTGTTTTATACTGTGGTCAACAGTGCTGGCGGGCCACATATTATTGATTTTATAACAGAGCCTGCGGGCCGGTGAAAATTTGAACACGGGCCTCAATTGGCCCCCGGGCCGGACTTTGGACATGCCTGTCCTAGGTGCTTAGAGGTTCTCTCCTGTGTTTCTCAGTATCTATAGTCGGTATAACACATTAGTCCAAGGTGATGTACAGTGAGAGGCTGAACTTCCACAGTGCAACGATGGAGAGAACATGCTCTAATAATCTAGAGGCTCTATTAATGTCAAGTGTTGCGCTCACACTTTTACTGCCTTAAGGTGTCCTTTTAACTAGTGCTTCCAAGAGTGGTGGAGTAGAAGTGAGAACTTCTGTACAGCTCAGAATAGGGCCCTGAACCAGCACCTACAGAGGTCAATAGAAGGATTCCCCTGACTCAATGGGCTTGGAATCAGGCCCTCAAGACTGGGTTGGCATGCTGCAATCCACCCTGACTGAGGGGCAGTATGTAGTTGTGCCATGAAGAGCAGTGATAGAATTGTGGCTCTGGGAGTTGCAGTTTGGTCCCTCCTTCCCCTTGCTCCACTGGAGAAGCTGCACCAACTCACTTCCCCCTCTGGTTAGCTCAGCTGTGTTGGCTAAGGCTCCGCCCACTCCCCCCCTGCTTGCCTATCCACTCCTTGCCCAGCTGTGCAGGAGTGAGAATTGCAGCACTGAGGATGAAAACTCAAAATCTTGAGCATTCTGGCAAACTAATGATCCAAACCCATTTTGAGATTGGGTCAATTGGGACATTTTGTTTCAATCATTTTGAAGCATTTTGACCTTTAATTTTTTTAACTCCCCCCCCCCCCGAAATTAACTACGATTTCAAAGTGACACGTCATTTGGAACTGAAAAATTCGACATCTGTGTTTGAAAATGCCAAAAGGGGATGTTTCAACAACTTCAAAACTTTTAAAATTGTTTTTCAAATCCGGACAGTTGTCAATCCTGACCCTTTCTCCTAAACAGTTTCAATTTTGACATATTCATATTTTCCAATAAATATTTTATTGAAAAATTCCTGACTGGCACTACTCATGATGGGGTCCAAAATAAATAAATGTGGCATTTTTTTTAAAGCCTGGGATAATAAACCATGTGCAGAGGGCATACTTGTTTTGAGAACCAGTTTCTTCATCTGAGAAGAGAGAAATTGCATGTTAGTTTTTATTTCCTGTACTCTAATTAATATATATTGCTCATAAAATATATAGTGTGTGTTTACTCTATACACTATAATTTTAGATCTACATGTAGCAAGCATATATGCCCAAATCTTATACACTTCTTTTTATGTTAAGCATGTGTTTCCAGTATGGTACTACAATCAGTGAATTCACACTAGGCAAAGCATTAGATGGAGTGAACACCATCATTTCTATTCAAACTGATATAATTTTAAAGCAAAGTGTAAAGTTTTTGTTTACTAATTTAGCATTCTTCTTTCATTAGAACCAACTATGAGATGCTAAGGTTGATACAAAGCTGACGAACTAGATTCAATTGCAAAAGGAACATCAAAAGAGACTCTTAAATTGCAGTTCTGCTTTAAAAAACAACGTAAAAACAACATCAAGAGTTTCCTTGTTTATTACCCCCAAAGATTTGTGTGTCGCATCTGGTCAGTTTACAAGTAATACAATATTTTGATTCCAGCTGTCAGTCCTACAAACTCAACCTCAGTTTTGAAAGTCCAAGTCCCATTTCCCCTACCCTCAAGATCATGGCTTATTACCAGGAAAAACAATTCTGTAACTGGAATTTAGTGGACAGTTCTCTTCTATCTCTCACTTACAGTGCTAAAACATCAAAGGCATATTTTTGTGTGGTTTAAATCATGGTCTCACTGGGTTTTGGAGAGTATTACCAGGATGTGGCCCATAAGTATATAGGATTCTGAATATGCCTGTGAAGTAGATCAGTAGGATAAGAAGGTGCCACTTTTTTCATAGTCTTCAGAGTAGAACAGAATTTTGGGCCCAATTCAAAGTCTGTGGAAGTGCCTGGAAGTTTTTCCATTGACTTCATTGGGCTTTGGGTCAGAACTTTCCAACTGTCTTGAAATTTATCCTGTACAAATAGATTGTTTCTACACCCCAGTTCTGAACTTCTTCCAGTCGCCAAATTCAGCCCGTTTATTTTCATTCTCTGATCTCAGCTGTAATGGGGGGAAGGGGAGGAGGGGGAAATGGTAGGAAGTTAAAGGCTCCCTTGGAACTGCTGGTTGATTTAAAATTGGTAGCTGACCTTTTTGTTTTTGCATATGAGATAATTTGTAACAACAATTGGCTTTATCTTTTCATCACAGTATGATTGGCCTGTCCGGTCTTTAACTGCGGACGTCTGGCATACAGGAGAAAAGTAACAACAGCCGTAGGGGACTATTCAAGCTGAAAGATCTGATTTCTGCATGCAAATTGTCACACTAAAAGATGGATTGTGGGTAATCAGACATTCATATTTATTCACTGATTTGAAAAAAAGTTATAACTCTTTCCTGAGGAGTCTCTCTCTAGCTCTGGAGAGAGAAGGACCTGGTTTCCTGGGAGAGAAGGATACCTGAGGTAGAGCAGTGCTGGGGAAAGGCAAGAGGGGTTGGGAAGCTCCAGCCTGGTAACTCCCCAGGCTGCAGGCCTTGTGCAAGCCCTAAAGAGAGTACTGGGGCTGCAGAAGTACAGTCCAGGGTGAGGCAGAGGCAACTGGTCCAACTCCCGCCCCTGCCAGTGATGAGTGCAGGGCCAGCGACAGGGGGGTACTACAGGTAAAGCTGTACCGGGCCCCGCACTTTAGGGGCCCCCCGGTACAGCTCTACCCGTAGTCATCCGGCGCGGCTCTCCTCCGAGCGCACGTGTCCCCGGCTGGAGCAGTGAGCCCGGCCGGCGGCAGCGGCGCAGGCCAGGGGAGAAGGGGGGGGGAGCAGCAAGGGCGGCTCACGCCGCTCCCGGGCTCTCGCTCCCGCTGCGGCCAGCTGTCAGCTGGGGGGGGAGGTGGCTGGGCTTCCTCCCCCAGGCGCTGTCAGCTAGGCTGGGGGGGGGGCGGCTGGGCTGGGGGGGCCCCCCAAACTATCAGAGTAGGGGGCCCCCAAATTTCTGTCGCCGGCCCTGGATGAGTGGCCATTAAACTGCAGTCTGCCCCAGTGAGCAGGGGCTAGATGATGACTGGCAGTAGCCACTGAGGCAAGGTGGGGATAGAGGGTTGGGGGTTCCCCTGGGAGGGGAGACCCAGACTGTGGGTTACTGTGGGGAGCAGAACCCTGACGTAAAGGGCCTCCGGGGTCTGGGAGGGACCCGGGTGCCAGAAGCAGGTGAGACACTGGCCAGTAGGAGGTGCCCCATATGCTGGAGAGCTAATTCCCAAAACAACCAGCAGGAGGCGCCGCACCGGTGAGTCTTGACTTTGCTACAGGCATCTTAGTGTTTCTTCACACTAATGGATTGGACACACCCACGGACTATTAGTGTAAGCCCCTTTATCTGAAAAGTAAGTATTTTTTTCCATGGACCAAAATTAGTCCATTCCATGGCTACAAGATTGGGATTTGAAAATTTTGAAAGATGCTAATTTTCTATATTTCAGATTGAGGTTGATTTTTTTTCTCATAATAAGGTTTCTTTTAGTATTTTATCTGTGTAGCCTTTAATGCATTCTGCTGTCTCCTAGTGGCTTAAATCTTCTCCTTTAATTGCTTAAAATTTCTCAAGGACAAGTGGTTGAGAATGGGTGATCGGCTTCAATTGTGGTAGTGCTTTATTGTTCTGCCTGAAATGCATGTAGCCTTGTTACCTTCAAAAATCTGTTTCTTTTCTTTTCCAGGGCAGTGGCTCAAGATGATATATGAAAGAACATTTTTCTGTTTAGCCACATTCACATAGCAACTAGCATGAATTGCAGCAGAATTCCTCTTGGGGATTTCTTGAATAATACATTAAGGATAATATGTCAGTTTTGAACCCATCTCTGTACTCATGCCTGCCACTAAGGTAACAATAATAGATTATAGGCCAGAGGCAGGGGATATCAACAGGAGACTGGGAATCTTTGTTGCCAGGGCCGGCTCTAGCTTTTTTGCCACCTCAAGCATGAAGAGTGCAGCTACCCCCTCCACACCAAAAAAGGGCGTCTGGAATGTGCCGCCCCAAGATTGGCCGGAATGCCCCCCTTAAAATGTGCCGCCCCAAGCACGTGCTTCCTCTGCTGGTGCCTGGATCCGGCCCTGTTTGTTGCCCTCAGTTTGTTTCTTTCCCTAGACAACTCTCTTTCGGCAAGATCCTGAACAGCCTTCTGTGGGTGCATAGGATCCAAAAACAGTGGAAATGCTGGGATTGTGGGACCAGAGAGGGAAGAATTGTGAAGGGCGACGCTAGTCTAGACCTGGCTCTGCACACTGCAACACACAGACAGGGAAATTGTGCCTGTGGAGAGTGTAGTGTGTAGGTTCATACATAGTAAGAAGAGCTGTAGTTAGTACTGTGGGTTGGGCCAGTGAAACATTTTTTGGTATCCCCTCAAAACCATGACTCTTCTCTAACACAGTCACCTGCTTTCCATAGCATCAGCAGTAGCATTCTAGGGAACTTCAATGTGATGGCACTGATTAACTGATCTGACCAAGGCAGAGAGGACATTAGAACACCAGTTCCTTGCTCTCAGCCTCCTACACATGGCCTGTTAGGCTACTGAACTGCACTTTCTTCTGTTCACAAGCCACATTAGCTGCTCGGCAGAAGCTGCGTTAGCTGCAAGCAGAGCACAGCTTTCATAATTGCATGCAGTCATGGCTCAAGGGAGTGATCTCCAATCTATATATTCGGGTATACATGTCTGGTTATGTGATCTAGGCAGACGTTGTGAGCTGTTTGTCTAAATCCAAGAACACATTCATTAATAGGTCAAGCAATTAAAAAAATTAATCATACTGTTAAACAATAATAGATTGCCTTTTACATAAATATTTTTGGATGTTTTCCACATTTTCAAATATATTGATTTCAATTACAACACAGAATACAAAGTGTACAGTGCTCACTTTATATTTTTTATTATAAATATTTACACTGTAAAATAAAAAATAGTATTTTTCAATTCATCTAATACAAGTACTGTAGTGCAAACTCTTTATCATGAAAGTTGAACATGCAAATGTAGAATTATGTACAAAAAATAACTGTATTCAAAGCCAGAACAATGTAAAACATCAGAGTCTACAAATCCACGCCATCCTATTCAGTCAATCGCTCAGACAAACAACTTTGTTTACATTTGCAGGAGATAATGCTGTCCGCGTCTTGTTTACAATGTCACCTGAAAGTGAGAACAGGCATTCGCATGGCACTGTTGTAGCCAGTGTTGCAAGATATTCATGTGCCAGATGCGCTAAAGATTCATATGTCCCTTCATGCTTCAACTACCGTTCCAGAGGACGTGCATCCATGGTGATGATGGGTTCTGCTTGATAACGATCCAAGCAGTACAGACCAATGCATGTTCATGTTCATCATCTGAGTAAGAAGCCACCAGCAGAAGGTTAATTTTTCTTATTTTGGTTGTTCGGGTTCTGTAATTTCTGCATCAGAGTGTTGCTTTTTTAAGACTTCTGCAAGCATGCGCCACACCTCGTCCCTCTTGGATTTTGGAAGGCACTTCAGATTTTTAAATCTTGAGTCGAGTGCTGTAGCTATCTTTAGAAATCTCACATTGGTATCTTCTTTGCATTTTGTCAAATCTGCAGTGACTGTGTTCTTAAAATGAACATGTGCTAGGTCATGTTGGCAGAATGTGGGTAAAACAGAGCAGGAGACATACAATTCTTCCCCAAGGAGTTCAGACACAAATTTAACTATCACATTTTTTTTCATGAGCATCATAAGCATGTCCTCTGGAATGGTGGCCAAAGAATAAAGTGGCATATGAATGTTTAGCATATCTGGCATGTAAATACTTTGCAACGCCGGCTACAAAAGTGCCATGCGAACACTTATTCTCACTTTCAGGTGACGTAAATAAGAAGAGGGTAGCCATATCTCCCATACATGTAAACAAACTTGATTCTCTTAGCAACTGATTGCACAAAAAGTAGGATGGAGTGGACTTGAGAGCTCTAAAAGTTTACATTGTTTTTGAGCGCAGTTATGTAACAAATCTACATTTGTAAGTTGTACTTTCATAATAAAGAGATTGCACTAGGTTAATTTAAAAATACTATTTCTCATTTTTACTGTGTGCAAATATTTGTAATAAAGTAAGGTAAGCACTGTACACTTTGTAATTGAAATTAATATATTTGCAAATGTAGAAAAACATCCAAAATATTTAATTTCAATTGGTATTCTATTGTTTAACAGTGCAATTTAAACTGCAATTAATCAAATTTATATTTTAAATTGCAATTAATTTTTCAGTTAATCATGTGAGTTAACTGTGATTAATTGACAACCCTAGTTAATAGTTGAGGAGTTTAATACAAAATTAGGCATTGTGTTCCAGATTTTCCTCTCTCAATGGTTTTACACTAGTGTAACTCAATTGACTTCAGTGGTGTCACCCTTGACTTTACCTGATGACACTGAGAGGAGAAGCAGGCCCTACCATAGACAGATATATCTATGAATTACACTATATATTAATATTCACTTAAGTCAGGATGGAAGTTAGATGTACAAGACTAAAATTCAAGATCATTCTCCTTTCCACGAGAGACACTATTTTAGTGGAACCTTGGACATGGCCCAAAACAAGTCCTAGAAACTTCACAAAGCTTCTTCTCATGAGATTTCCAGCTGGCTTTAAGGCCCAAAGAGATTCAGAATGTAGGAAAAGCCTCTGGCCTAAACTTTTTATGGTCCATCACTAACTGATAGATTTGTTACTCAAACATGATAAATCCTTGTGGGCTAGAAAATGTTAAACATAAACTATATAGAGAATCCATAAATTGCTGTCCTGATGCAAGGAAAGGAGAATGTGGATTCTCTGTCATGAAGGCTCTCATGATAACACATGAAATGATTTAGTGTTTCCTAATGTTATGTTTCATCTAGGCATCCTAAATAGAATTAATTATGAGCTAATTAAAAAGGCCTCCTGCTTCCCTTCAAAATATCCTTTTGATATCGACTACAGTGTGTTTAGCTAGTCTCAGAAAACCATAAATCATTCCTCTGCTTAAAGAAAAATTGATTGCTGTTCTAATACTTATTGAACACCTTAACAGATGTTTAAATCTCTACAAACTTGAGATAATTAAAATAATTAATCTATACTCATTTGACAAGAACATTAGCAGGAATCAAGGGTATAAATAATCAGGTAGAATGGGGAGACATTACTCTGCCCGATGTTATGATTATGTTCTTATGGATGGAAATATAGAATCTGATTCCATAGTCCTTACTTGGGTAAAGATCCTATTGACTATCAAACATGATTGAGCTGAATAGGGTGCTTTGTCTGAGTAATGACCAGAGGATTGGGGCTCTACAGTGTGTCTTTAAAAAAATGATTAATTTCTGGAAGGCTCACCACTCAACTCAATGACTCAGCACTCAGCCATATAACGTGTGTCTTAGTAGGACTCAAACATTCTTGATTAAATTTAGTATAGATTTCAATGGACATAGGATATATGTCAGACCTTTCATTTTCAGTTTACCAATTTTTACCAACATTTCCCCACGATTTACAAAAGCTGTTACTTTTGGTTACTTCTTTTTCCCTGAATTCTGGGCCACGCAAGTACATGAAAATATTGATTGTGTTAAGAACATCGGATACATTATGTTTGGTAAATGCATTTATGTTAATAAATGTGAGGCTCTCTTTTAAAGTAAGGTCATGTATTGGAAGAGAGATTCATGCATGCATGTGAATGTGTATGTATTGGTAATGGCTAATACCAATGTCAGAAAGGTTGCCAAAGTATCTTTCTTTGAAAGTGATTCTATGTATTTACTTTTCTGCATCCTTTACAGAGTCTTTATGTTTTGTAAAGACATAATTAACATATCTGAACAACGTTAAAGGTGTTATTTTTATTGTAAGGGGGAACAGGGGTTGGTAAACGGCAGACTTTAATCATTTAATTTAAAGAATGTAAAGATGCACTGAAATGAAGCTCCCATGGGGAAGTTTAAAGTAGCTCACTGGAATGAACAGCCAGAACTCCAGAGTCAGACTTTATTCCCTGCTATTATCAACTACTTTCCTGTCTGCTCAGAGCTTGCCTGGTTAAAACCTACATGGCTGCATGTCTCCTAACTATTCTGATGAATGCCTGGGAATGAATCAACAACCCCACTGAAACTGACAAATGAGTGAGTTATGTTCAGGGTGAGTTTCACGCGGTTGTAGCTACCGTGTTTCCCCGAAAATAAGACAGTGTCTTATATTAATTTTTGCTCCCAAAATTACATTACATTATATTACAGTGAGAGGCAAAACTGGAAGTACGTCTTATTTTCGGGGGATGTCTTACTTTCAGGGAAACAGGGTATCAGTCCTTTCAGAAGGATTTTAAGGGCCTGGCAATCTTGATTTCATCAGTAACAGTTTGTCACAATAATTGGATAGAAAATGGAATGAGTTCATTCCAACACCAACGTGTTTGCTTTCATCTTATCACAATATTAATTTTATCATGGTAAATCACAATATTCTAAAATGAGGACAATAATCGAATATGACCATGTTTCCTCTGTCATTTCTAACACTGTGTATCGCCCCCTCCACCCCCCGCCAGCTACGTAGGGTCACTTGAAAGGTTTATCCATCAGAAGGGGAAAGAGCCCATTGCACAACAGTGGAAAAATAGATTTTAGCTTCTTTTCCTTATTTGTTTAATTTCTACTGAACTTTCTTTCCTGCTCGAGCAGTGTCACCGGCGCTAGCCATTAGGCAACCTAGGCGATCGCCTAGGGTGGCAGAAGTTGGGGGGCGGGGAATTGGTGGCCTCAACGGCAATTTGGCGGTAGTTCAATGCTGCTTCCGCTGTCAGTGGCATTTCAGCGGCAGCTTCTCCACCACTTTTTTTTCCTTTGCTGCCTAGGGCGGCAAAAAAGCTGGCACCAGTCCTGAATAAGACGTTGCATTGATAAATATGAGCCAGTTATGTTCAGGCTTTTCATACATGAAGCACAGATTTTGGAGCACTAGATAGTTCAAGGTACCAGATTATCTGTGGATTTGTGTGGGTAGTAGTTAATCAATTATTCTGGCTCAGGTCTGATGATGTTTGCTGTCTCTGTGTTATCCTGTTGAAGTTTGCTTGATTGTGCTATTTTTACTTTAGGTTTTCTATTTGTATTGTACTTTTTTCCTTTCCATAACACAATGTAATTCCACACCTCTGTTAGCTAAAGAAATCTACCAGCACTTCATTTACTAGATTTTTCTTCCAGGGGAACCTCAGCCCCCACTTTTTTCTTGTCAAGGGAATCCACTTGATATGTTCCTGCATGGATATTATTTTCCTGTCAGAGAAATGTTAAAAAAATGTTCCTTTTGGGAAAAAGCAATAGAGATTTTTTTTTCCCAACAGGCAAATATTATACAAATATTCTTCTCTAGACAATACAGCTGAAATGTTCTTTGTAAGATAAACTGACACAAATGCTTCCGTTAGGCTGATTTTTGTATCAGTAGTAGACTGAGAATATTGTCCTCAGAGGAGAATGTAGAGGGAAAATATTCTTCAGGCACCTAGATCTATTAGTATAGATAGAGCTCCAATTCAGCAAAGCATTTAAGTATGTGCTTAAGTCTAGTCCTGTTCCACAAAGTACTTAAGAACATGCCTAAATTCACTGCTGAACAGGGATGGACGGCTAAACTAGAACTGTACAGTTGATTTGAATAGTATCTAGAGCTCTGTTGAACATAGATGTAGCCATTCACAGGAGCACTGGAATGCATCCGATGAAGTGGGTATTCACCCACGGAAGCTTATGCTCTAATACATCTGTTAGTCTATAAGGTGCCACAGGACTCTTCATCCGATGAAGTGAGCTATAGCCCACGAAAGCTTATGCTGAAATAAACTGGTTAGTCTCTAAGGTGCTACAAAGTCTTCCTCGTCTTATTTACGGATACAGACTTAGGGCTTGTCCTCATGGGGGGGGGAGGGGGATCGATGGCAGATTCGCAACTTCAGCTACGTGAATCACGTAGCTGAAGTTTGCGTATCTGCCACCGACCTACCGCTCGTCCCCACGGCGGCGGCAGTCGGCGGTGCGCTTCCCCATCGACTCCAGCTTGCGCCTCCCGGCAAGCTGGAGTTCCGGAGTCAACGGGGGAGCTGCGGGCGATCGATTTATCGTGTCTTAGCGAGACGCGATAAATCGATCGCCAGAAGATCGATCCCGGAGCAGCCACATGAAGACAAGCCCTAACACAGCTGCTAATCTTAAACCTGACAGGACTCTTTGTCGCTTTTGCAAAAAATTCAGATGACTTTAAAAAACAACCCTCAACTATTCAAAACAATTCGTATGATCTTTTTTAAAACCAGGTTTAGTTATTTCCTTCTAATACATCACCTATAATAGAAGTTCTGCAGGACAGAGTAAGACCCCAGGTACCTCCATGCCAAGTGCACTATATTCAAGTGAAACTCAAGGGCATTGAGATCTACTGATGAACGCAAGCTGTATAAGAGTTAGGTTTTATTTATTTATTACTATTTCCTGTGGATTGTTATAGCTGACCTGTCTAATCCATTGGAGCTCAGTAACCGCTTCTGCCAGTGCCGTACAAGTGAAAACAAAGTCCATCTCGCTCGGAGCTATATTGTTTCTGCAATGCCATCAGGAGTAAAAAATCGGTAAAATTATTATCATTGAGCACTGAAGTCAGTAGACTGGACTTGGAATAAGCACAAGAGCTGATCTGGTGGGTAAGGAATTGATCTACAACGTGATGTGTGTGGGTGGCACTCCTGTACACAGCCCCATTGACATTAATGTGACCCCCCCGCCGGCACAGGGATCTCTCTTGCAGGATCAGGACCTAAGAACGGGCCATTTTCACAAAGTCATTTTCCAGAGTAGAACTTGCCAGCTGAATAAAAAACTTGAGAAACTTGTATTTTAGAACGACTCTCGGAACCAGTCTTCAGGATTCCCCTAGTCCTTTTCATCAGTAGATGGCAGCAATTTTCCTTCTCTTACTCTGATAAGATCAGCACATTAATTACTGTAAAACAATCCACTCTACCTACAGAAATCTATTTATTTTAAAAGCTAAACATTTCGATTGCTCTTTTCCATGAGCATTGTTAACTAAAATGCAAATCCTGTCCTACTCCTGTGATGGGCATAGGCAGTACGCTAAGCAGGGGGTTAGTCAAATCTGCAGTGACAGCTGAGTGACAGATCTGGCAATTTCCTGCAGTATCCTTGAAAGACCTTATTTATTAAGTGTATGTATTAGTGTGGGCAGGGATAGCGTGTAACCCTCTCTAGCGGGGAGATGTGACAGATAGTGGAACCCTATGCAATTGGTTTGGGGTCCATTGTTTTTGAATGAATGGTTTATATGTGATTGTGCTCTATTCTGTGGGGGAGGGTAGCACAGGTCCTCTAGGAACTGACAACACTGGGTGGTGATTAACCCTTCCAGGGAGGGTTACATATACTAGTGTCTCCAGAGGCCAGCAGACAAAGAAAGGATTCTGGATAAATAGCCTGACTCGGGGCCTTCTTTCTGATTCAGCAAACGACCAGGATCTTCTGTCCCAGAAGGGGTCCCAATGCTCATGAAAGGGTTGGAAGGATGTGACTGGCTAGAGTCCCATGATGGGTGATCTCTGGTAAGCTTTTTAGTATGTGTGCTATTGTTGGTTTTAAGGTTCTCTCTGTAATGCTTTTACCTTAAGAATAAATGGGCTTGCTTAGAAAAAAACTGTGTGGTAACTCTAGACAACTCCACAATGTGTAGCTTTTTGTAGAGAAAGCAAAGCACAGATGCTGGAAAGCAGTCTGGCTTTCTGGGGATGTCTTGCTGTTAGGCAGGGAGCTGGGCAGCCATGAAAACTCCTGATCAGGAGAGCGCCAGATAGGGGTCTCTGCCCAAGATCGGAGCCTAAAGGTAGGTGCCCTTGGATAATGGACAGGGAATGCAGGTGCAGTTCCCCTGAACTGTGACGTGTACAAAACGGCTGATCTGATTCACGTCTAAACATCTCAGCCGCTGTCAAATACTTTGACTAGTGCAGCCTAACGGCCCAGTCCACCGCACAGGCTCTGATTGCAGAGAGAGCTGTCTTGTGGGCAATCCCGAGTGGCTGCTTCAACATAGGGGAGTCCTGGAGTGGTGCAAAGCCAATTTCGCTAGTTCGGTGCCGGCCCTCCTGCCCTGCTCCTTCCGACATCGGAGGGGTGCACACAACACCCTCACATCCCAACCTGTGCGGCTGTTTAACAGTAGCCTGCAGTCTGCTCTAAGTTAGCCCAGAGTGGCCGTGTGGTTGCTGAAGATTTGTGGAGTGCAATGGGATAGAGCTAACAGTCTGGCCTTCAGCCAGGATTCTCCCAAGAAGGAAGTGATATGGTCCTTTGTGCTTACTCTTGTAAATGAGGCTAGAAGGATTCCACCCACCCCACCAAACACATATGATGAGAAGAGCTTAACAGAGGGGCCAGACAGACTGAAGCTCAGTTTAGTTCAGAGATAAAAGGGCTAAGCACAGAAGAGACTGGAAATGATCCAGCTCAAAAGCAATTCATTTGTACGTATTACTTGAGGCTGATTTTCCTCATCTGCGCTGGAACTGTATTTCCAGGAGACAGTCATTAAGAGACGTATTTTTAAATGAAATTTTCGCATTCAGTACAAAGGTTTGCAAACAGGAGACTGAAAGTAAGGGAAATAAATCAAGCAACGCTACTTAATTAATCTAAAATATAATGGCTCCTGTGATATGAGCATAGAAATAATGATGTTGAAATTAGGGAAGCTTCATGAACTTCAAATGAACAACCAATCTCCATTGAACAGAGGGAAAACTGATTTTAATTACTATTTTAAACTAACATTTTGGTGTGATAAATGTTTTATGCATTTGCTATAATATGGAATTAGCCGCTTTTCCTCCCGTTAGTCTTTGCCTGCTATCACACACTTCATCAGCTATCTGTCTTCGATCTTGTAAAATTATTTCTAAAAGCTGCAGCCAATTTTTAAAGTTTATGGTCCATTTCATAATGGCTTGTAAATCAGTCCTTGCTGCTTTTTTTAATGATATGTCCTAGAGGTGTGGATATACCACCCTGAGATGTATATGCAAGGCCAAGAATTGGACAACTTTATAAGAGGATAATTGTTTTAAAGCCTATTAAGGTCTTTTTTTTCCCCCTTAAACATTGCTCCAATTATGAAGAGTAGCTTTCCAGTCCATTTCTGGTAGTGCATTAAGAGTCCGTACAGCTATTTCAGATTTATTAATATCTCATCAGCATAATACAGACCAATAAAGGACTCTGAGTTGCACTAATCAGAGTGAGATTTAGAAGGTGAAAAAGACTAGCCACAGAATGGTCTGTGCCAGTGGTGTCCAAGATGTTCGCCACTAGCCATATGTGGCTAATAGGCTATTGAACTGTGGCTAATGCATGTGGCTTTTTTATAATGTGGCTTTTTTATAATGTGGCTAATAAGAAATTCAAAACCACAAGTGTGGCTAGCAGTGTGGCTCGAATTTCTATTGGACACTGCTGGTCTAGGCAATAGATTCATAGCACCAGAGGGCTAGAAGGGACGGACAGGGTATCTAGTCTAAACCCCTGCCAAGATTCAGGATTTGTTGTCTCTAACCCTTCAAAGACTATCCAGCCTCTTTTTGAAAACCTCTAATCATTCTAACCATTTTCATGGTCTGACCTGCAGCAACCGGACCCATTGGCAGGGCAGATTGGAGAATTCTTAGTAGTCATCAGAGGAAACCACTTACAAATGTACCGCCTGTACCTGAAAACTGCTTTGTCCATGGATACAGGGCCCCCCTCCCCATGCTGTGTCCCAGTGAAGTCAATGGAATGTGGAGTGGGCTAGCTTTTCTTGCAGATATAGCAGTTTGCAGCATCAGGCCCCCAAATGGGACAATCTGCCATGCTCTGAGTTCTGTTGGTTTTGGGGGTTGCCAGATTTCTCTAGAGTGCACATGAGGATTCTTCCTCTGTTGGATTAAGAGGAGAATTGGCTGGTGTGGTGTTTGTGGCTGAATTGCAGCAGCTTTGCTGAGACCGCAAACTCCTTTATTACAGCACCTTTCCTGAGCTGTGGTAAACTCTTCTGTTCTAGATGTTTCCCACTGTTTACCAGTGAGACGGTACCCCTCTGCTCTCATCTCCACCTAGACTAACTACTCCACACACTCTGAATACGAAGGGTGAGGTTTTCAAAAGTGCTTTTGTCATAAATATAAAGGGAAGGGTAACAACCCTTATGTATGCAGTAACATCAAATCCCTCCTGGCAATCGGCACAGAATCCCCTTCCCTGTAAGGGGTTAATCAGTTCAATTAACCTAGCTGGCACCTGACCAGAAGGACCAATGGGGAAAGAAGATACTTTCCAATCCTGGGGGGTTTTGTTTGTGCTCTTTGTTTGTGTTCGGAGATAGAGAGGGACCAGGCCAGGAAAATCCTTCTCCTACAGACAATCCTAATACAAGTCTCTAAGATTACAAAGTGTAAGTAAAGTAAAGCAAGGCAAGGCATTAGATTATCTTTTGTTTTAGCTTGTGAATTTCCCCTATGCTAAGAGGGAGTTTTATTCCTGTTTTCTGTAACTTTGAGGTTAAGCCTAGAGGGGGATCCTCTGTGTTTTAAATCTTTTTATTACCATGTACATTTACCTTCCATCCTGATTTTACAGAGGTGATTCTTTTACTTTTGTTTTAAATAAAATTCTTCTTTTAAAAATCTGATTGATTTTCAGTGTCCTAAAAACCTAGGGGTTTGGTCTGTGCTCACCTGTACCAATTGGTGAGGATATTATTCTCAAGCCTCCCCAGGAAAGGGGGTGAAGAGGCTTGCGGGGAATATTTTGGGGGGAAATAGGACTCCAAGTGGTCCTTTCCCTGAATCGTTGTCTAAATCACCTGGTGGCAGCAATCCCATCCAAGGACAAGGAAAGATTTGTGCCTTGGGGAAGTTTTAACCTAAGCTGGTAGAAATAAGCTAAGGGAGTCTTTCCTGTGGTTCCCCACATCTGTACCCCAGAGTTTAGAGCGGGGAGGTAACCCTGACGGCTTTGCGTTGGACCAACTCTGCTCCCATTGAAATCAGTGGTAAAACTTCCATGGACTTCAATGCAAGCACAGCTAGGCCAATGGAAAGTGCTCTTGAAAAGGCCACCCAGGAAGTCCTAGTTAATTTATTTATTATCATTTTCTTTAATTGGAAAATAAAATCCAGGGCTGTGCATATCTTCTGCTGAATGCCGACTTTTACCTCGCTTGTCTCACTGATCCAGCTACCAGTCCTGTAGCAGGTTTACTCTTCACTTTATATTTCATTAATTTATCTTTCAATAGCCCTTTGAACATGAGGTAAGGTCACCGCAATCATGCTCTATTAGTGACCTTTCAGTTCAGCAGCTTTGCCAGCTTCTGCGCTAGCGAAAGAGTAAATTTCCCAGCAGCTTGAAGGTAAGCTTTTAACTCCTTCTTCAAGTGCTCCAGCCGGAGCCTAGTAATCTTGTATTTGTGCTTCCCTTGGGGATCCAGCCTTGCAGGTATGCCTCATGACCTCCACTTTCCTGGACTGGATTAGGTCACTCCTTGCTAAAGCTTTTTTTCCTTTCTTTATTCCAAGATGCACAGTCGAACTCCCCCTCCAACATAGCCCCACGGGCCTATTGAACATTCTAGGAACAGAAAGCATGATAAAGGTCCCGGGTAAAAATTTTAAAAGTGCCTAAGTGAATGAAGAGGCGAAGACCCTCACTTTTGAAAATGGGATTTAGGCCCCTAATTCGCTTAACTACTTGTGAAAAGATCATCCATTGGCTACAGCCTCAAGTTGGTTACTCACGTTTTCCGCAGGAAGGATGATCAGTAGTTAGTGTGTTCCCCTAATGTCTGCATCAGAGTGATTTCTGTCACTGGAATATTTTAGTCTCTTAAAAAGTCTGATGAATGATAGCATGGGGGTCCATGTTCTCTCAGTAACTTCCACAGCAAATCAGCTGAAGGCACCAGTCAAAGGTTTCTTGCCTAACTGCCAGCATGGCAAACTCCTCCCTGGATCTAACAATCCAGCATTGTTCTTTCTACCATATGCAAGTTTAGATGCTGCAGAGTTATCTGCAGTAAAGTTTTCACTGAGATTTGTCAGGACAGCAGAGTCTAAATCCCGTTGTTATACATGTAAAATAAAATCTCATTAGCTGGTATAAAATGTACATCACATCTTCTCAGAGACAGGTTGAATGTTCTGAGAAGTTAGAGGTAAATTTGTCCAGTGTTTGGGGTATTAATGTAAGCCTACAAGCCAAGTTCCTCTCTCTCCCCAATTCCTCTGGCTTTGAGAATGCAGCCTCTTTGGGTAGGGACTGTCATGTACTGTAGGCACAATAAGGCCCTGCCTTCCTACAGGCTTCTAGATACTATTTGTAATATAAATGTTTAACGCACAGGTCTTCCTATTTGCTGTTTTCCTGTTGGTGGTCCTTCTTATTGCTGTTACTTAACAGCTGGAGAAATAGACGTCATCTCAAAAAGGTTATGGCAGAAATGGGGAAAATAGCGCCAGCAAAGGGCATCCAAAATAGTTAGAGGCATGGGAGGACTTTCTTTTGAGATTAAACAAGTTTAAGACTACTTAGTTTGGAGAGAAGACTAATAAAAGGAGATTTGACAGAGGCATAGATAATAATGAATGGCACAGAGAAGGGCAGTCAGGCACTGCTATTTATCCTCTCTCAATATAAGAAGGGAATACTAAATGAAATTAAAAGGCAACAAGTTTGAAACTGATTAATGAGAATTTTTTTTTAACCCAATGAAAAATGAACCTGTGGAATTCACTTCCATACGATTTGATATAGCAGGACACAAAGAGATTAGTGGTTTGCAGGAATAATAAAACTATTATCCACAATGACGCTATAGATATATTTTAGGTTTCAATGTACTTATGTAAACCTGTCTATCGATCCCTGGCTCTCAGCATCTTTGTCATACATTAAAAATACAAATCAAAGTAATCCCAGCCACTTCCCTGAACCAGGCAGAAAAACAAAACTGAAACCCACCCCAGCCCTCAACAGTCTCTTCCCTCCCCATATGCTGGAAAACAGAGGTGCTAGCTAGGGTTAACGTTGATAAGGCATTTTAAACGTTTATGTGTTAGAACATAAGACCAGCTGGCTGGGATTAGGAAGATTTAGGCACACTATTACATAATGGGGATTTTAAACTTTCCTTTGAAGCAACTGGTGTTCGAAAGAGGGCACTGGACTAGAAGGATAATTGGTCTGATCTGATATAGCAAATCTTATGTTCTTGTCATCAGTGTGTAGATTACACCCATACATCTGTGTAACTGAGTACAACATTTTCAATCAGGATTTAGGTGACTGTGTAGGTGTTAATGAGACAAAATACAAGAGGACCCAAATCACAGACAGCAATACAACAGTAATTGAACCACCAAAGCCTGGGGCCTTTGCACTCTGTTTTGACGCATAAAAATCCTGTGGCAAGCTTCTGTTCTCAGTTATACTGGTGGTGGAAATCTGTAGTGACTCCAGTCAATGAAGTAACTCTGGATTTAGGATCTGATCCAAAGCCCATTGATATCAATGGGTTTTGGAATGGGCTTTTACCTCAATGATTGGGATCGGAATCTGGCCATTAACTATTCTTTCATTCAACTTGCTGTTTGCTATTTGGGGCAAGAGAATCATGTGACCAATGGGGGAGGGAGAGGGGGCGTCATGTGATTTTTACACCTGCAGCATGCTTGGAAATAACATCTCTTTAAAATAAAGTCCATCCAGAAGGACCAATTGGCTAATCTGTCAGTTAGTATAAATATTTGAGGTGTTTCAAAATAACAAGAACATTTCTACCTTTATAGGATTATGTGAAATGATTGTCTTGCCCTTTTACAGTAGCTCAAATATTTGCACACCCTTCTTAAACTGCTCAGGGAAGGGATCATGTTTGTCCAGATAAAACCATATGTTTCCTTCAAGAAACTGAGCCACAAGTTAAAAAATGGGTCCTTGGGATTTCACTGAGTTTTTGGAGACAGTGGATCAGTTGCCTTTGGGATAGCTTTTTAAAAGAGCATAGAGTCTATTATTCCCACCCCTCGGGTCCATTCTTGAGCTTTATTTCAAGAAAGTTATTCACTCTTAACACAGATATATGACTTCCTTATGGGTATTACATATATGCATGTCCAGCTGCTTCAGGTAAATGTTATTTACGGACGGCCAAAAAAGACTGGATTATATTAATTTGCAAAAAATGACCTCCCTTTTTTTTGCTCTTGGCAGAAGGTTTTTAATTGTTGTGTATATATCTACTTTATTTTAATGACTATATGTGACTCTTTCTCATGTTGACTCTCCTTGACTTTAAATGGCAACCTCTAATGGCATCATGCACATACCTGAAGGAGGCCATCTGCTTGTCTGCGTGTAGCTGATTAATGGAATCTAACACCCCCAGCCATAAGAACTAGGAGGTGTGATTCCCACTTTGTGTTGAAATACCAGTGCTGTTAAAAATAGCAGTGTCGTCAGCTTAGCACGGTGACCTAACTACCCAAGTACATACCTGGGGGCCCGGGTGGGTACATACTCAGGTAGGTAGAGTGAGCTGCCACTCAGAATACCCTGGCTATGTTGCTCAAGCTAACACTGGTGCATCTACATGAACTAGGAATCACACCTCCCAGCTCGGCTGTAGATATGCCTGAGAGGGCAGTCCTGTAGTCCCCAAGGAGCACATAGCAGGGAAAATAATTGTGCTGGTGAGCTGTAGTATAATAGTTTGTGGCACAGTCTCCTAAAAGCAGTAGTGTTGAACTTCAACTGGCCAATGTACCAGAGTGAAGTATCCCATGCTAGCAGGAGGTGGACTAGATAATCTAATATGCCTCTTCAGTCTCTCATTTCTGTGGAAATGAAGTCTATGGGAGTGTTGCCAGCATAGGTCGGTAGGGTTTGGACTAACTGGATATGTTTGCTGCGATAGGAGGTTAGTGCACGTACATATGCCATTGTGGAATCCACAGCTTGTGTGAACTGGCATAGTTCCACTGACTTTGCTGTATGCTAGTTGAGGAGCTGTGCCTACCTGACTATTCAACAGCTGGTATCTTACTACTCAACCGAGCCCTCTACACTGCTGGTTAAGGATTTTATAGAGGTGCTTTGAAGAGGCAGGTTTTCTTCACTTACTACAGATACAGTTGATTTGATTCTCCTCACTGATTTCTACAGCGGTGTAATTCCACTACTGCACAAGTTACTCCTGCTTTACTCCAGGGCAAGTGGGACCCAGGGGAGGAATTAGGAGTATCTGAGAGATCTCCAAGACACTTTCACTGAATAAAGGCTGAGTCCTGCAGTTGCTTCATCCTCAGAAAAGCCTAACAACCTGAAAAGTTTCAAACTTAGAAGTCCTTAGAAATGGAGGGAACAATGAAAATTCACCTTTTAGTTGGTGATCTTTCATACAGCAGAAAAAGTGAATTTAGCCTTGCACCACTCAAAAGACTAGATTCTACACAGACTTATATATGCACTGAGACCAAGCAAGAAAAATACAAGCCACACAGGAATGTTCATAAAGGTATGAAGATGTGAAAAGAAGAAGCTGAAGACTCAATGTGCTCCTAAGGATACATTTTGTACACTATTTTGAAGGCATTAATCCCTTGTAGCAATTAAAGCTGGGCAAGTATACTTGTAAAAGCCCTTTGGCAGAAATGAAGAAAAAATTAGCTCAATTAACAATAAGAGAGGATAACTCAACAAGGCTTGTACCCGAGCTGTGCTATTGAATTGCTTTCCTTTAACGAGAAAAATAACGAGGTGGCACGTGAGCAGCTAGGAGGTAATGAAAACTACATCAATAGAGGTGTTGATGAAAAGCAGGCAAGGGAGCCCTTGGAGAGAGAGAAATTAATACATTCAGATCAGCAGTTCTGGATGTTCTGCATTCCTGGGTCCTATGGGATTTAACTAATAAACTTACTATGTACCACTGGCAATTATTATCCCTGACAATGACCATCTGGGTAGGCACCAAGTTGTCTTCTCAGCATTCAGCCTCACGCCTGTAGCATGACCATGGAGAAATACGGGAGTGGGGGGTGGGGTGGAAATGTGAACAGAAGGGGGGGGGGGGGCTTTAAAATATGCGGAACTCTTTTGGTATCTGGTTTTTCCTCTCACTCTCTTGTCTTCAGGAGAACTACTCCTCAGAATGAGGAGTGGGAGCTTCTTAAAACTCAGAGTCCAACCTGCTCTCACTCAAATCAGTGGCACAGAATATGTTCAGCAGCTGATCAGAATATGATCAGAGGCACTCCCACAGAATAGGTTACTATGCCCCTGCTGAAACTTAAATTTATTAGCAAGCAACTCTATAGTCAGAGGCTGTGAGAGGTGACCGCCAACCATTGCTTCACAGAGAAGGTTTGTGTGGGTGTAAGGACTATAGGTGCTGGTATCATTATTGTTCTATTCATTATAGCATTGTGGAGATACATAGAGCCAAGGAAGGGAGACAACACCAGCGCAGCAGACGATCCTAGAGGCATATGAGGGCCGAGGCAAGCCCAGGGAGTTTGATCCTGTGAAGAGCCAAGCCCTCTGGCTCAGAATCAGAAAAGTGCTAAGCACGAGCTTACAGGCAAGTATATGCTTAAGGCTTTCAGATCAGGGCCCACAGAACTTAGACACTTAGCAACCTCTTCAAGGGCGGCAGTGCCCTCCCCCCATGAGTCAGCCTTGTAACTGCAAAAAGTATTTTTTGAAGTACATCAGAAGCAAGAAGCCAGCTAACACAGCTAGTGGGGCCACTGGATGATCGAGATGCTAAAGGAGCACTCGGGGGCGATAAGGTCATTGCGGAGAAACTAAATGAATTCTTTGCATTGGCCTTCATGGCGGAGGATGTGAAGGAGATTACCAAACCTGAGCCCAGGGCTGTCCCTAGGGGTGTGTGGGGTCGGGGGCGGAAGTGACGGATTTGTCTCTTCTGGGACCGACCACGCCGGCCAATAGCACTGGCTGGTGGAGCCCACCAGCAGCGCGAGGCCCAAAGCGGTTGCCCTGATTCGCCGTATCCAAGGGATGGCTCTGCCTCAGCCATTCTCTTTAGGAAACAAATCTGAGGAATTGTCCCAGATTGAGGTGTCATCAGAGGAGGTTTCGGAACAAGCTGATAAATTTAAATAGTAATCAGTCACTGGGGACAGATGGTATTCACCCAAGAGTTCTGAAGGAACGCCAATGTGAAATTGCAGAGCTACTAACCGTGGTGTGTAACCTATCGTTAAATCAGCTTCTCTACCCACTGGTTTGTGTGATCCACGTATATATGTATGGCTGAGATGTCATTGTACTGCTTTGAAACGTGTAAACTTGCCCCAGGACAAATCTGTAGTGCTGGATGGAGTTGGTAGCTCACTCAGAACAAACATGTTTTAGAGGGAATGCTGGTTCCAGCCATGATGACTCAGGAGGTCCGACTGGCCTCAGCACCTGCAAATCTGTCCTGTGGGAGCTGTGACCAGAGGTTGAGGCTGTGTCCAGACAGCTTTCTTAGAACCAAGTATTGTTTAATCCTAATACTATAAATACAGCAAAGCATGAGAGAGAAGGACTTTAAAACACTATATACGTGTCGCTCACCTACACTTCCAGGGATAAGGCCCAACTGCCTGTGACCCCCTCCACCAGGCCTGTCTCTGGGTCAGCCTGTTCCTTCTGAACAGCCCCTGATCACTGCTTCCCTTGAATGTTGCTTATACACCCAAAGCCCTTCGTCTTAAGTTGTAGATGCAAAGAAACCTGTGAAATCCTCCAACCCTGGTCTGTTGAGCTTGACAGCAAGTTAGAGAGAGGACGTCTAGGAAAACAGGTCACGTATTGTCCCTTGTGTGGGTAATGGTGGCTCGCTGATTTCCTGTAAAAGTGCGATTAACTCTTACATCAGCCAAAGAAAATGTGTATTGAAATTACATAACTTTACATCTCTCTCTCTCGGCTTTTGCCCCATCTCCCACTCCCTGTTGCCTGGAGTAATTTTTCTTTCCTGTGCATGTTGGTTGTCTGCAGTGACAAGGGTACGCCCATTTGTTTGCTGAATTCTTCAGTAAATCAAACACTTACTTTCCTCACCTCTTACTCATGTTTTGATCTGCCCCCATGTTCAGTTTGAAGCAGAATAAAAGGTGTTTTAAATGGGGAAGCTCCTGGAAGCCACCACTTTACTAGAGACCTAATGTCAAGGTATGGTACTCCTTGACAGGGGCTATTTAAAACAGTTATCTACTGTGTATTTTAATGGCAGGATCATAATTCAAACAGCTGAACGCAGACCTTGAAAACTGCTTCAGCAGTTTCCTATTCTGCAGTTCCCCACCACCTCGTCCCAACCAACCTTGATCCGAGATCTTTTGGGAACACAGACTATTGTGTTCACAGCCATTTATGGATCACTTTTCAGACTGAGTCAAGGCTTGGCTTTGCACTGCCAGCTACAGTGTGGGAAATTAGAGCCAAGGCTTGTGAGAATAAACGTGTTTGAAAGGGCACAAAAACATATTCAAGGATAATGAACATCTTTGCTTGTCATGGAAGGAATGCATTATTTCGAATACGAGTTGAACTCTCCTGCCAGGTGTTGTCTCAGCAAAAAGAGTTGAGATGAATTATCCAAGGCCTCCTTTCAGAAGGCTTGAGGCCCCACCTAAAAAGCTGGAAAACTAAATTACCTCCCACTGGCATTCTTGACAGGCAACACTTCCCCACTTAGCAACATGTTTAAAACAAGAAAAACTTTATTAGGGGATAAAGAGGGCACAAAATAAACACGTGGTTGCCAGCAACAATAAAGGAACTGTGTATAGTGTGACTCCCATCCCACAGGGGGTCTTGGCAATGGTCTTACACTGTGAGAGGAGGACTGAGTACAAGTCTCCTGCAATAGCGACTTCCTTTGCTGTACCTTCACTTGCTGTTTGTTGTCCAGGATCGGTGGAGTCCAGAGTTCAGGCAAGTCTATCTCTTGCCACTGGAGAAGTGCTGTCTGGCTTGCTCCAGGGGACTCTATCATCTGGGGGGTCCTTACAGGAGTTCTTCAGCGATGCTGTTACACTCTGTGGCTTCAGCAAAAGCCCTGCCAGCACTGCTACCTACCTCTGCATCGCTGCCGCCTCTATGCCATCACCCACCTTGAAGTGTCCTCTGATGGAGCTCCGATGCAGCTCTGGAATGCTTTTCTCCATGTTCACCAACAGGTGGCAATAGCTAGCTTCCTACTCCTGAAGTCTGCACGCCATTGGACAAACACTGGCCAAGCACCTGCTTAAGACCTCATGAGATGCTTCGGTAAAGACAGGAGTAGGAGTCACTTGTTAAAGTCAACAGAGCTCTGTGGTCTAAGTAAGCATGTGAGCTATCTGACCACTCCAGTCATGTGCACCCAAAACGATGGATCAGTTAAATCAAAAGAGAAAGGGAGTGTGTCCGGTCTACTGAGACTCTCTTGAATACTGTTGACTTTTGAATGGTGGCAACTGAATTGTGGAACTGGAAGAGAAATCCTCATCCAGCCCTGGGCATGTTTGGCAGAGGCTGCTCAGATGAGGGCTCCCAGAAATGGAGTAGTGTGTGAGGACTGAAGGGTGGGAGGAGGTGGGTGTGTATACACTTGAACCGTGTATTTATCTGCCTTATGTCTGACTTGTGGCAGGGAACCATGAAGACCAGCTGGAGAAGTAACAAACAAATCCTGTTTCAATATTCGCTTTAGCAGAGGTTTTCTCCTTCAGACAGTAATGTAGCTCTAATATATTTGGCATTTCAAAGAACTGGCATTTTTTTTATTAGGGAAGAAATGTTCCAATTCAAATTATACTGAACACATTGGTGCAGAAATTCAAGCCACTTTTAAGATATTAAAATGTTATCATAAGGTAACGGCTTTGGAAATCAAAAGTGTTTCTTAAAGTCATTAGCTCCAGTTCCACTGACTTATTTTAAGTTTTTCTCTTTGGGAACATTAATTGTGGTACAGAACACACTGAAAGCTTGTATGACAACGCTGGCGTAAACATATTGAAAAAATAAAATGTCAGTAACTAAAACCTCTCCGTTTAATCTTTGAATCACAGATTACAGCCGTAAATGAGTAGGATTTAAACACTTTTCTTTTCAGATGCCCTAGATGATGGGAATTAAATGCATAACAATGATGGTTTTAAAATGTCATACCTTGAAAAAATAATGCTATGAAATTTTGATTTTTGGGGCATCAAAGCAGCTAAGTCTGGAATAGGGAAATGGATTTCTAACAGACAAGACTTTTGTTTACTCAACATGAAATGCTGCCAATATATTTGACACTTCTATAAGATGCTCACAAGGAGAATGTGATCAGTAGTTCTCAGAAATTCCCTGAAATGTTATGTTTGAGTTAAATTACTTTGTGTGTTGAAATTAGAACTACTAGAAACTGTTCCATCTTGTGTTAGTTTGTCTGGAGCGACCTAGGTGTGTGTGTGTGTGTGTGTGTGTGTGCGCGAGAGAGAGAGAGAGAGAAAGAGAGAGACTCTGTTTCTTGCCAAGAATACTCCATCCGTGTACAATGTTCCAACAAACCACAGGGATTTTTATCTGCACCAAGAACCCTCTTTGGCTGCTGGTGCAGTGAAGTTTCATGGCCCCCTTGACTATATAATGGTGGAGACTGCCCATGCGCGTGAGCACATAAAGCAGATTCATGTATTAGGTTGCTGCTTAACACTTCTCCTTTCCCAGGCTATGCACTATGCTCATTTTATCATCCCTCCGGTGTGTGTAACACCCAGAAAAAGAATTAATTGAATAAACTAGCTTTCCAAAACTGCTAAAAATAGCACTATGCACTTGCAGGTATGTTCAAGCAATGCGAGTTTCTTCTAATGATGCAATGATTCTTACTTGTGTTTTTCACTGTTGTCACTTGATATCCAGCTGGAGAAGTTTAGGGGCAGAGTTTTGGGTCCCCTCTACATTGCTTGTCCCTCCCAAACTCATTATGGATGGAGAAACTAGTAACAGTATTTTTTTTTTAAATAGTGGGGCTCCAGCTACCCACCTGCATATATAAAGCATTCAGTGCTGCCTGTTCACACAGTGGAACCATTGCTACGTCTGCTGACCTTTTATGCAAGATTGAGTCTGGGTCTATTGTACCTGAAGTGCGGACCAGACTTTTTGCACATCAGCCTCGCTCTTGGCTGAAGAGCTGGTCCAAGTTCAATTATCTTTTCAGAAAGTATTAGAAACTAGAGTCAAACTCCAGGCTATAGTTTAGCTCTGAAGTTGAAATTGTAGTGATAGCATTGGTGTGCTTGAAAGAATCTTTCCCACACCCTTACTTACAATAGTAGACAAGTCTGTGCATTTAATATAGGACAGACCTATGTACAACAATGCATAAAAACATGCTTCTGTTGTTTCCACGTGAACGATATCAGTAGTTCAGTGAATAGTGTGTCTATAATGTACAGACAGCCTTGGAGTGATGTGAGTTGTGATACCTAGGCCCAGATCTTCAAAGGTTTCTAGACACCATTTTATGTGAGTTAAACACCTAAATCCCTTTGTGGCTCTGGAGAAGTACATAAGACAGGTAGAGGGGAAGTCACGGGGTGGGGGTTGAGGGAAGGAAGGAGGAGGTGAGCTGGTTCAGTGTATGAAAACTGGCAGCAGTTTCAGAATTTTATTTGGTTTTATTTACAGTTTCAAATGCCCAAAACAGAAACAATTTTTTGTTATTGTTTAGCTGAAAACTCTGAAAAAATTCAATTTTGGGTTGATCCAAAATAAATGATTTGGTTTTTTTTTTAGCAGCCAGCAAACTGAAAAATCATTGATTTACTCAGCTCGGGTCTTAATCTCATCTGAAAAATTGCCAGTAGGAAATGGATGTACGTTTCATTTGTGTTAATAGATTTTATATCTTATTATTATACGTTGGAGCCAATCCCACAAACACTTGCATGAGTAAAGTTATACACGTGAATAGTCCCACTTATAAAATAAAGTTGCACTTGTCCATAAGCGTGTTTGCAGGATTTAGACCCAAGTTAGTATATGGGTCTGCTCTTAAATGAATCCTAATCACCTCTCCCAATTCTACTCTTGCCAGTAAAGAGAAATGGCTAAGTGGTCAATATATGTCAATTAAATGTCACACTGCACTTTGTTACTCTGTTCTATAAATATAGTGCTTATTGGAGGTATTCTTTTCCTGTATTTGTGTCATGTCATTTGGTATTGCAGGGCTTTCTCACTTCTGGAATAAAGCAGCCATTACAGTTCAACTCTCGAGGAGCAAAACACTTGATCCCGTAGCTCTAGCTTTCAAGCACCTAGGAAAGGAAGTTCTCCTATTTCAAACTTACCAACCCTACACACAGGTAGCTGCAAATTGGATTACTGCTTGCAAGGTGGTGCATTTGTCTATCACTTAAAATAACTCCTAATGTCAAATGCAAAATGATTTCTGAAGTCTAAAATGTTCACTTCTTGCTGTTTAGAATGTAACTTTGCAACAGTGCACCCCCTTAAAGCCCTGTATTCCTAAAGCTCAAGGGTTCTCAATCTTGATTGCACCACGCCACTCTTCTGACAACAAGAATTACTATATGACCCCAGACGTGGGGACCGAAGCCTGACCCTGCCTGAGTCTCTCTGCCCAGGGTGGGGAGGAGGGGCAAAGTCAAAGCTACGCCCCCCCTGCCCCAGGTAGGGAAGGTGTCAAAGCCAAAGCCCAAGAGCTTCAGCCCCACCACCCAGGGCAGAATCCCTCAGGCTTTGGATTGGGGCCTGAGCCGCAGCAAGTCTGAGCCAGCCCTGGTGACCCCTTTAAAATGGGAGTCTGACCCACTTTGGGGTCCTGGCCCGCAGTTTGAGAACCGCTCCTCTAGCTGAACTGGAAAAATAATAGAATGCAACTCTGTTTTCCTGCCCAGCACTGGTATTCAGAATCGGGGGCACTACAGACAAAGGTCCCACACTTTCCCCCTGCCGATCTATGTCCCAAGCCCATTTTACTCCTCCCTCCCTCCCTTACATTTTCACTCCTGAACCATTTTCCTCTTCAGCCCTCTGCAGCAGGTTCTTCTCCTCTGGTCCTTTGCCCTGTCTAGTAGGAGGTCAAAATGACCATTGGCGTCAATGGACCAATGATGCAGAAGAGTGGAGGAGGTATGAGTGGAGCTATCTGGGTTGAACGAAAGTTAAAGCAGCTGTGCAGAGCTTTAAATGGCTCCATTCTCATAGTGCGGCTAGAAGGGCTCATGCTCCGTAAGAGACTTGGCCACGATTGCGCTTCTACTTTGTAAGCCAAATGCCCACGGTTCCTTTAGACTGCACACTGGGCGTGTGAGCTAGCAATAGGCACTGCAGTGTGCTCCCTCAATGGCCCATCTAGCAGTGCATTTAACTGTATGCATATGGAGAGCCCACTGACGTCACGGGGACAACTCATGGTGCTTGACTTACATGTTTTGCTGGGAAACATGAGTAAAGTGTTTCTCCTTCCCCACTACTCGAAAGGGACTGCAGCTGGCATCCTTTGTCTCAAATTCTTACTGGGCACGTTGCAGGGGGGTGAGACCCCTTCTGAACAGAAACACACTGGCCTCATCATCCCAAAGATTAGAATTGAGACCTTACTGCTGTACACATGGATGGGCCAAAAAGCCAATATCTAGGACATCTTGTAGCTGTAAATTGCTCAGACCCATGGAAGTCAACTGTCCTCTGGAGTGTAGATTCATGAGAAGGCTGGGGAAACCCTGGATAATGTTTACTGAGAGGATTCCATACAACAATTGGGTAAAACTGAACTGGGGCTAAGAATATGCAGCTGGAGCCTGATCCGAAGCCTATGGAAGCCATTGGGAGCCTTTTCACTGATTTCAATGTGCTTTGGCTCAGGGCCCTAAGGAAGACTAGACATATATCATAGAATTGAATATTTGGCGTGGAGGTGGCAAGGAGACTTAAATCAAGAAGAGGAGGCTGGTCTTCTCTGGAAGTTCAAGTCCACTACTTGAATCACACGTAGATTCAATTCTTGGCTCTACCCCAGACCTCCTGTTGACTCTGGATAAGTCACTTAGGCCTAGATCTTCAAGGGTGTTTAGATGCATAACTCCCATTGTTTTCATTTGGGAGTTAGGAGACTAAATACTTTTTGAGGATGGGGGGCCTAATCTCTATGCTTCAATTCCCACTCGGTGAAATAGGGATAAAACTTTTTCTCTCCCAGTCTTGTCTATGCAGATTGTAAACTCTCTGGGGGATGGACAGTCCCATAGTATGTGTTTGTACAGCATCTACCCCTGCAGGCACCTGGTCTCAGCTGAGGCCTCTGGCGGCTACCGTAATACAAATGATAGGACTCAGAAATAAATAGCAAAAGAAGTCTTACTATAGTCAATGTGGTAAGAAGCTATTCCTAAGCACCGTACATGGCAGAGGGGAGCGTACAGGGCAAAGCTGCTGTCTTCTGCTCTGTGTCCTAATGCATTAATACATATTTTGTATCTTCATTTACTGCTAAGCCTGTGTCATAGCACTGTCTGTGAACTGAGCGATTTTCCATGCTGAGCTAAGATGAGATCAGAGCATGAGGACTAAAGTTAGTTTAAAAACCTGAATTTGCATTAGGGATTTTATTTCCATTTTCATAAATAATGTATATGCTGTTACCTTAATTATGCTATACTCTATCTTTGATTTATTGTAAAATGTTAAAGTATGTCTAATGATACCACTTTATCTGTTCATTTAAAATTACAATATAAATCAAAGGTATCATTAAATATAATTTCATCTTACTGTATACTTCAAAGTCCAGGGGATGTTTTACTTCTATGCTTCTAATCCCTTAATTCAGCTAAAAGTTGACTTTAATAAGTGACAGGATAAATAATTTAAAACATAGCTCTTTTATACCATACTCATGCCAGGAGAAATGAACGAGTAGCTAAAGTGTCAGAGGCTACAAATTGCTGCAAAGGTATTCGCATCCAAATAAGGAGGGATGTTGCGGGGGAAAGGAAAGTCTACGGGCCACATATTGACTCTTTCTACTTAGTTGAAAGATTGATAGTAGCTCTAAAAATTGGCTGTTTTTTGTCACATTCAAAATACATTACAAATAATTTTGTTCATTTACTGTATGAATCCCTTCTGTGCTCACGGGGGGGTTGCTAAGGGTTATCTATCTTACTGCATTGGTCACAGCCTGCCTTTTAAGTATAAAGAGCCCCGCTCGGCTCTGTTACTCCAGTATAACCCCCTGGAGTCAAATGAGGATTTGAAGTGTGCTTATCCTCTGAAAAGTGACTGTAAAAATGGCATCATGGGGCACTCTCTTTCGTGTCTTACAATGACATCTCCAGCAGACTCCCTTAGTTCACAGGTAAAAAGAAGACTGCTCTAAGTGCCAGCCCTGCACACTCACCCGAGGAGCCAAGCTCGGCTGGGTTTTTTTTTCCCTGCCTTTCATATCCTTGAGCAGCAACTATTCTGCAACTGCAGTACAGTTAACAAGCCTGTGTCTCATGCAAGAGCCCAAATACATTCGAGCTCCCACTCCCATAACTGTGCCGGCTCTGGAGGCATAACAGAAGTTAAGAGTAGAAGGGAAAACGTAGTAAGGGGAACAGAAAGGCCTCTGAACAGATACGAAGAGAAGCTCTACCTCAGAAAGTGCTGTTTTCACACCGGTCACCGGATGCTCCGTTGCTCTGCACCATATTTAAGTAGACTGTAAGCTAAGCAATAGGGAGGGAGTGTCTTCCTGTTTTGTGTTCATACCTGCCCCCTGGAATCCTGTTCTATGAGTGTAAAATGCTCCTAACTGAAAATGGGTAGCATTTTCTGCTCACTTTGTGCAGACTCCACCAGGTAAAAAGCGATGAAGTATCAGGCCCAGCCATTTTTTTCCCTGCGTGGAACTGCAGTTACCTAATAAAATGTGTTAACAAAATAATACCCAATCATCTGCGGCACTGCACAGCGGGAGCGGGCTGAATGGAGCTATTCCAAAACATTTAAAAGCAACCTCAGTAACTAAAAATAACAGGACCCAGCTGCAAAAAGGGTACATGTGTCATCTTAGAAACAGAACTAGGGCCAGATATAGCACGGAGGGAGAGAATTTAGGCCTGATCTAGCTTTAATTTGAGATGTGTTTTAAATGGATTTAGGTAAGGTGGGTCAAAACTGCCTGATGATGCTGATATGTTGGTTTTGAATGGCTTATATCATTGAATTTACATCAGTTCCTTCTGATAAAAGCCACTCAGAGTGAGTGTCTAAAGTGCTGTGCACCAATTTAAAGTAATAATGCTACAATTTCTGCATGGGGACAATGCCTGATTGTGCTTGAGAGTTGTAGGAGGCATTATGACTGCTGGACTGGGGGATGGTAAATTCATCTAGACTGTGTTTCAAAGGACACTTGAAGTTTGTACTTAACCAGGAAGGGGAACAGATGGGCCTAATGCTGTGTTGTGTTCTTAACCTGGGTTTTTATTTTCCAGTTTGAAAAGTCAACTCCTAAGACATTCAATAATTTAAAAGCCCCTGTGCTTTTCTGCAGAAATTTGCTGATGCTCCATCCTCTGAGCAGGATATTGTTTGGCAATTATAAAAAATAAAGACATTGACTTCCTGTCCTTGTGAAAGGTAGAAAGCAAAGCTGGTTTTTAACCTAGCATCAAAAATTGGATTGGTAGGCGTGGTTTCCTAGTTCTCTGAGAAGGAAACTGCAAGTTCTTCTTGCTTTAGTATATTCAAGGCTTTGGATCTAGTTATGGCACCTGGTGGAAGTGAGCATAATTCTGCTGGGAGTGTATTATACCCATTTTGCATAGATGTAAATGATTCTACAGCATTTTCATTCCCCCTACATCCGATTTTTGAACTGATCTTGCACAATCTTGTTTTGTTTCCTAGAAGTTTTTGTATGGTATTCAGTGCCATCCTCCCAGAGCTCCTGAACATTAGTGCGTTCAGTTACCCAGTACTCCTGGAAGGGAGCCGGGGATACAGCAACATTAACACATCTTGTATAATGGGGCAGAGCTGGGAATAGAAACCCCATCCCCCACCTTCCTCCCAACTTATTTCCTGTGCTGTAAATGTCACAGTTTCAGGGTAATAGCACCTGCATCCCCTCCCTCCATGGTCCACTCCACGAGATCTCAGGCAGGGCTCAGCTCTCCAGCCTTCACCTGCTGGTGGACAGCGCCCCTTGTCCCACTCCCTGGTGAGCAGGGGGTGGGGGCTTATGCCCTGCCTTATACTGTGATAGCCCCAGTGCATTGCTCTTTCTCTCCAATGGCCATGAACAGGGGATTGCCCACAGTTAGAAGTTACCACACAGCTCTTTCTAAGCATGCACCTTTATTCTTAAGGTAAACGCATCATATAAAAAATAACTAACAGATTTAGAGACACTAAACATAGGAGCCACCCTCGGTCTTATGAGGCCCTAGTAGGCCACAGTCTCTCCAATCCTTCCTCAAAGTGTGGGGAGGTCCTCCTTCGACAGAGGGTCTGGTGTGGTTGCTGAAGGAAGGCCTTGTGAGTTCATGCTCATCCTTTTATACGATAGTTCCTTTCTTTGTCTCTTACTCGCTGGAAAATCCAGCTTGAACCACCACACGAGGTGGCATTTCTCTGGAGTGGTTTACTAGCTGAGGGGCTACCAATCCTCCTCCTGATTTCATTTCATGTAGGAGCTGTGGTAACCCTCCCCACTGGAGTCGAACAGAGTCAGACATAAACCATTCAGGAACGTAATGCAGTGAGCCCTAAAGATACTACAGGGGGTTGCAGTGTCTGTCATGATGAATAAAAAGTCTTCCTGATTAAACAGGATTGAGTTCAATGTTTAATTAAAAAATAAAATTGTACCACGCCCGCCTCTCTTGCTCCCTAGGGGCTCGTAAAGGACAATGGGGGACCCGAGTCCAGGTTTTAGTACAGCGCAAATGTAGGCAATATCTTTGTGGAAAGAATCACAAGGGGCGGCTCACCCTCTTTAGAGCTGAGTTTACTCTGGGTGAACTGCAGATGGATTCTCCCCGGAGCCACGGGTGTCCCGCAGCGTTTGCCAGAGCGCTGAGGTTCCTACTGCTCAAGAGCCTGTTTCCCCAGCCTGCATTGCATCCTCCGCAGTTTATTCCCCTTGGTCGCTGCTCCCTGCCCTGCTTGCCAGTGCACAGAGGGTAACACGCAAGTGCCCCTGGGGCGCAGAACTCTCCAGACTCCCTCTTTAAGGCTAATGCCAGAGCAAGCAGCGTGCTCTGCAGAGGGAAAGCATGGGCGCCCCTGGCCTCTGATTGATTAGTGGGCCCCCCTTTCCCCTTTTATGGCTTTCTTACCCAGCCTAAAGTCCCTGGGCAGCTCGGCAGTGTAACGGGGTGGGGAGAGTTATGCAGTATACCATGTACCCCAACAACTGCCTCCGCTGAGGGCTTCCTGCCATGTGCCATTGAGCCAGGCCCAATCCTGCAGTCCCGGTGCGAGTAAATCACAGGGGGCCCTGCCTGGTTAGGGACTGCAGGATTGGGCCCTGGGAGTCACAGGACCCTGAGACTGATTATTTCAATGCAGGGAGACAGCAGGCCCAGCCAGAAAAGTCTCCAGTGTTACGTAGCCATTCACAGAAGCAGCACAGTTGCTCTTCAGCCAACTGATTGATTCCTTGACAGGGTTTAATAATGGTTTCTTTCCTCATCCTCTATCCATTTAGGGGAGCTTATTATTAATCCTTCCCTATGTATTAACTCTGTTCTTCCATCAGTTACTTTCTGAACCAGGTCTCCAAATCCACGTTACACCTGGTTGACATAGGATGACCGCGAGGGGAAGGTACCCAACCTGACCTGCATTCACTAAATGACACCAACATCCTCCTCCTCAGCCACCATCATCCTCAGCTCCTGGTGTTTGTTTCAAGTGTTGTTAGCAAATAATAAACAACAACCCTTGTTGCAAGCCCTTGATGCAGTTATAGGGATAGGAAGTCCAGGGCCTGAGGCTGGGTGGGAAAGATCAAGCATGCGTCACAGAGAGATCAGAATATTTCCTTCCTACCTGCTGGGAAACATCAAACTGGTTTTATCTCCAAGTGACTTTCTAGCTGAACCCAGCCTGAATCATTGCTGAGATTTGACACTGAAAGTCTACAGGGTTGTTGTGGCTGTGTTGGTCCCAGGATATTAGAGAGACAAGGTGGGTGAGGTACCATCTTCTATTGGACCAACATCTGTTGGTGAGAGAGACCAGCTATGAAACTTACACAGAGCTCTTCTTCAGGTCTGGGCAGCATACGTAGGGTCACAGCTAAATACAAGCTAGAACAGATTGTTTAGCATAGGTAGTTAATGCATATTTCAAGGGACCATTCAAGCACCTCTCCACCTTGTATGTAGCTGTGAGGCTCCAGTACATTTGTCAGACCCAAAGAAGAGCTCTGTGTAAGCTCCACAGCTTGTCTCTCTCCCCAACAGAAGTTGGTCCGATAAGAGATTATCTCGCTTGCCTTGTCCCTGAAAGTTTAGCTCCATTATGGCAATTTCCCCTTTCCCCCTTCAGTCCCTAAATCCTGCTTAAAATCAGGAGGGGGGCAGAGGTAAGGACATTCATGTGATGGGGAAAGCCTTCATCTGTTTATTTCGTGACTTCATGCTCCATCAAAAACATGACCCTGCAGAACCACTTGTTCTCGGGACACACCTAATTTTACTTAAAACAGACCCAATAATTAAAACATTATGTTCAGCGATCACAGGGGTACCGACTCGGGGTTTAGTGGACACCCCCCTTCGTACATATCGGCGAAGAAGGCTTTCACTCTCCATCCATGTGTCAGACACTCACACTGGGACGGGGGAGACTGATGCAGACAGGAAGGAAACAAGTGGATCTGATGAAACCACCCCCGGGGGACGCTAGAATGAACCCAGGAGCTGACCTGGGAAAGGAGCGCTCCTGTTTAATGCCTTAATCAACTCTGCACCCGTCAGCTCCTCATGGGCTAGACAAGACCCCCGCTCTTCGCTACCTTCACCTAGTTTTCTGTGACCATCCCCTCCTGCCTCGGATCCCACCAAGCCCTGCTCTGCACAGACAAGTCTTAGGCCTCAGTCCACCCCAGTGAGTTACCCTCAGCTGCTCCACGGGGCCAGGGAGCCAAAAAGTGCCTGATCTGATACTCTCAGTGCTGGGTTTGATGTCTAGGGAAGCTCAGCCTGAAATTAACAGCCAGACCTGCCTGGAAGGGAAGCCCTGGTTTTCTAACCATTGCAGGGGAGAGAGGGGCTGCCCCCCTCCCTCGAAAAAGGGGAACACGGCAGCCATTGCGGTGTTTACTGAACACGCAGGGGATTTAATGATGCGGAGTGAAGAGCGGGGCTTGCGCATGGCTCCCAGTGGGGAAGCGACCTCAGCTGAGCCCGACTCCCGGTCCCGAAGCGGGCGATCTCGCCCGCGGCCGCTAGACGGCGCTGCAGCCTCGCACTTTCTCCCCCCGCAAGGTAAGTCAGGGGAATGAGATGTTCGGGGGGGGGGGGGGGGGAATGGGGAAGAGCACTTTAAACCCAGGCTTGCGGGGCTGGCCGCCTCTCGCTCCCCACCTCGACTCCCGCAGCCCAGGGGGCCAGCGCGGGGGGCCGGGGTGTCTCCCTCCCCCCCCCCCCCCGGGCGGGAGGCTGGCTGGAGAGAGGACCCAGCCCCTGGAGGGGATCCAGGGATTGAGGAGCGCAGGAGAGCTCGACTCTGCCTCCAGGCGAACCCGGGCTCTCAGGCAGGGGCAGCTCCGTGCGCCCCCCCGGCCCTGACTGCGGGCTGGCTGCTCCCCCTGCACTAGGGAGGACCTGAGAAGCAGCCCCACCCCCCTTTGAACCTCTCTCCCCCCCCCCCCCGAGGGAAGCTGGATCGGCGGCTGTCGAGTGGGGACGGCGCCTGTGGGATGCGCCCCGAACTCCGCCGCAGCGCCGGGACCCGGTGACGAGCCGCGCCCGAGGCAGCCCCAGGTGCCGGCAGCGGGGAAATCAAGGCAGCGGCGACTCCAGGAATCGGCTGCGCCGGGGGAAGTTCCTGCCCCTCGCCCCGGCCGCGGACCCACCCCCCCGGCCAGCTGGGGAGGGGAGGCGGGGTCCCCTTGGCGGGGAGCTCGGCTTGTGAGCAGGGGGAACGAAAAACCTCCCCCGCATGGGATCGGACTTGTGAGCTCCCCGGCGGGCTGGGCCGAAGCAGGTAAGCGGCATGCGGGGGTTTCTGGGCTCTGCACAATTGCATGGGGTCCCCCCCCCCCTTGGGTAGGAGACCCGCATGAGTGAAGCGTCCCCTTCAAACTTTATTAGCGGGCGTCCGGAGTAGTTCGGTCTCTAAGGGGTTAATACGTGCCCCCCTCAACCTCCCCTGGTAAATTGCTTTAGAAGCCTTTTAATTTCAAAACGACCTCTTCCCGCCACAGAATAATGGCTTTGGTTTGCCCCTGTCCCGTAAGGAGGGACTAGTCCCCCCCCCCTCACTGCTTTAGAGGCTGTTAATGCTGATCTAAACCTTCCCCCAAAGAGAGGAAAAGTTCGCCCCAGTCTGTAGACCCCCAAGTCAAAACCCAAACACAAAAGCCAAGCCCCGTGTGGAGCCTTGTGACCTGCTCTCCTGTGATCCCCACTGAGCTTTTCTCCCCCCCCCCCACTCTCTTTATTCTCCCCCCCCCCCCCCAAAGAGGGAGAGTTGAATTGGGAAGTTAGTAAAGTGGTCGCTGATGCTGCTACTAAACCGGTGGCTCTGAGGCTGGCAGAGCACCGATTTATCCCTTCGATAATGCCATTGATTAGGGGCACGACTGGAGATAGGCGCTCGGTAAAGTTTGTTCCAAAGTTTGTCTGTGAGGCTGAAAGAAAGAGGGAAAGTGCCTGGGAAAAGGCACCTCTGCTCGGCTAGCTTTCCCCCTGGTTCCTTATTCCCCCCTCTCCTTTTCCTTTGGAAGACTAGCCCAAAGACAAGAGAACACCGATTTCATGTGAGGTTCTGAATGTGCCGATTGCCTAGGGGGCAGAGGCTAGGTGCCTGTTTATCTATTGTATACTGGAGGCATTTTTACCATCTCCTCTAGAGACTTTCCTCTGCGGCCCGATCCAAAGCCCACTGGAGTCAGATGAATTTTTGCATTGACTTCAACCGGCTTTGGCTCAGGGCCCTGATCCCTTATTGTTTCCCCAGTGACTCAGGCAGCAGCAGGCACCACAAGCTTGGTAGCTGCTGCCCAAGGTAACCTGTGCATGGTAACGTGTTCACGAAACGCTGCTGCAAACCCCAGAGAGGGAAACGTTCACCGGCTGGGAAGTTATTGAACGCTCCAGGTGGCTCGGGCGGGTGGGGAATCTCCTGGTGTCTCCCCTATAAATAGATCTCTGCCCCACGGCGCACATGGCCGTCCCTCTGGAGTGCCGTTATTTCGATAAGAAATCCCGAGTCTCTGCTCAACGCCTGTGCTTTCTATTTTGGGTTAATTACAGGCCACCCACTTCCTCCTGAATCCTCCAAGAAGGGCTTGAGCTGCGCTTGAAAGGCAGCTGCTGGGAACCCCACTGATCAGTTTGTTCTTTTGGCTTGTGGAGTCCAGATGGGCTGGTGGGTGGGGGGCTTAGAAGACCCCTCCCTCCCCGGTTAGTGATAACAGCAGAGGGTCTAATCCTGATCGCTATGGGAGCTGCAGGTACACGGTACCTTTCAGGATCAGGCCTCTTTGCCACAGAAATGCTTAAGAACATTCAGATCTCCAAGGGAAGTCTAAATAACTCTCCTCTCGGTAGTGATTTAGCACCGTAACTGTGCTTAGCAGGCAAAGAAAGCTCACCCAGGGTTTTCAAAAGTGAGCAGTGAATTTTTTTGTGGGTGTGTGTGTTTGCCATTGGAGATGCCTTAAAGGGGCCTGGCTTTCAGAATGTTGACCCCCAACCTTCTGGAAATCAGGCCCCTTTAAGGTGTCTCCAGGACGTACGTGGAAATTGGGACACCCAAAATCACTCATCGGGCGGGCTAACACCTATCGGGGCTTTGCTGTCCTCATTGCGGCCTAATCCAAAACCCGTTTAAATCATTGAAAATACTCCCCTTGAATTGAATCGGCTTTGCATCGGGCCCTGCGTGCATGTCGCGGATGGGGCCTGTCACTATTGATGCTTCCAATAGGGGTCCCATTTGAGGATGTGAAGTAGGATACCTAGCCAATAGAAAGCCTGGAAATCAGTGTTTCAAAGGGTAAATCCTAGAACATAAAATCTGTGTATTGCACGGGGTAGCCTAACAAATAAGTGTTCAGTGGGCCAAAACTGATATCTCATTGTACAACGTCTAGGAAAACCTTGGCTTCCAAAGGTAACAGAGAGTCCTGTGGCACCTTAAAGACTGACTAAAGTATTGAAGCATAAGCTTTCGTGCAAGCTTGCATCCGCCAAAGTGGGTATTAGCCCATGAAAGCTTATGCTTCAGTACTTTAGTTAGTCTTTAAGGTGCCACAGGACTCTTTGTTACCTCTGCTATTCCAGACTAACACGGCTACCTCTCTGATTCTTGGCTTCCAACGCTTTCTAAGGGGAACTCATTCTTTCAGTCCTGCTTTACAGCATCAAATTGTCCCATTTGCTCTTAGCTTCTTAACAAATTAAGATGCCCGGAATTCCTTTGTCTGAGTGATTGGACTGCACTGTGTGTGTTATGCAGTGACTTTTCCTTGTCGACTCTGAGCCTGCATTCCTTGGAAATCCAGCGCTCAGGCTGAACTCTTTGGAATGCAAGATGAGACTCCAAGGAGGGAGGAAAGGACAATAAAGGCACCCCGGAAACCCATGAAAAGGCTCCCATTGGCTTTGGATCAGGCCCCGTGTGTTCACAGGAGCACTGTCTCTAAAAGCGCTTTGAAAGGACTTTAATTTATAAGCAATGATAAAATGTGGGTGTAACAGGCTTGCAGTAGCTTCTTGAAACACCTTAACCTTGAAAGCAGATGGCTCGTTTCCCTACCTGGAAATAAAGGGGGCGCTCTCTTGAGAGGATCTAGTGGGTGGGCTGAGCAGACCGGAGGTAGGAACTATAGGAGCAGCTAAGCCTGGGAGAAGGCTTCCGCTGACTGGTGTGACTAACTTGGCTAATGCCAGACCTGAGGCAGGGGGTGAAGCTGAGAAGATTCTGGCTAGCAGTGAGTCAAGTTCTCCTCCAAAGGTAGCTGGTGGGGAGGAGCTTGGAGGTGCTGAAGTTTCAGGTATTCTCTAGATTTTGGACTCTCGAATCTGACTGAGCTAAGCCAGCGTAAAACAAGTGTCTGGCTGGGGAGAGGTTGAGGAGACAGTGAGAAGTTACTTGTAAGTGAGCAAAAATAGTCTCTTCTGCATTTTTCTACCTTTTCAGAAATGGAAGGTCCCGGGTGGGATGCTAGTGGGTAGCAAAGCCGGGGGAGTCGTGGGTAGGAGTAACTCCTTGGGAGTTTTACTTGTCCCCTTCCAGACTGGCTTCCCTATGCACAGGAGGCGCTGTGGTCTCTGGGCTGATTTCTCTGCTCCTCTGAGTCCCTCCCTGTCACCAGGCTGCAGCTTGCACCTCGCTCTCATTGAGGAGACACTGAGACTGCCATGCACAGATGAGCAAGCAGAGACCAGCCCTGCGCTCCAAGTGAGAGCCTTTCTCGCTGTTGCTGGTGGTCTAAGGCAGCAGCTAAGGAAATCCTTTAAATAAGGATATTGAGTGGGAGGTCGGGTGTGTGGCTATTGAAAGCCCTTTAGCCTTCCTGGTCTATTTTCAGAAAGGAAAAGCAATAAGAGCAGGTAGCATGTTGCACCCTATCCGTGTTCTTGTGGGGTAATGTTAGTCTGACATGTCTGGGTTTGCTTCTGTAACTGCAGCACCTTGACCTCCTCAGGGCCTGGGAGCTAGTCCTGGCAATGAGGTAGCCACTGAGGGGGAGAACCTCCTGCAGGGTGTCTGCGAAACAGCCCCCAGTTGGTTGGCAACTGGCATTTAGTGACAGGAAGAAATCTGGCCGGCATATATAACCATCCTGAGGAACTCCAGCTACTAGTGCTTTCCCATTAGCTCTGGAGGGAGAGGGCTCATTCCTTGTTTTAACTATTCCATCAGTGCAAAACTATTGGCTCTGCTGACCCTGGAGTTGGCTTTTCAGCAGGGGGTTGGATGGTGGTGTCTGTGCTAGACACACTAGAAATCTCCAGGTACGTTGAAAGCTTCCGGCAGCAGCGTTTCTAGCGTATTGTGGGCAGCGGAACGAGAGGGGCTCGACTCTGTGCTGCTGCGCTGGAGCTCTGAACGAGGGTCTTGGCGAGCTCTGAACCAGGTTCCATCTCATCGGGGCTTAGAAATCCAGGTTTGAACGTGCCCATGCCTGAGAGGGCGGGGGTGGGGGGAAGCGGCACAAGGAACATCCCTCGTGTATAAGGGGCAGTGATGATCTTAAGGTAGCGTGCAGGCATTGTGCACCCCTAAAGGAGCAGGCAGAAGTAGGTGAGGGTGGGGCCGTGGCTCCCAGCCGGCTGCATTGGCACAGGAGCCGGAGAGGTAAGGAGAGCGGGGCTGCTGCAGCCAGGGCTGCTGGGGAAAGAATTCTAGCCAAGTCACGTCCGCTGCTTTCGTATGGCCAGTGGTTCAATGCCAAGACCCGGCTCCTTAGGAACAGCCACGCTGCAAGCAAAGGGGTGATTGGAGGCAGTAGAGGGCTTTCCCTTCGCCCTCCCACTGCCCTGGTTCTCCTCACGCAGCCAGCAAGCAGCAAAAGACCAGAAGTCCGAAGTGCAAACAATGGGATGTTTATCGGGGCTAATGTCCAGCAAGTGTGATTCCAATTTTCCTACCCACTTCCTGTTTGACCCCAGTTTATATTGTAATATTCTCCCCTATACCTTAACCAGTCATCTTACTGAAATGTAGCTAACCAGTCCTAACAGATTGTAACAATTCTCTAACCAATTATATCCCACTACCATAATTTATCTACACCTAGCAAAATCAATTATACAGCAGACAGAACAATTAAAGAACCAGCCAGAGACCATACAGATGAACAATAGAAGAGTGGGGACCATAAACACAAGACACTAAAGAAACAAGGGTTTCACAACCCCAACTATTGATAAGTGAGTTCTTGCTAGACAGAAAGCTATCAAACTAAGTTTTCTTTAAATATCCTAAGATCTGGTTCTTTATCTGGAGGTGTTAGATTGGTTTGCCTTCTTAACAGCCTAATATTACTCTATTTCAGTGTGACTGGTTTGGGATGTGAGGATGTGACCATACACTGCTGCTTGTTTTCCTTAGCTGAAGAATAAGGCCTTAGAGTAGACTGTCACAGTGAGAGAAGACCCATCCACGGGCGGACTGTGATTTTGATTCTTTGTTTTTATACCCCTATAACGGGCTAATTGATAAGAACACACATAAATTCTTAATTATAGGCTTTTACAGACAGGCCTGAATATCTATATTCTAACAGTAGGTACATCAGTCTTTGCTTTAATCTAGCGAGCACGGGTGGTAATAGTAGCGTAGACTTGGCGGCACAGGCTTCAGCGTATGCTTGCAAACAGAGTACCAGCGTGCTGAGACACTGGGCGTAAGTATTGTGGTTGCTAGCCTGGGCTGAAGTCTGAGCTGTCCTGTCTCTGTTATTCCTTGTGTTGGCCAAATGAGTTAGCCCAGGTATGCCTCTCTATGCTACACTTGCTCTGTCACTTAGGGCTTGGTTACACTGGCACTTTATAGCGCTATAAAGCCTCCAGGAGTGCTATAACTCCCTACCCGTCCACACTGGCAAGGCATGTATTGCGCTATAAACCCCCAGTTATACCGCTCCTGGTAATCCTCCCTTCCTTGAGGAATAACAGCTATTGCATATTCACTATCGCAAGTGTGAATGGGCATTAAGATTACTACGCTATAAGTGATCTCTGGCAACGCCTCTGAGCCATGTAAGGCAATTGACTTCTCTTCATTTGTTTTGAACTTGGCTGAAGGAATGCAGAAGTACCTTTTCAGAGTTTCTCTCTTAACTCGGCAGATAAGCACTGCAAATGTTTATGGAGTGAGCCTGTGTGACCGAGAAAACTTAGCAGGCTCTGAATTTCAAAGAACACCCACTGACAAGACTCTCCGCCCGTAGAAAATCCCCTCGCTCTCTCCATCCACGTACACACAACACGTTCCCCCTCGCCCCCCTCGTTTGAAAAGCACGTTGCACCCAGCTGAATGCTGGGATAGCTGCCCATAATGCACCACTCCCCGTGCCACTGCAAGTGCCGCAAATGTGGCCACGCCAGGACACGCTATAGCGCTATACCTATTGCTGTCTATGGGGACAGCTATAACCAAAAGCGCTCTAATCCTGTAAGTGTAACCATGCCCTTACAGTGTAGACACACCCTTAATCTGATTCCAGCAAGATGTGTGAATCCTCTTCTTGATGCTCATGCAAGTGCTTGTGGCAGCTCCAGTAAAGATTCCAGCCTAAAATGTCTGATTCCCTAAAGGAAATGTGATTGGTCCAAGAACAGATCCGGGGGGAAAGCCCTGTAGGAACATCCTTTTGCCTGTGCCATTGAGAAGAGCTTAGGTACATCTTGCCCAAATGGAGCTTAATTGTTGCTAAAAAACCCTTTTCTTCTCCATGCCTATTTCCCTGTGCACTTCACTTGTGGACATAGAAATGGTGGCTCATGAACAAGACATTCTGTACAGGGAAAACTTAGCTAAACCCATCCTGAATACAAAACTCCATGTGAACAGCACATAATTACTTCTGAGCTGGGCATTACTGAGGGTAGTACAAATAAAGCATCTATAATGTATGGGATTTACTCGCACTCTAGTACATTTGAGCTCTGAGTAATCTCACTTGAAACTGAAGCTGAATTTGAAAATATCCAGGGATGCTAAATCATGAGCTGCTATAAGACAGCCTTTAAGAGCAACCATACCCGGTATTGTTTCTAAGCCCCCCTCAGACAATGCGACTTTACATTAAGCTGTTTATCGGGAAGTCTTTTTAGAGCCGTGAGGGAAAGTAAGCATCTGAATTGTCTGTACCATGATGCAAGGAAGCAGTTTGATGGCACTTACTTTTCAGGGTGGTCCATTTGAAAAACAGACCGTCGCTTTCTTTAAAAGCTGACAGAGAAATCCTGGCCCCATTCAAATGGATGGAAATCTTTTCATTGGCCCCAATGGTGTCAGGGCTTCACTTCCAGTGTTTTCCTAAGTGTTAACTGCCTCGTGTGAAATGCCCACTGAAGTCTCTGGAGGCCTTGTTTGCTCAAGACCAAGGGCTAGGTTATATTTTTCTGTGGCAAAGTCAATGAGAGGGAGATGCAGGAAACTCTCTAGGGGGGTCTCCTGATGGTGTTTCCTGCTATTCCTCCCTTTGAGGGAGAGGGCAGTTTGGGGGCTGTGAAGGAGACTGGAGGGGCACATTCCTCCAAGGGACGTGTAGGAGTCTCTGCATCCAATATCTCCACGTGGAGAGCCTGGAGGCTGGTCAGAACCTTTTTGACAATTGTTTTCATTGAAATATGTTGGCTCGTTAAACCTGAAATGTTTCATGGAGTTGTATCGATTTCAACAGAGTTTTTACCTGGAAGGATTTTGGAGACACACTCTCTGTCTCTCAACTGGGAGGGAACAGATTGGCCTTGGATGTAGAAGATCCTACTCCAGATTAGGGACTTGAACCTGGATTTTGTCCCTTTAATGTGAAAATTCTGCTCCCTTTTGTTTCTGAGATTCTAGCAGAGAGAACGTTGGGCCATGGGTAGGATTTTCAGAAGTGCTTGGCATTGGTCTACCTCTGCTCCCGTTGAAGTCGATGGCTTCAATGGGTCACTGGCTGCAAGGGCACCAAGTTAGGCCAAAGCTGTGGGCTTTCAAAAATGCCAGGTCATGATATAAAGTCTAAGAATTTTTATCTGGATAGCTCTTCTTCCTCCTCCCTCGCCCCCCCACGAAGTCACACAGCCAGTCATCTTGAGCGGAACTTCTCTGCTTCTGTGCAGGGAGATGGGCTAGTATGGGTGTAGAATATGGCACATAGGTGGCTCTTGGGGCTTGGGAAGTCTACTTTCCTAGGACGATTCTCCAAGAGCACTAAACACTCTTGCTGTTTTACCTCTACACTCTCTCTCACTTCCCCTCCCCGTGTGAATGCAGTTATAGTGGTATATTCTATTTTGGTTTGGGAACTGAAATAAGATATTCCAGTATAAGGTGACTTTATACAGTGTAACTACCTCCACACTTTGGCTTATACCATATAACTAGACTGGTAAGAAGTCACATTGCATAACTGACATATTTATACCAGTAACTCTTCTAATGTAGACAAGTTCTAAGTCTTGCCCTCAGTATGCTGTGTCTAGTTGTTAAATACCTTTGACCTGCCAAGCAGTTAAATCCCATCAGTGGTCTTTTAAGATCTCCGGTCTGATAATCCTCCTTTTACGTTGCCTACAGTAGTTCAAATTGCCTGAGGTACTGTATTGATTAAGCCACATTTGCAGCAGTAAATGTATGTAGAATATTAATTGCTTCCACTCTGAACAGAGGGCTGTAAATTAATAGGTGCGTTTTGTTGACCTCGTAAACCAGGAGTGCTTGACCTACAACTGTAATGTTCATCCCACAATCGTATATTTCAGTTTGAATGTCTATAAAATGGTTGGGTTCACATTTAAAAGCGGCGACACTGGACGAGCGCGTCTGTATAACTTGTGATGGCTGGGGAAAAGGGTTATAGTTGGGACATGCAAAGGCCGCAGATTGCTGGAAAATCAAATGAATTCACAACAGAACAGTAGCTCTTTGTGGAGCTCAGTGGCGTCTAATCGATGTCACAGCCATTGAAAGTGATTAATGTGTTCCCCACTACCACCCCAATTAGTGGCTTTTCTGCAGCTTCAAGAGCTACAGGGTCTGGGAACAAGGGGAGAAGAGCCGAACTGGGGAGCGAGGAGTTGAATTAGGAGACCTAAATGCCATAATGGCGAACTTTGATCACATTTCAGTTCCTTCGTGAAGTGAATGGAGCCCAGTCTGTATGATGAGCTCTCAGCACTGTGTCTAGTTGGAATACAAGATGGTTTGAAAGTTTTTTGCTGACCCATTCAGAACTGCTCAGGGCTATTGTTAGAATACTTTAGGAAAGTCTCGGGCAAGAGCCTATAATGGGCAGACATATTAACATTAGTATTTTCCTCCCAAGAACACTGGAGTCCTAAAGTATTTGGAATGTTAACCTCCCCCTCCCTCCTCGCCCCATGATTTTCAATCACAGCTGTAAATGCAGACTGTAATGGGCAGCCACCAGGTCACAGCACTGTCCCATCAGGATAGTCTGAGGCTAGTATAATCCAACAGTTTTGCTCATCCTGTAGGTTTTTATTGTTGCTGCTACAGTATGACCAAACCACGCCTACCCTTTACCATTGGGAGGTGGTTCTTATTACTTGTGTTCTTAAAATCACCAAGGTGCAATCCAGCAAGCCCTGGCTCACATAAATAGCCCTTGTTCCTCCGAGGAGCCCTCCTAAAGCCAAAGGAGTTAGTTGCTTGAGTTAGGGCCTGCAGGATTGGACAGTGTTCCTTCAAATGTCTCTCAACTAGGAATGCACTTGTTTCATAACAGACCCTTGGGGGCACTTGGATAAAGGAATCTCTCTGCCTAACTACTTCCTGCCCCCTTATTTTGCCTCTTCCCTTTACCCATCCCTCTTCTATCATAAAGTGTCACACACACTATCGCTTTGGTCTGAAGATCAGCATTGTTCTGCAAAGCAGTCATTAGCATGTGACCAGTGTGTCCACCCACTCTTCTCATGACCAAGGGCATGATCCAAAGCCCATTCGAGTCAACAGGAAGACCAATGACGTGAATGGACTCTGAATACGGCACTAGGAGAACGACCTTCAGGATGCAAGAGCTACTTTAGGGCTGGTCTCCACTAGGGGGGGAAATCGACTGTAGATACACGTAGCTGAAATCGATGTCTCTACAGCCGACTTACCTCCCATCCTCACGGCGGCAGCGGTCGGCAGCGCGGTCCCCTGTCGACTCCAGCTTGCCCCTCTTGAGGACCTGGACTTCTGAGTCGATGGGGGAGCTGCTGGCGATCGATTTATCGCGTCTTAACGAGACACGATAAATTGATTGCCAAAAGATCGATCCCTGCCGGCTCTAGTGAAGACAAGCCCTTAACCTTGATAATTTCCGAAGAGCTACTTAAGCAATTATGCTGCCTTAGATGCATGTCTTCCTAGCTGATTTTTTTTCCTACAGCGGGTTTTGCAACACTGGTACTTGACAATCTGCTGTCAAACATGGCAACAGTTTCCCCTCCCTCTCCCCAGTTAAAATCCAAATTAGCTTTTTTTCCAGGTCTCTGAAAATTCACATTCCAGGCCTCAACCCAAGTAGATAAGAGTAAAATGTGTCTTACAGTTCCTCTTTGCTTCCGAAAGGCTTCTCCTCTCGAAATGTGAGGAAGAAACTCTAAAAGATATCAAGTGAGTGCTCGTGAGGCAGCAACAAACATTAGCTCAGCAATCTACAGTGCTTTTAATTTGCAAGGATTCACACTAGCCACAGAGAAGTGACACGTTCCTTAGCTGATTGCGAATCCCCTGAGTCCTCCTGTGTGAATAATTATTAATCTTGCCACTCAATTTGCACTTGAAATCTGTGATGGGGGCAGGAAGTACCTAGATACTTGCACTGCAGATCTTTCTGTACTTCATCCTTAGCTAAGGGGGTACAATGCTGAAGGGGAATCACTTATGGCTTGTAACATTCCTCAAGGTAGAGAAGAGACGGGACATAGCTATAAGGGCTGTAGCAGCGACTTCTAATGAGGCTGCTGAATAGAGAAGACACTAATTCTCATTGGTGTGCTACTCCAATAGGGCTTGATTCTGCCAGATATTGAGCATGCAGATTCTGATCCAGCAAAGTACTTAAGCATGTGCTTAATATTAAGCATATGAGCAATTCCATGCCTGGGTTTGGCCTGCTCAGCACGTGGCAGGATTGAGCTCATACGGACTATCACAGCCTCTGCTACCATCCTAGAGCCACCTTACAGAGAGGCCCCAGGAATAGACTCAGTGTACGGCTACACTACCTGCCGGATTGACGGGTAGCGCTTGATTTATCAGGGATTGATTTATCGCGTCTCATGTAGATGTGATAAATCGATCCCCGAATCGACACCTGTACTCCACCTTGGCAGGAGGAGTAAGCGGAGTTGACGGGGGAGCAGCCGTAGTCAACCTGCCGCCATGGGGACGGCCAGGTAAGTCGACCTAATGTACTTCGACTTCAGCGGCGCTATTCACGTAGCTGAAGTTGCGTATCTTAGGTTGATTCCCCACCCTGCACTAGTGTAGCCCAGCCCTACAGTCCTGGCATACTCAAAACACCCACTGAAATCTCATCTGTTCTAGACAGGTTTTTGTACTGCCCTAAGGAACACCAATTTAATGTGAAAAAACAAAAATAAATGTGACTCCTGACTTGTACGTGGGGTTTCATGCTTCCTAGTGCTTTCATACCAGTACGTAGCCATGTTCTGAAAGAAGCGGGCCAGCGAGAGGCATGAGCTGTATTTCACACCAATGTCAAATACGGTAGGTTAAAGGATAGGAGATCCTAAAGAGCTGTCAAGGGCTATTTTTTAGTGTTCCGGAGAAATGGTTTAAATTTGACCTTTTGTGGTTAAATTTTATGCCTGAGGTAAATAAGAAATGTTAACGGCACTTGTTTCTTTATAGGAGCACAGGCATGACTCCTGTCTCATTCAATCCATTTTTGACCAAACCTTTCCGTGTAACTAAAGTAAAGGGCCTCTTTGGGCTGTCACAAACCTCAGCTCAAGTCGTGGACAAGCAGCAGCCTTTTAACGGCAGTATGATTAATTGCAAGACAAATATTGAGTGTGTGGTCCACGCCAGCGTTGCTCAAGAGTTAAAAATCCAAGTGAATGTGGTGAGGCTGATTATAAGGGGAGGGGGTGTAACTCTTCTCCTGGGGCGGAAGAACTGGGCCTGCAGCATCTGTGAATTGTATTTGTCAATCCTGAGGGCAGGGGAATTGGAAAGAATCCATCTAGGCTGAGAGATGGAGTCCTGAGCTGAGGTTTTCTAACATGATTTTGGGCGCCCAGGGGCTCTAATTTTTCAGAAAATGCTGAGCAAACGGGTCTCAAAATGGGCATTCAGCATAAATACATCTTGGCCTCGAGCTAGTGGGGACTCCTAACTTATAACGTGTGAACGAGATTCACACAATGGGCAGTGGAGAGAGTTAGGTAGGTAGGATGGGTGGGATGGTGGTGAGCATGTGTGGTGAGACTAGAGGTAGGGGTGGAGGAGATTGAGCGAGATGGATATTAAAAGTGGTTTCCCCTCTGTAAGGTTGCATCCTGCAGTTCCTATTAATCTGTTACTAGTATAAAACTCCCCCTGAAGTCAATGCCAGTTGGCACTGAATGACTGTTTTCACCCATCCTCACTTAAGGTCATCTGAGATCCAAAGTTCATTTTATCTGCTGTCTGTATCTCTGAGGCCGGAAGTGGGTGGAGAGAAGTAGAATATTCTGTAACTGAGCAGACCTGCTCTGGGGGGTGGAGGAATCATAGAATCTCAGAGTTGGAAGGGACCTCAGGAGATCATCTAGTCCAGGGTTTCTCAAACGGGGTCGCAACCCACCGGGGTGTCGTGAGCTCCTGCCACCACAACTCGCGGCGGGGGCTGGGGCGCAGCCGGCCAGCCGGCTGCCTGCGGCGGGGACCGGGGGAGGGGGGGTCACGTCGCAGCCAGCCGGCCAACCACGGCGGGGACTGGGGGGGAGGGTGCCGCAGCCGGCCAGCCGCAGTGGGGACCGGGGGGGGTCGCACCGCAGCTGCCTGCCCGCGGCGGGAACCAGGGTGTGTGTCGCGCCGCAGCTGGCCGCCGGACCGGAGGGGTCGCGGCGCGCTGACGGCGCAGGAAAAGGGGTCGGGGTCTCAATAAGTTTGAGAACCGCTGATCTAGTCCAACCGCCTGCTCAAAGTGGGACCAATCCCATTTTTGCCCCATATCCCTAAATGGTCCCCTCAAGGATTGAACTCACAACCCTGGGTTTAGCAGGAGGAGGGTGTGTCACAGAAACCGGCAAAAGGATAGGGATGTTCTGGGAAGTGCTCAGAGAAGCAAGTCTAAGGATTCTGCATGAGCTGTTATTTCACAGAAGCTACTTGAGCCTCTGTTTCCAGCTGAGCAGAGCAGCAGTCAGGTATAAAAAGGGGCTTGGTGAAGGCGCCGCATAGAGAGCTTTAGAAAGCAGCATGAAACTGGAGCTGAACCTCTTCTTGACTGGAAGACTGAAGAGGTAGCCTATGGAAGGTCTGGTGCTAAAACCCACAGAGGCAGAGCTTCCGGGTAGGCAGCATTACCATTTCTGTAGTGCTGTGATGTGGTGGTCCCTTCACACTTGGTATGAAAGGGTGGTTATGGGCTGAAGAGAGCAATTAACCTGCCTGCTTTCAGGTGGAGGGAGGGCTGGACTGATTAGAAATATAGCCCAGCTGGGGGAAAGTCCAGCTAGCTGCCTTTCCGTAAGAGCTCTGTGAGCCAAGTCAGGGGAAACAAGACCTGGGACAGGGTCTGGTAAGTAGCTTGAAAGAAGGCTAAGGAGGCGGTTACTCTAAGGGTGAGCTGGCAACCTGACTGGAGACAGGGGCCTCAAGGAGCTGTAACCTGTCTGAGTCCCAGAGCGAGGGGAGGAGCGTGTCAGTCTCTGGAGAGTGGGGATGTTGAAGAACAGGAGCCTGAAACAAGTGTGGGGACAAACTGTAGTAAAAGAGGTGCACTGGTGAGGAAGAGGCAGCCAGCTTCGCCTAGCCAGGCTGAAGGGTTGGGTTTTTCTGTGTGTGTATTTTAATTGGACTTCAATAAAGGATGTGAAGCCCCCAGGAGGGGCTTGATGCTGTAAAGTGGTGTGGTCGGAGGGTTAGCTCACTCCTGTGGCTGGAGTGAGCCCAAAGAAGGTGGGAGAAACTGAGGTAAGAGGTGGTGCAGTAGGAGGGGGCATGCTGGGGTGTGTTTGCCACAGATCCCGATTGCAGTATTCTAGCAATGGAGGGTGTTTTTTGGTGTTTCTTTCTCTTTTTTTAACCTCTAAAGGAATAAGAGGAACCCACTGACTAGAGTCTTCAAAGGTAGTTAAGTGACTGGCAGAAAAGGTGTGGCAAGGACCAGAGATGGCCCTGCCTGAAGTCTGAAAATTTGGGATTTGTGGAAGCTTGGTCCTAGGTCATCATCTGAACTCGGTGGCTTGTACTCACCTGTAATGAGAACTCTTCACCACGTTGTCCTACCTGAAAGCTGAAATTCTAGGTGCAAAATTCTGCTCTCGGGCAGCACAGCCGGGTTGGTCGGGTTTCCCTGGTATAACTGAGGGAAGAACTAGACTCGGGTTCTTTGCTTTTAAGTAAAGGTCAGTTCAAAATCCACAAGGAAGGGAACAAATAAACTAGCATTAGAGGAACATGTTTGCTTCATACGTGTGCGGAAGAGTTCTCTGCCAGAAAAGGGCCTAATCCAGCCCAATACCAACACATGAGCCTTGTTGCAATACACCTGCTTTGAAATAACACTTGCATGGACCAATGGCTCAATGATGAGATTAAGAGTTTGAGGAAACAGGGATTTCAGGGAGGACATGCTCAGCCAGCACTATGCAAGATTGCAGAATTAAGGGGCTGTAAAGCTTTTGCTCCCCGTCTCCAAATCCCTACTCCTGGCCATTAAAAGAGTCCTTTAAAGATTTGCACCATGCCCTGGAAATGGATCCAGTTCTAGATATGGAGCCAATGCGACACCCTGAGCACCCCTGGGATGTGTTCTTGCCCATTTTTGTTATTGCGTGATCATTGCCACCTCTACATCATTTAGTTTGCAGCAATTCTTTATCCTGTAACTCTGCGTTTTTAATGTGGTTCCTGCATGCTTGCAAGTAGCCCACTCCGGGAGCCACAAGACCTCGTGGTTCTAATTTTAGACTTAAATGTTCATGGCCGGAAAAAGAATCTGAGTTTATCGACTGATCACTTCGTCAAAAGACCTGAGCCCCGAGCAGCAACAGTGATGTGGATCTTCAAATACAGATGTACCAAATCTAATTCCATAGCACAGTTTGGGTTCAGTCACGTGGTATTTAGATGACTGAAGAGGCTGGTTAAGATGTTGAAGATGCACATTGAAAATTAGGCAAAAATGAAATCTTATTCAGTGTTCATGGAGCAACAGAACAAAGAATCCTGCACGACTCCTACCAAGGAGAGCTGAAGATCTGGGATTTGAAATTAGCACACATCCTGTGTCAATGTGTGGTGGCTTTTCTCTGTGTGTGCTCTCTTCTTTCTCCTCCCCCTCCCTGGTAGGATTCAGGTGTGTATAAAGAGAGGTCTGTGGTCTGCAGTCCATTATAGAAGACAGTGTGACATATGACACCAGCAATGGGAGAGAGAGGCAGCTGAAAGTTTGAGGTAGCAAAAGGAGAGGAGCAGGCTGATAGAAAAATCCTCATTAAAATTAAAAGCCTTAGACAGTAGGAAAATAACATCAAAAGAATGAAACATAAAACACTATCTAGAGTACTCGCAAAAAGACAAAAGAATTAGTGTTGCCAGTTCATGCTTTGTGTGAAGAAACGGTAATTTATTTCCCTGAGACTTCTGCGCAACAAAACCTGACAATTGGAGACTGCCAAAGAGGTGGGGTTTTGGTTTAATGAGCACCTTCTACATCTCAACTACTGTGGAGAAACCAGAGTCCATAGAGCCCTGTGGAGCATTGGCAAATCACGCTTTGCATCTGAAAAGCAAACTACAAAGATTGGAGTCACTAATATTGTTTTAAAAATTGCATTTTTATACAAAGATGAGAACAAAACCTAATTTTGTGGAGAAACAAGGACGTGGAGCCCAATATAGACAGACAACGGTGCAGGCATCTGCACAGAATATTAATTGCTTATCCCCATTTAAAATATTTCTCCAGATCATTTCTCTGGGGAGCCTTTTGAATCCTGGAAGTTGTTGGAGCTGGGGAGAAGGAACTCTCAAAGAAAAGAAGAGAATATTTCACCAGACTGTGTTTTCAAAGGGTGAGGGGAGTTAGGAAGAGAGGACAGAGCATTTCACTGCAGAGGTGGGGGTGTAGGATGACTTTGAGCAGAATTTCAGATCTGAGATTTTTGTCAGAGGAATGGGTGGTATTTATGCTGCATTGCAGCTTGATTCTCCTGGACTTGCCCATTGCTTACAACTCTGAATTGGGCAGTTGCCTGAAATCTGTGGTCTGCTCTAGCACATGGTTTGGGGTTGGAAGTAGGGAGGAGAAAGAGAAATTGTTCTATACCGACTTAGGCCTGGTCTATACTGGGGGGTGAGGGGCGTGGGAATTGACCAAAGATACGCACCTTCAGCTATGAGAATAGCGTAGCTGAAGTTGACATATTTAGATCGACTTACTGCGGCGTCTTCACGGCGCGGAGTTGACTGCTGCTGCTCCCCCATCGACTCCGCCTGCTCCTCTGACAGCAGTGGAGTACCGGAGTCAACAGGAGTGTACTTGAGGATCGATTTATTGCATCTAGACTAGACATGATAAATTGACCCCTGATTGATTGCTAAACGCTGACTCGGCGGGTAGTGTAGATATACCCTCAGTTGAGAAGAGGGAGGCAGGGTTGCCTGTCTCCTCGACCCACACTGAATAATGTGAATATTCCTGATAGCAACAATCCCTACCCTCACCCTTGCCAGGTGATGGAGTCTTAGACAAAAGGGCCAGGTTCAAAATATCTACACTTCGAAGTTCTCGACAAAACTTTTGGCTTTCGTGGGTACTTAAAAAAGCCCCCCGCGAAAGATACAAGGTTTGCTGATGCAAGGGGCAGCGTGACCGTGGCTTTGTCAATAGCAGACTGCTCTCCTGCCAACAAAGCTAATGCCGCTCACGGGGCTGGAAGTGTTTTGTCAGCAAAAGTGCCAAGAAAGAGCATTTACACACACTGACTTTTAGCGACAAGGCTGTGTGGTGTAGACAAGCCCTAGGGGCTCCTTCGGATAACTTTGTCTCTAGTCCCCACCCAGAAATGTGGGAAAAGTAAAGATTCTCTTGGGAATCCGTGGTAGCTGATACCTCCCCACTCACAAGACCTGAGTCCGTGCATGAAACAAAGAAAATTGTTTGGGGAGGAGGGGAAAGAAGGGGGCACAGAATAGACAGTTCATTATTGGCTCTCTCAAGTTTATTAAGGCTCCTAACCCCAGAGTGTCTTGGCAATCATCTTTAGCTCAGTCCTACACTCATGAGAAGAGCATCTGATCAAGTCGTGTGCTCCTGAAATAGCCACTTTCCTTCTCCACTCTACTCCCACTTTCTGTTTGTCGTCTGGACTGGCAGGGTTCAGGCAGGTCCCTCTCCAGCCTGGCCTGCTCTGGGGGATCCACCACTTAACCCGGTGGTAGTGAGGGGAGGTGGGAGGCCCTCACTGGAGTTCCTCAGCTATGCGGCTGTCCTCTGTGGCTTCCGCAAAAGCTGCCTTACACTTGGCAGCTGCCCCTGCGCCATCAGCCACCTCTTCACAAAAGCTTCCTTCTCATAATGCCTTCATAGAAGGGCCGTGGCGTATCCATCCCTGGACAGAGCCGTGGCCACCAGGAACGTACTCCACCAGAGATAAGTCCCCTGCCGTCTAACTTTCTCCAGGCTCTGCTGCCCAGCCATGCCAGATTGCGGCTTTGACCCCTCAAAAGCTGGTATGCTTGGTGCGGCTCTCATGTACTTTTGTTACCTGACTGGGATAACCGCATTTTATTACCTCAGAACTTAAAACTTAGCTGCATTTTGACTAACGTGTCCCCAAACTGGGTCAGAACCGAGTTCCAAATGCGGCCTGGGCCAGTCAGTCATTTCCCCCGTTATGGAGCCTCTATCCACCTGCTCTTCCACCTTTTCACCAACAGGTGTCATCAGTGAGCTCCCTTCTCTCTAGGCCAGTGTTTCCCAAATTTACAACATTCGCGTACCCCTTTTGAGACATTTTTCTTACCAGCGTACCCCTTCTCCGGCGAAGATAAGTGGGGGGTGGGAGGTAGCCACATTTTGATAAGACACTCCTGATTCATTTAATTCTGGATTAAATGTTTATTAGAAATAAATGTTCAAGTGTACACCATTCTCATACTTTAAATTTTAGTGAATTGTTTTCTGCTGCTAAAAAGAACCCCACTATGATAAATAAAAATAAAAATTGAATTCCACAAGGAAGAACATTTTAAAAGTGGTCTCCTGTGTTTCACTAAAGGGGATCTTGGCAGATACAATAATCTAAATTTCCTCACACGGAGGACTTAACGTTCTGGAAACAAGGGAAAATTGAAAAGTTTTCCAGATGAGCAGCCAGAGAACAGTCATTTCAGATTTTTCTGATTTGTGGGGAGGGTAATTTTTTTTTGAGGGGGTGGGGGGAATAAAAATTCTCTCATGGGGAAAAAATTCTTTTCTTTGCAAAAAGATAATCATCTTCCAGACTCATTCAGAGGGGAAAATTCCCAGTCAGATCTAGTGATATGGTCATTTCCTTGGTAGGTCTCTACAGGCCTAGAAAACTTCTTATTGCCATGGTCACATTTGATGATGATGGGGGGGGTGTATGTCCAGGCACCTACCCCTTTCTTATGCGATTCACAGGTGCATCTTAGAGAGAGCTCTGGGGAGTTAAATACCCACATTTGCTCTGTAATGTTTCAAATGTTAGATCCTCAGCTGATGTCAATTGTCATAGCTTTTGTTGAAGTCAATGACAACTTACACCAACTGAGTATGAGCCCTTTTCTGGGAATGGTCGGACCCCACATCCTGCATTCAATGAGGTATATGTACAGCCACATCTTGCCTGGGGTTTGCCTTCCTAGTTAAATACTAAAAGGTACATCCCAACCTAAATTATTTCCTGATCTTGAGGTTTTCCTGTGCGTGGGGAGGGGGAGGGGGAGAGAATGGACTACCCTTTCCTCAGTACTCTTTCCTAGGCAGTCATTTCCCATTTTGTAAGTGTGCAACGGATTGTTCCTTCCTAAATGAAGTACTTTGCATTTGTCTTTATTGAATTTGTCCTCATCTTACTTACTTCAGACCATTTCTCCAGTTTGTCCAGATCATTTTGAATGTCCCTTTCTGCCTCTGCCCTTCGTTCACCTTTCCTCAGTACTCTTTCCTAGGCAGTCATTTCCCATTTTGTAAGTGTGCAACGGATTGTTCCTTCCTAAATGAAGTACTTTGCATTTGTCTTTATTGAATTTGTCCTCATCTTACTTACTTCAGACCATTTCTCCAGTTTGTCCAGATCATTTTGAATGTCCCTTTCTGCCTCTGCCCTTCGTTCACCTTTCAAAGAGATTCTAAATCTTCTGTGCCTTGGAATGCAGCTAAAAAAATCCTAGCAGAGTAACCTTGTCTCCCGCTGCCAAGTCCTAAAACATGACATCTGCTGAGATTTATCCGTGTTGTCCTCTCCACCTTCATAGGGGACAGCCCTAAATTTGAGAAATCAGGTTCTTTTCCCTGACCCTGACAGGCCATCCAACTTTGCACAAATCATTTTACCTTTTTTGTGTCCGCTCTTGTCCTTTGTTTTGTCTCTTTATGGTTGGGATTTTGACAGAGTCTAGGGAAGCTAAGTGCCAAACTCCCTCAGCTGCCTCGGAAAATACCAGTTTGGGATTGTAAATTGTTTGAGGGTAGAAATGATCTCTTATGTATCTGTACAATATTTAGCTGACAGGGATCTTGATCTCAGTTGGGGCCATCAAGCATCACCATGATACAAATAACTAGTAATAAAAAAGAATTCAGGAAGCTTATTATGTGGGATCCTCTTAAGCACGAACAATATTTTCCGTAACCTCAGTTTTATTATTCAAGTTCTCAGCTGTAAATTTTAAATATTAAAAAAAAAATGATACCTGCAGGTTTGCATGGCACAGAGGTGAATTTTTACTTTTCTCATCAATGGTTCTTCCACCGTAAGGTAGAATTCTGAGAGGTAGAAATCCATTAACTGGATAAAGTACTTTGCCCTCCCACCTGCGTCTCAGTCATATAGGCCTCCTGACACACCTTCACTGCAACTGGTACTTCTAAACTTGTCCACACAGGGATGTTCAGTGCTGTCTCTTGCTGCTGATTCTGCCACAACAACCTCAAAAGTGCTACTTTCCAATGCTGGGACTTAAAGAAATGACCCAAATCTGCCCCCAAGGCTTTCAGTGTCTTTGAGCAGGTGCACAGATTAGGAAGGCATTATTGTGGTTGAAATCCTGGTCCCATGGAAGCCAATGGCAAAATCTTGTCCCCACTGAAATCAATGGGAATTTTGCCAACTATCTCTAGCATGAATAATATATTAGTAAGTAGAATTTGCTTTGGTTTTTATAGTCTATTTGCTGCGGAGTAGTTTGGGTTTTTTTTTAAAATCCAGTGTGAAACAAGGACCTAAGTTACCTACCTCTGCTGTAATAACTGAAGAGAGCAAAGTGGAGAAAGCAATTTGCAAAGCTATACTTGAAAGTCATTCTAGCATAACATCATCATTGCAATTATCCATCAAAAGATTTGTTCCATTTCATTTTTTTTTACTGTCTCGTTAAGATGGCTCTACTTGTATCAGAATTTGGTAGTCCAAGGAGAGGTTAAGAAAAAATGAATACAAATTCTTTCATTAAGCATTGTGAGACAGCCTTCACTTCTCGTAATTCATCACATAGCCTTTTGGTCCTCTAACACGGTAACCCTGCGTAATCAATAGGCATAAAGGGCTCAAGGGAAAGTACAATTCGGGAGAAGGAAGCACTGCATATTTATAGCTATAGTATTGTAGCGGTGTGGAGAGGATAGAGTCTTAAAATGAAGTGGTAATTCTGAAATAATAGAATAGGATCATAATTGCCATCATATAAGAGATTATCTGTGGTCCCGTCCACTTTCTTCACACTGCAGTTAGGCTGGTAGTAAAATCACAAGGGGGGAAAAGACCTAACATCATAAACTCAAATTAAAATATTATTTCCAGAGAATCACAGGTAGTATACACCCTTTTGATATCTTCTAATTTAAAAGAACTTTCAGATCTGCATTCACTGGTCCCTTAGTTGTGGATTTTTCCAATGGGATGGGGGCTATCCAGCTGAATATTTTATTTCTGTGTGTGAGCTTCAATATTTATTTCGGGTTCAAGAATAGCAGCCGTCTGTATCCATAAAGAAAGTGAGGAATACTTGTAGCACCTTAGAGACTAACTAGTTTATTTCAGCATAAGCTTTTGTGGACTATAGCCCACTTCATCGGATGCATAGAATGGAACAGAAGTAAGATGCATTTATGCACACAGAAAGAAGAAGAAGAAGAAAAAAGGTTGTACATTAGCATACCAATTCTAAGCGGCTGTTAAATCTGGATGGGCCATTATCATCAGGAGAAAAAAATACCTTTTGAAATGGATTTCTGTCAGGTAAATTAACTCAGGAAATGCAATCAATTAGTGTAATGAGAGAACCATTCACAAGTCCTATTTAGCCCCCGGTTAATTGTATCCAATTTGAAAATTCATTCCAGTTCCTCAGTTTCTCGTTGGAGTCCGTTTTGGAAGTTTTTCTGTTTCAAAATTGACACCATCAAATTTTTAATGGAATGGCCAGGAAGATTGAAGTGTTCTCATACTGGTTTTTGAATGTTATGAATCCTGATGTCAGATTTGAGTCCATTTATTCTTTTGCGTAGAGACTGGCCGGTTTGGCCAACGTACATAGCAGAGGGGCATTGCTGGCACATGGTAGCATATATCACATTGGTCGATGTGCAGGTGAATGAGCCTCTGATGGTGTGGCTGATGTGATTAGGTCCTATGATGGTGTCAGTTGAATGGATATGAGGACAGAGTTGGCATCGGGCTTTGTTACAAGGATAGGTACCTGGGTTAGTGTTTTTGTTGTGTGGTGTGCGGTTGCTGGTGAGTATTTGTTTCAGGTTGGGGGGCTGTGTGTAAGCAAGGACTGGTCTGTCTCCCAAGATCTGTGAGAGTATTTCCTTTGCCTTTAGCTTGATGGTTTCACATATTGCTGTCCTTAAAAAAATAATTGCCGCTGTGAAATGAATTCATGGAGGTTAAGTCCATTAATGACTATTAGCCAGGATGGGTAAGGAACGGTGTCCCTAGTCTCTGTTTGTCAGAGGCTGGTGATGGATGACAGGAGGGAGATCACTTGATCATTACTTGTTAGGTTCACTCACTCTGCGGCACCTGGCATGGGCCACTGTTAGTAGACAGGTTACTGAGCAGGGCGGACCTTTGCTCTGACCCAGTATTTCCGTTCTTATGAAACGTCATTCTGCCGTGAGATGTAGAGTATTTATTCTTTTAATGCCTATACATTCCTATTACAGATGATCTAACTAGAGGGTGTTTTTGCTGAGAATAAAGGGCCTTATCCAAAACCCATTGAAGTCAATAGAGGTCTTTGATAAAGTCATGACTTTCTAGGGTCCCGACTCACGTGCTTAAAGAGAAACATGAATCAATGGAACTACGTGTGCTTAAAGCTAAGCGTTAAGAGCAGTTGCTGGTTTAGAATTTAATATAGCTATTTTTTATATACACAAAAGGGACTGAATTGTACTCTACTGTGTTGTCTATTTGCAGCCACACTTTCTTGAGTGACTTTGATAAATGAAAGTGGAACTTGCTCCAATAACTATATAAATTAAAACTGTACGTTTTAAACTTGATTTCTCTGCTTTCTAAAGTAGGTAATATAAAGCTGACAGTAAAATTCTCAGGAAAGACTAATTTTCTCTCTCTAATAAAACCCTGAGACTTGCATTTGTTGACTTCTAAACTTCATTCACCCATCTTTAGTTCATTTTATAGGTGAAATCTCAGACATAGTAATAATTCATTGCAGCAGCTCCTGCAATGTTACCAGTGGGAAAATAAGGTTTCTAAGAAAAATTATGCAAAGAACTGCTCTTAGATCTTGTCATGTAACATGGGAGATCAAAGTATTTTAAAAGATTATTTTTTCTTTGTAGGAGACTACTCTGACTGAGGCCATCAGAATCTCTTGGCTAGAACAGACAAAAATCTAATTGATATAATAGACATGTACTATTTCAAATAGTTTAACTGTTTCTAAAGGAGAGAGAAGTTTCTCCGTGTCATTTTAAAAACTTTAGTCAGATACTCAGATAAATTATTCATTTTGAAAAGTTGTTTTCCTAGCTCTGCATAACTCCCCTGCTTCCCCCCCGAAGTCACTATATTAAGTCATTGCCCCATAACGGTTGTTTGAGAAATGTTCAACTCTAGCTGCTGCTTTGTAGTAGCAAAGAGCTGTGATTCAGACTTTGTGCTTTGTTTGTGTTTCAGCTGTCAACGGAAGTGAAAGATGAAGCCTCCCGTCCTTTTGGTTCTTGTGATCTGTACAGTAGTCAGCACAAATTTGAAGTTGGTATCAAAGAGAAATTCTGGTAAGTCTCAGAAAAATCTGATCGTTATTTTGTATTTAACAAAGTCTGGCTTTGGTGATCATGTCACAGGCCCAGGTTTTGTTCTGCATGCATAATCCTTGTTGATTAATTATTTAAGAAGGGTTTTATCCAACACAAACTGCCTGCTACCTGTGCAACAGGCTAAAGTTGTTGTTTAGCATCCATGGAATTTCTGTCGGAGTGTTCGTTGTATGGAAATGTGATGACGTTAAGCCTGAAGCGATTTGCCATGGAAAACGCTGATCTGTCTACCTTATGAATATCTTGGGCCCTTTTTTTTTTAAATGGCCTGATTTTTCAATTACACTATGGTGCTTATATGTTCTTGTGGGAGTATAAAAGGATCTTAAGTCACTATAAATTTACATCCACTTTCAGGCCCCTTTTACATTCTGGGTGGCCTAAAAGGGCCTATCTGTAAATAAGAGTTGGGCCCAAAGTCTGTAAAATGTCTGTTTTTTAAAAAAGAAGTCTCTTCTGTTGGCTCTAGGCCAGGTATCAGATATCTTGAAAGAAGAGACCATCTAATATAACCCATAGAATTGGCACTGCACCAAAAGTGACTTCACATCCAGAGGGTTATTTTTACCCGGTGTGAAAGATGTAATCTGAACCTGCTCTCCTTCCTCAAGCAAAACTCTGACCTCAGAGGGATTCATGTCTGAGGACGAAGAGCAGGATTAGGCCTCAAGATCTTGCATACGGTTGTGAATCTTCTGAGAACATACGGGATAAAACCGAGCACATTGTTGAATGGGCGGTATAGGCCTTATTCGGTTGATTGTGTCTAAGCTACTTTTGTTGTGATCATGGCGTGCAGTGCATATGAATTTAAGGGCTCTTAATGAGCTGTCTGCCCTCAGTCTTTCAGCTAAGGTATTTAGCCAAAAAGACATGTGTGAAAACAAATGACTTGACTGGTGTATGTTGATTTTCAGTTCAGTTACTATGTTTCCCAGTGAGAAAGGTATGTTTAATTTCTCATTATGGACTTGTACACATTTCTAGAGAAAGAGGGTTAGCGTTAGGGTCTATCTTTCGAATGAACAAATGCTAGACAGACGTTTTTATTTTAAAAAATTGTTTAAAAATAGACATTTTTTTAAACAGAATCTTCTGTCTGGGATTTAGGCCAAATGAAATGCAACTCTCTTCTATTTAGTGAAGCTATCTTATTGTCTTGAATTGTTAGTACAGCAAGGGCTAGGTTCCATTTCCCTTAGGCCGACACTCTTGCTGAAGTTAGGTGATTGGACTTTGGCCATAACAACGAGCTTGATGCAAAGTCTATTGGAAACAATGGAAGCCTTTCCATGGCCTACTTTGGCCTGGCCCAAAGCTTGTGGGGTAGTGCGACACTTCCTGTGATGCTCAGGTTTGTGATGCACTTCACTACTGTTTGTATTCTTTCAGATGGAATATATGGATTAAAGGTGTTACCACAACCCAGTCACTGTCCATCGTTAAACAGTGTCAAACAAGGTTTGAGTTTTGGTATACAGAGACCTCTGCCTGTTTTTAGCACCATGGCAAACATGCCATTAAATGTCCTGTTAACCTTGTGTTAAAGATGAAGGAAAAAACAGTTAAAGCAGTTGAAATGTAAAATATTATGTAACAATATCTCTTGTTCCCTTTCCTGTTATCTGGGGAAAACTCTCATGTGACAGTCTCTTAGATGGTATCAAAGAGGGTAACTGTCCAGTTTGGGAAAAGAGAAGAAGTTAGTTGAGATGAGCTGAAGCTGCTGTTTTGTTGAAGTCCAAACCTGTTTCATACCTGGTGGTGGTTGGGATTCAGCTGGCTGAAGAGAAGTGGCAGTTTTATCTGGGGTGTCTCTCTCTGGCCTGATCAGGATGATGAAGTCCTGGGATGCCAGGAGATGGGGTGGCAGTCATGATGGTGAAGCTTGCTATAGTAGCCAATTTTTCTTCTGAAGTCTCTTTCCTTTAAGACTTCAAAAAGAACTGATGGGCAGAATAGTTCATTTCCTCATTATTTTGTCCACTAATTAGGCCCAGTTTCTGATGCACCAGTTTTGGTTCATTCATTTCTGGTCCCCCATTTTCTTGTTTACTGAGCACAATCTTAATGCAGTCCTGGAATTATATTAGTAGGCCTCTTTGGACTAATTAAGTCTGCCTCCATTTTGTACCATTTTCCATCAACATGAGTTATAGGCTATTGTGTGACATCTTAACTTATTCTCACTTTTAAGAGTCGAGCTCACAATTAGGGTAAATTTGTAGGCCCAATGATCACAATACCATCACCTGCCCTTAGCATGAGGGAGTCTTGTCTCTGCTTGCTGTGGATCAGGTCCCTGACAACACAGGAACTGCCTTCCTGGCCTTGCTTTCTCTATACAGGTTAGCCATATGCCTACTTCAGAGCCCTCCATTGATCACTCACGGAATTACCAAGCCTGCTGTTCCCAAAGGAACAGTACACCACAGTGTACTAGTTCTACTTTAGAACACAGCTCTGCTATTTCTGCTATTTACCTCTTCCCATTAATTTTCTCTCTTTGAAGACTTCACAGTCCTTCATTAGTATTCAGCTCAGATGTATGCGTGGAGGCCTGTTGTGAACCACACCATTCTTAATTTACATGTAAATGGACAAATGTTACTTGTCTGAAAGAAAACTTGCTTGTTACTTTTTCTGGTGACTAGTCCCTAGATACCGACCGTGAGAGCATAATTTTCTGTGGTGTGTGTGTAGCTCCTTGCCCAACATCCATATATGTGTTTTGCAGCAATAGTGATTAGCAGTGTGACACAGGCTTTCATTAGAGACCTAGCAGGGCAGTCTTTGATGAACTAGAATGGAAATACTAGACCCAGGGGTCTCAAACATGCGGAGTTATTTGCTGTGGCTCGTGAAGCTCCTCTTGCGCCCCCCCAGTTATTTCTTGTGGCCCCCAAGCTCCTCTCCCCCTCTCCCCCCCGCGTCCTCGCTCTTCTGCTACCTCCAGGCGTTTCCCGCCACCAAACAGCTGTTTGGTGGTGCTTAGCGCTTTCCAGGAGGGAAGGGGGAGGAGCAGGAAGCTGCACACTAAGAGAAGGAGGTGGAGAAGAAACGGGGTAGGGGTGAGGACTTTGGGGAAGAGGTTGGAATGGGGGCAAGGAGGGGTGGTAAGAGGCAGGGCAGAGGTGGGGCCTCATGGAAGGGATGGAGTGGGGGCAGGGCTGGGCTGGGGGGCTTTTGTACCTTTATATGAAAAAAGGTGTCCGTGATCCAGCACTACGGCCAGTGACCTAGTCCTCATATGACTCTTGTGGTGATTGGACTTTGAGACCCCTGTACTAGTCAAAGGGGATTCCTGTAACCCTCACGCCCTCTGCCAGTTGGCATTAAGAGGTCCCTGGGGCAGGAGATCGTTAACAATGAGATGAGAAATGAGGTGAAATCCTGCCCCTATTGAAGTCAATGGGAGCTTTGCCATCAAATTCAAAAGGGACAGAATTTCACCCACGGTCTGTGGGAATCGGCAGTATTACGAGTTGCTGTGTGGTATCAATAGAAAGAATGATATTGGCAGTTCATTCTTTAAAGGTATATAGGGGTTAGGGCTGATCAGAAAGTGAATATGCCAAGAGTGCAAAGGTGTAGTGAAAAAGGAAAATGTCGTTCTGGGATGTGTTAACAAGAATGTCATGTGTAAGCCATGGGAGGTAACTGTTAAGCTCTGTTCAGGACCGAGGAGGACTTCGCTGAGGTACTGTGTCCAGTTCTGGGCAGTGCACTTTCAGAAGTGAACAGACTAGGGAGAGTCCAGAGGAAAGCAGTAAAAAAGCTAAAAGGTTTAGAAAACGTGCCCTGTGAGGAAAGGTTGACAGAACTGGGCAAGTTTAATCTAGAGACGAGAAGGCCGAGGAGGGACCTGGTAAGTCGTTTAATATGTAAAGGTGGTGGCTGTTAAAGAGGACAGTGTTTACTTTGTTCTCCATGTCCACTAGGATAGGCCAAGAAGTAATTGGCATAGTTTGCAGCAAAGGAGATTAAAGTTGGATATTGGGGGGGAGAGGCTTTCTAACTATAAGGACAGTTACAAAGTGGAACAGGTTACCTAGGACGGAGGGGGGGAGGAGGAGCAGGGGATTGACCTAAGATATGCAACCATCATTAGAGGTTTAAGAACAGGTTAGACAGACATCTGTCAGGGATGGTCTAGGGATTCGTGGACCTGCTTCAGCACAGAAGGCTGGACTGGATGACCTCTTGAGGTCCCTTCGGCCCTACATTTCTACAGTGTCTTTGAAACTTAAAATACCTCTAGGTATAGTGTCTTCCAGCTGATTGTGTACCTATATTTTAGTACATTGATCTTGGCTGCTTTCTTTGACTTGCCTTGCAAAATTCCTTGAGTTATTGTCAATTTTTGTCAATCTCAATTCAGATTGAATACCAGTAGGGGAAAAAACTCTTTAGTATATTAGACTGATTACTGCTAAATTGAACCTACTGGAATAAATTTCTCATTTGGGTGGGCCAGTGTATCACAAGCATAAGATGAAAGAAAAAATGGATTTAAGACTGAAATATATAATGTCCCTTTGTTACTACATGAATATATGTAGTTAGCTTTCTACTTTCTAGATTCCTTCTTTCTTATTCACACCCTATGATTTTTAGGCTGCTATGTGGAGCAGAACATTGATTAGTTTTCTCTCTCAATGTATGTGAGAAATGCACTTTCTGTGATTGAAGTATTTTTGAAGCATAATTGATACTTTACCCTTTCCTGAAAAGGTCCTTTGCATTGGAAGAACTACCTTTTGCTTGCTTGACTGCATGCAGGAGGCTATGCTGAATGTCGTGTGTCGTGTCCGAACACATTGCATGGAAGAAAGAACATCCGAGAAGCTGCTATTCTTCTTATTTATATTACAGTGGTGCCTAGTGCTCAACCGGGACCTCGCTGTGTCAGGGGCTGTATAAACACAAAACAAAAAGACAGGCAAGAAATGTACAACCCAAGTATAAGACAAGACAACAGATGGATACAGAGTGGGGAATGCAGGGAAACAGACAATCCTGGTCAACTTGACAGGCAGTAATCTCTGCAGACAAACAGCGTAACTGTTGTCAAGTTAAATGGTTCAAGGTTGTAGATTCTGTTGTTTGAATAGGTTTGGCTGAATCATTACTGGGATTGTGTCTAGGAGGTGACATAGTTTTAGATTTTTGGCTCAGAACTAATCTGGAGAATTACAAAATCCTAAATTTCAACACCCTTGAACTTCTAAGCCCTGGTCTACACTGTGAGGGGAGGGGGGAAGGGGAAGGAATTGACCTAAGATGCACAACTTCAGCTATGAGAAAAGTGTAGTTGAAGTCAACGTATTTAGGTCAATCGCTGCATCTTCACAGTGCTGAGTCGACTGCTGGAGCTTCCCCGTCGACTCTGCCTGCGCCTTTCGCGGTAGTGGAGTACCGGAGTCAATGAGAGAGTGCTTGGGGATCGATTGATCGCGTCTAGAAATACCCCCCGATAGATCGATTGCTACCCATGTAGACCTGCCCTAAGTGTCTTAAATCCCCATATCAGTGTTGCTGCGTGAGCCCATCTCTGGCTAGTATGGTATTGGTATTGGGCTCACAGAATTTGCATACATTTTTGTTAGAATTTCATTGAACTATTTCCTATCTTTTAAGAGCCCTGTAACAATTTTACATAGTGCAAAGAGGTTATTGTATGGGCCACTTCCCCTGCCACTTGTGATTTTATACAATGGATGGGATTTTTGAAAGTGGCTTAAAATAATTGCAAGACCTGGTTGGTATCCCTTTGGCAATTAAAACTCTTGTGCACATAAAAGTGAAGGCCAAACTTTCCGAAAGTTCGAGTGGATTTGCAGATCTTGTCAAGGGGCTTGATTTCCAGAGGGCAGGTGCTTAACACTTTCTGAACAACAGGCCCTCTTAAGGAGTCTTAGGTTTGGCACTCAACATCACTATTGCTTTTGAAATGTAGATTCAAGAATTTGTGTCATCTTAGCCAACGCTGGCCTTTGGGATCCTGCAAAGCCTCTGGCTACTGGCTCCACTGAGTTTGGAGGAGCAAGAAATGTCCAGGAGAACCTCAGCTTTTGCTCACATATTATATAAAATGGAGCTTTTTTGAAGAGAGTAACGTAAGCAATGCCAACTGATCCTTATGGATGAAAAGGTGTCACTTTCTCTTTCCCTAATGATCGCAGGTTATCCACAGCTCCCCTCTCAGCCCCCCAGAACTCTACATTCACAGCACTGGCACAAAATGCTTTAAACTGTCACCAATGCTTAAAAGCTGTGTCCTTTTTGCAGAGAGTTAATCACTCTGTCTATTTCACTTCTTGTTTCCCTGCTGCCTCCCATCTGTTCAGCTTCTATCAGCTTGGAATGGAGGAGGAGCTAGCATCATGTGATCAGTTAATCTCCCAGGGGCCACCAGCAATTAATCTGTGAAGCACCAGTAGTCCCTGCACCTTATTAAGGGAAACTCTGCCGTGGTTTTCTCTCCTCTAGAGAGGAAACAGCATTACAGATATAGCATGTAGCCAGGCAACATTGAGATGTTCTGTTTAGCAATGGCAAGGAATAGAGATGCATATAGAACAGGCCAGAGCAAATAGGAAAATATGTTGGCGGGTTAGCTACCTTAATCTCATAATGATCTCTGAAATGCTGAACTTTGCTAAAAAATGGAGCCTGTTTAAATATTGCCCTTGGTTAAAATTAACTAATTTATGATGAAAGCATTTAAAATCTTGAACGGATTTAGAAATGAAAGCCTAGATCCTTCCCAAAAGAAGCGCTATAGTAGGTACCAGATAAAGAAAAGTGAACACACATCTTTCCAGGGTGCAGTGAAATGCCAGGGTAGGCTCTTGGAGGGAATCAAAGTAAGAAAAACGTGGACTAGAAATGACTTGTAACTCAGAAGTTAATATACAAGACACTCCCACCTTCCTTGTCTTGTTTCTGTCTTGCAGCATATGTGTAATGTCAGCTGTTAGGTATTAAAAAGACTGCCAAGCTTCCGAAAGGTGATTGTTACTGGGAGTAATGTATAAAGCTGTTGGGAATGCACAGCACTTGATGGTTGGCTGAATGTATCAGAGAAAGGGGCCTTTGCCCTGGGAAGCTTACAAATCCCAGGCCTGATACCGAATCCACTAAAGTTAATGGAAAGATTCCTCCTGACTTCATAAAGTCCAAAAGGGACCATGATGACCCTCTAATCTGATCTCCTGCATCTAGCCTACTTTCAGTTTTTAGCCATTGGATCTTGTTGTGCCTTTGTCTTCTAAGTGAGCTGTGGATCAGCATTATGGCCCTCAATTCTGCACAGAATTTAGACATAGGAGGAGTTTCATTGACACAAGTGTGTGTTCTCACATGCCTAAGTACCTTGCCGAACAGAGCCTAAACACACAAGAGGGCACAATACTATGAAAATGAGGGATTTGGTGTCATAGTAGAGGAGGAGGGAACGGGTGCCAGGAAGGAGAATCTGGAGAGGAGCCTTGGGAAAGTTTCAGAACAAACAGGCTTTGCGGAGCTTTCTAAAGGAGTGGAAGAAGGGGGCTTTAGAGATTAATTTGAAACTTCTTTCTGGAAGAAGTGGAGCAGAAGGAGTGGAAATGTCCAGAGGCCCCAGTGGGCCTGTGGGAACAGTCAAGGGACTTGGGCTGAGATATACAGGAGGAGGGTGTGACACCAGAGTGCTTGGGAAGCAACCATTTGAAAACCGAACTTAATAGGGAAGAAAAGAGATGTCCCAAGCAAGGCAAGATTCCAGGAGGGTGTCTGCAGGGCAGCTGTGAAGATGATTTAGTCCATTTTCCAGGACACATTGAATACTTATGGCTCAGTTTATGAATATTATGACAATCACAGGCCTTAGCAACATTAGCAGATGGCCTAACCACAGATTTTATACTTGCAAAATAAGTGTATTTTGTTGGAAAGGACAATGGATGTGTAACGACTGATTTCTTTTCTCTGATAACATTTAAATCCATTGTAATGATCTGGTTCGCTGTTGCTAATTTATGTGAACTGTACACGTCACATTATCTGTTCTTAGTGTCAATATAAACTCCTGGACCTTCCTAACTGTGCATCAACTGTTAAAAAAGCAAACATCTTGCCCCCTTCACTGGAGTTCTTCATGTTGCATTGTGAATGCTATCAACTTGGTTCAAACCATTGCTTCCTTCTGAGCTGCCCTTGTGTAACTAGTTTATTTAATATTTTACTCGCAGCTATTGAATAATTGAGTTCCCCACAGTAGCATTTTGTGTATGAGTGAATAGACAGAAATGAAGAAAGGCAAACCCACTAATTTAACAGCATAGGCTTCTTCCTGAATTCACCTTACTCCCTTCTCTGTGGGAGTGGGCTATTGCTAGTGGGCTGAATTCTGCTCAGGAGACCACTTATCTCAGTAGGATTTGGCCTGCTCATTCATAAGTAACTCTGGCCTCAAACTGACTTGCTAGTTGAAAACAAATTTCAACCATCAAGATATGAGCCAAACTAAACTTAACGTGCAACATACTGAGGGGTAATTCTCATCCTCTTGCCTATAAAAATCCCCTCTCCCAAATGTGCCCCCCGTTATGGGTGCAATTCTGGCCTCATTGAGGTGAATGGGAGTTTTACCAACTGACTTTAGTGGGGTCAGGACTTCACCCAGGGTTTGTAGCAATCATTCATCATAGTTGGTCTAAAGTGAGGGCTGGATCCTGCCACCTTTACACACGTGAGAAAATCGTGTTTGGTCAAGTAGTTTTATTATCTGAATTTTTCTTCGTAACTAGGGACAGTACATACGATTAAGGGTCTGAATCATCATTCTTTAATGTAAACTCTTCAGGGCGGGTATTGTGTACCTCTGTGTATGGGAAGTACTAGGATACTCAGACTGCTTTATTAACGATCATGGAGAAATGTTTACATTGGCTCTTTACTTCGAAAAAGGAAGCTAGCTGGCATTCACAGAAGACTGTGAGTTTCTAGGTCTGCCTCTGACTTCTCGTATAATCTGAATTGTGTAAGCCCACATTTTCAAAAGTGGCCATTCATTTTGGTTCCCCAGTTTGAGATGAATCGTACCTACCTGAGCACATCTCTTGAGCCAGATCTTAGGGCATTATAGTACCAAGAAAGATATTGGAACAAATTATGATAGAATCCATTTGTAAGCACCTGGATGATGGTAAGATTATATGGAATACCCACCATGGATTTGTCAAGAGCACATCTTGCCAAATCAACCCAATTTCCTTCTTTGATAAGGTTATTGGCCTACTGGATGGTGGATGAGGGAGAAGCAGTAGATAGGATATATATAGATATATTTCTTTTTTTAGAAAGTCTCTTGACACAGACCCAAGTAACATTTTCAAAGACAATTAGGGAAATATGGTTTTGGTGAAATTACTCTGAGGTGGGTGCACAACTGCCTGTAAGACTATGCCCGGAGTAGTTATCACTGGTTTGCTGTCAAAATGGGAGGACTGATGTAGGGGGTCTTGTAAGGATCAGTACTGGGTCCAGTTCTAGTCCATATTTTCATTAATGACTTGGATTATGGTAACAAAGTCCTGTGGCACCTTAAAGACTAACTATAAAGTTTTGAAGCATAAGCTTTCGTGGGCTAATACCCACTTCATTGGATGCAAGCAGTGGAAGTGATTCTTGGATTATGGTGTGGAGAGTGCTTATATGTTTTCAGATGACCCCAAGCTTGAAGGGAGAGGGAGGCCTTGCGAGCACTTAGAGGATAGGATTAGAAGTCAAAATTACCTTGACAAATTGGGTAACTGGTCTGAAATCAACCGGATGAAATTCAACAAAGACAAGTGTCAACTACTTGACTTAGGAAGGAAAAATCAAATGCACAACTACCAAATGGGGAATTACTGGCTAGTGGGCAGTACTGCTGAAAAGGTTACAGTGGTTATAGTGGATCACAGCTGAATATGAGGCAGCAATGCGATGCCGTTTCAAAAAAGGCTAATGTCATTCGGGGGCGGGGAAGGTAGTCAGAGGAGTGTCACTTGTAAGACAGAGGAAGTAATTGTCCCACTCTACTTGGCACTGGGCCAGGCTTCATCTGGAGTACTGTTCAGTTCTGGGCCCCTCATTTTAGGAGAGATGTGGACAAATTGTTGAGAGTCCGAGGAGAGCAACAAAAACAATAAGTTTAGAAAACATGACCGATGAGGAAAAGTTTAAAAACAACAACTGGGCATGTTTGGTCCTGAGTGAGACAGAAGGGGGGAGGGCTGATAAGTCTTCAAATATGTTGAGAGGTATTGTAAAGATGATGGTGTAGGTAGAACAAGAATTGTAATGGGCTTAATCTGCAGCAAGGGAGATTCAGGTTAGATATTAAGAAATCTTTTTGAACTATAATTGTAATTTAAGTTCAAGAACAGGCTTCAAAGGGAGGTTGTGGAATCTCTGTCATTGGAGGGGTTTTTTTAAGGACACATTGTACAAACACCAGTCACAGGTGGTCTAGGAGTGCTTGGTCCTGTCTCCGTCAGGGGGCTGGACTTGCAGACCACCCAAGGTCCCTTCCAGCCCTACATATCCGTGATTCAGCACAATCGGAGAACCAATAACTCTTTAAAGAGCTCTAGGTACTGCCATTATGAATTAAATACAAGTCCAAGCACAAAATTTATGTCCACTGACTTTAAAGATTTAGGTTCAGTTTTTTGCGGTGAAAAATCTCACTTACCATGCAAAGTGCACTGCAGTGAGGAGCTTTGATTTAAACAGTTGTAAGCCATGAATGCCCACAATTGCTGCCTCAGATGCTCCCTTGTCTTTACACGGAGTCTGTAATGAAATCTATTTTTGACTGAAGTTTAAAAACAATAAGCACATTAGGAAGGGAAGTGAGGAGGAATGCCTGAAATGGCTATGAGAGATCACGATAAAATGGAGAAATATGATGATTTGATTTTCCCCCCTGCTAGCTGAAGTAAGTTATTTGAACTAATTATAATAAAGTAAAGCTTAAGATTGCACTCCAACTCCGATGAAGGGCTGGGTTAAATATTTTCAAGTTGTTGACTTGTGACAAAGGGAAGTGATTCTTTTAGTACTTTGTGCAAGTGCTGGTCTATAGACCTGCATGGTATGCTCCTATTATGGTACCAGCTATTACATGCTAAAGTAGACATGATTGCCTGTCTATGAGCTGAAAGCTAAATTGATCCAAGAAGCAATGTCACCCTTAGGGGAGTATGTTTATCATTTTATTATCTCACCCTTTCAAAGCCAATCAATCCTTCCCTATGCGGAGCATGATTACTACTTGTAATCAGCTCAGAGGAAGGTAGGCCAGAGTGGAATTTGTGGTCAAAGATTTGTGTTTATTTTCAGGAAGTGGTTGATCCACCATTTCTTTATTTGTGTGTGTGTGTGTGTCTGGTGGTGGCATCTGACAGTAGTGGGTGAAAGTAACGTGCATATTTTGCTATTACTCCAAAGTACAAGAAGCAAAATTAGAGAGCCTCCTATCATGGCGACGAATGTGACACACTCTAGAAAACTTGACACCTGTGCTGCGTCCTCATCTCTTGATGTGAGACCTGAAAAAAATCCCTTCAGGGTTTAGTTTGGGAACTGAATACAGCAGCTCACTACTTCAAGGTTTGGAACCCTCCCAGGCCTTCCACTTAACTCAACGTCACACTCCAGCAAATGCTCCGTACTTATCCTCCAGTGATGCTCTCTGATGAGGGAAGGAAAGGCCACTGTTGACAAGGATGTTCCAGTTGGACTGGCCTCTTCCTACATATGCCAATGTGCTGTGCTGCAAACTTTTTATGTGACCTTTAGTGAGTCAGTGAGGGTACATCTACGCAGCAAGAGCTGTACATAGCTAGTTCAAGAGGCGAAGAAGGCACCAGTAGCAGTGAAGGCCCTGTGCACATGCTTGACTTGCTAGCCTGCTCTGAAGCTCAGCTGTCTTCACTGCTATTGTTACCTGTGCTAGCTGGGTTCAAGCTAACTTGGACAAGCTAGCCCAGGCACAGCCTTTGCTGAGTAGAGGAGGGCCAGAATTCTTTGAAAGTATTTAGGTGCCTAAAGATGTGGAGAGGCATCTAGGTGCTTTTGAAAGTATCTTAATCTCTAGGCATCCGCTATCCTGCGTATAAAATTGAATAATGGAGTGAAATCTTTAAGTGACCTAGGCAGCTAGCCCAAAGCAAGGGTCTGATGGGACGAAAATAAGGAACAGTTTTTGCCCACATTATGCGGATGATCCAAGATCTACCAGCTCATTACTCCAAAATGACTTGCCATTCTAAGTAGATAATGCAGATCTTCAGAATAGGATTGACCCTCTTCTTTCCTAAGTATCAGCAGTGAAATAGTGAAACGTGGATTTTAAGTTGTTTGGGCAGAGTTCTGTGACATTTTTTTTTAATGTGTTTTTTTAAAAAAATACTAAACCACCAGACCATAATTATACCCAGGTGTTGCTTGTGTCTGGGGCAGATCAATGTTTCAGAATCAAATGATTTAATACACCTTTTTATTTTTATTTTTTAAAGAAAGTAATTGACAAGTACATTATGGAGAGGCAAATATTTTGTGTGTTCAATTTTCTCCGAATAAAATGCTTGGCATCAAGAGAGTGACCTTTATCTCATCGCTGCAAGCTTTATTGCTATTAATATCAATGTTGAGTGCTTATATAGTTCTTTAAGCTTTTACAGATGAGAAGTGGTGTGGGGTGGTTTTGTTTTTTTGTTTTAAACAAAGGCCAGCATCATTATTCCAATTGTACAAATGGGGAAACAAAGGGAGAGGGAGGTGAAGTGATTTGCCCAAGATCATCTAGCAATCCAATTGCAGGTTGGGGAGGAGAACCCAGATCTCCAGAGTCCCCGTTAAGTGAGCTAACAATAGCACACTGCTCCCCATTTAAAGAGCTTTGTGTTGTAGGATATCTCACAGGGAAGTTCTGAGGCTCTCTTGGTGAGTGTGTGGAAAGTGCTTTGAATCCTCAGATGAAGGTGGTAGAGAAGCAAAAGTAATAGCAATTATTTTGGCTTTATTATGAAAAATCGAACATAACTCTGCATGGCAGAGGAAGACTGGTTATAATATGTCTGCCATTCCATAGCAGTTGGCCTTCTAGATAACTTGCTGTGAATGTCTTGAGTCTTGTTTGATACGCAAAACAGTAGTGTCACTTCAACCTAGTTCTGAATTTAAAAGGTGGCCGGCAGAAGAGAGTTGTGTGTGGTGTTTGAATATGTTGAAAAAATGCATTTGATTTACCTGAGGGACTGACTGGATTGCTCCTTAAGAGCCACCCCCGTCTCTTGGGCAGGTACATTAAAAAAAAAATGTACTCAACTTACCGTAGAGATTAAGAGTGTCTTCCTGGTCTCTCTGGTAAATACCCATTTCATAGACTGCAACAACTCCACTCTCCAGCCTGCTGAAGAAATGTGGATCTATCTAGACTTAGTTTTTTGCTTTTTGCAACCTTTTGATTTCCTCCTCCTCCTCTCAAATGTTAGTTTGCCAATAGTCTTGAACGCTCTCACCAAGGGCACGTCGGTGTTTGTGTAAGTTCGTGTTCTTTTTAACAGCATATTAATCCCTTCTTGTTGCTCAAATACATCTAGTTAGAGTTCGTGCTCTGTGAAATGTGCATTGGAAATGTGTCACTGGGCTAAGTAGGGGTTGAATGATACCCTATTTACTTCTAGTGTGGTACTGGAAATAAGTCACTATGCTGGGATTGGCAGACCTGGGTTCTAGTCCTAGCTCCGCCATTGACCTGCTGTGTGACCTCATGCAAGTCACTTTCCTTCTTTGTGTTGCTTTCCCCTTCCACTCTCTGCTATTGTCTCTTTGCTCTGTAAGCTCTATGGTGTGTAAGCTGTGTGTTATATGCACAGAGCCTAGCAATTCTTGGTTGGGACTTGAGGCTTCTGTAATACATCAGTGCTTGTATAAATAGCTGCTCCCTTCATGGGACTTCAGCTTAGAGACTCAGTCCAAACCTCTTTAGTTACTTTCACTGTTTGCTGTGTTCAGGCACCTCAACGCCTCCAGGTTTTGCACAGATCTGGATGGGACAATAAGCGTGATAATAAATCGAGGCTATTTTTACAGTGTCTCCAGTCCAGCAGAAAACACTAAAATCTACTCATCTTCTGACTCCTTGAATGACCTTCCGACACTTCGCGCCCAATTTTACAAAGCTGAGGAGGTTCATACATTTGTATATGATTCAAAGAAGCATCTGAAAATATAGCTAGAAATCAGGATGAGTACAGCAAACGACACATGGGATGTTATGTCCGCATTCGATGCAACATTTCTATTTGTAGGCAAACCAAAAGACCAAACTGGAAACCGTGTTTGGGGTGGGGCTTTTTAGTGTCGCTGGAGCAGTCTGGAAGCTAAAGCTTTTTGGCTGATTTTTCTAATTTAGGTCAGCATAATTTTTCATTAACAATGACTTTGCAACCTATTACTTGCAGCATTATGCTTTTTTCATCTGGGCTGGGAGGAGTCAATCTGCTCTCTATTGCTCAGTGTTATCTGCAAATGTTAAGCATGTTGCTCACTTGGGGAAGCAGAGAGAAACCTTAATGTAGTCACCTGGGTTGCTAGGTTATGAAGGTTTTATGGTCCTTCATAAACATGAAATGAATAAATAAAATGCTAACTATTTGAGAGAGGGTCCCTATCAAAGTCCCCATTTAAATATGCCTATGAATGAGATGTTCCATCTATTGTCCTGCAGGAAGAGCTGAATGGTTGGAGTTTGCATAGTCCTAGGGGGACTGGAGATCTGATGTGAACTGCTGACTTCCCAGCATACATTTAGAGTGATCTGTAGAAAATGAAAATTAGACTGTGACCTGGGATCAAAGCTGCTCAGATGCAGAACTGGGCATTTTTTTTTAACAAATAGGAAATTTGCCAAAAAATGCATTTTTACCCCCCAGGGCATTAAAACTACTCATGAATTTGGCTAAAATATGGCAGATGGTTTCAGCTGTGAAAAATCTGGAAAATATTTGTCAACCATTTTGAAGGTGTGTTTTGAAGCTCCATTTGCACAATGAAACGTCAGGCTGAAAGGTATCTGCAATGTTTCATTGGACCCAAACAAAGTTTCTAAAGATGTTTGTTTCAATTTTTTAGCCTAAAAACTTTCGGCTTTGGCTCAAAACGAGCACATCTTCGTTGGTTTGGCTACAGATCCCAAAAATGAAGTATTTGCTCAGTGTTAGTCAGAGGCCCATGGCAATAAAGGTCAAGATAGTACCTGGGTGGGTGGATAGACATCCCATTGGTATTAACTGGGAAAATGGAAATACTACATTCCCAAGTTCCATGAAGGAGCAAAGACTTTGTTGCTGGATTTTTATCTCCAGAAAGAATGAAGCGGTGGGGATTTACCCCTACTTGTCTGTCCAGGGTGCAGGATCGCCACCAGAACAAAATGTTCATATAAAATCCCATGCCAGCAACAGCTATCTTAGGATCATCCTTAAGGTCTCTTTAAATAGGTTTCTCTAAAGTGTCTCCTCATAGCAAAGATCTATCCCTGAATTTGTTACAGGAAATGGGTGATAACTTCTGGAACAGCCCTTAACCCACGTGTTGCTGAACGTGCGGGGGGGGGGGGGGGGATTGCAATGGAAGAGGTCTATATAGTAGAATGTTTCATTGCTCTTATCAGTGCTAGTGTGGTTTTTTAGGTTTGCACAAAACTGCCCACTTCCCTCAGTTGTTGGATTGTCCTTGCATTCAGTATTATGCCACATAATATACCCGTAAAAAAATTCCAGATCTCCTTTAATGGTTTTGTTGTGCACCTGAAGGTTGTGCATTATCATCAACATAATTACTAGGATAATTTAGTACTCGTGCTGTGCTTTACTACTGTGCTTTCCAACAGGGAGCTTTAACAGGTAATTTTGATCTTACATTTTTAAAGATTGTTAGGAAAATATTTTTAGACGCAGTAGAATTCTATTTTTTGCATCAACTAATAGCCCCTTAAGGCTCTACTCTTAAAACAGCATTAATCTGGCAGGGAAGACGATGGCAGAGAAGTCAGTCTCTGTGTTATAGTCGTGAGAATTCTGTGCTTCATTGGGACTCAGAGTTCTGAGGCAAAGTTATCCAGCTAAGAAGTTTTCTAGTGCTAGTGGTGATCAGTGTCCAATTTTCCAAGTGAGGCCCCTCTCTTTGTGGGGAAACTCTATGCAAGCAGTTTCTAGCACACTGTACTGTGTGCCTTAATGCTATCATTTACATATGGTGATCTAATTTGTGCAGGCAATTAGGAACAAGCTGGCTTTGTGTGTGCAGATTGATTGGAGATCATCAGAAAGGTATTGTTGGGTCTTCCATCCCATGTGGCATTTTGGGAAGGGTGCTACTGGTACAGTCTTGATCTGGAGGAGTATGGGATAAAAATGGGGATCTGGTTGTTCCACTGTCTCCTCCCACGCCAGTCCATTGTCCTTTCTGCTGCTATTCAGCAGCGTTTGCCTCCTAGAGAAGAAAAATCTTTGATGCTGCCCTAGAAATTAGTAGTGAAGCTCCTGTCCCATGTGGCCCCCTGACACCCCACAGTGCTTTCTTGGTTCTGATCCAATCTGCGAAACTGAATCCCAGCCTGGATCATGCCACAATCCCTTTTTTCTTAGGATGAGATTCACCAGCACAAACTACCTCAAGTTTCAACACCATGTAAGAGAGGCTCATTAATTGCTTAGAAATTAAGGAGTCTACATCGGACTAATCAGTGTTAGACGACTGGCCTTCTTCAGCAGACACGGTAGCTCATTAGTAGAATACACACAGATGGTAATGTGCTCAAAGGTATTTTAAATATATGGGCACAGAGCTCTATTAATGAGGCGGACCTATCCGTACTCTTCATGACCTGAGTTCACTGTTCCCGCTGCTGTCTGTAGTATAATTTGGTAAATAAATGGATGGAAATGCCTTTACCTAATGCTATTGACAATTTTCACATTTTCATGCTGATAAGATTATGATAAATACTTGAAATTTACTGTTACTGGAAAGGAGAGTAGAGAGAAAATTGACTTGTAACTATTTTATTTATTCAGTAACTAGTTTACTGATATAAAATTGCCTTGAGGGAGAGACTTATTCAAAGCTTAACACAGTAGTGTTTCCTTGGAATATTGTTTTTTGGTCCATTTCTTCTTTGGTCAGATGCTTTTACATATCAAATTTATTTGGAGCAGGACACTTTCACAGCTGAAAGACTGGCTTCCTTTGGCAAGTGTTACTCTTAACCACCGCATGCCAGTTACTCTTTTGCACTCCTTTGCTAATTCCTTGGTCTTCTGTACTGATAGTGGGAGGAGCTATCTTCTGCACAGCCGCTGTTCTCCCCTCCTGAGCAGATGCATTGGAAGCGGGTATAGTTTTGGCTCCATCCCCACACGCAGCTGACTGGCGTAGAGGAGTCAGACTGGCCGGGGAAGTCACCGGCTCCTGGCAAGGACCAATAATGTATATTTTTCTTCCATCTCCCTCAGAGCAAGACTGAGAACCAGAGGCCATATTGTGTCTGCCCTTTCCCTGAATAAAATTTGTTGTTAGTCTTGCCCTTTACTGTTTGTATTGTCCCATGTGGAGCACTGAAGGGACCAACTTGCCAGTAGAATGTGTCCTCTGCCAGCAAAATTGCATTCTCCTTGGTAATTTCGAGATCATAACTACAGCATGTGTGATGGACCCAACCAAGGCCAGATAGCTAGTCACAAGGGAAGCTTGGATCTGCTTGGGCTCATATCAAGATGCCAAAATGTTAGCATGATCCAATGCTAGCTACAGAAAGACCAGAGGGAGGGAAAGGAGGAATAGCTGATGAGTAGCAACTAGAAACAAAAAACGTATTTGGATGAATATTTTGTTCAATTTAGATCATTGTAGGAACTATTTTTCTGGTCTTGGAAATATTTTTGAAACCTCATAAACCCTTGGATAAATAACTAATGCGGTCTTATTCAGTATCATTTGTAGGAGATCGCCTTCTCGCCCCCACTCCACAAACAGGCAGGAGACTCTTCTGTGGCTCCCAACAGTGCTCTTTATTCACAGTGCAAGCCCCCACCACCAATATACAGCTTTACAGGTATCAGGATAGCTCAGGCCCAGCCCGCAGTCTGGCTGGTCCCTGGAAGCAGTCAGCTCTGCCAGGCCTCTAGCCTCAGCTCTACTTCCCAGCTCTATACCTCTCTGTACCTTTCTCTGTCTCCTTCGCTCTCTCTCTCTCTCTCTCTCACTCCTCCACACCACCACCCTGGGCTTCCTTCCTGGCAGGCTTTTATCCCCCTGAGGAGGCTGCCAGGTGCAACTCATCAAGCCTGAGCCCTCTGCAGCCCAGGTGGTTAATTAGCCTTCTCTGCAAAGGGAGGTTTGCAGAGGCTTCTGCTCCCTCTTAAAGGGCCAGCAGGGCTGGCTCAGGCACTCCTGGCCAGTACCCTGCCACACATTACAAAGTTTAGAGTTCTGAGGGCCTCATTTTCTCCATTTCCCCTGACATGAATGAGAGTTGCAGGTGAACGGCACCTTTTAGGAGGTGTGGATTCAGGTTCTACGATGCTTCATGCTGTTGGTCTTGCTGGGCTATTTCATGTGGCTAAAGCCTTCAGTATGATGTGTAACAACTATAGTTCAGCATGAGGTGTCCACTGCAAAATTTATTACTTCATGGCCTAATCCAAAGTCCACTGGGTCTTTCTATTCACATCATTGGGCTTTGGATGAGTCCGTAAATGAATGCTGTCTTCTGGCCTCTTTATGAATCTATACAAACATATCTTTTTAATATAAATAAATGGAGATATACCAATCTCCTAGAACTGGAAAGACCTTGAAGGTCATCGAGTCCAGTCCCCTGCCTACACTAGCAGGATTGAGTACTGTCCCCTGACAGATTTTTTGCCCCAGATCCCTAAATGGCCCCCTCAAGGATTGAACTCACAACCCTGGGTTTAGCAGGCCAATGCTCAAACCACTGAGCTATCCCCCCCCCCCCCCAACTTTAAGAAGAGTTACAATAAAGCACAGCTTACTTGTTTCACTGTTAAGGTTGTTTTTTGGCCCTAAAGCAGGAATTCAACACTTTGTCTGAAGAATAAAACTTATCCTCAGAATTACAGTACCTGATCTTTGTAGGCAGTATTTTTTGTGGGCACTTACAAGAAAGCTAATTAGTTTGAGTAAATTTCACTTCTTAAAAATGGGTCCTTGAAGAAATTGAGCACTTGATGCCAGATCACTTTCTCCCAATTGATTGTACATTTTCAGACTTTCAGCAATGTGTTGAACTATTCCCACAGTATCTAGAGATTACCTGGAGCTACTGTGTTCAGCAGGATTTGTGTATCTCGGGCAGGAAAGCTAATTTCTTATGGAAGAACCATAAGGAGTCCCCTGGTTAATCCTTGACTGAGAGTTAAATGCACTTTCCTTACTCCTTGGTTTTAAGAAGAGTTATTAGTTTTTGTGGGGTATGTTGTTGTCTTCATGGGTCCTGACCACTGTGAAGTTTAAATTATATAGTTTACACTATAGCTTCAATCCATGTTAGAATTAAAATCAAATAAAAATAATTAATGTTTTATCATCAAAGAGAGAATATACATTCAAGTGGCAATAAACAAAATTGATTTTTGTCTCCATCCTCCTTTGCCTCATCGGGCACTTTGGCCATGCACATTTAACCAGACCAATTTGGCAAACCCCTTAACATATGTGAACACTCGTGATTATGGAGTGTCCTCATAGTTTTAACTCCAAACCAGGCAACCCTCAAGAACAGATATAATCTTGTCTATGAAAAGTCTCTTTTAATAGCAACCACAAAGCTTATCCCCTTGTGGCAGATATTAAAGGATCATCCATTTAAAAAAAATGCTATACCAGTTCTCTGTATTGTGGAGGTCCACAGGTACTTAAATTATTGAGTAATGCGGTATCCAATTCTTGAGTGCATGGCTTCCATGATCTTCACTGTGAGCCCCTAGAGTATGCCCTTGTTTTAACTAAGGAGGTGTCTTATTGCAGAACCCAAATAGGGTTTGGAAGAAACACTTACTTGAGTGTATATCGTGCTTTTGTGGGTGGGATGCAAATGGCTTACAAAGCCATTTTAACAGTTGGAAGTTATAGGTAGGAACTCAAACCAGACACTGCAATGTACCAGGCAGAAGAGATGGTTGCTCTGCAATGACCTGGGATGACCACATCTAGAGAACTGTGCTAAGATTTACATGTTGCACCCGACTCAGATGCTGAGATATTGGCAAAGGAAAAGGACCATGGGCGGCTGCACCTAATGGCGAAGTTAAGAAAATTAAGGCTTTGCTAGAAGAAAAGTAATTACAGCAATATACAGCCAGTGGATGGCATAGATTATTCAAAGATGGCAATTTACCACCCAAAGAGCAGATTAAAACTAATGATTTGAGTTGAAAGTAGGTTAGAAGAAATGTCAGTAACACTTTGAGTTACAGTGCACAATTATCATGAACGCTAACTATTCATTAATTGCAGGGTTACTTAATAGGGCTTACTGGTATAGCCTGGGCACAGTTCATCTCTGGTGCAACTCCATTGACCTCAGTGGAACTAAATTAAGGATCAGTTTGGCCCAACGCCAGTATTTGGTAATTGCATGTTCCTTCATACTACTGTGTACTGTAGTTCCACTTAGTCAGCCTGATTTTTGTAAAACTTCCATTGATTTCAATTAGCCTAAAGTTAATTACCTTGTAACCCACACTATCTAGCAGGACAGCCTAGTTATATATGCTGCAACAATGCAGCTCTTATTATGGTGCCCACGTGCTGTTGCCGATAACTGCTTGGAGTTCCCCTGGACCTTAATGGGAGTTCTGCTTGTGAACTGGCTACAGAATTTATGTAAAAACCCCACCACTACATTGTGATTACTGCAGAGTTAAATGGACAACAATTACCATTTAAGTAATGAATACTAAACGGGTATTTGTGCTCCATAAATTAAAGTATGCTGAAATTCCTTTTGTAAAGAGGGTAATTTAACGTGTGGTGCAGATTACTAAGGATAGAAATACAGGCAACATCAATATAAATCTAGGGGAAAGGAAATTACTGGTTAGGTAGATTGTTATAGACCCCTTCTGCTGAGCCCCCTCCCCCCCAATGTTAGTACAAGAAAGTGAGAATTTTGAAGACAGAGCTATAGATGTCCTGTATTGTACTGGGGATTTTCTGCCTTCTGTGTATTAAATTATGGTTGCATCCGTGTAGAGTTGTAAAGGAAGCAGGTCTACTTAACAGAATAATGGAGAGACAAGCCTTCCAATGTGGTGGGAATAATAGCTGAAATTCCCCTAAAATAATACAATACTGTAGCATGCCAGACCAGTGGCAAATAGTTCAGTACACTCCGAACTGAAGCGAGCTGTGCAAAATTCTTCAATGCAGAGCCCTCCAATCTGAATGAGTTCAGATACCACAGCATTTCCAGACCATAATTTAAATTTTAAATGAAGCTTGTACCTCTGCAAAAGAAAAGCAACACATCATTGTTCCTGAGACAAATCTTTGGGCAAGCCCCCTGCAATTCTTCAAGTATCTTTAAATTTCCCAGTAAGAAATCAATGCCCCCCCACAATGATTATTAAAGGAAAATATCCCAATTAGATATGGTACAAAGAAGAAAAGCCTTGGAGGCTTCTGATGTCATGATTTATTATTTTGCATAGAGACTGCCCGGTTTGGCCAATGTACATGGCAGAGGGGCATTGCTGGCACATGATGGCATAGATCACATTGGTAGATGTGCAGGTGAATGAGCCCCTCATGGCATGTCTGATGTGATTAGGTCCTATGATGGTGTCTCTTGAATACATATGAGGACAGAGTTTGCACCGGGCTTTGTTGCAAGGGTAGGTTCCTGGGTTTCTGTGTTTGTTGTGTGGTTGCTGGTGAGTGTTTGCTTCAGGTTGGGGGCCATCTGTAAGTGAGGACTGGTCTGTCTCCCAAGATCTGTGAGAGCGAGGGATTGTCCTTCAGGATAGGTTGTAGATCTTTGATGAGGTGCTGGAGAGGTTTTAGTTGGGGGCTGACGGTGATGGCTAATGGCGTTCTGTTACTTTCTTTGTTGGGCCTGTCCTGTAGTAGGTGACTTCTGGGTACCCTTCTGGCTCTGTTCATCTGTTTCTTCATGTTTGGTAGTCTGTTCTCAGGTGTGTGCATGCAACTGCCACTGAAGATGGCTGTACGTGCATACGGAGATTCTAAATGCCTGGAGATATAGCTATTAGGGTGAGGTTATTTTTAATTAAGAAAAAACTACTTGAACCATTGGTATTAATTGGTGGCTAAAGCCTTAATAGAATTATTAATGAGTGGACAGAACGGTTAATAATAAAACGTAATGAATAAAGATTGCTCAGTAATTCTTCCCTTAAGATCCCATGGTGGAAGTGCTGAGATATAGTATATAACTTGCGCTATCACATCTGTAACCTTACTTCTCGCTCTAGCATCTGTTGAAAGAACTATGGAGTCGGCCTGTTTCCGCTGTGTATAGTTTCCTTCCCATTCTCCCCCACTCAGTCCTTGTAGCCCGTTTTCATCTTCATTGCCACCCAAACAAAGAGAGAGTTTACTTGAATGTAGTGTTTATCTAAACTTTTACAAGCGACAGAAGTTTGGTAAAACAACGCGACCAGAGGTCAGCACCATCCACGTTAATGGAAACATGCCAATTGAATTTAATAGGAGCAAGATCTGATGTGGAAGGATAAACACTAGAGTTGATCTCCTTCTCCTCCTCCAGTTGTCCCCTACTGAGACTCTAAATCAGCTGGATAAGATTCAGATCAAGACCATAGCAAACAGCAAGCTGAAATAAACTCGCCCTCCACACGTACACAAGTGCTATTCCACTCAGTTTTTAGGCCAGGCAAAAGAATATTAGTCCCCAACGTAGGTGCCAACTTCCCCTCTTTCACATGGGTGCTTGACCCCCCTACTCCTGTCCCCACTCCATCCCTTCCATGAGGCCCCGCCCCTGCCCCACCTCTTCCCACTCCCTCTACACCCACATTCCAACCCCCTCCCCAAAGTCCCCGCCCCAACTCTGCCCCCTCCCTGCCCCTATTCCAACTCCTTCCCCAAATCCCCACCCTGGCCCCACCTCCTTCCCTGAGTGTGCCACATTCCTGTTCCTTCCCCCCCCCCCCCGGAGTGTGCTGACACCGCCAAACAGCTGTTTGGTGGCGGCCAGGTGGGAAGCGCTGGGAGGTAGGTGGAGGAGCGGGGATGCAGCATGCTCAAGGGAGGAGGAGGAGGCGGGGCATGGGGCGAGAGGATCTTGGGTCCAGTCCAGTTCCGGAGCACCCACGGAGTCTGTGCCTATGGTCCCCAATCCCGATCCTAGAAACACTGCAGGTACATCTACACAGCCCACAGGAACAAGCCTCCCAGCCTGGGCCGAAAGACCTGGGCTAGCAGGGTTCGTGCGAACGCTGTAAAAATAGCTGTGGGGGCAGTTGCAATGCAATGAACTTCTCTCATCTTCCCTCTCCTTTCCATTTCTGTTCACTGTTAAGAAGTGAAGAGAGAGAAATTGTGCAGGAAGAAAAATTACAAAAGCGAAAAGGGATGACAAAACGGGTCCCCAAAGAGGAGGGAGGAGGCAGGGGGGTGAGGAAAATACTTGAGAACTTACAACAACTATTTTCTTCACACCGTTTTTATTCAGTTCCGTCCTTCATATTGTTGAAGGGGGAATTACTTTCTGAAATAAAGTGTCAAGATACAGAGAGAGAACCTTGCCACGGTATCCCCATAATAATAAAGCCACAAGTTCTAACAAGATTATTGCTAGCGAGATCTTATTTTAAGGACATATACAACATCACTGCTGCCTGGGGAGATTAAGATAAAATTTAATTGCATTCCATTCTTCTGGGCTTTTTTATCATCAAAATCTTCCATAAAATACATGTGTAAGACAGCACTTCCTAGCCTTCCGATTTGCAAGTTGTATTGTTAATAGGGAACTCTTTGCAAGTTAAGGGTTTTCTTTTTTTAAAGTAGTTATCCTGCTTTTGTCCAAATAATCTGCAATTACATGTAGCATTAGTTTTAACCACTCGAAAGCAGCATGGTGGAATTTTCAAACAATTGCATAACTTCTCATATCTATAAGTGAGAAGTTATAGATCCCCCATCTGTAAGTGAGAGGTTTACCATGGACCTCGGTAAATTAGCTAAATGCTGAGTGAGCTTGAAAATCCTGCCCAGCCGGCACTGACTGGATATATTTTGATGTTCAATTGTCCTTATCCATCCATCGTCACACAGGCGAGGAAGACAAGAAAAATAACTCTTGTTAGTGGTCAGTGCATTTCTCATTTCAACACAGTTCTGAGTTAATATTACTATGGGTGAATTTCACCCTTGTGTAGCTGGTCACCAGAATGCCAATACACATGTCCTCTAAATAGCGTTTAAGTACCATATAGGCTTTGTGGTAGCCCTCTCCACGGGAATGAATTTCACCCAATGTTATCCCATGCAATTTTTCAGTACTGTATGCTGCTAGAACATTAACTTTAGCAATACTAACTCCACTGCATTGCGCGTGCATTTTTTAATCCCTGTTTTTCTGGTTAAAAGAGTAGCCTGATGCATCATTGTTTATATTGTGAAAATATATGCTGTAAGAAACATACAGAAGGAACAGCATGGCCATGTTGGAACGCTAACTTTTGGCAGAGTGTTTTAGAGACTAATTATGTGATCATGTAATGAAAGAAGGTGTCAGACCACATACATACAAGTGGGAATAGTTTAAACTGTATGTTCATCCTTATATTGCACATTTCCTGATTTGTGCATTTTTAATTTGTGCAATAATGCAGCCTCTTGCATTTAGTAATCTTAAAATGTAGCTTTTGCTGATAGCTAATCAACTATTTTGAACAAGCCTTTGGAAATGGTAAACTGATGCAGATCAGATGCTTACATGAAAAATCCCATTACAATCCCCCAAAGTCCCAAATAATAGTGGGTGCAAAACTAAGTACAGATTTATTAAAAGCACTCTGCTTAGTACTTATACATCCCCTTCAAGTGAGGATCTCACAGTGCTGTATAGAAATTAACAAATTAAGCTTTATTTATCCCCATTTTATAGATAACACAACTACTCCCAAGGGTTACATTGTTTTCCCTGGGACACAAAGCAAGTTTATTAAACGTTGAGATTTCCTGATTCCAGTCCTGTAGTTTAGCCACAAAACTTGAACTTCTCCTCTCCCCAGGCCTTGTCATGTGTAAAAAGTGACATTAAGTGGTGAGGGAAAGATTGGTAAACGACTACTGGGCTTGCAGTTGATCAAAAGAGTTGCGCAAGGTTTATTCTGTAACCATTCCTGCCTGTAGCCTTCCCACAGGTAGGAAGCTGTGTGTGTGACAGGAGAGCAGACGAAACCTTATCATGCAAGGGGATTTAAAGCCGAGTAAATTATCATTTTCATCATCAAGAATTGGTTGAAACTTCTGTCCATGTGCACAAAGACGCTGGAATAAAACGAGACTAACCCTTTTTATTTCATTTTCAAACTCTTTAAAAAAACAGTATATTGATTTTTCTCTATCTATTCTGCATTTACAAAGGACTCGCATGTAATAGAGCTGTCAGAAGTCTCCCAAATTTCAATTCTGCTGCTAAAAATAGAAACCATTTCACATTTCATTTAAAAAGGAGTGTGTGTGTGTGTGTGTGTGTGTCCAAGTGTGGAGGAGGAGGGAAGAGGGAGAAGACAATCAACATTTTACAGAAAATTAAGCTAGTTACTGCGCAGTTGTTGGAGCAGTTCTCCCTTGTATGCTTACAATCTGTCCAGAGTAATGGCCTGCTTTACTATGCCACCCCAAGGAGAGATCAGAGAGCAAATTGTTAATCAGCCACAATTCCTTGCCTGCTCCCTTTTGCTTTGGAGATGGCATTAAAGCTACTCCCACCTGTTCACCCAGGGAGCCGCTCTTGCCAGCAATTGGAGGAAGATCAACAAAGCCAGGATCCTACACCCTGCCCACTTGCAGACAGTCTCAGGTGATAAACCCCCTGTTCTCCCCTGCCCCTATCCAATCACAATGTGAATAAGGGAGGTAAGAGCTGTGAGAACATGACCCAAAGAGAAAAGGCTTAAGTACATTAGGAAGTATAATAGCACAGTAGTACAAGGGACGAGAGCTGTGCAACCTTGTTCATTTGGAAGTTAGATTACATGCAGTATGGTACATCCTCAGGAGACTCTTCAACCTTTGCTTTCTGCAATGGGATTTAATTACTTTTAACTGCTCGTGAATATGTAACTCTACAGATGTGCATTATTATTACTACTACTGCGCAATATACTGTGCATACCACACAGCATAAAAAGGAAGTGGAGGAACAGTTTTACTACTGCCTAACGTAAAGGTGCTGAAAATCTTTTCCTAATGATGTGTAGACCATCGAGATGCTCCCCACAAGCTATAGGAATTTCCATGGAAATGTGGTTGGTTATAATCTCTACTTTCACCCTCCTATTAGCTATTACAGGAGTGGAGGGGGAAGTAGAATAGGAGGGAAATTTTCACCCTAACAAGGATTTAAATTTGAAGCAAGTTGGCTCAGTAAATTCAACATTTTTTCCTGGGGAAGGGGAGAGAGAAAGGATGGGTAGCTCTGACATTTTGGTAGCATTTCATCTTAATACTTCAAGAACTAGTGCACCGAATGTTTTCAGTTTTGTTTGTGTTTGGATTAAATTAAAGTGCTTGTGAAGGAACTGCAGGTTAGGCTGGGTCACTATCTTTACAGATTACTTAGTAAGAATGTTACCTTCTTAAGGATGTTACTTTTCATCCCCCTCTCTCCAACACACCGTGAATTGGACAGTATGCAGGGTACCCCAGATTCCCTACTAGGGAAGATCTTTTTGGAGCTGATGGTTTATCCCTGCTCCAGCCAGCTCCCACTATCTCTGCTGCTTTTGGGGGCAGCAGTGGGCCTGGAGATTACTACTCTACAATAGTACAGGGCAATGAAAGCTCATATGAAAAAATATGAGCTAATTTAAAGGGAGGAGAGAGAAAAAATGAAGCCATGCTACTGGCAAAGCAGATTTTCTGTTGCAAAAAACAAAAAAAAAACAAAAAAAAATAAACAAAAAATGGATTGAAGTGATTGTGATGCTGTTGGAGGTCCTGGGTGGTATCGGAGTTATTTTCCTGTTCCTGGTATGTTTATTTAAATACAGTGATGACCATTCTAATTTTATCTTTGGGAATACAACAGCGCCTCCTCCTGTATGGCTCTTATTCTGAGAATTGTTTCTGCAGCTCCTCTTGGCCTTTTCTGTATTGTTTCTAGAAATCTGGTTTTGCACAGTGGAGATTCGTTCCTCTGTTGTTCGTTCTTTTATTTACGTAGAACCACAACGGGGTCTTTCCTGACAATCTTGAAACACTGAGGCCTAAAAAGTAAATCTCCTAAATCCAGATTTAGGCCCCTAAATAAGACTTTGGCCTGACTTTCACAGATGCTGAGCAGCAGAACTGGGCGAAACAATTCCAAATCTGATGGCATTTCAAAAATTGCAGGGTGTGGGGGAAATGTTGGGAAATAAAAATTCCTGGATTTTTGTGGTGTTGTCGTCCGTTGTCTCCAACCAGCTCTACTGAGCATCACCAGCATGTGTGTGAAATCTTTAGGAGTTACTAGTAGTCATTACCTTCTGCAACTCAGGCCTATCCCATATTTAGGGATAACTTTTAAACCCTCAGGTTGCAAAATTGTCATCAGAGTCTCTGTCCTGGGGAGCTGACTGTACCCCCAGCACTCACTGTTTCCAATAAAGATGAGCAACTGTTTTGCTTAGAATAAGAATCACCTCCCATTGCTGAACTTGGGCCCAACCAACCATTTTTAGATGTTTAGGAAAGGTTAGTTAAGAAATCCTCCAATATCTCTCATCTGAAGACATGGGGGAAATCTGTAGTAATGATCATATGTGTGCAATACGTGTCTGTATTGGACAATACATGGTCCAATCCTTTCCACTCTACTTATATGCAGCCTGCTCCCCTTTTTGGATCCCAATGACTTTACAGTGCTAACTCAGATATCTGGTATCCCACAGCCCATTAAGGTACCCTCTTACTATGTCAACCACACATCTTGCTCCCATGTTCTAGGGCAGCAGGGATCAGGAATTTCTTGCTGCTGTCCTACAGCTTTGTTTCTTTGAGTTTTATAAAGCACTACAAAACTTATTCCCCAGAGTGCATTCCCCTTCATTTCTTCCTCCAACTCATAGGAGCAATTTGGTCAGCTGCATGGCGGATATTTGATGACACTAATGGGTGGTTTTAGAGCGATTTCAGGTGGACCTAACACCATGAGGGAAAAATATGCATAAGATCACCCCATCTCATACTTAGGGTGAAAACTGGGTCAATGAGGATTCACTCCACCTTCTTCCCACATCAGTCATGGAATTACCCAATTATCATTAAATGCTATCTAACTTAAATGTGACATCATTAGGTATCTTTGTACATTGATGGGGGTGGGAGGGTGACCTAGCTGGGAAGCTAATAGATTTCCAGTCCACATAACAAAATACATATATGGCCCTGGGAGGTCAACTAGGGGTGAAATCAAGCTATGAAATGGCTAGCTACCCCAAGTGGAAGATGAAAGGGATATTAAAAACATCGCTTCTTAGTTTTGAAAGGGATTTCTTGGTAGTGTTGAGATGATGCATATGTTTTAATCAACTTGTGTATTTTGAGTGGGAAGAAGGCATCACAATAGCTACTTGTGGGGGAGAAGTAAGTCAAAATAACTGCTCTTTTTCTTGAGGATTGTTGAATTCTGGAATCTTTCAACAGTAGTTGTAGGATGAGCAAACAGTCTAAGCAAATTTTAAGGAGAATTTTAGTGAGCAGATGTAGCGGTTACGGAACAGTAAGATGCATCATAATGCAGGCATATGCCAAAGAGGGCACTTGCCTGATCTTTCCTACTTTGGGCTTAATTCACAAAGGGGATTTAGGCTTTTCGGTGTCCAGCTGCTTAGTGGAATTCCTGCTCCTGAGTTAGGCTCCCAGGCTCTATATACAACACTTGTGGAAAGTTTTAGGCACCTAAGAATGTTTTTTTCAAAAGCCAGCATGAAGAGCAAGGAGCTGCCTGAGCCAGCCAATAGGAAATGCTGAGAAGAGGGAAGAGACTTAAGCTTTGCTCCTCAAAGATGCAGAAGTGCCTAAGTCCACACTAGAGAGAGGCACCTGTCTCTGCTTGGGATTCATGTCTCTGATCTGTCTGCTGGAGTTAAGCCCCTAATACTTTTTGCCAAAAATGCTGCAGAAGGAGGAGGAAATCTTCTTTACAACTTCTAGAGCAGTGATTAGGGCACTCACTTGGGATGTCAAAGACCTGGATTCAAATCCCCCCCCACCTGATGTGGAGACAGGATTTGAACTTGGGTCTCCTGCATCCCAACTGAGTTCCCTACACATTTGGGCTAACTGTTCTAAGGGTGGCCACCTTCTCCATTGGCTACTTTATGTGGGTTTGGACCATGCTTATTGGCAAAGACAATGGGCAGGGGATTACCTAGTTTGTGAATCCAGTTGGGGTTTGGGCATGAATTAAGGGCCAAGTTACTGGGCAGTGTCAGTACTGAGGTGGCTGTGTTCATGCACATCTGCTGAAACTTAAGGGAGTTTAACAGTGGAAACAGACTGGGGTTTTGCGAATGCCAACAACACCTGAATGTTGGTGTTAGGTGCCTAAAGTGGCATTTAGACACCCAAGTCCCTTTGTGAATCGAGCCTTTTGTGTTTTCATTCTATTCTCCGCTCTAACTCTGTGTGACCTTGGATGAATTAAGTGATTTCCCCTTTCGTCTCCCTGTTTTATGAACGAGGACAATAGTCTTTACTGATCTGTTCCTACTTCGAGCTTCCTGGCAGGGCCGTTTCACAGGAGCCATGAGGCTGAGGGCTGCCCTGTTAGTGCTTCCCTTGAAACCTGCTGTGAAGTGCTTTTCCACAGATCAGGACGCATGGAAAATATACTACAGCCAGAGACTCTATGGGCTTCTTAGGTAGATTCTCCATTGGGTCTTGGGAAGATATGCTCAGTGAACGTGTTCTTATGCCCCTGTTCTGCTTTGTACTAAGGGCAGTAAGCCATTGTCTGCCCACATGCAGATCCAGAAGCCCATAGTGGGGCCCTCAATTGGATCTGGGAGACAAGGGGATGTCAATGGTGAGCCAGCTGACTTCCTTTCTCCACCCCAATTTCTCCCAGATGGGCGGTGTAGTGTGCAGAGAGCCACCTCATGCGGACAGTTCACCAGGCCATGAACTGGCCCATCTGCTACTTGTTGGGAAGCACATCTGTCAGAATTTAGCATCTTCACAAGGAATAACACGCGGGCTGAGATTTCATAATTTAACTGATTATGAAGGGCCGTTTGGCAGATATCGTAGACCCCTGTCAGACTTAACGGCATGTAAATTTAATTAGTATGCAAAAAACAGCTTTGGAGATTAGACCAAACTTAATTAGTCAGCACCTTGAGTCTGTTAGCATACTCTACTGGGTAATAAATCAAAAAAGGATAGGTGAAGGCTATGGTCAAGTAATTAAATGTATAGGGTCCTGATGGTGTGTTTTCTTTAACATTAACCTCTACTCTGTATGGATCTACTCGGAGAGATGGAACGCAGCTGAAGGAGGCTGTGGTTTTTTAGTATACATAGAATTTTCACCTCGGTTTTTAGACACCAGTGTTCACTTATAAAACTTGTGCTGCCGTGAATGTCTCCAGTTCCCCTGGGAGGATTTAGTGTGGCACGGTTGTAGGGGATTATAAGTGTAGACATAACCTACATCTCTGCAGGGCCCTAGCACAATGAGGCTCTAACTTCAGTGGGGTCACTATTGCAATACAAATTAGAGACTAATACTAAATAGTACATGTTAAGGGGAAAATGGGAACCCTTGGTGTACTTTTCCTTGCATCCATCCACTTATGTGCTGGGCCCGGATCTGGCAATCCACCAGCTACTAGGCAACTTGAGTATCACTAAAAACAATGGAATTCCATAATAAAAGAAAACTGAGCATTCGCCGGTGCAGTTGGATACATATCAAACAGCAGTCCTGGTTAAGGCTCAGATTTTGTCCTGGGTAATTTTAGCAAAAATCACAGACAGTTCATGGGCAATAAAACAAAAATTCACGAATGTGTACGCCCGGTCTGTGATTTTTATGAAGAATATCCCTGACAAAATGAGGAGGATCCAGCTGTGGGGGAGGGGGGAGAGGGGCGCCTGCTGACAGACCGCTCCAGCCCTGAGGTAGAGGATGTCCCAGATGTCTCTGGAAGTCACAGATTCCGTGACCTCCATGACATAATTGTATCATTGTTAATGGTACTTCACCCATCTCTACTTCATTTACTTTTGAGAATCCCACAATATTTCCTTGACCCTCACAAACCCCCACCCCTGTGAATGGTTGTGCACATTTTACAGATAGATCCATCTGAGGCAGGGAAGACTGAGATGACTTTCCTTGGCTGTCGCAAGAAGCCAAAAGAAGAGTGCTACCTCTTAGTCCCCTGCTTTGCTGAGCAGGTCACATGTTAATCGTCCTGGATGAATCGTCCATGAAAACTCTGTCTCTACTCTCTTGGGTTTAGTCCCTTTTGTGAGAACAATGTCTTTAATTTGTTTTAACGTTGCACTCTGCCTGAGCAACATGTGTATACAATATGTAGTGCGTTACCACTGGCCAGGAGAGATGCAGGGTGATGCCCTTGCTTTGGATAAAATACTGTGGTCAGGTGGTCATTTACCTTTGAACAGGCTGTATCAGTGGAAGAATTGAGAGGCGGCTGAGGAATCTGCTTCTTGTTCCAAGTTTGCCACTATGTGAACTCAACGCTAGAAGTGTCAGAGTTGCTTAGCGATTACGTACATGATAGCTGTCCAAGTGAAGGGGATACCAGACAGCTGCCTACCCTTAATGTTAATGCAACCAGGAAGAAATTGTAGATGAGGTAGCTGTTTCAAGGGAAAACTGTGTGGTTGTTATCCACTACTTTTAAATGCGATGGGGTGGGGGAAATGGAGAGTGGGAGGGAGCATGAGTGAGATATTAGTATAAAGTACTACTACCGAGAGGGGGTTTGGTGATTCAGCACAGGAATATGATTCAGTGCTGGTTGCTTGAAAGACAGGGAATGAGCATTAATACCTTCCTGTTTCCGCAGATGTAGTCTGTGTCTGACACCTGTCGCATCCTAGAGAAGCTCAAAGTCCTCTCCCTAACTGTGAAGCTGTTTTTTATTTGTTTGGGGGGGGGGTGCTTTCTTCACCCCTCCCTTTCAGTTCTACATTGCTGAAAACTATGTAACCCAGTGAGTGACCTGTGTTTTGGAAGAGTCCTCTATGATGGTAGGAAATAACTAATCATGGCATAACAGGGACCATCTCTGTCCTGTGACATTCAGCAATGGACTAAAAAGACATTTAAACATGTCAATAGTGATCATTATAGCCCCTCTATGTAGCAAAATACAAAGATGCTAGAGTATGATCCCATTGTCATGCTTTGGACGGCAAGACTTCATCAAACTCCGAAGGCCCTAATGTCCCTCACCCCCATTGATGATATACTTAGGGTGAGGAGTACCTAGAAGGTGCTCAGCACTCCTCTGTTGAATTTAGACTTGATTCTTCGAGGTGCTGTGTCATCAATTCCTGTGTGAATTGAGGGGTCCAGAACCACTGAGCAAAGCCAGTGTGGACTCAACAGTGAACTCAACAGTGTGGACCACCCGCTCCCTGCCTGAAAGGGCTGGAATAGCCCAGGGAAGGGGTTGAGACTGGGAGCCAGCAAACTCCCAGGCTGATTGGGAAGCAGGCTCAGCTGGGTGGCCACGCCCCAAACTCTCAGGCCTGTATAAAGGCTGAGAGGCAGGGGCCTAGGGAAGTCAGTCTCCTCTGTCTCCAGAGGAAGATAGGCCTAGCTGCTGGGGCTTAAGCAAGGTACCTGGATTGGGGCAGGGCTGGGGCAAGGCACTGGGAGCTGGGGAAGCTCTAGCCTGAGAGCCCCAGGCTGCAGGGCCTGGCAGAAGGCCCGACCCAGGGGTACTGGGGTTCAGGGGGCAGCCCACGGCTAGCAGTAGAAGCAGCAGGCCAACCCCCCCATTGCCAGTGATGAGAGGCCATGATATTGCAGTCTGCCCCAATGAGCGGGGGCAAGTGGTGACTGGCAGTGGCCAAGTGTGAGGCAAGGTGGGGATAGTGGGTGGAGGGTTCCCTGGGGAGGGGGGGACCCTTGGACTTGAGGGGGTTCTGCAGGGGTACAGCACCCTCAGCTAGAGGGCACCGGGGTCCGGGAGGGACATGGGGGCCAAAACAGGAGCGGGGCATCGGCCGGCAGAGGGCACTCCGAAGGCTGGAGAGCTGATTCCCCAGACGACCAGCAGGAGACGCCGCCGGGGTGAGTGCCCACTCGCTTACAGACCCGAAACGTGGTGTTTTCAGTCCCTAGTCACACAACCATAGTGACATCTCCCTTTTTATCTGATAGCCCAAGGGTTAGAGCTCCCATTCAGGATTGGGAAACTCATGTTCAGTCTTGCCTCTAGCTGATGCAGAGCAGGGACTTGAACCCAGGATTCCTGTATCCCCACTGAGTGCCTTAACCATCAGGTTATAGAGTCATTCTCAGAGCCACTGAGTATTTATTGATATAAAGTGGCACAGCTTCAACAGGAGAGACTGAAAGACTAGCCAATAATCTGGTGGTTAGGGTGGAGAGCTGGCTTCAAGTCCTGGCTCCAGAGCACAGATTCAAATCTGGGCCTCCCACATCCCGGTGCCCTGACCAGTGGGTTATTGGGTATAAGGCGCTAGCTCCTCCTTTGTTTTGTGAATGGCACCTAAGTCTCCTTGTGAATCTAGCTCAAAAAACCAACGTTTTGTTTTGGAAACACTGAAATGAACCGTTTTGATGTTTCCAACAAAAAAAAGTCTTTGACTGGAAAAAATGTGCCAAAATCAACATGAATTCATGAAATGTTTTGGTTGACCTGAATCTTCGCTTTCTGACAAAAAACTTCACCCAGCCCTGACACAGTAGAGTGACTAGACTTCTAGGAAAGCGTCTACATATGGTTGTCAGATTCACTTCATTAACAGAGAGACACAGCATGTACTCAAACTGCTTATTATGCTGGGAGTCAGTAGGTGCGCTTTGGTGGAGCCACAGATTACAAATACTGAATGAACAAAGTCAAGGAGGAACAGGAACAGGTGGGTATTTGATGTTGTTACCTGTGGCTAACCATCTGCTGTCCTGGTACTAAAAGAGCAGCTCATGTCACTTCACTTGTGAGAGAAAGTTAATCTCATCACGTGACCTAATGTGATGTCATGTGACTCATGCTGCATGTAGTCCATCGGTGTAACTGGAATACTTCATGGAGGAGGCAGAACCAAGTACCTTGCTGCTAACTTTCACTGGGAGAAGCAGATGGTGAATGTTCTGCTACCCGGCACCCACTGTATATAATCCGCTTTTTCAAACAGCTATGGCCACTGTGTGGCTTTGAAACCACTGTCTCGTTGGCTCTAACTATTGTACGGGTCAGGCGGGGATACTCAGTGCAGGCGTTGTGCACATCAAATGTTTCAGTGGTTTTTGTGAACGCTTGTAACAGGAGCTCTCTTGCTTTTAAGCTCCTACCGTCGAGCCTGTAGTTCACGGGCAGAGTGTTTTCTTTGAAAGGCAGCAGTGCTTGGTCTCATTCTGTTAAGAACATTGTCTCTTTAACGCCTGGCATTTGTGTGCATGTGTCTGCTGTGATCCACCGGAGAAGTGTATGGTGCTGTGCAGTTTGTTTGTGACTGTTTTTTTTCCTGTAGAGAGCTTATGTATAAACATAGTCCCATTTATGGCCCGTGAAACATTCTTGCAGACAATCCATTAATTAGCGTCAATGTGGCATAATTTTTGCATTTAATGTATCTTTTTATTTGGATTTAATGCTTAGTTAGAAGTGTCAGTTTCCTCTCGATTTTGGTGCAGCTTTGAAGCAGCAAATTGCTTGGAATGGGATTTGTCTCTCGATCTCAAGAACACTCGTTCATTTGGTCTGTCTCTCTGTTCTCCTTCCAAAGAGCATTAAGCATTAGTTCTATGCACCGACTCTGTTTGTCATAAAGCTCAGCTATACCTTTAATTGGTTTTGGTTCTGTTCAATCTAACTGTAATCATTTGATTTTTGTCTAAAATATTCAGCCATGCTTACCATATGGTGAACATAATTGATTAGACAAAAGCTACTTACTGGCTGTTTTACCTTTTGGAAATAGTTACATCTTTCTCAGTATGAGCTTCCTAACCATCTGCTACCCTTGTGCAAAGCTTGTGTTAAGTAGACATCTGCAGTTGTGACTCCAGGGTTATTAAGCAGCAATGTCCAGTTGAGTGCCCTTCTGCGTGTCGCTCCAAAAATCAGCACCGCATAGAGGGATCGCTTTAGCGGCAACAAAGTCCATTAAGTTGCATACGTGGCAGGGAGGCGTGTGCATTCACGCACTCCTCCTGCTACTGCAGCAAGTCAAATGAATGCGTTTTGACATGGGACTATAGCCTTCCCAATGAGCCGCAAGTTTAGATTGATGCCCTTTAATGCTAGATTGAGTCTTTCATTAGACCCCCTTTGTAATCTTTTTTTTTTTTTTTTTTTTTAAAAAGCATGCATCGTATCCAAAAAAGGTGACGGTGTTTAATGTGAACCAGTTGTTTGTAACTAATCACGATGACCCACAAATTGCAGAAAGAAAAGACCTAGGGTGAAATTTTAGCATCATTGAAATCAATGACAAAAGTCCATTAACTTTGGTAGGGCATATAGTCTATCCCAGCCAATTTGGGATTGCTCCCTAACGTAGATTTTCTAGTATGTTGTCCCATGTCATTTTAGATAACTAAGCCCAGTCAGTTGTGCAATTTACATTTAGCACTGAGTTAATGATGGAAAGGGGAGGAGAAGGCTTATGGTGCCAACAAACTCAGCAACAGCCAAAAACAATCTAGCTAATGTATTTGAATTTCTAATGTCTCCAATGTTTAATTATGTTAAATTATATTATCCGTATGCAAGACTCTGAAATTCTTGTTTTGAGTGTTATACAATATCTTCTGTTGTGTGTGGCAATCACATTTTAAAAGGACATTTATATGTTTAAAAATCATGTATTTAAAAAACAACCTAATTTCTTTATGTATATTAATACAAATATCTTTACACTATTAAATATTTTTATAAATCTCAATTAATAGATACAAATAACGTTGCCTAGTTACTTTTTTCATTACATTCAACCTGGACAATGAGAATAAACTTAAGAGAGTCACTTTGTTCCGGGTCAGTTTTCATTCCCCTCTCTCTCTCTCTCTCTCTCTCTCTGACACATACATGCCATTTTCTTTTAAAGTACAATTCTGTTGTTGAATAAGCAGCAATTTTGATCAGTGAAATATTTGAACTCCACAAATGTTTCAGCTAGGATGTCAGTTTAAAGCTGATTCTTAACAGTATTCATTAAAGAATGTCACAACAAAACTTTTTCAAATGAATTAATATAGAAATTAAATGCCCTGATTTCTTACAAGAGTCAGAGAGTCTTCTGACAACATGTCAAAAGTCCAATAAATTGAGATTACATGGTAGGAGTTTGGGAAACAAATTGTAGCCTTAGTAACACATACCCGATTGACAGGTTGAAGAACGCATAACAATTACAATGCCCAGATGTGGGATGCAGTGTTTGTGTCAGACTCAAAATGAGAGATACTAAGTATTCGTTCAGGTAACTTCAAATGCAATGGGATTTGGGATTAAATAGTTCTTTTGTAGTTAGAAGCCTTTTTTTTTCTTTCTGATGTAAATAACTTTCAGCAGTAAAGAGTGAGGGGATTCTAAACTTGTGTGGAATGTAAGTAACTTTGAGACTCAAATGCACCATCCCTCTGAAGAAGGGGGACACCCCCCCTACTGACTGCTAATGGGAGAACATTGGCTCACAGTGTGGAAGCCTGGGATCTTTGGGAAGCTGAGATGCAAGGACTCAATCCAGCTGATGCATAGGCAGTGTAACCATGACCATGTTCTACTGCATGTCTGCAGGATCACGGCCCTAGTTTCTAAGTGCACTGTTGCATGTGTGTGATTGTGCTAGGAATTGTCATTTGTGCTGGTTGACTTTGGATATCTGAGAAGTAATTTTGGCCTCCCCTGAATAGAATTAATTCCATTGTGGTGGGTGGCCGGGGGGGGGGGGGGCAGGAGGGAGAACCTTCGATTTTCTCTTCCTTAGGCCCCGCCAAGGGATTTTAATACAGGATGGAGCAATTTAGCCTCTGTTTAACATACACATTTTTTCTTTGCTTTGAGACAATCCATTCGGTTGATAGTTGGCAATCCAGAGATAACACCATAAAAATGTGGGGGGAGGGGGTGGAAAGGAGAGGAAGCAGAGGGTTAGAAAAAAATCTAAAGATTTTATTTTTATTGAGCACTCACTTAGCACGTGAAGACCGAATGCATTTGGTGAATATAAGATGGGTTCTTTTCCTGTTGCGAAAAGGGTTTGCCCGAAGCACTCTTGTTTCTACTGAGAGGTGGGGACATTCCATGCTTGGATGAAGTTCGTTTTTGTTTTAAAAGCCTGGCAGATGTATAGACCTGAACCATTTCTGTTTCCATTCAGATTGGTGTAGTTTTTGGAACCTGCTGGTGACTCAGTGATTTGTTCATGAGTTCACTTGACCTTGAAATGTGGTGGAAGTGAGTCTGTCCTCCTCAGTTTGGGGAACTTGTTTATTACCAGTTACAGCATGTTCTTGTTCCTTAATTTAATTTCTTGCAAAATCTTCTTTCAATATCTCTTAAATAACTCCATGGGGAGTGAGGACAAATGGCACTGAGGGTTCTGCTTAAGGAGGTCCTTTCTCATGAACGGGGAAGTTTCGAGTTGGGAGTACTGTAAACACTGAAGAATCAACAGCTCTGCTTCTACGAACACTTCTAGCCATGAGTAGTCCCACTGACCCGCCAGTCCCTAAAGGGCACAACCCACATTGCTGGGGGATGAGAGGAAACCATCTAAAGAACTTCTTTTTCCACCAGAGCGAAATGTCACTCATGGAGCTGCACACCGCTTGTCATTGCTATCCTAATGTGACTTCAGAATAGAACTACCAGCAAGGAATAACTTTCTGAAGTAGATTGAAGCTGAACGGTGCTGCTGCTCTGTCTGAATTATGCTATATAACAGATTTTTGTCCCTCTTCTGATTTGGGGATAGCAGCACGTCCTTAACAGTAGCATTTTTCCAGGTTTTGTTTTTAGAAGTCTGGAGAGGGGATACACAATAGTGCTTACAAAAGAAAAAAAAATGCTAAAATGCCATATAAATGTAACATCTGTGTGCATCAAGGATTTCTGTTGCTACATCACACCCCATGGCCATTTGGAACTTCACAGCGCCAAAAAGGGGTAGAACTTTTGATCCTCTTTCTCAGTGCAATCTACACCCTAATTTTACAATTGGAAATAACAACACCTCTCTACCTCAATGGAGTGTTTTGAGGATAAATACAATAAAGATTGAAGTGCTCAGATACAACAGTAATGGTGGCGGGGGGGGGAGGGGATGTAAGTATCTTGGGTGGGATACATAGAATGCCTCCACCATCCCAGCTGGTCTTCGATGAAAGAGTGTCTGCACAAGAACGTGCTCTGTTAATTTCCTTCATCAGCTGCTGGTACTTGGTATTCCCGAGTGACAAAGGTGAATGTCTGATCAAATCTTTTCTAACCAACTCTGGGTTCCATGTCCCTTCACTAAAGTTTGTAATGACTGAACCTAACTCTAGGTAACTCACCACCAGTCTTTGAAATCACAGTGATGAACCTCTGATGACTTTTGGTTTAATTTATAAAGAATCCACCCTTGACAGTCTGCTGCCGAGCCAGATCCTTCCATGAAGTCCTATGATTTAGGCTCTGTTTTGTCCAGAGCCACGTAGGGGATTATTTTAAAATGGCTTTAAAACAATTTCAATTAATATTAATGTAAACTGTAAAATAAAAGGTATTTGACTTGTCTTGTAACTTCCTATTGCAAACATTCCTGTGACTTTCAGAATTTTAGTAAATTAACTGTTTTGCCATGACACGATTATAACTTAACCCATTTTTTTTTGTCGTGGCAAGCAGTATCCTTAGCCTTCTGTTTGTACACCTAATATACTTATTAACCCCCCCATTCCTGCAGTATCTGAATGCCTTAAAATCTTTGATCTATTTGCTCTCACATCACCTCTGTGGATAGGGAGTGTAGGGTTTACAGAGGGTACAGAGAAGCTAAGTGTCTTCTCTAAACTCACACAGAGGAGGGATTTGAACCCAGGTCTCCTGAGTTTTAGTTTGACGCCTTAATTACTGGAGTGTCCTGAAGTGCAATAGCACTTACTTCTTTCGGCCCAGCCCATTTCATTTGTAGTGGGGTAGTGAATAAAATCCAGTAACTCTTCTATCCCTAGGCAGACAGAAGAACTGATCTGCTGAAAGTGCTGTCGCTTGCCAGTTTTGAACTATGAGTAGTAACTACACTGTGTTAAGACCTATGACGTGGCTGTGGCTGACCTAGGTCAGCTGACTCAGGCTCGTTGGGTTTGGGCTGTGGGGGGGGGGGGGAGGGAGGCTACAAAATTGCAGTGTAGATATTCAGACTCAGGCTGGAGCTCAGGATCTGAGACCCTGTGAATGGGGAGGGTTTCAGAGCCCGGACTCCAGCCTAAGCCGAAACGTCTACACTGCACATTTTAGCTCCGCAGCCTGAGTCCCAGTCAGCTGAGCTGGCCTCTGAAACGGGTTCCTTCTTGCAGCTTAAACATACCCTGTGAGGCTAGAGAGACTTCTACACAGGCTGCTGAACAGTAAATGCTTCTATTGAGGTTGATCCCTGGAGTCCACCCCAGTGCACCTTTGAGTGCAGTCACTCGTTTTTCATTAAGCAGTGATTTGATTAGATAAAAATAAAAGTTGCTTGAGCATTCATTTTTTGCAGTGATGCATAGCAAATGTATGCAGATTCAAGTAGGACTAATCTGCATGCCAAATATGAAAGTGTGATTCCTAACCCATGTGCACCTGTACTGAAGTTTAATCGGCTACATATATTTAACGGGAAGGATAAAACTTAACAACGTGCACAGCTCTCCGAGGTTGGATGTGAGTTTAGTGCCGAGAGGTCCTTACAGTGTTGACAATGATTCAGCTGTTTCAGGACTAACTTAAAATCTTTTGAAAGAAAACTTTTATTCCTTAACTTTGACTATATTAAAAAAAATTCCTCTTTCTTTAAGACGTTCTCTATTGGTTCCCTTCCCCAGCGGCTGTGCTCTAGTGACATCCTTTTCAAGTGCCTAAATCTCTCAGAAAGCACAAGCGACTGATTCTGATCTCACATGTACCAGCATAAATCAGGAGAAACCTCACTGATATAAATGGAGCTCGACCAATGTAAAACCACCACATCGTGGGATCAAAATTAAATCTTGAAGGGACCTTTATGATCCTCTACTATCGCTTTCTGTATTAAACAGACCATAGATTTCACGTGAAGATTCACTCGTCTCTTCTACCCCAACCTTTTGTGATTGAACTAGAGCCTATCGTTTCAGCATGAGGGTTTTGCTGTACATGAGGGTTTTTGTTGGGTAGCAACAGAGTGGATTTTGCCAGATGTAAATGGCATGCTGGTTCAGAAATGATATTCAGTCCAATTGGGAGTAAGGAGGAAAAAGGTGAAGACAAATGCTGTCATTCTTACTCATGTTTGTAGCTCATATATGAGAAGAGAGAGTGTGCTTCTGCAGTCATGTTCATCAAAAAAACGGAAATCCGTTACCGTGCAAAGGTGAGTGAATGTCGTGTCTGAAATGCTTTCCTGTCACGCCACTGCCAACACTCTGCTGAAACGCTATGAACTCGTGCAGGTTGGGTGGTTTTTTTTTACACCGTTTTGTATTGACGGTAGCGCAGATGAACACGGTGGGATAGACTGCACTGGGCAAAGGAAGTCTTCTATTTATCTGTAGAAGAGGGGACGTTAGTAGCAGCACAAACCAGTGTGCCTCCACCTTGTCATGAAGGAATCCTGTAGAGAGGAGATGTTTGAGTCTAAATTCTCTTCTAGTTCTTGGCCTCTTTGTAGAGCCTGCCAGCATGGGTGCTAAATTCTAACTGTAGTGACATTACTGGTGATGTGGATGGGAACTATCAAATGCATATGACAGGGTCGCATGGTAAGAGTCGTTGGTCAATACCAATGTGGTCCTACTAATCCTTATGAGTAAGACCTTTTTAAAAAAAATATTTTTAACCAAAAAGATTGGCTATATATTTTAAAGAAAAGCAAATGCAAATACTGGAAATGCTTTAAATAAACAAACTTGACACCAAATAATCAAAACCACTTAACACGGTGACACAAACTGACAAGAGCCAGGAATTTCAGAATTAAAGTTGACACTCTGTCCTTCGCATTAGCAGCTATGAAAGCAAAGGGCACCACGACATGAGTTAAGAGCAGACCGTTGGCCTTTCCTCTGAGTTGCTGGGGTTCTGTCACACTGAGCCATAACCTTTATGTTGTTGAAATAGGGGAGTGGTTATATAAATGAACTACCTCATTATTGTTCTTTAATGCTGGCTCTATTTATTTATTTTTAATAACTCTTTCACAGAAGGATTAAACATCTGATTTTTGGAGTCGACGGAGTTGTTCTGGGTAGTTGTTACTGGAAGTAACCACCTAGAGCCCCCTCCCCGGTAAAAAACAAAACAAAACAACCCTCCCACAGTAGAACTCACAACACTCAAAACCTGCCAAATGTTGGAAAATTTACAGCTTCAGCCGAGCCTTGTATCTAGCCCAGATCTACCTAATGGGTTATTCCAGACACACCCAAATTGTTGTCAAGTTAGGATAAGGATCAAATTCCTGATGTGGCTTCTGCCTATCTGCACTTCTGTATATTCTCCAACAGGGCATAGTGAGTGACCTGTTGTTTACATGAAGTAACACCATGGACTCCATGCCCCTCACAAAGCATGTTGCTTATTAGATGAGGATGCATATTTTCCACCTATTCAGTGAACACAGTGGCAAAAATTTCAAACATGGTCTTTAAAAATACGTATAGATTTGTGTGTTTCAGCAGGAGGTATAACCTGTCTTCTGGAGATGGTAGACTAGATGGAAGAAGACAAAACAATACAGCCTTTGTTGTATAGGACACAAATCTTTATTATGCAAGGGGGAGGGGGCAGGCCTGGGGCATCTGTGGATGGAATGGGAAGCAAGGCCTGACTCAGCAAAGCTTAAATGCTTTATTGATTTTGGGACCTTAACACAGTTCTGGAGGAAGCTTTCTGTGTTTTGAGGCTCCTTTTAAAAAACATAGACTGGAAGAGAATGAATTGCCCAAGCTGCTTATATGCCAAAATACAGTGGGGAATCAGCTTTAACAATGTCTTGATAAATGTGGGTACCAAATGCTTTAAACTGCTTTATCAACCAGACAGTGAGTCAATAGGAAAGGGTTTCATCCAACAAAACCACTTGTGAGGTCTCTCGGCTATTAGCAGCAGGTCTAGGGAAGGGCAAATTGTTCCCAGAGCACTCGAGGAGCCTATAGTACCAGAACAAGTGACTTAAGAAAAGTAAGATCAGTTAGGACCTCTGGGAGTCACAGGTGACAGACTGCCATAGGGCTGATGTTCTGTGAAACTTGGTGGGGTGTTAGGGTATTAGTATAAAGCTAGCCTTTTCAGAAAGCAGTTCCTAGCAAGGAAAGTGGACGAGGGTTTTCTAGAGAGATTGATGAACATTTTATTTTTATTGCCACTGAATGGAAAGGTGGTGACATGGAGCCCTGGATGATAGAAAGCAAAGAAGGCCACAAACTACCATAGATTTCAGGTATTTTGTGTTATGCATAAAGTACTGAGGAAAAGACTATAGTGTAAATGAGGATGAAGGTGCCTGGTGGAGATATTTAATAGGCAAATAATCTTTCAGTCCATCCTTCAGGCTCAAGTCAGCCCATAGGTATTTGTACAATGTACAGCTTCAAATTTGGAAGATAAGTGATTATCCTGTAGTTACGTATATTAATGTACGATCAATGGATGGGGGTGACAATATAGTTATGATCAAGGAGGTTCCAGGGAGGATAGAGGGAATCCTGCTATAAAGACCTGTTTTATCCTATGAGTATGAGTAGATTATTGAGAGAGTTTTTTTTAACGGGCTTGCAGTACTGCAGTGTCTGCCGAAAAAGGAAAGCACAACTACTGAGTTGAAATTGGCAATTTGGAATACCAGAAACAGTTAATCATGAGGTCTGGCTGGAAAACAAGAATTCTGTTAGGTGAAAAATTCTGCGGTTTTGACATTGGTTCCATCTTACTATGGAACTAAACCAAGATCTTCTTTTTAAAAAGATTTTGGAAAATACAGGTGTGAGACACTCCATACTCCCACCCCAAGTCTCTGCAATATGAAATTTGTACCGGGACTTGAACACACCATTGGCTGTTCTGGGATGGGTATCTCTCCTGGGCTTTGAGCAGAAATTCCATCCTGCACTCAAGAAACTTTCTTGACAAAAGTTTCATCCAAAGAAATAAAGGTGTGTTCTGCCCGATTTGGAGCAGGGAATTAATTGAACCAGGGTGTCTCATATCCCAGGAAAATGCCCCCAAATGACTGGGCTACAGTGTCAGTCTCTCTTGCCTAGAAACTATTTATTTATACAAAATGGAGCAGTTCCGACAGAGGAGTGAGCCTAATTCTATAGCTGATGCTTAGGGTACTCAGCTGGGATGTGAGAGATCCAGGTTCAAGTCCCTGGTCTGAATCAAGAGCAGCTGTAGGGACAGGTGACTTATTGATAGCTAAACTCAGTGAATAAACTGTTCCTTCCACTTGTGATTTGTCCACGATCAAATCATGAATTATCTGATTACCATATTGTACTAACATACTGTAGAAGGAATGGAAAATGCCTTAGGAGGGTGCAGCATGTCCCTCCCGGACCTCTTTGGGGTGGTTTGCAACTCCGGGTGGCAGCTGATGGTGTTATTTATTTGTGTTGTATTAGCACCTAGAAGACTGAATCACAATTGTGCTAGGTTCTGTACAAATGGGTAGTAAGAGGCTGTCCCTTCATCAGTACTAAGTAGACAAGATGGCTAGAAAACAGAGAAGTGAAGTGAGTTGCCCAAATTCATACAACAGTTCAATGACAGAGCCTGGAATTAGGGTGAACAGATGTCCTGATTTTGTAGTCTTGTAGTCCCGATGTTTGGGTCTTTTTCTTTTACAGGCTCCTATTACCTCGCTCCTCCCATCCCAATTTTTCATACTTGCTGTCTGGTCACCCTACCTGGAATAGAACCCAGATCTCTCCTGTCCTATCCACTGCCCTGTGCTAGAGAGAATGAGTGGTGATAGGAATTCCTCCGTAGCCTCTTTGATGGCACTCCTTGTACAAGGGCCCGGAACAATCTATCTCTTTAATAAAATCCCCATTGTGGCTGGTGTTCAGAGTTGGGCCTGAACTAGATGCTCTGAATCCCACTCTGGATCTAAACTTTGTGCTGAGGCCCATCGCTACTTGTGATGGAAAACCCAAGTAAGTGCAAGATGAATATTGCTGCATTTAAATTATTTTTCTGTTTGTTGGTCTGCTGAATACTCCTACACGCCAGAATTTATTGGGTGCATTTAGCGAGGTTGCCAGAGATTTCAGAATGTCATTGGTAGAAGAATTAAACAGATGGTTTCTTGCAAAAGGATCCACTGCTGGGCACTGAATTAGCTTCTGCCAGGGAATGAGGACTTACCCCTGCCTGAGAATAAGCTCAAAAATCTTAAAGGTTAGTGGCTTAGATATCACAGCTAGTGAAGTATACCTTTAAACAGATGTAGTCACTAATTAATCACTTGACTGCATGTAGATTCATCTTGGCACAGCAGATGGCCTCCTGCCAACTGGCTTTTTCTAAAGCTAAAGTTTTTTGTTTTATTTTTTAGAAGGCACCATTTCATTTCGTAAGATCAGGGAAGCAATGGAAAGCAAGACCAGAGCCTTTGGATGGCACTTGAACAATGTAATGTCTTGTCAGTGTTCTGCTGTCACAACAGTGCGTCAGAGGGCACTACATTTTTTGGTATGGCGTGTGCATGCAAAGCTCGTAATGTGCTAAAGGCTTGCTGTAAACCTATAGGCTAACAAAGCATTCACTATTTCTGGATCTTCTTGTTTTCATCACGGCATTACAGGTAGTAATTTAGTGGAGTAGTTCAAAAATAATTATCAAGCGGCCACATGGTTAATAACTTAGATAATAAGACACTTCTTTGTGATTCTGGACCTGTGTTTAGATTACTGTGGATTTCTGTATTTTAAACTTTTATATATTCTATTTGTGATACTAAATGATAAGTCTTTAATCTTTTATGGTACTTTTTGTCCAAAGGTCTCAAGCATCTTGTAAAGATTAAATTAGTTACTTTTCTGATTTTCTGCCATTGTATTCCTCCAGGTGCAATCTAATTTTACTACCTCTTCTGTGGCTGCTTGTTATTCATTTGTATTTCAATAGAACCTAGAAGCCCCATTTGGGACCTCGTAGTGCGAGATGTACACACATACATGTAAGACATTCCTTGCCTCACAGAGCTGACAGTCAAAATAGGCGATATTATTGTCCCCATTTTATGATGGGGGTGGGACCTGGGGGTGGGACGATGGGGGTGGGCACAGACAGAGACTCGCCCGAGGTCATACAGGAAGTCTGTGGCAGAGCTTGAAATCAAACCCACGTCTCCCGAGAGAAATCCTACATAGAGTCTTCACAGAGAAGACCATTTTCTATAGGATCTCTTCCTTTTATGAGGAAAAATGTAGCTAAGAGGATCAACCAACTCAGTCATTGTGCATGGCTTGCTCAGGTATTCTTTAAGGGAGGCAATGTTTTCAAATCAGAACTTTTGGTTTTAGAGCCTTTCTTGACTCACTCTTGTTCTGCAGTCTCATAAAAACATAAGAATGGCCGTACTGGGTCAGACCAAAGGTCCATCCAGCCCAGTATCCTGTCTTCTGACGATGGCCAATGGACCCTGGAGCCAAGAGCCCTGAGGCCCGAAAGCTTGAATTGGACTGAACTTTCAGTGTGATCCTGACAGACTTCTGGTGTGTTGGTCTCAGGCTTCCTGGAAGGGGCAGCCTTAAGAGTGACCTGATTCAAGAGGTAAGTCACAAGAAGAGGTAAACCACTGTAGGGATAGAATGACTGTCAGCACGGGGTGCCACAGAAGGTGGTGAGGAGTCTCTTCCACAGTGCTGTTAGGGTGTGGTTTGTTTGTATTTCTTATATATACTATTTAATTGAATCAATTCATGTGAACAGCAGTAGATTCATGCTATACATGCCTTTATTGTTATGGATTTTGAAATAGCACACACCGTTCTGATACAAATCTCAGCTATGCTGTTAGATTACAAAAAGTTGGCACTAGAAATAACAGTTACAAAAACACTGGCAATCGGAAAAACTTGTTGGCATTTGTGCTCATTTTATGAGAAGTTCACAGTGCTATGGAATTAGCATTGATTAAATGATGAGCTGAATGACAAGAGAGGCTACTTATGAAATGGGAGAACAGGACATTTTCACTGCTAGACCAGGAACACTTAACAGTATGTTAATGAATCAAGACAGCTGGAGAATTCATAAAGGGCAACATCAGAGATGATTGCTTCCATTACAAGGTGATAGGTAGGTCAGTGGGCATTATAAGATACTTATGATGGTATCCTATTGTAATAGTGAGAAAGTAAGATAGTTACGTAATGGAAATAATGTTTCACAGCTATAATGAGCACATTCATAACCATCTACTGCGTAGTGGCATTTTCTTATGCAGAATGGAAAGAAGATTCAAGTGTAAAAGAGAGGAAAGTTCTGACATGAAAGTTCTGCTCTTTGTGTGAATCTGTCTGCACTTGTTACAATCCCACCACCTAGCGGAAGGGAGGGTTCATTACCCCTGAGCAAGCCCATGCTCCTTCAGCGTATACTCCTAATACCTGGCCGAGAAGACTTGCACCTGCAGCTCAGCAGAGCACCCATTTTTATTTGTTACTAGAACAGAGGCATTACACCAAGTGCCAGGTATTTTAAAAGCCCGTATGCAGGGGAGGATACACACGCTGGAACTCTTCCTGGATTTCAAATGCTCCTGGTGTTCCTTCCCATTCTACAAGGGGAACGCTGTCCATATGCGACAGTCTAGTGCAATGGTGCGCTAATTGTTCTGTCCCCGCTGCCCCCATTAATGGAGGAGACCCGGCTTCTATATTCCCTTCTGGCACAGGCCTGGCTTTCTCAGCAGCAGAGCCTGGTTGAAGGAGGAGCTGTGGGCAGAGCTGGGCTGGAAATGTGGTGCTGTTTCCCCACCCCCAGTGGAAGCTGGCATGAGCTGCTTGCCATTGGCTCTTGCTCCCCCAAATGTTCCTCCGTGGCCACATCAGGGGGACACCCCTCACAGTTTGTGCACCGCTGGTCTAGTGCACAGGGTCCTGGAATGGGAGTCAGGAGGTGTCTCCTCTATTCCTGGCTCTGCTACTGAACTGCTGTGTGACTGCGAGCAAGTCCTTTTCTCCACCTGGAAGAAGAGGCAGAAATCTCACAAGAGAGCCAGGTTCAAGCACTTCAGATACATTTTCAGAGAGCATCTGGAGTTCTGGATACATATCCAAATTTTGAAGCGCTTGAGGTAGGCTCATCATTCGTTATGCTGACACCTAATTTTCCTTCATCCTGACAAAGATGTATGAAAAACCGCCCATCACCAAGTTGCTCCATACATAACACGCATAGCCCGTCAGTGCCACATTTTCAAAGCTTATAGTTTTGGGTTCTGTCTGTGTCTCCATTATGAACCGCCATTTAAAGGGCTGTTTTCAAGAGTCTCAGAATAGAAAATCCATACCCCCATGCCCAAAGGTGCTTACATCCTGAAGTTCACTTCTCCAAGGAAACACCTGACCCCGTGGTTCATTATTATGTACAAGACTCTGGGCCTCAGTAACTGTGCCTGAGGGCATGTGTGCAAGTGAAGTATCTAAGATGCAGAGCGTTCATCCCATGTAGGTTCAGAAAATGTCACCCTTCTGGTCGTTTGATTTTTGGCAAACAAAGGGAATTATAAAACAATACTGAGTATGTCTGCATGGGGCCAGAGCTCGGCATGAGGCCAAGCATCTACACAGCAGTTTTTCAGCTCTGCAGCATGAGCGAGTGGATCTGGGCCAGCAACAGCCGTGCCCCACAGGGTTTTTATCCCCTTGTAGGGTAGGTGTATGCAGAGAGTCCAGACAATGCTTCTCATTGGGCTTGACTGCTGCTAGTTTTCCTTGAACTAGGGCTTCTCAGGCCACCCTCTACGCCTCTTTCTCAGACCCAGATCCCTCTTTCTTCACCCTGAAGCCTGCTTCCTCTCTTTGTATAGCCTCCATCCCTAGGCCTGATATTGATAGCTGGTGTCCTCGGGGAGGGACAGCTTTACTTTCTCTTTCCAGGAGGGATCATTAACTGCTTCTTGGCCTGGTTGAATGTGGATCTAACCACCCCGTCGCCAGGTGGAGACATAACTGCCTCTATACTTGCACAAATACTGATTTGCTTGGGCAACTTGCAGAAATTTCCTGTGCTCCTTTTAGTCTATAAAGTCTGATGCCAGCTCATACCCCAGACCTACAACTTCAAGCACTGATGCAATAGTTCTGTGGTAGTTACAATTTCTAAAAGGCCATATTTCATGGATGTGATCAGACAGCTGTGAAATATTCTTCCCTTAACGATGAGAGAGGAGCCTGAAGCAAGCGTGCACATCTACACTGTCCCAATTTTGAGGAGAGGGGAAGAAATCTGCACTCTGATTCAGATGTGTATTTTTGTAGCTGATCCTCCTCTCATGATTAAACACCACTGACTTGGGATTCGAACCCTTCTCGACTAAAAATAGGGATTCATGTTCTTTAGTACATTGTTATGATATCACCAGGTTAAAGCAGGGAGTTCTCTTCTCACTGATGGTGAGAATGCATCTTCATTGGTACAAGGGGTGTGTGTGTGTGTGTATTGGCACAGGTAAATAAATGTAAACTGATGCTGAATTACTCATATGTTAGGTGTCTATTTCCTCGTATTGAATTCAACTAAAGGAGGAATTTTCAGTGCCGTGCAATTAGTGCATTGTTGAGCCATTGCCAATTCTGGTCTTTTTTTTCACTAGGTGAAGCCATGTTGGCATCAAAAAATGACTATCAGCTTCATTTTTCTTTCCTCTTCCCCATCTATGCTTATGAACAACATCAGAATGGCCCAGGGCTGTTGCCTCAGTTACAGTGGAACCCTGGAAGGAAATGTACATTAACATACAAACAAACTGGAATCTGCTGGATAAACGCTTATTTCAATCCCCAAATCCCAGAGGTTACTTTCGTTATCAGACCACATTACAATTTTATCTCTGGTTCTAGGATAAAATCAAAAGCCTTAAGATGTGGCATGCTAATAGCGATCAATTCAGGTAACTGCTAATTGCAATTACCTACAAATTTTAGCTTAGCCTTCTATTACTTGTGGTGGTCAAATAATTTCAGGGGGGAGAGAAGTTAATAGCAGCAGAGTGAAGAAAAGTTAATAGCAACCAGTGTCATTTAATAGGCTTAGTCATGTAACAGAGGAAGAAATTGAAAATCAGTTGGTAATGTTTACTGATTACTTTGTTTTGGTTAGAAATAAACAATATTAGAATTTAAAAGAAACCTCTTCCTGCACTGTCCATATGGTTACAAACATTAATTTAGATTTGCTCCTGTCTTAGGGTTACCATATCTGAACATTCAAAAAAGAGGACACTCCATGGGGAGCGGGGTATTTGCAGTAGTATCTACCGACTCGCATTGTATTAATGTGTTGTTATACTGTTATCTATGCTGTGTGCTACATGTGTCTATAATGAGTATATATAAGAAAAAGTTTTATGGCCTCAAAAGTGAAGTTTAATTATTTGAAGTTTACTGTATTTCTTTAAATGTAGTGAGTCCTTTCCTTTTACCAGTTCTTCAGTTTTCTTTCTCCTCATGTGCCCACACATACTTCTCTGTAGGTCACATTTTTCTCAGCAGTGGTTGATTGTTTGTTAAGAAGGCATGAAAGTCTCTTTACAAAAAGTTTGTCTGAAGTTGTACTGTACAAGTAGAATTCCTTTCAACGACTTAACATTCAAGTGGTTCCTTTCCTTTGTCCATTGGCTTTGCATCAGTGAAAAAATTCGCTCTACATTTGCATTGTAAGATTGAGTAGCAAAGAAGAACTGTGCTGCCTGCTTCTCTTCCCCCAACCCCTACTGTCTCTCCTGCCTGCCTCTTCTTCCCTCCGACTTTCTATTGGCTCCTCTGCCCGCCTCCTTCCCCCCGGCTGCCGAGGCTGAAGCTTCCCCGCAGCATCTCCAATAGGAGCATGTGCCCGGGTGGAGTCAGAAATCCTCTGGCAGCTCTTCTTTTTGACTGACACGAAGACCAAGCCAGGAACCGAGTTCCTGGTTCCGCCTTCGATACACGGGGCCAATCCATGCGCTCCACATTGGAATACGTCACTGCAGTGCACCCGCGCCATGGAAGGCCTCCCTGGGCTTTGTGGAATGTAGGCGCTGCATGATCAAAAAGCTGCTGTATTGGGGCCATCTGGGAGGAATTTTTAAATATCTAATAATAATGGCAAAATCCTGGACATTTTTAGATATTTAAAAATTCCACCCAGACAGCAATTTAAGAACCAAAAAGCCGGACATGTCCGGGAAAATAGGGACGAATGGTAACAGACAAATGTCTGTTTTTATGTTCACTTTCCATTAAACTCAAGTGAAAATGAATTTCTGCTCAAATATGAGTCAATTGTGAATTTGATATATTAAATTGTAAAATTTACAGTTCATGCTATTTTGATTACTTACATAAGTAGCCTGCAATTATTTTTCAATTCCTTAGTGGATGACTTACATAACTAAGAATATTACAATCAAATACACAATTTGAAATTCACTTGCTATTTAGTTAAATTGGTTAAATACATTACATAAATTAAATTACATATGTTACAGAACAAATTGCAAACTTTATATTTGACTGTAATAGTCACAATTTGCAATTCAAATGACCTGCAAACCAAGAATTATTTGCTTACAAAATGTTTGAATAACTTTGAATAATGAATAAATTAGAGAATTTCATCATCTGTTCATAGGCAATTACTGAAGAGGAGAAAAAGCAAAATATATTATGAACTATTCACTCAGCCCTAGTAAGAAAAAACATGTGGACTATTATGAAAGAATCCAGATGGGTTTAGAGGTGTTGCAGGACTGGGGGAGGTGAAATTCAACAAGTATAAGTAAGGCATAATATCAAAACCAGTGTAATCTAGTAAACATATACCCTGATGTTCTTTGAATTTAAGAAGTCTAGTCAGTGTTCAGTAGTACTTGCGTTAAGCAATATGCTTGGGTGTATTTTTTTAAAAAGGAAGAGAGAATTATACATAAAATATTATGTCATATCTATGGAAGGGCAAAATGGTTGGGATTTAAGAACTGACTCAAACTTTTAGTATAAAGTTGAACTTAACCCAACCAGAAACTTAATCATTCTCCCCTCCCCTCGAAAATATTCTTTTTTCCACACCTCTCCATGCTTCCAAATTTCAGCTGGAAGCAGAAGTACCAAAATACTACAGAGAAAAATTCTGGATTTTCCTGCCTGCTAGGAATTGGGAAGTGCCAATGAGCTTATGAGATTTCTGTCAGCTCCTAGAGATGCTTGAAGTGTGGTTAAGGTTCTGGACAATTTTTTTTGAAAAATAGCTATTGATTTGGTGACTTCTTTTGTGTGCCAAGCCGATATGCCGTAAAAGGTCCACTTTCTGAAAATAAGACCCCCTGTAAACTGTCTCAGGTTAGAACCCAGAATCACTAGCTGCTTTTGAAAACTTAGGTACCGATAAGTCTCTGAACATTGAGGCACTTATTGACACCTCAGCTTTGTAAGGATTGCCACTCACTAATGATCATACTCCTGATGAGGAATGAAATGTTATCCTAAACCTGTTATAAATTGAAACTTAAATGGATTTTGATGATAAACTCTGTAGCAGAGATTAAAACAAACAACCTCCCCTATTTTCAGAATCTCAAATTCAAACAAAAAAAATTAACCTATCCAAAAATAAAATTCTCATATGTTTCTAATGGAGGAAATGGTCTTATTTTATAAACTTAGCCCACAACATATGCTTGAGAGGGAAAACCATGTAGAATTTCTGTTTTGATCTTAGAGAGAGGAACTCTATAGCAGTCAGCTGTCTCGCAACAAAAAAATCTACTTTAGGAGATAAAAATGAAGATGCTTAGAGGAATTTACATCAGTTTGGAAAGGAAACTTTAAAGGTTATACCATTCGTGATTGAGTAAGAAAAAGAAGACGTTAAATCTTGGTAAATAGTTTTGTCCAGTGCTTGCTAAACTTTGGATGCCAACTCATTCCATCATCTGGGAGTAGAAGAGAAACTGCCTATGATGTTGTTCTTGATATGCCGTTCTTCACTTATCACTTTTATAAATCTTCATTAATTTTTGGAGAGAAGTGAAAGGCAAGAATAACTACAGTTCATCAGCATGTTCGGGGATGACTGACTTCAACTTTTTTACATTTCTTAATGCACATGCACCTTGAGATTTATATGTGCTCTATGGAGAAAAAATCTCCCCGTTGCTGCTTTGCTCTCATGGTTTATGGTTGTTTCAGAACCTGGTTTTTGTAACCTTTTAAAAATCACTAGTTTGTTTGAGTTGATTGCAACCTAGCATGCAAGCCAGCAGAGCTGCAAAAACTCAGAAAAGGCCACATCCTGGCCTAAGCTGCATCATCGTCATGCTCTCATTATGTCTTTCCTCCACTCCTGTCTGTTTCTGGCAAGTCTTTCAGTGGTTCCCCAGTGGTGCCCCAGGTTTTTCAGCTCGGCTTCCACAGCTCTTCACCGTGTTGTTCCCAGGTGGCCTCATTTTCGCTTGCCTTCAGGTGTTCATCTTATTGCTACTCTAGTGATGGAATCAGTTTCCACCCAAAGCACATGACCGATACATCTCCAACGTCTCCTGGCAATGATGGTGCTCAGATCCTCTTGGCTGCACTGTGTCAGTAGATCTTGGTTTGAGATTGTTCTGGGCCAAAAGATGTGGAGGATTTTTCTCAGGCAGGTTGTATGGAATGAAGACACTTTGGACATGTCATACTTTCTCATTCCCTAGCATTCTGTGCAATAAAGTAGTGTTGAAAGTATGCAGCGCTGATGAATCTTGAGTTTGGTTTTGGTTTTATATGTTGATGATTTCCAGACTGTATTGAAGCTCCTGAATGTATCCTTGGCTTTACTGATTCTGTTCCGGATGTCCTGACTTGTACCACTGTACTGGCTGATGGTGCGGTCCATGTATGTGAATGTCTCTACCTTGGTGAGAGCATAATTCTCGATCTGTTCTGGTGCTGGTGAGGCAATGTTAAAGGTCATGATATCTGTCTTATTGAGGTTGATTTTCAATCCAGTTTGTTGACTGAATGCATTGTCAAATTTTTTCTTGTATATGGCATCGTGAATGTGATAGGATTTTTTTTTTATGGGGCAGGGTTGTTAGCCCTATGCCTAACCCCCAACGAGGAGGACAAGGGTGTCTGTTTTGTCTGGTCCCTCCCGCACAGACCAATCCAGCATGGTTGAACCTACCGGGAACAAAAAGCCCCTGCCGACACAGACTCTGACGATCGTTAGCGCACACAAGCTGTTCCACCATGACAAGGTATGGACACCAGAGGACAGTAAGGAGCGGAGTGGGGAGAAGAAGGGGTGCAGACTCCTTTTCCCCCTCCCATATACGCTCCACCATCAAGCCTCTCTGTGTGCAGTCCACAGGACTTGGGTTTGTTTGTTTTTTCCTAGGTACATAAAGGTAAGCAGTTACCTATCATGTGAGAACAAACCTCACTTATGCAAATTACTCACTGCAGTAATGGAAGGCACTTATACTATGGTGAGAAAAACCTGTGTGGACTAGAATAAGCAGGCAGTGTGCTTTGTCTCCAGCCCCCAGTGTGCCAGCTGACCCCACTGAACAGGTGCTGCGGGGGCAAGAGGCTGAAGATTAATCTAGCCCTCTTATTGGAATAAGAGAGGCAAGATTGTTTTAGCATTTGAGACATTCATAGCTGAAACACACCAGCATTCTGGTCAAAGTTCAAATCTTGATCTAAATCTGAGCTTTGCATCTCATCCTTCTTGTACTAATGGGCCAAATTAAAATCCCAGATCTGTCTCATCCAGAAAAATGTGAGCCAGCCGGTTTGCAGATATTCTGGGATTGGTATCGCTAAGGGGCATAATTGGATGTGGCTAGGGGCCAAGTGGACATGGTCTGTGTGTATATGTGCATACACATCCACTAGATCAATGAATGCACCACATTCCTATGCTTAAATGCACAGCATTCCTATGCTTACTATTGCAGTAAAATGTGTGTGAGGTCAGACTAGTGTCTGGTGTGTAACTGATGCCTGTTAGCATTGCTTTTGTAGCATATATGCAATACCACTGTTGGGTGTGAGATTGTTTTGTTTTTGTTTTTTAAAGCTGTATTTGAAGCTGTGAATTTGTCTGCATTTGAGGATGGGGTTTATAACCAAGATGCTATCAACAAATCAAAATGCCCCAATGGTTGTCTTAACTATAGTGGTGTGAACATGTTAGGATTCGGATTGGGATTTTATAGGATAGGACCATACTTATCTGCTCCATGTTGAATGGCTCTAATGCCTTCTTATCTTTCATCTTAATAAAGATGCTTCTGAAAAATGCAAAAATGGCAAGTAATAATTAGCAGATACAGAACAGAGTGTCTTGGGACTATGAACTAACTCTCAAAAGCCTCCATGAGAGAGGACAGCAAATACTATTCCTGTTCTACAGAAATCGGTATGGAAAGGCTAAAAGTCTGATCCTGCCTGGTGCTGAGCACTCTTCGCAGCCACAGAAGTCGATCTTGCAGCATTTCAAGCCATAAGTGACTTGCCAGTCAATATCTGCTCTGTGACTGGAACTCAATAGTTCCTGGCACCCAGTCCTGCATTCAAACTTTGCTGCTTCTCTCCACATATTTGCAAAGATATGCAGACTCAAATATCTGCATTTTAATTAACTATATTTACACTTGTTAGTTAAACTTAGTCATGTATAAAATGTACTGTGTAAATACATGCAATGAAAACAAATGGCCGCTTGTGACAATTAAGCAGCCTTTCCCTGACGAAGCAAATCTGTGCTGAAGAACAAATCATCATGAAGATCAAATGCAGTCGTACAAATTCTGCTGCCAGTTAAACGTGTGTAAATCCAGAGGAACTCCAGCCTCAAGTGTGCCTGTTGTGTAGGTCTGTCTCTATAGCAATGGACGGCCTTCACCTTTATTCACGTGAGAAATCCTGTTGACTTCAATAAGCGTACTTGCATTAAGTGAATGAAAATGCGTGTATGAAAGTTGCAGAATTGGACACTAAAGCCTGATTCAAAGCCTGTTGAAGACTATGGGAAAAATTCCCAATGACATCTTTTTTCTTTTATATCAGGCCATATGTCAAGTGTTTATAATGTGAATGCATATATGAGTTGGTGCATGTCTCTTATCACATGCCATGGGCTGCTTTTATTCCAGCAAGTTAGAATACTGATTGGTGTAGAGCCTCAATGGTAGAGCCTGTACTATAAGATGTGGCTACTGGTGTATTATCTTTGATTACAAAGGACAATGGCTGCCCTCCTGGTGAACATAGGAATGCTGTGTGTGTTCTATTACATTTTTCATTAAATGTTTAACAAAAGCAGAGCTTCTAGCATTCAATACTGCTGATACTTAGGGCTGGTCTCCACTACGGGGGGGATCGACTGCAGATACACAACTTCAGCTACGTGAATCACATAGCTGAAGTTTGCGTATCTGCAGCCGACTTACAGTCTGTCCTCATGGCGGCGGCAGTCGGCGGCGCGCTCCCCCGTCGACTCCAGCTTGCGCCTCCCGGCAAGCTGGAGTTCCACAGTCGACGGGGGCGCCGCGAGCGATTGATTTCTGGTGTCTTCATCAGACTTGAGAAATCGATTGCCAGAAGATCGATCGCTACCTGCCGATTCGGTGGGTAGTGAAGACATACCCTTAGGCCCAGATTTTTAAAAGTGTTCAGGTATTGCAGTGCTCAGCATTGTAATGTGTTAACTGATTTAGGAGCCTCTCATTTTCTAAAGTGGATTTAGATAACTAGGAAACAAAATCTTCTAGTCAATGGGATTTAGGCTCTTAGTTCCTAAATCCCATTTGAAAATGAGACTGAGGCTCCTAAATCAGTTACTCGTTGCTATGCCATGTGCTGCAATATCTAACTTAAAAAAACTGGCTCTTAGGCTAGATCTTTTTTTGGGTCCCATCCCTTGGGGTCCAGGCTCTGTGCAGTGGTAGGTAACACAGTGGTTAAATGCTGTGGCCTAGTTTACACCATTGGTAGTATGGGTCCAGTGGCACTGGTGCTGAAAAGTACTTATAAATATTCCTCGAGTAACCATGCCCTAGACCCATTGACTAAGAATAGCATGAGGAAGCTAATTACCTGAGTACCTTCCATTCTTTCAGGACTAGAATTCCCTATCTGTAGATCTGATCCAAAGCCTAATACCACCACTGATGAGTCTTTCTTTCCATTGACCTCAAGAGATTTCTTTTTGTATATTTCTTGAAGACTTTGTATTCTCTGGCAAGCCCTGTCTCAAGAAGATTCAAGGACAAAGATGAAGGAGGAACCCCCTATTTGGCTATACAACTGCTTGTACAAGATACAGTTGGACTTCAGGTTGGTTTGTACCGCAAGTCAGTAATTTTTAAGTGACTTGATACTGTTATGTTCTAGCTCCAGTAGAAAAGAACAGGTAGATTAAATGTCTGTGAAAGAACTAAACCCAGTCTGACACACAAATTACAGCTTTGATTGCACCGTTCAAGACCAACATAATTTTACAATCCACTTTGAAAGTGACACACAATGATGAGGGATGCTTGAAACAATGTCTTGTTTATAAGGAGGATCCAGTAAATGGATGGAGTATCTCAAAATCTGTCACCATTTAAGCAGAGTTTATTGATGCAGACAAAATGACTAGAATACCACATGAGTATGCAGTGTAGTTAGATAATACGTGAGCTGAGCAAGGCAAATTCTGTCTAGCAGTGCTGGTCTGAGAAAAGTGTTGGAACGTGTCCTACTTAGGTTAGTTTACTCTCCCCCTGTTCATTCCTATTACATTCAGTGGATATATTGGATTTAATGGAGTTATTCAGGAACTAACCCCGAAGGCTGAGTTTTACTTGAGGTCTATCTGTGTTCACTTACTCTGATAGGAAATACGTTGAGCCTGGCTCTCCATGTGCCTTTCACCTTGTGTAGTCAGTGACACTTGTGCATAGTGCATGTGCCCTAGTGTATTTGCCGTACTGGTCTGGGACAGCTCTGCACCTACTTTTCACAGGGGTCAATGACTCAACATGGTGCAAAGCTGTGGAGCATCAAGACTGCCTTTTCCCATGGATGGGGGATGTATTTCCCTCAGTGGTGGAACGGTGCTTTGTATTTCACAATTCGATTTGGTTTTGCTGTTCATATGATCACTTCTCTCTCTTCCTCCCCCGCCACCTTTTCTTGTCTTAGTTTTTATATCACCTTATGTCACTATAGCAAGATTCTGCATTTTATTTTCATTGTGTGATGGAAATGTTTCCATGTAGCATTTTAAATTCATTTGACTAAATTAAGACTAATGGATTAAAACCCAGACTACTTAAGACCTTATTTGGCCAGGAGCAAGCTAGGGGCCTGATTCGGCAAACCCACACAAAGTGGTCCCATTTATTGGTGGCTATAACTGGTCGTAGCCTTTTAAGATAAGCCTGCGAAACAGCTTCCACCTACAACAGAACTAACTCCTGACCACTTTGCTACAGGGACGGCTAGTGAGGTAGTACTTTGCAACAGCCGGCAATTTAGCGAATTCTTTGTGATACAAAAGGTGTGTGGGAATCCTTCAGTTTTCTCTGCTGCTGAAGAAGTGAAGCTCAGTGGCATTGGCTGGAGTTTTAGAGATGCAGTTCTTTTCATAAGTTTGCAAGGGATATTTGTTCCAGTAAATTGGGGATCTGGGAGCCCCTACACCCGCAGCCACTTGACGGGGCATGTGCATTTCAGTTAATTATGGTGCCACTTACCATAATTGCTACGACATCCCTGTAGGATGGATAACTATTACCTGGCCCATTTAAGCAATTGATGATCTAAGGCAGAAAATGTGTGATTTGACCAAGTGTATGCATGGAGTCTGGATTGGAGCTGGAGTCCCTTGCTCTCAGCACACTATATTACAAAAATAGCTGCCTTTCCTTCTTGCTCTGAAGGCTTCCACCAGAGGAGCTGGAAGCAGCCAGATAGGAATGAATATCCCATGGGCGGCAGCAGCTTGTGGATCTCTGTTCCCCACAGCAGCAAACTGATCTGTGGGCCTCCCAAAAGCTGGGAATTAAAATGGTAGGGTCCTTTTTGTTACCCGTCTCCCAAAGACCAGCCAGTCATCGCTGCTTTCTCCACTTTAATGTTGTTGCTGTTGACACCTTCACTCTGAGTAAACTGCCCTTATGCCATGACTCAGCCTGTGCTAAAATGCTTTGCTGAGTCTGTCATGAAAATACAACTTATCTTTATCCCTCTCCACCTTTGGAAAAATGTTTCTTTCTGTCTCAAGAGGCCTCTGAGAACCTTAAAACCTCAGCTGTATTCAGCTTTATTTTAACTCCCACGCCTCCTTTTTGGGCAAACTTGCTTCCACCACTGACTGTGCAAAAACAACAGATGTTTGGCTGATGCGCTGCTGGAGATAACCAAGAGCATAAGAGGGTATCTCATATTGCAGCCTATAAAGTGTATGTGATAATTGGTTTTCTCTCCAGCCTTTGAGGCTAGAAAACTCAATTAGCATCTCTATGTATTTTCTTTTATAAATTCTCAAAAATGCAATTGTTTTGGAGGGGGGAGGGAAGGAGACAGCTTAGCACTGAATACAGTTTTTATAAAGTTAAGTCAGTCCTTCCACCTAAAGCACTTGTACATCTTTAGCAGCAGAAGAAATTGCTTGCTCCTTCAGTTTCTTTATGGGTATATGTGGATTCAGTTCTGCTCTCACGTACATGTCTCAGTATACTTCAGTAGGAGTTTTTAAAGAGGGCCTACAGGGCTGGCCTTACCATAAGGTGAACTGAGGCGGCTGCCTCAGGTCCAAGACTGTGTGTGTGGGGGGGGAAGAGGGCACCACTAGGACCCAGAGTGTCGAACATTGTCTGCTGCTGGTACCTATGTATTCTCTCTGCTCTAGATGCACAGAGATGGTGGAGTGCTGTGCTGGAGGAAGGAGAACACAAGAGACCTTTCAAATTTTTGGCCCAAGCGAGGAGGGTCATTGGAGCTCCCCGCCTCAGGTGCCAAAAAGTTGTGGATTGGCCCTGATGGCCAAGGAAGTTTTGCAGTTTGGAGCTGTGTATCAATGTCTCTCTTCCTGTTTAGATCGATTTAGGGTGCATGAAGCGGGATATTCACCTTTCAATGCTAATACTTGGTAGTATGCTCACAAATATCGACTTGCACTGCAATTTATTGTGAACGGGCAATTACTGGCACCTAGCTATTTACCAGTAACTGACTCAGCCAGACTACACTGCAATCTAGCTGACTGAAGACAGACTTTATCAGATAACTATGAGGAGACAAAAACAAAGTGATTGGTGTGGGGGAGGGGAAAGAACATGGGAGCTTCTGAAAGCTGAGCCACCAAGTGTATTAGGTTCTGTCGTATTGATCTGTTTCACACTTTTTAGGAAGAAGGGTTTTCCAAGTCTCTCTTCTAAAAGTTGCTGAAGTAAAGCACAGAAAAATAATGATCACTGATTGCTTCAGAGGTTTTGCTTTCCAAATTACTTTCAGACCTTGAGATGGGACAGGGCATCAGGAGGCACTGCTAATGGCTCAGTGAGTGACACTGGGCAAGTCAGTGAATATCTGTGCCTCAGTTTACCCCTTTTATACAAAGTTGGGTTCAGTGGTATTATCCTAGTTTTAAAGTGCTTTGATAGCTATCTCATTGCTAGGTGGTATTATAATAAATTAAGTAAATTAGTATTAGTATGTCTTAACTGATTGTTATTAAAATTACTGCAGGCAATTTTAAATACCGTGACATATCAACAGTAACGTCCTGTGACCTTTACTCACACGGGTAGCTCATCTATGAGTACCACCATTGGGACACATTTGAATAAGGATGCAGGATTAGACTCCTAGTTTTGTATTAGTAGGCCGTAAAATATAGCACCCAATACTGCCAATTCCTTACCCCTGACGGTAGCTCTAACAAGACTGTGAGTTTGTGTGAGTAACTGAGTACACCTGACCCTCATTTCTCAATTTGTGCCAAAAGTGCAAAGTAGTACGATGTGCGTTAAACTTGAATGACATATTTTTAATCTCTTTAATTGTGAGAGAAAAGCTGTTTGATCTGGTATTATTAAATTAGAATAATGGGCTTCATTTAAACAATTCCACCCACCCACATATGTAAGCCACATACACACTCTTCCTAGCTCAAAGAATAGGTTTTGTCTGTTGCAGTACGGTACATTTGTTCTTGTTTGTACTAGTGGTGTGACTGAAAGGTAAGACGGCATCTATTCCCCAGCAAGCAATTGTATGTATTGATTTTTTTTTTTCGTGGGGAATTAAGATGGATTTTAATAGCATTGCTGGAATCTCATAGTACATATTAGAAAGTTGAGGTTAGAACAGCATTTTGCATGATCATGAAATGGCAGAGAGACAAAGTAATCTGGCTGGGAAGTCAAACATGGGGCTGGCTTTTGGAGCCCTGAAAGTGTGTTGCTATGCCTTCGGATGGATAAACAGTGTGTGGTTGTCACCCAAGACCGTCTGATCAGGAGTGCACATACTTCTAAATAAATGAGACGAGGCTGCGGTAACCTCTGAGTGAGTGCATGCTGTGCTAGTAAACCCCAAAGAACTCCAGTAACCTTCTTTTAAAAAGCAGAGCGTTTTTAAAAACCTTGCCCTGTCGTTGAATTTCGTATTTTATGAGAAAATAAATTTCCAGTAATAAAATAAACAAACAGAAGCCTAATCTCTCACTAGGAATAAAACATTATGTGGCCTTTTTTTTTTATCAGTTGGCTTTTTAAGGTTGTTATTAGCAAATGAAATTTGGAACAAACTCCTTTAGGATTTTTCCTTTTATCTCTGCAGCCATAAGTCTGGTATAGAGCCATTAATTTACCAATTTTGAAAGGATTTTTATCTAATAAAAAGAGCAGCGAGTAAGAGCCGATACTTCATTCCAGACACACAGATGTAGTTATGACAACATAATCTCAAACTCCTGTGATACAGCTTAGAAGCTCAGTGAAGAGGAACTGATATGAAGCCACGCTAAAGAGCTGTTCGTTCATAGATCACCACAATGTATAGCCTACCCTGTTTTGTCAAATACAGGAGTATCTGAAAAGGTTGGGGGCTTTGAGCTCTACCCTTTCATAAGTATCTGCCCAAGGGGCTTGCATGCACAACTTGTAGCGGGGCGGGGCGAGGGAGGAGGAACGGAGTACTTAGTCTGTGTGCTTAGCATATCAGACCTGTTACAGGATGGACTGTGATGTAATGGAGGGACTGGTAATAAGAGAGAGAGCCTTGGCCCTGCGGCTCACCAGAAGGAATACTTGACTATGGCAAGATCAGGTAGGAACAAACCTGGAGGGGTAGGAGCTTTAACCCCAAAGGAGGAGTCGGGGGGGGGGGGTATTGGGAGAAGGTGGGTTGAGTTGGGAGGGAAAGGAGGTGGGCTTAAATGAGTGAATTGGTGGACAAGAGGGCAAACAAATTGGGTATGTTTGAGGGCAGGGGGAAGATGATAGTTGGGAGATAGGAGAGCAGTGAAGAGAGTATGCAGCAAAGCAAGTACTGTTCTCTTCACCCGGCCCTTTCTCGATGTGTTTCGGTTTTCATAATGGGCGGAAGAAGAAACAGCAAGCTCCTTTTCCTTGACACTTACCCATCAACTTCTCTCATGCATCCCTCCCCAAACTCCTTGCTTACGATATCCTCCACCAGTGTCCCCATTTTAACGCTGATCAGTCTGCAGGGCAGGTGGTGGGGAGGCTGTGCTAGCACCATATGGTACCTGCAACCCCACTGCTTACTTCAGGCACCAGCCGCCTCTGCCTTGAGCCCTCTGGTGACTTCTGTGAAATGAGCTTTGTGTAGGGTCCGACAAACAGAACTCACTTGATCCCAGTTGGCATTGACTGACGCTCCCCCCCCCCCGGACAATGTCTGTACAGAGCTGAGGGCTGGGTCATTACCTGATGGTCTTCCGTGCATGAGAGTCGTACTGCACACACTGCACTGCAACCACACCCAGAAGCCCATGCTGCTGGATCTAGACAGCTATTTTTAGCCACGCTAGCCTAGCTAATGCTAGTGTGGGTACGTCGATTTGGATTCTTTGAGTCTTCACCAGTTAGAATTTCTAACGCTTGCCCTGTCCCCCCACGCACCTGTACACAAGTGTTTGTCTCTGTGCAGTAACTTCCTTTGGCATCCGTGAGTTTGGTGGGCACTAGATCTAACACGGTGAGTGCATGTGCTAGGCGTTGTAAAGGCCACATTCAACTTTGAAAAAAGTTTTTAGCAGGCGTTTGCACTGCAGAGTGCAGACACTGGCCTACGGATACAGAAGGATGGAAGTTATTTTGTTTCTACCAAGGATTATCTGTGTGCTTTGGGTTTTTCTAATTTTTTTTTCTTTCTGTGTGGGCTGGAACAGCTCTGAAATGCAGCCAAGAAATGGGCAATAAACCAGCGAAAGCGGTAATTGCACAAATATAAAATAATAGAAATTCTTGGGAAAGCAGCTTTCTGCACGCACATCTTGTGATATGTGAGGGGGGGAGGGATGTATTTGCAAGAGTCCACCTGCTTGTCTTTTAAATTAGCTAATCAAGTGTTCCATTTCCAGCTAAATCTGTCTGTCCATCCGGCAGGTCTGGCAGTTGTCATCATCAGTGGAAGTAGTAACTGGCAAGTCAACCCCACTGTTGGCAGTGATGTGATGTTGCCGGAGCCTCGGCGATCATCCTTTTGTAGCTCTTGCAGTAGTTTGTCACTCTGATATCTGCATGTGCCGCAGATAGTGCCCTGCAGTCAGAGATGGGGCAAGCCATTTGAAAACATTACAAGAATGCGATTCAATCCCTGTTTCTGCCATCATATTATTCAGATCAGAAGTATGCCTTTAAGCCTGATATGCTCCATCACTGGTCTCATTGGTCATTTTTCTCTTGTCGAGATAGTCTGGATTCTCTCATACTACTTTACTTCTAATGCTTGATCTTCTTTTCTCTAACCATTTTGTTTGGAATCCATAGACTTTGGCAATGCGTTAAAATTCATGCATGCACCCTAAATCTAATCTGAATAATATGCGATCGTTCCCATTCTGTCCATAAATTTCATATTCTGGAAAGGGCTTGACCCTGGTAGATACCTCAGTAGGAATGCAAGAGATGTCTGTATCACTTTTCTCTCTCTTCTTGAAATCCTCCGCCTGTGCTAATTAACATTTAAGCAGGTCACTACCTCACTGATTTATACTAATCTGCATATTTAGTGCAATCTTCTTTGCTATGAAGGGGAGGAACCATGCTCCTCTTCCTTAGCGTTGTCTCGCCAGGTAGAATAGGATTTTTGAATCATTTGGGATACATTTGAAAAGAACTGGCACTCCCAGAAAAACTCCCAGTATTAGGAAATTAACTAAAGTCTGCTTCTACTCAGTGTGGATATTTCTTTGCTAATGTTACAGTGAAATTGTTAATTCAGTTGATCAAGTCTGGAATCCCTGTTTACACTGCAGTTATTAGATGAAATGTTGTATTAATTGACTTCAATCTCCATATTTCCTCCTGCAATGTACTGCAAAAGACAGTCCTATAACATTCTTCTACCTTAATGAAGCTTCAGCTAATGCTGAACTGTGCAAGATTGCTAGAGGCGCTGTAAGAAATTTAAATAGTAATTGCATCGGGCCAAATCATATTTAATATTAGTGATGAGATTTGCTCATAGATTTTGTGTGTGTGTGTGTGTGTGGGCGGGGGGAAGGGAGAAGATTGTCTTAGGAACTTTGTCACATTGTGGCATATTGGTACTTGAAGCATGGTATAGTTATGTCTTTACTACATCCCCCCTGAAATGCTAGCATCCATCTCTCTCTCAATACTGCGACTTTGCATGATCAGTTTAGAGACTCTTTGCTTTGTTAATTTTCTTAGTAACATGCAATATCCACATTTTCTCAACTGCTGTCCAGAAGATAGGGGTCTGGCCATGGGAAATTACAGTGCTTGGCACTGGACTTCTTCACCTATTTAATCCGTTCTCGTTGTTTCTGGTTTGTGTTCAGAAATCACCAATATCTTGAAGATAATATATGCGGTGTTTCCATGAGTGAAGAGGCGAAATCAGGGGACCCTGTTCAACTGCAATACTAAAGTAGAAATCTCTGTGGGGCCCAATCCCGATCTAGGCAAAACTCTCACAAACATCAGAGGGAGTCTTGCCTGCCTAAGGGTTGCAGGCTGAGGTCCAGTGACACTTTGATTGTTAATCTGGAATGATCAGACTGTGCTGTAAGGGTAAACTCTTGGAAATAATGGAAGTAAGCTCTTCTATTGAACAACTGTCTCTTGGGAGGCAGGCCAGTCCTCACTCACAGACAGTCCCCTAACCTGAAACAAATACTCACCAGCAACCACACAACAAAAACACTAACCCAGGGACCTATCCTTGCAACAAAGCCTAGTGCCAGCTCTCTCCGCATATCTATTCAAGTGACACCATCATAGGACCTAATCACACCAGCCACACCTTCAGAGGCTCGTTCAGGTGCACATCGACCAATGTGATATATGCCATCATGTCCCAGCAATGCCCTCTGCCATGTACATTGGCCAAACCAGACAGTCTCTATGTAAAAGAATAAATGAACACAAATCTGACATCAGGAATCATAACATTCAAAAACCAGTAGGAGAACACTTCAATCTTTCTGGGCACTCAGTAACAGACTTAAAAGTGGCAATTCTTCAACAAAAACCCTTCAAAAACAGACTCCAATGAGGAATTGCTGAACTGGAGTTAATTTGCAAACTGGACACAATTAAATTAGGCTTGAATAAAGACTGGGAGTGGCTGGGTCATTACACAAATTTAAATCTATTTCCCCATGCTAGGTTTCCCCTACTGTTAATCACACCTTCTTGTCAACTGTTTGAAATGGGCCATCCTGATTATCATACAAACTTTTTTCCCCCTCCTGCTGATAATAGCTCACTTTAATTGATCATTAGCCTCTTAGAGTTGGTATGGCACCCCCCTCTTTTCATGTTCTGTGTGTATCTTCCTACTGTATGTTCCACTCTATACATCTGATGAAATGAGTTTTAGCTCATGAAAGCTTATGCCCAAATAAATTTGTTAGTTTATAAGGTACCACAAGTACTCTTAGTACTTTTAGCTCTGAATCTGTTTGCCAGAAGCTGGGAATGAGCAACAAAGGATGGATCATTTGATGATTATCTGTTCTGTTCATTCCCTCTGGGACACCTGGCACTGGCCACTGTCAGAAGACAGGATACTGGGCTAGATGGACCTTTGGTCTGACCCAGTAGGGTCGTTCTTATGTTCGTATGTTAAGCACCACTCTAGAGCAGCGGTGTCCAAAAGAAATGTGATGCCAGCCACACTTGTGGTTTTGAATTTTTCTCATTATCCACATTAAAAAGATGCCACATTAAACCACATTATAAAAAAGCCACGTGCATTAGCCACAAATTCAATAACCTATTAGCCACATGGGGCTAGTGGCGAATGTATTGGACACCGCTGCACTCGAGTCTCTAGCTTAATGGCAGCATCTGATGTTGCCCCTTGGGGGGATCAAACATTAGAATAGTGCCTGCTCCTCCTGTAGCAGGAGTTGAGTGGGGCAGTTGTTAAAGGAAGAGGGAGAATCTCAGTGGGCGGCTGGTGCTTGCAGGGGTATTGGGCTCAGAAGCGAGCTGTGTTGGTTTCCAGGGAGTGTCACTACAAGGAAGGGACCTATTGATGGCATGGCCATCGATGAAGGTGGGGGAAGCTACCCTAGACGAACCTCCAGACTGAAAAGACATTGGGCCAAACGCTGCTTACCCGCCCTGTGCAAGGAGCCCCACTGAAATGCGCGGTCTTCCCTTCACGACTCAGGGTTTGACCCCCGGCCGCCTCACGTCCAGCAATAGCAACAATCTGAGAGGCGTTTGAAGGTGCTGGAGGAGGGGTCCCTCTGCACTGTGTAACATGGCACACAACAGTCATACAGGGTCTGATCCCTTTATACTGCTTTTACACTGGCATGGAACTCCACTGAGCTCACAAGCGTTGCTCCCTGTTCACACCAGTATGACTAGGGTGACCAGATAGCAAGTGTGAAAAATTGGGATGGGGGTGGGGGGTAATAGGAGCCTATATAAGAAAAAGACCCAAAATTGGGACTGTCCCCATAAAATAGGGACATCTGGTCACCCTAAGTGTGACTCTTCTGAAGTCAGGGGAGTTGCATGCCCATGGTATTCAATGTGCGTGGGGTTAGGAGCAGTTATTTTAGTGTTTATTAGAGAGACGGGATTTAAATATAAATGGCCCTATTGCTCTTTTTTCAAAAAATAAGCAGCTAATAGGCATTGATTCATATTGAATAAGAACCTTGTGATGGCTCTGGATGGGATAGTCTGTTTCATTTTGGTTTAAATCTGTTTTTATTACTTTAATGCTGTCAGAAGATCTATTATCTGCACCGAGATGCCCACTGTTCAATGTATAGGTTATCTCCAGTGTGACAGCTCTGAATCTTCAATGTCAGATACACTGCTCTCAAGTCATAGTAGATTTACAGATTCTATTATACTTCTATTGAACAGCTCTTAATCTGGTCAGAGGGAAACATGCTACAACCAGCACTTTTTATCCCTTGCCTTTAGTACTCGAGTCTTTTTGGCAAGGTTGGACAATTGCATTAGAAATGTTCCAAGATCAAACCAGCGTCTAATCCTTGCAAATGTGACACTAAATCCTGGAAATTTCCCTTCACCTTCCACTGTCTGAATCTGAATAAAAACTAGCGATTGAATTAATTGCCGTTTTTTATACGTTTAACCTCAAAGTATTAATGCACTGGTCTTTATGCGGTGTTCATTAATTTCGTATCCATACTGTTACAACCTCCATTGAAAAATGAGTCGGAAATCTAATGAAGAAACAGACCTTTTTTGTTTTGGCAGCTTTGCTTTTTGACAGCCATGTTCCTTCGTTTAAGTTTATATGCATTAATGAATGTAACTGTTCTGTGCATGGAAAAAATGACATTTGCTTTGCTTTGATTTTTCCCAGCTAAGGAAGCAGAGTTACTGCCTTATTCCATCTCTGTGGAATGCCTCTTTTGTGAACAGGACAATGCTCAATGAATCTCCTTTGCCTGGAAAGAATAGTAGTGCGGTAGCAGCTGTCATGTGTGATACCTAATTATAATTAGTATTGTTTGTTATATGGCTTTCTTGGTTGTAAGCAGTATAACATAAGTTCACAGTAAGGAGATAGGAGCATACCAACTACTGCAAAAATCTTGTGCTATGAATGTAATTTGTTTGTGTTTTCTTGCTGTTACTCAGATTTTCTCTCACCAGCTGCTTTGACCTTGTATCTCCCTTCAGCTTCACACTTCTTACTCCCTCTTTTCAATTGATCCCTGCTGTTAGTGCTTTGAATGCCATTGACTTTACACTGTGGCCATTCCTACAGCTCAGCAGTTCCACCTTGTTGCAGCTGCTGTAGTCTTCTCTCTTATTGCCTTTAGAAAAGAAAAGAACAGAAGCCTGGAGTCCATCACCGGGACGTATACAAATTGATTTCATTCCGTTTGAAACAGGGGCGGTAGGAAGTGGGAAATGCAGTGGCGCTTCTCTATGTAGAGATGTAGGTCATGAAAAAGTATAATCGGCTTACATTTGTATCCACACTTTGCTGGAAAGTAATCCCGCTTAGCGTCACTTTATGGGTTTGGAGTTTTTTCTGAACCTTACAATCCCTTATGATATTTCAATAAAGCATTGTGATCACTGATTTGCTTAATGCACGCAGAAAGGACATGATCTATATTTAGTAGGAATGTATCTATGTATGTGTTTGCCAGGCAAAATAGTTTTCCTTTCCATACTAAGGGCTACATTCTTATTTCAAAGCCCCAAGACCGTTCTGGACTCAGAAGGTGTTTGTTCTCTCTGGCAGATCCATATTCATCGCAAGGAAAAGCGGTTGGGATAGTGATCTGCCATGCGGTACTCAAATGGGGAATTTTGCCCTAAAGTTTGGGAACCACCATGATTGTCTATTTTCTCCAGCTAACGAGAAGATACTCACTTTTTAGCCTAGGTGGGATGAGACAGCTCTCTGTCCCAGCTTGTCAGTTTGTTAAGAGATGGGCCTGAACTGCAGTTTCATAGTACTGCCAACTCCAAATATTCAAAAATCATGAGTCGGGCTCGCCAAAAATCCTGAGATTTGCTTCAAAATCATGAGATTATTCAAAAAAAGATTCGGTGGTGGTCTTATTCGTCTTCTGTTTTCTGAGCCTTTAGGGTGCACTGGGGTCATATTTTCAAGCTTTCTCCACAGCCGTGAGGGCTAGAAACTTACTTCTCCTTTAAGAACAAAGGCTGAAATCATCAGGTAGCCACTTGACTCCAGGAGCTGGCGCTTTCTCATGAGATTTATGACAAAATCATGAGAGTTGGCAACACTGGTTTCAATATTTGAAAGTACCTTTTAGGAGCTGTGCAGAGAACTCCTTGTGCACTGCAAATGGCTAGTTTCTGTCAGGCCTACATACCCAGGAACTCTGCCACACGCTCCTGAGTGCAGTGTACTGGCATCATACCTATTTCCATACATATGCAGACATAGAGTGGTCTCATCATGATAGCCAAAGTTACTGGAAGGATTGGGGCTTAGGATTTTGGCTCAGTGCTTTGTAGAACTAGAAGCTGACTAGGAAGGCTGGGTTTAGATCTGAACTTCATTTAAAGTTAAAGGGAAGGTTTGGATTCCACGCTAGCCCTTAATGCATTACTTCCTGTCTCTGTGATGGAATTGTGAATAAAAAATAATTCTCCTCCAAATCACTTTCCCTATTTTTTTTAAAGCTCCCATCCCCTACATTTCTCCACCAGCAACGGTATTGGCCATGCCTATCAATAACTTCAGTTTTGGGTTAATTCTTACATTCGAGGGGATTTGCCCTAGACATATTTGTTAAGGGCACAGCAGGTACTATGATTCTGAACTAAGCAATGAGCCTGCCTAGTCAATGCACATCCCATTAACTTGAGTGCAAAAAAGAGCTAGTAGTGAGTCCATCCAGGCTTATGGCACCTTAAACCCTGAGTTTCTTTATAAATGGGTCCACAGGAAAATGTGGGCACTCTATCCAGTGACATAGGGGATGACTACACTAGGGGATAAAAATAAGACTTGTAGCAGTGAGTTTTAGAGCCCAAATCAACTGACAAAGGCTAATGGGGCTAAAATGGGGCTAATGCTATGGGGCTAAAAATAGCAATGTAGACATTTGGTCTTGGATTGGTGCATCAGGCTCTGTAAGCCCTGAGGGTCTCATACCCTGTATGGTAATACGTACACTTCAGCAAGTAAATAGCCCCATTGATTAACTGAATGACTCATGCTTAAAAGTTCTGCATATGCTCAAATGCTCTGCTAGGGTGGAGTCCTCATTAGATCTGGGCAAAATGTTTCACCCGAACCTTTTTTTGTTGAAAAATGCAGATTTAGTGACATCAAAACATTTCAAGAATTCATGTCCGCTTGTGTTCGGGGAATTCTGAAATTCAAAATGTTTTGTTTCAACAACTTTCCAACAAAATGGTTTTATTTTTCAATTTGAAATGACCATTTAGAAATTTCCTTCAATTTTATTTTATTTTTTAATGCGCAATCAAAATGAAATCTCCTTTTTTCGGGGCTGGGTAGGTCAAATGACCTATTTTTTTTTTGACTCAAAATCTTTTTGACTTTTCAGTTTTTTTAAAAATTTTGGCTTTGAGGGGACCTGAAATCATTTTTTTTTCAGAATTGCCCATTAATTTAGCAATGCTATTTACACCATTAGTCAGAATGTTTACTAGTGTTACCAGCGTAGTTTCCAATAGTAGATTCAGAACGGCATGTGTTTGCAAAAGCGTATCTCAAAAAGGGCAATGATATTCCTAGTTCCAATTCAAGAGCACTGATTTCAGATCACACACTCCTGATCAATAACATTGTGGTATTAGGAGTACATATTAAAAGTCCTTCCCACTACCTTGAGAAATCATTATTGAAAAAACACTCATTCTATTGTTGATGATAATTGAAAATGATTGAGAAAATACCAGCTATTTAAACTACCACTTATTATCAAATCAAAGTTTCTTAGATAAAATCACTTAATTAAGCAGCATTCCGTTTGTTAAGCATCCAGATCAGTATTCAATAAAAAGAGGTAAATAATCTTCCTCTGATTTCAGCAACCAGCCTACCTATTCATTTAATGAAGTATTATTACTGTAACCAGCATTTTGTGTATTGCTGTTCTGTAGCCATAAATTGATCTGTTGCACAATTGAAAAAGGATTATTCATTTAAGCCAAATCTACAATTAACCCACAAATATCCCCAACCCCCCCAACTGCTATGCTGTGACTCACAGGTTCTTCTGTCTCTGAAAGTTATTATTTTGTATTGTGAAGGGTATTGATATACGGAAGCTTGCATTAGTCTCTTCTAACAATCGTGATTAAGCAAGCGTATATTGGGAGTTGTAAATGAACTGAAAATTATCTCTTGTTGATTATGGTTGCCCCTCTTTGAACTGAACTGGTGATAACTTCTCTCACCAGGATAAGTGCTGTGTTAGCTAGTTCATTTTTCATGGCTGTCTGAAGGACACTCACAGATGGCGCTGTTGTTACCATGCAGAATTTTTTGCCTGCTGAATGCATGATGATTCGGTGGGCTTCCTAGCTGGACTGTAATTCAGTACTAACTACAGGGAAGCAGGGCTTAAATAACAGTAAGACTCTGACAAAAAGATAGCTGATGCCAGTGCTTGGGACCTGATCCTGAAAATTCTTATCATGGGAGTAGTCTTGCAGATATGAATGGGGTTACTTCCAGGAGTAGTAGGTTGACGTTCATATCCCTAGCTGCGATTCATTTAATTGGACTTATGCGCCCATTCAGTCAAAGCCTCATTTAAGTCTATCAATGTGTATCAGGTCTTGGCTATTAACTTTCCCATTTGAACAGGGGGTAAGGAGAAAAATCATGGCAGAAATTCAAGATTGTAGTGTTGTGTGTTGTACCTTTGAGCACTTTAAAATATGGCCTGGGTCTCATTTTCAAGAAAATTAGGCACCTAAGTCACTTCAGCAATTATGAAATTTGTGCACAGTCATGTTTTTAAGCAGAACTCACCAGTGGATTTGGATTGTACTATATCTTGCTGCTGGTTCTTTAAATCATAGTTTTTGAATTAAATCTTTTATTCTAGTTTAGCTTAAAAACTCATTTTTCATTTGCCAGAAGATCTACTTACATTTGAAAGCCAAACAGATACAAGCATTTATTTAAAATATACTGTGCATCAAATAGAATGACCGTAGAACTAATTATTAGTACGTATTACATTTTCATACTACTTTATTTACTTTATTCTTGGTCATGTTCTGTATGTAAGTGCTACCGCTTACCTCTAAATTAATTGTAGCTGAGTATTCAAATGGGTGAAAATAGCAAAAATGAATTTATATCAAATATTCCTTGTTCTGCCATATTTCTAAGCTGTTTTGACCTCTAATAGTGTAGTCATGTTATGATACCCCAGTGTTCTGGAATCCTTGAATTAGGGCTGTTACGCTCTATGGAACATTCATAATATTGAATGTTTAAAGGAAATGTCTAATAATGTGATCAGGATGAGAACTTCTGTGCTAATGAAATTACAACTCGTAAATTAACTGTTTGTAAAAATCCTCTGTGATTGCAGTAATTGTTCAGCACCTCTGAAGATCAGGCCTTACATTTTGCAGAAGAGGGTAGAAGGTAAAGGATTGAATGACCCACTTTAGCTGCAGGAAACACTGGCTCTGTCTACTGGGAATGCGATAGTCCTATTCCTCAGAGAGGATGGGTTCAGGGTGTCTGGCCCCTTGAGCTTATCGTTGTTGCCACTGGAGATGGTCCTGAACAAAAACGGAACTCTTGAGCTTTGAGGAAGTTCAGATCTGGATCCAGATTTTATATCGGGTTCATGCCCCTTTTGAATCAGAGAAGTGTAGGCCTTGCAGGGACCGGAAGAGGTCACTAGTCTGTTACCTGCCCAAATTATCGAAACGATGCGTGCATGGATGACTTGACTCATCACAGAATGTCAGCCCTCACTACTAATGAAGAATGCAGGTCTAGTATCAATTTTTGAATCTGGGGGCTGGTGTACTAAGCCACTGGTGGTAAAAAGGGGCCCAGTTGGGGCATCTTTTTCCCAAACCAGCATCTTCTGTACCTAGAACTGTGCTGGGAAGATTCCTTTCAGGGGTAGTAGGACCTATGTACTAGCCCCCTTTTTTCCAGTCATATGGCCTTGAGGAAAGAGATGGCAGGGAGCAATCTGCCAGAGACTGAAATCCACTGAAATGACATCATTTTAGTCCCAATCATGAGGCTAATTTTTGTAAATCTTCTTGAAGATGAAAACATCATCCGGCTGCTAATTATTGCTGAGTATGAGTATTCTTTTCCAGCTACATTACCGCACACCTCAGGGTTTTTTGTGGGAGGGTATGTGGGCTATGGGGAGAATGAAATTTGCTTAACTAGTTTAGTTTGCTTAACTAAAGATAAAGGAAGAATTGTAGGTTGCCAGAATCTAGTTACTCATGTTGTGAATGTTGCGAGGACATTGGATCTCCATACCCATACTGCTGAGAAATGCCCTGGGATCTGCAGTGATCACAACCACACACAATCACAAAATAGGTCTTTCAATGTCATTTTTTCCCATTATTATGGGGATGCGTCCCACATGACACACACACAACTGCATTTGCGGCCCACAGTTGCTAATAGGTGGAGAACCACTGCTCTAAAGGATACCAAATTTTGTGTTCTCTTCAGTTTGTGCAGGCAGTTTTCCCATTAGGGACAAGGAAATGGAGGGGGGTGATAGCACTGCAAGTTTCCCCAGCAAGAGATGGTTATGTATTGTTGTGCACATAGCTTAAGACATTTAAGTATTGGTATTGATTAGATTACACTTGAATTAAAGGGGTGTGCGAAAGAGATAGGGATACGAAGGTTCTTGGCCTATTTGCAAAGTACTTGTTTCTGGGAAGTTAACCTCTTCATTCTACTCCCGGGTTGGTGATTGAAGAGGTAGGTGATTGGAGAGCTGAACTGAAGCTATGATTCCTGCTTACATTTGAATACTATGTGTTGTCTTCCTTGTGTAGACGTGTTCATTGTTGCCAGCACTCCTGATTTTTACTGCATATCTGGGGACGTTTGGTGACCTTTTTTTTTTTTTTTTTTTTTTTTTTAAAAAGTCCCAGCTCCTAGAATTGCGTTGCTACTCTGGCATCTCAGATTTTAACAAGTGTGGGTTTCTAGCATTCATGGCTCGGGAGAAAAGCGTGGAAATGTGAACCTTGAAGGTTCACACACCAAAAGGCAAATAAAAAGAAACCCAAATATATTATTGGAAAAAAGAAAAGAAAAAACACCTCAGGATTTCGAAGCCAATCTCCTGATTGCAGTACTTTTGAACTCAGTGCTCTAGAAGGCCTGTGAAGGCCTGGGGCCAACTGGGTTCCATTTTACCCTCTCAGTGCAGTAGCCCAAAGATTCATGGATTTGTACAACAGTCTTACTGTAGTAATTCTTCTCCAGTCGTCATTTGGCTATTTTTCATTTGATGATCTGCAAGTTGATGAATACTAATCAATCACCCCTCTCCCTATATACATACACACAGGAAGAGTTCTGAATAGAAATTGAGCTGTTCTTTTTGTAGGTCTCTCCCTCCCCCCCCCCCCAATCTACTTGTTAATTCTGACGTGAACACATCAGCTGGAAGGACATTATAACAGTGAACTGGAAAAACACCATCATTCAGACAAAAAGACACTGAGGCTGACTTCACAAATTAGAATGTATGTTATGCAGAACTAAAGCACTTCAATTTATTTTAAAACAAGCATTGCCTTGACCTTAGTTATAGGGTATGGGCAGGTCACATTCTCCTGCGGGGGCTGGAGAGAGCCACTATGGAAGCATTGCTAAATAGAAATGGGAAAATGTCTCATTGTCACAGGGCAAAAGAAACCTTTCAGGAACCTTTTTGTGCAGTCTGATGTGGTCCCTTGTCTTTCCACATTGTTGAATTTAGCTGTCCTGCTTAGTACTTAAGAGGGGACAAACTCATGAGGAAATTATCTTCCTGCATTGTTCTGGTGGGGGGTGGCATTTGACCGCTCTGCAAAATGAGACAAAGCCCTGTGGAGCCCTCATTAGGCCCTGTACCTCTATGGTGGCTCTCAGTCCCCGGCAATGAGCTTCTATTGGAGCCAGGCTCTGTGACGTCCTCCCACGTTCCATGGCTGACCCTGGAAAATTCTTTGAAATGAGCATGCCACATTGTGGAGTTGGGGGTCTGGGAACCATAAGGCATCTTTAGGATACTATTTTACTCGGCCCATGGCCCCTGTGAAATCAGAACAGGGAACAGGGGTGGTGATAGGATGGTCACATATCTCCTGACCTTGGCCAATCTGTGGTCAGGATGGGCCCTCCAGCTTTGTTCAGTCTTCGCTCCATCTTGTGTGCAGATCCTGACTCTGCTGAGAGTCCTTTCCAAGGCTTCAGGGAGGAGATAATGGAAATGTTACAGTCAGGACAGCTGGCTCCTACCCTTTATCTGTGCTAGAGGATGGCATCAAGACATAGAGGTTCCCTATGCGCGTAGGCACACACACAGATGTTAGATTTCTATTTCAAGTCAGGGTTGTCTTTTTCAATAAGGGAGAGCTTATGTGCTGGTGTGAGATTCCCCTTGCTTTAGTTAGATGGTGCTACAGTACATTGCGATATGTTGCTATGCAAATGTGACTGTTTTGGATTATAATTAGTACTAGTCAAATGGTGTACGTGGGGAGTACCCTCAAGAAGATTATAAAAAATATTGTGGGTTTGGTTATAGTTGGCCGTATTCAAGCCCTTCAATATTTTCAGATCTTTGAAACACTGAAAAGAGTCTTTGAGATTCGGTTGACCAAACATATTTAACATAGAATACATCTATTTGATTGTGAATGCGCCTAGTCCCTGTTCAACTGATTATTTAGTTGTATTGCAATAGTACCAAGAGACCCCAGTCAAGGACCAGGTTCACTGCGCGCTCTCTCTCTCTCTCTCTCTCTCTCTCTCTCTCTCTCTCTCTCTCTCTCTCTCTCTCTCTCTCTCTCTCTCTCTCTCTCTCTCTCTCTCTCTCTCTCTCTCTCTCTCTCTCTCTCTCTCTCCAAAAAGCAGATGTAAATACGTATGTTCTATGTGCTGCAACACTCTGATCAGTTTTGCTGCTTGATTATACCAACCTTGAATTCCTTGCTTGAATGCCATTTGCTGCCACTGGTTTGCATGTGGATGGTTTTGAATGCCATACAGGTTCTTGAGTGGTGGGGCTCGTTCACAAATACTTGTCACTGCCAAAACACTCGGTGTTTTGTATTCAGTTAATATTCTTTGATTAGCTCTCGTTTTTTACCCTCTTGTTGGTTAGAGGATTCTGGAATAAAGGAAACCAGTTGAGATGTGTAGCAGGTAGTGTTGCTTTGTCCTAATTAACTGTGTATAGCATGTCTCACTCCACAAAGATTCACAAATGGACCATGAAATAGGAAGAGATTGGGAGGGAGGAGTGTGTTGCTTTGATTAAAACAACTCTCTGCTGGGACTCCATTCAGCTCCCTTCCAGCTCAGACTGTATTAAAATGTTGCTGAACAAGGCGCTGTGCAAATTACTAGAGCTGTCATTAAAAGGTCTAAAGTTAGCATAGTCCGATCCTATTAGTTATCCAGAAAAATACAACATGCCGCACTAGTATCCTACTTGAGATCCTAGGAATTTTGGTCATGGAGGGATTAAAGATCAGACCCTTCCAGGTCAATTCAGAACCACAGAGGAAGGATTTTCCCATGGCTAGGGCAGTAGCCTAAGGTTTGGGAGACTTGAGTTCAAGCCTTGATTCCACTGCAGACTTCTCGTCTGAAGTTGAGTAAGTCAGTTAGCTCGTCTGTGACTCAGTTTCCCATCTGAAATGGGGATAATAACACTTCCCTACTTCTCAGGGGAGTTGAGGATAGGGTGACCAGACAGAAAGTGTGAAAAATTGGGGTGATAGGAGTCTATATAAGAAAAAGATCCCAAAATCGGGACTGTCCTTATAAAATCGGGACATCTGGTCACCCTAGTTGAGAACGACTATGTTAAGGATTGTGAGGTGAGCAGATACTATGATCATGGAGGCCAGAAGATAGCTTCATAGCTTCTTTACTGTTGCTTTGATGGAATCAGTAGGGCAAGGCACATATTACAATTCATTGAATGTAGACTATAAACATCTGCTTATAAGCAAGGACAATGCATCATTTTCATACGTTTTGTTACTTTTCTTATTTAGAAGGTGGTACGAAGCTGCAGTATCTCCTCTAACAATTGACCTAAAACATTTAAGCTGAAACATATGACTCAAAGCGGAAGTATTTTGCAAAAAGCAGGTGCATGGGAAGTCAATTTCCTATTCATATTCTGTTGTGGCAATTGGTAGTTTAGCGAGATGGCAGACTTAAATTAGCTGGAAAAGTGACATCTTTAATTAAGAGAGCCTCTCTGCCAGCACACTGAACGGTTGCCAGTTTCTGAGCATTTAGGGACCATTGATTGCCAACAATGGTAGCTAAGCTGCGTCTGTGTGGCATCTAATTGAATTTTCTCAAGTTAAAGCTCAGGCTCTGAAGTTAAAGTTAGAGAAACCCGTCGTTAATTCTGACTTGACTTACAGCTGCAGTACCCGACATTCTCCGGATCCTACAGCATGTTCAACGTCCAGCAGCGTGGGGGCACAGCTGAGAAAATCCCTCAGGCCTCTGTAGCTCATCGTGTTAGGGAATCTGATATGCCATTTACGGTATACACCGAGAAGCTTGAATCTCTGTCACTGGTGATGTTAACGGGCAGTATGAACTTCTCTGCACCAACTGGGTAGCTGTGCCCCGGGGCACTCACTTCAGAGAGAGAGATAGAGAGAGAGAGAGTGTGTGTTAATTTTATTTAAGGCTGTGGTTCCAGTAGCACATCTGGCAGAGGCTGTGTGGGAGATGTGCTTTATCAGAACATCTGTATGCCCTGGCCGTGTCCCTCCCCCACCAGTAAGTATTTCCTCTTTTTGTGGTCGGCTTGATGGGGGATCGTGGGGGCTTGCCCGCTGCAAACCTGCCTTCCCTATGATGGGTTTACCAATCACAGTGGACTCCCTGGAGCGAATTGCATTCCCGGTGTCGTTGGACATCAGGCTGTTTGTTTAGCTCTGAATCTGGGAGCTGGAGGCTGAGCATGACCTCACCCCAGGATAAAACCCTTTGGCAGACCATGGCAAAGCTCACTATCAGAATGGTGTCGTCTGCTGCTCTGGTGGAGGCACAGCTAGGGGAGATGCTTCTGCTCTTTATCTGGCAGGAGCACGTGTTGTAGACTGCCAAGCTCCTTCTGCTCTCCCTTCTTCTTCAGTTGCTAAATCAGTCTCAGGTGCACTTTCTCTAGCGCAACAGGTTTGAACTTCAGCATGTCCATCTCCAGGGAACCCTAGCGGGCTCTAACTTACTCTAGAAGCAGGGTCTGCTGCTCTTTCTGTTGACAGTGGCTCCAAATTTCAATGGAGCTGGCTCCTGCCTTTTCTCCCTCTGTTGCTATCGCAGAGGCTGAAGACTTGGTCACCATTCTTTCTCCTCCACCGGGCTCTGCTGCATGTTCCAGAAATATTCCAGTCTCGGGAGTTTGCTTAGACTGTGGAAGTCATAACTCTTGCAGTTGTGTCTTGTCCTCTACTTTTTTTTTAGCTACTGCTAAATCCAACCCCCTCAGGGTTAACTCCTACAGCTGTCTCCCCTAGCTCTCTGCCCAGAGCAGTAGGAAGCTGTACACACCATTCAGGGGCTGCCGGGTGCTACTTGTTTCCTTCTTTGCCTTCAGTCCCTCTTGAACTTCACCCTGATTATCTCCCTCTGCCTCCTTTGCCTTTTCCTGGGCTTTCAGAGGAGGCCTTTGCTTGCTTGCTTTGCTGTTTTACATCTAACGCTTGTGGGAAGTATTGGATCAATCTCACTAGTGGTGGATTCAGCCTCTGCCTATTCAGTCCTGAACTCTGTGCATTCAGTGTCCCTTTGATAAGGCCCGTTCAGTCCTTCTGCATGTGTAAGTTGGTGCTAACAATAGAGCTGGTTGGAATTTTTTTCAGTTTACACAAAAAATGTAAAATTGATTTTGACAAAATGAAAGAACTCTTCATTGAATCATCCCAAACTGCTGAAAACTAGAAAAGAAATCATTGGGGGTGGGCGTGGGGGAGTGTTGATTTGCTAATAAAAATGGTTTTTTGAGGAAACCAGACTCTTTATATGAAAACTTTTGTTGAGTCAAAAATCCTATTTTTCTGTAACAGAGTTTTAATGGAAATATTTTGACCAGTCCTAGTCAATAGCTAGGGAGGAGTTTAATAAACATTCTCCTTAAGATCTTGGCTGAGGCTGCCAACTTGCTTCCCCTGCGACACCAAACGGTCATTGGATGGTAATAACTTTTAGCTACTTGGCCTGCATTTGAGATGCTTAGGAAGAGGTGAAGGGCTCCCCATCTAATTGGCATCCCAAAGCCAGTTCCTTTCTTATGACTATTTAACCGCCTCCCATTCTCCAATTTGCTTTTAGAAAGGAGGTTGTTCAGCCCCCCTCTCACTTAATACAGAACTTTATTCTCCTCAAGGTTCTCCATGTAAAATAGCTAGTCGTATAGAAGAAAACAGCTGGCCAGAAAAGAAATTGATTGGAAAACAAATTACATGTTTTTTGAAAAATATTTTGTCTTTTTTTTTCTTCTCGTTTTGACCGGCTCTGTGGCTGACTATAGCCAAAATACATACAATTTACTTTTACCTTTTTGTCCAGAACAGAAATATTTTGCTGGTGAAATATCCATGCTGCTCTCAGAAATAAAAAGCAAACCAGTTATTTTTTCCAAGTTTTATGTCCCTTTGCTTTTTATTTTTAATGAATACAGTGAAAATGTAAAAAAAATGGCCAGATTTTATGCATGAAACAATTGGAGCACCTCAAGCAGTCAGCAAGCAATTTTTCTTGATTCCCATTTTAGTGCTCGTTATGAGAAAGATAAGGAACTCCGAGATATCTAAAGGTGTATTATCTCAATAAGAGATAGGAAGGGAGGTTCTCTTTGCCCATTATAAGGAGGGTGGCTAACATCTGACATCTTAAATATCCTAGAAGGGCTTAAAAGAAGAGAAGACAAAGATGCCATAGGTGAGTTGAGCCATGAAGGCAAGACCAGAAGAGTTCTGGGAACAGTACGCATCAAAAGTGAAAGGGGCAAAGGTCTGGGAATTGTTTGAGATTGTAAGTGAACTCTGTGAAAAGACCATTGAATGACAAGAACATAAGATGCGACGTGTGAGATGAAGATATCCCACGTCTGGCAGCATCGGCATCAGAAATTCAGACAAAAAGGCAGCATCTGATATTTCTCGGTGTGTGATTGCATTGAGTCAAGAACGGAGAAGAGGAAAGAGGAATGGAAAGCTGGTGAAATGAGAGAGGCGCACACAAGTGACACTGAAGAAAATGGAATGAAGTGATTAGGGAGATTTCAGGGAAGAAAACTTGAGACAGTGTGAATTTGTTCCCAAAGTACCCTTGAAGGGTCCTCAAGTGGGGGAATGCTAAGAGGTCTTCACCGTGTCATTCATCTCACCATTCACTAGGACTAGATAGGAAAAGTACTTTGACTTAAGAATTATCATTTAAAAAACCTCAAAAGTGCAGAAGGAGAACGAGGGCGTTTGAATAAACTCTGGAAGCTCTAGTCCAGTGGTCGCCAACCTTTCGGACCTCACGGACCACTAAACTCACAATTTTGAATCCCGCGGACCACTAACATGAATTTTTTTTAAAAGGTACAAACATTTATAAAATAATGATCATAAAAGTTCCATTTTATTAATATGAAATGCACTTGTTTAATTATAACAAAATTATTAGTGTGATATTTGTTGCTGCTTGTTTGAAATAAGTTTATGGATTCTTGGCTCCAATGACGTCACTGCAACACGGAGAGCCGTTTGTATTTCAAGCCAACAGCAGTACTTATTTTTGATTGCTGTAACAGATGAGAATGTCTTTTCACACAGATAGGTTGTTGCAAATGGAATCAAAATTTGATGGCTTTTTCACTCAGCACTGGGTACTCACTTTTTAGGGAGGACCAAAAATGATGTCTTGATGAGGACGAGTGGAATTTAGCTTTGAACTGTCGTCGGATGATAGATCGATTAGGCTTTCTTTTTCGTTCATGCTCAAATTGCTATCTTCAATTTTCGCCGAAAATGGATCCATTACCCACATATTGCCATGTCTGGGGTCCTCTTCCTTTGGGTAATAACGGCAAAAGATTCTGTGAACGACCGTAAGTGCTGTTGAACAATGGTTATTACCTGTCGGTTGACATCCTCCTCTTTCATATACTCATCAAGATTTGGGAACATTTGCAGATCTTCTTTAGCCAACTGCATTTGCCACAGCAATATTTTCTTTTGAAATGCATCCATTTTACCTCGCAGTGTGAACACACCCGTAAGCTGTCCTTGCAAGGATGTGTTTAGCTCGTTTAACAGTGAAAAAATATCTGCCAGGTATGCAAGCTTGGCTAGCCAATCATCGTCGGACAAGAGATCTTGGAATTTCAAATTATTTTGCTGCTGGAAGAATAACTTGACTTCTTGGCGCAGGTCGAACAATCGGGTTAGTATTTTGCCCCTCAACAGCCATCTCACCTCAGCATGAAGAAGAAGATGAGTATGTTGAGAGCCCATTTCTTCACAAAGTGCCTCAAATATTCGAGAATTGAGTGCTTTGTGCCGAATTTCATTTACAATTTTAATTACATCAGAGAGTACTTCGTGCAGTTCTGGAGACCTTCTTTTCGCCACAAGTTGCTCACGATGTATAATACAATGAGTGAACAAGATGTCTGGGTGTCCAACATCTTTCACTTTTGTAACAACTCCTAAATGATGCCCGGTCATGCTTGCGGCACCGTCTGTGCATATCCCAACACATTTCTTCCATTCAATACCGTGTCTCAGGAAATAACCATTAAGTGCATCGAAAATCTCAGAGCCGGTTGTTCTACCCAGCAAGTTGAGCAAACAGAGGAGTTCTTCCTTTAGCTCTCCTTGACACTCAAACCTCACAAAACAAAGGAGAACTGCCTTGTTAGTTATGTCTCTTGATTCGTCGAGTTGAATTGAATAAAACGTTGAATTTTTCACCATTTCAATCACTTGATTTTCAATATCTTCGGCCATGTCTTCAGTTCTGTGCTTCACAGTGTTAGCGGACATAGGAATTACTTTCAGTTTCTGGACAGCCTGTTTCCCCAAAACCTCTTCACAGGCTTGTAACAAGCAAGGCTTAATTAATTCTTCTCCAATCATATATGGCTTTCTACTTTTCGCGATTTGAAGTGCTATCAAATAAGAAGCCTTTACTAGGGACTTATCTTCCTAAAATTGCAAATAATGTCCAAATTTCTCCAGGGACCACCAAAATTTTCTCGCGGACCACCAGTGGTCCACGGACCACTGGTTGGCGACTGCTGCTCTAGTCTACTAAACGCACAGGTGCTCAGCACTCAACGGCAGCTCCGTGGATCATCTCCCCCTTCCACCTGCCAGTGGGCCCTGCTGATCAGCTCCTGCCCGCTGCGATCAGCTGTTCAGCGGCATGCAGGAAGCACTGGGGTGGAAGGGGAGCAGGAAAAGGCAAGGCAGGGGCGGGATGGGAAGGGGAGGGTGGAGACAGGAAGGGGCGGGGTGAAGGCTTGGGGGAAGGGGTGGAGTAGAAGCAGGACGTGGGGCAGAGTGAAGGTCAAGTACGCTCCCCAGGAACTGCGGAAGTTGGTGCCTCATGGTAAATGGGTTTAGAGAATTTCTCAACAAGAGCCAGGGATGGAATTGCAGAAACAATAGGCTGGCCTCATTTACATCTCCATGTAAGTTATGTGTTGGGGGGGGGGGTATTTTGTTTGGATTTTAAAAACAAAGGTGGTACAGATTGTGTTCCCTCTGGTAAGGTGCCCAATACTTTCCCTTATAAGACTGTGTTCAGCTGTTTATTACTTTGCTGCACTGAAACCGTTCAGGCTGAAATTTTCACAGAAAGGGGCAGGGAGGAGTAGAAAACTATGTAATCACTAGAGCCCTATGGATCCTATTATTTCTGTCTGTTAAATAGCTGTGAAACCTGCAAAGTAAATGTTTCCATCCACCTCTAGTAATAGGGCCATGTAGAAGAAAACGGCTTTCTACTGTTAACAGTTACACAGTATAGGACTGTGCTATGAATCTAAAAATCCCAACTCTGCTGATGACCCGCATGGGGAATTAACATGACATTTTTGTGTTTTGTTTTGTCCCCATCCCTGATATTTAAGCTTTTAAACACTTAGAAAATTACATCCACAACACTTAAGTTGAAAAGTCAAGCACCACAAAAATTAGTAAATTTCAGAATTTGTCCCCATATGCATTCCAGTATGGCCTTTAATTACATGATCTCCTACTGTTTGTTTTTTTCTACAGAAAAAAAAAGTTTTGATGGACATTTTTTTAGACAGCTACTGGGGTTTCCCAGGTATCACTGAGGGCACAATCAGTGGGGTTTCTGAACTGTTGTTAGGGCCATGATGTGGCTTACACAGTCTTCATTAGTGGCTGTAGTGCATGATAAGGATGGAACGTAGCTTGACTCTGAGGTTGAGTTTGCAGGGTTGACAGAAAAAGAATCTTGTACAGGTAAGCTGAGTATGTTTGATCTGGAGTCAATGAAACATAAAAAAAAACCATGGAGCCCCACCATGTTCTTTTTACTTAGCCACTTTTCTGAGTAAATCCACACTTTAAAGTGGGCATGGGGAAAGATCAGACATGGAGTTTTCAGGTTGCTAGGCAGCTAAAGGACATAAAAGGAGAACAAAGCCTTGCATGATGACTGAAGCTGAAATTGGGATGCAACCAAATCCCATCTGGCAATATCTTCTTGTGTGTTTGAAAAAGTAGAAGTGAATTTGTCATAAATGAATTGGGTAGAACCACCAAAGAGAAAAGAGAGAGTGTAAGATCTGTAGGGCAGTGACTCTCAAGCTCTCTCTACTTGGGACTCTCAGATTAGCTGCTGTTTCTCGATTAAAATCCCAAACCTTTGCAATTTGCCAAGGATTGTAGGACTGGGGACACAGAGCAGAATTTTGCTCGGAGGGAGGTGTTGAATGCTTTTTCTCTTTGCCCACATCATGCTGTGTATTAGGGAAAGGCCTGTATGAGGGAGACAACCCCCAAAATTAATGATAATGAAAGACTGTCAATGGTTTGAATTAACCCTTTACCCCAAACAGAATGCCCCTGGTGCTTACACGTTCATACTCCTCCTTCTAGTTTACTTTGATTTTCTTAACATATCCCCCAAGTGCAAGGCAAAGAGTTGGGGTTGGTGTAGTCAAATACCTTGTACGCAGTTGTACACAAACCAAAGGCTGAATAGTTATGGCTAAAACAAACAATCATTTGGGTAAGTCATTTGCTGGTCTAGTAAAATAGTACCTCACTCACTTTATATCTTTAATATCCTGGGACCAACATGGCTAGAACAACACTGCAAGGAACTTTCAAGAAGAATAAATTTTAATAAGGTCCCTAGATCACCAATTAGATCTATTTTTACACACACTCACTCACTCACTCACTTTAGACCATCAGTTGTATCGAGCTTCCTTTTGAAAATAATTAATACTATAACCCCTAAGTATTTTTCAAGGTAAATAAAAGTTTAAAGTTGAACCAAGATAATTACAAACACTGAGAGGATATTGCTATCTGGCAGGGTAAAGAGAGGCTTTGAAGGAACTCTTTTGGAATCGTATCTTGTTGAGACTGTAGTTCAGGATAGTTTTGATTAGGATTGGATGGCAATGAAATTGTGTGGGCTCTTTTTCATGAGATTTTTGACTCTTCCCCAAAACTGGAAGTCTTGGGCTATCAGCTGAGATGGCAGGAGTTTTGCCCTATTTCTTATTTTTTTGGGGATGTTCTTGTTTTCCTCCTCTATTCTGAGATAAAGTTTCAGAAGCTTTGAAAAATAGGAATATTGCCCATCTTAACTATAGCGGCATGAAAGTGAGACACCGGGTTTGGCCCAGGAAACTGATACAGTTGGAGGGCAGGGCGAAAGTATGGTCCATGCTACAGTAATAAACCCCATAATGGTACGTATTTGTAATACACAATGCATTACACCTGCCTATGAGGAGAGCACCTGGATATGGCCAGGCCTTTAAACTGAAGAAATCTGTGTAATACATCTCTTGTTACATCTCCCAAAGTTATCCAACAGCCCTTAACACTGAGCTAACTGCTTCCATTACAGTAATGGAAGAAATATTAGGCCAATGTTGAACACAGTTGAAAATCCCATCCAAGAGGTCTGCAGCAGATGTGTAGAGAGGCGCACTTCATTAAAAGCTTTGATTTCAAAATTTGGCACTAAGGCCACAATTCAGATATTGAGAAGAAAAATTCTAATTGCTTGCAATATTCTGAATATTTAAACAGTTATGAAACTACCTGTGCAAAGAAGTTGAATGTTTATGAAGATAGAAGGAGGTGCATTTAAAAAACCGTGTAGTGTTACCCTCTGAATTATTTGTGTGGCTTTTTTTATGTAAAAGCTCCGATTTTTTTCCTGAAAGAATGAACTATATTCTCCTGAAGAGAGAACTTCTTCCTATTTGTACAGCCACTGAGATATAACAGGGATGGGTATATTAGAGAGTCGTCTATAGATGTGCGTGACTACATTTCTGTATTCTGCAGAACTAAATCAAAACTTATCTTAATAAAGTGATTTGTCTTAAGTTTACAACTGGATCTAATGCTCCAGACTTCTCAATCCACCATAGACAGATTTATTTTAAAAAGCTGTATAAATAGTAAATGGCTTTGCTGTCAAATTTCAGTGTACACAAACACTTCATTTTCACCTTCTATTGATTGCAGTCTTAGTGGCTTGTATAGCATCACAGTTGTCAGAACTTCAAATAGACTCTTACCTCAGCAAATTAGACATCAATCACAAAAGGTTAATTTGACTCCCTTGACTCTTTCATCATCTGCCTTTTTGGTCTCTATATAACTAGTAAATACAATTTCCATTCAGAGACTTTAATTTTCCAAAGGTTAAAAATCTTGGGGAAAACTCATTTTTTTCCTTCTGAATATATCAATGAATGTTTGGTATATTAATTTAAAGATGTGTGAATGAGTTCATAGAAAATTTGAGCCTATTCTAAGTAATTTATTATTGAGAGAATGCTTAATCCACACAGTGTCCCTCCCCCCAAACCACTTCCTCCTTTCTGAACTGATTTTATTTTAGTCAGAAAGTTCAAGCAGAAGTTGTTGCCTTTGGAAAGGTGAAGGAAACTCTTTTGAGTCCACATTTGTGATGAAAAAATAACTTGCAGAATGACTGTTCACATCAGCAGGAACCTGGGCGTTTTTTCTCAATTTCATTTTCCCCTGTCGCCTCAAATTTCCTCAGCATTTTTATTGGCTTCATTCAGGCACTTGGTTGTCTCACCTCTTTCTTTCCAAGCCATATGCACTACAGGGCCTGAGACAAAGCCCACCGAATCGGATGGGAAGACTCCAACAGGCTTTGAGTCGGGCCCAACACAGCAAAGTCTGGGTAGCTGTGCACCAGTGTTCTCGGAAGCACCTACAACATTCATACTGATATATCCACTTGAGTGGTAATATAGATGGCAGAGGATTGTGGCTTCAACCTTGGTTTTTCACAAACCTACAGAGAAGATGAGGTAGAAGGGCTTTGCTGGTCAGGGCCATGGAGATGGACTGTGGTCACATGTTAATGCTCTGCGTGAGAGATGAGGGCACAATTCCCCCTGTTCTCAATAGGAGCTGCTGAAGGCTGAAGTTGGCCTGCAGAATGTGTAGTGAGATGCTGAAAGGGGGTGATCCCCCGGTATCACGGACTAGGCATTAATGCTGGTTTGGCAGTGTACACAGTAGTGTCTCCTTTTGGTGCAAAGACAGGGAAGTACCCATGTTTCCAGATACCTTCTACACTGTGGCCCCAAAGCTGCATTAGACACGCTGCGTTATTTTTAGTGGGACACTAATGCACCTTCTCTATCTAGTCAGAGTTCAGTGGCTGCTATTTAAAACTCAGCATTTCCCCACAGCTGACAGAGGCACTTGAAATATCATCCTGCTTTATTTGCCTATGCTTAGACTATAGATATAAGAGCTGCTGTGTTACAGGTCCCATTGTGTGTTCGAGTAAACGTTGATGTTAATCCTGACCACTGCCTAATTCTTTTCCTTTGAATGTTGTACCAGGTGGGTCCTCCATTTCCTACTGCTGTTTTGTGAAGGGCAAAAGGACACTGAGAACTGTATGAATACTCGTGTCCCTTTTGAATGCTCTCAGACCTTTGTGGAACTAAATGTCTCAACTGGGGTTGTAAATACCCAGATTTCAATTGAGAAAAAGAGCATGTTGCCCTGACAAGATACATAGTTATTAGGAGTTAATCACAAAGCTATGAGCCTATTCATCCCTGATGTAATTCCCGTGACTTCGCTGCAGCTGCATCAGTAGCAGAAAGACACAGAGTAACATCAAGCAGAATTCAGGCACTATACAAGAGTAACACTGGAGTGAAGTTGTAATTGTGTGGGACGCCAACGGTAAAGAAAAGTGCAGCTTCTTTATTTCAGTGTTGGTGAATCTGGGGCTAGCCAATTTCCGATTAATTATCAGTACATACGGCAGTTGTCTGATAAAAGGCTGTGTTTCCCCTGTGCCAGAACTTGTTTTTCCTGTAAAAATGCTTGTTGCCTGTTTCTATGTCATTACATGACTAATATGTAGGCACAATAATGTGTGCTGAAGTATGTGTGTTATATTGGCAGACTTCCCCCGCCCCCAACAATCAATCCCCCCAGCACATAAACCCCAGCCGCTTGTTTTTTAGACTACTCTCCCAAGGAACACTGTTATTCTTAGCAATGACACCGGTGTGAACTGGCACTTAAATATGTTCTGTTCTGCCCCAGGCTTTTGATCCACAAATGAACTTCAGTTACTAGACTTGTTCAGGGTACAGAACTGTCTTTGTCCCTCCTGTGGCTATTTCAGCATTTTCTCCATTGTTTGCTTAGCAGGCCAGCGGATTCTTTTGAAACCATTGCCTGGGCTGTTCCACTGATTGACTGTATGCTGAGCTATAGAGGCAGCTGGTGCTGTGCCCCCATACATGGTTGGAAATCCCCTTTGCCACTGCTGCCCTGGGACCTGTGATCACATGTCTTCTTCTAAGGGCAGGGCTACACTAGAGACCTTACAACGGCACAGCTGTAACTACTACAGTTCCCAGGAGCGGCAGTAGCTCTGTCGTCAGAAGCTCTTTCACCGGCAGTGCTGTCCACACCGGCACATAGGTTGGTGCAACTTGTGTTGCTTTAGGGAGGTGATCTATTCATAAGATATGGTGATATAAGCTGTCGACATAGCCTTAATGTGGGCTGTCTGTCCGGAACGCAATCTACTAGGTCATGTTTGACAGACAATGTTCTCCCCACACATATGTTATGTTCTTTCTGTGAAAAGGAACTGGTAACACTGTTATTCAAAGTTAGGCAGAGGTGTTTGCAATTTAATTTTACATTTACCCATTGGTGTCTGTCAATAATTTCTCCGGGTTTGTTACAAAAGTTAAAACCTCCCAATTCAGAAATATTTCCCCATGCCTGAGATCCTGATGGTCACCAAAAAAGGGTGTTGTTAAAACCACTCCAGGTCCCCTTCTGAGCATGTCCAGCCATCGGCCCTGTCCCATTTAAACAGAGGAGTTTGGGCACCGTTGCTGCTATTATTATTTGTATTGCAGTGTACCTAGGAACCGCGAGTCATGGACCAGTCCTCTTCCTGCTAGGTGCTGTACCAACACATAACAAAGAAGTCCCTGCCCCAGAGAGCTTACAGTCTAACAAACAGCTGCCCTTACGTTACAAGACAGACCATGTCTCACATAGACAAGACAGATATGGGTCCTGACGATCTAGACTACAATACTTCAAGGGCACCTCTCCCCTGGATATCTTAAGATCCTGATCCAGTTGTGCATGTGCTTAAGTTCATATCTATTCAGGACAGCCCCAAATAGGATGCACGTGAGAATTAAGCACTTGCTTAAAGTTCAGCATATGTTTAAGTGTGTTTTCCTGAATTGGGTCCTAAGTGCTGAATATAGTCACGGAGAGAGCTCAAAAGTCAGAGGCACCTCTGTCTCCATTAGACGCTGGGCAAGTCATTTGTTTGCACTGGGGAAGGTCAGAAGAGATGGAAAGCTAGGATCTGCCTGAAAGACTCCCATTGACTTTGGTTGGCTTTGGATCAGCTAATGAGAACATTATCTATACTTACTTACAGACCCTTCTACTAGTCTCTTATATACACAGAATAGAAACTTGTGGACCACTTGGAGCTGATATTAGAGAGCTAAATTTTTTTAAAAATTGTTCACTGAAAATTGATCTGCTCAGTGAAACATGAGAAATGTTCTACTTCGCTATGTAAATCGCCATTAGCAAAACAGTCATGGAAAACACAAATCTGGGGTCAGGGCCCGGAAATAAAATAAGAAATGACTCGTGAAATGTTTTGAAAAGATACTGGCTGCTTTTTAGTGCACAGCTCTAACAGAAGTGTATGCATGGTGGAGTGCATGACAGTTTGTGAGAGCAATCAGTAGTGTGGGAGTTTCCTCTCCGAATGAATGGGAAAGTTATCATACTGTTCTGTTTATAAATGTGTATATGCATATGTATGTTCCAATACTGTCCCCAGCACCTTACACTAGGGCATTAAGATGCATAGTGAACATCTGTCATGCCATTTTGTCTGTCATCCTCTCATTAGAAAGTTAATTGTGTATGTAGTGTATCTTGTTTTCATGGGTATCTTGTTCTGGGTACCCATGGGTATCTTGTTCATGGGTATCTTGTTTCATGGGTATCTTGTTCGGATTCCAGCAGCCTGCTTGTTATAACCCAGCCATGCTCTGGTTTACACCAGCTTTTTGGTTACACATGGCAAGATGACCATAACAGCCCCAGTTCTGAATTCTCCCCAAAACTATGTGTTCTGCATCATCCAGCCCCTTCCTGAGGAGGAATAATAATGTTTGTTCGTTCCTCTAATGAAACAGACTGCACAGGTTATCGCTTTAACCAGTTAACTATTACTTTAATTCAAACACAGCACTGGGATGGTTTAGATCAGGGATCGGCAATCTTTGGCATATGGCCCGCCAGGGTAAGCCCCCTGGTGGGCCGGGCCAGTTTGTTTACCTGCTTCGTCCACAGGTTTGACTGATCACAGCTCCCACTGGCTGCAGTTTGCAGCCCCAGGCCAATGGGTGCTGCGGGAAGCAGTGACCAGCACATCCCTCGGCCTGCGCTGCTTCCCACAGCCCTCATTGACTTGGAGCAGCAAACCGTGGCCAGTGGGAGCTGCGATTGGCTGAACCTGCTGATGCAGCAGGTAAACAAACTGGTCCGGCCCACCAGGGGGCTTACCATATGCCAAAGATTGCCAATCCCTGGTTTAAATTAAAAGTAAGATCATCTTAAAGTGTAATGAAATAAATATACTAAAAATAGAGATTTGATTAAAATTTGCATCCTATTATGTTTTTCTTAAAGATTAAAAAAACCCTTCAATTACTGAGGAAGGAAAGCACAGCAAACATTATTAGCCCCTTTGATAACTTGACTAGTTCAATCTAGTAGACAATAGTACGGCTTGTTGTTTTCATAGCCTTGTTTTCTATTGATTTGACCTCTTGCCTGAATTAAAGCCAAAGCACCATGTAACACACTAACGGAAAATGAGGTTTCATTTGTGTTAGAGGACCCTCTGCTGAAGCTCAGAAATGAAAAGTCTTTTCTCCTGGAGCTTTTGTCCTAACTGTCTTTACTACACCAACTAGTCTTTTTTAAAGTAATCATTTTGCAGTTTGCCTATAGTGTGATCCATTAATTCAGTGGAACGCCACTAAGTTTATTCAGCAGAAAGCGGCTGCTCAGTCTATTAAGCTTGGTGGATTATTCCTAGAGTACACAGTACAATGACTTACAAATATTAAAAACCAATTCACTGCAAACTACATTCTAAATGGCTTAAAAACACCAAAGTAAGGACCAAAGAGCACATGGACAATACCTGTAAGTGTGGGGCAGAACAGGAAATTTGAACATATGGGGCCTGCCCTTTAGCTGAGTGCATGCAGTTGCATTGATTTTTAATGGACCTATATATATATATATATATATATATATATATATATACACACACACACACACACACACACACACACACACGCGATAATCAGGCCCATAGTGCTTTCTTTGGCTTATATGTTTTCTGCCACTGCTTTCCAGTTATCTCTTTAAATTAAACAGATCTTTATGAGCTGCACTTGGAGACAAGCATGGAGGTCTAGATGCAAGAAGGACTCCTAGATCATACAGGAACACGTGCAGTAGAGAGGAAGCCATGTTGTGATAAGACAGTAGAACTAGGTGGGTACTGCATTAATTAATGATGAGTCTGTGTTTGAATTTTAAAATGACCCGACTTTTGGGCCTGGCCGCACCTTTCCATGCACCCCCAGTTTTAGTTGTGTGAGTGTCAACTACATGTAAGTGTTAAGCTTATGTGCTCAAGAAGTCACATTAGAAGTAGCTCTTTTCTAGAGGGGAATGAGCCAGTCCTTACTATCGCAGGAGGGAGACAGGATTCCCCCAAACAGTCACCAGCGCACAGATGCAACAGCGATTTAGTGAGAGAAGGAAGGATCTGATCCGCCCCTTCTCAGGCAAATCCTTGGTGTGAATGTGGTGAGAAAAGAATTCAGTTCAAACTCTGCAGCCAGCCTACGCATTTTACACTAGCCTAATATTTTCAGGAATGACACTTGTATTCTCTCTCTCCCTAAGCTGCTATCCGCTTTCCCCTGCAGTCACACTATATTCTGTTGTTTACTTTGCAATTTTCTCAAGTTTTGTCATGGGTTTAAGTTACTCACTTGTTGTTTGAAATGATCTTCTTTTCTATTGATGGTTGCTTGTGGATCGAATGAGTATTCAACCTGTGGTATTTAAAATCGTGTGTTGTCTAGCTGTCAAGTGCTCATGTAAGTTTATTTCTGTTTCCCACATTCAGTAAATACTATTTTATCATCATTTATTTGTACTGCAGTAGTGCCTACACATCCCAGTCAGGGCTCTGTTGTGCTAGGCCCTGTACAAACACAACAAAAAGACTGTCCCTACCCCCAAAGAGCTTATAATTGAAACATAACTTTTCCAGTAAAGATGACAGCTTGAGAAATCCAGTAGTGAATATCCATTAGGGAAGAGCCTAGGGATGGCAAAAAGAAAAATATTGGTTGTCTTGAGTACTTCCGAATAGTGGATCAAGGTTGCAGGGGAAATACAATTCTTCCTTAAGAGAGAAGTTACCTGCCTCAGTTGTCAAGGGTACACCATATTTGGTATTAGAATATGTTGACATAAATAAAACTGCCAGTTTACCACCAGTAACACAGATGTAATACCGTATAATCCAGTGGTCACATTGGGCCTTAAAATAAGACTACCAGGATTTACTACTGCATTGCATTTTCAGTGAAATAGACAGCCTGGATGTACTCTAATTTTATAACCTGACCTGTTGGTCATTACTTAAAGCCACCAAGTTATTTTTAATCTCTGAGTCTTCCTTTTTGCCAGTAGATTCTCGAATGGACAGCATGTCATTTGCTAAGTAAATTTCAGATTTTAAAAAGGCATTTAGTCCTATAACTCAAGATGATAAAAAGCCCATTTAATAGGTAATGCTCTTTTGCTATGGACTAGATCAATAAATTAAATAGATTAATTAAGTCAAACTGTCAGGACCAAGGACTGTCAGGAAGTAAAGTCAGTAGAGTTTGCCATTTATCAGAGGCAGAAACGCAACAAGAAAAGGCAGTCTTCAATGGATAATTCTATAATGGACGTGCGTGAGTGGGTACAATAAATGTCTAACAATGAGAAACTGTGCCAGTCATCTGATCCCAAATAGTAAAAGGAGGCAGATAAGTCAGGGCTGAGACACATTAGATTTACTTATTGAATTCCTTCCTGTGAATTTTGAACTTCTTCAGTTTCCAAGTAAGTGAGGCGGCTCATGGAATAGTCTTAATTATTTTTTATTTTTAATCTTTACCATGGAGTTTGTTTTACTGTTTTCTTTAATGTGCATGTTGAAAATTACTTGAAATTTATGCACAGTTCTCAACTATGGAAAATAGATTGAAAGCTTTTATTGAAAAAAACAAAGGACCCAGGAATACTTACTTTTGCACCTCAGTTCAGACTTTGTTCAGTCCACCTAGTATATCTGCCAAGGGGCGTCCCTGTGCCAGATCTTGTTAGCTAAGTAGAGCTTGCTTTGGTTGGGAGAGATCCTAGATGCTGCAAGTGTCCTAATAGGTGAGACTGAGGATTGGAACAATGCCGTTCGGGGGAATTGTGCTGTTGGAGAGGCAGTTTTACCAGTCAGATGTAAAGCCAATGCCATAACTTCTAAAGATTCCTTGTCCCTATTGAAAATGTGTGTGAGCCCTATTTCCTGTCCAAATTCCAGCATAGGGATATTTCATTCAATTTACCAGTTCTCCCGTTCCTTCGTTTGACTAGTGTGTTCTGTGCCTCCTGGCTCAGAATGACCCACAGCTGGTTGCCTGCAGCCATGAGGTAGTCCATGGTAAGGCATTTATCCTTCCTCCTTGTTTTACTGACACCAGACTGGATGGCTCAGCTAGTCTTGTGCTGAGTGAGCTTGACCTGCAGAGCTCTTCTGTCCAGCATGGGCCTGAAAATTTGCAGGGCTTTGGCCCAGGGAGTAAAATGGAATTTCCTTGTCTGCGGGCTCCATTCCAGTGTTATGAGGCTGTTGGCTATTCTCTTCCCCGCCCCCTCTAAAAATGGCAACGGAGAGTCTTCATTGTAGGGGGAGTCTCTTTTCCGCCGAGACTCTTGGGGCTGAGCAAGTCCAGCTCCAAGGCAGGAAAATGCTCCCTGCGGTGCAGTGAAACCACCAGGAAGACCGAGAATACTGGAGTGTGGGTGGTCGGAACTCTCCTCACCCTGCAGCTCTAACACACTTGGGTCTCCCCCGAGGCTAGCTTATTTTATCACGTCACTTGTGCCTTAATTCACCTTTGGAATTTCGCCTATCTAGGAGAGCAGGTTCCCGTACAGCCCTATCATCCTATAGTGTGGCCATTCATCCTCATGCTATTCACAGGCCTACATAGTAGTAGGGGTTTAACAACGGGTATCTGTTAGAATGAGAGAAGGACTAGCTGACCTGAGTCCCACAGCAAAGGTTACTCTGCAGTGCTGTAAAAAACAGACACACAATTTACTTGCCCTTTTAAGAAGCTGACATGGTCCTTGGTGGCAACTGAAACATTCATATAGCAAATAAATGCCTGTGCATGCAGATCATCTGGTCAAAAGGGCTGTTGCAAGGAGATGGTTGCTTTGAGAGAGTGGGGTACTGGGGGTTCCCATGGTATCAAATAGTGACTGGGCAGCCGGCTTTCCACAAACCCCAGCAGACCAGGAGGATATAAGGGCTACAACATTCTCAGACCGTAGCTAATGCTGGCAAACCCTCTCTTTGCTCTTCAGAAATCAAGTTACTCCCAGTGGCATGTTTAAATTTTTTTCTTAGAAGTGAGGAAAGCTTCTAACTTGGCTTCTTTCAGTCTCTGTGGTCTGGGAGGTGTCACAAAGTGTGGTGTGCTTGATCTCTGCCCTGTAACTATTAGCCCTGAGACAGCCTTCCTTGCTCCGCCACTGGGGCAGCACCCAAAGTGTGCGGATTGCTAGATATCTACTAACAAAAAGCACTGTAAACGTTTACAAGCCAATCTCAAGCTTGATGTAAGCGAGTGCTATTTTGATACCAAACTTTTCTCCCCTTGCTTTGGTCTCTGGTCTCTGATCAACCTGCTATCCTGCACTTTGCCCACTGATGTTCCAGGAATTTATCTATATAGTTCCAAGATCCTCTACTGATAGACTCTAGTGAACAATTAGTCACTGTCCTTCACAAAACCCACAACCCCATCTGTAAATAATGCGTATTTGAAAATGGGCAGTCAGTGCAATTTGTAAACACCAGCGGAAACGGGCTCACTATTTAGTTAAACGAAGAATTCACGGACACTGATTTTATATTAGAAAAATATAGGAGGCCTGTATCCTGGGAGTCCTCTACTTCGTTTTCACCCTGTTCTTATTTTGGCAAATTCACATTGACATCAATGGGAGGTTGCTGGATTAAGGACTTTCTAAAAGCTAAATAGCAATCTTGGGATTTGTCCTTTTGAAAATCAAAGGTGCTTAGGCACTGAGACGTGGCACACGTTGCTTTTTCTCTGTAATCAAGATTTCAAAGTAATCCGAACGGTCTGAATGATCCTCTCGTCTAACTGCCTTTTATTGTCCACGGGCCAAATCTTGAGGCAGACCTGTATAAACAAGAGAAGCACCATGTGAACAGAATTGATGGGGTGCTTCTAATGGCAGGGCCAGGAAAGGCTTCAACATGGTCTTCGGGTTGCGGTGGCTGAATGCAGCTCCTGCAAGGATGGGTCAGTGGAATGCCAGGTCTTGGGGGAGCAAACCGTGTATGGAGGGTGTGGTAAACCCAGGGCTGGCTACTGCCAGAGAGGGTTTGTGGTGAGAGAGGTAACTGCAGGTCAATTGGGTTCAGCTGAGTAAGGCTGCCACTGACACAAGCAGGATCAGCTGAACCCAATTAAAAAGCTGTCAGAGACCTTTTTAAACCCTCCTCCCCAGATGGGGGGAGGGGGAAGAGATAGAGGGAGTAAGTCTGCCTGCAGGTTAGGGGCAGCAGGACAGGGAGTCTCTCCCAGAAGGGGGATAGTTTTCCTAGCCAGAAAGAAGTGCTTAGAGGAAGGGAAAGCCTGCCTGTGGGGCTTTCTAGGCGGGTTGCTGGCATGGCTCTTGCCTCACCAGAGCCAATAGGACCTGAGTCAGGGGGGTCCGAGAGGCCACTCTGCCACAAGGGGAACTGAAAACCACTACCAACATTTTGCTAAAGTAGAATAACTAAATATTGCTATAATGTAACCTTTCAATATTTACTGGGTTCTCCAGACTGTTGCCACTTGAAACACCTACAACCTCCAGGCAGAGAGAAGGAGATTATAGACACTCCTACATCTGCCCCCCAATGCAGACAATGAGAAAGCATGTACACCTGCATGAAAATTAAATAATACTACTTTTGTACCTCCAGTTCTGCTGAAAAGCTCTGACCATATGGCCATACTCCTACAGCCACCCTTGGGAAAAGCTAAGAATAAATGAGCTGTAAGCAAGTGCTAAGAGCCTGCGTAAACTAAACATTCCTGCAAACAAAACACACACTTGCCTGGAAAAACAAGGGAGGTGTTGGGTTTGTGTTGTTTTGGTGCTTCTGCGTTTGTCTGTGTCTAATCAAATCTCCATGGTGACCTAGAAGAGGTTGTACAGGGGTGTGAGAACATCTTCCATGCACATGTCTCCATGCAACGTTATGGGTCCAGGTGGCTTAGGGGTAAGAGGAGCTGCATGCCTGCTGCTTGCTTTCTCTTGGGGGAAGTTGGACAAGGAGGGGGCAAGGAACAAGTGTAGCCTTGTCTTTGTGCGCCCCTCTTTCCCTGTAAGTGCTAGCCAGCAGATTTGAACCAGCATGGAGGTGAAGCTTAGGAATTTGATGCTGGTACAGGCCAGGAGTAAACGACCTCCACTTTGGAGCAAGGAGGGAACTGGGGTTTCCTGAGCTAAAGTTCCTTCCCTGCACTGATCCTGGCATGGTGCCGCTACATGCCATCCTTTGCTATGGGACCCTGGATAAAATTTTCAGAAGTAACTAAGGGAAAGTCTGCGCTTTGGGCTGGGGTATGATTCTCCGCTCATCAAGCTTGTGGATTAAAAGGTAAATGTTGCCACAGCAGCATGAGTGGTGGGAGGAGCTAGCCACCTGAGTTCATGCCCATCTGAGACCATAGGCACGGACTCAGGGTGGCAAGCCCTCCCCCACACCATTAATGCTGCTGTGGCGACATTCTGTTTTCAGAGCACTAGCTTGCTGGGAGCACGCCTGAGTACGTCTCCTCACAATGGAAACACGCACCCTTATAATGACCTAGGAACGTGAAGCCTATTGTCTTAGGAACTTAAGTGCCTAAATCTCTTTGGAAAATGGGGGCATGGGCTCCTAAATCACTTAGGCTCAATTTGAAAATGTTATCCGCAGTCTTTGCTCTAAGAGAACCACACTCCTTTCTTTTTTATGTTATCTTAAATTGTTATTGGCAGCTATGAATGGTGATGCAATAAATATGCCATATGGAGCTCCTATATATAAAAGCCTGACATATGGATGTTGAGATGTTTGCCGAAGATTCCACACAGTTGGAAATCACCCCCATTTCGTAAACATTCTCTTTGTGACTTATCTGCTAAGACATTATGTGAGATTCCCATGACCCATATCTGAAACCAAAGAAATGGTTGCGTTGGAAATGTGTTAGTCATGACTAAGGTGTCCTCTTTGCACACCATTCAAACATAAAAGATGTATTTAAATAAATAAAAAGATGTATTTAACAGATATTTTTAAGTAGCTCACGTCTGTTTGAGAGGCTTTAAGGGTCATTATGACCCATCAGAGCAGTGGTGTTCAGCCTTTTTCCATGGCAGGACTCCGACTCCCTCCCTGTGATACACTTCTTATCTAGCCACACTCTAACCAGGATCACCTTTCTCATGTAGCAACATGGTAAGGGCAGAGTGTCTGAACTCCCCCAGGTTTAATATGAAGGGTTTAGAGCATGTCTTTATGATTCTACAGCATCTCCATTGTCCTGTACAAATTGTCCAATAGACACTGTGGATATGGGACCTAAACACAAATAATGTATCATATTCAAATGTTGCAGCCACTTAGTAACTTACATTATTCACAAAGGTATATGACTGTAATTGGTAACTGTTAGATCACATCCTCAGACTGCTCTAGGGTATAGGTTTATTGCTCATTGGTACTGTTGCAAAAAAATGCAGATTTGTCAAAACAGAAACTTTGCGCAGCAGAGTCTGATTTGATGACTCTCCCAACTTGATGCATTTTTGAAGAAGGTTTCAAAATTGTCAAAACATTTCACTTTCTCAAAAAATTCTGATTTTCCTTTTTGAAACCTCTTGTTTCCAAATTTAAGCTAAAACGAGTTGCAGAATGTTAAAAAAAAAAGTCACAATCCAAACAAAACGATTTAAAATGATCAAAACACAATGTTTTGATTGACCCAATCCAATTTTTTTTGGTTCATGAAAACTCCGAGTGTTTGACATTTGTCCTGGTTGGGGCTCAGAAAAGTTTCTGAAGTCCTGAAAATATTCACACGTCAGGAAAAGCATTTGTCACGTTGCTCTAATTGCTACTGTCTATCACGTGGAAATGTTTAGATTGAACTTCTTCACCCTTGGCCAGCCTGGGTTAGCAAGGCTTTTAGCCAAGTTGGTCTCCTCAATTGACCTTGTCACAGAGGCTGACCTTGCTAACGTAGCAATGCTATCTCTATTCGCGTAACAGGGAAATTCTGTGTTATACTTATTGCCAGGGTATCAGCAACTGAGTTATAGTGTCTCCTGTGTCAATTATTGATGGTGATGGGGAATAAAGCCATGATCATTTTGAGTTCCATTTAGAAAGAAAATCAAGGGTTGACATGAGCAAAAATTTGACCAATAGGAAGGTTTTCCCCTATATATATATTTTTCCCTCAGCATTGCACTAAAAGGATGTTAATTTTTCAAAGTTGCTTGCTAAGAATGTGGCAGTAGCCTTTAAACTGTTTGACTGTTGTGCAGTAGGCCAGGGAGTGAACTCTTTTGTTCACACTACGTACAAGGGTGTATTGAGTGCTAGACTATGCTTGGTCCTTGCATGTATATGCAGTTGTTGGAAGGGGAGCAAGGATGTTCCCTGGTGCTCCTCGTGCAGGGACAAGCATCCCTGTGGGATCGGAGGGATTGCTCTAGCAGCTGTTTGCAAGCCGCCCCTATGGGAGGCAACAAGGAATGGGCCATGGCCCCACCCATCCTTGGAGCTGGCCAGCATGGAGAGGGGGACATATCACTTTATTCCAAGTGAATGCAGGATGAATACTCCCCCCTGTGCATTGGGGAGCATTAGAAAGAGGCTGCTAGCTCTCAAGGTCAAACTCTTCCCAGAGCAGCCCTGGAAAGTGGTTGGTGTAGTTCCATGCTGCTCCTTACTAAGGAACTGGGTCCGAGTGACCTGCTCTGTCGCCAGATGTTTATATCTGTGTTTAACTTTCCGTTCAGCATCTCAGACTGTCCCTCTGCTCTCTTTGTCAGTTTTGTTCTGGAGAGATGGCAGGAGACTGACATTGAGTTGAATTCCACTTTCTGAAATGCCTGGATCAGGAGTCCAATCGTGCAGAGTGACAGGGGGAGCCCTGATCAATGTGTGACTGTAGTTACGGAGAGGTGTAACCTGTCTCAAAAAAAAAAAAAGCCGTGAGGGCAAAATTAATTCTGTTGCCAATAAATATCCGTGTCCATAATCAGAGAAACTTGCTGAGAGCCTTTAGCGTGCCTCCTGTAGGTCCCATTAATCTACCGTCTACCCACTAAGAATGTTAGTTCATGGCAGCTTCTTAAAAGTTTGCACACACTGTGCTGCAATAATGAGGATCCTACTTCAAGGAAAGGAACGTTTTTCTTGCCTTTAAAACAAATGACTCTCACGAGGATCATGTCGATTATGGAAATCCAGGCCCAAACTCAAGTGTCCCTTTCAAAGCAGGGCTCAGGCTCCGTTAAAACACTGCATGTCAGAAACAGAGGTTGGCAGAGTAGCAGGGTGGTAGCTTAAAAGATTCCATCCCTCCTTTGAAACTGGCAAGCTTTTGAAAGGGGATGTTACACTTGTGTGTGTGGGGAGAACAATTATCCTCTTTTTTTTTTTTCCCTTCCAGCCCTCCCTCCCCCACCCCGCCCCAGCCCTCTGCTTCAAAGTTTGTCCGAAAATATAGGCTTGTCTTGAGTGCTATTCAGATTGTATTCTAATTGGGCATAGCCGGCGAAGGCCTAAAGGAAAAGTAATAAAATATTGTGTAAAACTTGAAAACCGAGCACAAGACAATCCTCTTTTTGGTAGAAATAATAGCTCCCAAGCCTTTTGACATGGATGGCATCTGACGAAGACATTGTGCAAAAAGCGGAGAAAACTTCTAAGGGATATGATCGTGGCCAGAAGGGGAAAAAAATCGTAGGGCTCTTGTGTATTGTCTCTGTCTATAATTACATCTTTCTAGGCTATAGTATATATAAGGAACAAACCTGCAGGAGCAGTTGATGGATTTATAGGCCTTTCCCCTGTCATTTCTAAGATAGGAATACGTGTCCTGTCATTTCCAGGACCTCCTGTATTTTTTAAATTTTGTTTTAGGGTCAGTAATAGGTGGCAGGCAGGAAGTAGGGGTGTGTGTATAAAAGATATAGTATGCATGTCAGCTCATAGTCCAGTGGAGTACAATCAATACATCACTTGCTGTATATCCTGCATCAGTTTTCACATGTGGATCGGATCCTGCAGAACGGAGTGTTTTGCAGTGTAAAAGAGAGAAGCAGGGCACGGTTCATGGGAGCCGGGTCCTGCAGGTCCAATTCATCAAGGCAGTAAACCATGTGTCAAACTCGAAATGTGACTAATAGGGCTAGCGTGTGTTCTGCTGAGTTAGGAACGGAGCCATGCTGGGAATAACGCTCTATGCTGCCAAAGCACTCCCGCCTGCTAGCAAGAGTAGAATGTAGCAAAGTGTTGGGTCTACCTGCCAGGTGTGTTTCCAGGCTCAGCAGCCCACCGGTGAGCTGGCAGGGAGCCCTAGCCTGCCCACTCTGTGGAAGTCCTACCATTCCAGGACTTCTGGATTTTTCCAGGCTTCCTGCTGTGGGACTGGGAGTCTGAAAGTCCCAGGGGCCCTGGCTGTCACTGGGACTTGGCTTTGAATATGCTGCCTGGAAGCCATGAGAACCTTGGCTGGCACTTGGGGTCTCAGGGCTTCTAGGCTCCTGGTGCCAGAAGCTGGGGGGGTGGGGGGGAGAGAGCCGAAAAAAAGTGTCAATTTTGGTCAACAGCTGCCAAGGTGCTGGCGAGCAGATTTCATTTTGGAAACACAGACACATGATGTTTCTAAAACAATACAGTAAAACCTCCATTTAACGGACTAATTCGGGCGAGGGGGTGTCCGTTAAATCAAAAAGTCCGTTATTTAATAATTAAAAAAAAAAAGAGCTGTCGGAGCAGCAGCCCGCCCGCCACAGGGTCGGGGCGGCAGCTCCGCAGCCCGCCTGCTGCCGGGACCCGGGCGGCAGCCGGGACCCGGCAGCCAGCCCGCCCGCTGGCGGGACTTGGGCGGGAGCCGGCAGCCAGCAGGCGGGAGCTGGCAGCCAGCCTGCCCGCTGCTTGGACCCGGGTGGCAGCTGGGACCCGGCAGCCAGCCTGCCCACGGCTGGGACCCCAGCGGCAGCCGGGAGCCGGCAGCCAGCCCGCCCGCTGTGTGGACCCGGGCGGCAGCTGGGAGCCGGCAGCCAGTCCGCCCGCTGCTGTGACCCGGGCGGCAGCCAGGAGCCGGCAGCCAGCCCGCCAGAAATGGATCAGGAATGCATCAGACTTGCTCAGAAATTTTGTCCGTTGCATCCGAAGTCCGTTAAATCGAGGTCCGTTAAATCGAGGGTTTACTGTAACACCAAACCCCCCCCTCCCCCCGGAATTTCATAAACTGGAAATATCAACTTTTGGCCAGCCCTCCTTATGAGTAAGGAAGCAAATGGTGTAGGGGGTCTTGAGACTTCGGTGTGGAGGACTACACCTTTTGGGTAACCTTTCTTGCTCATGTTTGCACCAGACCATAACAATCTTAGAATTCCAGCTTTGCACTCTATTGGGTCTTGCAAGATCAAAGCTGTTATATATATTCATGACTTATAGTATGGTAGTTCCTATAGGCCTCAACCAAGATGGGGGGAGGGGGGGCACTGTGCTAGTCACTGTATAGACACATAGTAAGAGCGAATCCTTAACCTGGAGTCCATACAAGCTAAATAGACAAAACAAGTAAATGGAACACAACCCTGATTAAATTCCAGGAGCATTCTGTGCATTGAACGAGGCCAGGGTCCTGTGGAAAAAATATGTCATTGTGTAATTAAAGACTGCATCATAATGCATACACCTAAGGGGGATGAATTAAGGTTGCACAGGTGGCAAGCTTATAAATTTTCATTTCACAGTGAGGAGTTTTTTTTCCTATTTCAGAACATTTGGTTTCCAGACACATTAGAATTTTCCCTACTGTTATGGAATATTTTTCAGGTTCCCCCCATCTCTAATTAATAGCAAGAATTTTCATTTTATGATTAATATTTGGATTCAGGGCAAATTGCAAAATGATTGAAAAAGTAAGATTTATCTGTATGTGCTGCCTTCCTTTCCCCTTTTTAGTTTGCAAATGAATCTAAGGTCTTCTTAAATCATTTGTCTTCTTAGAATTCTTGCCAGTTTTAATTTGGTAAAAAGCAGGAGTCATTTCTCATATTTATCTGTAAATTGCATTGAATCTTGTTGCAGGCATATTAGGTGGTAATGATTTATATGCTTTCTAATAATTTATCTGATTATGCAAGCTATGTTCCATTTTTAAAGACTTATCGAATTATTGCTTTCACGTATGGGACAAAGAAATAATTTCCATAGATCCTGCTTTGCCTTTCCATAGTCTGACTTAGTTTTGTATGCTCCGTACATTAATATAGACGTACGTATGAATTAAGCTGACAATTTATTATACACATTGGCTATTGTCTGACTTGAGTGCACAGAAGCTGCATCTTTTCTGAGTGGGCTTAAATACTGTACTTCTGTTAGTATTTTTGTGATTATTAGATATATTTGGCTTTAGGATTCACAAAATACTGCAAGTCTAACCTTCTCTTTCAGGAAATGTAGCTGTACTGCACAAATGGAATGAATTTGTAGCTACCGGTATGTCCCTTGTGATGCAGAGATGTGCGAATCTGAAGGAAGAAGGCAAATATATAGTTTTAAAATGTGTTAAATAGCTGAATGTTTTGATGGATTTCCTCCCCTCCCCCAGTATTTACCTTATGCCCAGACAGGAGTTAAGCCATAAAAGGAACATTTTAAAAACCTATGGCAGCTCTGAGAAAAATCAAAATTGTGTGGAAAAACTGGTACTTAAGCACAAATTTAACTCCAGGACTAAAGTAATCCTACTGATTCAATGAGGGCTAGTGCTCAAAAATAGATATATAATGAAGCATCTTGCCTGGGGCACATCTGATAGGACCTGAAGAAAAAGGAGTATGCATTTTGTGTTTTTAGTCTATACAATGAGGATTTTGAATAGACCTATCCCTGATCTCCCACACTAGCGGATTCTTTCCTGTGTGGATTATACGCTTCCAATCCCGTCCGATAAAACAAAAACTAGGAAAAAATCCTCACCAGCAGTTGGGGGGAAAATTGATTCCCACACACTTCAAATATTTGGATAAAACAACAAAGAGAAAGTTGTAATTTCACACACACAAAACCAACTTAGCACTCTTTGCACTGAATAGTATCTCTTTGAAAACACTGGGTTTCTGTCTGGGCAAACCGGCATCAAATGTAAATTTTGGCCCAATAGTTGGATCAAGTTGGTTTTTTGCAATTACCGTATTTTTCGCCCTATAAGACGCACTTTTTCTTCCCCAAAACGGGGGGGAAAAAGTTGGTGCGTCTTATAGGGCGAATGTCTTATAGGGCAAAAAAAAAAAAATAAAGCGCCTCGCTCTCCCGTCCCCGCCGCGCGGGCGGGGAGGGGGGAACCTCGGCAGCCCGCCCGTGCGGCGGGGACGGGAGAGCGAGGCGCTTTTTTTTTTTTTGGTTCCCGGCAGCCCGCCCGCGCGGCGGGGACGGGAGAGCGAGGCGCTTTTTTTTTTTTTGGTCCGGCGGGGAGGGGGGGAACCGGGGCGCACATTTTTTTTTTTGGTCCGGCGGGGAGGGGGGAACCTCGGCAGCCCGCCCGCGGCGGGGAGGGGGGAACCGGGACGCTCCCGGCAGCCCGCCCGCGGCGGGGAGGGGGGAACCTCGGCAGCCCGCCCGCGCGGCGGGGACGGGAGAGCGAGGCGCTTTTTTTTTTTGTCCGGATTTTTTATTAAAAAACGAGGGGGCGTCTTATAGGCCGGAGCGTCCTATAAGACGAAAAATACGGTAAAAGCTGTATTTCTCTGCAGAAATGTTACCCTCTTTCCCTGGGTGAAATCTGAGCATTTGTGGAAATATATTTTGTGATTATTCAGGAGGAGAAATTGGTGCTTTTCTTACACAGTTCATACACCTTATGATGGCAGGTTTAGGGGTGGGAGGAAAAAACAAAAACCGAAACCAAAGCAGTGGAATTAGAAAGGGAACATGTGTTCTCACTCTAAATGGTAATTGCAGAATTTAATAAAAATCAAATAACAAACGAGTTTTCTCCTGACATTTTCAATCAAGGCTTGTGTCTTGGAGCAATGCTTCACAGTTTGCAACAGTGGTTGGGAATCACAGAAATGCTCAGAAAATGGAATAAAACACCATCATGAGAAAATTACTCTGAAATTAATACCAGAGAAGCATTCCCACTTCAGAGAAAAGTAAAACAGGATTTGAGCATGTAACTTATAGAGGACAATTTTGGCTTGATCCCATAAATTGCCAAGCTCCACCTTTGAAGGGCTCAGAGCCTTGCACCCCCTTGGAAGTCAATGGGCCAGACCATGAGCTGATGTAAAACAACATAGTTCAATATCTCTTAAAGGGTACTGAATATCTCTCAGCATCAAGCCCTTGACTGTCTTCTGTGTCACCTTTCTTATATTTGTGTCATTTGGTGCATGCTGCTAGAAAGTATCACTGTTTGTAGGAATACTTCTCCTTAACATCTTATACTTTTTTCGTTTTGACATATTTACATATTAAAGGCAGATGTGGGCAGACGGAAACATCTGTGAATTTACTGAAGTGCAAAGCTTCTCTTCATCAATATTTAATGTGCACTGACATATTTTCATTTTTACACGATACCTGTTGGCAACTTAGCATGCAGTTTGGTTGTACAGTATTATGCAGATGACAGGTAGCAAACAGGGATCAACAAAACCCTTCTCCCATGAATGCCATTATATGTGAATGTGGAATAGCTGACCTTTGTATGAATACCCAAACATTTGCATGACTCAAAACCTTTCAGTAAGGGTGAAGGGGCATGAATGTGGTTGAATTGAACAGCTGTTGGGACTTTACATTTTTGATTGCAAACTAGGATGACTAGACAGCAAACATGAAAAACCAGGACGGGGTGGGGAGTAATAGGAGCCTATATGAGAAAAAGACCCCAAAATCGGGACTGTCCTTTCAAAAATGGGACATCTGGTCACCCTATTGTAAACACTTCCCCTCCCCCAGTACTCCGCAATCTTCACTCATTTGCACTCAGTCAGCCTTGTTGATCTGTATAACTAGGGACTGCTAACAGGCTATTCTCCTAACAAACAATGCTCAGGCAGGATTCCACCCTATCCCAGGCAGTTTCTTTCAGATTGGGGACTGTAGCAATGCAATGACTCACCCCTGCGGCGCCTCCTGCTGACTATCTGGGAATTAGCTCTTATCCAGCCAGAGCACCCTCTGCAGGTTGGTGTTTCAGCATCCGCTGGCCCCCGTGTCCCTACTGGACCCTGGTGCCCCTTTACCTGGGGTGCTGCCCCCTGGCAGTACCTCGGCACTCTGCCTCTGGGTCTCCCCACCCTGGGGAATCCCCAACCCACTATCCCCACCTTGCCTCAGTCTAGGGCTACTGCCAGTCATCATCAAGCCCCCGCACCCTGGGGCAGACTGCAGTGTAAAAGCCAGTCATCATAGGCAAGGGGGTTTGGACCTGCTGCCTTTGCCTAACCCCAGTACCCTCCTTAGGCCTCACTTCAGGCCTGCAGCCTGGAGAGTTGCTAGGCTGGAGTTCCACACTCCCTTTCCTATTCCCCCAGCACAGGTCCACCTCAAGTACCCTGTCCCTCAGGCAGCCAGGCCCTGCTCTCTCACAGCCTGGAGAGAGACTGTTCCTCCACTCCTAACTCTCAGCCCTTTTACAAGGGCCAGCTGGGCCCTAATTGGTCCTGGCCCCCGCTATGGCTGTCTGCCAAATCAGCCTAGGCTTTTTTCTCAGCCCCAGCCCTCTACAAGGGCTGGGTTTTAACCCCTGCTGAGCCAGAGTGGGGTGACCATCCTGCTACAGGGACCAATTATTGTGCCAAATTCTCCACTGCCTTAAGCAGGCACAATTCCTGGATAGCTAAGAGTGGTGCCCACTTACCTAAGAGGTGACTTTGGCCCTTGGTGGCTGTTCAGGGTTTGAAACTCAGGTAGTGAAAGATTCATGTGTGTGATTCTGTTTGTACGAGTCCCGTGGTGAGCTCTAGCTGTTGTATGTTGGTCCTGTCTTAAGAGCAGTGTGTATCAGTTCCTGGCTGATTTCTCTGGTGTTCGTGTTCTGGCCAAGTCCACAGTGGGTGTAAGCTGGTATCCTCGTGGGAGCTAGGCTGATTTAAACCAAATGAGGATCCGGCCCATAGAATATTACAGTAGGTCTGAAGAATTGAAAATTTTCTTGTATGGTTGAACTGGGCATTTTCCCCAAGCCGTTCTTCAGACCAAGCTGTGCTTTCCCACGGCTTCTGAGTGACTCCCTGATGTTTGCATGCACACACACAACAACTCTTCCTTTGTTTGTTGTGACCTTAGGGTTGAAAGGTTTTTATTTTTCCATAACAGAGGTGAAATATTATATTCATTTACTGTACACGCTCGCCTTGCTTGTTCTTAAAAACCAAGTGCAGAAAGCTCTGCCCTGGTACCATTGCACCTGTGTCTGTTGTTGATTAATCTATTTTTCCACAAAGACTCGTTTATGAGAGAAGATTAATATTAAGAAGAAGAAGATACTTGTTTGTTTCAAATATTTTGTTTCTTTTCTCTGTTGGGAATACTAGTATAAACACCAGGCAATCTAAATTTAAATAGCGAAAGTATTAGTCTTGCTCTTCCAATTGGTTGTCATTACACTTGAGGATATGGTTACAGCTGATTATACAAAAATACCTGAGCCATACATTGTGTATTCTCAATCAGTCTATTATAGATGAACTGTGAAAATTGGAGATAGCTTTTTACGATAATTGGAAGATATTTTCCTTAAAGTATGTAAGACCCTTGAGAGAACTTGAATTGCTTGTCAGTAATTTTGTTATAAGCTTTACTAGTATTTATTTAATGTGTAGTTTATTGCTCCTGAATATATTTTTCTTATGTCTCTGTCAAAGGATGCAGTTTTTTCATAGAGCATATTCAGAGGGTCATTTTTATATTTAATATTATCCATAGCTGCTTGCTTGTTCTGCCGATTTTGAAGCACCCGCTAAGAGACTGAGTCATACAAAAGACAGTGGTGCATTTAAGTGAACAAAATGCAAATCATTATTGCTTGGCTGAGCCCCATCAATGTTCTTTTGACATGCCACATAGAATCAGCAGGCCCCAAATGCCATCACTAAATAAGAACTGGCTCAAGCTTCCATCTGTCCTTCAAATCAACCTTAGAGAGGGGTTGAGAAACCCCATCCCAGAACCAGAAACGTGTGCCGCCATTTCTTACCTTGCAGTAGCTGTTCTTTCCGGGAAGAGGCTAGGTAGTAGCTAATAAGGCCTCCTTAGTAGGCATCCTCCTAAAGGGAGATACACTAGTGGATCATCCCACTTCCTTCAAGCGTTGGGTTTAATTAGCTGCAGAAGCAGATGGGTGGCTTTTCCCCCCATTTCAGTACTTGGTCTGACATTTCCAGGAACTGCATTGGTTGCCCATGTGTACTCTGAACAACCTATTTTGCAGGAAGTGCTCTACTACTTTGACCACCCAATGCCGGGCAGCTCGAGAGAGTTTACACAGAAGGCCTTTCTGCCAAACAGTGTCATAAGCGGCGGTCAAATACAGGAAGATAGCTCCTGAATTTAGTTGTTGTTGGAAACCATTTTTGATAAAGGTGGTCAAGGCCAAGACTTGAATCACAAGTGCTATATCCTTTCCTGAACCCTGCCAGCTCAACCTGCAAGACATAATCCAACTCCAGAGCAATTCATTGGAGGATCAGGCGTTAAAGGATCAATCTTGAAACAAATTGACAACAAGGATATTAGGTGTTAACTCGCCATGTTGTGGGGTTCTTTGCTTGATGCTAAGTGCATGGTAGCTTCGTCTCATTAATGATCCTTCTCATTAGTGAGCCGCTGTAATGCCTTTATTTACTAAAGGAATTCCAGCAAGGTGTTGCTATACCTCGCCAATGTGTCTGGTTTGATAGCGTTAAGGGTTTTATCTAGCTCAATGGCTTTGGTTGACTCCTACCCACATTCTGATGTTGAAATTGACACCATTTGTCATATACTTTGCATTTAAATCAGTTAAGCTATGTGCATTGTTACCGGAGTTTATGTGCAACTCTATTGCCATGACTGCCAATACTTAGTAGCATAGCACCACCCCATATTCTCCATGAAGGGGCCTTCAGCACGCTCCTGACCAAGATCCATGAGACCAATGGCTTGCCGCTATACTCAGGTTTCTTCAATCACCCGCCAGTTTGCTGGTCTTCTAGATGCCCTTTATGGTTACTCATGCCACCACAGGACATGATGGTGGAATCTGTTTGGCATAATGAGTGTCGGTGACAACAGTCGTCACCAACCCAACCATCTGTCGAGCATGTTTTGACTTGCCAAGGCGTCTGTGGTCATCCCTGAACAGGTTTCAAACAGAGCAGGGCACTTGTGTGACCAATATCTTGAAATAGGGTTTCTCAAACGACCCACGTAGATGCAGTCCACTTCAGACTCTGTCAGATATCCTGATGAGTGCTGTGACAGGATCACATTGCTACAAGAGAGTGGTGGAAGGCAGGTATATTAGCCCCAGGTAACCAGGTTCCTTTTCCTTGGTAACTGAACAGGGGTTACTCTAGATTAATAAGGACACCTGGGGCCAATCTAGGGCCTGCCAGAACCTGTTAAAAGCCTCCCCTTCAGCCAGTTAGGAGCACGTGATAGCAGTTGTGGGAGGAAAGAACTCTACTGGAGAGCTGGGAGGTGCTGACGCTGACCAGCACTAGGAAGGAAACCCCACAGTATAGAGGCGACGGGCAGGAGAAACCCTACCCAATAAGGCAAACAGCCCTTCCAGGCCCTGGAGGTCTGAGTGAAGAGATCTTGCTGGAGGCTTGGAGGCTGTACTGGGTGCCTGGTTTGTTGCCACCACACCCAGAGGGGCTACCAGAGACTAAAAGGCACCCTTTCCCCTCCCCATGTCAGGGAGTCCAAGAGTACCCCTGCACAGGGAAGGTATGGACAGCAAGCCCAGGGGTGTGGGGGAAATTCTGAGGTAGGGAGGAATACCCCAGCCCACCACTAAGTAGGAACCCACGGAGGTAGAGAAGGAACTCTGTCACAGTGCCCACTGACTTATTTTGATGGTGGGCTACCAGCTCTTCACCTGGATGATGAGGATGCTATCAAATGGTTGGGGCACACTGCAAATAGGCTGATGAATACTTTATCTCTCAGCTGACAGTCTACTCTGAGAAACCTACTAACTCTTCGGTCAGGCCCTGAAGAACTCTCCCCATACTCTTGTAAAGGTTTTCCAAAGTGAACACACAACTTGCATCCCAGAATGCACCCAGGTATTGTAAAACAACGGAGTGCATGAGGGCTTGCCAGATAATTGGTTCTTATGGGATGAAGCGAGGGAGGAATTTGAAATAAAAAGATCACTGAGGGGACCCCCAGATTCTTCTCGAAGAGGCAGGAGACTCACGGCAGGGAAAAAAAGAGGAATCTGCTTGGCAGCTTTCCCAAGCAGTAGACACTGGGCAACAAAAGTGTCATAAACAGGTCTAGGGAATTGAGGTGAAATGGAAGTTGGCAGTTACAAGCCTGCCAAGGCTGTGGTTTTCCTCAGTAGGCTACTGCTTTCTGGACTCTTCCAGCAAGAAACCCGGCCAACCTATTGCTTTTTTCTGGTTCCTGAATCCAGACTTGGTGCATGCTCTGATCTCTTATGGAATCCCTGGGCCAGCTCTAATTACAGAGCTGATGCAAATGCACAGGCAGCTGGAACTGCTGAGCCACACCAGAGGGTGGGTGGCCGGTCATGCAGGAGACCCCTGTTCCTAGAAGGACCTGGGCCTAGGCCTGGCTCCCTAGGGCCCTCTTAGCTGAGGAGGATGGAGCTGAGGAGGGATGCTGTAGACACTTATGGCCCATTTGCATATCGTCCCTTTGGCTCTTTCTTGTCATTGGGTATAAAAAGAAATTCTACCAGAGTTACTGAGTCTGCCTCACTCTATTTTAGATTTAATTCAGTTATAATCTTCAATCCTTAATATAAATGAGACTCCCACAGGATGTTCAGCCTACAGTCAGATCTAGGAACCCTTTCCACAGAATTTGGGTCCAAATTGCCTCAGAGTACATGAGGCCTGGAGCATAACTTGAAACGGGGAAGTATGCCTGAATCTGTGCAAACACGGAATATGAAAATATATGCAAATTTAGCTGCTACTGCATTTTAATTCATGCTGGACATTCGAATTGTTAGCAGAGGTGCACATCACAGGCTGCTTTTGCTGCCAATTTTTGTTTTACTCTTTGGATTCAATAATGTTAGGCATGTCTATATGCGGAGTTAATGTGCAGCAAGCTGGAGTGTAAATCGACCAAGCTATAGCCTTCTGCACACTACCTGGCCATGTGGACATCAATCTGTAGTGCTACTCTGCTTTCAAATAGCACTAGGTCAAGTGAAGTACCGAACTTCTACTGCACAGTGCCAGGGTCTACAGAGCCAGTCAAGAATCAGAGAGGTAGCCATGTTAGTCTGGAATAGCAGAGGTAACAAAGTCCTGTGGCACCTTAAAGACTAACTATAAAGTTTTGAAGCATAAGCTTTCGTGGGCTAATACCCACTTTGTTGGATGTGCATAGTGGGCTAAGAGCATTGTGGATTTACACCCCAGCTGGCCAGGCACTTAACTCTTCATGTACAGAAGCCCTTACTTTAACTGCAGTTTCAGGAAATGCTCCCGTTTTCTCTCGCATAGTGATGTTAGAGATGTTTAATTTTTAATCTCCATGTTATGACACTTTTATAAACGGAGATCAACACATTAGATAGTTGTTAGAAACTTTTAGAATGAACTTTGAGTTTTGGAAAAGTAAAACACGATAGCACAATATTGAGCAGATGGCGGAACATAAAAAAGGAGCCAGCTGAAAGAATTCCCTTTTTGAACAGTATTTAGCGAGGAAAAATTTGTGACTTAACAGAGAGGATATGCAAAGGGTGGCCCAGGAGAGATGGGGATGGCAAAGATTTGTTTGTCCCCTAAGCAACATTTAATGGCCCAGAAGGCTTTAGATTCAGAAACACAGACTCAAATCTTATCAAATACAAGTGTGGTGTAAAGTAATGAACTCCTCTATTCACTTTCGGTGGGACAAGCTTTGGTCCATTTGGCCAATTTTTTTCCCTCAGTTTCAGTGGTGTCACTTCCCTGACTTCCATAATGTAAAATGAGAGGAGATTTTGGCCCATTAACTTTAATGAGATTTATGTCAGAGTGAGGGCAAGCACCTAATATGGGACTCACTTATGAATATCTTCTTTGAAGAGCTACATGTTAGAACTGGTCAAATAATGGTTAAAACAAATAAACAAGGTCTTCGGAAAATTGCATCCATTTCTCATCGAAAGATCAAAGATTTTCGAAATTCTCCAACAACCTCTGTTACTTCTATATGCACTAGATCAGAGGCTCTCAAAGTGGGGGTTGCAACCCCTCGAGGGGTCGCGGACCACTTTTGTGGGGGTCGCCAGACCCTACATCCCTGGTGCGGGATCCCCGGCCACCAGCGGCTGGAGCTGCGATCTCCGGGGCCGCCAGCGGCTGCACGAGCTGAATAGGGATTATGAATAGGGGTTGCTAATGACAAAAACAGCTTCTCCTCTCTCTGAGTTCACACCCCCTATTCAGCTGCTAGAAGAATAACCCACCCTCCCTGATTTGAGATAACAAGCTGGTTCAGCCTAATTGGACTAACCTTGTTACCTCCTACCTGGTTCTTGCCTACTTTTCTATACCTGCCCCTGGACACTTCCACTGCTTGCATCTGACGAAGTGGGTATTAGCCCACGAAAGCTTATGCTTCTATACTTTATAGTTAGTCTTTAAGGTGCCACAGGACTCTTTGTTACCTCTGCTATTCCAGATTAACACGGCTACCTCTCTGATTCTTGGCTGCACTAGATGATACTCCACATCTCTTTTCTTTGCTACACTTGTCAACAGCATAAAATAGTGTAGATCCCCCTTCATATCACAGTGCAGACTGTGTTGTCGTGCCTTATAGAAAAATCAGGAGAGAAGTTGTGTTGAAGGAGCTTTATATCACTTGAGAGAGCTGCAACACAAACTATAGGAAAAAAATACAAGTTGACCTGTCTGACACAGGGGCAGGCTGCTTCCAGGTTCTGGCAGAGAGTTGGCTTCTTATAGCTTAGTTGCATAAGGTTACATTGCAAAAACACAGTGCCAGTATTTCACCCCTTAAACATAATCTAACTTGATAATGATTAGAGCGGACACACGTGCTGATTTTGGCCTCCCAGAACTTTCATGGCATAGACTGGAAATCTTGCAGGCCAGGTCCTCAGCTGGTGTAATTTGGGGGTGTTCCATGGAAGTCCGTGGCGCTCTGTTGATTCACACCAGTTGAGGATGGGGCCTTGAGACTGTTAAGGAAAACTTACAATTGTGAAAACTTGGATATTTCCGAGGTGTTGACTTGCAGCAAAAAGATAATCGATATGATTTGTTGTCTTGCTTGTGGAAAAGAGATTGTGTGGGTGGTCGGATGTGGATGTTCAGAGAGGTCATGGTGTTATTTGTGAGGCAGCACAGCAGGGAAGGTGTATATGGTGAAATCTTGCTCTGTGATCCATACTTTTCAGCTCTTAACCCATTTCCCCAGGCCCCTTCTTGTACCAGTTTGACAGTGAACCCTGCTCATCACATGGCTACATTAGATTCACATGGCGAGTCAGTGATCTGCAGTAGCAAGCAGAAGCTGAACTTTGACTTCCCATTCATCCCTACACTCAGGCACATGGGTTTCAATTTTTCTAAATGAAAAACAATTCTTGGCTGGTGAAGGACTTTCTTGCTTGCTAGATTGAACAATAATGGAAAAGTTCTGAAATTCTGGGCCTTTTTCACATATTACCATGGCTAACCTTCCAGTTCCATTAAACGAGGATTTTTTTGTGTTTGAACTTTGACATTTGGTCAGCAGTCATGGGGGAGTTTGTATTCAGCCAGCCAGATTCACCTTTCCCATTGCAGGGGAAGATTCTTGAAAGGTATCTTTTAATTCTGGAGCTCTGTAAAAACCAGAACACAAGCTACACTGAGTCGATGAATCTCCCAGCCTGCCTGCCCTGCTCTGCCCGCTTTGGGAACTGTGCCAGCCTGGATCCATGCACTCTGGCAAAATGGCGACCACAAGAAGATAGTATTTCTGAGACCCCATTCCTGGTGTGAAACTAGCCCCCATATAGGCCAGTACGCCAACTTTTGAATCAGGTTCTTAAAAATGAAGCACAAGTACTCCTGAAAACCTTTGCTGATGCCTTGAAGACATTACTTTGTAGTTTGTCTAGTTTAATATTTTCTCAGTGTTCTGTGAGAACACGGCAAATTAGCAAATTTACCATATTAAACCTCATAGGCACAACCTACTGTTCAACACAAAGTGACCCTCTGCAGCAGTAATTCCAAGGTGGCAGTTTTGTATCACATTGATAAGAATGTAGAGGCATGTTCTGCCTGTTAAAAACTGTAGGGCTATTTTAATACAGCAAAGTTTAAATAAAGCAATAAAGCTATGGGCTAAAATGTTTAAAAATTAAACATGAAAATGGGCCCGCAGCCTGCAATACCAAAGATTTTTAAAAAGTAAAATATTATTACATTTAATGTCGATCATCAAAAGCAACATTAAAAATGTGTAATGGCTTCCAACTCGATAAATCCCCTGGCTCTGTACTTAAGAATATTGTAAACCCAACTTAGTCAGACAAACTAAATAATTTCAAAATTATTTACTTAGAACACTGTATCTGAGTGGACTGAAAATTGTATATTTTTATTATCTCCACTGTTAAGAGTCAGTAGGCTAGCAAAAATTGTTGTTAAATTATGGACAGATCCTAACGCCAATGGCAAAATGTCTGCAGCTTCCGATGGAACTAAGGTTTGGCAGAAAGGCCTCAGTTCAGGAAAGCAACCTTTTTTCAGGAAAGAACTTAAGCATGAGGTAAATGGGACTTAACACGTGCTTAACTTCTTTTCTGTTTAGCCTGAACAATTGTTACACTCTTAAGATTATGTATTGGGCTGTAACTAGGAGCGGCTGTAGGTTTTTTGCCACCCCAAGCACGGCCTGCAGGGCTGGTCCAGCCCATTTGGCGACATTTCTGCGGGTGGTCTGCCGTTTCCTCAGCTTCAGCATACCCAAAATGCCGGGACCAGCAGACCTCACGCAGAAACGCCGCTGAAGGCCGCATGCCTGACACCCTGACAGCACTTGCTGTGCTGGTGCCTGGAGCCGCCCCCGGCTGTAACATGCCCTTGTAACAGAAAACAGGTTCTTTTTCTAGTCGGCTGCTTAGAGTTAATCGCGAAGATGGAACTTGGTGAAACACATGGAGAAACTTTATTTAATACAGACAACTATAATTGAAGTCCTAGGAAAGGCTTGATATACATGAATATAGGAATAAGATAAGGGAGGTAAAGTGGTTTCTTGTATTGTTCATACTTACAATATATTGCATTATGCATGCTTACAATTTATGGGGACCTTTGGAAACAAAGATAGAATGGAAAGTAAGTAGAGCCCAACAGATGGTCTTGATTCAGTTTACACTGTCTTGGGGACTTGACCAATCCAGGGAAACAGGAACTTTGTGTATTCCTTATGATAATAATACAGATATATGCCACATTTGATCATTTATCCTAATTCTAATGAGGTCAATAGTTGTCCCTATCCATATGTGGCCTTTGGGGTATCTATAATAAAGCATCAATTATTAATTATTTATATCACTTATTTCTTAATAATTCCTATATGTAAATGTTGTCTGTTTAGATACTGCATAGCAATGTAGCTGCTAAAGTGCTCCAAAACTCCCTTCTTGTGGAATTTTGTGGTATACAGTACCTGTTGGTGGTGACGTGTTTGTCTCTTAGACACTATTCCTCTAAATCCCAGCATAAGTACTCCCGTAAGGCCTCATACAAATCATAGCAAGACTAATAACCCGGTTATTTGTTGTCCTACTTGCTGTTGCACCTTTCATAACTTTCACTAAAAATGCTTGGCAAAGGAATTCTATTTTATCCATAACCTATAACCAGATCAGGGTTCAATCGTCAACACCTGTATTAGGGTCTGAATGCATTAAAGCTCCAATTCAGCAAGGTACTTAAGTACATGTGTAGTCCCACTGACTTCATGTAGTTCTCACTGAAGTCAATGGGGCTTCTCGTGCTTAAAGTTAGCAAGGTACTTAAACATGTGCCTGAATCGAGGCCTAAATGTTGCCAAACATATGACTCTGTGTATTAGTAGATTTTCTAATAAACATGGTATTGAATACAATATGAAACATTTTATTTCAATGGGGATTTTTCTACCGAACTTCAGATTGGCTAAAAGGGAGAAAATACGCTGCTTTAAACACTGCAATCTAATGCTTAACCTAGAAACTTTGATGTCTCACTTCATTTGGAAACCAGTCTGTTTGCAAAATATAGCTGGTGTTCCCTAATGATAAGCAAACTACCATGATAAGAAACCTACGTGGGCTTGTAGGGTAATGCATATTTGTTGAGGTCCTGCTCCATGTACAAGGTAAGCAGGGTGAAAAAAAATCACCTGCTAAAAAACTGCTACATTAAAAAAAAATGGAGGCAAAAAGACAACTGTCACGTAAAGCTGAATAAGACTTGCTGGATTCAGAACAGGTGTAACCAGCTGCAGTTCTGTTTACTTAACTGCAGCTGTATCTCTTCAAAACCGATCTGCATTTGACGCAATAATTATTCTCCTTTTTAATGAAAAATATTGACTATTGTTTAATATTATCCATGTGATACCTTTGTTTGGGGACAGCCTTGGGTCCATGGCCAAATGAATGACAGAGGTGACCTTTCTATACTGTGCTTGTATCAGTCACTCTTTTTAGTAGGTCCTATGTACCCACTAACTACTTTCCTGATGAATAGGTATATAGTTTATAACCAAACTGAGATAAGACACAATGTGTTATAATGGCCTTCAAACAGTGGAGCTAAAACTTAAAACAAATGCAATTCTGTACTGCCCTGTGGCCCATGCAAGATTTGTTGGTTTACGGGGTACACATTCCATCCCAATAGCTGCCACTCACCGCCAAAAATGCACTTGTAGGTTTTTTAAAGATAATTATATATACAATGTAATGTCTATTCTCCATATGTCTCCCAAAGAGCAGTCAACATTCCAGATTTGTTATGTGCCTCCAATAAGATGTCCAGCACAGGAGCCAAGAGTTCCTGAGATTTTAAAAATATCCTTGGAAGGCTGAAGACAGAGGCAGAATTGGCTTTTATGTGTTAAAATGTATGAGATGAGCAATGCTTGAGAAATGCATTTACTTGTGATGAGTAGGCAGCTCTTGCAGGTATGCTGGCGGTTAATCGGTTTCTGCAGAACTTAAGCGTCTTCCTAAAATACGACACTGTAGCTCTTATGGGAGAGAAGGGAAACCTTAATGTGAACATGCAAGGACTGTGCGTCAACAGAGCTGGTTTCTTTGGCATCTGAGGGTGTGCAACCCCTGCATCCTGCCTCTATCTCTTGCACACCCGAATTGCACTAGCTTCACGAGAAGAAGGTTCTCCTAAGTTTGTGGAGACGTGTGTGTGATTTGCCCCATTTCAATGAGTGTTACAATCTGAAAGATGCAGAGGTTCAGACTCTTAGTTTTTTTCCTGCAAAGCTGCTCTTTGTTTGGAACCTCTGAGTTGCTTCAGCCATTCGTAGATCACTCCCATGCTCACTTCAAAACCAGGCAGCAGGTGGGATATATCTCCTGGTCAGCGACCTGCTGCAAGAAGATTTATAGGGTATGCTCCTGATGGCATAAATGTGGAGCTGAGCTGAGCCCCTGGGTGTCAGTGGGCTAGATCTATCGCTATCAGTAGATGATAAATCATGAGATGCAATTTACAGTTAAAGGTAGATTTGTCTCACAAGTGAACTAGTTAAGCTCAAATCCTGCGAGTGAAAGAATGAGAATTGAGAATGGAAATCAGAGGCTAGATCCTCAGCTGGAATAAATAGCCATAGCTGATGTTACTCACTAGTGCTCAATATTTATGCTTTAGATATCGAAAGCTTTCTAATTCTGTGACACTCCAAAACCATTCACAAAATGAAAGGTGATCCAGATTTTTGGGGTTTCGTTTTCTTTCTGTGGCTGTCTCTCATTTACCTTGAAACCACTTCTGAGTGGCAACAGTTACACTGAATATAACACGACCATACCTTTGGGGAGAGTTTTAAGTGATAGATCAATTTGATTTGCCCTGCAACAACAAAGCAAAATCCTGAAGCGTGTTGACATCTGTTATGATTCTGAGGCACATTAATGGCTTGAGTTTGTACATAGTTATTGCTGTTAATAGGGATTATGTCTGTAGATAGTGGTTGCCTTAAAACTGGAACATGAAAAATCAAACAAACCGCAGTTGCCAACTGGTATTACACAGTGGTATTTGAGTTAAGTTTTTCATAAATCTTTAACTGGGGAATAATAAGAGGCAGGAAATTTAGAATAGGGTGCTTTAAGCTGCAATGCCTGTTTGGAGACTGTTAGCAGATGCTGGATTTCTAATGGTGACTACTGCATCAGCGAAGAATTGATTAAGATTGCAGCATGGGGGAAATGCTGAGTGTATAACATTTATACACTATTGAAAGATAAGTTATAAGCAGAACTACTGGGAATTTAAAAATAGTACGGTCTTTTGGGAAAAAGATAAGGTGGCAGTATGAATTTATACATACACCAACCGCATGCTCTTTTCCTTTAGGCAGGGCAGTCTAATTATAGTGCGCTGCACACATGGTATAGATATAACTAACCACAGTATGCACAGTTATCAGAAAGGAAGAAAGAATAAAACACACAAGGCATGGGCAAATTTTGGAATACAGTGAAGGACAATCGGAGCATGAAGAGAATGAGCACTGGGTACTTAGAAGATCATTTGTACGGTAGTACAGCCAAGCCACATTTAGAACACTTACGTGACCCACTATCAAGTCAAAAACGTTTTATGAAACGGTGTAATCAGCGCCAAGTCGCAGCCTTGCAAATCTCAAGAGCAGAAGGTGGCCTCAGGCTAGTGGCCATCTCTGCTGCATCTTTGCTTGAATGAGCTTTAATTTAACTCTTTAGCAAAAAAACAACAGTGCAAATTGCAAATATATATATAAAGTCTCTTGGCTAGAAGCCAAGAGGGGTGTAAAGCGTTTCATGCACTCCAAATGAAAAGCAAGGGTTGTCTAGTGCATTTGTAAAGGCCTGGATGAGGGATAAGTGGAGTTCACAGGAGGAAGGCTAGTTATCTCTGTTCTGCTTATGTGTAAATTGACTGGGTCACTTCTTGAGTTTGGTGGGATTCCCTGTGAGGAAAGAGTCCACTCTCAAGACACAGTTGCAGAAACTGAATCCTCTCTGGAGAGCCTAACAGCCTGGATTGTAGATATGCACTAAATTCTGCCCTGGGCAACACCTGTGCAAGAAATGTTGCATAGGAGTCACTGAGGGCAGAATCTGATTTGATGACCCAAATTAATCCTTAGCTTTTAAATTAGCCTTTTCTCATGTTGTGTATGAGATGTTTGTTTATCAACACTTAAATTTCTGAATTTTCTCATACTGATATCAAAAATGTTTGTTCAAAGGAAAAAATAAAAATTGATTTTACTCATCCGTATGGCCATTAGCGAGTCCACTCTATTTCCTTTAAGCCAAGCACTACAAAATGGGTTCCTAAAGGAATCTGGAATTAAAAGAAATACTGGAAAGGTAAAAGGATGACTGTTCTAATATGCAGAAAAGGGTGGAATATATTTGTTTTAGTGGTTGAAGCTAGAAATATTAAAACTGGAAATAAGGTGTAATTGTTTTTTTATCAATGAAGGTAGCTAACCATTAGAACAGTGTACCACATTCCTGAGTAAAATATCCAACAGTCAGTCTTTCAGTCAAGACTGGATGCCTTTTAAAACCTACCTTTCAGCTCAACCACATGCTCCTGTGCTCAGTGCAGGAATTACAGGATGAAGTTCTATGGCTTGCCTTATGCAGGAGATCAGACTGGATGATGCCTGTGGTCTCTTCTATGAATCCAAAGAATATGCTACAGAGTGGGAGCATTTGGATGGAAGTAGGCTCTGAGTTTGGGAATGCTGCAAGCTCTGTGGGCGCAGGGAAATTCTCCCTTAATCCCCTTTTCTCAGTTGTAGGATTGAAAATGTCTTGAATTTAACTGGCTTTCGTTCACTTTCCATTCATGGCTGAAAAGATTTCTCACCTCCCACACTGTGTTTTATTTTTACTTCTAGCTTAATTTACATAAAGAAATAAAACGGTCAGACCTGTGGCTCGGCACATTTGAAACGCAAAATAGGATTTTCACAGCTTCTTAGCCATACTTCAGAATGCCGAATCCTACAGGTCAGAGCTTGACTCTCTTAAGCCCACCGCCCCGATTTTAGCAGCCAAACCCCTTGACTCATGTGAGTGGGTTTCTCTGCAGGGATTGGCAAACTAGATTTGAAGGGAGAAGAACTGACTCCATCTTTAATGGAGGCTTGCTTCCTGGCCATTCCATTAAAGATTTGATGGTTTCAGTTTTGAAACAGAAAAACTTCCAAAACAGACTCCAACGAGAAACTGAGGAACTGGAATTAATTTTCAAATTGGATACAATTAACCAGGGGCTAAATAGGACTTGCGAATGGTTCACTCATTACAGTAATTGATTGCATTTCCTGAGTTAATTTCCCTGACACAGAAATCCATTTCAAAAAAGGTTTTTTTTTCTCCTACTGATAATGACCCATCTACATTTAACAGCCCTCTTAGAATTGGTATGCTAATGTACAATTTTTTTTTCTTTTCTTTCTGTGTGTATAAATGCATCTTACTTCTGTTCCATTCTATGCATCTATAGCCCACGAAAGCTTATGCTGAAATAAACTAGTTAGTCTCTAAGGTGCTACAAGTATTCCTCGCTTTCTTTACGGATACAGAGTAACACAGCTGCTATTCTTGAACCTTCTAATTTATGGGGCCTTCATGAAGGAATCCCGCACTTATGCCTTGATCGCTGACTGAGGAAGACAGTTTTGCCCTTAAAGGGCCATTCTTTTGTTCTTCTAGATATGCATTAAATAGCATCATGGCAGTATCAAAACCATACCTGTTTGCACAGGGTTAATTTTCATACTTGACACGACACATCATGCATTCAGCAACAGTCTTGGTGTGAGATTTAGTTTGTCAGTCATGAAAAGACCCTGGTTCTTCTTCTGAGGAAAGCAAGCCCGTATTAGTCCCCTGGTTGTCAGGGTACCCGAGCGTGAAGAATGTAGTCTAAATGTGCTCTTGATAACTCACTTCTGTTCAGAATAATTCTTTAATCTGCAGTTCTTGTAGGATTAATTATTAAAGCTAACTTCACGCTACTTATCCTGGTTCACACAAGCTTTTGTCTTTATACCCCATGTGGCAATTTGGCAAGTCTTCATATGCACTGTAGATTTTACATCCTCGAAGAACAGCTTCCCTCAGTGTGTTTTGGACCGGGTTAGATGTGTTTCATAGCATGCTGTATTCAGTGCTGTCTGCTGCTGCTTCTTCTCCAATGCAAATGGCTGATTTCACATAGTCTGCTCTGGGTGTCACTGCACACTCTCAAATAGTGAAGCAAGGGCAGCCCACCAGATTTTTGTATGCTGAGGAGAAAAAAAATCAATTTTAATCCCCAGGAGCAGGGCCCACTGGTGCAGAAGGTCACTAACTATTAGCAATTGCTCTACAGCGCTGAAGTCTGGATAAAGGATCCAGGAGGAGTAAAAATACATGAGTTTGGAACAAGATGTGTACTGCATCACTGCCGTGGTATATAATTAGGGGAAAGCTCAGAATCTCCAACACAGCTGGACTGTGTATTAGGGGGTTGTTGAGGATAGAGAAGAATTTGTTTCACAGAGTATATAATAAATGTGTAAAATCAGGGAAAATAAAGACCTGCATCAGTTGCTGAAAACATTGGGCTCAAAGCACAATCCTTACGCATATGAAGTATTAATTCGGGCAAATGGTCCAATTGAAATGACACAAGGCAGCATTGGGCCTGGTGTTTAGCAAATATACTGGAGAAACTGGGAACTCTCAGACTCCAAAATACCGGTAGAGTTGCTGTCTAGGTGAACTGCAGCATGCAGTGAAACACAAGCTGTAGCTGGCTCTCTGGATAATATTTCTCTCTTGCTATTGGATCAGGAGTCTCTGCCATACAGCGGTAGTTTAGATGGACCCTTCTCTCCTCACCTTTTGCTTTCCTATTTTCTTATTTTCAATTCCCCTAGTGTGTGTGTTTGTATGTGGGAGGTAATCCCAGAAGAGAGGTATTTGCCTGCAGGTCGATGGTAAGAGACCGATCTTTCTCAAGGACACCATTGTCTATGATATAGACACACAAATATGTTAAAGGTTTTCCTGAAAAATATCCAGTTATGAGCCTTTTTTTTGCTGCAGGGCGGGCATGATGCAGAGCACTGATAGAGCAGCAGAAAAATATCTGGTGCCTCGTGACACCAGAAGGTACCAAAGTAATTATCCAGCTGTCGTTAGTAAACTGGCTGCTAATGGTTCATGAAGGTTCAGGTTGACTCTCTGGCAGCAGAATCTAAACCCTTGAACAAAGAAAAGAAAAAAAAAGACTGGTTCCAGAGTTAAGCATTTGCTGTGTAAATCAATACTCAGTAATGGGGGGTCAGGTTCTTTTCCACTTAATATTATGTATAACAAACTTCTGTTAACTTCATTGTGCGTTAAATGCATGTATCAAAGAGAGACTGGACCCCTTAGCTTGCATCTGAGCCCGTAACTCATTAATTTTCAGAGCAAAGCCCTCGGTGAGGAAAAGAAGCTTCCCAAGCGAATAATCATTGCTGAGCAGAGATAGAAACTAAGTGATTTCTTTCAAACAGACTTTGTGCCTTCAAGGAAAACGTTGATGTTTAACAAGTCTTGTTGTATCGTGTCCAATTTAGGACGTTCACAGGAGTTGGGGATCTTACTACAGTAGACTCTCGATTATCCAGGATTGGGTTAACCAGGATGTGGATTAACCAGGATGTAAAAAAAACCTACGCATAACTTGCAGGGCTGGCTCTGGCTTTGTTGCCACCCCAAGCACGCACAAAAAAAGACCCCACCAGGGCACAGGGCAGCCAGTGAACCAACACCCTCTCCCCTCGGCGCAGGGTGACTGGTGAACCAACCACTCCTCCTCATATTTCCTATGGATGGTGATTATCCAGGATTTTATTAACCGGGATTATTTTTTTCCCTATCATCCTGGATAATCGAGAGTCTACTCACTGTATGTGCTTTCAAAAAAATCCAAAGTCCGCTTCCCCATCATATTGTATTTAATATGGCTTTGGAAAATGAGGGGTCATAGGAAATTCGAGAGATTGAGAAAGACTCTTTACTTACCAGAATATTGAAGTGCTATACATTTTCTCCTTCCCCAGCTAGAAGAGCTAAGTAACTCCTCCTTAATAACAGAAATAACTATGAGTTAACTTTTCTTTCTCTAAAAAATCCAAATCCCCCCAATCTGTTCTTTTACTGTGTACATTCCTATGTACTCCAGTGTTTGAGCAGCGAGGGAACATTAATTTGCTTGAGATAACTATTGGAATTGAAAAAGAAAGGAATACTTTTCTCAGTTTTCAGGTTATTACACACACAGCTTCACCATTTTTTTTCTTGGTATTTGAAAACACTGCTACTTAATTAAAACTTAATTTTTAATTTTTTTTTGCCAGTGTGATGCTTTAAAAGTGAGAGAATTAGGTGGAATAGGAATATGTGGTGAGGAGACCCTGCATTTCAGGTAACTAATTTACATTCAGATGTTTTTTAAAAAATGGAAAGGTTTCTATTGTTACCACTCAAGAAAGAGATCTTGGAGTCATTGTGGGTAGTTCTCTGAAAATATCTGCTCAATGTGCAGCAGCAGTCAAAAAAAGCTAACAATGTTAGGAGCCATTAGGAAAGGGATACATAATAAGACAGGAAATATCATAATGCCACTATATATCCATGGTGTATCCACACTTTGAACCTGCGTTCAGATCTGGTCGCCTCATCTCAAAAAAGATGTATTAGAGTTGGAAAAGGTACAGAGGAAGACAACCACATGATTAGGGTCATGGAACAGTTTCTATATGAGGAGATATTAAAAAGACTAGGGCCATTCAGTTTAGAAAAGAGATGACTAATGGGGAATATGTTAAAGATCTACAAAATCAAGAACAGTGTGGAGAAAGTGAATAAGGAAATGTTATTTACCCCTTCACATAACACTCAAAGCATAGGTCACCCAAAGAAAATAATAGGTGGCAGGTTTCAAACAAACAGAAGGAAGTACTTCTTCACACAGTGCATAGTCAGCTTGTAGAACCCATTGTAGAAGCCAGGGGATGGTGTGAAGGCCAAATGTATAACTAATTCTTTTTAGAATGTAGATACGTTCCTGGAGGGTAGTTCCAGGAGTGGTTATTAGCCAAGATGGTCAAGGACACAACTCCATGCTCTGGCTGTTCCTAACTCTCTGACTGCCTGAAGCAGGAATAGGACAACAGGGGATGGATCATTTGTTAATTGCCCTGTTCTGTTCATTGCGTCTGAAGCACCTGGAACCGGACACTGTCAGAAGATAGGGTACTGAGCTAGATTGACCATTGGTCTGAAACAGTAAAAACCAATATAAGACCGGCCATAATCTTTTTACAAAACATAACTGGGGCCAAATTTGGTTTAACTTTCCCAGCAAAGAAAGTAGTGAGATTAGGGCCTGACCTTCTCACATTGGTGTTAATCAGCATTAACTTGAGTATGAGAAAAAGAATTGGGCTAATGAGGCCTAAATCTGCCTCTGCTGAGGTCAATGGCAAAACTTGTATTGATTTCAATGGGAGGGGGTTAAAAAGCCCTGGTCCTTACAGATGAGATGGTTATTCTTTACTGAAGCTGCAATACAGTGTGGCTAGATTCCTAGGTGCTAGTGCACTACAGATAATAAGTAGAGGTAGACTCTGCCCCTAAAAGAATAGCTTTAAGTGTGTCGCTTTTCAGGTCATAAACTGCTGGTCAGTTTCTCCTCTTGAACAAATTTTGATTAGACGGGATTTTGCACAAAGTCAGGCATTTTATTTTGCAAATTGTGAGAGATAATTAAATCAGCCATGCTATTGTCTGTCACTTGTGGTGGAATTCACCTGAGTGGAGGATCAGAAAGGGATTCATCAAGATCCTAAAGAAATTTTAAAACCTTATGCATCTGTAACTTTTATTTCATAATTAATTTGGTTTCCCACTGCAAGCAGCTCACAATGCTTCGTTTGATTGCTAGTGCTCATTCAGTACCACAAAGGGATGCTTAGGGTTTTACACTCATTAGTTCATGTTGATCCTGGAGTTTTTGAAATGAAAAATGGGAACATTTTATTTTATACTTCCAACTACTGCTCACCAACATCAAGGCTGCTCATATTTGCATGTTCAAAATAGCTTCCTTGTAGCTCAGTGGACAATTAAACACCAATGAATTGCAATTTGGGGCATGTTCTGGAAATTTTCCAGTGTTCCTACTGATCACTTACTAGGTGACCTGATAGAAATTCTGACACTGTACAATTTGAGACAATTTTTCAGTAGAAAAAAAGCAAATTTTGAGAGGAAAGAAAATGGCTTCTCCCAAATGCCAAGTGTTTCTGGTAAAAAATGTTTACTGCAAGAAGTGACTTCTTTTATTGCTAATTTAGCAACCGTGCAAACTTCTTCTTAAGCTCTACAGCTGGTTGAAGTTGTTTTTGACAATTTTTCATCAGAAAATGGAATTTCATTTACTTCAAGGTAATAGGAGCCAATCGAGTTACTTGGCCATAAATGAAGGTAGAATTGAGCTCCATACTGATGATAATAAAAATTGATTATTTCCAGAGGCCCAACAAGTTGGGTAGTAGAGTAGTGATCCAGAGGTGCCATCATTGGCTTAGTCTTCCAATAGTAAAAGATGACTACAGAGGGCAATTAGTTCACATCTGCCTTCAGTTGATCATATCATGGCCTGACTCGCTTGCTTATTTGTTTTAAAAGCTGGTCCCCAAAATCTGTTAAATCAGCCTGATTTCCAGCATCTTCATCATCATAAAAGTGGTCTGTAGAGTAGCCTTGTCACCTCAATCCAGCCCTGAGCCGAGTTCATTCTTCATCATTGTTCCTCTGTGGTTCACCTCGCTAATACCCCCGCTGTTCTTGTATCCTAACTAGAGTACGTCTTTTGTTTCCTAACATTTCTCTTTGGTATTTTTATTGGTGTCAGTGTTCCCTCTTTGTCTTAATCTGATTTGACTTCAGGTAGTTTTGTTCACTCTGGCAGATTAACTGGCTTGGATTTTTGTGTAACCATTCCTCATCTGTGATGACATTTTCATCAGTTCTCACGAAGGCCAGATTTACGGAATCTTTTAGTCTGAGTATTTGTTCTGGATTTGCCTCTAATATAAGCCTTGCATGTGACTCATTTTTGGACTTTGGCTGAATAACACATCTTTCATTGCTACCTATCGGTAGCCTTTCTTATGCAGAAGGTTTACTGTCATTTTCACCTTTTCCTCCCCCCAACTTGACCGATTTATTGATTAAAATAAATTCTAGAATTTCCAGTATTTGTACTCCAGTAACATCTAAGACGCAGGTGCTAGGTGCTGAAAAAACACATAATAAAACAGAGCCCCCCTTGGAGCCTACAACTTATATAGACAAGAAAGACAAGGGGAAACAGAGGCACAGAAGGGGGAAAACCTCACCCATAGCCAAACAGCAGGTCAGTGGCTGATTCAGGAGTAGAGTCCAGTGCCCTACCAACACTGATCCTGTTTTGATCTAAACCTAGCTGTGGTTTTCGGGAATCAGGTAGATTTCAGTAATCACGGGACCTGCAGAATTTCTTCCATCATTGTTTCGGTTGAGACAAACCTTTTTCTGAACTTCTCACCTCAAATACTGCTGTTTTGAGATTAAAATAGAACCAGGATCCAAAACACATCTGGGAAAGGCTGGGTGAATTGTAATAGAGCTATTTGGCAGTCAATAATTGCATTTCATGAGACCTTCTGAAATTTTTCATGAAAAACATGAGCAAGAGAGCCTAGACTAGCCAACAGCCCCATGGGATGTGGAAGGCCCCAGTTCAGCTCATTGCTCCAGATCAGACAGGGGGTTGAACCTGGGTTTTCACGTTGCAGATCAGTGTCCTGTCTGCTGCACTATTAGCAATTTCTTCCTAGACCTGGAAAACATCTTTGCTGAAATGGATGAAACATTAGTAGCAGGAATGACCAGGTATGGGAGTGGGAGAAATGTACGCCGGCTGGTTTCCAGCCCAGCAGAGATTCTCTTTCATTCAGCCCGAGGGGAGAAGCCATGGCAGGAAGGGTCTCTAATTTCCCCTGCTTGATGGCCTGAGGTTAAAAATATGCTGGTTTCTATTCCAGCCAAGGCTCTGCCTACCTGCCTTGAGGGAAGGGGAGCTAGCTGCCCAGGGGTGGCAGCTCTCCCCTTGCATGAAGTTTGGGGATGCAGGTAGGCTGCATATGGAAGATGCCTAGGATCTCCCACTAAGCATGCTGCTCATGATTCGGTTCACGATTGCTCTCATAGAAAGCTCACCATTCTCACTCCAGTTCCTGTAGCATTTTAGACTAGGTGCTATATAGAGTTGTTGGTTCCAACACCTCTTGTAAAAGATTTAATCCTTTAAGCCAATGATGTTCACAACACCATGAATCTGGTTTAGGTGTGTCGCTGGTCTGGACAATGCACCCAGTGCATTTTCCCTCCCAACACAGCTAGAGTGTTAATGAGATCTGATTTTGCTTTAGGCTAATAGCTATCCAAGTGGTTTGTAGCTATGGTTTGCAAATGCATTATTGCTTTATCATCATAACTGTCAAAATCTGAAAGATGCTATTGCAGTAAATTGAATATAATAGGCTATGTTTGATTTTCTTTGAATTAGTGAAATATTACATCCTGAAATATTTACTAATGCCAATTAAGAGCTCACTATAGAATGTATCTAGTGCGGTGCTCCATTGTGGAGATTCCTCAGGCACTGAACCAAATGAGAAAATAATAACACAGGAAAATAAATCCACCTTAATCACAATTCTATGTACCCTTTGCAGTTCTTAATTGAATAAGTGTGTGAACGATCCATCTGGATAACCCTTTATTCAGCAACGGACTTAAGTATCTACTTAAGTCCCCTTGACTTCTGGGACTTGCTGGGAGCATATGTGCATATTCCAGTAGGAGTCTCCAAAGCGCCAGAAACTGAAGTAAGGATTGTTTTCTAGTGCCTCACCTAAAATTTTAATATTGTTGCCACAGAACAGACCTAAAGTAGCTTCTTGGCTCTTCTACCTGTACCAGCGCAGCGTAACAAAACAGTACCGTTGTGGTGGCTGCCATCTTGGCTGACAAAATGAGGATTAAATCTGGGACTGCAAACTCCCCCCAGGGTGCTGTAAACCGACTTCTCCTTTGTGGACTGGACACCGGAGGGGATCTGTAATTGACATTCACCAGTGGGTTACACACATATTATGTAACATACTTTAGGAAAAAACAAACAAAAGCATTCATTGTACACTGCTATGATTCTCAAACACAACCTTCAAGGCAAATTCTGTTTATATAGCGATTTATCCTCTCCTGCATTCTCTTCATTCTTGTTTAGCTAGCAGATTCATTAGGAACTAATGTTAAATTTGCTGGAGTATACAAAGGAATGGCTCCTGAGCCACTGATTAAATGGCAAGATGTAGAGGGCCAAGGCATTTAACTGGAAACATGGGTGTTGTTAATTCCTTTGTTTACTCCAGCCAGCTCAATGTTGTTGTAATGAATGGGGAGCAAATGGGCAGTTTTTGTTAGAAAATGTTTACTAAGAAATTTTATAGCAAATATCCTTCCAGCCTCTATGAAAATAGGGTGCTCCATTTTCTCAGCAGGAAAGGGCACTTATGGCAAAACAAAATATAAAGGAATATAAAAATCTGATTGCTTGCAAGTGAGTGGTGAGGATAATACATATTTGTGCCCAGCTCGGGATTTTTGTGGAGTTGTCAGTGTACCGAGGTGCACTTAGCACTGTCTCTTGCATTTCTTTCATGGGAAGCTGGTATCCAGAGGACAGCCTAATGTATTCTAGTGGCCTTGATTCAAAATCTCTTAATGATAACAACTTGAATTTCCATAGCACCTTTCATCCAGAATGACCTGAAAGTGCTTCCAGATAATTATTCTGTAAATACGGAGAGACCAATTGCTTTGTTTGCTATTGAAATGCACTCGCCCAGCAGATTTTTAGCAGCGCCTACCATAGAAATGGTAGGGCAGGTGGTCAGTTATGGCTGTTGTTACAGCTTGGCTAGGAATTGCGTACATCCTACTGTTTTGTTACCCCATTTTCTGCAAACCCTACCCTAGCCTGCTTGATTGTCTCATCCGCTTCTCCTCTGGATGGCATCACTCTATGGGGCTCGTTCTCCATTTGTATGTTAGTACAGTGGGGCCCAACCTGACTAGCTATGGGTGCTACCACAATATAAATATTTAAATTATGATAACACTATAGAGTAGTATAGGGCAGGTAACAAAGAGGAATGCATTGTGAAAGCAAGAGAACTGCTTCTTGTGTTCTTAATGGGAGACTACTATGAACAAAAGCTCTGCAAAGACACCTTCAAAAACAAATGTTTGGATGTTTAAAACTCCTGTTATGTTACTTTGGGCAAAAATGAGCTTTGGGCATAGCAGGGAGAGACAGTCACTACTCCGTTCCCATTGAATCTTTTAATTATAAAACAGAGAGACAGAATTTATAAATATGTAATACCTAGAAGTCACTGGGCTACTCAATTATTCATGTTCATAAAAAAATGCATTTACTTTAACAAAGGGGAAGAACAAGAAGGGAACTTTCTATTGGTAATTTGTTAATATTGAAGCTGGATAAATACGGACAATAAATACATTTTTTTAAATCAGTTTATATTTACTTTCTGTGACTATTCTAGCAAATCAGCTTATTGGCAGGTATAGTCCGTGCAAACTGTGACTTTTGAGTGAACATTGCACATGATTTGTGGGAAACTAGTTTTACATTTGTAATCACGTGTATTCTCACCAGAACAGAATCCCGCCACGTGACCTTGATGTCCAGTCAGGTCAAAAATATTGAATACTTGCAACAGCCTGGTTCAGAATGAGGTGAAGGCCAAGAATTATTCCAAAAATAATTGCCAATAAGAATGTTTGAATAAACTGGAATCTGTTAAGGAATCTCGTAAACAGAAAAAGGTGAAAATAATTAAAGGATTTGTTATGAATTATTCACCCAGCTTTAGTAATCAAGTCCAATTCTCTGCTGGAGGTGTAAATTAATGCAGCTTCATTGTCTTTGGTGAAGCTGAGCCAGTTTATGCCAGCAGAGAATTGGACCCGTTATCTCTTTATAACACTATTAGCCCAGAGATAATATCTATTTTTTCCTGTTTTCCCATGATTATCATCTGGAGAGGAATGAATTGCCAAATTGACAGATGATGTCAGAGGATGCAACAGCATCCGTTTTACCAGTGGAGTGGTATAACCATTCATTTGAGCCATTATATTGTCACAAGTCTTCAGAAGCAGCATTCTATTTCTGCAAATCAGAAGCACGTTTGTAAATAAAGGGCATTCAAAGGACTGACCTACAGGTCAGATCGTTCCCATGCTATTGAGGAAAGTTCTGGTCCTGACCCGAACAAAACAGCGTAGAGCCCCCTTTGATATATAATCGTTAATGACTATCCTCACCGTGACTCCTCCACATTCTTATTGCTATGCTATCGCCTTCTGGGATTACTGAATGAGTCTCATGACACACTTGTGGTGATGCACAGGTATAACTTGGGCTGGAAGCCTAGACATAAAAGTGACAGTTCAGGATTCAGGGTGAAAGCTGAGCGTTCTACCACTTGCTCTGAATTTCTTTGCTTTTGTCAGAACTGTGTAAGTAAGACATTTAATGCTGTTTAATGTAGCTTTCCATTTATGAATTATGTAACTATACATTTCACACATGCTAAAGTGGCTACAGCCTGTGGATTTTCATCAGCTGTTTCTATCGCTGTTGGTTTTTGCACTGCATAAAACACTCTTGCCTCCTTCAAAATTAAAATGAATCTTCATCTGAAACTGGGACACCCATGATGGTCCTATCCCTTTCTCTCATCACATTATATTTATTGATCTTACTAGGAGAATTCAGAGTTGAATTTTTTGGTTTGTTTTTTTAGAGTAGTCTCTTTTTAGCAGTCGTTTTCTGACTCTTTAGGGGAGACTCTCTCTTCAGAATATCTGTAATATATTTATCTTCTATTTTATAGCTTTACTCATTTACTTACATGGCATGTTGTCAATATTAGCCTCTTCTTTAAAGTGTTTGGTGGTGTTCATGTGGTGAGTCTGATTCAAAGCCCAGTGAAGTCATCTGGGTATCTTTCAATTGATTTCAATGGGCTTCAGATGAGATGTACAGAGTTGGGAGAATATTGCACAAAAGTTTCCACCAATTCATTTAAATTCTAAAGTTAATTCTCTTTGAATGTGATTCCCTTAAGTGTTGGGTTTCTGAAAACATTCATACTTAGAGGTCTTCTAAAAGCAGTGTTTGCACAAAGATTATTCTTTATCAAATATTGTAGGATATTTGTGGAAAATCAATTTTGAATTTGTAATTGCAAGTAATCATATTGAAAACCTGATTGTCAGAGTTGTAGTATGTGTGTCTTCTCCCACGGTATGAAGCATGTGACCTGAGTCTCCAACAAAGAAGAATGAATTTTTAATATTCCCAGTGAAATGTGTGTGAAGAATGAGCAAAGCCAAAATGATGTATAACAATAATGTAGTAGAAATAGAACAGTGAATAAACTAGAGAAAATCATAAATTGCCAGTGGACAAGCTGAAAATAGATATTAGCAAAGTGGAATCTATGAGAACTGTTTGGCTTTAGTAGGCTGTGGATCATGTTGTAAGAACCACATGCCTTTTGTCACGTGACTAGTCCCATTCACTTCACCCAGGGCACTCATATTAGACTTTGTAGTGATTGGCCCCAAATTAGTTAAATACAGGTAAAGTATGAGTGGGGTAGTTCTATGCATAGGGGGAGAGAGGAAAGAAGAGGAAAAATCCCTTGACTTTGGTTGGCATTGCATCATATTAGTTCATAATGTAAAATTTATTTCATTTTAAATAGTTTTAAAAAGTATTAATCAGCTACAAGTCCAGTAGTACGTGTGTGGTGGGGAGTCTGCCCCACACTAGTGGAGAAAGGGTTAAAAGCAGCTCTGGGGAGGCTGTGCAGCAGACAGAGAGGGGCTGCAGTGAGCAGCCAATCAGGGAAGAGCTGGCCCATATATAAAGGGAGCTGCAGGGCAGAGGGGGCAGTTCCCTCTAGGGAACTCAGGGAGAAAGGACTGGGTCCCTGAAGGGCTGAGGGAACCACCAGTACCCTGGACAGAGCAGTGCTGAGCTGGGTCTGGAGAATGAGAGGGAGCTCTGGCCTGACTGGGGGAAAAACTGAAACCCTGATACAGGGGCAGAGAATTGGCCCAGGGAAATGGACGGTAGGGGGTTAAGGAAACGCAGTGTGTGGCTGCCACCTAGAGGGTCCCTTAGGCGGGACCCTGAGTAGTGGGCGAGCCTGGGTCTCCCCCGGCCTCACCCCCATTTGCCATTGAGGGGAGTGGCCAGTGAAAGGCTGCAGTTTGCCACTGAGGCAAGTGGCTAGAACCTTGGGCTGCAGTCGGTCACTGAGACGAGTGGCCAGACAGCAGACTGCTGTTCCCCTAGAGAGGGGGGAGAAGGGAATAGAGTATGACCAGAGGGCTGTGTCGTGAAGAGGACGGCGCGATCCTTGAGGCTACGTGGGTCTGGAGCAGAAGTGAGGGTGCCCTGGTAAAAGACTAAGCTAATTCCCAGAATGACCAGCAAGAGGCGCCACGGTGGTGAGTCCCACCCCATTACAATGTGTCACTGTGAATAGCCATTGTAAGAAATAAACACTGAGGCTTATAATAGAATATACAGCTGCTTGATTGACCATGACCTCCAGCAGTGCACATGGGATGCTACACGTTATAATCCCATTCTGCCACTTCTCCCTTTTTGCCAGAGATTGAGGAATAATTACATTTCTTCACTTTGTAATGAAGATCAGCATTGGGATGATTATACAAATACAATTTACTGCATTATATATTTTGTTCTCTTATTGTGTATCAGATGAAATTTCATAAACTGAAAGAGAGACAGTGCCACCTCGTTCCCTCCCCCCCCCACCGAGTTGATTTACTCCTAAGAACCAAGGCAGTGTTTCATAATTATTTACTGATGCTAGAGAAAGCGCAGAGGTGCCTTGTTGCTGTGAAAATCCTTGAGGCTGTTCCTGCAAGCATCGCCGAAATTTTCAGAACATAGTTTCCTTGACAATGCTTTAAGGTCCTGGTTTTTGAATATGGTGGAAATAATTTTGTAGATGACTCCATCATAAAAAGCAACATAGCATTAGTACTATATAGAGTATGCCAGTTAGTATGTCAATTTTAATAATATGAAAATAAATCTGCTTAACCCTGATACAACAAGTGTTGCCATTGCTTTAGATCATCTTGGATGTTCTCCAGTGCAGGTAGATTAGCTAATTTTAACATCCGAACAGAGAGTAGAATATTATTAACGTCACCAAAAGCATTTATCACAGTTTGGAAAGGAAAATTATAGATTGCAAGCAGTTGATATTGTTCACAACTAGAATTTACAAGGATCTTTTTGAATGAAGTAGTGATAGTCACTTTTTTACATTTCCATAGCAACAACAAAATAGTAACACAGATGTAAAGTGATAGATTGACACTACAACTACTCTATCTTTTGCATTAACTTTTCTCCTCCTCTTTACTATTTTTATTTAATGTTTAGTGCATTTCAATAAGAAAAGAGTACTAGACAAACACGTTTTTTTTCTGATTGTGCCTGTGTTTAAAAGCATTACAAATCAGACCTACTACAAGAGCAGGTACGTGCTTTTAGCTTCCCTCTGTGATGTGACTTCTGAGAGACTCAGCATGGTGTAGGGTCTGGACTAGTGACTTATGATGCAGGGGTCCTAGAGAAGGTCAGAAATGCAGTGCATAAGCAGCTGTGATTGAAACAGTACAGTTCTTCCTTTGCAATGGCAGTGGAATATTAAAGCTGAGATGCTTTCTTGGGGTGCCCGAGTCTGAGAGTCACCTTGCTACTGCCTGTTTCTTGTGTGATGGAATCAGACCAGAAGGGTATAGGAGAGTGCTGGACGACAGGTATATCAGCCTCAGGATGAGCAGGTCCCTGTTCCCTGGCTAGCCAAACAAAGGAGAAGGCTCTAGAAAGCAGCAGAAACAGCTAGCCTGATTGGGACACCATCAGGGGCTGGCTGAAACCAGTTAAAAACCCTCCCATTTAGTCAGGTGGGTGTGGGTGTCAGGAGCTGTGAGAGGAGGTTGTGCTGTTGGTGAGACTGAGTGGTTAGACAACATATCATACACGAGGAAGGAGACTCTGAGTTAAGGGTGAAGTGGAATGTGAAGAAGTGGGGACTGCTGTGGGGAAGTAGCCCAGGGAATTGTATTGTGTTTGGTGGTTAAGAGGTCAGCCATCTTAGCTGATACTATTAGGGTCCCTGGGCTGGAGCCCGGAGTAGAGGGCGGGCCCGGGCTCCCCCCTTCCTACCTTCCCCAAATAATCACTGAGACTAGGGAGACAACAGAGACTGTGCCAGGAAGGATAACTTCTCCTCACTGGCTTATGATGAAAATGGCTCAGTAGGCTGTGACCTTGTCTTTAGAGAGAGAAGGGCTACGTGGATGGTCACAGTGAGCCTCTGAGGCTAGTGAAATCCGCCAGGAAATGCAGGAACCGCAAGCATAGACTTGGGGCTTTGTCACACTTGGAAGAGGAAGATTTGCTTATGCTTAAATAGGCCTCCGCTCTTTGACATCACTATTCATCTGCTAGCTACCCAAACAATCTCCTCAGGACTCTGCCAGTCCTTAATTTGCCTTACAGGTTAACAGTAGGTGCACGCCAAGGCCCATTGAAGTATTCCTTTGTAGTATCCAGACCTTAATCACTGGACACTCACAGAAATTACCAGGTAAGATGTCCCCAAAGCAACAGTGCACATACCATGTTGTTTGAGATATATTTATAGTGAAAACAGTCCTACATTTATTATCATGAAAGGATAATGTAGGGGCACGGTACCTGGGGTCGCCCCCTCGTGGGGCGGTGGGGTACCGCTCCGCCTGGTTCGGGTCCCTTGTCGGGTTGGGGGATACCCGGCGGGTATCTTAAGCGGCCCAAGCCCGAGGTCAGGTGGGCCGCCAACGCCCCAGGGCATTCTAGTTCAGGCCCCAGCGGGGCTGAGCTGTTGTAGCTCAACAGGCCCCCAGCCCTGTGCAGGGTGCGCAACAACCAACAGTGGGGGCTCAGGCCCTTGGGCAGGGGCTGAGCAATAGCAGTTTATAAGCCTCGGCCCTGAGGCAGGGCGGGGCAACAACAAAGTCAGGGCTCAGGCCCTGAGGCAGGGACTGAGCAATAGCAGTAGTCTATAGGCCAGGTGCCTGGTCGAGGGGGAGACTGCCACCCACCGATAGGGGTGGCAGGGGGGGGCGCAGGCCCACCCACTTCCACTGCGCCCCAGCCCGGGGCCCTGGCAGCGGACAAGGCCCGCTGCAGTCAGTGGGGATCCTGACCGCAACACACTGACATCGGCTCGGGGTCTCCCCCTGGGGTACTTCCTAACTCCCCCCTCCCATGGTACCTGGGCTGTTCCTGGGTCCTCCGAGGGTTCCAGGTGCATGGGTTCCTCGGGGTCACTGTCAGGGGGCAGGTCCGGCAAGTCCTCCTCCGGGTAATAGGGGCAGGGCTCTGTTGGCGGCTCCTCCAGGTAGTGGGCGGGCGGCTGGCCCGGCGGCTCCTCCAGGTAGCGGGCGGGCGGCTGGCCCGGCGGCTCCTCCGGGTAGCGGGCGGGCGGCTGGCCCGGCGGCTCCTCCGGGTAGCGGGCGGGCGGCTGGCCCGGCGGCTCCTCCCGGTAGCGGGCGGGCGGCTGGCCCGGCGGCTCCTCCCGGTAGCGGGCGGGCGGCAGGCCCGGCGGCTCCTCCCGGTAGCGGGCGGGTGGCAGGCCCGGCGGCTCCTCCCGGTAGCGGGCGGGCGGCAGGCTCGGCGGCTTCCTGGCTGGAGCCAGCCCCGGAGCGTCTTGCCCCTCCGGTGGCTGCCTCCTCAGTGAGCTCTGAGGCAGAGCTTTTATACTTCCGTGTCGGCCCCTGAGCTTCCGGGGGTGGGGCTTGACAGGCCCTGGCTCCGCCCCCTCTGGCATCTGCCAGGGGTTATCTCCCTCCCGGCCAGCAGGGGGCCATACCACCCCTCTACAGATGAAAGTGGTGTACTCTGCCACGTTTCTTGATCCCCAGAGTTCACTGTTTTGTCCCCAGCATCAGGATGACTCCTGTCATTTATTCCTTAGTGTGCTGGCTCCATGTTGCCCTAAAATGCTCATGTTGACCATGTATGCAAATGGGTTTCCATTGGGTTGGCTTTTTCCAATGCTTATTTTACACATGAAGTAAGGCAAACAGGTGAATATGCATCCTTTGTCTGGTTGACAACCTTGCTTTGACTCATACTTTAAAACATGTTTTTCAATATATATACACAACTCCTTAAATATCATATGTACGTACATCTCTCAAAAATTCTAAAGATCCGTATGATGTAAGCTTTTATTCGCTTCCTTTGTATAAATACGATGAAAGGAATGTGTTGGTGTAGTGAGTTTGCAAGGCCTGTTGGGTTACTGTTATAGAAGAGTGAACACTTTCTCAGTTGCACTGAGAGGGTTCTTAGGGTCACAAAAGCATTGATGGGATGCCCATGGTGCAGATATATATAGAAATAGATTCTAATATAAGATAAGAATCTTGGCGTGCTTCCAGATCTTTGACCTGGGATCCATTTGAATAAAACAAAATGAAAGCCCTGGAATTGTTCTTACCGTCATAGTTTTTAGCCTAAAGGCAGCAAACAAAAACCAGTTTCAACAACCCGCTCTTGTATCCATCAAACACACTCCCCTTCCCCCACGGTAAATAATTTAAGCTTAAAAGGAGTCTCAGGTTCATGACTGAGGTGGGGGAATGGGGTCCTTCATGTAGCAGAGAAGAAAGACCCAGAAGCCAGAGAGCTTTGGGCATGGTGGGAGCAAGCGGCTCGCGGGAGAAGCTCATTGAAGTGATGACTCTGGGCATGACATGGCTCTTGATGAGGGGAGCGTGTTGATGTTGAAAGGGAGCTGGAGCCCTTCTCTGGAAAATGGCTCTTTTGCTTGCAGTTCGGGGAGGGGGGGGACTGTTCAGTGACTTCAACTGGAAGGGGAGTTGCCATTCAGTGAAGGTAGAAATACTGGGATTTTATACTGGGAGCAACTAAATCTTTACAGTTCAGTTTTTACTCACAAAATTGTAACTTGTTTTCATTTCTAAACTAATTCCAGGGAGCACTGAATTACCAGTTTTAGCACATCAGCGTTCTCAGATAGGTTATCATTCCAAAACTGAGGCTGCAGTAATAGTAACAGAACACAGCCCTTAGGTTATGTGAGAATACTGCTGGGAGAATACTGCTGTGATTATTCCCCTGCAGATGAACGATTACAGCATGGTGCTTAGTTAAATAATGCTTACTGTTGTCTGTCATGTATGTTGCTTTCTTTGGAGGCTGGCACATGGAAATCATCACACTAGATCAGGGGTGGGCAAACGTTTTGGCCCGAGGGCCACATCTGGGCGGGGGGAATTGTATGCAGGGCCATGAATGTAGGTCTGGGGCAAGGGTTTGGGATGCGGGACGGAGTGTGGAAGGGGATATGGTGTGCAGGAAGGGGCTCAGGGCAGGAGATTGGGGTGTGATGTGCAGGAGGGGTTTGGAGTGTGGGGTGAAGGAGGGGTTACCTTACCTTCAGCGGCTCCGGGGTGGCAGTGGTGCTCAGTGGGGCTAAGGCAGGCTCCCTCCCTGCCCTGGCCCCACACTGCTCCCAGAAGTGGCCAGCATGTCTCCTGGGGGTGGGGTGGAGCTGGTGACTCCATTGCGCACTGCCCTTGCTTCTGGGTACCACCCCGAAAGTTCCCATTGGCCATGGTTCTCCCTTCCTAACCAATGGGAGCTGCAGGGGAGGGCAGTGCCTGCAGGTGAGGGCAGCATGTAGAGCAGCATGTAGAGCAGCATGTAGAGCTCTCCTACCCCGGGGCTGCAGGGATGTGCTGGCCGCTTCCGGGTTGGTGCAGGGCCAGAGCAGGCAGAGAGCCTGCTTTAGCCCCACTGCGCTACAGGGCTGGCAATCCCGTGGGCCGATTGAAAGCCCTGACTGGCCAGATTGGGCCCATGGACCATAGTTTGCCCTCCCCTGCACTAGATCATAACAATGGTCTTCCTAGTCCAGGTTCCTTTCTCCAGGGGTGGACATATACCAGATGCTTCTGAGTAATGTGCAAGAATATTTGCAATGGACAATCATTGAATCTACTCATATGGAAATGTTCTTCATAACCTCCATAATTTAGAAGTTGGATTGTGCCATGGAGCATGAATACACATACTTTATTTAAAATAAATATAGATAGATGTATTACCTCATGGAGGGCTTGTCAACATGACAAAAGAGAGCCACTGCTGAAAATAGGGAGCAACAATGGGTGAAGTGGTTTTGCAACTACATTATATTCAGTACCCGTTATTTTTGTAATGCACACAAGCCCAAAGTGTGGAAGTTCTCATCAGTCATGCAAATTGACCTGGCTGAAACATGGAAATTCCAATATATGTTTGTATTCTGAATCAGAGCAAGTCCAAATTTTGAAAATGAACACAAAATGAAAATCCTAAATATTTCATTTCAGAAATGTCAAAATGTTTTGTGTTTGACTCAGGTCAGAACATTTTGTTTGGACTTTTGTTATATAATATAATGTATTACTGTATAACAAAATCAAAATGCAAGTTTATCAAAAATGATTCATAAAAATATTGCTGAAATCAATAAGTTCCCATGAAACACTTGGATTTCACAGAATCAGCATTCTCTGATAGAAAACTGTTCAGTCTGAAAATTGTCAACCAGTTCCATAGATGAACAATGTTCATCCTCTTTTGCTTCACTTTAAGTTGCTGGTCTCAATTATGCTGTGTGGTGATGAGTTTCACAAGTTAACTATGTGCTGCATCCATTTCAAATTTGCTGCCTTTCAATTTAATTAAATATGTCCTTATTAACTAAAGAAGGAGAATGAATAGGAACACTCAGTTTCCCTTCACTGTTCCTTTCATTGTTTATATATTCCTGTGTCATGTCCCCTTTTATTCTTCTCACTGAACTAAACAGTCCCAGTGCCTTCAGTTTCTCCTGGTGTGGAAATTTCTGCATGCCTCTAATCATGTTTATTTCTCATCTCTGAATCGCTTCTACTTCTGCTATATCCTTTTGGAGACGGCCTGACCAGAATTGAACAGGACATCTCCTTTTGCATGTACTCATCTCCTCTTGTAAAGCACACTCTGAACTTAATGTTTCTCTTCACGTTGGTTGCAAAGGAAAAATGTGCATTCGGCTGGGCACAGACAGTATCTGTTTTGAACTGGGCAGATTTATTTTTCCCCTGCAAAGGCTTTGGCATGTCACTTGCAATCATGTGTAAGACACTGCCAGTAGCTTGCAAGTATTGTACCAAATGTGAAAGTGCAAGTTATTCTTGAATAATGTATTATTTATCATGCATTAAGTTATTAATAGAGTTAGAAGTCCACCATTGCCTAGGACAGCCTTCTGGGCTTCACTTTAGGGGGGAAATATTTCTGCAAAGTGCAATACTTTTCAGAACTTCTTTTGTTTTCAGGTGCTTTTGCCATTTGACCAGGCTTCTTGTGGATTTACCATCATTTTGAAACAGATTTCAGTTTTTTGGGAGGAGAGTTGGAGGACTTTTTATTCAATATCTTTATTAATGATCTGGAGGATGGTGTGGACTGCACCCTCAGCAAGTTTGCAGATGACACTAAACTGGGAGGAGGGTAGGGATAGGATACAGAGGGCCCTAGACAAATTAGAGGATTGTGCCAAAAGAAATTTGATGAGGTTCAACAAGGAGAAGTGCAGAGTCCTGCACTTAGGATGGAAGAATCCCATGCACTGCTACAGACTAGGGACCGAATAGCTAGGCAGCAGTTCTGCAGAAAAGGACCTAGGAGTTACAGTGGACGAGAAGCTGGATATGAGTCAACAGTGTGCCCTTGTTGCCAAGAAGGCTAACGGCATTTTGGGCTGTATAAGTAGGGGCATTGCCAGCAGATCGAAGGACGTTATTGTTCCCTTCTATTTGACATTGGTGAGGCCTCATCTGGAGTACTGTGTCTAGTTTTGGGGTTCACACTACAATAAGGATGTGGAAAAATTGGAAAGAGTCCAAAGAAAGGCAACAAAAATGATTAGGGGCCTTAAGCGCATGACTTATGAGGAGAGGCTGAGAGAATTGGGATTGTTTAGTCTACAGAAGAGAAGACTGAGGGGAGATTTGATAGCTGCTTTCAACTACCTAAAGAGGATGGATCCACTGTTCTCAGTGGTACCAGATGACCGAACAAGGAGTAATGGTCTCAAATTGCAGTTGGAAAGATTTAGATTGGATATTAGGAAAAACTTTTTCACTAGGAGGGCGGTGAAGCATTGGCATTGGTTACCTAGGGAGGTGATAGAATCACCTTCCTTAGAGGTTTTTAAGGTCAGGCTTGACAAAGCCCTTGCTGGGATGATTTAGTGGGGATTTAGTTGGGGATTGGTCCTGCTTTGAGCAGGGGATTGGACTAGATGACCTCCAGAGGTTCCTTCCAACCCTAATATTCTATGATTCTATGATTTCACAATTTTTATTCCTTGAAAAGCAGAAACATGCCTCTGCTGGTAGAGGTTTCTCTTTGATCACTGTGTGAGAAAGATGTGATTTAAAACAAACCTTAGTTGAGCAAACTGATTCCCTGTACTCTCTTTCCTTTGGATTTCAGTTTATTAACTCATGAAAAGAGACTCAAGAGTTGACTTTATTTGTATAGAGTTGTATTAAATATCCTTCACAATAACAACTAATATTATAGTATATGAAAAGGCAAACATAATATTGGACTATGATTTTGCTAATATAAACTACAAAATTGGGGTCAATACAATGACCATTCAGATTTTAAGTATCAAATAACGTAGTCACAATAGAAAATAACACTTGTACTCAACCACTATCATGGAAGGGTGACTTTGGTTAGATTTTTGACAAAAAAAAAATCCCTCAAAATAGGGCCTTGGTTGTGCCAATTAGTTATCTACTTCAGTGTTCCTTAAAGCAACAGAGGAAAAATTACCTAAAGCTAATGGATCTATACTACGTACTTTCCCATGAATTACATTAGCCCCAGAGTCTGCTTAACACTCGTGACTATCTAACATAAACTCCTACATTTATGACGCACTCTATAGATTTAACATAGTTCAAAAGACTTGGTATTGTTTTATCTCTGTGTACACCTAGGACTTAAAAGTCAGTATGAACCCTTTTAACTATAGTAGACACATGTACAGTGCTTCACAATCTTGCTTAACTGTAATTTACTCTGTTTCCAAGATACTTTACAACAAAACTTGACTGGAGCTTGTTACAAAATGAGGACAAACAGTAATTCTGTGACAATCTTTAAAGCAGATACATAAGTATGTATACTTCCTTACTAATTAGGTACCCAGTGTCAGGAAGTATTCAACTGACTGATTTGGGTCATCACCCAAGGGAAGGTTTCTGTGTTACTTCTAACCAGATCTTTACTCAGCCATCAGTTTTCAGCTCAGTTATTGTTCATAGTAGGGGCTGACACTGCAAACGTAGGTAGAGTGAAGGACAGACGTGACTGAAGACTTTTCCCAGTGCAATAGCAGGCAACCCAAATTCCTGAAAAAGAGAAGACAGTTAAATGTGCCTGTCTAAGTACTTGCTATCACCAGGAAGATTTCCAGATGTCTTCAGCTTTTGGGGAGTGATGTGCTAAAAGAGACAGGCCACTTTATCCTATTTTTGCTGAGTAGTCTGACTTGGTTCCTCCTTGCAGATGCTGGCATGGACCAGTCAGCTGGTGCCTCCTACTTCTGCTGAAGATTTGAAATGTCCAACCAATATGAAAGTTGTCCTCTCTCACAATCTAATCAGAGAATGAGGTATCATGTTTGAGTTCTTAAAACTGGGGTTAGAATTTTCCCAGCTTTTTATGCAAACCATCTGGTCATACCAGCTTGTGTTAGGTACAACCATCTTGGGACATACGTTGAATGCTGGGCTGGTTTGCTCTGGTCAGCATCTCACCTTCAAAAGTCACTTTCCACGGGTCCCTCTGTGCTGCATCCTTTAGCCAGCTTTGCACGCTTTGCTCAAATTTGCAGTTTCTTAATCAGTGCTTTGCTAGCTGCTGAAATGTCCAGTTTAAAGTTTATACAAAGTCCTTCCACATTTTTTGACACTCTTTAAATGTCTTTAAGAGTCCATTGTACTATATAAAGTTACTTCAAAAACTGTTGTTTTCTAGCAGGCTGGAACAAATGTACAGACCTTCCATTATTGTTCTTATTTTAACAACCATGGTGGGACCTGGGTATGTATGGCTAAGCTCTGTCTGTGCATTATCGACCAAACAGTTATATTTCTGATCATTTGCTGTGTTGTCAAATATCTTTATAACACATCATTGTCTTCACTTCTGAGCAGTCAGGTTACATGATATTTTCAGGAAGCTCTCATAAGTCCCAATCCTGCAAGGGATTGAAGATCCATTTTAAGTCTTATATAAGACTTAAAATGTAAGCAATCGGTACCTTGTCAAATCAGACCCAAAAGCTGAAAATGTGTAATATTTTTGCAGAGTACATGACTTTGCTTTGTTTCATGTTGCTATCTTACATTTCATGCCTCTACGCTCTCCTATTCTGTAGCTGTGCCATATTGGCTTTGAGTTCTGGGAAGTTGTGCTTTTTGTGTATGTAGCAAATAAAAATGTAACCTCATAAAGTCTGATGTGATGAGGCTGAATGTCAGTGTTAACCTCAGGTTATAGGTCTTGTGCTATTACTAATCCTGTGTACAAGATACCCATACAAATTAGACCTGTTGGAGTACATCTCCCTTCCAGTTCAGGGTAGTTACCCAAGTACTGTCCTGTTATCTCCACTCTAATAGAAACAGATCTTGGTGCTTTGTTTCTCTAAAACAGAGGTGGGAAAAGTAAGGCCCATGGGACCGTTGGGTCCCTGAGCTCCTGGTCGGGGAAGCTAGCCCCAGCCCCTCCCCCGTTGTCCCCCACAGCCTCAGGATGCTGCATTGGCAGCGCTCTGGCCCGCTGCTCCTGCCAGGCAATGCGGTGGGGTGACTGGCTCCAGCCGGGCTGCGAACTCCTGCTGCTCTGAGCCACATGGTAAGGGGGCGGAGAGCGGGTGGTTGGGTATGGGGCAGGAGGTTAAGGGGGCCAATCAGGGGACAGAGAGCAGGGGGTGGTTGGATGGGATAAGGAGCAGGGGGCGGTTGGATGGGATGGAGGTTCTGGGGGAGGAGGCGAGTCAGGACAGAGAGCAGGGGTGGTTGGATACAGGATGAGGTGCCGGGGGTGGTGGTGGTGGTTAGGGGCAGGGGTGTGGATGGTATTGGGGCGGACAGGGATCAGGGGGTGTTGGATAGGGGTTGCGTTCCCTGGAGGTAATTAGGGGTGAGGGATCTCGGGAGGGGATGGTCAGGGGACAAGGTTGGATGGTCAGGAGTTCTGAGGGGGCCAGTCAGGTGGTGGGAAGTGGAAGGGGTTGGATAGGGGGCTGGGCTGTGTGGTGAGGCACAGCCTTCCCTACCTGGCTTGCCATACAGTTTCGCAACCCCAGTGTGGCCCTAGGGCCAAAAAGTTTGGCCCCCTCCATGCTCTAAAAGAATCAGAGAGAGTTTTAAATTAAAAAACTCACACCATTTTTCCCCCAGTAAGGATGATTAACATAAAGGGGTCTTGTTTTTGTTTTTAACACACTCCCCACCAAAATCTCTACCAATTGTTGCAATCCTGCATCCAACAGTGTGACTGACTGTATCAGTCACACTAACAATACCAGAAAGATGAAAAATGACTATTCTGCACTATAAAATAGCTGAATCCTAGGAACTCTACCTGCTCTAAAGGCCGCAGTTGAAATTTATGCAAACTGTCTTGACACTTAGGAATTTCCTTTTGACACTAATGGGGTTAATGTCTTCCCCTGCCATAATGAATTAGAAATAGACATTGGATTTCTTTTAGCCTGTGGGGCTATTCAATGTAATCAGTGTTGCCAGCATTAAAATGAAGCCTCAGCAAGGGCCTTTTACCATTCTTATCTGGAAAACTTGAGGCTAATGGACCTATGAACAGTAACCAGCCCAAATTTGTAAAGAAATTTTTTTGCCAAACAAATTTCATCCATTCTTTTGTGTATATTTGTGTGTAATACATACACACAATATTAAAAATAAACATCTTGCCTAAAATTATACATTCCATCTAACAATTTATATATTTTATATGTAACCTGATCGGTTGTGAGACGGAATATGTTTAGGTCACATCTTCAGCCTGAGGAGGCCTGTCAGTATAGGGGGATTCTTAACTGCCATAAGGTTGTCAGAGTAGGCTGCTATGCCAACCTCCTCTCTGACCCATATAGGGGTCATATTAGAGGAGATGAGGGGGGTCTGACAGAACAAGGAGAGGGTGACCCACTCTCTTTGGCAATTTTCACCTGGTATATGGTGCCTTAGAGACCGAAGCAGCTGTTCCTAAACTAAAGCAGCTCCTAGGCCGATCTAAATTACATCAGGGCTGGAGCTGTTTGAGAATTGGAAATCTGACAACTTATTTCCAACTTACATGGGTGTGAATCAGAACATAAATTGCTTGCAGAAATACAGAACATATGGGTAAACTCAAGAATTTGGTGAAATGACTCTGTTAACAGGTGCTGATTGAAAGTGCACTGTTGTTTGCAAACAGTAGTTATCTGCCTATCCCGGTTCTCCTTTATTGCTTCCAGATAATTACCTTGAATACCCTGGCAGTGAAAAAGGGCAGGAAGCAACAGAAAATGTGTATATTCACACAGTCAGTAAGTTCAGATCTCACTTATTTCTGTGTTTGTTGGGTCATTTACCAGATATATGTTGCTGGAGTCTAAATTATTGTCTAGGAATCCTCATTCCAATTCCCCCACCCCACCCCACCCCAACACAGTTGGAGAGCAGAGGAATATTATGATGGTTTTTGCCTAGTGAAGTATGTGGTATTTGCTTAAAACATGTTGTTTCAGCAAATAATCCTGTGACGAAACTAACTTGTAGAAAGCAACCACATATGATGTGAGCAACATTAAAGCATAGGGCTGTAAAAGAAACCAGAATGAATGTTCGCTAAAAATTGCGGGATTTGCCTGGCCCTTCTCCCAATACAAAAGCAACTTCCGTTTTCCATGATTTTCACATAATCTCTCCTGCATTTTTGTGTCTAGGGAATTTTTTCCAGCATTTTGACATTGCAATTTGGTAAATGCTAATTACTGTAATAAAGAGTTTTTTTAATATGCTGGTTAGAAGATTGTTTCCTCATTAACCAAGGCAGTAATACTTATCATTGTCATAATGGATTAGGCCTGTTGAGCTTGACTGATCATTTCGAAGTGTCATGTCTTATTATACAACATTTTGGTACACTAAAAATGATGTAGATGACTGTAGGAACACGATGAGTAGAGAACATAAATCTTTCAGAATAAAGCCTAAGATCAGATGGAATTCTCCTGGATTCCAGTCTTGATTTTAGTGGTACAACATCTTAATTTCAGTGGCATAATCACCAACAATAAATGTGAACGGAAGCCCTGCTTCAAAAAATCCGTCAAAACTGTTTTTTGACAAGGAAGTTGGGGGAGGAAATTAATTTTTCTCAAAAAAATCTGTTCCATGGCAAGTTCTGATACTTTGTCAAACGGGGGAAAAAAAATACTGATTCAAAATGAACTCCAGAGTGCTAATGGGAGTTGTAGTTCATGTTCCTGAGTTGAGGACCCCAGCTGGCAAGGGGCCAGCCAGGGAAACCCCACAGCGGCGGTGGGCTGAGCTCTCCGCCGCGTGCCAGGGGAAATTGGCTCACATGCCACTGTTGACACGCATGTCATAGGCTGCTGACCCCTGGTTTAGAGAGAGCAACTCAGGAGCTTTCGTTTTGCCTCTCTGAACCCAGGAATGAGGAAACACCAAGTAGGCTGAAAGACAACACATTTAAACTGCTTAAACGGCCTTCTTTTACATAGTATTTAATTAATAGAGCTGGCTGAAAATCAGACTTTCCATCCTGTAGGAGATGCTGAGATTTTGAAATCTGGTTTCTCCCTGAATTGAGATGGAAAAAAAATAAAATCTCTGAATTTTTCACAAAATGAAATGTTCCAAAATATTTTATTTCAACCATATTGAAATATTTTGTTTAACCTTATTGTTTTGACTTCCCTGCCAGGTTATTTTAATTTTTCAGTTATGTTATATTAGAATTTGTAAAGTCAAACAGAACGAAGTCCAAACTAAGGGTTTCAACCATAAGTAAATGTTCCTGTAATTTCCTGTTGAAAACGTTGACACAGTTGACAAAGTTCTGTGAAACATTAATCAAATACACCTTTTCCAACAGAAAACTGTTCCTTTGAAAACCTTCAACTAGCTGTAACAATTAACTCGTGAAAATCACTGCTGCGAGGTATTGAGAGAAAAAGAGCTTTATAATCACAAAAGATAAGAAATGTACGTGGCTAACAATATCCACCATTCCACTAGGTGGGATAAAAATGTATAAGAGGGATGTGAATGAGCCCGTAACTGACTGATGTTGAGTAAAAACGTTGGTCCATGGGCAAATTATTGATTCAGCCTCCATTTATGGGGGTCTTACACCTTTATGTGTGAATCATTTGTTGGAGAAATGGTCCTGGATTAGAGGCACCACTGCTACGGCAATTCCTTCTCCTGAAGCTGCCAGGACATGCCAAAGAGTTACCGCCGCTCATAGCAGCATTAACTTCCATTCCGTGCCTTGTGAACCACATTGGAGGGGCCACAAAGTAGTGGCTTGGCAGAAGAATCAATAGCAGCAAAAGCCAATGCATTTTCATTTCATCTGGTACAGTATTAACTTTCCCCTGTTATCCTGGATGAAATATATAGTGTGTCTGAAATATTTATACAGCAGATGAACAAATTTAAGGCAGGAAAGCATTCTATTTATTTTTTCTCCACTTGTATATCAATCATGCTAATAAAGAGTGTTGCTCTTGTCAGTGGTTTTATTAACATCTATAAACTGCTCAGTCTGTATTAAAAATGACAAAAGTCTTATCTTGTTGGTGCTGACCTTCCTGCTAAAACTGATGTGACTGATGACATAATAGGTAATATGGAGAGATGGGGTATAAATATTTAATAGGGATAGATGGGTTTATTACTGAAACATGTAAAATGCTCTCTCAGCTGTCAGCTGTAATTACTGCCTATGTCTAAAAGGTATGGGCCCATTTGTGTATTTATGGAATTAAGTTTAGAAAGTCAAGATGATAAAAAGTTAAGCAATTAAATGGAACCATTTGTCAACTCAAAACCATATTGGTATTTTTTTTAAAACAAGAGCATGTTTAAATGTATAATGAGGTTATGTAGTTAGGTGGGTCTTCTAGTTTGTAACCATTTCTGAGGCTATGTCTACACTAGAGACCTCACAGCAGTATCAATGAAGTTGCGCCACTGTAAAAATCTCTTGTGTGCTGATGGGAAAGAACTCTCATGTTGATATAATTAAACCACCTCCAATGAATGGTGGTAGCTTTGTTGGTGATTGTCTCCCACCAACATAGCTCTGTGCACACTACCACTGACGCCAATGAAACTATGTCACTCAAACCCCTGAGCAACATACATTTTGCCGACATGGCCTAATCCAGACATGGCCTAATCCAATGTATTTGCCAGGATGGAACAGTCTTTCAGCTCTCTGGCCTGGTGCTGACTTGAGGCATGTCTGCTCATTTCACAGTAGACCTAGTCATGCCCACCATTGAATCAGATCAGCATTGTGCCATTAGGATGAGCAAATACCGGGTGACCCTGTGGTTTTCCTAAGCACCACTTTATGATCCTTTCTGTATAAAATACACAACTTGCCTGTTTTTCTGGTCTTATTATGAATTTGGACGTCAGATTCCACCTATAATGGTGGTTTTTGCATGTTGTTTCGGACAAACCTTGACAATGCTAGGTGTTTTGAGTTTTGGTTATTTCTATTTCAAATTCAAAACTAAACTGAACTCGTGTAGCTCTTACTGAATTTGGCGGGAGATGCATGTATCCCATGGTGAGAGAACAGGGCACAGACTACGTATTTTATTGACATTCACAATGGTTATAGTTAAAACGGCAGATGCAGGGTTAGATTCCTTGCAATTCACAATGAATATATATATGGATATTAAAAATGGTTTTGTATAGCATTAGCTTCATTTTTTTCAAAGTTTAAAACAATTTGTTTTACCAAACTCTGTTTTATACCCATGTTTACAATCCAAAAAGTAAATATCAAAGAGCTTACTCAATGTTCCCTCTCCTCAACTTCTCAGTGTCCTAATGTAAAGTTGGGCTTGAAATTTTGAATAATCTTTTAGCTTTTGTAACTCAACGTAGTTGTGCACACAAACCAAAATTACTTCCAATTTTAAATGAAAAGAAAGTTGGTTGCTTGGCAACAATTTATTCTCAGTCACTTGACAATGATGTCATGCAGAAATATGCAGATGGATGTGATGGTAGCACTGGTTTTCTCTTTTGGAAATCCTTAATTTTATGCTGCTCCATTTTATTTTGTTTTCCCTGGGTCTGGTAAGCTGATGCATTTTAAAGTTGCATAATATAGCACCACTTACCCAAAACATATTTGTCTCATAAAAATAATAATTAATGATCAATTTAAGCTTGAAACGGGTAATTTATTCCCCAGAGAGAGAGAAATTTTCCCTCCTTTTTTTAGTGACCCAATGAGAAGCTGGGCTTGAGATTCTGAGCAATCTTTCAGATGTTGTTACTCAACAAAGCTCTTTTGGCTACCAGCTGATGATCTGGCCTCTTGTTTCCAATGACATTTCATTCTTTCTTCCCAGTGAAAGTTATTGTATGTGGTTCTGAAAACAAGACAGGGAAGTTCTCACGTAGACAATACGTAGACAATGTTAGATTGCGAGCAAGGGGTATTAGGGCTATATTATAACATGGATATATTTCTTTCGGGCTGTGCTTAACTCAGCCTTTTGTGGAGACTAACCATGCAGCTAGTCGCTGCCTACATGAGTTGTTCTCAGTCAAGCAAGTAGTACCCCAGAATTCCAGCAAAATTGTTTGTAAATAAAGCTTTTAGAATCAGGACACATGTTTGCTTGTTTTAGTTCCTGTAGGTTCACAACCCATGAGCTTAATGTTCTGATGACTCTCAAATATCAAAAGAAAACTCAGTCAAATTTGGTGTGATTTCCATCTGACCCTATAACTTGGCCCATGTTCATTTGGTTTCATCTAGTTTTGGGTTTTGTTTTGGAATGCTCACTGTCTTTTAAACAACACTGAGGCACTATAGAAAGATGGATCTGCTCTACAGAGTTCAGGTTCAGGTCTGGATCAGAACTGATGTAAACTTTAGGGATATTTCGCTCTCGGGGGCATCTCTAGGGTCCAGATCCTGTAAACACTTGTACAGATGCTGAATTTTATGCACAGAGTACGGTAAGTCCCATTGAAGTAAATACAAGTACTCATGAGTAAAAGTTGCAGCATCAGAGCCATGTATGTAAATCTCACTAAATTGGAATTCTGGGATTACAGAACCTGGTTATATGTTATGTTTATAATGCACCAAGTTAGTTTTAAGACTTCATTTATTTTAAAAGGCCCAACAAAAACCTTCTATCTGCCCCTAACTTCCTTCTATGCAGCGTAAAGATTTAACCTTGGTCTCTTGGTCCTCTAAATTGCTATCTAAGCATATTTTTGACAGCTGTCAATTCAGAAACAGTTTATCAGAATAGAAAGATGACACGAAAATGCTGAGTTGATATGACAGTGATGACAAAAACTCATTAAGGCATGCATCCCTGTAGGAAATGTTTCTGCACTACAGCAGATGGCCAGTGGACAGGGGAAACAGTTAAAGCCTGAACTGAGGAAATCGGTTAACTCTTCACAGCAAAAGATAGTAGGTAGAAATAAAAATTAAATAAACTTGATCAAACTTTAGTGGTCCTGATGCTGCAAATTTTATACACATTATACTCCTGGGAGAAGTCTGTGCCACGGCGCATGTACAGAATTTGTCCCCTGCAGATTTGTTTGTTTCCCCACAGAAAAATTACCCCCTTATGGGAAAGCAAAGAGAAGCCACAAAAGTGATCATGCGACCCTCCCCAGCAGTATGTTTCGGGTGCCCAGGGCAGCCGGCAGAGAGGTAAATCACTGTGGGGCAGGGGTGGGACTGGGGAAGACATGGCTGGTGGCTCCTGTCCTGCTCCAGGCTCAGTTGATAGTCCTGACTGGGCTGGGGAAGGACTGCCTCTTCCCTTGAATGGTATCCAAGGCCACCCCAGATTTCTCCCCTGGCTGTAGGAAGCTCTGCACACTTTCTCCCCTATGTTTCCTGCACCCATCACTATTCAGCTGCAGGGGGAGGGATCTCTTTACAGGTAGCTGCTTCCCTATCCCTGCAACCCCCATCCATCCAGACCCCCCTCCATACCCAAATCTTCCTGCTGAGCCTCAACCCCGCTCACACCCAGAATCCCCCCAAAGAGCCCCTCTCCCCTTGCACCTGGACCACCCCAATGAGCCACTTGCATCCCACCCTACCGAGCCCCAACCAGCTGCACCTGGATCCCAAGCCCACTGAATCCCCCCCCCCCCCAGCATCTGGCTGCCCTCCACACCCATCCCCTCTTGCTGAGCCCCAACCACCTTCACCTGCCCCCCCCCCGCAGAGTCCCATTAACATTGCACCCAGACCCCCGCAAACAAGCTCCTGTGCATCCAGATCCCCCACTGAGTCGGCCACATCCAGATTGACCCCCCCCCACAAAACCCTCTCAGCCCACACTTGGATTCCCCCCCCCCACACACACACACACTGCCTCACTTGGATCCTGCCTTGCACCTGGCATAGAGGGGCAGGAGTCTGGGGGTGTTTCCAGAGGCAGGCTGGGTCCTTGCACGGTGTTAGGGTTGGGTGCAGCCTCCCTGCTGAGTCCGTGCCCGGGGGGAGGAGGGTGCTGCACAGTGATTTCCCACCTCTGTGTAACCAATGGCCTGTGCTCCCCAAAGCCATGCTGGAGCCTCCACATTTATTTGACAAATAAAATTTGCAGAATTTTAAAATAGCGTGCGCAGAATTTATTTTTCTTTTTTTGGGTGCAGAATGCCCTCAGGAGAAACAGGAATACTTGTATGTACTTAAGTAGGACTTAATATACATAAAATTCAGCACTTGTATAAGTGTTTGCAAGATCAGGTCCTTAGGGGTGGATAGTATATGTCAGGGGTCTCCAAACTACGGCCCGGGGGCCGGATCCAGCCCACGGCTTTGATTTGTACGGCCCTCCAGATAAGCAGGCACGTGGAGAAGCTGCCGCTGCCTGACCCCGCCCACCCGTGAACTGCTGCCGCTGGCGGCCGCATGTGCGGAGGGTTGAGTGCCCCCATGGCAGCGGCCAGAGGAGTAAAGGGTGTGAGGTTTGCATATATTGAATTTTTTCACAGTCGCTTCTGCCCACGAAGCCCCTTCAAAAGTCTAATATGGTCCTTGTCTCCAAACTTTTTGAGACCCCTTGTATATGTTCTTGGATACGTCCTGAACATATATACTGCACTGAGGCTTTTCCAATGATTCTGCTCACAACTAGTGGCACTTGTGATTTAATTGTTAAAATGTAAAATATTAAATTGTTAAAATGACAATGAGAGAAGGCAAAAACTATGCAATTGGTAGTCAGCGAGGACATGACAAAGTCCCCCCATTTGTGATATCAGAGTTGTGTACATTATGATCATCTTTCTATGCACAATTTGTTCACTATTGGAAGCATTATCTCAAGCGTGTTAAAAAATGAAAGCCGTGCTTTTGTGGAGGGAAAAAAAAACAATTTTGAGGTGACTCATTCATTTTAATTTATTAACTTGGGAAATCTTTGTATGTTTTCAATTTATTTTATCAGGAATATTATAAAAGTGGTATGACATGGTTAGCAATAGTTTCCCTATTACCGCAAAATCAATTTTGAGTGGATAAAAAAAATGTTATTTTAAAAAGGGAGATATGGTAAAAAGCTGCCACAGAAACTCCTCCAGCGTATCATGTCTGATACGATGTGCTTAGACTCACCCACATTATTAGTAGATTTCCCCCTGCCTCCAGTTTGCCTATGGATTTTAAAAAGCACAGCACAGAGATGAAAACTACTATATTATGCAGTCTCCGGAAACCATGAAGGAATCGTAAAATAAAATAACTTGCCATTTGAAACAAAGCCTTTTCTCCTATGTACTTGACCTACTTGGTTAGACATGCAATTTCTCACAAACATTATCTCAGCTGTTTTCACGCTGCCATTGTTAGGGTTTGTCAGCCTTTCCCTTATAACCCCCCTTTGATACTCAGATGTTTCCAGAGGAACTAGATTGTACAAATTCACTTTGTCTGAAAGTGTATTCCACAAGCAATATATTCTCTGTTTTCAAAAGTATGTTTGGTCATCTTTTGAGTTACACCAGGGTAGCCACATTAAAGTGCAGAAGGTGACTAATTTTAGTGGAGTGGGGGCAGTTGGTCAGTATCACTGTAACTACTCTGTGCCATTCAGACAGTACAAAGTGGCTTCTGGCTATAAGTGATCAGCCAAGAAATTCTCTGTTGGTGGAGCTGGTTCCATTGTAGAAGAGCTGTGCTCTGCTTCACCAGTAACTTACTGGTGGAAATTAGAGATGCCCTTAGACTGCTTCATTGCATGTTGATGCCAAGTTGGCACTGCCCCCAGACCTGTGCCAACTTGAATTGGGCTGCAGAGTGGAATTGAGCACCTATGTTTCTGTGCATAATTTAGGAATGGGTTTGTTTTGTATTGAAACTTCACGGGCAATCAGCCCATACTGATAACTACTGAAAGGTTGTGGAGGGGTTGAGAAAGAGGAAGACCTTGGAACAGTATAGTGTGAAAAATGACATATAGGGAGAGGTAGTGGAATGAGGGCTGGAGCTGAGAAAGGAAGAATGGAGGTGGAACAGAGGGTAGAAAGGGAAGGGAGATTGGCCTTTTAACTTACTGCGAAGAGCTGTGCACAATTGGTAGCTTTCTGAATTATGGATAATGGGGGATAAGGGACAGGAGGAGAATGCTCTTTTATGTGAAAGCTTCAATAACAGGAGTCGGGATGGTCATACAGATAAAATGACAAGGAGAAAAACCTAATAGCAAAATGAAAAATGAAAGGACCAGTTTATGAAAGCACAGGTTCTGATCCCCAGCCAGGTAGAGAGCTCTCCTGTTTGTAGGCTTATTCCCTGTCTATATACTAAACTCACCACCTGGATACTTTGGTGCCCTAGGAAGAGAGAGACGCAGATAACAGAGAAAATGAGAGTGAAACAAAAGGAGGAAGTGGTGAGAGGACAGAATAAAGAGCTGATGACAATCTGTCCGGTGAGAAATGAATGCTACATGTCAGTCACTGAACGCTGAGGTCCTGCCTCAATAATTTCTGATTTAGGGCTATGCTGGGTTGAATCACCTGAACCAAGAAAGGGGAAAAGAACAGTAAAAAAGATGAAGGGTGTAATTTTTGCATTAAAATACTAGCTGGTTTTTTAATTTTTTCAATAGGAATTGTGAGAGAAAACAGATTTGGTATTGGAGCGATGGACACTTTTTACAAAATGTCAGTGGACGCATGAGATGAAACTCTCCACTTAGCTTGGGATTCAAAACTTGGAGCAAATTTTTCTCTCCCTCATTCTTACCAGCATTTACCTTGGTCTTTGAGAAGTGCCTGACACTAATTTTCATTAGTTCATAACAAAACATAAATCTTGACTAGTTTGTTTAAATCAGTTTATGGTATCTCCTAAAAGCATCCAACCCTCCTGGGGCCAACCTCAGAGTTTTTTCCCCCATCCCCCATGGCATCTCAAACCCTATTTGACCTATTCCACATGCAGCCCTGTCTCTTGGTAACTCTTCCTTCACTTTCCCCTCCATGTTAATTTCCAAATCCGTTTCTGTCTACAGCTTTCTATCAGGGCTGTGTTAATAGATACCATCTGAGCTTAAGAAGTCTCTGACTTCCCTCTTTCCTAGCTGCTGATCTAAAGGTGAGATATACTGCCAGGTGGAATATAAAGACCACAGTTACACTTGGCCATGCCAGTATTCCCACACTCAGTTACATAAACTATCCTGTACGGTAGGAGCAGGCCTTTCATTCTGATTTTGCTTTAGATGAGATTACCCATCCTTGATTTTTTTGAGGGGGAAGACAATACGGGGCTTCCTGTGAACTAGAACCAAAATTCAACCAAAACTGCTAACTGTGCCTGACTTGTGCAAATGGAACAGATACACTTGGTCTTGTGTGTAACTTGACCTAGGATTGATGTAACAGGTGAACCTGGCCAGTGTTTAGGGTTAAGAATTAGGTGAGTTGTATTTCCTTTCAGGTTTCATAGGAAAGTTCCATGCAGCTCAGACAACCATACTTGCCAAATTCTAAAGATCATTTTTGGTCATATGTTATATTAAGGCTCCACTTTTATAAGTGGTTGATAAGTGATTAATATACATTATAAGCATATTGCATACACAAAAAGTATGTTATAGCTGGTTCTAAGCACATCAAGAGAAGATGTTATAGGTGAATATTAGCCAAGTTAATAAGCTATTGATGTGTTGGACTCTATAATAATTGATTTGATTAAAACAACTACTAATCATCTACAAATCCTTTATAAAACAGTTATCAATAGAACCATAATATAAAATGTGACCCTTTCTTATAACCCCAAATACATTCAGACAAAAACAGGATGTTAAAATAAAATTTGTACCTGTTTTCAGTTGGTTTCTAAAATTTCACTCTAAATGTTTGGATGCACATTAATTTGCTCATACTTAACCCTGCTTTGGACCACGAACAGAAGGACAAAGCAGTAGATAAGAGGAGACAAATGCGTGTCATAAGAGACTCAGGTCCCTCCCTAAGCAGTAGTGGCTGCACCCAAAAGTTGTGTGATTAACTATCACTATTGATCAGTGTGTTGTTACATTACCAAATGATTATGTTAACACTGATTGAGTCTTCTTATTCAATAAGCATAACTGTTTTTAAAATAAATAAAAAAACACCCAGTAATATTCTACCCCATTTTGTTGGCTGTATCTTGACCCTCCCTTCTATTTCTGCTATATCATTGTTGAAGCATCTTTAAACAAACTGTCCAAGCCTTACGATTTTATTTTGAGCTAATGAAATCCCATTGGCTATGAATGACAGTCCTGGGACTTCTTGGAGAACACTTTAAAAATCTATTTGGAAATGGAATATTTCAATTATATTTACCTGCTTTTCACAAAGGAGGAAAAATCCATATTGTTTTCATTTGATAGTAAGATCATATTTGCAGTTCTGAGAAAGTGGAACCAAATCTGATCTTTGGCATCGCTCTCAATGTTTGGATTGTGTTTTTTGTTTGTGTCTTTTTTTAATTTAATGCTGGTTTTGTTAAGCATTCAGTCTTTTTTCCCTTCAGTCAGCACAAAACTGCCTGGTGACATTGCAATCTGAGCAGGACGCTTCTGTGGGTAACTAAACTCTTCCAAATTCTCTAAGATTACCTATTTGGAATGCTTTTCTTACCATCATTTAGAACGCTGTAGTAGTAGTAGTTAACAAAGAACTGGAAAAGTAATTGAAATTATAATATATATATATATATATATATATTATTATATAATATATTATACACACATACACACATTAAAATTCGTAAAATCATGCAGCACTTGCTCAGTTTAGGCATAGATTAACAATGCTTGTTACAGTGACAATATTGAAATGTTAATCCTAGTTTTAATATTGAGGTATAAGCTATATGGTTAAGGGTAGCTGCTGTATCAATACCAATTGTGAGCTAGAAAAACAACTCACTGGTTTAAATGCTGGCAACTAGATGTACCAGCCAGTATTAACAGAGTAAAACTGTAAAAACAATAAAGCTTTCAGTGATAGAAATGCTGAGCCTTTGAGCAGTGGTTTCACTCTCATATTTGCTAACACATTTATTTTTGTTGGGTTTTTTATTGTGTTAGCGATGAATTCCCAGCAATAATAGAACAGAGCTCAATGTAACAAATTGGTTGAATGTTTCTTGTATATAAACAAACATTTTGGCTAAATAAAAATCATATACACAAGTGTTTAATCTCTGTTCCTATGATCTGTACCAGCCTGCCTAAGATTGCAATCAATTCCACTGATTCAGTTTGGTATTGATTAGGAATATTACTCCTGTCCCTACCAGTCTCGTTGCGTCAATGGCTGTGCATATAAATAAATAATGATCATTTATGAAAACAAGTCCCTTTTGTATTCCACAGTGTATGAACTTTGACATATGAACTCCTTAAAATCTTATGTAATCAATGTTCTGTTTATGCTGCCAAAAAAACAATGATTAGGGGGGATGGAGGGAAATTCAATATTGCCGAACTACATTTTATGCAATTCCTTAAAAATTAAAATCTTATGTGTATGCTAAAATTAATTAAAATGGAAGCAACTGGACTTTGATCATCATTGTCTTGTTGGTTAATTATAGCCGATAAAGTGTGAGGGTAAAATTCTGGCCCACTGAAGTCAAGAGTTTTGCCATTGATCAGGATTTCATGAGATCAGGATTTAACTCCTACAGTTTGTTTTTCAGTATTTTAAAATCACATCTCATTCAAAAACGGCGTTCGTGCATCCCAGTTTTAGTTGGTAATTCTGCAAGACTTCTTCTTTAAAATGCAAAACTTCATAGTGAATCAGCTGGATCCCATTTCAGTCCTATTTTGAGGACTGATCTGATATGCCTTAGATGAAGTGGGTTCTAGCCTACGACAATTTATGCCCAAATAAATGTGTTAGGCTCTAAGGTGCCACAAGTACGCCTTGTTCTTTTAGCCAAGGGCTGTACGTTTGCTATAACTGAAGAGCTCCAAGGAATGGGCACTGGTCTTGATATTTAGGGTTCACAGAGCTAATCAGGACTCTTATTTCATTTGTAAGTACACGCTCCAATCTGGCCCATCTGAAATCTGTTCCTCCTTCATGACCAACTTCCCTTTTCCATTCTCTTCATGGCTCCAGTCTAGGGCTTCCCTAGAGGAAGTCATCCTAACAGATATTGAATGTCAGGTGCCTCCCTGGAGAATTGGAATGTTAAGCATACCAGCTTCTTATTAAAGACAAATGGGTACTTGTGTGTTGAAACAAGGAGAGAGGATCATAGAATGGCTAGAATCATGTGACTGGACCTCGAGAGGGCATCTCATCCAGTCCCCTGCACTCATAGCAGGATTAAGTATTATGTAGACCATTCCTGATGGGCGTTTGTCTAACCTGATCTTAAAAATCTCCAATGATGGAGATTCCACATCTCCCTAAGCAATTTATTCCAGTGCTTAACTGGAATCCGTATCAAAAGCTTTACTAAAGACAACATATACCATGTCTACTGCTTCCCCAAACCCTGTCAAAGATAGCTATCAAGTTGGTTTGACATGATTTGTTCTTGACAAATCCATGCTGACTGTTATTTATCTTCTTATTATCTTCTAGATGTTTGCAAATTGATTGCTTAATTATTTGCTCCATTATCTTTTGAGGTACAGAAGTAAAGCTGACTGGTCTGTAATTCCGCAGGTTGTCCTTATTTCCATTTTTATAGATTGGCGCTATATTTGCCCTTCTCCAGTCTCCTGGAATCTCTCCCGTCTTCCATGACTTTTCAAAGGTAATCGCTAATGGCTCAGATATCTCTTCAGTCAGCATCCTTGAGTATTCTAGGATGCATTTCATGAAGCCCTGGTGACTTGAAGACATCTAGTTTGTCTAAATAATTTTAAACTTTTATTCCTATTTTAGCCTTTGATCCTTCCTCATTTTCATTGGCGTTCACTATGTTAGCTGTCCAATCTCCACCAACTTTCTTGATGAAAATTGAAACAAAGTCATTAAGCACCTCTGCCATTTCCATGTTTTCTGTTATTTCCTCCCGCCCCCCAATTGATTAATGGTCCTACCTTCTCCTTGTAAGAGTGCCTTTGAGATACTGTATTAGTATTCTGCTTTTGCTTTGAAGTCATAACCAAATAGGACAAACAGATAATCCTATACTGTCTCTCTCCTAAAAGCACAGCTATAGACTGCACAGATGTCTTAAAATCACATTTCAGCATGTTATCTCTCTCTTTTTTTTTCCTGGCTAGCCATTACTGTAAAATGAAAATGAGAGAGAATTGGTATGGCTCCTAAAATCAATGAGCCATTAAATAGGTGACAATAATCTGGATAGGAATTAAGAATGTTTAATTGGCACACACAATATATTTACAGATCATCATTTCATGCGCTTCTTAAAATATCCACTGTTTATGCCATGCTCATGAAGTTCAATAAAAAGTATCTTTTTCATAGGGGTGAGCAACCCAAGTGAAGAGAGCTTTTTCAGTTCTTCACTGTGGATTTCAATTCTTCCATTCTCTTTTTATGACTTGATGTCTTTAGTTTCTGACTTAGATTCTCAACTACTGTAAATTGGCATAAATCCACTGACCATTTGCACCAGCTGAGAATCTAGCCATTTATTGTTTTGGAAAGTGGGAGAGAGGCTGTGGAAACAAAAATAATAAATACGATAAATGGAAAAAAATTGGCTTCCATGCTAATGTCTGAACAGAATGAATCTAGGTGAACATTCACTAGTTCCCCTTCAAGCTTGTACTATGTGGAAAACGGAGTCATCTGCTTTTAGTATCACCCTTTTGGAAAACAGAGATTTAGATTAACAAGTGGTGGGCCCTGACTCAAATTACAATGGGTTTAATGACACAAAGTTTGAAAGTTTTTGTTTAAGATTATATGAGTCCTATATTTTCTCCAGGGTCAACCAGGCCTTGCTGTCATGAATTTTTAACTTAGATATTGACACATACCCAAAGTCTTGAACTGTTAATTAAGATCTTGGGAATAGGAGGGTATATTAGTCAGTACAGTGACTTCACTGGATTTGCACCAGGGATTAATTTGTCCCATTCTTATATAACCGAGGTGTCAATTTGATCAGTTGTCAGACTCCTGTTACTCTGTAGCATGTTAAGTCTTCTCTTATTTTATGTGAAGTGTATTTTTTGTCTGGTTTCCTCATTAAGTGGCTAAGTATTTCACACATTTCTTCTTTGTGGTACTTTGTGTGTTTGAGGAGAGACGCTGTACCCGAACAGTACAAGAGACTCGTTCTGAGGCCTCTACCATGTAAGGTATTTTTGTCTTGCCTCATGTGAATTTTGCATTGAACTACTTTCCCAGCCCTTTCTAAGAACAACTGCTTGTGAGTTTAATGTGATAATATGATGGGATAAGTATAATCACTTAGTATTGTAATTATTACCTGTGATTAATCTGACTTGCATTGAGAAGCTGTGAGGTTTATTTTTTAACCTCAGGGTACATCCTTACGCATTTGTAGTGTTCTCGTTTTATACACTTTGACAAGGGCTGCTGTATAATAGGAGACAAAAGCAAATCAGGAGTCTGAAGTACAGTAGCTTTTCATGTGATAGACTAAGGGTAGGGTGAATCACAGAAGATACTGGAGATGGAGTCGACCCAGTGGATCCATTCTACCTCCATGCTTATACAGGATTATTTCTCTCTAATTTCTGATGTCTCTTCCAGTTTAGGGATGGGATTTGCATTGCTTTCTTAGGGAGATGGTTTCCTATTTTAAGAGCTCTCACTTCAGAAAGTCTTTTCCAGATATTCAGATGATATTGTTTCCCTTTTCTTAATTTCATCCTATCCGTGCTAATTCTCCCCTGCACCACCCTCAATAATCCCCTCCTGGTGTAGGGTCTCGAGTTTCATTTCTTGCACCACCTAGCAAACCTCCAAACCCAGGAAGAGTCCTGGAAGACAATTCTGCCTTAAATAGGCACAACCTTTTCCTAATATCCCCTCTTGCACAGAGGGAAGGGGGACAACTTACTATACCTCTTCTGGAGATAGAGGGGGTTAGCCTACTCCCCCTCCATGTCCAGCCAGATGCACTGGTCCATTAGTGATGGAGAGACAGGACAGAGCAATGGCTCCTCCCACTTGCCACTCTTGCTAGAGTATCAAGAGCACAGCCTGTTCTGAAAGTTGTGTGTGGATATTTAAATAGTTAACTGATAGCTAAGGGGTCCCGTAGAGCATGCTTGAGTATGTAGGATAGTTCCAAAGTTTTGTAGTACCAACAAAACTTTTATTTGTGCACTGCATACAGCCGATTCTCTTGTGTGCAGTTCTGTACATGGAGTTTTTAACACAGCCTCTTCTTTCCCCCTTGTAGACAGAGCTGTGATTCAGGTACGTCCTACGCAGCCATGGAAGCTGGGTCATTCTGCTCTGTGCAGCTGCATATGTCAGGGCAGAATCAAGCCCTCAGTAATTATTCTTCAGATTCCACAAGCTGTTATGCTCGCCTTCTTTTCTCTCCTTACCCAAATGGCACAGACCTCTTTAAATGTTTCCATGTTGTGGATTCCCCCCCTCCCTCCCCATTGTGCTAGGCACTGCACAGAAACACGCTGAGATGGTCACTGACCTTCTGGTCCAAATAGACAAAACAGAGTCAGGCTGGGACATTGTAAGCTGAACTGGGAACACGAGACCCAAGTCCTCCTGATTTTTGGTGCAGTGTCCTTGCCACTAGCCCACGCTACCTCTCAACTAAAAGCATTATTTTTGGAGTCTTCAGTGATCAGTAGGAAATGTGTAGGTGGGATCTCTTCTCCAAAATAATGCCTTTTCAGATTATGGGGTTTTTTGCACCCTTGCTCAGATCCTGTTAGTTGCATGTACATATTTTCCATGTTGTTGTTGTTGTATATACATGGTTGCAATCATGAAAGTATTAGGATGTGTAATCATACAGAAATAAGAAAATAAAATATAAAACTCTGAAAGGCAAAGGAAAATGGCATGCAATATACATTTAAAAAGGAAATAACCCAAATTCTTGGCAGCATTCAAAGGATCATAGGCAATTTTTAATTTTTTTTGCACAAAACTAAATCACACAAATGAAACGGAATTGCACTGTCCCCTGAGGCTGATTTTTCAAAATATCACTCACAGCCTCTAAACATTTTGCCTTATGTCTGTTGCACTATGCATCTGAAAATGTCCCCCCTGAATTGCAGCACCCACTTATTATGTTGCCAGATTATTTTAGCAATCTTGTTTTCCACATGTACTCTTCTTGGCATCCTATTTGAAAAGCAGCCAGGTCTGCAAGAATAAGGAATGAATTGCAAATTTGTATGTCTTGTCGAAAGTTATCGTCCTTTCCTTTAACCCAGAAATGCCAGTCTGATGCAGTGCAAACAGTGGTCCTTCCAAGAAGATTTGGCATCAGCACCGTGTTGGTGAATTACTTTGCACTGTTTTTTAGAATACTGTGATATAATGCCAAATGTGACCTATGTGCTAAGTTTCAGTCACGCTAGCACTTCTGGTAACCTACTCATCAGTTACGGTACCAGAGTTTCAACTATTCATAGCTTTTTGCTCTAAGCACCACTTCATTTTTTCTGTGGTGTCCAAATAACTTCTCTCCTTTCGACACTCACTTTTTGTTTCATTCAATCACATTAATGTAACCTTCTGGGAACTAACCATCTCCATACTTGGGCCCTGATCTGCAATTAACTCCATTCAGAGCCCAATTGACTTCACTAGAGTTCCTTGTGGGTACAGGTATTGTGTTTCCAAAACAGGTCTCCTATGTAGAAGCGGGTTCAAAAGCAAACCCTAGATCGAACATGATTGAACACGGAGGGGTTGTGAAGTCACAACTGGATCCAGTTAATTTTGAGCACAGCTGTATGTAGTGTTAGTTTGAATGAGGACTAGCTTTTTGACTGCAAATGGAAAAGTCTGTGTAACTGAGCAAGCATTGCTTTTCTCCAGCTAGTGCCTGTTGTTTATTTTGTTACTGTAATAGTATTTGGATGGTTGGCCACTTGTGAAATCAGGTGTTAGCTCGACTCATGAAAGCCACTCCAGATCCACAAAGGGTTGTTGTCTGGTCCAGTTTCCTCTACTTACCCTTTCTGTCCTTCATAAGTGCCAGGTTGCCTGCACCCTTATCCTCATCTCACAGGAGTTGGGGTAGTGTTGTCAAGCCATTGCCTCCTCGTCTGGGTATTCTGAGAAGACAGGGGTGGGCGTAGGGGTCAGTCTCTCTCCCGGAGAGCACAGCAGGAGCAGACATACAAATCTACTGTTGTGGCATCTGGCTAATGCACCAAGGACCCCCTGGAGCAGCCAGAAAATATACTGCAGTTCCCTCTGGAACCCAGCATTCTGGGTGAGCCATCAGGTTGCCGTCTCCTACAAATGGACCCTGCAGGGCCCGGCTCATAATCCATCTAAACCCAAATCTTCTGGCTGAATTTTCTGAGACCCAATCCATCTAAACCCAAATCTTCTGAGACCGAATGCCCAGACACTCTTCTGCTTCCTTATACATTGGTGGAAAGAAATTGATTTACACATACTATGCTGAATGTAAATCCAGCATAGATCTATGCTATGACTAGTGATGATTCATAAAGCAATCGCTAGAACAGTCAAAACATTGAGGTCTGTGAAGCAGCCTTGACCCACTTATTACAGTACAGAGGCCGCCACTTCTGTATAATTAGTACTAGCATGTACATTAGCAATTAGAAAGTCAGGGGAACCTAGAAATCAACAATAGACCATCTGTTCTATAGAACCAACTGTTAAGATCGGTAGGAATTTGAAAATTCTCTACTTTTAAAACAACTCTAATAAACAGCACTCCAGTGGCAGAAATCTCTTGTTGGCTAATGAAAATTCTGTGGGAATTCTCCTGGAAAGAATACTTACAAAATAACAGTCAAAGATTAAATATTGATTTTGAAACACATTTTCTTTAATGTGATTTTCTAGAAGTACCTAGGTATTTCCCAGAAATAACTGGAATTCAACTGCTAATTTTAATACATGGTGATTTTGTTAAAGGTGGTGACAATATAAAAGAAATGACCACTAAGTTACAATTTATAAAATTCAAAAAATGTTAGCATGCCATGTTAACATGACAAAACCTTACCCCCACCCCCTTCTACACTTGTAGGTACCAATGTTAGCAAAGGAAATGCTGTTTCAGTCCTCCTGGATTAAATTATATACATTTTGCAGGATTTAGATGGCCGTGTGCAATTTACAAACTTTTCATACTAAGCCTTTTTTTCTTGAAGATTTTATTAGCAAAATGTAACCCTAACAGCTACTGACAGCAATGCTAGTCAATCATATATTCACAATGCTGATCAAAGGCTAAATCATTGTAATGGTCAATAAATATAAATCATTCTCTACTCACTTTAGTAGCTATTCTTCTACATTACTATCCTTTCCCATTATGAACCACAAGCTTTTTGTTTTTAAACAGAATAATTTTATTTTAAAAAGTGGCGGTAGAAAAATATATTTGGTACATGAGCTACAGTTATGGTTTATAAAGCAAAGGACTATTAAAGTGAATCTTTATTTAAAGCTAGGTATTTTGAATTGTTTTTTTCATCAGTAGACATCCAAGTGCTTTGCAAAGGAAGTAAATATCACAGCCCCATTTTACAGATGGAGAAACTGAGGCACAGAGGGTTGAAGGGACTTGTCCAAGTTGGCCAACAGGCCAGCAACAGAGCTGGGACTAGAACCCAGGTCTTCTAAGCCCCAGTCCAGTTCTTTAAGATTAAAGAATTTAATTGGAATGTACTCCAATTTTTAGGGCTCAAATGTGCAAGGTGCTGATAGCCCTTAGCTTCTGCTGAGTACACTTGGTACCTCAGTCCCCTTATAGGGTGGGGCCTAGGAGTTGTAAGCTATTTAGAAGATGTATTTTGTGTTCTCCATAATGTAGTACTGTATGTACTTACTGCACTCCAATATTAATCATTGACCTGGTAAAAAGCACTCTTCTCTGTCAATACTTTTAAAAGAAATGTAATATTTCCTCTTCATTTAGATTAATAGATTTTTAAATCCAGAAGGACTATTAGATCATCTAGTCTGACTTCCTGTATATCACAGGCCAGAGAATTTCATTGCGATTCCTGTGATGAACCTAATAACTTCAGTGGGATAAAAGTATAGCTTCCACAAAGGCACCCAGACTTGATATGAAGACAGGAAAATTTGGAGAATCAATCACTTGGTATCTGGATCTCACTATTAAACATACGTGCCTTTATTTCCAATTTGAACTTGTCTGGCTTTAGCGTTCAGCCATTGGTTCATGTAATGCCTTTCTTTGCTAGATTAAAGAGCCCTTTAGTGCCAGGAATTTTCTCAGCATGGAGAAAACAATGTGATCAACTTGTGTCTCAGTCTCCTTTTTCTTAGAAGCAGATCTCTTCATCCGTGATTATAGTGTTTGTTACTAGTTTCAATATAGCATTTTAAGGACCCTACCTAGGTGTAGGGACTGCAGAGTTGGGCCTGAAAAACATTTATTGCTGGTAATAATGGGTGAGCAGAAAAGAGCCTAAACTGGGATGCACTGGCGGGGGCAGGGAGGGAGGGGAGAGGGAAGCATCTCTTTAGTTGTCAACTAAGCACATTTGGTGCAGACTTTGATAGACAGTGAACACAATGCTCCATAAAGCCCTTTATTGTAGTCACTTTTCAGAGTACAGCTGCCAATTTACATCAGCTGAGGATTTGGCCCATGGTTTCTGCCTTCATGATCCTCTCATTATGACTCTCTTCCCTCTGTTTCCCCTCCCAGGCCTGTCAGTGATTTTCTCTGAAGGGACATGTCGAAAAGAATTTGCAGAGCTATTTGCTTCACTGTGTTTTTGTGGGATTATTGAAGGTGTACTCTCTCGGGAGGCCACCCGTCACTTCCAAAGTTTTGTATTCTGTTTTTTTCCAGCAAGTTCAAGCACCTGTCTATATAGCATTGGTACATTTTAAAATATCTGTTGCTCAGATAGTTTGTTTCTAGTGTTTAGGGAGTTTGTTACCCCTGTAGAAGACATACCACCTACAACCAGAAGACAGACAGACAGCGGATTAAAAACAGAACTGGCAGTAAGGATCTATGAGCAATGTTCTGGTGAATAAGCACTCGAGGGAAGTTCACTTCCTTGGCACTCAGCTCAGAGTGTGTGTGTGTGTGTGTGTGTGCGCACGCGTGTGTGTTTTGGCTTCTGAAAAAGGTCTTGGGTGAGACCCTCAGCTCTTACTCCATCCTTTACCAGTCAGATTCAAGTGTCTGAGCAGTGTCAAGTATTGGCCCCAATCCTGGAGGATTCCCACTCTGCAGGAAATGAGGAAGTCAGCCTTCTGGGGATGTCCTAAGCCCTGGCATAGGGAGCACATTGATGATGGAAGAGGTGGTGTGTGTGTGTGTGTGTGGGGGGGGGGGAGTTGGGTTACAATGTGCAGTGCTGCAAAGATTCCAGGTAGGACTGAGGCTCATGGGCAGCTGGGGACTGGCAACTGTAATTTCGGCCAGCAGCCATGGAGTACCTCGGGTTTGGAAGAATTAGTACAAAAGTGTCTTAATGCCTGATATGCCCTGTTTCCCTTGGACTGCGAGTTTGGCGCTCTGCCTCCAAGAGATGCGGCTGGAATCTCACCCTTGTGGTGTGAACGCCAGTCTCCTTGACTTGGGACTTGTGTAAGTGCTTTTGAATAATTCCCAAGTCACTTAGCTCTTTGGAAAATTCCCCCTCCCCCCCCCCCGCACTCTTGAGTTCAGATTGGGCATTCCCAGACCTAACACAAGCATTAATCTAGTTGCCCCAATGTTCATGTTACATCAAGCTATTTGCATAGCCACTCCCATGCTACTACCATAATGCCTTTCCTGGCTCTGCTATAGGCTTCTTCTATCACCTTGTGCAAGTTGTTGAGCCTCTTAATGCCATAGTATCCCATTATGGGGATAATATACTTACCTAAATCAAAGGGTCACTTATGGCATGCTCAATGCTATCTTTCATGCTTAGATGCCATAGTGACAGATGCCTTGGGGGGCGGGAAATATGGGAGTGAAGTAAAGCTGACAATAATTCATCAATGTTTGTAAAGCATCAGAAGATTGGTCCATAGAAGGTGTCATGGGGTAAAGTGTTAAAAGCAGCGTACACTGCTTTAAAACTTAATTACAGGTGTGTGCTTCTATTTATACTCCAGTATTCTAGTCCAGTTTCCACATTACTTTGATAGTGAAATTAGGGTCTGAAAATTAGACTGAGTTATCAGGACTGTAGAAAGGTTACAGCTCCTATTTCTGGCCAAGGGTGGGCTTTCCAAAGGCACTCAGTGTTGTCTCAACTCTTTTCTCCCGTTGAAGTCAGACCACCGCCTGGTCAGTGGCTAGTACCAATGGTACGGGATTTCGGTGGTAGGACAATGCTAATCTCTTTTGAGAATCCTACTCTAGGTTGATCGTTTTATCTGTTATGAACATGATCAAATTTCATCTGTTCAATGATGTGTTCCACTGAATATCAGGGCTACCCCAAAACTTCATAAACGTTGAAAGATTAATGTAGGAAATCCTCCTCCTCCTGTTTTAGTAGAATTAAGGACTTTGTACATCTTGGTTTATATCCTGTAATTCTACGAAGAGTCAACTGTATTTCATTTCTGGAAGCAGTAAAAGCCAAACTACATGTATCACAGGATATGGTAAGTTGAGCAGGAAATGTACAAAAATGAAGTGGAACTAGAGATACTTCATTTTTTTTCTATAGTCTTCATGAATTACCAATTAGAGTGCAGCTATTTGTGTCATTTTAATTAAAGGTTTTTCAGCATTTCTAAAGCCACCACTCCTTTTTGAGGGATTTATAAGAGCCATAATTATGCAGTCCATAATGAAACTTAGAAAAAAAAACCATTAGTTTGGGAACTACTTATTTTTATATTGGGAGCTGCAGAGTGGTAAAATGGTTGGACTGTTCAAGTGAACAGCATCCATATGTAGTAGCTGTGTGTATCCATGTTTGGTTTTCTTTGTTTTGTTTTACCTGAAAGTTTACATTATTATTCCATGATATGTACCAGTCTTTAGTGTATTGCAGAGAATGGTGGAAAACAACTGAGGAAATAATAAGGATTTCAAAGCACTTCACAAATGAAGCAAAATGTAATTATCCCCATTATACAGATGAGGAAATTGAGGCATGGGAAGGTAAAATCTTTTGCCCAAGGGCACACACTGAGTCTGTGGGAGAGCCAGAAGTAGAACCCAGGTCTCTTGACCAGGGCCGGCGACAGAAATTTTGGGGCCCCCTACTCTGATCGTTTGGGGGCCCCCCCAGCCCAGCCGGCGCTTCCCCCCCCCCCAGATGACAGCAGCTGGGGGCAGTGCGAGCCTCTGAGCATTGCCACCGTCTGGGCGCTCGCTGCTGGCACTCGCCCTTCGCTGCGCTCTCGTGCCCAGCGGGGTCCTGCGGGAGCGCGAGCCGCGGCCCAAGAGAGCGAGAGCCCGGGAGCGGCGCGAGCCACCCTTGCCGCTCTCCCCCGCCCCCCGCCCCCGTCCCCCATGTGCCCTTTCCCCCCCCCGGACCCGTGTGAGACCCTGCGGCTGGTGATGGAGACGCCGCTGCTGTGACCAGCCGCAGGAGCGTGAAAGCCCCATCCAACAGCCCCCTGACTGCCCCTGGGCCCCCCTGTGCTTTAAGCACCCCCCAGCCCGACCCCAGCCCCCTTACCACGCTGGCGGCTAGGCAGGAACTAAACAGGCTGCACTGCTCTCCCAGAGGAGCGCGCAGCCCCGCGCAGCACGCTGAGGCTCTGGGACAGCGGGGAAGGCGGGGGAGGGGCCGGGAGCAGCCTTCCCCACTGGGAACTCAGGCGCTCGCAACTGAGCCTCTGGGAGAGCGGGAGAGGGCCAGGAGCGGTTTCCCCCCCCCTCCCCCCCCGCCGGAGGAGCCCCTCCCCCTACCTACCCAGAGCCTTCCCCCACTCTCCCGGGGCCTCAGCGTCGGCCGTCTGAGCTCCCAGTGGGGTAAGCTGCTCCTAGCACCTTACCCTGGGCGCCTTTCCCTGCTCTTCCGGAGCCTCAGCGGCGCGCTACTGAGGCTCCGGGAGCAGGCCCGGCGACAAGGGGGGGGACGACTACGGGTACAGCTGTGTACCGGACCCCAGACTTAAGGTGGCCCCCCTTAAGTCCGGGGCCCGGTACAGCTGTACCCGTAGTCCCCCCCTGTCGCCGGCCCTGCTCTTGACTCCTAGTTGAGTGATCTATCTACTGGATCATGTTGCCTCTCCGGAAAGTATAACCCCTATATATTTTTCATCGGGGTTTTTAGTGTCAGGGTTTACTGATCTAGCAAGCCACTACATCTACCCTCTAGACTTTAAGGAGTTGTAAATCTGTGTCAATAATCCACAATCTAAATCTCCCTACATTCTCTGTAACAATTCAACAGAATGACTTGAAACAGTCTCTACAGGCATCCTTATAAAATTCAGTATGACAATTCATTTGAAACTGTTATAACTGATCTCATTAATAACACACACTTTAGAAGCTCCTGAAAACCCATTCATGTTTACAAGATGACACTATTAGTTACTACATAAATAGTCATCACTTCTAAGGAAATATTGCCATTGAGGAGGCCAATAATATAGCTCTTAAATGTGCACTCTCAAGATACCCATGAATGAAAGGGACCAAAAAAAGCCCTCCACACTATTTATACTCTCCATTAGTCCAGCGCTTAGAAGGGGGAACATGGGCAGAGCAGCACTACAGTGGTATAATGTAGACTGGTTATTGTGCTAGCTCCAAGTTAGTGGCCGAGTGGACCATAGAGGTGGGATAGGAATGATTTTCATTAGAACTATGATTATGTGGCTCCAGTGGTTGAAAACCTCCACACATAGGGCTGGAATAGCAGTTGCAGTGGGTCTCCACTGAAGCCTGTTAGCCTTTTGGAAGGTTAAACTGGTGATTTTCATTTACTGGTTCTATCATGAACCCATTGTGTGTTGGGTTCTCTAAACAGTAGAAAAATGTTTACTGTTTTAGAGTTAATTAAAACCTTTATACTGGAGTGAAAAACCTTTTATAGAATCTGAAACCTTGGGCTCTGACTATTGGATAGTGTCTCTTTAACAAATCTTCTAAGTCTCTAAGAGTATGTTTGCATGATTTTCTCAGCTTGATGGGCACTCAAGTAGGTTGTGAGTTTATTTTTAGATACATGTTGCTCTGTGACACCAATGATTCATGAACTCGGGTGTTTCTCAGAAGGCATGGATATACAGTCATCAAATTATGATCTGTGATCATAATAAACCTACGTTAATACTAGGCTCAAGACATGGAGTGCCAATCTGAATCCAGAAACTCCCCTAGAGTTTGTGGTGACTTGTTTGGAACCATCTCTACATGTAAACCAAATTGATTGTACAGTAAAACCTCGATATAACGGACTAATTCGGGCGAGGGGGTGTCCGTTAAAGCCGAAAGTCCGTTATATAATAAAGTAGGTTTTCTGAATGCGTATGTTAAAAAATTGACAAATTAGTTAGTTTACCTGTTTTTACTTATGTAGACACGTTTGTGTAACTAAACTTAAGTATGTATGAAAAGTTTAATTTCACAGAAAAGTTTTCTATACAGTAGACTCGATTATCCGGGATGATCGGGAAAACCTTAATCCTGGTTAATAAAATCCCGGATAATCACGCGTCTACTGGGGGGGGGGGGTTCGCCGGCTGCCCTGGGGGTGGGGGGGATGGTGGTGGTCAGGAGCTGAGTGGGGCAGGTGGCAGGAGCCTGGGGAGAGAGCCCAAAGCGGCGGCGAGCTCAGCACTCAGCCTGCTGCCGCTTTGGGCTTTCCCCCCAGCCTCCTGCCAGCCGGGGTCTCAGCCCGCTGCCAGCCTGGGTTTCCTACACCCAGGCTGGAAGCAGGCTGAGACCCCAGCTCATAAGGGGCCAGTGGGAGAAGCACCAAAGCAGTGGCAGACTAAGGCTGAGCCCGCTGCCGCTTTGGGGCTTCCCCTACCGCCCCGTTTAGACATTCCAGTTAATCCACAGCCCGGTTAACCCACGCCCGGATAATCGGGAGTCTACTGTAACAGTGAATTAATAACAAAAAATAAGCTGTTAATTTAACTATAAGCAAATCTTCGTTAAAAGCATTTTAAAATTAACAGGGTGTTAATTTTCACATATGACATACAGACCGGAAATTTTGTCCGTTAAATCGAGGTCCACAGAATCGAGGGTTTACTGTACTTCCAAAGAATTTTTTGGTCCATTCATATAGGTCCGTACTTCAGGCAAAATTCCATATGACTTCCTAGTCATAACTTTCTACATTTGACATGTCAATAGTGTTCTTACAATAAGTTTTTACATATTATTTGCTTTAAACTATTTGCCCCAGCTTTAGTAACTTGTATTCTCTTAGAGGTAGAGATGGTTGAATACTGCAAAACTAGCTTTTGTGAACATTTCCATGATTTCCAAATCGATCTATTCCAAATCCTTGTGTCTCATTATTCATTATTATGGTTTTCTATTCACCCAAGTGTTTGGGGAATGCCTGTTCTAATTAATACTCATATTCTCAAAAGAACGAGCATATGCATACAAGAGAATTAATTATTCCTTAGTTCATTTTTCCCTCCAGTTTTAAAGTGTTTTTTCTAATTGGAAAGCAGACACAAAACCACGTGAGTTAAGTGACTAATCACATCCCACCAATACCCAATAGCAGAGCTGGTTGAAATGTTCTGATTGAAAACAATTCTGATGAAATATGTTTCATCAAGAAAATGTAGGAAAATGTTGATTAACAAAATTTCCAATTTTGCGGGAAAATTCAGAATGAACTAGTCTAGTTTCAAATCAACATTTTGACACAATATTTCATTTTGAGTTACCATTTTGAAATAAACTCTTTAGTTTCAGTTGAAACAGTAGACTGTTTTGCCTTCTCGTTTCCAAATCAAAAATGTTCAGAGCTTTTGTTTCAAGAAATTTTCTGATCATTTGATATTTTGTCCCATTTTGGAGAAAACCAAATTTCTTAACAATAGTGTTATTGTTAATGAGTCAGACAAACTGTTTGCAAATTATTCACCCAAAGTGGTGAGTAACTTTGGAATAACTAATGAATACATGTTCAGGAATCTGGCTTGTTTCACCAAAAGGAGGGGGAAAACAGATAATTTATATTCAAAGAATAATTCAAGATGTTCAAGGCAGGGCTTTTATTTAACTATAGTCTATACATCCGTTTTAGATGTTACATTGCTTCAGTCAATAAATTACTTTTTTCTTTAACATGAGAAAAATTCAGCTCACCAGAACAGATTTCCTTCCAGATGATAATTTTGAATGTTGAGTTCAGTGTAGTGGTTTTCATACAGCTGCCACTGTTGTCTTGTTTCTACAATCCTGAGAGAAGATTTTAAGAGTAATTAAGTGTGAATACTTCTGCATCGGCCTGTCTTTTATCCTAACAAGAGCTTAGTTTGTTAAAATTTTGAAGCTTCTCTCTTCACACTAACTCTTCACTATGCGACTTTTCAGGAAACAAATTCAACCATTATTCAATCTTTACACCTCTGAGTGTGACCGAGAGGAAGGGACACTAATTGGATTTGGGCTGGGAATGTACATTGGGAAGTCTTCAGGGTAAAGTATCAGGTTGTCACATGGGTTCTTGTGAACCAGTTGACCAACCTTAATGCCTTGCAACCTGTCCATGTTGAGTAATTTGTTTGCTGAGGATCTGTCTCTACATCCTCATTTGGTGTAAGATAGCACAGTTTCAATACAACTGATGAGTTACCACTTGGGTAGCATTAGTGAAGACAGTGGAGCTGTGCTGATGATTACACCAGCTGAGAATTTGGTCCTTAGACCCTCTGCAAGTATAACCAGGTGAAGTACTGTACCATGTCTCATTATGGAACATTCCCTTGTAGAGTTTATTTTGCCTTCAGCCATTGGTCACAGTAGTAATAAGGCTCAAGAAAAGAGATACTACTGACTTACTCAGTGTCAAGAAAATAGAGAGAAAAGATGGATGCAAAATATGAATATAACATTGTAGATTGAAGAGAATATATTTTAAAGCTATCTTGGGGCCCTTTTATTCACACTCATACTTGGTCATGGTAATCTGCCGCTGCTAGGTTTTTCTGCATTTGCTATGTCTCTGAGGCACTCAAGTTGAGCTGGGTGATATACATTGTCCGACACTTTTTTTCCCATCAAAATGCACATCTGGCTCAACTAAAACATTTTTCAAATTTGTCAGATTGTTTTGCAACCCCCTCAAAAACAAAAAAATACAAACCCAACAATTCTGAACAAGTTGAAACATTCCATGTTGATGTTTTCAAAACACAACGTTTTGATTTTTTTCAATTGGACACAGTCATGTTGAATTTTATGGTTGAAGAGGTTTTTAAAAAACCGTCAGATGAAACTAAATGTTTTGGATCAAAAGAAAGATTTTGTTCTGCCTGAAACCAGTTTGAATCAACTTTTCATTTTGCTGAAAAAATTGCAATATCTTTGTTTTGGGTCAACGTGATTTTTGTCTGTATGAGCACTGAAGATTGCTTATTTGTACATCTCGAGTTAAGAGTTTCTCTGTTGTGTCGGACTGTTGGCACCCCCTAAAACAGAGCTGGTGAATTGCACTGATGATGCTTCCTAAGTTTCCAGTCTCCATGCTCTGAGACAGATTTCCTCAGCAGTTCTTGCTGAGGGCTCTTTTTTCCTCAGGAATTTGGCAGTCCTTTTCCTTCTTCCTCCAGCTTGGTGTCTGCCTGGCAAGAAGAAAGTCTTTGGACCAGCTCTATATGGAGAGATGAAGACATTTAACAGCAGTGTAATGCTAATTGGAATTGCTATAATATTTGTGGAATGTACAGTTTTGTACTAACATAAAAAATGAGCAATGCTTTTTTTCTCCCCCTTCAACATTTTAAGAATATTTTCCCACTGATGCTTTCAGCGCTATTCTAACTTGGTATTTGCAAGTCAATGGCAAAAAGTGCAGAGGGCTCTGGGAATTACATAATTGCAGACAATTAGTCTTTTAAAAGGTCTGCTGCCTGGAAATTTGCCAATAAACTCAGCACAGCCCCAGTACATAATATTGACGATTATGACTTTTCTAAATTCAGCCTTTCACAATTTTTGGAGTGGGGTTTTCAAACTTTTAAATCAAACATAACCCAATTAGTTTAGAATTGGATTCAACTGAACTGCCACGGCAGTAAAGTATTGAAATCTATCTGGATTAATATAGCTTTATTTATTGTAGAAAAGTTTGTCTATATAGTTCAAATGTCGCATGGCGCTCGTGGAAATTGATTTCTTACAGCACTCCATAGGCTTAATGCTGTGTTAACTCCAGGAAATAGACACTTTATTAATCTTTTTCAAGGTTCAGATGATGGCTTTTGTAATAATTTCAGCCAGTATTTTTTAGGATTATAAAATAAATATTTGTTCAAAGGCATGTAATATATACAGTAAAATATACTGATTTGTATCTTACTCTGCAAGGCAAAAGAGCAGGTTGTTTGCTCCTGAAGGAAGGTCAGGAACCACTCTGGGACAAGGGCATGCCTGAAACCCTGGGAAGGGGAAGAACTATGCCAGCCATAGACTGTGGGATGCAGTGGGGCACAGAAGCCTGAAGACAAATGTGGAGACTTTGCATTTGTAGCTGAGCGTCACCTGTGAGGGAGAGCGGCAGCCAACGGAGCCCAATGAGGCAGAAGATTTAGTTGCCTTTATATGTTTATTGGACATATTAAAGAACTCTGTGGCCCTGGAAAGGGCTAGATTCCTGGGTGTGTGCTGGCCAGAGGTTCAACAGTTGGACTTGGCTGAAAAACACGAGGAACACTGAGGCACATCCGCAGCAATGCCACATCCAACCATAAGGGGGCATGTGGGGGCTGCAACTCTGCAGGAAACAGAATGCTTGATGGAGCACAATCTTAAAGCACTCTGAGGGGCTATAGCTGTACAGGTTTCACAGCCAATGACGGGAGGCATATGGCTTTCAAAGGGGAATTGCTTTGAAAACATGCCCCTTGCTGATTTTGTGCTCATTTTCCTCCTCATCTATGCAGAGGTGGACAAAACACACAGCTCAGATTATGCATTAATCTCCACTCCACTCATTGGGGCAATTCAATTCAATTCCAGCCCCTTTGGGGATAGACTGATGACCGACTGGCAGCAGGCGGTTCAGCTGGGATTTGTATGGTTTCCTGATAGCTCTGCTTGTCTGCAGAAGGTGGTTGGGATTGGAGCACCGATCACTAAACGGGACAGCGGCTCTTGCTTTTCCCAGTTTTGCAATCCTAAATGCAGAGTCCCTCTCCCCATCTCCCTTCCGCCTTCCCCTCCCCAAATAAGGTTATTTGTCACTCACCTTCTGCTATGTCTGTATGTTGTTGGTTTGTGTTGGGCAGCTTCAAAATAGGAACTTTCCCAAGAAGCCCTCTAAGAATAGTGCATCCTGGATTTCTCCTCCTAGTCTGGCTCTGAAATCAAAGCCCACTGAAATCAATTGGGGTCTTTTCCTTGACTTGATTAGGCTTTGGATCAGGCCGTGGGTGAGGCAGGGATAAATACCTGCTCCCTTGAGGCAGCTGAGTGAGTTCTTTTTACCCGGAAGCAGCTTTAGAGGAGTTAGAATGAGGTGTAACTCAGTCCCTGTCAGCACTCTTTGGAGTAGTTTCTTTTAAACTTATTTTGCCAGTGGCCATTGCCATTGAGAAAAGACTTGAGGCTGCATTTGACTTTTACAGCTCCAAGACTTTACAATGGTAAAACTTGGTGAACTCTGTACAAAGCTTTCCATACTGTCACTAATTCATAGGAGGAATTTAATAGCTGAAATGACCTTCCCTGTTTCAATTACGTTTATTTGGGAGAATTTTTTATCAAGCACACTAAAGACTGTAGAAACCAGGCTGAATCTCTAACTCACCCATTCTTTGGAATGGTAGATGATGTACAGTTGCAAAAACCATTGAAAGGCTCATGGAATTATTGGAAATTAAACTTCATCTCTCTCTCAAGATAGAAAATGTATTCCTGATTGTGGTTCTTTACACCCTCGCACCTACCAAGATGGAGGAAGAAGTTTAATTGATACAAGTTATATTATTACCTTTTAACTAATCCCTAAGAATCTTTTAAAAAACCCAAAACAATTTAATAAGATTAACCAGGTCATCCAACATTCAGATAAAACTAAAAGGTGAAAATTTAATGGCCATTATATCATTATTTTTCAGCACTTAGCTGCCTGGCACGCTTTCACATCGCCTACTTATTGTCTTGAATCTGTGCAGTGCTCAACTTCTTTATTTATGTACCCTCTTCCAGGCATCAACCTCCTATTATCTGAAAATCTTGTGCTCCAAACCTATATCCTGGGCCTTTCCAGTTTTCATCCCGAGACAGTTTCAAGTGGCTTGACCCACTGAGATGTTCTTCCAACAAGACATGACACCCCCAACCCCTACACTAAAAGTTCTGTAACTGGACGTCTCTTTATACCATAGCTTCAGAGAATTTAGACTCTCTGAGGCAGACTTGGGATCTGAACCCAGGACGTCTGGCGTGGTAGGTGAGGACCGTACCCATAGGTTATCCGGCCCCTGGAAAGATCAGCCTCATTCCCACTCTCAGCTTTTCTTAGCCTGAATCTAGCAACAACATTATTGTCCCACTCTGCAATTGCGCTGGGGAGAATTTCATCACCAATTTTTTTTTTTTGCATATGTGTACTGCTTTGTGCTGCTTTGTAATTTCTTTCTGAGATAAGAAGTTATCCTGAGGTTCATTGTTTTTCTCATATTTCTTTATGTGAAGGAAAATCAAGGCCCAGTCAGAATTTAGCTGCCAGAATAATTCTGAGGTACCAATTAAAACTAAATGAGCACAGTTCAGCCCTCTTTATTTTCACTAGTTATGCTCCTGCCTGATTCTAGTAGTGCTATCAACCTAAAGACAAAGCCTTAAAATTAGAGTAGAAAAGAGGTTTTCTCTTTAGTTCTCCTCTGGTATTATGGTATCCCTGAATGAATCAATAAAACCAATTTTTCCACTGAAATTAATGAGATATGTAATAAATATTCTTAGCCCAGTAAATGGAAACAACAAGGCAATGCAATCATAAATTCCATCCAATAGTTATCAAACAATTTTCTTGTGCAATTATTATCACAATATCTGCAGTTACCTGGTAGTCTAGGCTAGATATACAGTAAACATTTGGAAGGGTGACCAAGGAATGAAATACTGATAGTCAAAATAACTGCACTATTTAGAATTGCCGGAAACGGAATAAATTAAATAACTAATAATTAAACACGGGCACAATTAGCTTTTCTTTCCCTAGTTGCTTTTTTTAGCAGATTATTAGCGGAAACTATAAACTTGGATATATTGTGAGAGCTTTGATTTATTATTCAGTAAATTGCCTTGCATTTGTGAGAGTAGGAGCTAAAATGACTAATGTGGTGTTGCATTCGGTTATATCAGCTTGTAAGTTAAGAATGGAAACTTGTTGCTTGTCAGCGTGTTCCATATTTTCTTAACATTAATTTATGATGAAAAGAACATGTGCAGTGTCACTTTGCCAAGATAGTCTTGTTCTTTCCTTGACTTGGCCTTTTTGCCAACTGCCTGATTTTAAATACATTTTCCCTTCCTAATTTACTCTCTCCATTTTCTCCTGTGCTTATCTTGCTTAGTGTAGCTGGCTGTTTTTCCCCTAACTTGCCTCGTCCTTGTTTTGCTGTCCGTGGAAGTCTGAATGTTTAGGCCTTTCTGTACTCTTAACATCTAGTCAGGTAGAAGAAAGAACAATCCTTTTCCTAGCCTTTGACCTTAAAAACTACCTGTGTCTGCTGCTACTCTGCATTGGAGGGAGAATGAAGAAAACACTTGAGTCATGGTGTGTTTGATTCTGAGGTAATTAAATGGAAGAGTTTCCTTCCCAATTAGGTATGCAAATTGGATTCTCATGGTTGGCAATAAGAAAGCTCAGGCAGATGCACCTAGATTTCATGTCCTGTAAAACCTTTTTCCAACAGAAATTGCTGAGGCACTTGTGTCTAGTAGACAGGAGGATAGTCAGGAGACGCTGGTTCTGTGCCCAGCTCAACCATTGACCTGCGTGTGACCTGGGACAAGTCACATCATCACTAAGGCTACATTTGAGTCTCGGGTACTTTTAGTAAAAACCATGGACAGGTCACGGGGAGTAAACAAATTCACAGCCCGTGACTTGTCCATGATTTGTACTATATACCCCTAAGTCTTGGGTGCTCGGGAGGCAGGAGCTCGCAGGAGCTTCGCGGGGCAGCCTGGGACCTCCACTGGTACTGGGGGGAAGGGAGGGTTGGCGGGGCTGGCAGGCTCCCTACCCAGCTCTGTGTGGCTCTCCAGTGACATGTCCCTCCCTCAGCTCCTAGGTGGAGGCACAGCCAGTTGGTTTTGCGTGCTGCCTCCTCCCCAAGCGCTGGCTTCATAGCTCCCATTGGCCAGGAACCGCAGTGCCTGAGGGCAGAGGCAGCATGCAGAGCCACCTGGCTGCACCTCTGCCTAAGAGCTGAGGGAGGAACATGTCACTGCTTCCAGGGAGCCCCGTCCCTGAAGGTGCCATCACTCCCTCCTTCACTCCAACTCCCAGCCCTGAGCCCCCTCCCACACCCAAATTCCTGCTGCTGCTGGCCACTGCAGAAGTCACGGAGGTCCTGAAAAGTCACAAAATCCGTGACTCCCATGACCTCCATGACAAACTTGCAGCCTTAATCATCACTGTCCATCTCCTATTTTCCTTCCCGCTTCCCTCCCTGACATGTTGCCTATTTAAATAGCAAAGTTTTTCAGGGAGAGGCTGTGTCTTACTATGTATTTGTTCAGCATCTAGCACATTGATCTTGGGTGGGGCCTTTAGGTACCATGTAACTAATAATTTAAAATGTCTCTTCCTTGCTGTCATTCCTTACTTGACCAAGCTCCAATGCAAAGCTTTAGCTCATATTTGTCCTTTGCTCCAACTTGCAATGAAAAAAAAGTTTAATCACACAAGGACTTACCAGGGCAAGGAATAGAGAAATATTTCAAGTCTCTGCCCACCAGAAAAAAATGTGTAAGGTAGAACTAAGACAATGTAGATGATGACACCGATGAGATGCAAGTGTGGAAACAGGGGAGGGATAGTTCAGTGGCGGTACTCCAGAGTCCTGAGCGGGGCGTGGGGCCTCTACCGAAAAGGCGGGGCCTTTAAATCCCCGGGCCCTTTAAATGACCTCTGGAGCTACCAACTGCAGAGGTGGCTGGGAGCCCCAGGGTTCAGGGACGATTTAAATCATCGCAGCAGAGCCCTGGGCCCTTTAAATTGCCAATGGATCCCTGGTGGGGTCCGGCAGCTGGGCTTGGGCAGTGATTTAAAGGGCCCAGGGCGGTAGCGGTGGCTGGGAACCCCGGGCCCTTTAAATCACTGCCAGAGCTCCGCCGCTGCTACCCCACGGCTCTGGCAGCAGCATGTCCACCCTGCCTGTGTCCCAGCCACTCTGCCCTGTCCCACACAGCTGCCTGAATCCGGGACCATCTTGGCTAATAGCCATTGATGGACATATTGTTCATTAATTCCCCTCATTCTTTTTTGAACTATGTTCTACTTTTGGCATTCACAACATCCCTTGGGAATGAATTTCCACCGGTTGACTGTGTTGTATGAAGAAGTACTGTCTTCCTTTATTTCAAACCTGCTGCCTATTCATTTCATTCAGTTCTTGTGTTATGTGAAGGAGTAAAGAACACTTCCCTGTTGGCTTTCTTCGCACCAGTCAGGCATTTATAACCCGCTATCCTATCTCCCCTTAGTTGTCTCTTTTCCAAGCTGAACAATCCCAGTCTTTTTAATCTCTCCTCATATGGAAGCTGTTCCATATCCTCCTCATTTCTGTTGCCTCTCTCTTTTTCCAATTCTAATAGATCTGTTTGAAGATGGGACAAACAGGATTCAAGGATACTGTGGATTTATATAGTGGCATTATATTTTCTCTGTTATTATCTTTCTCTTTCCTAAAGGTTCTTAACATTCTGTTAGCTCTCAGTCGAGTTCTATGGTGCTTGAAGAATTCTATGCCATTGCGAATGTCCAAATATCATATTTAAAGCCCTTTGCAACTTCTCTTTTGGATTTATCAATGGTGGAAGTGCGTATTTCAACTCAGGTACTGTACCTTTGATTTAGAGAGGAGATGTGCGCTAATATTTTGCTTTAATCAAAATGCATCGAAAGGGGTGGTGATTTTGGAGATGTTATATCTGAGTTTTATACTGCAAGCCAATTGCAAACATTTCCACTGTTTTATGTCTAGGTCTAGTATATTTATCTTGAATTTCTACAAGAGCATAGCCACCAGATGCCTAAGTTCTCCTATTACTTCATGAATACACCTACCTCTTGCTAGGGAAGCCTGTTAGTGGGGTTGCTTCATATTTTTAGATATAAATTATTCAAAAATGAAGACTGCATTGATTGTTTTCCCCTTGGCTCATCCTTGATGATGATTTGAACAGTTCAAATATCTTTGGTAGAAGTTGATCGCTATCTGGGTGCAGTGATCTCGGGACTAATGCATTAACTCTTTCATTTAATGAATGTGACACATTTTAATAGCCTGAATATGTGCGATGTAGCCCATTGTTCAGTATTTTGCATTTCCCCATCTAGTGGCTGATCAGAAGAGGATTATCGATTTTCTATGGGATTCCGTTAGAGGATTTAGTCCTTTTAGCTGAAGCAGTAAAGGCTCTCACTTTTATTGCTGAAGGTTCTACGTTGGAACCCTTTGTTGGCCTAAGGAAAATGACTAAAGGCTTAATTGTGCCTTTTAGGTCTGACTCAGAGTTGAGGGAGGTGCAGAGTTCAGTTACCTCTGCGAGAACTCCATCATACATGGAAAGCACCATGGTGTACACTGTTCCTGCTCTACATGCTGATGCCGAAGTGGTGTGAGAGAGCGTGGCCCTCACCACTGTCTCTGGTGCCCTTTAGAATCGGCCCCTGCCAAATGCACAAAGTAAACCCGGGTGAGGTGGTAGGGGGTGGAAAGGTTTGGAATCTAGTTTCCTAAAGTTATACTGACCTTGGGAATGAGTTAGAAATGTTGCAGGTTGAACACCTTCAGAGAGGGGTGTGTGTGTGTGTGTGTGTGTGTTTAAGATGACAGTGCCGCCTGAATTCCCAGGCCAGATCTGGTGGTACTTTCAAAGTCATTTTGCTACATTCTTCTCTTTATGAGAGACTATTAAATTTCCCACTTCTTTTATCTTAAAACTCCCCTTTGATTGTGGGCGTAACGCTGCCCTGAGGTAAAGTCTGCCAGGAGAAGCAGCTGCAATAAACAAGTATCTTGTGAGCTCCCGCTTCTCTCGGAGTTTAAGACGAGGAGGCCAGAGAAACGGCGCAGGGTGGCACGAAATGCCCAGAGTGTTTTGTCAGTTATGTAAATGAGTTAGAAGCAAACGTAGGTGGCTGCAGAAACGTTCTAATCTGGTGGGACTGCTCTTCCCCATTCATTTGAAATGGACGGTTTAGAGCGGATTCGGCAGTGAGATTCAGAGACGGGTATGGCTTTAAAATAGCCCAGTGGTAGTGAATGAGGAGGCCAAAGCAAGTACAAACCTACATCCCCAAACCAAAAAGAACCAAGGGGAATGTAATACTTTTCTTCCAGACAATTTCCAGAACTCTATCCTGAATGGTGGTACCCAGAAAGGATGGTCCCATGACTAGGGTGCTAACCTGGGATGAAGGAGCCGTGGATTCAGTTCACTGCTCCGCCACACACTTCCTGTGGTACCTTGGGCAAGTCAGGTGTTTTCTCCTTTCCTCATCTGTAAAATGGGAATGGCAGCACTTCCCTAGCTCCCAGGGATGTTGCAAGGATAAATACATTCAAGTTTAGAAGGTGCTCAGATGTTTCAGTAATTTTGAGGGGAAGAGGGAGAGGAAAGAATAGGTGACTTCAAACAACCAAGTGTAGCATTCTTTCATTTAGTGTGGGAAGGGGAAGAAGTACTTGGGAGTGGAGAGGGTACAAACACCATTGTATCCCATTCCATCCCTTATGCATGGGGGAAGTTTCCTGTAACTATCTGGAAAGCCACCACATTGTACTTAAAACTCCTCTCTGTCTACCCAGCCCAGAGGTTAGGCAGCTGGTGTGTTGGGGCCGCGGCTTATTGCAATTGACACATTGTTACCTGGCACTCCCCTTGATTTGCTGTATCCACCTGTTGTTTGTCATCTGACACACAGTCTGTAGGAGGAAGAACCATCTTTTATGCTTGTCCATTGCTTAACACAGTGGGGCAAGGACCACTACCTACCACAATACAAATAAATAATATGCTGGCAGAGCATTTCACTGAATTCTGAAAATTACCATACACTTTCAGTTCAAGCATTCATGCCTAAAAAGTTGCCTATTTTTGGTTTTTTTAAAAACCTTTTTTTATAGCAAGAGGTTCTGTAACTATGAAGCACTCAATTTTGTTATGAACCCTTCTTGTGGAAGGTCTCTGTTTATCAAGAAGAAAAGATGGACAATTTAAAAAAAGCCAAGCATATATCCTACTTTTTGATTGGAATAGAAGTCACTATTATGTTTAATTATTTCATATACATAGACTTAATAACCCTTTGGCACACTGCCCCAATAAAAACTTTAAGATCTGTTTCTAGCACATTTGTATTGCTTATATTTTGTGCGTAACAACTGCATTCTGGCTTACCAAGGACCTTCTTTTTGAGTGAATAAATTTACAGTGAATGCAAAATACAACAGCCACTCTTAAAATTCAACATATAACAAATGAGACCAGATTTTTTTCCTATACTTATGAATGGTGAAGTGTCCCAGGCTGTTGTTCAATGATTTTTTAAAATAGAAACCACTATAAAATTGTACCATGTATTAAAAGACATAACACTGTAAAAGATCATTTATACCAAAAGACACTGAAAAACACAATATTCCTGGCCCCTTCAGGATTAAAAAAAAAATCCTGGTGTCATAACAAATGCCAATCAACGTGGTTTTATGGAAGATATGTCTTGTCAAACAAACCTGATAACACTTTATGGGAGGATTATAAATTTGGTTGATAAAGATAGCGGTGTTGACGTAATATACTTAGATTTCTGGGAGTAGTTTGACTTAACATTTTAACCAGAATGTGGTGTCCTACTATTACTACCCAAAACATATAGAACACATATTAAATGGACTAAATAGTAAAGGGGACTTAACCTCCCATTGTCTTAAAAGTGAAGCATGTTTTTCAGTGCAGTCTTGAAAAGGGATGTTTTCATCAGTCTGGGTCTTAATGCTTCAAGTAGGACATGTTCCAGTTCAGTGAACAAGAAACCACTTCTATATGATTGGCAGTAGGATATATTAGACTGCTTACAGGAATGGAATCCAGGATCTTGATTTTTTTGTAGGTTTGGCTCCACTACTGACTCTGTAGCCTTGTGTGAGTCATTTAACTTCTGTTTCCCCATCTAAGAGGATAATACTAACATATCAACCCCACTCAGATGTTATGGGCCTTAATTAGGTCATGTCTCTGCCTTGCTTTGAACTGAGCAGTGGAAAATTTTCTTTTAATAATTGTTGCACACACAAGAAATAATACCAGCTACCAAAAATAGGTGCTTGTTGACGGTAACTGCTCAAAAAAGAGATTTCTCCAAAAAGTAAATAGAAGTAATAGCAGGTAGGAATCTAGCTCCCAGTTGGATTTTTCTGTTTTTCTTTTAAGCAGAGCTGCATCTGGTATTTGAAAAGTGCATGGAAAGAGACTCAATTTTTCTGTTTTAGCACATCTTCAACTTTGTTCATCCCATCCTATCAAATTAGAATCATATTGAATTAGTGTTAGTTGTCTTCATTAAGGTATGAAAAGACCGATCATATTAGAAACTGTCACATCATATTAGGCAAAAATAAATACTAAAACAATAAGATCAAAAATGTACCACTGGTTGAAATGGATCTTCTTAGTCTGTGAAGCTTGCTCTTGGCAAAGCCAACTATTTTATCTTCACGCTGCTGGTACACATGATGTAAATTTCCGTGTTTCATTTGCACATGATGCTATTTTTATGGTAACAAAATGGATGCCGCCTTCGAGATAACTCCGCTGATCATGTGCGCTCCTGCTTTGGCGCCCACTTGTCTTTCAGACTGTGATTCATAGTTGCTTTATAAACTAAGAAACAAAAAAAGGCACTATTGTCTCTGAATACAAAAGATTGGGAGAAATCCTGATCCCATTGAAATTATCTGTTTCCTAGGCTTTCTTAAAAATCCTGACTTCTAACTGCATAGGTGGGTTCTACATTTGTAAGACAACATTGCCTTATTCGTGCATCTTAAGCTGCCTGCCTTTCTGGATAAAGTTAAATTGATTTTCACTGACCACTTGGCCTAAAATCTCCTGTGTGTGTTACAATGTTTTGCATTAGGCAAGTTCCTCATTCCTTATGTGTAACATACAATTTACACTTTAACACAACTAATGCCAGTGCAAAGTTATTTGAGAGTCCCTCTATTATATCTAGGTCTTAGTCCCCTCTTATCTGTTGTACCACTAAAGGAGGACATGTGTTAAAGAGAGTATGGAAAAAGGCAGGTTGTGTGTGATCAAGTATTTTATCTCATATAATCTTTAAATGTCATCAAATACAGTTTCATAATCTGTATAAATCATAAATGTAAACCTAGTTTTGGTTCCTTTTAGGTGAGGCTGCATATTAGAAATCTGGATACTGTCTGAAATGCTCCACAATACAGAACTTGCCTCTTACCTCTACTTTTTCAAAACAGTGCCTGGAAAATTAGATGTGCACTCATGTTGCTGTTAATGGGAGCTGGGTAACCAAGCACTCCTCCCAGAACTTGGGGGTGATGGGGTCGGTTCTGAACTCTGTATAATCAGAAAAGGAATAACTGGAAAAAAATAGGTACATTGTTTCATGCTGTAAGGGAAGCACAGCTTCCTATACAAAGGGATGATTCCTATAGATATAAAGTCAATGCAGAAGTATGTTTAATTGAAAAGGTGCTAAGGATTCTATTTCCTTGTATTACTTCTAATTAGAGTGGGGACTATTGTAGAGGGCTAATTATGCTTCGGTGTCAACACCTAATTAAAATGAATAAGGGTATTTTATACCTATTTTACCCATTTTGTGTCTGGGCATCTGCAAGCTCCAGAGGATGGTTGTATTTGCAATTTGTATTGAATAGTCAGCTTACTTATTGCACGAAGATTATTTCTTGAGTCGTAGGTAAATGAATTCAATTGATTTTCGTGGGCCCAAGCTCCTCCCACGCAGGTTCACAGATCTATTTCTTGGGCCAAATTCTCCTCTGACTTGGGGCTTGTCTTCATGTGTAGTGTTACGGTGAGAGAGACGTTGATGAGAGAAGCTCTGGGGGGGGGGAGGGGAGGGAAGGAGGTTGATATAACTGTCATTCAGGGATGTGGATTTTTCATACTCCTGATGATATAGGAGTAGAGATAGGCCAGGATGTAGACCTGGCCTTAAACTGCCACAAACTGGGGGCAGATCCACAGACAAGTTGGAGAAAGTAGCTTCCCTCAGCTAACCCACAGGAGCTTCCAGGAGGTGACCAACTCTTGTCCATGGTCTGGCAGAGACTTGCTCACAGCCTTGTCAGCCATCAGTGGATATCACATTTACATAAGGGCACTCCGCAAGATGGCAGTCTTCACGGTAACAACATGACATCAACCAGAATCATGAGTTGGGCAGACGAATCTCCCTCAGTGGAGATGGTGTCAGTCAGAAGAACAGAACCAGGCCTGGTGTCTGAGAGCTGCAGGAAGGGGCTCTGCAAGACGTGTAAGATGACATAAAAGTGGACAGCTCCCAGTTGACTGAAGTGGCTTGTGTGTGTGACTTATTACAGCGAGTGTTATGCATGCAGAAGACACCTGCATGATGCATCTTTTTTCTAAATAAATGGGGTGACGTGGGGGGGAGCCGCAATGGCACCTTTTTAGGGTGGCACATGCAGGATAAGAAGAGAGTCCTGAGCATTAAATGGTTAGTGGCCATTAAAAAAAATAGCTGCAGTTAATCTTCAGCAAATGCCAAACACGTAAATAGATTATGCAAAAATGCTAATTTTTGTTATTAAATCCTACTTTAGGGAGAAAAAAGCCCTTAATACTCTGGCTAAAGAGTCTAGTCACACTAGATTAGCACTGTTGTACATTAATAATAAAAATAGCTGGCCTGATTAGTGTCACTTCAAGTTTTCTGAATGAGAGATAGAGCTCTTGGAATTAAACAGCTTGAATGCCGGCTAAAGATTCCCAATGAATAACCTGTATTAAAAAGTTAAGACCTTCACTTCTTTTCTAAAGGAAAATCTGTCATTGGTTTAGGAATCACATACCATTCACTTAGTAGTACGAAAGGGAAGGAACTTCACAGACCATAAAGTGTAATAAAGGATCATCTGAAATTGATTTTCATATAAGTAGATTACTGATGTTTTCCTCCTGAGCAGGAAAAAGCGATCTCTAATCTCCATTCCCGTTCTGAGCCATCGCTATCATTTTGATCCAGCTATACAGGATATGATTAAACATAATGAGCCAATTTTTATCCAGACACACACTTCACTGGGAGTTGCATCCATGTATTAGTGGGCAGGATTTGACCCAGGGAGGCCTCAAAAAGCAGGGGTCTAGGAGCCAAGACTCCTTGGCGCCATTTCTATCTGTGCCACTGATTTACCGGTTGACCTTGGGTACATCACGTAACCCCTCTGTGCTAGGGTATCCACCTGAAAAATAGGGGACATAGAAATATCCTACTATATAGTAATTAATTGTGAGGCTTTGTCAATTGCTCTAAGATCCTCTCCTCAACACAGCAATCCACTATAAGTAAATCATTCTTTTGCTCAACTCTTTGTACTGTTTTGTTAGCTTGAGGTGCAATTCAATGTGTTGGTAATATTTGGGGGGGGGACTCTTATTCACCTGGGATTCAAGTATCTGAGAGACTGCTTCTTACATGTCCTGGCAATTAAGATCTTGTTGTCTTCTGGGGTCGAATGCTCCATAACTGGCTGCAAATTTTTTCAGATGAGGTCCCTTGCCTTAGCCATCATCACCGTTCAAGTCTAGCAAGCTTCAAATACAGCATGAGAAGGGGTGGGCAAATCTTTTGGCCTGAGGGCTACATTGGGGTTGTGAAATTGCATGGAGGGCCAGATAGGGAAGGCTGTGCTTCCCCAAACAGCGTGCCCCCCAGCCCCTCCCACTTCCTGCCCCCTGACTGCCCCCCTCAGAACCTCCAATCCATCAACCCCCGCCCTTCTCCTTATCCCCTGAACGCCCCCTCCCAGGACCTCCTTCCCCTAACTGCCTGCCCCGGGACCCTACCCCTTATTCAACCCCCCCGCTCCCTGTCCCCTAACTGCCCCAGCCCCTATTCACACCCCCGCCCCCGATAGGCCCCCTGGGACTCCCATACTCCATCCAACCGCTCCCTGTCCCCTGACCGCCCCCTGGAATCCCCTGAATCTTATCCAGCCCCACCATTCCCCACCCCCTTACCATGCTGCTCAGAGAACCAGGACTGACAGCCGTGCCGCCCAGCTGGAGTCAGCCACGCCGTCGTGCAGTCTCAGAGCACTGGGGCAGGCTGGTGGTTCTCACAGCTGCACTGCCTGGGAGGAGCTCTGAGCCCCACTGCCTTGTAGGGGAGGAGGGACAGCTGGGGAGGGGCTGGGGGCTAGCCTCCCTGGCCGGGAGCTCAAGGGCTGGGCAGAGTGGTCCCGTGGGCCGGCTGTGGCCCGAGGGCTGTAGTTTAGCACTTAAGATCTTGTTTTCATCTGGCTTAACTTCTGTCAGATTTTTCTCTCCAATTTGATTTTATTCATGACAAGTAACTGCTTCCCAGCTGCACTGTTATGTGCTCTGTATGTCTTTAATACTAATGCTGCCACAACAAACAGATCCATCTAATTGAAAAATGCAAATGTGTAATGAGCTAATTGTATAAGGATCAGAGCTGCAGAGTTGCGTCAGTAAATTCTGAGGAACGTTAATGGCAAAAATGACCAAACATATTGAATGCCTTAGTAAATATATTGTCCCTTCAGATTAATTATAGAAAAAATCCGTCCATCTCTTTAAAACTTGACCTGAACTTGTGGTGGGTTTTTTTGAGGGGGGGAGCATGAAACAAAATAAGTTATTCGGGGCTTTATTCAGTGCGCTCTGGGCATAACTGGAGATGTTCTACCATTGGGCCGTATGGTCTGGTTGATGATCTATAGTAGTGTACGTAGCATCATCTTGAATGGGGTGACAATCTCACACCTGGCAGCAGCATAAATTGTTTGAGGGGGAAGAAAATGAATCCATGAATGATGCCTAACTTCACAATTCAGTAAGATGAGGATGATGGTTCTTACCAACAAGTGGAAATTTGGGAATGAAGTACTGGGTGGAGAGGGAAGAGTGACAAACATCTGTTTGCCATTGAATAGTCTCTAGATACTTACAAATAGTTAAGACCAAACATACTTGAAGAGTAAAATGAGATGGAAACAAAATGCCAAGAGCCAATCAGAAAACAGTATGAATTCAAATATATGATCACTTTGGTTGAATTCCATATCAGCAGCATCCTTTGATTTTAAAGCTGTTTGGCCATCATCCTCTCCTGGTTTGTCCTTACATGTTACTCCTTTCTATATGCTCTCTCTCTGCTCCGTGTCCTTTGGTTCTTGCTCCCACTGCTGCAATACATTATCTGTAATTTCATGAAACTTTCAGAACAGAGTGGTTACTTTTGTCCTTTTTGCCCATCTCCAGGGTCTCCTGTTTTCAGCCAGGAATACTGAAATGAGTCCGAGAGTCCCGTGGCACCTTAAAGACTAACTATAAAGTTTTGAAGCATAAGCTTTCGTGGGCTAATACCCACTTCGTCGGATGCAAGCCGACGAAGTGGGTATTAGCCCACAAAAGCTTATGCTTCAAAACCTCTGATTCTTGAAATGAGTCAATTACTCACTATTGCTGAACCTGCCAAAACAGTTAAGTCCTGGTAATGACATATGAAATCTGTTCTTTTGAGATTTACAGCCTGGTTCCTGCAGCAAAGAGGAACGGGTAGCCCGAGGCATAGACTAAAGTAGTCAGCAGCCTAAGGCCACGCATCTGAGGAGACTCCACCATGGAATTTGGATTGTTAAGGTCACTCACCAAAAAGCCGATCCCAAACCATTCGGCTCTCGCTGCAGAAATTCCACTCACTTGGTCCTCACGCATCGCTGAGCACACAATTGGGCATCATAGTGACACCTTTTGGGAGGAGAAAATGATGCAGACAAAAACTCTGTGGGATGCCAAAGCCCTTTTAGGGTACAGTGCAAACAAGAGCTGACTTTTAAATGATCTGGATGCCTCTTGATCAAACCTCAGAACTTCCGGATGCTTTTCTGAATCTAACTAACTTTCCATGTCTTTGAGCTTTGCCCATCACCTGTGATGATCAAATTACCTTTGTAAACTCTAATTTTTAAATAATGTAAGATTTCATTATCAAGGGCAGTGGTAAACCCTAGGACTTAGTCTGCTTAAAGCGATCAGATTCTCTCTACACTCGTTTGAGCTCCCTTTTTTTGTTTTGTGATTCTCCTCCTTTGACTTTGGCTTCAGTTTTTTATGTGGTTTTGATTTGTTCTTGTTCAAACCGATATAATGAAGGGAAAACTCTCTGCACAATGGGTAATGAGACTAACCATGTGAGGCATTCTCATAAAGTAGTTTGCAACACCAAAACATTCCTGTCTAGAGACAACTTTTTCACTAGGAGGGTGGTGAAGCACTGAAATGGGTTACCTAGGGAGGTGGCGGAATCTCCTTCCTTAGAGGTTTTTAAGGTCAGGCTTGACAAAGCCCTGGCTGGGATGATTTAATTGGGGATTGGTCCTGCTTTGGGCAGGAGGTTGGACTAGATGACCTCCTGAGGTCTCTTCCAACCCTGTATTCTGTGATTCTAATTTTACATAAAGCTAGCTGGTTCCTTGACAGGTTCCATGCTAATTTCCTTCCCCACCCCAATGTTACTCACATCTTCTTGTCAACTGTTTGAAATGGGCCATCTTGATTAGGTTTTTTTCTCTTTCTGATAATGGCCCACCTTAATTGATTTCTCTCATTAGAGTTGGTATGGCAATCCCCATCTTTTCATGTTCTCTGTGTATATATGTATATCTTCCAACTGTATTTTCCACACCATGCATCTGATGAAGTGGGTTTTAGTCCAGGAAAGCTTATGCCCAAATAAATGTGTTAGTCTCTAAGGTGCCACAAGTTCTCCTCGTCTATTTAAACTCCTCCTGTCTCCTCCACCTACCGACAATGAAAAAAACGTTGATATTTTGACCTCATTTTCCTTTGATCGCCTGTGTTCATTATTTCTACCTGTCTACTTAGGGCCTGGCCTTTCAGTGGGAGTTATGGGTATTTAGCACCTCTAAGAATCGGGCCCCTGGAGGGGTGCAAGCCACAGTTTGGGCTCTGCCTCCTTTGTGCCTTTTGCTGTGAGACAGGTGACCTATGCATGGTGCCAGCTGCAGCTGAATGTCTCTAGGGCCTGTTGTGCTGTGATTACTGCAGTTCCGTGGATGACTTATGCTTCGTAAACACTAAATCGCATTCAACGGTTGCCATCGCTTCCTCAGAACATCATGGATAGCTATTTAAAAAAAAATACATGAAAAACATGGAATCAGTGGTGCTCATGTCCTGACACTCTAGTTAAGAGAAGGATTTGAGTGCTGCTGTGCGTGTATAGAAACACAGCACAGATTCACCACTAGTCTAACAGTATCTACTTATTTTTCTGATAACTTCTGTTTTGGTCAAGCTACCTGTATTGAAACAAAGGCTTCCAAGTTGTAAATGTTAATGAGCAGATGCACCGATTTAGGGGATCTTTCCTCCTGCACAAATACCCACAAGCCTCTGTCGGGTGGGTGAAAAAGACCTCTGGGGATCCCTTTGAAGAATGTTCATCGAATCATTCTGCTTGGTGGGTGGAGTTTGCTTCGTGCAGAAAAGATAGGGCTGCACTCCCAAATCCTGCAGATCCTGGGGATGAGCCGCAGGCCAGTCTTGTGCAAGAAGAAGGCCAGCGCTTTTGATCTGCCGCTGTGGCCATCTGTTGCTCCATTGGAGCATGGCTTCCTCCATCTGTTACTGCTCCTTAGATCTTTAATGACAGGTTCCCCTGTGCAGAGACAGCATTCGAATCGTCGCTGGACTTTGTGGTGCTTTAGAATAAATACATGGTCATCTCATCATATCCCTGCTCCTCCCCAACTTGAGCTCATCCTCTGGCTTCTCCCCAACCATAGATATCCAAACATGTGAATGATACTCCACAAGCCCCATCGGGGGGCAGGGTGGAGGGGGAAGGGACAGAGGGAATTGATATTGCCACAGAGGTTGCTGACTCCCAACCTCCATTTGGAACAAAGAGGACCTGTGTTGAGAAGACCCTCTGTGGCCTCTACATAACCCACCTAGTCTGGCCCCAAATATGTAGGAATCCTTTTCTCTAAGGCTATATACCATACAGTATTTTGAATAAAACTTTATGATGGGTGATCACTGCCAATCCATCTATCTTACACCTCTTCTTTTCATCTTGAACAGAGATGACCTCTGAGTTAAAGATTGCTTGGAGCACATTACAGTGGGAAAAAACCACAAATATGACCGATGAATAAGGCAGCCTTCACTGTTCAGCACCTTCAGGCTTTCTCCTGTCCAACTTAGTTCCTTTGCTGTGCCGAAGATAAATCTCTGCAGCATAAATCCCTTCAAAGGCTAGTTTTGTGGATACTAGCTCTACAAATATTTACTGGTGCAATATTCCGCCACTTAAAATAGATCCCGTTGGGGTCTTTTTTGGTTGTCATTAGTGATGATAGATTAGATGCAACATGAAGAGCTGGCTTGAAAAGCGATCCAGACATTCCTCTCTAATACACCATTAAAATGTATATAGTGTGCAATTCACTGTGTTTGAATTCAAGCATGGAGAAATACCAATACGTAGTGCTATTTCCAGGGCTCTGAAATAGCCACACCTCTGTGTGTCAGGTTACTAAACGATTCCTGAGGAATCTTGTTAGCATGGTTCAGTATTGTATGTGTATGTATTAAAATATCTCCATTCCTTCAATGAGTTATACTTCTATGGGCATTTATATGGATATTTTTATTTGACATGCAAAGGCTTCCCAACCACTCCATTGTAAAGAAGGCATTATCTATAATTAAGGAGCAAGAGAGTGAGAAATACATTGTGAAAATTTCTCAAGTTAGTTTTTTGAATGTATTTGCACCTTATCCCTGTACAACCTTTCATTTACCCACTTTGCTTCCAGTCCTCCATGCAGGGACTTTGATCCAATGTTGGCCTAGAGAGTGAGAATATATGGGTTAGCACATACATTCTCAACGTGTCCAATGGGTTCACGGTGTGCTGCTAGAGATAGTTTGGGGAGATGGATTCTATTCCTGCCTCTCTCACTGACTTGTACCCTGATCCAGCAACACACTCAGTTGCACCTGTATTTACGTGTTTTGCTGGACCATAGCTTTTCATATAATCCTGGACATGTGATGTAACTTCTCATTGGTGTCTGTTTCTAGACAGTAAAGTCAGAGACTGTCCAAAGAACGGTGCCTTTTTAACACAACTTTCCCTTTGCCAGGCCTTCCTTCCGTCAGAATGAGCTGGGGTACCCCCAGTGACTGCCTCTCTCTCCTTTCTCACAAGGAGTGCCCTGCCTGTATAAAAGCTACAATAGTGACTTAAATATTTCTCTGTACTCTGGCAAACATGAACCAACCTCTAGAATTTCCCTTGGAACATGTACTCTGCGGGCTGCTACTCCCTGTTAGAAAGACTGTCCTATGTAACTGATCATTATGACCTTGACTTCTGCCTGAGTGAACGAGCGGAGATTTTCTTGTGATCAGGCATTGCAAGTCGTTCCTGTTAAGTTACCAATTCTAGACCCAGTAAAGCAAATGGGAGATTTCTTAGCATTTGAACCTTCCTTTGTCTTCTTTTTCTTATGCAGGAAAAATCAACATTGTGTACGGTGCATGTTCATGCTCCTTTAGAGGTAAAGCCCCAGTGGTTTCCATTGTGCTGTGCCAGATGCATTGTATTTTGGATTGTTTGCTTAACCTTCCGATGTTATGAATTTCCCAGTTCAAGAGCAGATGAAAAATTATTTACTGGATACAAAAGGAAGCTAATTGTATGAATAATTGTTAGCCTGACATGCCATTGTTTGTTCTGTAGCAGTAATTAATTATAATGAGAAAATATTCTATTAGCTGCTTCTCTACGAGCTTAGACCAGAGCTGCATCTAGCAAGTTTTGAACAAGCTTTAGAAAATGGCCCAGCACCACAGGGTACAGGGTAACACATCCAAGACTGACCTCAGGAAATCTGTCCTCCTTGTCAGCTGGAGTTAGGAGTGTCTCTGGGAATCCGTAATGGACAATTTTAACCCAACCTGCAAATCTTTGTGAGCGGAGTGCCCTCTTAATCAGTTGCCCAGGGTCTAGATGCCGGCTAGTGTACATGCGTGCACACACTCTCGTCTCTCCTCTGCCCCACTCCCACCTTGCAGTTCCAAGCATTTAGGTACATTTTGATCTGCCAGCATTTCCCATTCTATCAGGGCTTTGTATGAAATGAGTGTGCTTCATAAAGCATCAGAGTGAATACTAGAAAATCAATAAGCAATCTGTGTGATAATTAATTAGGGTGCCAGAACGAATTACTGTTTCTTCCCTTCATGATTTGGGTCAGAGTCGCATTTGATTTGGGACGATGTCCATTTTTCAATTATAGCTTGTTCAGTGGTTTTGTTGATATATACCAGAATGAAAGACCAGCACATGGGTAGGTTTGTATAACATGATTTCCTATCATGGGAAATTGACAATGTCAGGCTCAGTGCCCCGAAGAAACCTTTGCCAAGGAAACAAGTTGTATCTGGTATGACCCAGAAGAAAGATTATCTCTAACAATGTTCATGCAAGACAATAACCCAAATCACATAGCCTACAGAGCTATATCACAGCTTTGTGTGTTTTGTGATTGGTTAGTTTTTCTCTTTGTTTTGCGTACACCGGATTATGAGGTGGTGTGTAACCTATGGCTTCCCCAAGAGCAGTGCAGGGACTGTGACTGTCAAAAACACAACCCCCCCCCCATTTGGTTCCCCTCTGTCAAGTAGCAGGTACCTTTCTCTCCTGTTCTCCAAAATAAATATTGAGGAAATGACCTTGCTGAGTGACATTAGTGACATTTTAATTTTTCTGCTGTTTGAATCATTTCACCAGCTTCTTCCTGTTTTCAATGCACTCCATGTAGGTGTATATTCTTTTTGGCTGCACATCGTCTTGTGCCCTTACCTATGGTACATACCCAATCACCTAGAGTGAAAGCTTAGCTACATTGAAGTCAATGGGAATTCCCCCCTCACTTCAATGGGGCGAGGATTTCACCTGGATGTTGTATCCTGTTCAGTCTACCACATGGTTTAATTAATGTTCATCCACAGTGCTCTCAAAATGCCTAAGAAAATCAGCCCATACAGTGAAACCTCGATTTAACGGACTAATTGGGGCGAGGGAGTGTCCGTTAAAGCCAAAAGTCCGTTATTTAATAATTTTTAAAAATCATTAAATAACAGGACTTTTGGCTTTAATGGACACCCCCTCACCCGAATTAGTCCCTTATATAGAGGTTTTAGGAGCTGTCAACCCCCCCCCCACCTGCCTGGCTCCCCCCAACGGGGAGCCGGGCAGGTGGGCTGAGAGCTCCCGCCTGGCTCCCCGCTGCGGGAACTGTCAACCCCCCCGCCCGGCTCCCCGCAGCGGGGAGCCCGGCGGGAGCTGTCAACTCGCCCGGCTCCCCGCAGCGGGGAGCCCGGCGGGAACTTTCAGCCCGCCCGCCCGGCTCCCCGCAGCGGGGAGCCCGGCGGGAACTTTCAGCCCACCCAGCTCACTGTTAACCCCCCCCGCCGGGAGCTGTCAAACCCCCCCCCCGCCCGGCTCCCCGCTACGGGGAGCCGGGCGGGGGGGGGGGGGGGTTTGACAGCTCCCGCCCGGCTCTCCGCAGAGGGGAGCCGGGCAGGAGCTGTCAAACCGGCCGCCCGGCTCCCCTCTGCGGGGAGCCGGGCGGGAACTGTCAAACCCCCCCCCCCCCGCCCAGCTCCCTGCTGCGGGGAGGGAGGGGGTTGACAGCTTCCGCCCGGCCCTCCGCTGCGGGGAGCCAGGCAGGGGCTGTCAGCCCGGCCGCCCGGCTCCCCTCTGCGGGGAGCCGGGCAGTCGGGTTGACAGCTCCTGCCCAGCTCAAAACCCCCCCGTCCGTCCGTCTCCCCGCTGCGGGGAGCCGGGCGGGGGGGTTGCCAGCTCCCGCCCGGCTCCCCCCAGCGGGAAGCCCGGCGGGAGCTGTCAAACCCCCCGCCCGGCTTCCCGCTGCGGGGAGCCGAGCGGAGGCTCTCAAACGCCCCCCCGCCCGGCTCCCCGTTGCGGGGAGCCGGGCGGGGGGGTTGACAGCTCACGCTCTGCTCCCCCCAGCGGGGAGCCGGGCGGGAGCTCTCAACCCCTCCCCCCCCGCCCGGCTCCCCGTTGCGGGGAGCCGGGCGGGGGGGTTGAGAGCTCCCGCCCGGCTCCCCGCAGAGGGGAGCCGGGCGGGAGCTGTCAGCCCACCCGCCCGGCTCCCCGTTGCGGGGGGGCGGGGGGTTTGACAGCTCCCACAGGGGTCCCTGCTGCGGGGAGCCAGGCGGGAGCTGTCAACCCAGCCGGCTCCCTGGGGCGGGAGCCGGCAGCCCCCAATAACGGATTTCGGATGCATCGGAAATTTTGTCCGTTGCATCCGAAGTCCGTTAAATCGGGGTCCGTTAAATCGAGGGTTTACTGTACTCACCTCAGCTTCCACCCCATATAACATCACGAGTCTCAGAAATCAATTCCATGCTTCATTTGTCCTCTCTTGGGGAGAAAGTCTGGAGTCCATATTACAACTAGCTTTCCAGAGCTCTTCTCCTTCACATCTGCATTTCCAGTGTAGGAAAAGCACCTGAGACCCTGTTATTAATCTTCTTGCATAAATAGTTGTCCCGCTATCCTACCTCCTTTCACTAGTCATGCAGAAGACTAATTACATGGGCTTGCCTAATGAACTCCCTTCATAAGTATTGCAGGTAAGGAGAGGATGTCTGCTTAACTTTCTTAATGAGGTTCAACATCTCTCTTGCCCTCCAACAAACTGGCTGTCATGTCAAAGAAACTAAATTCTCAAAACATCTCTACCAGTCCTCTAACGATGATAATCAACTTTTCTGCTTCACAGTAAACATGACAAAAGTACTGTACTTTTCCCCAGATAAGTATTTAATGAGGAGCACCTGTTGAGATAAAGAGATAACCTTTTTAGGATGACTGGGTGACAAGCAAAACTATTGTTTTGCTCTCCTGAAGGCTTAAAGGAATGTTAGATACATCTTTGATGTTTTCACAAAAAATACTTTTTTATGCAAAATGCCGTTTTTACCCTTTTTTCCTCCACATATTTCAAAGATTTTTCCGCTGACTTTTTTGTTGTTTTTCTACATTTTGGCCTTTTAACTTTGGAGAAGGTGGAGTGTCCGTCACTTAATGTCTCTAGTAGCATATTTTCTAGAACCACTTTTGTGGCACATCAACACCTTTGAATTACTTGTCCTTACTCAGACTGATCCCAAAAGGTACTGAGTGCCTGCAACTAACGTTATGGATGCTCCACATTTCTAAGAATCGGGGTGTAATTCTCAAGCAGATGTCTGATCGGTTAAAAAAGAAATTGTTTGCTAGACTTTGAGAATTTCATGGTGTTAATGAAGAAATAAAGACCTGTATAAAAGGTACCCCTACTAAGCAGATCGCTTTCCACATTTGTCTGTCTCCCTAGCCATTCATGTGGCTGAGATCATAATAGTATCTGAGCATCAGAACACCTGCTTGGAAAGAATATTTTCAAGAGTACAACTTGCATACTTGATCTAAACTGTGGGGTGGAATCTGCATGAGGGAGAGATTGATCTTTCATTTATGAAGTCAGCAAGCAAACCAGTTGCATTGAATAAAAATTCGGAAAGCATCCTGAATGTAATTGATGTTTTATGATAACATCCATGTCAACAACAGAATACTTCTCATTTTAAAATATATTTTCTGAGTCTCATTCAAGTCTAAATTTCCTCGAGTCCTGTGTTTAGTAGATTTGTTCTATTTGAAAACTTGTTGCATTGATACATTCGTTATCCATCAGAATTATTCTAACTGGGCTACACCCACAACCAGGAAAGGGACTCAAACGTTTTATAGTCTCAAAAGGAGATATGGTTCAAGTTTGATTTAATTATGGTTGATGGTAGCAACTTCCTGAATCTGAACTGTTCTGTCATTGCTCATTGACACACCACATAAACCCAAAACATACAGTGTCTTTTCAAACCAAGATAAATTGCTGGACAATTTATAACAATCCATTCTGCGTTAGGTCAAAATTTGTGGAGGCTTTTGGGTGAATACAGTCAATGATGTAAATGTAAGGTCATGTTGTGTTGAGGTCAGAGTACAGTTTCTCTTTAGTTTCTCTGTGAAGCCCTCAAATACTTAGATTACAATACAAATACAATGGCTATTTATAAAGCACCTTTCATGACAAGCAACTCATGCAACTCACATTAGGCAGGTTCAGCAGCTTTTTAAGTAAATTGTATTTGGCAGAGGTTGACTGGAAGGCACCAGGGCCCAAATGAAAGGAACTTTATTTTAGAAAGAAATCAAGGAGTTGCTCGCTATTCTCACATGGAGAAATAGAAAGTGAAAGACCAAGGGAAGGGTATAAAATGCAATGTGTGGTATAAAATACCACTGAACACCATCGTAAGCACTTAGAAATTAAACAAATCAAGAAAACTATGTAGCTGTTCTAAACAATAGTGGACTAATTATTGTGACTAGGTGGATGACGTAATGGCTTTTATTGAACCAAATTCTGTTAGTGAGAGAGACATGCTTTTGAGCTTACACAGCTCTTTCTCAAGTCTGAAGTCAACACTCAATAATTCTGCATTAACAAAGGGATTTGAACTCTAGTGTTGTAATTGACCAGAATTACCTTGTGCATATCAATAAGGCCTTGTAAATGAACTAGTGTCTTCAAAGTCTGATCAGTTTTAGGAGGAATTACATTCTCCCAAGGCATTATATTTCTAACAATACACTAAAAATAGATATTGGGTAGTTCCTGTGATTGAATAATAGAGATTTAGTTGTTCTACATTCGAACTACCTGTGTCATCACAAACATTTTAGCGAATGAATTTGGAGCGACCAGAACTTGATTGTGGTTGTGACCCAAAATTCTTTGGGTGAATGAAAATTCCGTGAACTTGGACACTGACTCAAAATTAATTGAAATTAGTGGAAAAATTGATTTCAATAGACTTTGGCTCAGAATCAAAAGGGTTAATTTCATAAAGAATACCCCTAAAGTGGAGGCATTTTTCCTCACTTGAGTAATTGATAAGTGTTGGTTGGGAATCGAGTATTTTGGCAGAGTCGATAGGCTCCAACTCACCAGAGCAGTGTAAGAACATTGTACGTGGCAGTCCAAATTCTCCTTATAGGGGACCGCAGGACTGGAGCTGCGTTCAATTTTTCAGGCAAAACATTTTTTTAATAAAAAAAAATACAGATTCAGTTTGACAAAAGCATTTTATGGGACGTAAATGGGAATAGAAGAAAATTAGGGTGTTTTTTTATTGGGGCTAGTGATAGTTTGGTGCTTTAGAAGCTCAGCCAACTTTTGTCAGTAGAGTCTATAAACTGAATACAAAGTAAGGGGGTTGGTGGCAGTGTATACAAACTTTAAATTAATCTCTAGAGAGGTCTCTGGATGCTGGTTAGTCATATTTGACTACAAGGTCCCAGTTATGACAATTTCATAACATTGAACCGGCAGCTAAGAAATTTGCAGTTTCTTTCTGTAAAGAACTGTAAATGTAATTGTATATGTATATTTTATTAATCAGGCCAAGTCACTCTGATTTTTGAGCCTTGACAGAAGTTTTCATAGACTAGAGTTTAGATTGTGGCTTCAATTAGCAATATCTCCACTCTACTTCTTAGGTTCTTACTATTCCTAATGGAGATTGCACTAAATATCAGCGACTATTTTTATTCTAAAAGCTCTTCAAAAGAAATCCAGTTTTAATGTGGAATAATAGACCATTTCCTTTAGTAGTTTGATGCTATCCTTTGGGAACACACTGTTAGGATATTGAAAACTGTCTTAATCTCTACGCTTTTTTACCTCTCTAGTGACTAGGGGCTCGGGGGGGGGGTATTTTAAATATATCTCTAGTTGTTGGTGGGGATTATTTTAAGGGGAGCAGTTGGGGCAAAAGACCTATCTGGCTTCACGACTAAGCTTGATGAGTTTATGGAGGAGATGGTATGATGGGATAGCCTAATTTTAGCAATTAATTGATCTTTCACTATTAGCGTAAATATGCCCAACGGACCGTGATGGGATGTTAGATGGGGTGGGATCTAAGTTACTAGTGAGAATTCTTTCCTGGGTGTCTGGCTGGTGAATCTTGCCAACATGCTCAGGGTTTAGCTGACCTCCATATTCGGGGTCGGGAAGGAATTTTCCTCCAGGGCAGGTTGGCAGAGGACCTGGGTTTTTTTGGCCTTCCTCTGCAGCATAGGCCACAATTCACTTGCTGGAGGATTCTCTGCACCTTGAAGTCTTTAAATCATGATTTGAAGACTTCAGTATCTCAGACATAGGTTGGGGTTTACTACAGGTGTGGGTGGATGGGATTCTGTGGCCTGCATTGTGCAGGAGGTCAAACTAGATGATCATAATGGTCCTTTCTGACCTTAAAGTCTGAGTCTATAAGTCTATAAATAATACATCTTTACTTACTCTTCTGTGTTTTCACTTTCAGAATAAAGTTAGCTGAATATACTTAATAAAAGAAGGTACATTAAGCTCTAATCTTGTGAAGATTTATGCATGTGTTTAGCTTCATGCACTATGAGTATGCCCATTCATTTCAATGGCACTGCTTACGGTGCATAAATTGAGCACGTGTGTAAATCTTTTTGGGACTGAGGCCTAAGGTCTGATCATGTAATGTGATGTACACAGGAGGAACCTTGTTGCAGGATCAAAAGTAACTCTGGTAAATTTCTGGAATTACTTGACATAAAACTCATACACAATTAGTGATTGTCTAATGGTATTGAGTACTTTAGCTTGCTTGGAAACAATTCTAATAAGTGTTAAAGCTATCACTGAAGGATATACATTAGCTGAGCTCCGATTTTATTCTATTGTTTTTTCTAGACAAATTATAGTAGCAATATTTTCTTTGCTGTAGGAGTTAGTGTGGCAATATTTATTAAGTCGGATCATCTGCTGACTATTTCCTCAGATGACATAAATTAGTGGTTAGCCTCCTATGGGTATGACACATTGTACATGAAAAAGATTATTGGCTATTCTGGGATGGGTATTTTTCAGTCTCTCCTATTGAAGCTTTTCCACTGATGTAAATCACTGGGCTGGAGAGAAAGTGAGCGAGAATATCTTTATAGCCCAGGGATTAGGGCTCTTACCTTGGAGGGACATGTGGGTTCCAGTCCCTGCTCTGATGAATTATGTATGTGAAGTGGAACAGCTTCAACAGAAGAGACTGAGAGACCCACCCCAGCCAACAGATTGGTGCTTAGGGCACTCACCTGGCATGGGGCTACCTGGGTTCAAGTCTTTGCTCCATATCAGAGACTTGAACCTGGGTCGTCGTCACCACTTTCTCTGTTTCCAAACTGACGCCAACTCAAGAATGGTATTGGTTGAAAAAATGCAACGTCAAGCCAACCGATAATAATGTTTTGAACATTTTCCCTCCTGCCTTGCCCCTCCCCCAGCTCTAATTTATACTTAAGCTGTTATTGTCATGATTCATGTTGATTGTAGTGCCCTTCCAGGACAAATTAGTTCAGGTCAAGGCTTAGAGAGACCTTATTTGACAGAGGTCTTCTCTGTGCACGGTAGTATAAATAACCTCATCTTTTATACCCTTTGCAACCAATCTCCTCTGTGCCGTGAGAGATGCTGCACCAGAAAGTAAATAAATTCATTGTATTAAAGTGTCCAATTCAATAATCTAAGCAGTTATTTATAATATAGAGGGACAATTGCTTTCATATATTGCTTTCATTAATGGGCTTTGTCAGGTTGAAACTTTTCAGTTTGACCATTAAACATTCTTGCAGTGAAAACTTTGTTTAGCTCTGAATTGGCACTAAATAAGAAGACTAGCCCTAAATGCTTTCTTCCCCCACTTCTTGTCCTTAGATAGGCAATCTAAAAAGTTCACAATCTTCCAGTCAAAGTAGGAATTAATTGTTGTTGACAAATGTGCTTGTAGAAAAACTGTTTCACTCAGGCTTTCGTGAGGTAATTGAGAGAATTTCAGAGAATTCTCTTTCAAGATTTCATTTGTCTCTGGAGAGTATTTGTGTACCATGGTATCTTCTTGAAGCTGTATTTGCAGGCATTTTAGGGCTTTCAGCTCAGTGAAGGTTTACTGCTGTCATGTTTCATTAATGTGTGTTTGTAGTGCATCATTCATATCAAACATTGCTATGTAAAACCATCATGTGATTGAAACAGGTAGATATTTTAAAGAATACTTCAAGACAAATGTGAATGACAAACCCCTTTCTCTTTGGTTTATCAAACTTTGTTATCTAAAACTGCTATTACTATAGTGTTTTGATATGACAATTAGTAAAATGACTTCGATATTTAAATACTGAATATTAGCCATAACAATTTACAGCTTAGGCTAAAGGTATTATAGGTATTTATATGAATGTAATTTTGTGCCTGAGGAAAAAAGTGTTCCATTTTTGCAATCTCATGATATTTTTATGGTAATGGGTTTTGCAGGTTGGGAATTTCAGTGGGACCACCAACTCCTTAGGTTCTTATAAAAACAATTAGAATAGTAGGATTTTTAGATTTTTTTTCTATCTACCTCCTTTCCCCTACCCCATTTAATTACAATATAATATGTCTGTACTGACAAGATGCTTAATAAAAAACTTAGACATGGGCCAAAGCCAAAACCTTAAATCCAAGCACCTTCAAACTTTGAGGCACATTAGGATTCAAATCCTCAAATATACAACATCTGTGTTAGTTCAAAATCAGTTCAGACATGGTCAAAGTCTCAGGAAGTCTCAAATAAGTTTGGCCCAAGAGGCCTATTTGGACCAACAAACTTGACATTTCAGCGGTTGAACCTAAACTCTAACCCTCAAACCCAAAAGGCTAACTCTAGTCCAATTCAAGGTATGATCATCACCTCCTAGATCTACTAATTTTTTTCCCCCAAAAATTAGGCACAGGATTATATATCTGATAGGATGGAATTACTGGCCGTTCTGATGCACATAACTAATTGTTAGAATTCTGCTTTAAAGCGGTGATGGTGAAGCTATTTTCACATCAGAAGTTCACCCTAGCCTCATGTGAAAGTTTCACAGACCCCTCTGTGGAATGCAGATGGTGATTTATGCCTTGCTGAATTCCTTAGGTCTAACAATACACGAAGAGCTTTTGTCCAGATCTAGCTGAGATGGAGAGAATATTAAGATGCAGGCTTTATGAAGCTGGTGAGGCTACACTTCTAATTGAATGCTAGTGAGACTTGAGTGATTTGTTGGGAAGCTTGTTGCCCATCAGAATGTGAATGTTCATAATTCATATTCTACCTGCCCTTTGTCATATCCTTTCCTCCTTGTTCTCTTCCCCTCTCCCCCATATTCAGCAGTCTCATATAATACGTATCTGCTTTTGGATGCTCTTTGTACCAGATCTGTCCTTGCTCTGGGTTCAAATTGTATTACTTACAACATGCTGTCTGGTCCATAATGGGTACTGGAAGCAAGGCATAAAGGGCTCTCATCTCTGGAGTTTGCTCCAGCCCAAGGCTGGGAAACATTTAGAGTACATGGAAACGTGTCTAGCTTGATGGCAAAGACCCCTAGGGGCATGTACCTCATTGCCGGCCTGTGTAATGGAGGGCATTACAGAAATCAAATTATGAACCATTAACCACCATTCATTTGTTAACTAGGACTGCAAATTAAGCGGTTCAACTGCATGTCCCTGTGTTAGGCTAGTTTATCAAACTGCTAGACTATTAACTCTGACATTCTGACATGGTTAGATAAGTGAAAACTTCTTTTTATGGGAGTACATAATCCATTGTGATTTTTTTTTACCCTTATCTTTTTGTTTAAATTGAATTTGCCTTTATTAAAGATAAAAGATTAAAGTTAAAATTTTAAAGAGAACTAAGTGACTCAGCCACACAACTCTCATTGAAATTAGTTCCAATGTCAGCTTTGGAAACATCAGCTTAAACTCCTTGGACAAGAAGCATGCTAAGCTGTATCCAATATTGTGGTTCTTTTGTGCTCTGCCTTTTTAGGACTTGATCATGTGCCCACTAAAGACATGGCAAAATGGCCATTGATTTGACTGGTGCAGAATCAGGATCTTTGACCCCTCTAGAAGTTCAATTAAACTGCAGCTAGTAGTGAGGAGCTAGTGTAAACAAAAAAAAAACAGTTGAAATTTTTTCGATCAGAAAATGCACTGTTTTCAACAACAATATTGTCAAGAGGAAAATTTTGTTTTTGTTGAAATTTTTAATGTTTTAATTAAATTTATAAATGAAACATTTTGAAAAATTTCAAATTTTGTTAAAACATTTTTGTCTAGAAATTGTGAGGAAAAAATCACAATTTCACTTATTTTAAAATCTCTCCTCCCTTTTCCATGTGTGTGTGTGTGTATATAAAAAAAGTAAAAGGGGTGGACCTTCCTTCCCTCTACTCTCAAGTGTTTAAAAATGTTAAATAATTGGGATTTTTCTGCACTTTATTTTTATTTTTTTCATTCTTTCCCCAACATCTATGACAGTATTTCAGTCAATTTTATCTCTGCAGTCACTTAAATTTCACCCTCATGTTCCTGCCTCCAAGTCTTAATTTGTTCATCAGTGACGCATAGGATGCAGACATAGACTTGTGTGTACTGAATTTATAGTACAATTGTGTAATCCTGCATGTGACACTCCATACTTCAAAGCTGCACTTCAAAGTATGCCATCTGAGGTATCATTTTAAAAGACTTGATTTGTTGAACATTAATATCCTGTTGGATTGTATGTGAAGTTATGAACTATTGCAGTACATGTTAGAGAAATCTGTTCTGAGGTTGGTAATACCCTTAGCCAGTCTTTCACGTACAACAATGGAGTAGCCAGAAAATGTTAATGGCTCACCACCACCCATCAAGGAAAGTATCCATTATCCCAGAAACTGTATACAGTGGAGACTTCACAGAGAGAATATGTAGACAATGGAGACTGCCTGATCCTCATGTCTAAAGATCTTTCCAGCAAGCTAGAAGAAACTATAAAAAAGGGGAAATGACATTATCGCTTGGCCTTACAACTCAACACTTGGAAACACATCTGGAGGATAAAGACTTTGAGCTAGTGGAGGTTGATCCCAGCCCGGGAAAGAGTTCCAGTCTGTGTATTGAGGATCTGTGAGCTGTTTGTACCATCTATCAGGGTGATACATTCAGATCCTGTTTAGTTCGTAGAACTCAGACTGTGAATTTATTTTGGTTTCTTAAGTAACCAACTCTGATCTCTGTGCCTGCTACTTATAATCACTTAAAATCTATCTTTCTGTAGTTCATAAATCTGTTTTATATTTTCCTAAAACAATATATTTTGGTTGAAGTGTTTGGGAAATTTCAGCTCAGTTTAAAAAGGCTAGTGCGTGTCTTCTCCACGCCAAGGGAGGGGCAGACTGGGTAATTAATTTACATTGCCCAAGATTGTGACCAGCGCAAGACAGTACAGTGCTGGGTTACAAGACTGGGAAACTGGGGGGGGGGGGGGGAATTGATTGGAGCCTCTCTACTGTTGGTTCATGAGTGGCTGGGGAAAGCATTCATGTAACTCAGTTGGGTGTGTGCCTACCTGTGGACATCTGTGTCAGTACAGTGCCTGCCAGAGGTTTGTGGCTTAACACAACATCTCTGAATGGAAAGGACACCCCAGGTTGGTGGAACAGAGGGCTCAGTGATCCTACAATCAGGCTGCAGCCCACGGACCCTGTCATAGTTGGTTCTTAATGAATTAGACCAACACTCTCCAAAAATGTTGTTTGGAGGTAAAATTTAAAAATATGTATTTTGCACCCACAATAGTAAACCCCATACTATGGTAAATGACCTTTCTGTGATTTGCAAACCTGAAAGACCAAGTGACTCGTGCAAACCAACTGACCAAGTTTTTTTTTTTTTTTAAAAAATACATTTCTACAAAACATAACATCTTGGTGTTCCTAGTCTAGCTTGGCTTTATTCAAGGCTGTGCAATCATAAGGTAACTCCAGGGACCTGACACAATTATTGCTGAAAACAATGGAACTGGATGAACATGGGTGTTTTGAAAAGGAACTCATACAAAACATAAAATCCCAATTCTACCCTTCTTTGAACATTAGCAAGAATGGATGTTGACTATAATGTGTAAGAAAGTGTGACCTATTAATATGCAGATAAATGATTAAATTATAGCGAAATGTACATATTGAAGATCACATAAAACAAAATGAAGCATGTCGCTGAATTTATGTGTAAATAAGGTAAATGAATAAAATTCTACAGTCTATACCAACTCCATGTGCTGTCTTAGTAATGCTATAATTAAGCCAAAGCATCATGTCAAACTGGCCATTTCCATCTGCTCTGTGATCTGTTCAGGGACCAATTGAAAAAAAAAAAAAAGACAGCTGACCTCAAAAGAAGATGCATTCTAACAGAGCTTTGGTTAGAATATTTCATGTTCCTGCATAAATAGATATGAATCGTTTTCCATTTAATTGGGTAAATCAGACCACTGGGGCTTCCATTAATCAGGCATATTTTAAAACCAGTCTTTTGTTTCTTGAAATGCTCCCCGCAATTAGAGAAGCAGTGGATTTGATGGTAGAATATTTTAATGAATTGTTTTATTTGCAGCTATGTAAATTACTAAGATAATGGCAGCAGTTTAAAATAGCAGCAAGCTATATTTTTCTTTCTTTTGACAGATCTCACCGAAATAAACTTGTTAGTAGTAAAGTCTCAAATGTTTGGTATAAATAATTGACATGTAAGACAGAAGAAATTCAGCCTGTATTTATGATACTAATTGATTTCATTTATTTTGCATCCCTTGTGAATTTTTCACTGTCAGTCTTGCCATTATCCTAATGTTGTTTCCAATAACACTCAGAAAAGTCATTCTAAAGGCAGGGGGTCTTTGAGCACAGATGAGCAGGTGTAAAGCTTACTTTCCTCTGAGACAATCAAATTGGCTAAAGGAAACCCCATGGAATGTTTCAGCTGGAAAAAAACAGGGTTTGTCCATCTGTTTGTATCCATTACCTTGCAAAAGTCTGTTTGATGCTGGGTCCCACGAGTGTATTCATACAGTATGGGCACTTTTTTTTTTTGGTTACAACTGGGTAATCTGAAAAACGTTAACACTTGGAATCAGTGTAATCTTTAGAAGGTCATTATCTTTTAAACAGAAGGATAACAGGCCCCCTTTGCCAATAAGGGTGATTGCTGCTGCAGTCACTTTCCTATTGAGCTATTTTTAAACATGGAATTTCTGTGCTTTTAGATTAGGAGACAAATACATCTGTCTAGCTCCAGAAGGAAGGAAGGAAGAGGCAGCTCTGAAACCCAGAAACTAATAGTCTTTTAAAATTGGAGGCAAACATCCCCGAGCTTCAGGATCATTCAGATCCATAGCGGAACTTTGCATCTGGTGGTTCCACTGGATCCTATGCTGGTATAAACGAGGGGAGCGCCACTGAAGCCGGTGACCCACTATAAATTAAATGGGCTGGATCCAAATACCTGAGCGGATTGGAGTGGAATCAGAACTTAATGGTTGGGTCCCATTTCCTCTCCCATATCAGATGGGAATGCCCGAGGGTCTCTACTGGCTGCTTCCTGCAGTCATTGAAAATTGGATTTTATTAGAAATGCCTGATGTGATTTCTACCACACAATCCCCGTGGGATTAGCATAAAACAGGAAAAGGGCCTTAGCCGATATACCCAGAATAAATTTAGTTGCTGATTCCATTTGGTGAGTAGGGTAAACTTGTAAACATATGATCACGTTAACCTTAGCTAATCATGTATTGCAATTCCCAGTAGGTGAATACTGCCTCTGTGGTGGTAAGAGAATTCCAAACATTAACTACCTGCCGAGGAAAAAGACACTTCATGTCTTTGGGCCTGATTCAGAAACATACTTACACATGTACCTAACTTCAGAACACCTTCTTAAGTACCGTGTGGATCAGGGACTTTACTCTGAACTTGACCTGTGTTCCATTTTTTCTAGAGTGTCCACATGTTTCTTTGTTACTGTTTAGTTCCCATTTTACTATTTTCATTTTTGTCCTCCAATAGGATCCCCTGTAGCTTCCTCCTCTGCAAAATTTCTGCTTGCTTTCTTCAGGTTATTATAGTGAAAACTCCCTATGCTTTTCATCAGCTTTTCTCTGGATTTTCTCCAGAATTTGTAAATCTTTGACATCAGCTACATACTGAATATAGACTGGAGGGGAGGGTCTCATCATACCCTATGCAATAGTCTAACTTCTTCTATGTTGTGTGTATATAATTCATTTCTGCAGCCTAGAATCCCATTAGTGGTCTTTGTACTAATGATACTGCCCGCTAGTAGATGCTGGTAGGGTCAGCATGTTTTATTGCTCCACAAATATAGCCATGCGTTAGGTTATTTGCAAACAAATTTTAAAAGCATCAACCCCAGCACTGATCCAAGGCACTACCCTTGTGATCTCTCTCCACTACAACTCACAGCCATTTTTGGTGACTCATTGCGTATGTCCACTTCACCAATATGCTGTTCAGGGTGGGACTTTCAGAAGCACTCAGTGTTGACTTATACCACTGAAACCCAATGGGATTTCTGCTAGTGACTTTCATGGCAGCAGAGTTAGGGCAGTTCTGAATGCTTTCGAAACCCCAACTTTTCCTAGCTGTGATCCAGTCTACTCAAGCTGATTGGCCTAAAAAGTAAATGTACTATGTGTGATGCTTTTTCAAAGGTCTTGTTAAAGTCCAGGTCAGATCATAACACCAAATTCAGGGCCTTTAATTTTTGCACATCTGTGAAAAGATATGTTGCTAAAACAAAACTCAGATGTTTTTAAAGGGAATAAATAGGCTTAGGAATGATTCGTGTGTATTTGGTAAATCCCCCAACATGTGGACCCAACCTCCAGATACATGTGCATTAAAACATTTGCATATAGATAGGTGCCCTTTAACACACTGCTGCTTGAAAATTGAGTCTTGATGTCCCAATCAGTGTTCAGACATTGGAAGTGTCTATAACTCGTAAATGCCTCCAGGTGTGTAGAAACCTCTCAATGCACTTAATGATTCCTCAGGGAACCATAATGCACAGAAGAAATTACTATTATACCTGTTTTATGGGATGGGGGACACAGACAGAGTAAGTGGCTTGTCAGAAATCACACAGGATGTCTGTGGCAGGGTGGGTGACTGTACTCCAGATTTCCTGTGTTTTAGGCTAGTACTCTAACCACCGGACTATTCTTCCTTTTGAGATGAGTGTCTCCTTGGTTGTAGTAATCTGTGTGCCAAATTTACTTTGATCATATTGTTTGATACTGTTAAAATAAATCAATGGACTTATCAGAATTCCTGGAAACACTTATATGGCAAGTGGTGAATAGGAAATGGAAGAAACCCAGCACCTCAGATAGTTCCCTTCCTAGGTCCCATGGCTCTTAGTTCCTTACTTTTGGTACAAGAGCATGGTGCCTTCCTCCCTGTTTGCAGGAGCTCAGCTACTATCCTGAATGCTGGAATATAGTGTGTGTATTAATGGCTGGTGCCTTGCTACCTGCTAAAGAGGCTTGATGCCAAGGTGAGCAAAAAAGCTGTCAAATTGTTCTGTGAAGATGACACCCACTGCTGTAGGAAGGAAAAGGGACCAGTTTTCCAGCTATAAAAATGTGCCTATTATATGCCTATTATGCCTATAATATATATTATGCCTAAAAATGTGCCTATTATGATATTTCCAATGTTCACACATTTTTAGACCCTGCTTTAATGACCGAGAACATGAAAGGCGTTTGATACTTTTCATTCTGTGTTTTTGAGGATAAAGATAGTTTGCTGCCATATGTAATTACTTTGGGAGCCTTGGAGCCACAGCATCATACATCAGCTAGCATGATATTTTATAGTAATGCAATTTCCCACGACCACACTTGGAAGAACCATAATACGCCTCACAGTGGAAACTGTACTGACACTGTTGTCAGTCATGCGCTGCATCTTTTGAGTAACTAACTTTTCATGTGGTGTAGAGTCAGAGATGCATGACTAAAATGACCTTCGGAGATGTCTTCTGTGGGAAGCTGTGAGTTTTGACTGATCGGGGCAGGTCACAAAGGGACAAAATTCAGTATTTCACGGCATTGTTCCCCTACAAGATGTTTTACTCAACCAGTTACATGGTAAGTATACTACTGCCTAGCTAGAGACGAATCTTTAGTGACCATGTCAGCTTATCATTCGATGTCTGTTAAAGACCAGGACTGGAGCCTGACCTCTCTGGGAGTGATGGATTTCCATTGGAAACCATTGACCAAGTTTTAAATAGAAGTAAGAAGATGACCTGCAAGAAAGCCTTAGTTAAACTTTCAAACAAGCCTGAATCGGTTGACCTTCAGGATTATAGTATCGGGCTCATTGCTTTTCTCAGATGTTTGCCTGATGGGAGGGGCTTTTAATGCTGTCGTTATCTTTTCCATGTTGGTCAGAGAGCCTGGAGAGTGCATCATGGCTGTTGTTAATAAGTTAGTAATAAGCCCTCTTCCCACCCCAAGCCATCTTCTGATGCTTTGAGCAAAGGGGAACCTGTGTGATAGACACTGAGAGAGGATGGATTTTCTCTTTGCTAGTGGCATGTCCAGGGAAAAGTCTGTTAACTGCCAGCTGGAGGAGAGAGACTTCTGACACAGAAGAAGCTCATACTTCTAGTCCAGTAGGACCTGGGTTCAAATCCTACTGACGTCTCATATGTGCAGTGCGGTGTCCAATACGTTCGCCACTAGCCGTATATGGCTAATAACTATTGAATTGTTCGGTGTTTCCATCCAGTCTTTTCGGTTATGTAACCTCCTAAATTAGGGACCGACTGAAAGAAGGCTAGGCCTCAAAAGAGTCAGGAGCGACACTTTTCATAGAGAAGGTAATGCGTTCTTCAAGTGTAATCTGAAACTGTTTCTTTATCCACTCCTAGAAAGGAATAGTTGTTTCAGCTGTTATCCTTTTATGTGAGAAGTATGGAGTGAGGAGGCTCCTGTCTAGAACCAGGCAGAAAGGATGTGTTAACTTTTGATAGTAGGGGGTACAACACATATTTTGAACCCACCCCCTGGAAAATGTATATAAATTCTTGCAGAAATCTGGGGGGAGGGACATGACCCCATGTATTTTCCTATGCATTGCCTCTGGGACCAGGGATAATGAGGAGATCAGCTGTAAGTTCTTGAATATTGTCAAAGCAGAGAGAGGCTGAAACCAGAACTTCCAATCTGAACCCCTTCAAATCTGGGTCACAAGAGTAGGGATATTGGATAAGCATCTAAATTCATCCGTATGCTACTTTTTCCCACCTTAGATCCAAAACAGTGAATGCGTGAGTTTTCAGTCAAAATTGTGCCCGTCTTGTGAGTCCAGCTCTCAAGATTTCAGCATCATCCAACATGAACAACAAACTTAACCTAAACATCATGTGGTTCTTGACCTGAGCCCTGTCTCTTTGGTCCATTTGTGCTTTAAATGTAGGGATTAGCCAACGTTTGTTGCTAATTACAAACAGGAGCTGACTGGGTGGGTTTGAGAGTTTGACTTGAACATAATTGGTTCTCACTCCTTTTATAGCTTGCAAACAGGAGCAAAGAATGGGCAGAGAGGAAAGATGGAGAGGGAAACCCAGGGTGGAAAATGTAGCATATTACAGTGTGAAAAACAAATACAGAGAGACCGAGAGAAAAACAGCAGGGGAGGGAAGGGAAATTCTGATGGAAAAAATAAATTCAGGCTATAGAGACATTGAATACAGGACTCCCAGGAGGGACAGTCAAGCTTTTCTGGAATTCTTCTGTCCCTAACACACAACACAGGCTTCCGTTATGTTCTGTCAAAAGCACATTCTTTTCTGCCAGCCTTCAAAGAGTTTTGAGTTTAAACTAGGAGGGGAAAGGTTAATGATTTCAAACTAGGTTTTATTAACCCATAGCCAGAGAGGAAGGGATGGTCTTGTGGTTGCAGCCCTAGACAGGGACTTAAAGGATCTACATTCAATTCCTGGCTCTGTCAGAATTCTTGCACAACCTGGAGCAAGTTGCTTAGGCCCTCTTCCGCACATGTAGAGGCTGTACCTCAATGCTCTTCTGGATAAGGCTGTTTTCCTGAACTGGAGCCTCCAGGCCTGGTTCTTCACCCATGACATGGGGCTAATAAAAATATCTTTTGCCTGTTTTCTGTTTAAATTGTAAACTGCTATGGGGGCGGAAGACTGTCATTCATGTTGTGTTTAGGCAGTGCCTAGCACAATGGCCCACCAATTTTGGTTGGGACCTGTAGGCATCATTGTAATGCCAATAAATAACAATAATAGTTGTAAACTGTTAATGTAAGGTTCATGTAAAGTCTGTCTGACCTTGCTGATGGTAAAGTATCATTTCCCTTCCTTCCCATCCTTGTAGAATATAAAATGGTTGTACTTTTAAATGAGGGAACATAGGTACATTTGGATAATATTGATAAGAAAATAACAGTGATAACCGTGTTAGTCTATATTCACAAAAACAATGAGGAGACCGTTGGCATCTTAAAGATTAACTGTCACAGCTCGATTAACAGTCTTTCAGGTGCCACCAGATTCCTCATTGTTTTTATTGATAAGAAAAGGACAGTTGATTTTCTCTCTCGTATTATAACTGTGAGATTTGATTGAATATCCTGAATTCCCCAATACTCCCTCTGTTTACCATCAGCATCTTACAGAGCACCTGCAGTGATAGCTAACCTTAGGGGTAAGACTAATAATTAACTTTTATTTTACTTTTCCATGTATTGAAATGTATACTATAAAGGGTATGGAAATGTGGACTATTTCCTGGGTGTGTGTAGATGTATAGTAGCCCCAAGTTTTTTTATTCTAACTTACTGGCATTATAGCCATTTTTAATAAACGAATATCATATAAGAACATAAGAATGGCCAAACTGGGTCAGACAAAGGTCCATCTAGCCTAGTATCCTGTCAGATACTGTGGCTAATGCCAGGTGTCCCAGAAGGAATGAACAGAATCGGTAATCAAGTGACCCATTCCCAGTTTCTGGCAAACAGGGGGTAGGGTAGCCTGCCCATCCAGGCTAATAGCCATTGATGGACCTATCCTCCATGAACTTATCTAGCTGTATATCAAATAGATTTCTGACCAGATAACATATTCTGTGAATGACACAGAATATGCTATCTGGTCAGAAAGCTATAAATAATCAGAAATTATAGCTTCTGTTATAAATGACAATGAATTGGGACTGTGACAGTAATATAAAAGCAACTTCCACAGTAGTCATACGGCCAAATATTAAGGGTGATGAGGGGATTGTCATGGTTCATTGTTAGGTGACATGAAAGGTCTGAATGGGAGGATGTAGAATGTCATATTAGCATAGTTGTTTTGCAAGTGTCCGTGTTAACAAAACTCAGTTGACAAAGGCCAGACTAGACCATTTTTTTAACAAAAGAAAATCACAGTTGAAAGTGCATCTTTAATGGCTGTGGAATTTCATTAGCATGTTAATCCTGGCAATGAATGGTGGCTGTATTTTTTTCTCCTTCCAAACGGTTCTGTTAAGATAGTCTTGGCCATCTGGGCAGGTAAACCCTGCAAAAGACTGGAATTGGCATAGTTATAAGAGATTCTCTTGGAATTAAGCACAGGAGGAGTTTCCTTTGAAAATTCCAGCATGAGGCTTTAAAAGCACAATGCCAGGTCTAGTCTGAATATGAACTTTTGTTGAAACACATAATGGACTTGGCAAAATCTGAAGCAAAAGTAATACTTGAATGATTCAACCCATCGTTTCTGCGAGCGGCCGTGTACACACACAATCTCCTCTCCCTACCCCTCTCTCCCAAAGAAATTACTTTTCTCTTGTAAAGTGTTCCATTAGGAAAACTGAAAAAATATTCTTGGTTGTAAACTTCCTGAAATAAGAATGACAATCCCTCTATAGACAGCACGCTGGCTGCATGATTTTCCCCTGTGATGATTAAAGCAGAGCGAACATGCATCCGGAAGCTCACCTGGGAAAGTCAAGCTAAGTTTAAAACTCAGTTTGCAAGTTTTGCTGGTTTGCAAAATACAAATGGACACAAAGCTGGGGGAGGGGAAAACAACAGTGAAAAATATTGTTCAGGCCTCAGAAACGTTGCATCCACCCACACATGAAATAATTGAGAGTTGCAGAATTTGTTCTCATAACCTTTCTTCATAAAGTGGTGGGCATTTTGTATGAATAAATCTAAATGAATGCCAATGAAAGGTACGATAATGTCAGTGACCCCTTTTGTGCGAAGGCTGCCAATTGTTGTAGGTGGTGTGATACAGACACCTGTTCATCAGGAAATACACTTGAGAAGACCAACTCATTTGATGTCCTCTGTGAAATGGTAACAGTGGGTCACTGCTGATTTGATCTAAATTTGAACTGGTGACCTAGAGGTGAAATTCTCCAGCCCCCATTATCATTCTCCTTAGCTATCTGAGCTTCTTAATGAGCATTTTGTCATTGTGGCACGTTATACATTTGTCTCACCTGCAAAAACCTTCACCTTCACAATTAAAGGTGTTATTTGGAAGCCTAGATCCTCCCCATCCCAAACATGTTTTATTTGTTCTTTCATTTTCAATGTCTGAGACACTTTGAGAACATATATGAGTGCTCTTTTAGACTTTTACCACTTTCTCTTAGTTCTTCAGCATAAATTCACACATGCTGTGTCTCTATATTGGTGGATAGCGCTCTGGACTCGGAAAATCTGGTGTCTAGTTCTGACTCTGCTATTGGCCTGCTAGGTGAGCATCAGCAATTAACGTCACTGCCTGGTGCCGCCGTTTCCCCATCTGTAAAATGGGGATAATGATACCTAAAGTACTTTCATCAGCAGATCTCAATGTTAGAGAGGTATTATGATTATTATTATTAGTACTTCTTACTTATGATGCTTCAATGGTCCCCAATGCTGTAGTATCTGAGACCCTCACAATCTTTGCTGTAGTTATCCTTACAACTCCTCTGTGAAGCAGGGTGATGTTATTATCCCCATTTTATAGATGGGAAACTGAGGCTCAAAGAGACTAAGTGACTTGCCCAAGGTCGCATAGTAAGTCTGAAATGGATCAGGGAAATTACCTTGATCACACGCTTCCTGGGCTAACACCTTAGCCGATGGACTGTCCATCCATTCTATGACTACTTATGTTGTGAAGCGTCTCCCGCAGACTTAACTTTCAAGATGCATCATGAAGACATTTGTTGCAACTCCACAGTTAAGTCTGAATTACCGCCATGACTCCTATCTCTGTTTCACTCTTTAATGACTGAATTTACTCTTCACATTTGGCACACCAGCTCTTCAGATGACAATTGGGTTTTTTACGTGACTGTTTTTATTGAAATACTTGCTAACTTTTGCAGAGGAAAACTTGAAAACTTGAATTGAGATTCTGGTTGGGGGGGAGGGGTGGGACAATTTAATCTCATTCTTTTCCCCATTCCCTAGCGGACACTTGACCATGGCAGAAGAGGCAAGTTTGGCTTGCCTGTTGGAGAGGGATGAGACTGATGATAAAGCTATCCAGGTTCAATTCCAAGTTAATTCCAGGTTCAAGAGAAGAGCTATGTGTTCATGGAACTTGTCCAGCATCAGTGTTAGGTTTGGCTCTTCCTATGACTGTAAGTTCTTCGCTTTCACATGCACCAGATTCACCAATGGATAAAAAGCAAATGTAATTAAATGCTTAAGGAACGGGTAGTTAAATCATCACACACACATACATAAATTGTGCTGTTCCCTTTTACTGTGAAGCATGTCCTTCTTTATTATTATAAATGAATCTCTAATGCAGCTCATGCCAACTCTAAATGAATGCCATTCTTTTTCATTAGGTAGCTCTTTAAAATCAATAATGTTTTCTTTAAGGGAAAGCTTTGGCTGTTACTAATTTAAATCTCATTAACTTTTGACTTGATTTTCCGAGGTTCAATTTGAACATCATTTTTCGTTTAGATATGAAGCTACAGGTGACATGTAATTTCACTTAAAAACCCAGGGTAGGCAGGAATAATGTCAGGCTAGCAGTAGTTTAGAGAGCATAACGTGTGGACTGTTTTGTGTGAGGTTTATGCTTGTAATCCCCCTAGCATGCAGCATCTATAAGTCAGTAGAACATCTATCCCATAGCAGTCCAGGCTGCAAAATCTCTTTTTACTCCAAAACACTCCTGATTTGTATTTGAGAGAGAGAAGACTTAGGGATCCACATAGTAGACCATCTGCCCTTCACCCCGACCCTCCTTCCAAGCCTTGCCCCCCCCCCCCTACATTTTGGTCTTTTGGGACCTTGCTGAGATATGTCCCATAATTCAGAGGGGTTGCGTCCCCTCTACGTGGTACCAGGAATTTTATCTGCACCCGTGCAGCAGAAGCAAACCTGTATGTCTGCAGAGTAGGTTTTTCCTCTTTGAAGAATGACTTGCTCACAAGTGGCAGTCCTAATAGCAACCGCGGCTTTAATAAAGCTTTTTCCTATCTTAAGCTTGTAGCTCATCACAAATGAGGTTATATTTTCCGACATTCATTACCTAGGGCGCACTGATCCATCCCAGAGAAAGAGAAACTTCAGCTTTCATCATTTTGGCTGACATATTTTTGAATATTTGGTTTTAAACGATGGCAAAAAATTATATTATAAAGGGTTATGCTGCCTGAGGCAGGCTGTCATGGAGACTGAAAATTTAGCACAGCTTTTCAAACTACTGGTTGGCTGGAAGGGTTGTTCTGGCACCCTATTATTTCCCTTGCATAAAAATTAACACATCACAACCACTGGTTACTTTCAATTATGTGGAATCACATGCCTCTTAAGAGAGATTATAAAAGGAGATTTGCAGAGGCTTAGCAGAATTCTTAAAATTGACAGCTTGACACAAGACGATTTCAGATTATGTGAAATCTGACATAAGTATGTGTATGCTGTTTGCAAGGAATTCTTTTCAAACTCATCATGTTGGAAATATTTACAATGAAGGAGTAATAATGTCTTTAATATGCAAATCATTTTAATTGCATTTATTACACTGTCAAGCCAAAGATGAAATATCATTTCTTTCACAAGTGACATGAAAAATTAAGAAAATGACTGCTTTCATGTCACTTGTATTTCAATAATAAAAAAAATCAAGTGTTTTCTCCATCTGTGAAGAAGTTCTTCTCTATCTCAGCAATTTTCCTTCAAAACAGTTTGGCTGACATTTACAATTTTTTAATTTTCTAATTTATATCCCTATTTACATCTCTCTTTGTCTCCCCTCTCCCAATGTTACAACATTGGTGTGCTTCCCGGTCTAGTAGGACCTGATTCTGCAAGGTTGCAGAACGTGAACAACTCCTGCTGACCTCAGTGGGAGTTGAAGGCTGCCAACTCCCCATAGGAAGCCTGCAGCACCTTTTAGGACTGGACCTGTTGTCTATAGATGAGACAGTTTATCCTGCTGCCATTGAATCCACTGGGAGTTGTGCCACTAACCTTAATGGAAGCAGAATTAAGGCCTGATTTTTGTAGCACAGAAACGTGTGTATTTTCCAATTTGTTATATTCCTTTCTGAAACTTTTCACTGCCTTTTCTCCTGAACAGCCACAAGCTTCAGTCTCGGAACTACTTATCTAACCTACCCATGCGAATAGTCATCCTCTTCTTTTCCCCCAAATACATGTCCTCAATCACTCATTTCCACATTCTTCTACTCAGCTGGGAACATTATATGATTGTGCTTGGGTTAAGAACCAGGAAATGAAACTTATTAGAAACTAAGCACTCTCCTCTCAGTGTCCAAGGGAAGTGTGGCTATGATGAAAAGCACAATTGATGAAAAGCAAATTAGATTATTAACACGGACAGAATTTTGACAATCTCCTGGATTATCAGGAATACGGGTAAATAGTTTTTTTAAGTATTATTTTCAAAGTCTTTTAAATTTAAGCAATAAAGTCTCAAATAAAATGAGCAGGTCTACACTAGGGCAGAGGTAGACACTCTGAGATCGATCCACTGGCGGTTGATTTAGCTGGTCTAGTAAAGACCTGACAAATCGACTGCGGATCACTCTCCAGTTGACAGAAGATTTTCTCCCATCGACTGCCTGCGATGTAGACATCGATCTAACGTATGTCCCGGCTCCAGCTATGTTGTTCATGTAGCTGGAGTTGCATAGCAGAGGTCAACTTTATATGGTAGTGTAGACAAAGTCCAACTCAGTGACTGATGACGTGAGTGCAGAATGAAGCCCCAGATAATGGGCTATGATGTATAAATGAATGAAACCTTAAAAATCAAGTACTTGTGTGGACATAAAGAATCCCATGGTACTTTTCACAAGCACAGCATTTGGCCTGGTGTCCTAAATTTAAATGTCCCCTCCTCTTCCCATTCTCTTGCTGTGCAGCGTGCGGACATCCTAACCCCACAGAGGCAGCTCCATGCTTTGTAAAGTGCTCTGGTATCCTTCGGGATGAAAGGAGCTATATAAATAAAATACAATTGCTGCTGTTTGTTTTATATTGCTGCGAGCTAGAAACAAATTATGCATTAATAAGTGTAGTTAGTCACTTTTGCTTTACTAATAAATGATACACTCCAGCTGCCAGTCTTGTCATGTGGCTCATTAAGTTACGCAAGCGTGTGAAAGATGCCATACATATTTAATAAGTATTGCTATTGTTGGAGGAGGGCAGAAGATGCCAGGAGTATGGTTATGATAGTGCATATGTCTTTGGAAAGAACAAACCCTAACGAGGTAAACAATCAGATACATGCACTAAAGGATGCATTTGGGAATATGATACAGAAAACATACTGTGCTGGGCATTGAACAGTTATACAGGCCAATATGCAAATATTTATTACGTGGTGCCTCTAATTAAAAGATAACAAAGACAACAGTTGTTATTCTATAGTAATTGTCCAAACTAGTACAGATTGTTTTGTTTTTTTCATATACATAAAGCATCTGTGTACTTAAGTTTGAAAGGCTTTTAATTTAGATTAAGGAAAACAGCAAGAAGGAACATAAGTATCCACAAGAGAGAGCACTGTGAATGTTTGGCTATGTCTGCACCACGTGCTAGAAGTGTGATTCCCCTGCTTGCGTACATTCCTCAAGCTAGCTTTTATGGACTAGTGGGAGTATAACTAGCAGTGTAGCCATAGGAGCATGGGTAGTGGAAGCTGAGTACATACCCACCGGTTTCAGGTAGGTTTGTATTCAGCATGCCTAATCTGTGCCTCCCACTACCGCTTCCTATGCTATCCCGGCTACACTGCTAGGTATACTCAGGCTCATCAAGCTAGCGCAAGTATGTGTACAGGAGCAGGGGCCTTTCACTCCTAGCTCACAGTAGCCTTAGTGGGTCCTTTTGTAACAAAGGGCTGCAATCTTGAACAAAATGGCTACCATCTCAGCACCGGCACAACTCTTAGAAATGTAAAGATGCAGTACGCAACAAAGTACAATACACCTATTGCAGGTTTGAGAGTTGATACTGTAGTATTTACTACAGACAAATAATAATGTTACAACATATACCATACTTTAAAGAAAAATATATGCTGAAACCGTACTTACTATACATTGTAAATGGAAAAGATGCATTGGGTACCGAACATAAAATGACACTGTAGGTTGGCCGGTACAGCTTTAATATCGGCCTATATTATGAAATATTTCATGACAATACAGAAACATCATTTTCTACTGTTATTTTCCTTCATCTTTTCTACCATGCATTTTAATACTATTGAAATGTCTTGCCATTGGAATAATTTTATATTTGTGTAATTTGTACAGAAACTTTATATTTGTTAAAATTGTAACATCTCCTATGTCGTCTTCTGAAGCCACTTGTGTGTTTAGAACACATTATTGGCATTTACTTTTTGATCAAATAATCCTTTAACAATTCCGTTCCCTATTGGCCAATAAAGGCTAATATTGCTTTGATTTGTACAGTGTTCAGTCTCAGGAAATGAAATTATACATGTTCTGTCGCTGTGAAAGGGAATTTCAGATTGAAATTCTACTGCATACATGCAACTAATGGATTGAAATGAGAAAGAAAATTACAATTTAGGTTGGATCTTGGGTCATCACCTTTTCAAGCAAAGGTCTACCTGTCACGCAAGTGGAAATGCTAATTGGCTGACTGCCATTGAAATTATCTCTGCCAGATGATGGAAAGGATGGCATGAGCAACATAAAATTGTAAGCATGATTAAAGATTCAAAGTCAAATGCTTGGTAACAACAAAAAAAAAGACTGGAGCTAGTTGAATTACTCATTGCAATACATTCAGATGAATATAACCTCCGTTTTTATCCCTGTTCATGAACAGACTCTAATTTCAACTCATGTATTTGGTGAATACTTGGGAAAAACAAATAGTTTGTGAATGTACAGGATGAAAGTTGTTGGTCCAAAGTGTTCACTCTACCTACTGTAGTCACTATTTATGATATGGGACTGGTTGCCTAGGTCACATGGTATTGTTTCCATTCTCTGATTGGATGACTGAAACCTTGAAAGCAGCAGAATAAGTAATAGTGATTAATAAGCAACATAGATGACATAATGAATAGTGAATACCCTTGATCCTATGCAGATATGGGTTGTCATATGAAGAATTAACCGTTTCCCAAGCATTCCTCAGAACAGCAATCTGTACACATGAACGTTTGCAAATATCTCGTAAAGGACCTGAATGTGGTTGGACTGAACAGGAATTTGGCATTAGAACAAATGCTCATGAACAGGTGTCCCACTGCAGAGGTGCCTAAAATCTGCTACCCTATCCACAAACACCACGTTGCTGATCCACAAGGGTTATGTGGTGCAGAATGCTCAGAAGCCCTTTCCAAAAGGGTGGGATAAACTGCAGGAGCTGTTCCGACAGTCTTGGATCCCCAAGGTGCAGGTTGCTCCCTCCTGCTCATCCCTGTTTCCTCCCAGATCAGGAGACAGAAAGCCAGGATAGTGGATCTATGCCACCAAAGGTTTCCTTTAGGCAGGTAATGGAGTTACACCAAGTGTGAATTTGGTGCCATATATTCAACAGGGAATATGCCTGCATACCCTCATCCAGGTTCCAGAGGAACATGCTCTACCCCCAAATGATCATTCAACTCAAACTATCCATACACTCCAAAGACCAATGGAAAATAAACTGATTACTTGCATCAAGACCAGTCCCTCTTCCCCAGGGGACAAGAAAATTAATAGTTTCACACTCCTCCCATTTTAAATTCTTATTATTGCGTGCTCCCCGGGACTGTGTTGTTTCCTGCTGAGAATCATGGGCAAGGTGTATGGAGCTTCCTAATTGTGTGATTACTTGAGACTGTGGCAACCTAACCTGGGACCTCCGTTTCCATTTGCTTTACCTTCAGTAACGTTATTCAAAGGGACTCTAATGGAAAGAGGCTCATCAATTATTGAAATGAATTCGGCTTTGTTTCCAAAGTTTCTATAATGCCCACAAATTGAAATGGGACAAATGAACCCCTCCTCCCTTGGCTCATGTGACTGGCTGGAGAATATCAAAACTCTTGCAGAGAATCTGCATCAAGAGACCTCATAGAGTTAGCAGCACTTACAAAAAAATAACGGTCTACACCTCCAGTTATAGGATCCTTACCTGGAGGTTTCAGTGGGAGAATTTTTATTCATAGCTACTCCTGAATATTTTCAGGCTGCTTTTCTTATTTCCTCTGTGTTTTTTGCCTTGTTTTTATGGTTTATCTGTTCCTTATAATTACTCTGGAAAACAATGCAACAAGAAATATTAGCATCTCTCTCTAGTGTGGCCAGTGATGTTAGTGTGCACAAAAGCGGCAAAGCGATGTTTGGGCAGACTGAGTCAGGAATTATCTTTATTACATTTGCTTGATACAAGGAACACTTTGGGGTAAATTATCTAGGGTGATTCTATTGACATCCTCAGGGCTGATTCAGGGTAAATATTGGTGGAAAAGTTTGGTATCACTTTTATTTTGCAGGTTTAGAAAACAGGATAATTTTTCCTTTATTCATTGTTGTGACTGCTTCTTATCAAATTTTTCAGATTTGAAAATGTTTGGGTTCAATTTTCCCCATTTTTTTCTTCCCCAACTCTTATTTTCTTAATCAGTTTTGCCATTGAAAAGTGTTTATGGGTAGGGAGGAAAGCAGGAGTGGGAAAGGAAAAAATCATTTGCATGTTTTTTAAAGGAAAATTCAAAAGTGATTTTTTTTCATGAAAATGTTAGTTCTCTAGAAGAAGCCCCAAGGCTGCAGTACCTGCCCTATAATATTTCCACCTGTGTTCTTGCTGAGGAGGAAGGATGATCCACCGGAGAGGCTAGTATTGGCCCAGGATTCAGGAAACCCAGGTTCAATTCTAGACTCAGCCACAGACTTTCTTTGCAACCTTGGGCAAGTCACTTAATCTTTCCTTTGCCTCAATTCCCCATCTGTAAAATGGGGATAGTATTTTCCTGCCTCTTAGGAGTGCAGCAAGGATGAAATCTATTAATGGTTATAAAGCACTTAGATACATTGATGATACTGCCTATACAATTATGTAGCTTGGAGGATTTTTTTTACCCTCTCACATGCTGGTAGCCGTTTTCAATAGGACTATTCACTTTTATTAGAATATTATAAAAATCTATAGAGAGATTCTTAGGCTCTTGCCCTGGTCTGGATTAGTTTGGCCTAATTGTAGATCGGATATCATAGTGCTCCCTCATGGATTCCTTTGCAGGATGAGTCACTAGTGATCACTTTACATTTTGAAGGTGGTCTTTAGAATGAAGATGGCTAAACACTTCTTCAAAATGAAAGCTTAAATTAGGATGTGTGACGTCTCAGGCAGACATCTCATAAAAATTGGAAGATACTTGATGACCCTCATGTAGTCCCCGGGTGTTAGAATTCAATGTCAAAAATTAAAAGTTGTGTACTCCAACTCCATTACAAGAAACGAGTGATTGAAGATTTGTGTAATAAACCAGCTTGAAGCTTCATAGTAAGTCATTTCTGGGTAAGAACGAGCTCGGTGAATAATGCAAATATATTTTCATCAAATATTCATTCAGGTTGTTTATTGAAGTCCCTTCAGCCATGTTTGCCTTGCTTTGGTGTATGCTTTCCATGAACATTTGAGATCTAGTTTGTTTGTGGAAGTTTTAGTCTAGTTCTCACTGGAAGTTTTAGTTGTTCATCCAGTCAAGGCAGGGAGATTCCGTGAACAGAAAAAGATGCTAAATTGATCAGATCATCTTTCATTGTAACGAATGCACTCTATTAGTTATGTGTGAACAAAGCCTGGACAATACATTTATTTTTTTTAAATAGTTCTAGGTCTCATAGCTCCAACACAGCCTGTCTGATGATTGTGATACCTTCCAAAATCAAATCCAAATCCGTCTTTGGGCATACAGTACAGAAAGGAACTCTCCAGTGGAAAGATGTTTTAGAAAATTACATAGGGGACTCCAAACTGGGCTTTGAATAGACTCTGCACTCCGGAGTCACTTTGGGGACTTCATAAAGTATACGAAACATAAGGAAATGAAACTTAGTCCCTTATTTCTAGGTGATCTATTTGTGTAGTTTGTTTTTCAATGTGCCTTTTACATTATTTGATAACCTTGTGTCAGCCGTGGAAGAGGCGAGCCATTAAACTAAATATTTTAAAACAACCAACTCTACAGTACACAAGCTCTAACTTCTGTCCCATTTATTATAACATGCATTCTTAAAAACGTACCAAACTGGAAACTGATTACAAAATCAAAACCATCCCATCCGTTCATTTAGGATGCAGACCTGCATTTTTAAACTGCTGCTTTTGGGCTCTTTCCCCCCCACTTCCCCATTGCTAAGCATACAAATTAGCTCAAAGCCGACCGCACAGCTTTAGGAGGAGAGTTCAGTTCAGGTTGATCTGTCTCCAGAACATCTGATTTAGAAGAGGAAGAAGAGATTGTGATGAGACCAGCCAGAGATTCCCTTTCCACAACACAATGTATTTCTGAACTCCCTGTCTCGGGTATACTTTTGCCTGCCAGTTCCCATTTGCTTTTCTCTCCATCAGCAAATATTCTTGAAAATCACTCTGATAAAATGCCATGTGAAAAGCTGGCATTGGAGCCCAGCAGATCTGACAAGTGCTACTGCACGAAATGTCCTTGACCAGTAATGTCTACTGACCCTACTCTATATTTTATTTTCCAAAAGGAATTTCCAGGTTCAGATCTCATGAATATGCCCAACTCCCAGAAACTGAGAATTCACTGATGTGCTAACACTGGACTTGGATTTTCAGATCAGTCATGCGTGTCTATTATGGGCCGCCTTTAGCACGTTGCACAAAAGACTAGGTGGGGGCAGAGTAGGCACAACAAGGAGGCTGCTCCCTCATTTAGACCCATGGGGCTGCGTCTTTACAGCCCCAAGTGGAATTTTGGGTGTTGTGCAAAAGGGCTGCTTGAAAAATTTCTCTCAGCTTCTTAACCAACATGGAGTTTTCATTGGAAACTCATTATAGGGCTGTAAATTTCAAATGCTTTCATTTCATTGGAACTTTCCTGAAAGGCAAATTGGCTTTATTTTGTTTTGTTCCCTGACCCCCGGGATTCAACACCTTTGTAAAATCAGGCACTATATATTTTTCTCTCTCGGGTGTCTCTCCTTTTATGATAGGTAATTCCATCTCTCTAGCAACTCTTCACTCCATAAATATAAAAACCACTTCTTACAGCAATTACCAAACTTAAACAATCCTAGCAAGTAGCCCCCATAAAATTGTGTTTGAGCTTTAACTAAGGACTGTCACTATTGGGCAACTTATTTTGGCTGATTCCTTTTGTGGCCACTTCAAACATTTCATTACTGTCGCCTTTTCCTTATGTGGTTAAATGATATAATCTAAAAGACTAACGTTGATATATTTAGCATCCATTTCTCTCTCCTGTTACTAGTGTAAAGGATCTCCAAACAATTATCCAGCATCTCTTTCTGCTTATGCTAGTGTATGTGCATCTACAAGCACAGAACAATTTTTTTCAAACCTATTAACTATTCCAATTTTATCTGACAAATTTTAAATATTTCTCTTTTCTAGACTGAGCATTAATATTTGAAAGGTGAGCAGTTTTGCACTGTTATGGTTTGTTAGCTGGTCAAAAACTAGAATAAAACTTCTGCAAAATCTTTCATGTAAATATACCTTTTTGTTGATATTTGAAGTTTTAGATGAAAAGAATTTTCAGCCAGCCTGGACAGATGTGTCCATTTCTGTGCCCTGATTGGCAGACAGTACGATCTCACTCAATGTGAACACTTGCATGTGTGAAATTAAAGTGAGTTCTTTCTGAATGGCTCAGTGTTGAAATTTTGCAGCATTTGCACCATTTTAAATTCACAAATAGTTGTACCAGTAAAACTCAGTTGCTCATTTATTGATGACAAGCACACACACATGGGGGTGAGTACAGGTGAACTCCAAGCTTATAGGGATAAGGACAGTTTTTTTGGTTTTCTGTTTGTACAGCACCTAGCCCAAGGGGGTTCTGATCCAGCACTGGACTCCTAGGACTGTCATACTGCTACTAATAAATAAAAACTATTATTCAATTTTAAATTCAAATAGGTTGTTACAGAAAAACTGTTGCATAATTCACCCAACGCTAATCATAGCAAAGGTATATTTTCCCTAAAAAGTGTAGGTGGATCTCTAAAAATGCCTTTATATTTTATAGATATATTTTTAATGTATTGTATTTGTGTCCCTTTCTGTTGAAATGCAATTTCAGATAAGAATATGAGAATACAGTCAGAATTAAAGCCAATATTTATTTGAAATAAAAATAGCATCAAACTGTAGCTCATTAAATCACGTCTGATCAATGCTGCATAAAAAAGAAACATCACTCATCTCATCACTTGGCTATGGTGTTTCCTCTTCTTTTCCTCACTGCTTGACACGTTTGGCCTGGCACCTCTCATACTGGTAAGGGCAGTACACTTGAATGCTCTTAAATGCCACCAATGAAGCCCTTTATTATCATCACTCTTTCCCTTTTCCCTCTGTGCTCTTATTTCACTGAGCATAGCTGTGATTGCTGCTATTCAGCAAAGGGGCTTGAAGATGGGTTGTTCTCAAGCTGCACAGCCCAAAGCCCAAGTTCTTCCGTGCACAGAATACTTTCTCTTAAATAGCATCTTCGAAAATCCTGGGACTAGTAACGTCACTTCTCTATTTTCCCTCCCTCCTTCTGTCTATAGAGGTCAGGGTCTACACTAGAGAGGGGGGCAGAGGACAACCTAAGATACACAACTTCAGCTATGTGAATAGAGTAGCTGAAGTCAACGTATCTTAGGTCGATTTACCTGGGCGTCCTCACGGCGCTGAGTTAACTGCTGCCGCTCCCCCATCGACTCCACTTCTGCCTCTCGTGGTGATTGAGTTCTGGAGTCGGGGACAGCACCTGGATCGATTTATCGCGTCTAGACGAGATGCGATAAATCGATCCCTGATAGATTGATCACTGCCCACAAATCTGAGTGGGTAGGGCCAACAGTGGGTAGTGTAGACATGGCCTTAGACTGTAAACTCTTTGAGGCAGGGATAACATCTCTCTGTGTATCTGTACAGCCCTGTAACAGGATGGCACCCCCTCTCATGATCGTCTCCTCACTCAGGTGTGTGTCTGCGCCTCTTTCAATCTGCGATGACCCCTTTTGGCAGCTTCTAGTGACTCAGCCCTCTGGCCAAGTCACAGATAGACTGTATGGAGCAACTCAAACAAACCCCTTCTGGGGTATTAGTCCAAAAAGTCTTTAAGCGCTCCTGGCCCTGGTATGGGGCCATGCTCCCAGGGCTTCTCCCTGGAGACTCTTCACCCATTTTGGTCTGTTCTGACCCCAGCTCTCCAGTGGGGCCTCTTAACAGTTCAGATCTCCTTCCGGGGGGTCATCACTGTCCAATTGTAGGCCACTTCCCCAGTGGCTTATTGGAGTGGACCTGGACCCATCCACTAGTCCAGGTCCCAGCCCAGGGACCTAAGAATAGCAGCCAAATGCTGCTGTGTCCCTTTAACTAAACTGCTTTCATTTCTCTGAGTCACTTCCCCTTCACCTTCACATATGCTTCACCTTTATTGTAGGGCATACAGCAAGTCCCAGCAGCCAGCCTAGATCTCCCTCTTGTTCCCCTGGTCACTGCCAGCATCTGCTCTCTCCTTGGTTCTGCGGTTCCCTTCAGCCAGCCAGGAGCATTATCTGCACTCCTCTGGCTCCAGCAAGGACCTGTCTCTGTACCTTCTTTTACATGGGTCTGCAGCCCTCTGATTGGCTGCTCCCTGAAGACTTTCCCTGATTGGCTGTCTCTTGCGCAGTCTACCTAGGCCCCTTGGAGGACTTAGTTCCACAGCTCCTTTCTGGGATAGAGTGTGGTAGTATCCTGAAGCCTCCAGCACCCTATCACAGGCTCCAAGCAAAGTGGTTCCCACTCTTGGCTGGAGGCTTCAGCCTCTAGTTATAATACAACTAGTAAATAAAAACATTACTTTTATTTCAGAAGAATGTTATTCTTACCAAATAATTATAGTCAAACATATAATGTTTTCCTATGTACTGCATTACTGTGTGAGCAATAATAAATATAGTAAATTATCTAGCTCATTCTTTTTTATTTATTTGTAGTTTACTTGAATTTAAAATTAGATTTCAGATAACTAGGTAGACAGCCGTGTATAAGAATCCCCTGGTATAAATTGCTCTGCATGACAGGACCTTACAAAAATTATTACAGGCAGATTCACAATGCAAAAATTATTTATATGACAGGAAGCAGAAAGACAAATTACTGAGAGACTATGTACATGCTCTTCTATAATTGCTCATAAATTATTATGGTTCATGTAAAATGCACCCAGATTCCCTAGATCACTAGGTATACTTAAAATAACAATCATGTTAAATTACTAGAAAATGGAGGAAACGCAATACACATTGTAGGATGATTGCTAACGCAGAAATACAGGCAACTGTCGGCAGCAAAGTTAATTTGTAATTCACTGTATATATTTCAAGTCTTCTCTCTCACTTCACTATTGAAGGCATCATCCAGTTCTTCTTTATGGGGATAACATTAGGCTATGTTGATTGGATCTGGTCTGTAAACAATTTCACTAGAGAAGCAACTAGAGCTGGGATCTTCAGAGGACTCTAAGGAGGTCAGATGTCAAATATCATTGTAAACCAATGAGAATTAGATGGCAAACTCTTGAAAATCTCAGTATGCATGCATTAGGGATTACTGCCCAGTTCTGGAAAGAACAGGAAATGAAATAGAAATAAAATTTGCTGTATTATTTAAAAGATGATAAAACAACATCACCTACATGAGAAAGAATGTGGAATAATAGCTCATGTCTTTCATCTCTCACTGACTTCCATTCCCTGAGTTGGTGCTTGTGAAAAATTGACTTAAATCAGATCTAACATATAGCCAGCCAACACTGACTAATGTAGTGCATTGTACAGGATATTGCAATGGGAAGTGGAAGAAATTGATTTGACTCATGGAACTGCTGGAGCTCAACTCTCTTCTACTCCCTTTTTGCTGTCCCCAAGCGTTTCCCTTGTTTAAAGTAAACCAGAAAAGGTATTAAACTCTCATGCCAAAAGGGCCATACCCTTCCCTCCTCTATTTTTCTGGCCAGAGACTGATTCACATAGAAATATTTTCCTACTTCCATGTGGATCAGTCTCTGGCCAGAAAAAGAGACCGAGTGATCTTTAAAAGGGCCTCACCTCAGCCTGTGGGAAGGAATCTGATTTTTGGCTGGTGATCAGTTCTGGAGGAGCAGTAGGGGAGGCAGCGTCCCCAACAGGAAACCAGCCCTAATTATGGGTCTTTTGAGCCACAGAAATGCAGCTGTCTCTGTGGAACATGGAACCAGCATGCTACAGCTCCAGCTCCTCAGAGAGGACTTGAGAATAGGCAAAGAGCTAGATTGTGATCGGCCCTAACGAGACCCTGTGTAATTCATGTTTATTTTTCTATGAATGGAAAATAGGACTGTACTGGAAGGCCTAGTTTGTTGTTTCAGTGCATCTCACTGACCCTCTGTGAAAGGTAATATACAGTGTTTGTCGTGCTCTCGGTGTACTCTCACTGCTCTGAATGCTGAAAAGATATTTTAACTAACTCTCTTTATTGTTGTACAGCCAATGGCTAAAATACACCTGTATAGCAAGCTTACCATTGACTTGAATGGGCTTTAGATGAGGCCCTTTTTAAGAAGCAGTAGATTATTGGCTTTGAAAGAATTCATGTCATAGACATTTATTATATAGCACAGTGGCTCTCCTGCCTTTTTTTAATCTCATGTTTTTTCTCCTCACCACCATGAACATATCACATAGTGAGAGCAAGCCCGACACAAATGATGACGAACTTAATTCTTGATAATAGAGCATCCAACTCCGCCTTAGCAGCTCCAGTCATTCCTAATGACTGCTTTGAGAATGCTCCAGATTCATCTACCAATTCATACACTTCAGTGATTGACAGCAGAGCAAGGAGAAAAATTCCAGCCACACATCAGCTTAGGCAGCCTGACCTAGATTTTAGCCTCTCCGGCTACATAAGAGGAAGCATTCTTGATTATGCTTTTTAACAAGAAGAAAAATAGTTGGGGGGGGGAGGGAAGTCATCTTCTGTTTGATTAGTCTTTCTTCGATAATTAAGATTTAGTCCATGCTCACTGCAAGATATTTTTTTTCTAAATGTCATCAAATGTTAGAAGGCCTATTATAAATCATTACCTCATTTTCAGTCAGTTCCTGACATCTCTCTGTTCTCCATAATTAGCAGCTCACGGAATGCTCCTTTAAGCTAGATGGCTCTCTAGCTGAGGAAATGAACCGAAGAACCCCCACGTGGGCAGAAACAATGGCGTGATGTGTCACATGTACGAACATTGCCACTTCTACTGCTGCATCTGGTGTGCAGCTAGTCTGACCGCTGCTGCTTCTGGCGTCGGACTAGTCTGAGCCCAGTTGCAGGTTTGTTCTTTGCTGTATTTGGATACAATTAGAGCATATTTGGATGCAATTAGAGAAAAAAAAGAGTCTAGTGTAAAGTGTGTTTTACACTTTACACTAGACTGGGGGGTGGGGGGATAGCTCAGTGGTTTGAGCATTGGCCTGCTAAACCCAGGGTTGTGAGTTCAATCCTTGAGGGGGCCATTTAGGGATCTGGGGCAAAAAATCTGTCAGGGGACAGTACTCAATCCTGCTAGTGTAGGCAGGCGGATCCTGCTAGTGTAGGCAGGGGACTGGACTGGATGACCTTCAAGGTCTTTCCAGTTCTAGGAGATTGGTATATCTCCATTTATTTATTTATTTATTTATTTTATTTATTCCCTTTTCCTTTTGATACACAGATCCTGAGTGGGTGTAAACTGTCGGATCTCCTTTGGCTTCACTGGAACTATGATGCATGTATGACAAATAGTGAGATAATATTGTTTTAATAGTGATAGCTCTTACATAGCACTTTTCATCTGTAGATCTCAAGGCGTTTTACAAGAGAGGCCAGTAACATTATTCCCACAATGGAACATAACCCAGGTCTCCCAAATCCCAGTCTACTGGTCTATTCGCTAGGCAACACTGCCTCCTACGAGCTTATCGCTTCTTTGTACTTGTCTGTCTACATCCATCTGTTGTCCTTCATGCTTAAATTGTAAGCTCGTTGGAGAAGGGATTGTCTTTTTGTTCTCTGTATGGACCGCACCTAGCACAATGGGGTCCTAGTATATGATAGGGGCTCCTAGGTGCTACGGTAATACAAATATAAATACTGACACCAGCTGAGGCTCTGTCCCATAGTGTCTCCAGATTATTATACTTATAGCTGCTGTAGGTAAGTCTCAGCCAGTCTTCTTCCTTTGTAACTTGGCTATGAACTACCACTTGACTTCAGAGTGTCTTTCATGCACACTGCGTTATTTGAATGTTCTTTGCAGAGTCAAACTAACTTCAGCTTTCAAGTTAGAATAATACAGGGAGTGAGAAATAACCAAAAAAGGGTGAAAATATACCTCCAAGTGAAACTGGAAAATAGCTGAATTGATAAGGCGGAGTTACAGGATGCTTAATGTTTGTTTCAGTTGTTCCGTGAGGAGCTAGTAGACGTGGAAGTGCTAAGAGACAGGATAAAAATAATTGAAAATGTCTTGACAGAAATAGCCCCAAAAAATGAATGATCTTCAAAATTCAGCTTCAGAAACTGCATTTTCAGATTTGGTCTAGGTTCTAAATGCAAACCTTTGCCTAATATCTTTCAATTGTGACTGCTGAAAAATGACCCTGTAAGAATGGGAGCTTCTTACTCACCTGATATGCTTTGTGTGTATTCAGTCATAGGAGTCTATTCGTTTTTACTGTAGTTAGCTTTGCTGAACCAACACACTGGAATCTTTTCTGGCCCATGCATCAGTGATAGAATTATTAACTGATCCAAAGCTCATGGACTTGGTTTGAGAGCAAATAAGCAATTTAAGAAATGGCTATATACATTCCATTAGGAAGGCAATAAAAATAATAGTTATTATGTCAGAGCAATTAGAGGTATGCATGAAATAAGGAATAGCAGGCAGCGTAAATGCAAGAAATTAAAAAGTACTGTATAGAGAAGGGTTTTGGATAGACGCAGAAAGAGGCCCCGTGGTTACAAAACATAGCCAGACCTTCGGTTGGTGAAAATCAGTATGGCTACATCAAAGTCAATGGATCTACCTTGAAATATATCCGCTGCGGATATATACCAGCTGGCCTGTGGACGATATCCATCCCTGATGTAATCCCACTGAAGTCAATGGAATTACATACAGGATAAATTTTTGATCCAATGTACCTATGTTAGGCATTAAGCTGCAAATTGGGGACTGCGTCGCCCTTGCAAAACCCTGCTGAATGCAGTCAGCCCATATGCAACCAATTGTTGGATCTGGACCTTTCTGTTTCCCATTGCTAAAGAAGATTGTAGTGAAAGAGATTGAGAAGGGGGGTAGTCAATTGCATTTTTCGAGTGAATCATCCAAACTCCAGAGCCTGGAAATCCAGTTAAAAGAAATTTTAACCAAAGAACATAATCTGACATTAAAAGGACCCTGGCCACATCTTCCCCATTGCTCTATTAAGCATGATTGCATTGCACAGTATACAGTAAATGTATCCTACTGCATAAGACACATACATGCAACTTAATTAGTGCTTAGAAACAGCCTTATGTAATTGACTTCAAAATAAAAGTGTAAAGATGTAGATTGTCACATCTAATTATTTTATATGCAGCTGTGTTGTGCTCCCTGAACCAGTCCTGATGGGGTTAACAAGAGCCTGAGAGGCCAGGGCATCACCTGATACAAGAAGGGCCAGGGTTAATTGGAGTGAAGCCTAGCTGGGAAAGGGCTTCAAAAGCACTATGCAGCCAGGAGGATAAAAACAGAAGGGGTCTGTGGAGGAAGGAGACTGCCATCTTGGTTGAGGGAGGTTGTCAGGGAAAAGGAGGAAAGTAAGTCCTCAATCCTGCTCTGGAGTAAGAGACTAGGGGATGTGGGTGAAGTAGCTCCAGGGAGTAGAATAAGCTCCACCGGTAAATCTAAGAAGATTGGGAGGATGGGTAGGATGGAACCCAGCAAAACAGCAGGGATGGGGCCTGAGAAGACCTGGGCTGCTGGTTAGAGGGTCACTGGGCTGGAACCCGGTGTGGTGGGTTCCACTCCCAGCCACTGGTATAGTGGCACAGAGACCAGAGCCGGAGCTGAATACAGCCTGGAGACAGCATTTGGACAGCATTTGGACAGTGGTCCAGTTGGACTTCGTAACCCCAGAAGAGGTCGACTGAATGGTGACCTAGCATCATGAGCAACTTCCCAGAAGAAAGATTGTGTTTGTGACTTGGGGACTACAAAAATAGGCTAGAAAGCATAGCTCCCAGGGCAGCTGAAGATGTACTTTGTGACAGTGACAAAGATAATTAGAAGAGGTGAGTAGAGGCGGTTTAGGGGGTGGATTGAGATCAGATGCCAACATGTATTTTCGTTAATTACAGAACTCTAAGCTGGTTTTTCAGGTCAAGTAGCTAAGGTAAAAACACTTGTTATTTATTAAAGAGTTAGTGGAAGTAATGAAATTCTAAAGAGGAAATACAATTGAATGGAGCTAAAAATGCACGCTACAAATCCCATTTTATTTTGTTTTTACGTCAAACTAAAATCTATTGGAAACTTTCAGTGGCGGTTAATTGCAACAGATGATTCACAATGACTTAAAAATAAAGATCCTTTTCTTTTTTATTGATTTATTGCATTTCACAGGTTGTCTCTCACTATCTTGAAAAATATCCCTGTATCTAATATTTCTTTTATTGTTTTCCTTTCAGTGGATGGTTGCATTGACTGGTCAGTGGATCTCAAGACATACATGGCTTTGGCAGGTGAACCAGTCCGAGTGAAATGTGCCCTTTTCTACAGCTATATCAGGACTAATTATAGCATGGCCCAAAGCACAGGTCTTAGGCTTATGTGGTACAAAAACAAAGGAGATTTAGAAGAACCCATTATATTTTCGGAAGTTAGGATGAGCAAGGATGAAGATTCAATATGGTTTCATTCGGCTGAGTTGCTAGACAGTGGATTCTACACATGTGTTTTAAGGTGAGTATTGTGTTGAATATAACAATACATTTCTATAGTTTTTCTTATTTAAGGCAATGCTTAAATTTAGCTATATCAGGAATGAAAGGTACTACCAATTAATATATGCTCGTATCTTTCTTATCTGTTTGACAGATTATTGCATTATCTTGGAATTACAATTTCTCAAATAATTACGGTTACCTGTTCCAATAGCTATAATTAAATATGTCTTCCCTTCCTTCATTGAGACCTATTTTCAAAGGTTTTTAAGTTAGTCACAGAAAGGGGGGAGGGCGGCAGCTCAGTTCTGAAGGCTTAAACCAAAACAGACATTTTGATCAAATAAAGCTGTTTGGCAAATCAAGAGCAAATCCCATAACTGACAGACAGCAATCACCGATTATAATTTTCTAATGGTATTTTTATGACCTGTGGGTACCAAGGGTGAGTTAACTGTTTTAAGGTGGAAATGGCAGTCAAAGTTCTGTTTGATTTTGAAAAATGTCTCTTCTAGTTTGCAGCACTACATGTACATCAATTTTTAGTGTCCCTCCAGCGGCCTTGATTCTGCAAGCATGTAAGCGTATGCTTAACTGTAAATCAATTTGGACATAAATGTGTGCTTTGAGTTATGCATGTTTTTAAGAGCATTGCTGATGTGGCATGGCTTGCTGATTTGGAGCCTTAACTTGCATAGTCCTAAACATACATTTATAGGGTAAACTAGGAAAGCTCTTTGATTTTGTTAACATGCATGTTATACAACTTTTATGCAAGTTAACGGATTCAACGTTGAAATACAAAGGAGCTTACAAATACTGTACATGTTTTCAAGAGTGCACCACAATCACATCCTGTGTGTCTCACTGCTTCTGTGTCTCAGGCCCTCTATTAAGCACTCCCAGGCAGTAGAATATTTTTGTCCAATCTTAACAATCCATGGCTGGTTGGAAAATCTCTCTTGAAATTCCAAGAATCTTGAGGTATCAACAAAATGGAATTTTTTATGGAAAGTATCTGCTTTCCATAGGAAAATTAGACTTTTAAGCAGAATATTAATTTTTTAAAAAACAAACCCCAACCTCTGTCTGGGATGAAAAGCGTCAAGGAACAAATACAGAGGTAAATCCTACAAAACCCTTCCTTATATGGGTAGTCCCACTGAAGTTACCCTCATGAATAAGAATTATTTACATGAGAAAAGGTTTTCTGGATCAAACTTAAAATGATTACAACTAAAGCTGAAGTGATGCACTTTCCCGAAGAATTTGGTAATCAGAGCTTGATTTTGTTTAGTTAGCAGGATATAGAGCAAAGGATCATACCTGCTGTGAGGGGCAAATGCGGAAGATTTATATGTTGAAGACAGATCAGCTCTGTCCGTGAACAGAAGTACATTTGTAGTCAGGAGGAGCTAGCACCTAGAAGTTTCCATTTACCACAGAGATGAACAAGAAACATACGTTTCCCTTTTGGTAATTTTTGTGGTTGTGAAGATGTAGCCATCATTCCCAAAATGTGACATCACTTTTCCCTCAGCGCATAGTCTGTTTAGCCTGTTTGATCACAGAAGGATGAAGTACCATTACAAAGGATGAGTCAAGCATGACTTCAGTACTGAAAACAACTCTGTGGACATGGAAGATAGACTTTTACCTTCTCAGTCAAGCTGGCTGTGAAGTTTACTGAAAGTCTATGATTGAAACCACTGAACAGCAATTCAAAAACATATTGGTACCCATTGTAATTTAAAATTGTACATACGTTTGGTGAACATTAGTGCTTATGTTGGTGGCAGATTAGTAGAACTGGAAAGAGCCCAGAAACATGCACTGCTCCTATCTACATCTCCACTAGTGCCTATTGACTTGCTTCAACCTCAATTTATCTGCTTCTGATCTTGCTAGAGGCTACCAACAATATAGGACTGTGATGTTTTGATGGTTTTGTGCTATGGATTAACATCTAGTTTGGACTAAAGATGAACCCACCACACTCTATTAGTAGTAGTAGTAGTAGTTGTAAGAGTAATAGTAAACATTTATAAGAGGGCAGTACCCAAAGGCCTCAGTTGGGACCATTGCTCCATTGTTCTGGTTGGGTAGCAAATATACCCCTGATTCTGCAAAGAGAACCTTATAGGTCCGCTCCTGCATCTCTGAACAATCTTGGTATCCTCAGAGCTGGAAATACGAGACAAAAGAACTGATTATATTGACTTGAATATTCACTTGAAGTCAAAACTATGTTGAATCTCTATCTTTAGCAGTTAAATGGTAAACTCTCAAACTTGTGGTGACACTTTGGTGTCTGTTTTTTGTCAATATTTCTCAGAAACTATTAAATGTAAAGATAATGGTTACTAATAGAAAGTCAACATTAGCCAACTGATATCAGAGTTATTTACTGTTGGTTGTGGAGAAGGTAAATGTGATATGATACCATTGTGTGATTAACTCTTAGCAAATACTGAATTTGTAATGCTACCTCTGTAATTAGTATAATAAAAATGACAGAACTATTATTTGTTATGACAGTTGCATTATGGAACAGTTATGTAAAGACACTGAATTACGTATTTCAACAGACGTACATTTTTCATGTAAGATAGTCAAGACAACTTTACACAAACGTTAGCAAAAATCCTATGAGCACAAGTTCTGGGACACACTTTTATATGGGAGATTTCAGAACACTTTGTTCATGTACATGACAAATAGTTTTGGTAAGAAATGGACAATTTTTAAAATAAAGAATGTATTCTCCTCACTTCCAGAAATAAAGACAATCTGTCAGGCTTTTTGGAATTTATTACGCAGCAGTAATGTCTTTTTTGTCAGTTCTACAATTTTGCTGGTTAGGCCAAAACTTTCTTATATAATTTAATCCCCCCCACCTATTTTCAGATGTATGTGGGAGGACTGTGTTTCACAGCGTTATGTCTTATAATTATACATAAAAGACCACATTTCTTGCTTGAATAAATTTTATTTTTTTCTTCCAAAAATTTGGTAATGAATCCTTGCTTTTGTTGTTTATAAAATTAGAAGTAGCTTAAAATAGCTGAGCAAAGAGCAATAGTAATTTATTTTCATTTCATTAAAATTGGGTTAGATCTAATACTCTGAAATAAAACAATGTTATTCTGATGGACTATTCGCACCACGAACTGTGTAAAAGACTTTGAACTAATCAAGCTGAAATTAAAATTTGATGAGGTTTGTTTTGTTTTGTTTTTTAACCAGATGTTTGCATTTTACAGTCATTAATCAGGATCACCTAGTTTGCAAGAATATGAAGGTCACCGTTGATAGCAGTAATTGCAGGAGATGATTTTGTAGAAAGATCTGTAATTTGTTTCAAGCATTGACTTTTATAAATTGTCTGACTCCAGAATCGTACAGTAGGATCAATGCAGTGTAAAGAGAAGTACAATGTACAGCAATGTACAACATCAAGGTCTAATCTTGCAAGAAGCTCTGTGCTCTTTTGGGGCTCTAAGTGGGTTTGGGGAAATGCCTCCTTAAAGCTCCTGGCAGGATCAAGGCCAACAAAGCAATTTGGTGGGGTGGGATGAGGACATTGGGGAAGGTGGGTTGGGTATGTGGGAGTGAGTGTCTGCGGGATAGGCCGACATAACTGTGATGATGACAATGGGTAAAAATAAATATTTCCGTGATTGGCTAAGAATTTATTATATTAGTATATTATATTATCTGATTAATTATATTATCTGATTAAGCCTGTAAAGGACCTTGATTGACAGCATTTTTGTGTCATGACAGAGCACAGATCCACCTCATGACATTGATGTCATGACTTTATAGCACAATATATACGCAGGGGCTGTATATACTATTAGACTTCCACTGCCTGCTGATGTTACTTTCGTTAAGGTTGTCAGCACTTCCATTATAGAGCTGCATTTTTCAGGTACTTACAAATCAACTGTAAAAAATTGACTCTGGACTGAGACATTTGATGCAAGGTCTCCGGGGCTAACACACCAAACCAAATCCTGTCAACTGAAATTGGACTAAATCAGTGCGGCATTTACAAAGTCATGCGTATGGAAAAAGTTTAGCTGGCAGCTCACGTGCCGCTTTGCCCTCTGATAAAATAAACATGGTTTTGGTTCCCCAAGTCATACTGAAAGGATTCTGTGGTGTTTTTTTTTTGAGGGGGTGGGGGGAGGAAGAGGCAGTAGAGGGAATAACTAGACCTTATCATCCCATCTCATGCTGAAAACCCAAGGGAAGATCTAATGGGGGAAAAGTCTCAACAACATTTACCAATTGTTCGATCAGTGGCAGGGCTTCTCTCCCCTATCTCCCCCCTCTTCCTCCTGTTGCCCAAGCCAAACTGAGCTACGGGGCTTGTTTAGTCTGCTTGAACGGGAACCTACAGGAGTCCTGTACAAAGTTCCTCCTCTGCAAAGTAAACATTTCCATCCTTAATATTAATTGGTAGAAGTAACGTGGGTGTGAGTGGGGAGGGGAAGGTGGGGACAGACCTGCTTCTGGTCTTTTGACCTATTACCTTGTACTTATGAGATTTTGTATAGCACACAGTGCACTAGGTGAGTAAATGAAGAAATAAATCTGCCAATCTCCAGTTCTGTACTGGACTTGAGAGGAACCCTCCCCCCCCCCCCACACACACACAAGAAAAGTTGTGTTCATGAGCATCCTTTCTACCATCCTTTGTCTTGTCTATATAGACTGAAAGCTCTACAGAGTTTTCAAAGTGCATGTACAGTGCCTAGCACAATTAGGGGGACCAGATGTCCTGATTTTATAGGGACAGTCCGATTTTGGGGTCTTTTTGCTCTACAGGCTCCTATTACGCCCCACCTCCTGTCCCAATTTTTCACATTGCTGTCTGGTCACCCTAAGCACAAAGGAGCCCTGACCTTGGTTGGGGCTCAATGAGCTATCATAATAGAACTTCTAATAATATCAGTCAAAAGCTAACACACACTTTTGTAAGCCTTTGAATGAGTCTGGAGCAGATACATAGTCAATGCAAATCTGCCTTAGGGGGTTTACCTTTGGGAGGTGTCAGCGAGACTTCTCTCGTCTGATGGCCCCTGGTATCACATTACATTTAGGGGAGTCAAGCAGAGCTAAAGACCACTCTTCCAAGAGGTTCTGACAAATAGTCCATCCCAGAAATACTCTGAAATTCCATCTTTTCTGTTCAAATAAAATAAAATAAAGAATTGCCATTAAAACCTTTGCAACCAGCCAAAAGAAAAAAAACCCAAAAGAGGGGTTATACAAGTTCTTTGCATCCAAAAAAGGTACAAGGGCTAAAATACTCCACAAATATGTGAATGGTGAGGCCACGTTTTTGCAGCCCCTTTTTTAAATGTTGTGGGGTTAATATGGTCCTCCCAAAGCTAATGAAATCTCCTTTTGAGGCACCTAAATCTCATGAGCTAAGTTTTTAACATGGCCATTCATTTTGTTGGCAACAGTGTTTTGGAAAGGGGACTTAAACACCCTATGCTAAATCTTCCATGGATGTGGGGTGAGGGGAGGGGAAGAGGAGGGGAGAATCTCCTAAATCCCTCTGAAAGGTTGCTACAGTTTCAATTTAATCACTCTATATCTGCTTTCATGTGCCTATCTGGCAAGTGCCTTCTCTATAATTTACTGTAAAAGGAATCTAAGGAATTTGATCTACTGTAGTATATTTCTCTTTTACTGATGAGCAGTTTTCACAGGTCACTAATAGGAGGAAAGTCAGCAAGACTTTGAGCGGTTCTCTTTGTAAATTAACATAATTAAATGCACATGATGCTTTCGTCATATAGACTTTCTTTTTTTAACTTTAGCAGATAATAAATGATCCATTCGTTTAGTTTTCCCAATTGTCTGTATTTGAGGGAGCTTCTCTTCCTCTTGTTGCATACACTGAGGTCAATTGTATGCACCGGGAAAGACTATATCCCCTAGGGCAGCAGTACTTATGCAGAGAGTACTTAAGGGAGACCTGCTGTCCTGAGCTTCAGTTTGTTTATGTGTCTAATTCAGATACGAAGGGGAACGGACACATTAATTTGCCCACAGTATGGGGTACACTGGAGGGGCTCTAAGTTCTAACCTAGAAGTGCTCTACGTTCTAACAAGCAGGGTATTAAAAATTACTGGAGGGGGTCTCCTGAGAGTGGTTGTTTCGGGGTCTTAGATTCATGCTACTCCTGAAATGTAGCTTTTCTAGCACAGAATGTATTTTAACAAAAATATCCAGAGATCTTAAGGTAAATATTAAAGCATAAATGAATAAAAGCTTTGGAAGGCATATAGGCTGTCAGGCTTCGTGACATAAGTCAACCTCTAACTATTGGTGGCTATGAGGAAATTTCCCCTGGGAAATTTTCTATTACAGAATTTCTTCCTCTGAAGCACCTGGTACCAGCTACTGTGCGAAAAAATGTTGGACTCGGACCTTGTCTGATAAAGTATAGAAGTTTTGATGTTCCTAGTCAACTCATGCAGTGTGCTGAATTCTGTAGAATCTTGTCTTGTATTTACAATTTACCTTGTTTTAATGTTTTCAGAGATTGTTACCTGTCTGAAAGAACAATTGCAGTAGTAACATATTACCAAAGGAGAAAAAGACTTCCTGAGATTTTAGTGTTGCCCGAAGGCTGAGGGAATTATGCACAATCAATGTAATATTGTTTAACTCAAGTCCCATCTGTTCATCTCTATTTGACCCTAAGCAGAACTTATTTATATGATTTGGAGGGGGTGTGGTATCCTCTTTCCAAAGAATACAGGTAGACAGCTCCTATTGAGATGAAGAGATCAGTAGAGCCAGTCAGTTCCTCTGGAAGCAATAAAGGTGAAAACTGTTTTCTCTTACTCTCCACTATGGGGAGACCTAAGGACAATCAGTCTGCTACTGGTGAATCCTGTCATCACATTTTTTGGTGGTCTTGAGAGTTCCCATGTCAATGATTACATTAGATGTCATCTACCCACCGATGTGTGTTGGTGTCCTCTGAAGAGAGCATTTCCTGAAATCTAGCTTGGGATCTAATCTATCTAAACACTGGACAGATGAGGATAAGTTAAGCTAATGTAGAACAGATCAATCCAGACCAATATACTCAGCCCTCATTCCCCTACCATCCTGTGTTTGGGAAAATTCAGAAGTGCTTGTTCAATCCAAAAATATCCATTCTCCTTTATGACATGAATGAGGGCATGATGCGGAGTAGACTGTTCTCTTCGATGCCATTGTTAAGAACGTGTATTCCTGACTGTTGGTCTGTGGAGATGTCTCTGGGTATCTTGTAACCAAGCCACCATTCATACTCTTCTGTTATGTTGGCCTGTATTGACTTTGCCCAGGACAATATTCTTGTTGGCAATTGGCCAATCGTACATCCCTTTTGCATATTAAAGCATAGGCTACTGAGACAGTGTTTGTTTTATTCAAGATGAACCTGCCTTCTGACTTCAGAATCCAGTGAATATGACAGCAACCATATGGTGTATTGAGAAAAGCTTACCAGAGAACAGTGCAGGAGAATGGAAAAGCTTAAGGAATGATGAGATAAGCACAACACAAATAGTTCTGTTTGAAGGAATAGGAATTTGCACCGTGTTTCACTCTGGACTAAGGCCACGGCTCTTTACTGGAGGACCCATGGAACCAAAATCTCAGAAAATGCACTAGGTACGGTAAAATAGACTTGTAACATGATGCAATTGTAACATGCTGCACCTAATTTTCTGTGATAATGTTTCTAAACGGTGTTTGTTTTTACTAGTGAGATCCTGAGGGCTATTCAGACATTAAAGGATGACCACAATGAGCCAAGTAGCATCCGGGTTTTTGATATAGTGCAAAGGAGTTGGGATTGGAATTACAATAGTAAAAGAAACCACGAACTCCTCTGCAGAAATGGTTGAAGTTGTGCCAAGCCAAGGTAACCTACATGGAGGAGCAGAAGGAATATATACTCTTTGTTTATGGTTCAATAAACAACTACAGTAATGTCAAGTATCTACTAAATTTTTTCTCTTGCAGGTATTGCCTTTTAACTTGAAGGGGTCAATGGTCATCACAGTTTGGGGAGAAAGAAGGTCTTGCACATTCAAGAACTTTGAAAATACAAATCCAAGTGTGATTTACATGGTCGGTATCTTCTCCACACAATGACCCAGAGCACATCACAGGAGGGTTCATGGAAGAATAAGGTAACAACATAGTGAAGACTCCCATAGAATTAATAATATTGTACATTAAACACTTTTCCAATTGAGGAAAAATACAATACCTGTGTTCAGAATTGTATGATGATAGTAAGTGATGTGTTTTTCTCTAAACAGATCAAAAGACTGAGAACCTCATGGATCTGCTGTAGAACAACTTGAGACGCCACCTGCAGACACACATCAAACCACTAAGTAACGATGGACTTGTATTGCAAATAATGGCAACATAAATTTGGACTCTGGAATTTATTGATTATCTAGATAGTTCTCCCGATAATGACGAGAGAGGAAAACAGGAGATTGTCAGGGGCAGATAGCTGGTAAAGGAAGCACTTTCCTGCAGAGAGCTGATAGCAGACCAAGTGCTCTTGGTTTTCAGAGGGAGATAGATGATGGGTTGGTATTCTTTACAAGTCAGAAGCTGCTACGTTCCCAAGTTGTAGAGACTCAGTTACAGGGAATGGACTCCAAAGGTTGAATTGCACATAGCTACTATTAGTGTTACAGTGAGCCAATGAATGTGCCATAGGTTTAATAGACTTCAGCAGTAAAATGAGGAGGCAGCATGTTGCTTTCCATTACACAGATGATTCTTGTATTCCCTTTGGGGAACAGCTTCCATGAATCCCCTCGTGGTATTCACAATTGCATCTGCCCTTGGATAGGTGACCAAGCTATAGCTCTGCAATTATAATGAAATAAAAAAACCAACATCAGGAGTGCCGGGTGGGTGGAGTGGGTCAGCGCACAAGGGTACCCATTTTTCCCGGGTCCCCCAATTGGCCGGAGCCTCTGTACATGGGCCTCATTGGCCCTTTGGCTAATCCGCCATTGCTGCTGTTTTGGCCATGTTTTTCTTTCTGATTCTGAGTTTGTTTTTATCTATCCTTCAAAGCAAAATTTGGCTGGTATGAGGACTGCAAAAACTAGACACTGTGAGAAAATAAAATAAAAGGAAACTTCTGCAAAGCAAAACTATTGAGCTTTTCACTTCTCTAGTCCAGAAAGTAGACATATTTTACAGATACCTGTCCCTGGATACTTCCACTGCATGCATCCGACAAAGTGGATATTAGCCCACGAAAGCTTATGCTTTAATACTTTAATTAGTCTTTAAGGTGCCACAGCACTCTTTGTCACTTCTGCAATTCCAGACTAACACGGCTCTGATATTTTACAGTAGTTCTTTGAGATGGGGAATCACAACCTCTGGTGCCAATATATTAAGACTTTCAAATCCTTTCTCCTTTCAGGAAGATGCTCTGTCTTTTCCTCCTCTTTCTTCTCTCCTTCCTTGTTACTAGTGCTCCCTCTTCTTAAAGAAAGCGAGGAATACTTGTAGCACCTTAGAGACTAACTAGTTTATTTCAGCATAAGCTTTCGTGAGCAGTCTCTAAGGTGCTACAAGTATTCCTCGCTTTCTTTACGGATACAGACTAACACGGCTGCTATTCTTGAACCTCTTCTTAAAGAAACTGAAACCTGTGGAGGCCAACCCAATGGAAGAGTAAGCAGCTTGAAACCCTTAAGATGCAATAATGCTTTAGAAGATGTGTTTTCAAGGTCTCAAGTTTATTTTCCACCAGACATGTTCTCTATGCTGAGCCTACCTCTTGTCTATTAAATGAGTGCTCTGAAATCCCATTAAGGTCTAAGATCATTTGAGTTGTACTTGATCAACAACTGTTTCTACTGACTTGCAAACTCCCTGCTAACTAATCTATTTTCAAGGTCACGTCTACAAACAATCATCTAGCAAGCTCCCCATCCTCAGTGGAAAAACAAATTATTTTGTCTATTTCACTCATCATCTGCTATAGCAACACTAAAAGAGTGATTATTTGTTACTTGTCTTTGTTCTTTGCAAGTACATTCCTCCCCTGTTTACTCTTTTTATATAACCTTCCTTCCCTGTTCCCTCCGTGTTTGGGGTCCAGTGCAACCAGCCCATGTTTGTTTTCATTATATTGTACTGGGAGACGTTCCTCTCTATAATACAAATGTATGAGATTTTTCATTATTTTTAAAGAAGGGAAAGGGAGGTAATAAATATAGGGATAACATTGGCTGCTCTACCACTATCCTCAAGGAAAAGAGACCAAGTCAAATGCAGCAAGTGGGAGATAATTCATCCAGTTCTCAAGCCTATTGTTGCTGGCTTAGTAAGGGCTTTATTTATCATGAGCTTGAATAGACTTATTCTGGCAGGTCCTGTTGGTTTTTTTAAGTGATGTTGCTCACCAGTCATTTGGTTTCCTCAACTCTACTCAATTCTAATTGTAACTAGTGAAAGGAATGTTAAATTTTCAGGGAGTAAGCATTTTAAATAGAACTAGCCTGAGGCTCTGTTCAAAATGTAATCTAAATAATGAATGATTGTTAGCAGAAAATATAGCACTATTAAATCATACCAAATAATGAATAACAACCCCAAAGTCATTATCTTTACAAGCCTGGATAATTTCTACTGGGGATGTGACCTGTTTCGTAATCAAGTATATGTGTAATCATTCAGGTAAGTTAATAATTACCAATTGCTTAATACAGCTGATTATATACATACATCAGTTGTAAAGTACATGCACTGCTGTTGTGTGGGTTTTAGTGCTCCTTCACAATATACTTACAATTTCTTTAAAGGTAAGTTTGTTTTCACCTATGCAAGGAACAAAGGGGTAAGATTTTCAAAAACACCAACACGTTTTAGGAGAAAATTGAGTTTTATTGTTAAATTACAGAGGACTTTTCAAAACCCCTCCCAGAATGTTAATTTTTCAGCTCTGATAACTATACTTTAGATTAAATAAAACAACAACAAAAATTAAAAAGTCTCTGTTGGAGGGAAAACGCAGAGACACAACTTTAGCATACTTCTATGTGCAGGCTCCACACATACTATTCTTTGTGATATTTTATTACCATAATGATGTGCAACAAAAGCTTAACAAACTTAAACTGGTATTTGTCTTTTCAGTTGAAACTCAACATAAGTCTAATTTGAGGATTCTGAGGATTCATTATCTTGATGTTAGTGTCAGAGGTTTGACCATTTGGTCATTGATCATTTTCCAGGCGAATGGGGCAAAATTAATTTGCAGTGCTGCCCTCTGTTTTTTACCAGGTAAAACATTCTGAAATTCAGTGGCCGCAGAAGAGTACCGAAGCAAAGCAGTAATATCTTCAGCGGGAACTCTCCAGGACTCCCCGTGATATTGTAGCCAGCCTGTCTATCAGTCTTGCCCCAGAACTCTTTGATTCCAGAAAACTTAGTGACAAAGTGATGCATGATGGGAAATAGAGCCCTCATTATAATGTCTGTCGTACTTTGTAGTCTGCTCTTAAAGGACTGTGTTTCCCATCCCATCTAATGAAAACCAGAATCTGACAGTCTGAGTTGCAACACTCTTGCACAAACTGTAAATACTTGACAGTAACACCATGATAAATATCAGCGGGGGTTGTTATTGTGGTAGCTGCTAACTCCTGTTAGAGTTGTGAGTCTATAAACATTTCCATTTTAACCTTATTTTCACATTCAGGAAGCATGTAGCTTGGTCATTAACATTTATTCTGGACTGACAGCAAGAAAAACAAGAACATTTGGATTTAACTCATACATGTTTTCCTGGACTTCATCCTCTCTGTTTTTGTGGGAAAAGAGAAAACTGTGATCTTAGATCCTAGGATCATAGATTTAATGCCAGAATGCCACTATCTCTATCCAGCCTGAACTCTTGCCATAGACTTTCACCAATCATTCCTTCAGTAGAAGTAATTATTTCTGCATACTATGCATGATTTAGTACCACTGTTTCAGAGGAGAGCAAATTGCATCCCACTGTACTCTAGGTTGGAGTCACTTTGAGGGGAAAGCAGGTGTTACCTATGGGATTTATAGGAGAGGTGCCAGTGAAAGCTGCCTGAAAGGGGATGTGCTGATTAGCATGTCCCTTAGTTGCCTGGAAAGGTGCTTGCAGGTGTGTTTTTCCTAGCGTTATTCCCGCACTATGGCAGGGTCCGCTTAGACTGGACACAACCAGTGATACGACTGGGGTATACTCCAACCGATGCGTCATCCCATCTGTCGTTGGAGGCATTTTATACCTACTGCCAGGTGTTAAGCCTACAGCACCTGGTATTCCCAGGAGGTCTTGCAGGTAATGTATATACATTCCTTTGCTCCAAACCTGAAGGCCCTGCACCCTTATCATGGAAGGAGCTCAGGTGGGATGGGACTTATTTTGATTGTCTTCAGTGCCTCTCAGATCTCTAAAGAGTGATACTACCTACATATGCTCCCCTTCCTCTAGCTGATAGCATAATAACTCCTGCTGGGAAGGTGAAACCAGTTCTGGAAGCTGAACATTGTACTCTTCTCTGGTAATGAAAATAACTACCATTATACCACTGAGTTTGATGAAAAAAAATTGCACTAGCAAATGTAAATTCTCTGTGATGCTCCATATTTAATTTGCATCTCTTTAATATTTTCTTAACACCTGAATTGCACAACATTACTGTGACTTATTTGAGTGTGTTCCTGACTCATGTAGGTGAGATCTTGATGGGAAAGCCGATACTTGTGAAACAGATGTGGTAAAAATGGAGCTATCGGTGTAAAAGTCTTCTCTGTTCTTGCAGAAACTCCACCTACTGCATGAAGGTGTCAATGTCCTTGACAGTGGCTGAGAATGAATCTGGGCTTTGCTACAACAGCCAGATCCGATATTTGGAAAAATCAGAAGTCACGAAAAGAAAGATAATCTCCTGCCCCAATATTGAGGATTATAAAACATTACATCAAGAGCCGGAAGTAGTATGGTACAAGGTAACATAGCCTTCTAATTAGCATTTTGTTGAATTTATAGTTACTCTCTTTGTTTTCAGTCTTGCATCCAATTATGAGCTTTTTATGTGTCAAGTGATGGGAGGATTCTCTGAAAGACCAATCAAAGCCTAACAGTTCTGATGCACAGGATTTATCTATATTGGTGCAAAAGTATCCAGCCTGGCCGCTGACCAACAGTAGTTCCATATCTGTGAAGGGTCTTCCCTTCTTTAGGGACTGAAAAAAAACCTGCTCTAAGAACTGGAATACCAGCCCAGCTGTTCCACAGCCTCCCCTCACCCACCCGCCCCCACCACAACTTCTGCACTGGAAGAACTCTGCCATTTCTGAATATTGCAGTCAACCCAACTGGAGGCAACCCATTTATATGGCATCAGCACCACCATGTAGAGTGTGTGTGCATGTGCGGTGTGTACATAAAACATGTTGAGATTGTAAGAAAAAGTTAAATTATAAGAAAATGTCTTACTGAAGCTGTGTAACTAGCTCTGAGCTGCTTTAAGTCCTTATCTTGTGTTATGCATTCCTGGAAGCACCACTGGGCCTCACAGAGTTCAAATTCATATCTTGTCTGTACATTTCATACATTTGTCTTACCTCATATATTTTAGCTCATATCTGCATGTATTCTTACCCCATATGTACCATTTCAAGACAGGAACTTTGTGTTTGTATGTCCTGTTCTTTCCAGACAAATAAGTAAATAGATAGGGAACAACGTCATGTTTTTACTTGTCAATTTGCATGAGGCCCCTCTTGCCGCCTCCTTCATTTAAAGAACTATATAAAAAGGTCTTGGCAATGTATGGGGCCAAGCCACAATTTGAGTGTTAACTCTGTGGCTTCAGTTTGCTGAGTTTTGACTTGGCAGACACACGGGTGCCATGGTGTCAGAAAATAACAATTAAAAACAAGTCGTCACTCTATTTTTATTTTTACAAGAATCTTGAATATTCCAGCTCACACTGACAAAACTTGTACTGTAACTCCTATAAAAGCCATGAAAGCTCCCCCCACCTCACCTCCCGTCATACGAGCAGATAAGTTTAGAGCTGTTTACACATGAAATATGCATATCTAGTAAAGTATGAAATTGTACAGAAAATAAAGTGTATGGGCATAAGTGTCTCATGTCCTACGCATGTACCCGCTGAATTCCAAAAGGCTGAAGAATGCATTATCATTGTGTAAGTTCACATTGCAGAAATGATCTGACGGACATAATCCTCAGCAGTCATGAAGCACAGTTACCCTTAAAACACTCCAGAAAAATGAATGCAAGAAAAGTCCAAACCAAAATCAGTGAGGAATTGTACTGGCCAGAAATGGGAACAGAACTTTAAGTTCTTTTCTTTTCACACATGTACATGTCTTCTGTGTCCAACACATAGATTATGTAGAATCAGCTTTCGGTCTGACAGCTGATGGAGTTGTCACAATGATTAAATTGACCAGAACTGATATTGTATTCTGAAGATAACAGTGCAGCTGCAAGACAATCAAAGTGGACTTTTAGTCTGCTTTGCTAAGAAAAAGAGACATTATTGGAATAACCTCCTCCATCCTCCTCCTTATTCATACTTAGCGCATTTATTAGATGACACTTATCATTAACATCTGCAGATTAGATGACAGGATCTTCACTTCTTAGACCCCACATACGTCTTCTGTAACAGACCTAAAAAAGTCAAAAGGGCTCAGTTACTTGGTATTTCAACGTTAATGTCGTATTATGCATGATGTATGTAGGGAAGGTTATGCCTTCAAACCCATTTGTGGCAAAGGTTTTTGAAAAATACTCCAAAGAGAATTATGGTACTAGCTGTAATAGACATTCTCCTTTCTCACTCTAAAGAAAGGTTGAGGGCTAGATTCTAGAGAAGACTTGTGTCTCTGGTACGTCCCTTTGATTTCAGAATATTTTTATTCCTATTTATTATTTGTACTGCGGCAGCACCTAGGAACTCGAGTCAGGCACCAAACACCTAACAAAAGATAGCTCCTGCTCTGAAGATCTTAGAGAATTTAGCCCATAATCTCTACACACTCTGCAACTCCACTGAAGTCAATAGAACTATGGTGACTTATATCACCTGGGGGCCTGACCTGAAGTTTCTGAAGAGGATTGAAAGGACCAAGACAGCTAACATCAGTGACTGGGCTCACTATGGATATGTAGACACACACATACTATCCATCACCTTCTGACCTGCTTTAGATCCAGGTAGGGCGAAGACCACTGTGCTGAATACTTTGGTCATATCCATGATACATCTAGACAGTGGACGTTTTCCAAAATATGAAGAAGATAGTCAAATAAAGCCAAGTTGTCCCCCAGGATTCTTCCCCTTCCCTTTGCTTAAGGAGAGCTGGACATAGCTCCCATCACGAAAACCCGTGATCATGAAAGGACCTTTCAGTGACTCTTGTCCCTTGAAGGTCAGGAAATCTGGGCTTGTGGCCACTGGTCTACTGTGAGGCAGCAGATCCAATGCTACAAGTTTGTCAGGAGCAGATGTCTCATTGACTTCAGTAGGAGTTCTACATGGGGAGGGATTACAGAATTGGGTGCATTAATCGTAACAAGCTGCACAAAGCCTAATGCAATTTGAGCATGGCCTTAAGAGAATTAAGCATGACTATATTTCTACACCCAAACTCTCTAGGAAAAATACTAAGAAAGCTATTATTCTTAAAAGTGTAAGTTTCTTTTATAGCAATGATGATACAAATGAAATGCCTATTTTAAAGAATGACGCTATTACTGTCAATGTGACTCTTTCTTTCCAATGCACCATCAGGCCTAAATAACTGTTTTGACAACACGAATAAAGGATTTTTTTAGATAAATGCAGGTGTCAAGACATGATGGAATGAATAAGATTTAAGAATAGAATTACTCTCATGGAAAAATAAACTGGAGGAGAAAAAAGCTGTATCTAGAAAGAAGCGCCCTAACCTCTCCTACCCTCTCCACCACCTCCTTGCTATGACTGTGTTGAAGGAATAGCTATGAAAACAATAAGAATGACAGGTGAAGGACAGGTAGTAGTTATACAAGTCTGCAAAAACAGAGTAGTTGAGGTGCTGCCACTTAAAAATTTCAAGGAAGAAGAGAGAAGCACAATAATGAACAGACTAGTTATTCAAGTGACTGTGAGCGCCAAAGACTCATGAGAGAAATGTGAAAATAAAGGGAAGAGTTAAAATTACCCCATCAAGACAAACACGGGCGAAAAACCAGAAAAAGAAGGTGACCTGGTTAAATAAGAAATAATCGTACACTTGGGGACGGATTATTAAAGGGAGTTAACGTCTCTCTGACAGGGGATCTGGTTTAATTTCCTCCAGAATATGAAGACTACTTTTTGTAGGGTGGGTTGGGGTTTAATTTTTTTTGTGACTCCTACTTTCTGCCTTTCTGTTCTTGTGTCAGTCCTGTACATTGAGCCAATCCATATAAAATGAATCCAGGCAGACTAAAAGCCATAACTTTCCATTCAGAGTCAGAAATGCTGAGTAGCAGATGGACGAAATAATGTAAATTAGCTAAAATTTGGGGAAGTTGTAAATCATTTTTAAATAGAAAAGGTTTTGAAGTAAACAAGGAGATAAACAGTATTGAATAATTAATAAGTGAGTGTTACAAACCTCTTTGCTCAGTGCAATTCTGAATAGACAACCGTGATAGACACAAGCACGGTTTCTTCCACCTCATTAATCACTACAGTAGTAATGATGTGACCCTCTTTATTAAAAGGACATAATATGTGAAGCAACATCCTGCCAGACAAAAGTGATTTGTTTTGTTTGTCTTGTTCGCACTGGTATTTTTCAAAAATTCTTACCATACATTACAGAAAAGATGCAAAGCAGTTACCTACTGACATACGCTTACTGGTGCATTCAGGGAATTTTAGTCCTTTTAAATCAGAGATGGATAGACCTGGATCATGTTCTTTGGACCAGTCTTAAGTACCCCACCCAAGGGCACAGGATCTGTTCAAATTTGGGGCACCTTTAAATGGCCACATTGGAAGTCACCAGACAAAAACAACCCATCATTCTGCTTGCAGACTGAGCGGAGTGGATATTAAAGTCAATGAGAGACGAACAAACATATCACCCTGATGCACCTCTTTAGAGTGGCACTTATCAGACTATGCCCACACGTTAGTACTGATTATTCCCAGGTGTATTAAATGATCAACACCAATCAGTATTATCGGATTTCGCTGGCTGGAAGGATACAGTACTTCAGAACAGCCTGGAAGGGGATCAAGCACTGGATATTTAGATGCCTAGAGTTTCCTGAATCACATACAGTGCCAGACGCTCATGTAAAGACTTTGGAACCACTAGAAACCTTCCTACCAGGACAACAAATTAAAAATATTGACATACAGCCTAGTCCAGCCCAATGACAGCTGGTCAAGGGTGAAGTCAATGGGACCTGTGGATCATCAACACCTCAAAAGAGGTGAGATAAGAACTCCACTATCCAATTTCATGCCATTGATTTTTATTTAACATAATTTAGTGAATCAGGCACAGCATATTTAAACATTGTTTTAGCCCCCCTCATAGCCTTCCAAATGTTTACAAAAATGACGGGTCTGACAAAAAATGACATTACAAAGCAAACAGAGCATTTGACGCAACCTCTCTAGGTTCTGATCAAGCCCTCATCACTGCTTTATCTGACATTAATGGAGTTTATCCTCCTAACCCTCCTGTGAGGTAGGAGGTACTATCCCCATTTATTGCTGTGGTACTGGCGCAGAGGGTAGATTAAGTGACTTAAGTCTCTCAGAAACCTGGGGCCGAGTCAGGTATTGAACCTAGTTCTTATGAGTCCTACTCTGGTGTCTGCTAGAACATCCTTCTACCTAATCAGGAACTGCCATGAGTTTTCATGCCACTGTAAATGTACCAGGCACGTGGATTTTTTCTTCATATTTTCTTCTTGGCTTTTTTAGTACATCTACATCGAGACTTTATATGTTAAAGTTCAGCCTGGAGCCAAATTTCATGGGACATATACATGAACAAGGATGTATATTTAGGAAAATACTGATGTATCTTTAACTAAAACAGTGGTTTATGATGAAAAAGTAGAGGGTTTTTTTTCTGTTTGGTCCTGGGTAGATGATGTCTAAAACACTGCACATGTAGTTCCGTGAGCATTAATTACTGTAGCTTGTTACATACACATCTGTTTAAAATTTAACAAAAATGACTTCAGATAAATCCCAGTTTTTCAAGTTGTGAATATTCAAATCTCCATGCTGTCTGGAATTCATATTTCATCCTGTATCCGATATCCATACTGAAACCTAACTTGATTTTTTAAAGAAACCCGTTTTGCAAAGGTATTTCCGGTAAGATTTGTGTGAGGTAAGGGTTTACTTGTCCAGTCAGACTGGTGCTTTACCATATCATCTGGTTAATTTAGGCAACTTATTTTTCTGTGCAGGAATGTAAGCCAAAAATGTGGAGGAGTGTCGTAATTCAGAAAGGAAATACTCTTTTAATACAAGAAGTCCAGGAAGAAGATGGAGGAAATTATACTTGTGAACTAAAGTTTGAAGGCAAGCTAATACGAAGAACAACTCAGTTAAAGGTTACAGGTAAGCAACTTCTTCCATAACATGAGTTCTCATATGAAGGGAAGATGAATGAAGGCTTAATGAGTTCTCAGATGAAGGCTTCACACACCAACTGAAGCATAGGTAGAACCCAAGCAACCCCAAATGGGAAATTCAGATCAGGCCCCAGATGAAACATCCCTAGGTTGTGTAAACACAAAAAGGCACAAGAGGGCCAAAACAAAAACCTTGATCCAGGCACCCCAAAACTCTGGAGGAGGTCAAGCCTAGATCTGGACTGTGGGGCTTGGGCCTGTCTCTAATGGTGAATAGGAGAAATATTGGCTTCAAGTGAAAATAAAATAATTACCAGTTATTAAGATGTTGCCCCAGAGAAAAAGAGACAGTAGAAAGAGTCAGCATGAGTAACTGCTTTATGGTTCCAAGTACACAATTGTTCCATGCTTTTTATCTTCTGATTCATTTCTGGTAATCAGATTCTCTGCTGTAGGCCTGGTCTTCAGTGAGGACTTCAGGACACCTATTCCGAGAATACAATTAAAAAGCTATATTTTAATAGAAAGCTTTCACTAAATAGTTTCCATTTATTATGCCATGTGTGTATGTTCAGAGGAGAGATTGTAAGAACAGGAATGAAAGTGTAGGACCGCATTATATACCCATTCATTCCTGAATCCTTTCCATTTCCCTTTTTAGATAATGTACCTGTCACTATTATTTTGCCATCAGTGAGCATCTGAAATCATTGTTTTCTTCCAGTTCTTCACATAATAACTTTGGAGCAAATGTTTAGAAGTACATAGAGTCAGTCTCAGTATAAAAAAGGGCAAAATCAGTAGAATTGCACCTGCTTACATAAGGTTCCGTTCTAACATGCTTTCAAAATAACATAGTTCAAATTATTACTTTAAGAAGATACTATGATTTATACATATTAATTTCCCATTAGTTATCATTGCCCCTTATTTGAAATGAATCTTTTTCACTAGATGCCAAAATCATATAGTATTTTGCCCATGGACAGATCTCTGTGCCATCATCAGTTTGACCAACCTGAACCAAATACTATCAAATGAAAACACATGACCTTCCTTGGAAGCAGTTGTTATACCAGGGTAGCATGCTGGTCTTCAGTCAGAATACTAACTAAATTTGACTAAATTTGACTAATATCAATTCCACAAGGTGGATGTTCCTTAGCTTACAGACTTGTCAGCTCTCTCCATCCCCTCTAGTATCTGCAAGACCTCGCTAGCTGTTCATTATTTGTCCATTATACACTATGTGCAGTACTTTAGGTTTTAATTTATTTGCCCTGCACCAATTGTAATATTTGCTCTCATTATTTATTTGGATAAAAAGGTTTATGGCCTGAAGTATTAAGAATTGTAAGTAAGGGATATGGTACCATTCCTGTTTGCAGAACACTTAAGCAAGTGATGGTTATCCTTGCAATTTGATGAGCAATTTGTATATTCTTCTCAGTTTACAACAAGCAACCCATTATTCCTTAATAATGTATGTAATCAGCATTGTGAATGTAGCAGCAAAACAAAAGTGATCTCAATTTGCATGCATTTATAAATATATTTGGTCTTTACCTATAACTACATACCCTAATTGTAATTGGGTTTGAGACCCAGATCTGAATTTTTTTGGCCTGGGTCCATCTCTATAAAATATTATATTTAAAATGCAGTGCCAAATTTGTATGACTGACAACCTGTCCAAATGAATAATAGCAATGACTTCAATTCAGTATATACAAAATCAGTAATGCCAGATACGTAATGGTTTGGTTTCTGTTTTCAGTTCATGATTTTATATGCAAATAGCTTTGAGGTATCGAGATATGTACTGATTTTATGTATCAGTTTGTAGAAAAATCTTTCAACACTATGACAGTGGTTTATTTGTCTGTTCCCGTGACCACACTGCAAAAGGCCGATTCTACAGTCAGAGCAAACCAAAGCTTGGGAGTAGGTGGATGGTTGGCAATAACTGGAAAATGCTGATGTGTGGCTATAAGTGTTGTCTCGAGAGACTGAAGAAAAATACACGCATTAGTTTGGTGACTGGCAAACATTCTGAGAAACCCTTCTTCCTCTGTGACTAATTTAGGCATAGGTTAATTTATATTGCCCCTCCCATGAAATATATTTTGGAGTGAATACAAAGATAAAATAGAAACCTGACTAATAGGTAAGTGATGTGGCCCCTAAAACTGATAATGGAGTCCAGCTATCCCTATTGTTTTTCACTGACCATAAAGGACAAGAGTCTATTTTGCAGGTAATTCTGTGAAGGCCATGCAGTAAATTGAAAATTTCCTTCAGCAAAACCAGGTACAACTCACCCAAAAAGGACACTGCATTTGCCACCTGATGGACTGATGTTATATTAGTGGAAGAGGACAGTCTGTCACGGATCTGGGCAATCTTATCTGCCAAGTCAATGAAAACCTCTTCACAACAGCAGATAGTGAACTCTCCCTTTGAAAGGCTCAGTTGGCTCAGTTGGGCTTCCTGTCTGCCCTAGTGCCTCTGATGATAGGGGCGGTTCTCTGATCATGATTTCATAGATGTTGTATTGAAGGACATGAATAACCTCCAGTAAATCCTTGGTATACAAATGTAAGAAATTTGCCTCAGTCAGACCAAGAACATGTCTTTTGCCACCAGTCTCTGGCCTGCTTTCCTACCACTTCACCTGTTCCGAAGACCATCTGTAATCAACAGCAACTCGTAAGAGACTGTCATTTAGGAAACAGGTACTGTTTCTACTGTTTGCTACTGGCTGTAGCAGTCCACCCACGGGTTGATGCAGTGGGCAACATTATCCTACTTCCTGGAAGTGAATTCTGGAATCCAGTTGAGTTCCCATTAAAATAGATTTACTATGCGGTAAGGGGCGAGGACAGAACCTGAGCTCAGCCTGACAGACAGACCTGCTGCTGTATGTAAATTAGAGTTAGTAGAGACGGCTGAAGGCTAACTAGAAAAGCAATAGCTGTTAGAAGCAAAGCCCTAATAGAATTTTCCCTGCTGGTGTATACTGCAGATGTGGAGAAAGCATTTGAAGGCAGTAGGTAAGATTTCTATTTTTCCTCTGCGGGCTGTTTTTAATGCGGATGCTACTTCTGCTGCTTCTCAGTACGCCTGAACAGCATTTTGAAATCACAGGCTTTTTTGACAATACAGATTCAGAACTGTAAGACTCTGGTGGCCTTACCTAGAGGACATGGTGATCTGGAATTCTTTATTAGAGTAAAGGGTTAGCCTGACATTAAAACAGGCAACACCTGGGCACCTTTATGCAAGAGAAGCCATACTGCTGTGCAGAGAGAAGTGGCTTAACTTCAATTCTATTATCCTTTACATCTGCTCATCTGCAATGGAAAGTGTTGTCTGGAGTGAATGTTGTAGTTATTTTAATTTACATCTTCCCTGTTGAGAGCCATGGACATTTCTATGACAGGCAGGCAGTATGTAGAGCACAGACTGACCTTGGTGGGGAATTAGTGGTGGGTGTAGCAACCTCAAAAGCCAGTCTGCCCTGGAGGCCATATTTGACGCAGTAATGCCCACCTAAGTCTGGTTATTCAGAGTCAGTACTGAGAATGAGATCTAAAAATAAAAAAGGTAGCTCTCACTGTGTATAGGTTGATAGTTATGTACCTAAAAGTTTAGAGGCATTCAGAAGTTCAAAAAGGCTTGCTTTACGAAAATTTAGTCAAACCTTTTTATTCCAAAAATTGCTCTAGTAATCTTCTGAGAACCGATATTGCTGAGATTTCTGCTCCTCCCTTGTGTTGCTCTGCCTGGGAATAGCACAAGAATATTGTATTATTTCATTACCAGGTTGCTACACTTAAGAAACAGGTGGCTATGGTCTGTGTTAGCTGAGACATCCAAATAATCTCCAGGAACAGCTCCCAGTAGAGGGTATTTGGAGAATACATCCTGGAAATGATCAAGGCGTAGATAACTGTGACAAGTGAAAGATAAACAGCTGCAGCTTACTGGCCAGAAGAAAATAGAGAGAGGCATTTTGTGTCTCAGCTAACATCTGTGATGCTAACATCAAATGGAACCAAAAAGATCATCTGATTGTGGCCCATGGAGAACCAACAGTAGGAACAACTCTAGTTGTGGATTAGGGATCTCGTTGGGGTTTATCTTATCTGAACAGGATCATCCATGCTGAATAAAAATTTCCATTTTTTCTTGGAGGCTGGTTGGTTTCTTAGATTACAAGTTCTCGGGTTCTCTTGTCTTTACATGTGTTTGTATTAGACCTGGCCACAATGCGTGTTATCCTAAGAGCTGAATGGAAAGCTGGTTCCTTGGCTCACTCAGATTTACAGGATTTCAAAAATGTTTCCATTCTGCAGCGGGAGAAAACAGAAGCCTTTTTTTTTTTTTTTTTTTTGCAAAAAAAGGCTTCTGAGAGAACTTCTGTTGTCATTCAGGCAGAGTAGGGACCTGTCTCTCTCACATGACAGTGATGAAGGCACTCACTTGGGCTTTTGGCTGTTTTGGGGTGGGCCTCTGTGATGACTGGGGTTTGTGTGTTGGGATCGCTGTTCTGGAGTGCATTAGAGTGTAACAGCCCCTCTCTCTCTCTGGTTTTGACCAGAAATTCTATCTTGGACCCGAGAAACCTTCCCAAGGAAAGTTTAGTTGAAACCGACCCTCTCTTGTGATACTTTTCAACTTTGACGAATCACCATTTTCCAGCAAAAAAATCCTGACTAGTTATGGCTTTGCCTAGCACCTTGCACAGTGGATCTCTGGTCCTTGGTATAGAAATGGAAGAAATTTTCCTCTTGGCGCTACTGTAATAAAAATAATAATAAACAATAGTATTCAAATGCAGATGTACTGTGGGCATCCAAAATGGTAGAAATTGAGATCAGAGTAACTAAAAGCAGAGGTGGTGCCAGGAAGGAAAGATCCTGTATCATAGAAAAGTAGGTAAAAGTAAAAGAGCCAGTAGCAGTATTTTAATTTTATATGGGCACTAAGAAAGGAGAATCAGGGCATAGAGCAGGGGTGGGCAAACTTTTTGGCCCGAGGGCCACATTGGGGTTCAAAATTGTGTGGAGGGCCAGGTAGGGAAGGCTGTGCCTCGCCAAATAGCCTGCCCCCCCCATCTGACTCCCACTCACCTCCCACCCCCTGACTGCCCCCTCAGAGCTCCCAAGACATCCAGCCCCCCCGCTCCTTGTCCGATTGCCCCCTCCAGAGATCCGCCCCCTCCCTAACTTCCCCCCGCAGGACCCTACCCCGTACCTAAGCCCTCCTGCTCCTTGTCCCCTGATTGCCCCCTTCCAGCAACCCCCCACTCTAACTGCCCCCCAGAATCCCCAATCTAAGCCCCCTGCACTTAGTTCCCTGACTGCCCTCTCCCGAGACCCCCCCACCCTAACCACCACCCAAGCCCCCCTGAGCGCCCCTCACCCCCGTTCTTGCTTACTTTGCTCAACCGGGCATGGCCCCACGGCTTGCTGCTCTCATCTGGCTCCTCGCCTGGCCCCAGCAGCTCAGCCCGGCACCCCCGGGCGGGAGCGCGGCGCCCCTCACCGCGCTGCTCGGCCCCTGGGCACGGAGGAGGGGGCCACTGGCACCACTCCCCTGCCGAGAGCTCGCAGGCCGGATAAAATTAAAGTGAAATAAAGAGAAATACGCGCCACTCCAACAACGGTCAATGTGTTTTGAGTGCGCCATCTATTGGGGAAACGTGGGCATTGCAGGGAAAGGGGAAAAAAAAGGAGGTTTTTACTATAATTTGGACAAGTTCGGCGGGCCGGATTAAAAAGCCTAACGGGCCGTATGTGGCCCGCGGGCCGTAGTTTGCCCATGTCTGGTATAGAGGCTAATGCAGTGGCAGTATTTAAGATGTGATTACATGAAGAACCACTGAACAAGAGGGAAAGGGGGGGAAATGAAAGAACCCCCACTTACCCCCACACATCCTGTCCACCACTGCACTCCCTCAGCTCACAGGAGCACAGGAACTGTTCCTTCTTGCTCCTGACCCTGCTTACTCCCCTGGGCCCAGACTCAAGGTCTGGGTAACTCATCTAGGAGTAGGAGGAGTGTTTCTACCCTCTGGTTACTTCCTTATGGATCACTCTAGTCATAAACCAGTCAGATAAGATCACCTACTGCAAGATATTAGTAACGAAAAGGCTCTGAAGCAATGATGGACAGAAGCTTAATGCCATCACTGCAATGTCTGACTGCAGTTGAGAAAGCAAATGGAATCTTGGATGTATTAATAGGAAAGTAGAGCACAAATCAAAATAGGTCGTAATGGCATTGCAGAAAGGGCCAGCGAGACCGTACCTGGAGCACTGCACACAATTTATGGGAGCGATCTTATGGGAAGGGTATTGACAAATTGGCAAAGTTCTAGAAGAGGGCAATTAGGATGATAAAACATGTCCGAGGTTTTTAGCTCTTTGCAGGACTATCGGGGGAAAAAACGCCTACAACCGAGCATGCATTCCAAAAAATATTTTTGACACTATGTACTTAGAAGGACTTAATATTGAGTTATGTTCCCTTGTTGTAAACACATAACTCCAATTAGCAGTACATAAATCTCCGCATTTCTGTGTGCATTGATTTTAATCATAGTAATTTGTCAGGAAAACTCAGCTATTTCCATCAGTAGTTCTCCTTGGTTTCATTATATTCTTCAGATGGGGCTGGACCAAATATTGCTAGCCTTATTCATGGAAGACTTTCCATTGAATTCAATTTGGCTCAAGGTCTCTCTAGCAAAGGGATGGGCAAACTATGACCCGGGGCCACATCCGGCCCTTCAGACATTTTAATCCGGCCCTTGAGCTCCCAGAGGGGAGCAGGGTCTAGGGCTTGCCCTGCTCCAGTGTTCCAGCCAGGGGCTTGTCCCTCTTCAAGCGCGCCGTGGCTCCGTGCAGCTCCCGGAAACACTGACATGTCCCACATCTGGCTCCTATGCATAGGGGCAGCCAGGGGGCTCCAAACACTGCTCCCATCCCATGTGCCACCCCTGCAGCTCCCATTGGCTGGAAACCACGGCCAATGGGAGCTGTAAGAGCAGCACCTGTGGACAGGTGAGCCACCTGACTGCCTCTCATTAGGAGCTGGAGGGGGGACATGCTGCTGCTTCCAGGAGATGCTTGTGATAAGTGCACCTGGAGTCTGCACCCCTAACCCCCTCCTGTGCCCCACACCCTGCCCCCAACCCTGATCCCCCTCCCATCCTCCGAACCCCTCGATCCTAGCTTAGAGCACGCTCCTGCACACTCCCAACCCCTCATCCTCCACCCCACCCGAGAGCCCATATCCCCATCCGGAGCCCTCAACCGCCCACCCCCTGCACCCTAACGCCCTGCCCCAGCCCGGAGCCCCCTCCCGCACTCTGAAGTCCTCATTTCTGTCCCCACTCCAGAGCCCGTGCCCCCAGCCAGAGCCCTCACCCCTTCCCCACACCTCAACCTCCAATTTTGTGAGCATTCGTGGCCCACCATATAATTTCCATACCCAGATGTGGCCCCGTCGGGCCAAAAAGTTTGCCCATCCCTGCTCTAGCATCATCTCTTACCATTTATAATGCGCTCACATAAAGTACCCTGAGAATATATGCAAGACATATTTATGCATTCCTGCATTGTATTAGTATTTGTCTTGTATATAAATTAGTAGGAGAATTAGTAAATGTCTTGTATATAAAAAAAATCTGATCTCTGACGTCTCTAAAACATAAAGATCTACCAAAAGCCACCAAAGTTTAATTGGAATATAAAATTAGAATTTGCCCATATAGTATATATTAAAAAAGGAATAAGATTAATTGATAGATACCCACTAATGTCAAAATTACATCTGGAATACAGATGGATCTATTAACATTCAAATGCATTATTCAAGTAATAAAAGCACTTTAACATAAACTATATTTGAAATAAAATTCAGCCAACCTGAACTTCTCTCTCTTTTCCTGGAACCTCTTCAGTCTCTGATTTTATAGCCATGTTTTGATGGCTGTAGAGTGAGCAATGTGCAATTTTAAAATATACCTGTTGCACTGACCTGTAGCGTCTCCGGTTTTTCCATGTGTCCCTGCTAGCCTGCTGTGTTGGGAAGCTATTCATGAGGTTATATGTTTGGAATAAGATTGAAATAACAAGTATATATTTTTTGGGTGGTGTTAAAATATGCACAGCCCTTGGTAAGCAATATATCATGAACCCCTTGGTGAGTAATGTATCGTGTAGATGATACCATAATATAGCAAAGGACATAGAATCTCTCACAGTGCTATTATCATGAGGAAAGGAATATCCACTTTTCCTGCAGGTCAGCAAGCACTTCTGTGTTTGTTTGGTGGTACTTGAGATGGTACTTGAATCTTCACTGAGATGCCTCTGACCTCTGTCTGCAACAGACTCTTTCATGAACTACTCTGTTAAGGGAGGAGATTTTGAGTTGTATAATGTACTCCCTGTACCAATACATGATTTATGAACTTGCATTGATGAATTATTTCCCCATTTGACAACAGAAAGCAACCATTTCACTGCCTTTATAAGCTGGCAGTGATAAATTATAATGTCATAAGGAATTATTGGGCAGGCAAAGACCACTTTGCCCAACAAGCTTTTCCTCTGAGTTTGTTGTAACCTCAGCTCTGTCTCCGTCTTCATCAGACTCTTTTTATCCCCCATTGAAATGCTCAGTTGTTTCCAAAAGCCATTTCAACAATATTTGCTTTGACCATCTTACAGGACAAATTATTCCACATAATAACATGAATTAAATCGTTCTGCCTGAATTCACTGTTCACTCATGGTTTTTTGCTTAAATTCTTTTAAATCTCATTACATTTCTTAGTGTTTAAATGGCACCTGCTATTGTGTCAGAGGGTCACAGGATGTGACAGCAGTTTACTGTGCATGATGCAGACAGAAATGTGGGTAACATTCCTTCTGTTTAATAGTAATTGTTACTTGACGTACTGGTCTGGTCCCAAACCACCTCTGCAATTCTACTGTCTACCAAAGAACAGCCCTGTAGCTTCTCCTCTTCCCTTGTCTCCCATTAGGCTGTTCTGATGTGGAGGACTTCTGTGACATGGGGGCCCGCTTGTAGTTCCTTACTCTCTTTCCTTACAGAAGCTCTTGTCAGGCCTGACCTCCTCACTATACCTACTGCACTAGTGTCATAATATGTATTGACAAGATAGCACGTGAGAAATCACGGGAAATCTAATAACTCACTGATCATTAATATGTTAATATGATCATTAATATGTATGTAGAAGGTATATTAAAAGTTATAGATATGTGCTGGAATTATGGTTAAAATGTACTTAGAGCAGGCATGTCGGGCGGCCTTGGTAAACAGGTCTGCCCTAGTCAAAGGAATGTGTATTTGTCCAATCAGTCCGGTCATCAGGCAGACAGAATTAAGGGCCATTTACATATTAGGTAAACAAAGCTATCAAGCTAATAAGCAGGGCAGGAGACACTTGGCATCTACATCCCAGCAGGGAAGAGAAACTATACCTGCTCTATAAAGACGGGGGATCTGAACTTCGAGAGATAAGCAACTGAATCAACTGATTTTAATTCAGTTCTATTGTGTACTCCATGTAACAAGTGAGATGTTTTATGTAAGCCTGTGACACTGATGATTAATATCACTGTGAAATGTAGGTATTAAGACTATATAAGGAATTATGGCTATTCATTGATATTGTGCTTCATAGTCTTTGACCAAACAAAGGGAGAAACAGGTTTTTTCCCAGGCAGGAGGAAAGGCAGTTCTGTACCTGTCACCAATGACATTAGGCAAGATTGTGCCCCAAAACAGCGGAATCCCCATTTACATTCAAATCAACAGGGAGAGAGGAAGACCACAGGAAGGGAAGAACAGCATGGGGTCATCCTGCCTCTTGAAACAAGGTCTTTAAACTTTGAGAGAGAAGTGGAGACAGAGGGCCATTTTGGCATCCATCATTTAGAGGGTCACAAAAGACCAGAGCTCTCGCAAGCTTAGAATGATGACTCCTTTAATCAAGGAGAGGTTGATGCCTCTGGGAACTGAATATAGGTGAGAAACCTGCTTAGGTAAAGATCTTTCACCTAGGAGGACAAAGGAAGTCAGCATCTTATGCTTCTATGGAAGGCCCTGACTGAGGGAAAGTCCTCCAGGGCTGGAAAGAAGAATGACTGGTGCAAGAAACTTTCTTGAACAAAAACCTGTATCTTGCTAGATTAAGTTTTAGATTTTTTAGATGCATGTTTTCACTTTATTTGCTTACAGCCATTTCTACTTTCATTTCTTTTACTTGGCATTACTTAACCTTTGTCCTGTTGTTAATGCATGTTTTGTTTTACTGTAAACCAACTCAGTGCCTGTAGGGAAGGGTGTATTTACTCCAGGTAAATTAATAAGCTGTAATGTGCTTTTTGTCTCTTAAAGGTGCAAACAAAGCTTATAATTTCTCTGGGCGGTCCAAGAAAGGTCTGGAGGCTTCAGAGCAGATGGTTTGGGGAAAATTCAGGACTGGGAGTGTGTTGGGGCCATGAAGCTAATAGTAACAGAGACTGGTGTAAAACAAACAGAGTCCATTGTGCTATAGATGGGCGGCTGGAGTCAGAGCTGCAGATCCAGGAATGTACAGCACACAGCCACTCAGGGGTAACCTGCATACTTGTCTGCTGGCTGCTGGTGTCCAGGCTGTGAACTCTAGCAGCAAGGCATTTCAGGAACCCAGGGCTACAGGGCCGGTGGTGAGACAGCCCCTCACTAGCCTGGGTTCAATTATTTTTAATAGAAACATTTCAGAATTTTCATTTAATAGGAAACTGAGGTTTCACTTTCTGTGCCGATTCAGAACCAAAGTCTATTTTGAAATATCAGATTTACAAAAATTCCAGTTTTTGACCAGTTCTAATAATTTCACCGAATTCGTGGGAGCTGGAAGGTGCCCTGTGTGGTTTTCCTCCTGTGATCTTTGCCAGTGAGAACTGTTGGGAGCCACTAGCCTCTGCACTTTAATTTAATCTTATTATTTCAAACATGAGTCAGTCTGTTGCTTGTCATGGTTAAGGCAGAAAATTATTTCAAACAAACCTTAAAGCTGCTAGCAAATTTTCCCAATAAGACAGATCACAAAGCTATCAAGCTAATAAGCAGGGCAGGAGGAGGGGAAAGGAGAACGAAAATACAATCAGAAAGCAAAGAGGATGGAGGAGCAATAAGAATTTCTAGTGACCCCAACCATAACAAATGTCTCAAACTGAAACTTTTTTAAAAAAATGAAAAGGGAATTAAAGCTATAAGGGGATCAAATGAATGAGCAAAATCTTTTAACAATTTACAAGCTACACTTGGGAGCAGAACGGGAAGAAATACTTTCTCCTTTTTAGCATGAACAGCTGAACTATGTAATGTGTATTTTTGTATCTGGAGTCACTCTGTCTTGCTACTGCAGTTGTATACTTCCATTGCAAGACCATATCACTTCTCTGAGTTTGTAATCTCCCTAAGTGGTCATGGAAACATCTGATCGTAAATGTGAGGGGCAGAGAAGAACCTACCCAAATTAGGTTTTTGCTGAGAACCTCAAACCGAAAAGGGCCTTTACTGAGTGCAGATATTGTTCTATGCATCTCCTCTGCTACATTTTCATGTAAATGATGCACTACATTTTTCAGTAGTTTGATTTTCTAAAGGAAATCTTCCTCTTTATGACAATAAACAGAGCCAGAAGTAGGTCAAGTGCTGACACATACGGCACTAAAGGACCATGGAATGAATTCCACAGCTGTGTTCTCAAGCCGTAATAGAAATGACAGCCTATTTACAGCAACATATAGGAAGTGCCAAAAATCAGAGCTTTCCTGTGACATATTTAAGTTGATTGAATTAATACTTGTTGAGGTTTTCTTTGTAAATTATTTTTTTAATGTTCATTTTCAATTTCTTACAAAAAGTCTTTCTGACTTTGTGCCAGAAGTCCTAGCCACGAACTTTAACTTACTTAGCCAAGTGTCAAAAGGGGACAGCTGGACTCTTCACACCCAACTGATAAATCTCACCTTAATTATTCTAGGCATCATGCCTCAACCAAATCCAATATAAGCCCAACATGGGGAAGGCAATTGCACAATCCTAATGTCTTTTCCAGAGAGTTTTGCAGAGTTTTGCAAAGATTTGCAGAGATTATTCGAGGGGTGCTCTTGATTTTGGAAGCTCCCCTCATCTATTATGGGCACAGAGATGGTACCACATGTAGAGCTGGTTGTGAAACCAGGACAGTTTTCCTGTCCCATGGATATTTTCAAGAGTTCAAAATTTTTTACCATCCCAAATCAGAATGAAAAATCAAAATCTCGAAAGGTCTAATGAACTAAAAACTGAAAATAAATGTTTGGTTCTGATCAGTCTAAATGTTTTATTTCAGTTTTTACCTTTTTTCTTTAACCTTTTTTTCACTTTAATCTTACATTTCAAAACAAAACATTGTTCCGACTGGAAAACCAGTTTTTGAATATGTTGAAAAGAAATATTTTGATAATTTTCAAAACTTTTGTCATGATCACCATTTGGTGAAAAGTTTGTTTCAATGAATCAATATTTTTGATGAAAAATTAATAGAAAAAATCCCAGCCCATGTTTAACCATGTGACTGTTTGTGGCCAATCACAGCTAATTAAAGCCACAGTCATGCATTGAAAACCACATGGGAGGCCTGTTACTATAATCAGTATGTCTCCATGTAGTCCTACAGTTTTCAGTGTAGGATCAGGGCTTGACAAGTGTCAACTTTGAATATCATGTATCAAATGCAATCAGCCCAGATTCAACAGTTCACAATCAACCCAAAGGGAGTGGAGGGCAGGAACCACTTTTTAAAAATTACTGACTCATTTTGACTTATCTGTAAATTGGTAGAAAATTGCTGTTCAACTACACTGGATAACTATTTTTCTAGCTCTGGTTAAATCACAGGAGTTGTGAAGGCAATGTGTAATGTACCAGTTACTTCAAACAAATTCAGATATGCAGGTCAGTATGCAGTAGCTTTATTTAAATAGGTGTGAAGTTCTGAGACAATTGCACGGGTATAATTATTTCTGTACACACTCAGTCTATTACTGATTGTATAGCTTTTATGTCTATAGCACTTGATAAAACACTCCCAAAACCTGTGGTTCTTCTACATCTCCGATACAATATGAGCTCCAGAAAAATCTATTTGGATTTCGCCCAATTTTGAGAAAGGAGCAATGTACAATACCCTCTTTCAGAAGTCTCAGGTTTTATATTGTGCGAGAAACAAACCTAAACCTGCTGTGTATGTGTGACAGCTGCAAAAAGGTGATAGGAAAGGACAAGCCAGGTGACAATTCATGAAGCGACTGACACTGCCAGTCACATTTTCTCTCTTTAATATCTCCTTTTAAAATGAACCCCAGCCGGGTCCTCGGCTGGGGTAAATTAGCATAGGTCTATTGACTTCAATAAAGCTGCACTGATATGTAAGAGCTGAGGATCTTGCCCCGTATCAAGCCATCAAGGGTTGCTCTGTGTCTTGTGTCACTGCTAATGACACCACTACAGATGAATCCATAAGGAAAAAAGCTCTTTAATTTTCTGTCCGCAAAAGTGATACAAGTTGATGGCTGTACCATTGACCAAGGAGAGTTGTTTATCTACTCAAGTGAAAAATTAGTTTGGAAGACAAACATTAAGTGTGGTGCCATATTTCCTATAAAAGTACAGTAGAGATTCCAGCTTTACAGGCGATGAGAAATGTAGCAATATGCTGCAGTCTATGAATTATATATTGTGCCAGCGCTCCCGGTGCTTTACTTTACAGCAAACTGCTTTCCTATCTTATGAACACGCAAAGTAGTTAGAAGGGCAAATAACTTTTTATTGACCTACAGTGGCCCCTAGTTCTTTAGCATCTTCTCAAGCATCAACTAGGGTGGTTGTTGTTTTTCATCCAGTCTTAAATCAGACGATTGCAGTTCGTAGCATTGATTATTTGCTGTTGTGGGCATCAAAAAAATTAGACAGCCAGGGCTTCCACACTTGTTTTCAGCTCCTCATTTATCCAATGATCTGTCATTGTTTCACAGCTACTGTACCTCGCTGAATCACGTACTTACAGTGCAAATGTCAGCCATGAGCTCCTCCTTTGAGAAATGCCTTTTATTTTGGAACCTGCTCAGCTACAGTTACACTCTCTAAGTATATCGTGCTTTCAATAATGCAGGTAGGTTAGTAAATGACTGATAGTGGAAAGGCTTTGCCCACGAAGGTGGGTGAGGTAAAGGATGACTGTTGAAATAAACCAGGACACTGTCAACGCTTATCCAAAAGGCTGCCTTCATTAAAAATAAAAGCTAGGATGCTCATCCTTATTAATATATATTTTCACACACTGATACTCATCCTGAAGGATTGCAAAGTATTTTGCAAATCATGAAATAGGTATACCCAGGCTTCTGGATCACTTCCCCTATCCCTGAAATGCAACCACTTCTGGGGTGAAACACCGCACCTGTTTAATAGTAATTGGCATAGCAAGTATTACTCTTCATTTTCTACCCTGTCCTACTCATTTATAATGGCAGGGAAGATTTTAATAGCTGGACTTCATCTAGAGTACTGGGATGATGGTTTCAAACCACAGTGCTGAAAACTCCTAAGCCCGGTCTACATTCGCACTACACTGCTGTCGGACAATGGGAAGTATTGTAGTGTAGAGGGAAAGGTGCCCTCTATTGAATTGTCCGCCCCATTTATTGCAGCACATAGGTGATCCTCAGAATTCCTATCCAGTCCCTTCTTGGCCTGACCCTGCTTAGCTTAAATGCGATCCGACAAGATCACAGCACATGATGGTATGGCTGCAGGCAGTAATGTTGTTGTTGTGATGTTTACCACATTACCAAAGCTAATAACTTACAGATGTTTGCTTTGTCCCTTGCAATTTTGAAGTTGAAAGGACATATGTAAGACATGTTTTATGTTTTATCATCTGGAGTATTGTCTTTCCCCATTAATACCCTGTAATACCGCTATGTGTATTCTTAATTTAGTTTTGCAACAGATTGAACTCGTCTTTATCTTTTACAATATTGATCAACTGCTTATAAGTGAGAGAAAAAAATAACACTGTTTAACTAAATTTGAGTTTAAGTGCATATAACTTCTACAGAATTAAACAATGGGTAGCTACTTGGCTTCAAGAACTGACTGGCTTATTGCATGTGCTGGCTGTTTTTTGCAATGCGAGGCTGTTTCAGTAACTTACAGTCAGGTTGCAAATAATAGGAAGAGGACAATAAGCAGTTTAACTCTTCATCTTTCGCTTTGATTGTTTTTTTTAAAAAAAGCCTTTAATTATATTGCTCTGAAAGATGCTTGAATTGACAGTTCTGAAGGCCACAGTGCTCTGTCTTAGACTGTGCAGGGAGGAAGCAAACCAAAGTAGAGGATTTAAACATATTAGATGGTAAAATTAATTAGGGTGACCAGGTAGCAAGTGTGAAAAATCAGGACAGGTGCTGGTGTGTGTGTGTGTGTGTGTGTGTGTCTCATATGAGCCTATATAATAAAAAGACCCCAAAAATCGGGACTGTCCCTATAAAATCTGGTCACCCTAAAATTAATAGATGACCTGTCTCAATCCCCAAGACTGCTTTGCAAGATAACCTGGGGGAGAGAGCTTCCTCCCTCACTACCCTGTCAGTAAGTCCAAGCTCTGACCTTGAAGATCAGTTCAGCCTCCGTGAACTCCGATTCTCTGCTCTGACTGCCAATGTCTGTGCCAACTGTAATAGTGGATTTTTTGGCGTGACCACACATCCACCGTGAACTGGACTAAGATCATCAATTAATTTCACACAGGCCAAGAGAGGGCCAAGAGCCTTTGATTGTTTCTGTCTTAGGCTAGGTGCAAACATTGGGCCGCTTTAGAAGCGAAAGATTGCATAGCTCATTAGCAATCCTGTTGTGGCGTACGGAGTTGTCTGGCTCTGATAGGAGTTTAACTGGAATAAGAGCAGCTCTGATTTAAGCCAGGGGAAGACTGAGTGCAGAGGAACTCAACTTTACCACGTCCAGTGTATGCCCCAACTCATTGGTGGTGTGCCCCAATATGTCCCCCTCTCCTCTGAAACTAGAATGGAGGGGCAGCGAACAGCAGGAGATTGTGCTGCCTCCACCAATGTTCCTCTGTGCTTATGTGGCCTCAGCAGAGTGGAGTATGTGGCCCATTGTTTTAAAGGAAATGCTAAAACTTATACAATAATGTTCTGTGGTCGATACATGGGTTTCTGTGTTTGCATGACAATCTGTGTCGGAATAAACTATTTTCTGAATTCCTGAACAGATTTAGACAAATGGTCAGTCATTGAATCACATGCTTCTGTAGGTGTGTAGGGGACCAAAGACATTTTGGATCTGAGATTAGGTTATCAATGAAAAAAGAATTCATGATCTTTAATACTAGGTTTGCAGGGTAGTGTGAATTGTGGTTAAGGAGGAGGGGAAGAGAGGAATGTAGTAGGAAAGCCTGGAAAAGACGGGAGAGGATACTGGTGACTGGCTGATTTTACTGATGAAAGTATCAGCATGAATCTGATGAAACAACCACACCTGCTGTCAGTGAGAAAATGGATCTTTGTGAGTCTCCCCAAGAATTCTTCAATTTCATCAAGAGGTAAAAAATTGCAATTTTTTCCATCCCACTTTTTTTTTTCCCTAACAAAATTCTGCCCAGGGGAAATCACCATTTCCCTTATGCGTTCTCCCGAAGGAGGGAAGCAGCTGTATTTCTACCTAGAAAACCTTGTCAATCAATTGACAGAGAAAGTGCAAGAGAAGCTTTGGACAATGCTGCAGCCAGAAGAAGAATACGGTGATGGCAGCCAGAGAGTGAGACGTAAAAAACGGGAGATAAAAGTCAGTGCTGAAAGGTCAAGAGTTGGTGTTGTAATTCCCGAGACCTGCAGCAGTGATACAGTCGATTAGACCCTGTCTTTGACAGCTTTCATCTTGCCTATGCAAAGAAAGGTTTCATAGTTTACCCATGTCCTGAATTTACTACACTTGGGATTGTTTGAGGCCAAGTTATCAAAGAGGATTTCTTCTCAAACAGTAGAGGAGTTCTATGCAAGAGGACTCGGGTTGCTACAGCTTATGCTAACATGGCTGAAGCATTATAGGAAAGCACAGAAGTGTTTCAGAGTCGTTCCCACAAGGATGGCTATCAATGCATTAGTTACATAAAAGCAGACAGGGAAAGCTGGGCCCTTCTTAGCTGTGCATAGTGGACTATTATATGAGTAGGGAGAGAAATACCTTTTTGTTTTCAAATTATGCTCTCCGTGCTCGGAGTTCAATAATTCATAGCTAAGATGTTTAAATTATGTATTGCATAAGCAAATATTGATGTTTGTTTCAGCTTAAATGAATCTCAAGACTTGGGAGAGAGATTAATATGATTCATCAAACTCTGAGGACTGGGAGAGGGAATCGCATGTATTAGTTTAATGTACGCGATGTCTGCTGGAAAGAATGAAGAGATTGTTCCTCTTCATTAAGTCCTAGGAGGAGCAGTGCTACAGCTTTCAGCATCTTAGGAATTTCTGGCTCGCTGCCACCGATTTTGTGTCCCCCATCAGCCCAGCAGAGTCTTTTTAATATTTAAAATTGTACCTGTTTTTGCAGCCCTCAAAAGGGCTTTCATTGCTCTGCCAGTGTTCTAGCTGTTACAGCTGCTGCTGTCACATTTAATAAGGACTTTGCAGCGTGCAAATATTGCACGGCCATACCAGCTTTTCTCCGGCATAGGAAAAGGTCTTTGTTCATTAAGATGAGGTTTTCTTCCCTAGCTCTGCTGACATTCAGGTTTCAACTGAAGGTGACAAAGATTCATAATTCACCCACTGTTTACATCTGATGTCACCGAGAGGTGAATCCTTGCGAGTTCAGATCCCTAGCTGACGCCATAATGAGGTCATTGACAAAGGCTAGTAGCTTGTCATGCCACATGATAAATATAGGCTAGGGGAAGATCTGAAAGTATCAGATTGTTCTTGGACTCTAATGGCTGCTGTTTTAGGGGTTACAAATGAGAATTTTGCCTATAGCTTCTGTTATTGTACATTGAATCATGACTGTGTGGTTACATATTTCTCATCTCAAGGATTCATCTATGCAATAAATCAATAACTTACCCTTCATCATCTGTGAACTCTACAGGAAATAGAAGTATGAACCGGACAAAAGCACATGACACCATAAAATATCAGGGGCAGGGGAGGGAATCAAATCTGATGCCCTCCTGCCTGTCATAACATTTATTTATTCTAATGCTTTTCTCCACAGCCTACTGTTCTGTGTGTGTCAATCAAACTGAATATACTTGGTGATCTTTACTTTCCGACAGTCAGGATTTAGCAAAAACATAAAGCTTTCAGCAGACAACACACAGCATCACAATGGCTGTATGTATGATGTGTATTTTCCATACAATATGACTGCCAGAATGATGCATGCTATGTAGTATATTCTTGTGCCAAACCTGGAGAAAACTCTGTGACCCTATGGGTGAAGTTTGCACTTTCAGACACAAAGCTGCCCCTGCCAAATTTGCACGTGAACCAACTGTGCCCAGGTAATCGCATGTTTGCACACAACGAGGATTTTCTGTGTAGCAAATGGGTTAATTGTGCATGTGAACACTGTTACTGGTGTTCAATTACCCAGTGAAAAGCAAATATAGAATCTGTAGCTTGAACGGGCACATATACAATTTTTCAAGGGGCACTTTAAAAAAAAACAACGCTTTGGAAAATTTCACTCTGTATATTATGAAGAAACATTCCATGCTGTTTTCATTTAGGTGCAACTGCTTATTACGTATGAAGTACCCACAGTGTGCTCAGCACCCCACATGCCATAGAGAAAGCTGTGCTCCATGCCCCAAAGAGCTTACAGTCTGACAGGCAGACAATGGCTGATATAGAGCAGAACAATCAGTGGCTCCTATTTATCCTTTCTGGTGAGAGCAAAACGATGGCAGGATATTTGATGGAAATGAAAGGCAACAACCATAAATCTGATCAAAGGAAGTCCCTTTCAGAGGAAATTCTTGACTGGGCCTTGGAAGCCCTGGGTTCTATTTCTGGCTTGGCCACTGGCCTGCTGGATGAACTTGGGCAAGTTAATATCCTTTTATGCCTCAGTTTCCCCATCTGTAAAAATGGGATAATGATATTAATTGCCTTCATAAAGTGCTTTGAGATCTACTGCTGAAAAGCAATATAAAAGTGCTAAGTATTTATTTATTTATTACAAAGCTCGGAAGTCACCTGTTGAACTCAGACCAAGAGTTTAGAAGGATTGTACATGAGGGCACCCACAGTTACGTTAGGTAGGATTTTAAAAATAGGGATATAAATCCTTATGCTTTAAGGTGTCATCCAGCCATTGACAACTTGAGAAGACGCTTTCCCTTTGGGAAGCTTTCTCCATAATTGTCCAATGTGGAGTTTCATGCACCTTATTCTGAAGTATCTAGTACTTGGCCCCTGCCAGAGAGAGGATGCTTGAGTAGCTGGATTGTTGCTGTGATGCAGCATGAGAATTCCTCTGTTAATTACTTTTAATTGCTTTTTTAAATGATAGCTGAGATTCTCCTGGATTTGGCCAAACATTGGCTCTGTCACTAAGGATCTCTGCAAATCCCTTTAGCACATCAGTACCTGGACCACTCCATCAGGCAGCAGTAGCCTTAGCCTTGTCCTATCCACGAAACCACACACGGCCCTGTTTCTCTCATGCATGCATTCCTTGGATCCACAAACCCATTTCCTGGAAAGGAAAGAAGAAGAAGATCTTGCTTCCCATAGGATGCCAGACAAGCTAAGATCTGTCTCGGAAGCAGGACACAGCTACACACTCCCAGACTTTCGAGACGATAGGACTCCACCCTATTGAGAAAACATTATAGACTCTAGATATTTACTTTCTTCTCAATGTTAAACCACCAATGTTAAAAAATGTCTTCCCTGGCCCATCCTTCCCCTTTCCTGATGTCTTCTTCCTTTGACTGCGGCTCACACTGATGTTGTCAGTGTGTGATATATGTGTGAACCCTTCCTGTTAGGAATTTATGTTAAGTATCTAGCTGTGGAAAGAGATGAGCGGTGAGGGGGAAAGGTCTTGCTAAAACATGTCATTTCTGAAAATCAATGATCAAAACAAAGCAATGACAAACAAATAAATAAAGGCTTTACTGTGCTGCACGCATTTTTTCACCTAAATATTATAGGCTAGTCCTGTGTTTGAATTCCCTCCGGAGGGGAGAAAATGTGCTAGTGCTCATTTTGGTAAAATTACTGCATTTCCAGAATATTATCATTCTCACTTTTGGACACCTTGTGGAGTCTGATCAGCACTTAAATAGGTTTATTGTTGGCTTTGTACACTCATCTTGTTCTGATTCTATTTGAGTTGATAGCAATTTATATTTCTTTACTTTCACCCCGATAGCATGCTTGGCTAAGAACTGCTGGATAGATTTGTTTTGAAGGGAAAGAAAATGAAATAAAAATACAGTGCCCAGATTTCAAACTGGAGCACCCAAGTGATGGCAACTAATGCTGCATTTGAATTCTAATACTAAATACCAGACAAGGTCCTAAACCCAGGATCAGAGGTTAGAAACCTCTGAATTATGGGCAAATGCTGATCCAGATCTCAGCAAGTGACAGGTACATACACCAGAACCCTGAATCCAAGCAAAGTTAATTTTTGGGGAGAAGTCTGGGTGTTGATTTGCCCTTTGTGATTCTGCTCTATTTCTACCACATGCTAGTGGCAATCCAAGCGACTACACAATTGCTGGGCGGGGGCAATCCAAATGACCACACAATGGCTGGGCAGCCTGTTATAACTTCCGAAGTTTGAAAATTAGATACATCAAACCAGAGCCCCAGCTAGTATAACTCAGCGGAGAACAGCTGAAGTCACTAGAACTATAATTTACATCAGCTGAGGGATTTGGCCTTTTATTGTTAACTCTTCGCTACTTGCTGTAAAAGAAAGCTAAACGAGTTGCTTCAGTTTATTTAGATTTGGCATGTAGCTTACAGTATATCTCAGGGTTTTTTCCATTGCACACGATAATGCCAATACAATACAATGAATTCCTTTCCTTGTACCTTTTAGTGACCTATCCTACTAAGAATCAGAGAGGTAGCCGTGTTAGTCTGGAATAGCAGAGGTAACAAAGTCCTGTGGCACCTTAAAGACTAACTATAAAGTTTTGAAGCATAAGCTTTCGTGGGCTAATACCCACTTTGTCGGATGCAAACAGTGGTAGTTAGTCTCTAAGGTGCCACAGGGCTTTGTTACCTCTGCTATCCTACTAAGTATTCTTTAAAGTCAAATGGTGTGTATTATAAGCCCTGTAATAGCAGAGCGGTTATGAGCTATAAAGTTCCGTTTCTCTTTGTTGATGAAACACAGAAAGGGAATCAATCGAAAACATTTCGCTACCATTGCTCATACATACAAAGCTCATTTGTCAACATATCAGATGCATTGTTGCAGTGACACAGGCCCCAGATGTTTTGCGGTGCGTGCTGTATATCACTCCAGCTAGAATGTGAACATAATGCAAAGCAGATGAGGTGCAGAGTTCTGCTACGATTGTCTTTGAGAGAGTCCCTTATTGGGGTAGTCTTTAAGGTTAAATTATAGGCATTAGTTTGTATTCACAGGCAGGAGGTAGTTGTATTACAGAAGAGCTCAGAGGCCCAGACTGAGATCAGAGGGGCCTGATTCTAATACCATTTACTCCAGTGTAACTGAAGAGCTGTTCCATTGACGGGAGTAGAATTGCACTGGTGTAAACCCCACGTGTGATCAGAATGAGGCCCCAAAATATTTCAGTATATTTTGCATCTAAAATTGCTCTTCTTTTTGATTAGCTGACCTTGAGAAGCAGCTGAACAGATTTTCTTCCAACAATAACACGGGGCTGTGATCAAGCCTGAGAAATTTCATCCCCCAAAGGGAAAGTTTTATAAGCCGCTGACTTGGAATGGAAGTGCCATCTTGTCTATACAATGGTAACGACAGTAGCAACAGCTAATGTGTAAGTACCAAGAATAAATAAAAATGACAAAGCCTGATGGGGACAGTGCAGAAGATAGAAAAGTAACCAAGTGAGTAAACATCAAAATGATTATCCTGATTTGCAAGCTATCCAATAGAGAATACAGATATTTACAGACTGATTGAGTTGACGGTGATTCTGCTCTTGTCATAATTGATGCCAGTAGCAAAAATCGGGCTACAAAAGCAAGTGGGCAAAACAGGCTCCTTTCCTTCTTGGTGGTCTCCCCTCCAAATTGGGACTTACCCAAGCCCTGTTGAGATTTCATATGCATTAAGATCAAAACTAGTTCAACCATGGTTCTGCAAGCATCCATGCTACTTCCATTACTGCCCTCAGTGGCTCCACTTCTACATTAATTCCAGGGTGCACTTATCTAGATCAGCATTGTAACGGAACAGTTTTGAATCAAGGGAGCCTAGTGCTTCTTGCACTTATGCCGTTGTCAATCAGAATGAATTCCCCTGAAGTCAAAGGAGTTTAAACTCTCGTGTAAAGCTGGGAATCCATCCCATTGCTCACAAATTGTGCAGGTGAGCAACTGCCCAGATACAGAAGTTGAAAACGTTGTTTGCAAAACGAAACCAAAAAAGAGTGGTTTTCATCAGAACACAGTTCAGCCACAGTGAACAGTGGTCAGATGTTAGCTGCTGGGTAACGTTTGCTTTGTGACAGAGCGCTCTCCAGGTCTATCCCATGGTAAAGACAAAGACATGCACTCACAGCTATGAAAACGATCATGCAATCAAACAATCACGAATGTCATAGCCATCACTTCATTTCACAACCGCGTGGGTTTTTTCAAGCACGCCGTAGCAAAAGACTCTCCTCCAGGACTAAGTTCAATCGAATGAGAAGTTTTAAAATTGAAGCTGGTTTGGCATTCCCCAAGCGTTAAAAAGCCTCTACAAAATGTAACAGCTGCGAAGGTTTTGTTTTAAGCCCAGTTTGTTGAAAAGGAAGGGTTTTGTGTTTTGCTGTTGGTTTACCGTTTTTAACTCAGCAGCAAAACCCTTTATATTCTTTTGATCACTGGCGTAGAGAAGGAAGAAACCTTTGCTCTCTTCTTGTGCAAAGAAAATGGAGAGCCGTATAATGGGAGGAGAGTGAGTGATCATGAGGACTAGGAATCTGTGTGCATCCATTGTGGGGAATGTGTCATTGAAATGATTCTGCCTGTCTGAGTTCATTCATGGCCACTATTTCTGTATTGTGTTCTATATCCAGCTACATCCTGCATAATTACCCGACTGCAAAAAGTATTCAGTCCGCTAGTTGAACATTGCACTTCAGATCCTCGGTCCTGCTCCTGTATTCACAGGACGTCAGTGGGACCACTCATAGATCTGAATTGACTACCATGAGCTCCGACTTAGGCTTCATGCGACAAAGGACTACTCATGACCTCAGCCCAGCAGTCCATTCCCTTTCAGCAAAGCCTATAAGCACGTGCTTAATTCCCTTACGCACATATTAAATGTTTTGCAGGGAGGGAATGGAGCCAACCAGGAGCTGAAATGACTTGCTGATTTGGCCTCTGCGTAAGGGTTTGCAGCATACTTCTTTTTTCCTAGCTGTCTTCACATACAGCACACTTCTGCACATGTTTGCAGACCTACCACACAAGTGCAACAGAAGGTGGCACAGTGCCTCTTCCTGCTGTGCTAGTTAGGGAAAGCAGCTATGCTGTTGTCATCATAAAAGGTGCAGCCCTTTTTGTTGTTGTTATCATGACAAACTCTCTTTAATCCTAACACTTGAAATGCAATATTTTGCGAATAAGGAAACTACTTCCTATGTAGTTCATAGAATCACAGAATATCAGGGTTGGAAGGGACCTCAGGAGGTCATCTAGTCCAACCCCCCTGCTCAAAGCAGGACCAACCCTAACTAATGTTGAGGATGGAAGTCAACATGTGGTACTTGTAACAAACAATGGTCACCGCCAACTGACATTAAATAGTAAAAAGCGTATCTGGCAGAAAAGCGTACTGTTACATTAAGGAGGTTGAAAATAAGACCTTCATTGGCTTCATGCAGCAAAGAAAAATATAGCTCCAAAAAGTGTAATTGCTTGAAATACACACATTTGTCCCATTAAAACATACAAACATATTAATTAAGAGCCCATCTGTCATGTAAAGAAAGGAACAGATTCACAATGAAACAGTGCCTGTTGTACTCCACCAGCTCCGGTAGGACAGTCTACAGACAAAAAGTGATTTATTCTGATTCCTATAATGGGCGGAATAATTAATAACCATGACATCCACTTCTACAACAAGCTTATCTCAGTCCTGTTTCACTGACATAGGAGAAAAGTAGAAGCAAGTCAACACAGACATTGCAATAAAAGCAGATAATACTTATCACCTTTTAACTGGGCATATCTAATTTAGAGACCTGATAAATAAATCTCTGCAATTCTAGAATGTGTTGCTTAATAACCTGGGCGGACTCTGGAATCAGATGTCTATCACAAATGAATTGTACAAGGGCAAGCGGGGGACAGACAGGGGAAGGAAATAAATTAAACCTCAACATTGAATATGGGATTTGAAGGCTCCAGAATATATTTCAGCAGCGGGTTGTGGCTTCCATTCCAAATGTTTTATGCTCTAAGATAATATCAACAGACTTTGGAAAAGCTTCCAAGGTGGTAGAGTGGGTGATGATCTTTCTCTCGAATGGCCGGTAGAAGAGATGAAATTTCTAGCAGGTTGTGGATACTGGTAAATTAGAAGTAGTGCCACTCTCTAGTATGTGGTATGTGGTGGCCAATTCCTCAGCTGGGGTAAACTGATATAGTTCCAATGACTTCAGTGGGGCTATGACGACTTATACCTGTTAAGGAAATGGCCTTGGGAGTTAACGTGCTTCTGATCCAGCTCTTTTTCTTCTCATTGGTTTAACTTAGAGCTGCCATCTTTATTGGATGGGATGAACATTTCCATCATGATTTTGTGATTTTCACTTTGGGCTGTTACAATCTAATATGATAAATGACTTGGCACAATGTCATTGAGTTGCATCAACATGTCATTCCATTGCAACGTGAGGTTGAAACCAGGTGCCTCCAGAATTGATTTGGGGACTCAGGGGACTCAGAATTGATTGGTGCTCCTTAAGACCCATTCCTTAGCATCCGTGATCCTATCAACCTTGCTAGATGCTTTTTCCCTTCAGCCTGTCTCTGCAAATAGAATCCATTCTGATAGTGTATTACTCTGTCTCCCTCTAGTAGCTGATCCACGTGAGAGGTTAGAAATATACTACAGCTGCCGGCAAATGGAAGCACTCCTTTAGCTCAAGTGAAAGATGCTCATAATTGTAATGTAGAAGTGGCTTCAAGCCCCACTGATAGTCCCGGCAGGGGTTGAGCTACATATCTGGCAACTTTCATGATGAAAACATTAACTCAGGTAGTAGAGGCTCATGCTTTTAGTGCTGAAGATCCAAGGTTCAGGCCTGTTGATAATCTAGTTATTCTATTCCCGGCTCTGCCTTGAGCAACTTACTTACCTTCTGAGCACCATTGTTTCCTCTCCTGTAAAAAGAGGATAATAACTTACCTAGTTAATAAGGACGGCTAATCCACCCTGAACACGCCCGATCCTGTCTGATCTCGGAAGCTAAGCAGGGTCGGGCCTGGCTAGTACTTGGATGGGAGACCTCCTAGGAATACCAGGTGCTGTAGGCTTAACATGGGCGTGGGGCTAGCAACTCCACTCTGTAGCGAACCAACTTGCTACTGAAACGCCAACAACAGAGATGGAGTGTTCTGTGGTTGGTGGCCTGTAGTGAGGTGCTCCCCGCTCCCTGCCGGCCAGGGGTGGAATAGCCCTGGAAAGAGGGTTTGTAGCTGGCTGAGCCTGCTAGCAGGCTTAAGTGGAAAGCAGGCTCGGCTGTGTGGCCACGCCCCAAACATTCCAGGCTGTATAAAAGCCTGGGAGGCAGGAGTTAGGGAGAAGAGGGGGAGAGTGAGTTTACTCTGAAGGTCAGTCTACTCTGTAGGCAGCAGGAGACAGGGCCTGGCTGCAAAGTACCCGGACTGGGACAGGGCGTGGGTGAGGCAGCTGGGAGCCAGGGAGCCTAAGCTCTAGTGAGAGGGCCCCAGCTTGCTGAGCCTAGGGAAGGCCCGACCCACGGGGTACTGGGGGTTGCAAGGGGGCAGCCCCTGGGCTGATAAGAGCAGCAGGCCAACCCCTTCTTGCCGGTGATGAGTAGCCATGAGACTGCAGTCGGCCTCAGAGAGACTGAGGCAGTGGTGACTGGCAGTGGCCGTATCTGAGGCAAGTTGGGGATAGTGAGTGTTGGGTTCCCCAGGGAGGGGAGATCCTAAGACCAGGGGGGTACTGCAGGGGTGCAGCACCCTCAGCAAGGGGTTCCGGGGTCCAGGAGGGACACGGGGCCAGCGTGGAGAAGCGGACGTCGGCCGGCAGAAGGCGCTCCAGGGTCAAAAAGAGCTGATTCCCCAGACAACCAGACGGGGGCGCTGCCGGGTGAGTGACCGACCCCGTTACACGTGGTGGAGAATGCAGGCACTAGCGGTCCGCCCCTGATACAAGGGGCAGGGCACGGACAGCGGACAGTGCCCGGGTAAACTGAGGCAAGAACTTGGACTATTGCCTGAGAGACTTTGAGCTATTGAAGGTGGAGAACATGAGACACTGCTATTGGAGAGCATGGGTGGCCCGTCTCGCCAAGCAGCGAGCAGGGTTGCTTCGGCTGCTGCGGGGGACGGCACAAGGACTTCGTCAGGGGCCAGGCACCTTGGGAAGGAGGCCAGTGCCTAGGTCCAAAGACTGTTTCGCCTGTGGGCGACCGGGACACTTCAAGAAGGAGTGCCCCTACCGGACTGGAGCAAGGAGACTCCAGCAGGGCCAAGGTGGGACAGCAAGAGCACCCCCTGTGAAGTCAACAGGGGGGCTCCAAACTTGTTGGGACTGTGGGAAACCGGGGCACAGGAAGAGGGAATGCCCTCAGGGGACCCACAGAGCCCGGGCTAACCCCAAGATGGAGAGGGGTGGGCACTGGATGTGTTATATCCTCCACAAGGGGAGCCCGGGACTGCGGCCTAGCCCCCAGAGACAAAGGGGGGGGGGGGCTGAAGGGCTGGGTTGGGCCTGGTACTGCCCTGAAAGAAGGGGTGGTGGTGGCCAAGGCCCAAAAGGTGGGGCTGTCTGGGGCAGAGCGGCCATAGGCAACTCAGGGACCCCACATGGGAGCTGGAAGAGCCACTGTGGGGACCCAGACAGAAGGGGGACCCCCGGGGGGAGCCATGAGGGCTACAGGGGGGACCCAAACCCTGGAAGAGGGGAGTCAGCTGCTCCGCGCCCTGGAGAGTGCGCACGTGGAGAGGGATTCCCTGCGGGTCCAGCTGAGAAAGATGCTGGGGCGCTAGGGGTCTCCTCCCCACCCCCGTGGCATCTTAAGGGGGAGGGGGTGTAGTGAGGTGCTCCCCGCTCCCTGCCGGCCAGGGGTGGAATAGCCCTGGAAAGAGGGTTTGTAGCTGGCTGAACCTGCTAGCAGGCTTAAGTGGAAAGCAGGCTCAGCTGTGTGGCCACACCCCAAACATTCCAGGCTGTATAAAAGCCTGGGAGGCAGGAGTTAGGGAGAAGAGGGGGAGAGTGAGTTTACTCTGAAGGTCAGTCTACTCTGTAGGCAGCAGGAGACAGGGCCTGGCTGCAAAGTACCCGGACTGGGACAGGGCGTGGGTGAGGCAGCTGGGAGCCAGGGAGCCTAAGCTCTAGGGAGAGGGCCCCAGCTTGCTGAACCTAGGGAAGGCCCGACCCACGGGGTACTGGGGATTGCAAGGGGGCAGTCTCCTCTGTAATCAGAGGGAGACAGGGCCTGGCTGCTGGGAGCCTTTATCAGAGTACCCAGACTGGGACAGGGCGAGGGCAAGGCAGCTGGGAGCCAGGGAGCCTAAGCTCTAGTGAGAGGGCCCCAGCTTGCTGAGCCTAGGGAAGGCTCGACCCACGGGGTACTGGGGGTTGCAAGGGGGCAGCCCCTGGGCTGATAAGAGCAGCAGGCCAACCCCTTCTCGCCGGTGATGAGTAGCCATGAGACTGCAGTCGGCCTCAGAGAGACTGAGGCAGTGGTGACTGGCAGTGGCCGTATCTGAGGCAAGTTGGGGATAGTGAGTGTTGGGTTCCCCAGGGAGGGGAGATCCTAAGACCAGGGGGGTACTGCAGGGGTGCAGCACCCTCAGCAAGGGGTTCCGGGGTCCAGGAGGGACACGGGGCCAGCGTGGAGAAGCGGACGTCGGCTGGCAGAGGGCGCTCCAGGGTCAAAAAGAGCTGATTCCCCAGACAACCAGACGGGGGCGCTGCCGGGTGAGTGACCGACCCCGTTACATGGCCCCTACCCCGCCTGGGGGGTGACAGGCAGAGAGAGAGTTAACAAGGAGTCTGTGTTCACTGGCGGATGAATGCTTGTAAAGTATTTTGAGATGGAAGAAGAGATGTATAACAGCATAGCCATTATTATTTATCAATAATGTAATGTGTTTGCACGAGCCATTGCCTGACAGTGCAGGGTATTTTCATCGGAGAATTCAGAGGTAATTGTGAAAGTGGTAAATCATTCTCACGTAACATGGAATGTGCCTAGAAGAGAGTTTTTTGAGGGGGATTAGATTTACGCTAGGTCTAAGGGGTCAGACTAAACAGCCACACTCAATGGCTCTGTAGCCTAGCAAGGTGTCACTGTGAGATTTATATGACATGCAAACCTGAAACACAAAACAGGCCACATCTAGTCCCTTATGGAATCAAGACCACTGGGTTAGATTCAGACAAGAAGGGGTGAAACTAAACCCTCTGACGTTTGAAGAGGGTCTGAATAGTGGACCCCAAACTTTTCACGCTCAGCCCTCCTCCCCCAACTGCTGTCCATGCCCTGCCCCGCCCCCCCTGGGAGTTGGGGGCCAGAAGTGGGGCCACAGCTCCAGTGGAAAGGCATAGACGGGGTAAGAGAGTCAAGGCTGGGCCGCAGCTAGGGGCCTGGATTGGGACTGAGAATGGAAGCAGAGCCGCAGCCGGGAGCAGGGCTGAGTGGCGTTCCCTCCCCGGTGGGCTGGTCCCTGCTGCACGCCCCCTGAACGTCCCTAAGGGGGCCCTTGGGAACCGCTGGATTAGATGTTCCGGTTCTGACCTCTTTCCAACAGTTTCCGTATATATACGGTTCAGTCTGCTAAGCCTGGCGCATATCTGCTTTATATACAGCGAGAAGCTGCCTGCAATGTTAACAGCTTGAGGTTTTTTCATTCTCCGGTCTTCAGTATTAGCACTTTTTTTAGCCAGCAGAATTGTAGATGAACTTTGTGCCGGTATTTCAGTAGCATCTCTTTTCCTATCAGAAAGGTCTGGAAGATTAAAACTGTCAGGGAAGTTATCCCTGACAACAGCAAAAACCGGCTGGAAAGTGCTGCTGGAGCTAAAGCCCTGTGTAGACACTGTCTGGCATCATTTTAACAACAGACTAGATGTGTCATTAGGAGCGAAGAGGATAAGAAGAAGATGTGTCATTAAAAAAAAATGTATCCGTCCCAGAGGCATATGTTTGAAGAGACTAATGGAGCTGAAGTGACAAAAGGGATTTGTCCACTCGGACATGCTGACGGGCCTTGAGATAAGAAGTAAGCCTCACATGAGCGGTTCTTGAGTTAAAATATTCATTTACTCTTTGGAAATCCTAAAAAATAGGGGGAATTTCCATGGCTCAGATGTCTCGTTTTTAGAAGCTTTAGAGCTTACTGTCCCTGGTCAGAGCTTAGAAATCCATTCGGCATGCCCCGGTTTGTGTCCTGTAATGTATAATCATTTCCCAAGTAAGAGGTATGTTAAATACAGCAGGGCTAGAAATGGCTTTCTGCTTGCATGAGGCCGTTGCTCCCTTGGAGGTTTCTGGGATTCCAGGTTGTTTGCAATGACTGACATATGCACCGATTCAGCAAAAAGCACTTCAGGGTGGCATTGGATTTCAGAGGGATGTAAGCAAGTGCTTTTTCTGAATGCATTCCCGGACCCCAGCCAGGCCTCTTCCTGTGTTTTATGCTGGTAAACGTACAATGAGGGTTCACCCAGAATTGTGGGTGTTCGGCACCCTGCAGGATCAGACTTCGGGCTTGATTCACTCCTGTGCTTGAGCTCGATCAGGGCATCACATCCTGCTCCCTGACTCGCAGGGCCAGCACTAGCCTGGACAAGGGTTACGGCCACTTCCAGGATGCTCTGACTTGTGCCACCAATACTGGGAACTTTATGGGCTCTCCAACAGTGTAGGATAGGCGTCGTGTAGTACTGCCATATCCCCTCCCATCCCAATACACCCCTGATGACCCCGACATGCTGTCTGTACTGAAGGGAGCAGTTAGCAGGCACAGAGTCTAGACCTGGGGCGTACCCGGATCAACGGGTAATGTTCGATGTATCAGGGATTGATTTATCGCGTCTCATCTAGACGCGATAAATCAATCCCTGAATCCACTCCGGAATTCCATCTTGGCAAGAGGAGGAAGTGGAGTTGATGGGGGAGCGGCAGCGGTCGACTCACCTCCGTGAGGATGGCCAGGTAAGTCGACCTAAGATAGTGCGACTTCAGCTATGCTATTCGCGTAGCTGAAGTTGTGTATCTTAGATTGACCCCTTCCCCCCAGTGTAGCCCAGCCCTAACAGTGCTTACTAGAGTCACCGTATGTCAGGAGTTCTGTGGCGATGGATTGGTTAGCATTTGTAAAATGTTAGCAGATGTAATAAGTGTGGAAGTCCCATGTTTTACAGGAATGTTATCTTTTTCTGAAAGGTCACGTGATTCTCTCCGGCTCTATGTCAGATTGCATCTGTTAGAATGTCTGCTGTGCGTGTCTTTGCACATGATAGTTTGTGTTAAATGACATTTGTCTGTCTGACAAACTACAGAGGGTATCTCTCTTGCCTTTCATCATTATCTGGTCCTGCAGACAGCTTTCAGCTCACAGCAGTGTTCATTTCCAAAGCAGTTTACATCTGTTTCTGTAATTAATTTGTAAAGCACAATATAAGATACTTTACGAACATCCAAATATATTGCCTGCAATGCCTCCATCCACTAAGGTTGTAATTCTATCAAAGAGCACTCATGTTTGTCTGGCAAGATTTATTCATGATGAACCCAAGCTTCTCATGGCTTGTGTATCCATTATCCCATAGATATTTAGAGGGTTTTCCTCTTATAATTTGTTCACTGTTTTGCTAGGGAAAACAAAGTAAATACGTGATGCTAATATAGGACCTGCCACTTAGTTGTACCTGGTCATTCATGTACATTTGGGGTGGGGTGGGAGGAATAGCTGTGGTTTGAGCATTGGCCTGCTAAACCCAAGTTTGTGAGTTCAATCCTTGAGGGGGCCATTTAGGGATATGGGGCAAAAATTGCTCCTGCTTTTAAGCAGGGGGTTGGACTAGATGATCTCCTGAGGTCCCTTCCAACTCTGATATTCTATGATTAAAGGAACCCAGGGATCTATGTGTGTTTGCCTTTGAAAAGTCTTCCCCAGTGGATACTTGTTAATTTCAAGGAGAAGTACACTTGATATGACAGAAGCGAAAAGGATTCCAGGACTATGGTTACTAAGGAGACTGCTTTTCTTGACAAAAAATGCTCTTATGTTAACAATTTTTCCTACATTTGGGTTATTGCCTTTTCAGCACCGGAGACAGACTGTGCTGGGATCATATTTGTGTCTGTCTGCTTGAGACTGAAAATGAAATGGTTTTTAAAATTCGTTTGTTTATTCATAAAACATCATTTCTAAGAAAAACATGGCTTGTTTTCAATCAGCCAGGCTCCAAGATTTGAACTCTACTGGACAGGACTTCTGATTTCACTGTTATGAATGTTTGATGTTGACCTGGATTGCATCAAATGAAAATGAACCATTGCCAAAGTTCCAAGGATATAGATATTTTTTTCCTAAGGTTACACCTGAATTCTTTCCATTTACAGGAACTTTGACAGATTTCACTGAAAATTATCTGGGAAGTGAAAAGTTTTTCCTTTGCTCTGTCACTGTTAAGAGGCTACTGCTTATGGGAAATCAGGGCTCCCAGTGAAGTACACACTTTCTACTGCCCATTGGTGAAAGTGCTATTGCATTTGGGGACATGCTCCAAACTAACATCTCCTGTTTACTTTCTGTCATTTTGCTATTCTCTGCTTTAACTCCCCAACCTGCTAGAAATCTGAAATTTGCCTCTGGCCCTGTAGATTTTATATTAACCTATTTTTCAATCTTTAGCGAATCAAATCCTTTCTTTCCGCTGCTCTCTCTCCAGCGTGCTGAAAAACAGTAGCCGTCCAGTCCTGGTTGGCTCTGAGCCCACTAGTCAGCATTTCTCTGATTATTGCAAGATTTCATGGTATAACTTAGGACTGACATGGAGTCTCTGACTAACAGACCATCCATAATGCATGACAAGTTGTGAGTGTCTGCAGTGCTCTACACTGCATTATATGGTGTCCCGCTCTTGAGTTTGCATGAACAGATGTAATACCGTTCTATCTGCGAACAGCATGTGGTATCGTCAATGCGGAAGCACAGAAGCTAATGTGGCAGTTCATGGGTGGATCCACAACAGCTCTGAGGTCAGGGCCCAGCTACTAAATGTTCAAGAGCTAATGAGGGGGGTGGAGAGCTCATGCAAATGATCCTTCACGGTACCAGCCCCCCACCCCTCCTGAGGATGTCATTCAAAAGCGGCCACACTGTCCCCTTAACGCTGCCATGGAGGGTTGTTGGGGAAAGAGAAGGGACAGGGAAAGGGAGTGGGACGTGGTGGTAACTGATGGTGCTACAGTATCTTGACAGGGAGAGAAAAGTTTTGGGTGTAGTAAGCCTACCTGTACCTGCTCGATGAAAACACAAGATAAGAAATCGGTTCTGGATCATGCCTAGCACAATTAGATACCCTGGGCCACATTTTCAGTAGCAGCCTCTAAAACTGGTCTCACACAATTGTATGCACACACACTTGTTTTTCCTCATTTCGCACAATTTTTTATGTACGAACAGAACAGATGCATAATTACTGGGAGTATCCAGTTGGTCACACACATGAAGTTTGCATGCCCACGTGCACAAGTTCTATGCATACAAAAAATTGTTTATCGATAAACAATAATCAGAAATGTAGACCGGCAATATAGTTGTCCCTGCTATTTTAGCCTCTGATCCCACTTTACTCACAGGAGTATTCCTTTTCTCCACCTATTGGCTTAAAGGATATGGTCATTCAGGTAGGTAGAAACACCTTTGAAAGTTGACTCCAAGATGCCAATATTGTCACTTTTACATACCAAGAGCCTTCTGTCCTCCTATACTGAAAATTTGGTTCCCTAGAGGTACTTACTTTTGTCCCACATCACCTTAAAGATCTCAATGTAGTTTTAATTGCATGAATTTCCATCATATAATAAAATATTTAAAACTGTTATTAGTTGAGCATTATGTTATCACTAAAGTTATATAATTACCAAACTATCTAATCATGCAGCTTAGTTTGTGTAATCACATACTTACAATGTGTAATTTTGTAATGATGGCACATCCCTGTAATAAAATCTTCATCCATCTGGTCCTCTGCGGAAAACATTCCCTACCAAACCGAGCAGGAAGTACTGTATGCTGGTTGAACAGCTAAGCGGTATGGATGAAAGTAGATATGCCATACGTAGCATCAATTTTTTTAACTAGCGGGTTTGATCGTGCTGATTTCAATGAGGGAGGACAGCTCACCTGAGGGTTACATCTACCTGCACTGGGCAACCTTGTGGAATGTCCAACCAGCTGTGGACACCCAGAGCCTGTGCATTCCTCAGGGGGGAAGGATAGCTCAGGGATTTGAGCATTGGCCTGCTAAACCCAGGATTGTGAGTTCAATCCTTGAGGGCAGGGCCGGCGACAGGGGGGTACTATGGGTAGAGCTGTACCGGGCCCCGGACTTTAGGGGGGCCCCGGTACACAGCAGTACCCATAGTCATCCCCCCTTGTCGCCGGGCCTGGAGAGCGGGGAAGGGGCAGGGAGGCGGCGCGGCTCTCCTCCGGAGCGGACGAGCGCGCATGTCCCCAGCAGGAGCAGTGAGCCCGGCCGGCAGCAGCGGCGCAGTCCAGGGGAGAAAGTGCGGGGGGGGGGGGGGGGGGAGCAGCAAGGGCGGCTCGCACCGCAGGACCCCGCACTGCCGCCAGCCGCTGTCAGCTGGGGGGGGGGGGGGGAGCACCAGCTGGGCTGGGGGGGGGCGGCTGGGCTTCCCCCACCCAGCCGCTGTCAGCTGGGGGGGAGTGCCGGCTGGGCTGGGGGGGGGCTGGCTGGGCTGGGGGGCCCCCCAGCCACTGTCAGCTGGGGGGGGGGAAGTGCCAGCTGGGCTGGGGGGCCCCCAAACGATCAGAGTAGGGGGCTCCCAAATTTCTGTCACCGGCCCTGCTTGAGGGGGCCATTTAGGGATATGGGCAAAAATTGGGATTGGTCCTGCTTTGAGCAGGGGGTTGGACTAGATGATCTCCTGAGGTCCCTTCCAACTCTGACATTCTATGATTCTATGCACACACCTTGTACAGGAGCCAGGCATACTCCTGATCCTTCCCTCAAAAGCACATGGAGTCGTCTAATACTGACAGAAGTAGACAAGTCTGGCGTAGAGAGAGAGATCTGTGAGTTATCAGCACAGAGATGATGGTTGAATTTGTGTTTACAGATGAGATTACACTGAAATAAGGCCTAAGGGGAGAAGAGAAGGGGAGCCAGGACGGAGCCCCCCACAGAAAGTTGGAGTGAGGATGAGAAGGATCCTCTGAAAGAGCAATTAGAGAGGAGGAATCACACAAGTCAAGGGAGGACATGTTTTCAAGAAGAAGAGCATGACTGTGTTGAAGGAGGCTGACGGGGAAGGACAAGGAGGATGGAGTGCTGGTTCTGGGCTTTGGCTAGGAAGCAGTCCTTAAAGTCTTTGGCATGAGCAGTTCTAGCAGAATGCAAGAGGTGGACGCTGAATTGGAGAGGATCTAGAATGGAACTGAAGGAAAAGAACTTTAGACAGCGACAGGAGACAACTCATTCAATGAGCTCAAAGAGGAAAGGGGCAGTCGTTGGAGAGGCAGGTGTGTTTAAGGTAGTGGCACTTTTTTAAAATGGGAGAGACTATGTTGGTATTATGGGGGGGAGTCAGGTTAAGGGATGAGAGTTGGTGTGAGTGAGATCAGGAGGTGGGATGGAATAAGGTAATTGGGGTGAGTGTAGGGGTTAGAGAAGGAGAATTGATGCAAGAAACTCATTTCCAGCTGGGTTTATCCTATACAAGTAAACATCATTTTTCTGATCATCAAACAGATACATTTCAGGTTTATCTGAAATTCAGATTAAAATTGAACGAAACATTTACAAAGGTTTTGGATGTCCATAAAACAGGATTTATACGCTTTAACTCTGTTCTAGGAGCTACAGCATAACCTGGCCTTCCTCAGCTTCCTCAAGATGAGTAAAATATAGTTCCTTTTTTTTTAATAGTCTCATTGTCATTGTAAAAAGTGAAAAATGGACAAGTAAAGTTTGGCCCAAAATTTTAGAAGTTCTCAACTCCATCCAGACTTGTGAGTGCACATGTGGTGTATTGCACCTCCAGCTCAAGTGAATACAAAAATAAGTACACATTTGAAGTGCAGCCTTGTTAAAATGTGGGCTCTTTCATTTGGGCTAGTACATTTCATTGACAGCGTTGTACAGCTGAGTCAAACTCATTAAGGGTCCAGATCTGCCACATGTTATCATATTGAGCAATACCTTACTCCACAATTAGTTCCCTTGGTGGGACAGCTGAGAACAAAGGTACTACTCAAGGTGAATAACAGTGGCAGAATCAGGTTTCTAGGAACATGACCCATTTCAGTCATGTTTTATTAAAACCAGACCTGGCTTGCTGCTACAAATGCCACAATCTGCCACCTGATTACTCCCTGTCTTGGGGGAATAACCCTGTACCTCCCTTTTACCTGATGTCCCATACATGTCCCAGTGCATTGGAGGGATGAAGCCAAATCTTCTTCCTTTGCCACCCACATGTGCAGTAGGGGTGCAGTGGCCCCCACAGAGGCTGCTCTCCAGTTTGCACTATTGGTCACAGTCTGAGAAGCCAGCACAGGATAGTGGGTAATGCGGTTCCTTAGGCCCCTAACTCCCCTGTACTGTAGTGCAGGGCATGCTACAGTGTCTCCCGAAACGATATTAATTACCAGGCCTTTCAATGGGTCTTAAATAAAAATGAGAAGGAAGAGGTATCAAGGGCTAAAAAGCTGGATAATTTAACATACCTCGGTTACCAGAGCAAAGCCTTTTTACTCTTTGCTTTGTCGCTTTCAATGACTATTTTAAAATTCGAAACAACCCCTTAATTAGGAAGAACAGCAAGGGTTTTTTTTTTGTTGTTTTTGCATACCCTCTCTCTCTCTCTCTCTCTCTCTCTGTCTCTCCCACCCCAAGTCTTACCCACTATTTTGCTGTCTTTAATACCTCCTGATTGCATCTTGTTATCATCTTGTCTTGATTTGCTTTGTGTCTTGTTACACAAAAAGGGCGCTAATCTTTGGTAATTAGTTCCTTATTAGAGTCAATTGAGCTTTGTAGCATGAGAAGTCGGCTTGTATTTCTGATTTTGAAAATTGGCTGCTGAAGACTTCTTCACATTGTGTACCATCAGTATAAAAGATATTTTAGTATTTTACGCATTTTTTCCATGTGTTTACTGCCAGTTTCTCTTCCTCCTCCTCAAGATTTCTCTCTTGTTCCATTGTTGTGCTACTAGTTTGAATGGAGCCTGGGCTTTTAGAATGTTTCTTCCATGTGACTCTATTACTTTGTTGATTGAGAGTTTATTTTGCTCAGCAAATTGTCTTCTCTAGATGATGGCTAACAGTTGTAGTGCCTTTCAAACATGTCTTTATTTTGTAGTACTATTTGGCTGCATTACATTTCAGACTGGATTTTATATGGCCCTTGTAAAGTAATAAGAACAGAGTTACTTTTGGAGAGGACTGGTAATGGGATATGAAGAGTGAAATCCTGACCCTATTGAAATCAGTCAAAGTATTGCCGTTGACTTCAAATTAGCCTGGATTTCACCCAGTCTTTAACCTCTAGGTTCTTAGTTCTATTCCATGTCCCAATGGTGATGACTAAAAATCTTTAGCATGTGGTGCTGTTGGGGATCGGGTGATATGAACTGGAGGCTTAGACCATTTTCTAGACCTTCATTTTTTATTGGTTTAAAAAAAATGCACCAAAACTAAACAGACTTTTCCAACTTTTTTGATTCACCATAAAATTCTAAAAAAAATTCCGTTTCTGTTCGATCAGAACTGATTTTTTTTCCAATTTTTCAGAACTCAGTGAACTGAAAAATCCGTTATTTGCTCAGTTCTAATGATGAGATATTTACATTATAAAAAGGCATCAAATATAGTGCATATCTGTAAAAATCAATATGATACTTCTATCTTTAATTTCTGATAAACAAAGTTTTTTCTTTTTCACACCAATGAAAGGATTTTAGAATCAGGGACAGATGAGCTGGGTGAACCTGGGGTCTTATCCAGTATGAAATGTCCTGTGTTCCTAGAAAATCCCACTGTACTGTCCAGGCACTAGATTGATAGGTGTGCATGCAGTTGGACCCTGTCTTCAAGCATAGCTCCATTGCCTCCAGTATGTTTTCACACCAACATGCGGGTTTGCCTTACTGCTTCTCACTGAAGGATTGAGGCATATGTTCTTACATCCAGCACCGTAGCACTTAGTGCCAATAGTAATAGCTGACATCTGAATCCCAGAGCTGTCTAGAGAAGCAGAGTTTAGCAGATTGTTTTGTTCAGTCTCAACAGACCACTGCCTATCATACTGATCAATGTGTTTCATTGTTCCCCTGTCTGTCTGTATCCAGCTGTTGTCTCTTGTCTTATACTTAGATTGTCAGCTCGTCAGGGCCAGGAACATCTTTTTTCTTCTGTGTTTTTATAGCTCTTCACACAATGGAATCCTGGTTCATGAGTAGGGTTCCTAGGCACCGGGGAAATAAAAATAATAATAATAATCAATAACGGCATGTTAATCATAGAAAAAATGTTTGACTGACTCGCAGACATTGAAACTCTCATTGATGTGAGTGGTGCTATTAATTTCAAGAGGAGTACTCAGAGTTGCAAGATCATGCCTATAAAATACTTTTTCAAAGTTACGTAGATTATAGTGCTGTGGAAGGAACCGGGCGATGCTTGATATCTTAATGGTCTAGACACATGCTTTAAAAAAGGACAGGTTTATTTTCCCAAGGACAAAATGAGCAGAAATAAACAAAATGACAACTTCAGAGATAACCAGGCATCCATTATACCTTAAGGGGCTGTATGTTCACCTGTACTGCCTTGTGTCAGCAGGTACAAAGGAGTGAGAATAAGAGCCCTAACCTGGAAAACATAGAGGATGGATGTGCCAGGCAGAGCCATCAATTATTCAGGAATCTGTGCTAGTGGATCGGCCTTATCTGAATTACTATAATATTTTCCTTATTGTGTATATTGATTGTGCAACTGGAAAAACTGAGTAATTGATTTTTTTTCATCAAAGACTGATTTTTAAACATTTTGGATTATTTAGTGCTTGTTTTTCATGCCAAATACATTAAGGATGGAGTCTAAAGACAGTCTTAAAAGCCAGCTATAGTTTTGAATTTTTGATTTGCTATTGTCTTATAATATCTAAAACCCGCCAGTGACCTGAATGTATTCTCTCTGTCTCTCTCATATTTGTATAATAACCATGGACAAAAAAGTTACAATTGTACCCAGTATTAAATTTCATTTAAGAATCCCTTTAAAATGATTGAGTTGTCTTCAGAAAGGTTACAATTTCAGACTCCATTCCCAATCTTATACATCTTAAATGTAGGCGAGCCACCATATTTCTCTAGGTTTCCATTTTGGATGATTCCAGCTCTCAAATAAATGTAGAACTGCCCTGTGAATGAACCTCTTGACCTTTTGATTGGCTGTAATCTCTTTGAAAAAAATATCGCTCCAGGCATGGAGGATGTTTTATAGTGTTACAAATCAACCTAGTTCCTGGATGGATTTATTATCCTGGAGGTGACTGACTGTTATTCTCTGGCTGGTAACATTTTTATTGGCCTGCATGGAGAAGATGATCCCATATAGTGTAAGGGGAAAGAATAGGTCCCCCAAGAGGCCCTTTCTCCTAGTTCTATGGGTGAGTGTTTGTTTCCCTTTTATCAAGGACAATCAGTCACCATTTTCTAAACTCTGTGCAGGTTCTCGGGCCCTTTTGCCAACCATTGAATTTGCTCTGTAAAAAACAGTGGTCATAAAAGAAGCCCATATTGACTTCAGGCAAGGTGTGTATTTAGGCTGCTATTCAGTCTTTGATTGTGGTCTTGCCTACAGCTTGAGAGACAGAACCCATAAAACATCTAACCACGGACCTGATCCAGAGCCCACTGAGGTAAATAGAAAGTCCCCCATTAGTTTCAATGAGCTTTGGAGCAGACCCCAGCTGTGCAGTAACAACCTTACCATATGTGCAGAGAGAGGGGCAAAGTAGAGTGGACTTGCGATGCATATACATGTTGGAGGGAGTAAGGAGGCTGAACCAAAGTCCAGTGAAGTCTATGGAAGTCATTCCATTGAATGCCATGTACTGTGGATCAGGGCCTGAGATACCAGAGGCTAGACGACAGGACTAAGAGTGGAGAACCTCTAATATGTCCCATGGAACTAAAATGTCCCAGGCAGGCTACCACAAAGGAGAATCTCTGCTATGTCCCAGGTAGGATGCCAGAAAGGGGGAGCTTCCTGCTTGACTAGGGGGTCTACCCCTAGAGCTACCAGTCAGCAGGAGAAATTTCATAGTCCACAACTCACAGCAGCGTAGATGTGAAGTAAATACCACCACAGAATTTCAACTGTTCCTGGTAGCTTGGGGCATGTGACTGTGGGCTTCCCTGGTACTGCAAGTTGGGCATCATTTTCCAAACTAGCCTTGATCCCAGGAGTTTTAGTCCCTGCCAGATTTTATAATGATTTAAAATGTCAACAGACAGGTCATATATCCATTCTCTGTGAAATCCTATTGGACTCTTCCTTAAAAGGGCTGCAGCTACATTTTTCATACTCTTCCCCTTGCCCTTTCCTCAGTAAGCAGTATTTTATAGTCACACTTTAAGTATATATTGAAGTACAAGGAAAGGGATGATTTGAACATGGGAATCAAGCTGTAAGTAATGAATATCTGTTGAGCTTGTTCCCTTCAGTACAAATTGTATATTTTAAATTCTCATTCTCCCCGCTCCCATTTATCATGAGAGAACCATCAGAGGCATGAAATACACACACCAGAATATGTATCATTTAAATATCAGCATAGTAAATAAAGTAAGTGTTATGGACGCTGCATAGGAAATAACCCCAGTATTTCACTAATTACCAGTGGTAAATATTGTACAGATCAAGAAAACTCACTCAAGCTAAGCACATATCAGTAGGCTCTGATGATACAAAATTTGCTCTAGCTTTATTCATGTGGATACAATTATATTCTCAAATGCTACACTTTCTATAATATATAGGGTTATGTCCCTGGCTGTCTTTCTGTTTGAACTGTGTGGTCATTGAGCTTGAAATCACGGTTTGTAAGATTTACAATTTTTTGCCAGCAATATAATTTCACAACAACTGGGCTTAAAAAACTTAAGAAATGAAATGCTTATGAATAGACTAACCTTTGGGCATTTTGTTTTATTGCCATAGTTCGAGCTCAAATGAAAAATAATGCCTTGTTATAGCTCAAGGATATGTACTGAAACAGTTCTGGTATTTGAATTACCAAAGAATCGCAGTATAATATATCAAAATATTGTTCACATTGAAGACCCAGTGTGTAGCATAATGCAGATTTAAATAGCATATAAAGTACTTTGACAATGAAATATTTTAAAAGACATAAATTGTGTGTTTGTGAGTTATGAACTTTACCCTCACTAGTCAGAATAAAGCATTTATTCCCATTAGTGAAAGAGAATTCATAAATCTGAATGGCAAGAGACAATACTCTCAAATTCATGTATGCGGACACATGTGCTATTCCTTTCTTCCACTGCATATTTCTGTTATAGTTCGGGATTTAAAAATACAGTGCCGGATTCTGACCTGGAGTAAATCAGCATAGCTGTTAGTAGGTTTCCTGTATAGGGTGGTGTGCATGTGACCATCACTTTGTCAGGAAACTGCTAATTAAAAATATAGGAATTTTTGTGTTACATAACTTCACTCAAAAACAAAACAATGTAGAACTTCAAAGCCTACAAGTCCACTCAGTCCTACTACTTGTTCAGCCAATCTTTATGACCAACAAGTTTGTTTACATTTACAGAAGATAATGCTGCCCTCTTCTTATTTACAATCCTATGCCTGTTCTCACTTTCTGGTGACATTTACATGGCACTTTTGGAGATGGGATTGCATGGTATTTACATGACAGAGATGCTAGACATTCATAGGTCCATTCATGCTTTGGCCACCATTCCAGAGGACATGCTTCCATGCCAATGACTCTTGTTAAAAAATAATAATGTGAATTACATTTGTGACTGAACTCCTTGGGGGAAAATTTTATGTCCCCTGCTCTGTTTTACCCACATTTTGCTACATATTTCATGTTATAAAAGTCTCAGATGATGACCCAGCACATGTTGTTCATTTTAAGAACACTTTCAACTGCAGATTTCACAAAACACAAAGAAGGTACCAATGCAAGATTTCTAAAGATACCTACAGCACTCAACCCAAAGATTAAGAATCTGAAGTGCCTCCCAGAATCTGAGAGGGAAAAGGTGTGGCACATGCTTTCCAAAGTCTTAAAAGAGCAACGCTCCAATGTAGAAACTACAGAACCCGAACCACCAAAAAAGAAATTCAACCTTCTGCTGACATCATCTGACCCAGATAATGAAAAATAAACATGTGTCGGTCTACACTGCTTTGAACTGTTATCAAGCAGAACCTCTCATCAGCATGTACGTATGTACCCTATAAGGGTGGTTGAAGCATGAAGGGACATATGAATCTTTAGCACATCTGGCACGTAAATATCTTGCGATGCTGGCTATAACAGTGCCATGTGAATGCCTGTTCTTGCTTTCAGGTGACATTGTAAGCAAGAAGTGGGCAGCATTATCTCCTGCAAATGTAAACAAACTTGTTTGTCTCAGCGATTGGCTGAACAAAAAGTAGGACTGAGTGGGCTTGCAGGCTCTGGAGTTTTACATTATTTAATTTTTGAATGCAGTATTTTTATACACAATTCTACATTTTGTAAGTTCAACTTTCATGATAATGAGTTTGCACTACAGTACTGGTATTAGGTGAATTGGAAAATACCATTTCTTTTGTTTTGTTTATAGTGAAAATACTTGTAATCAAAAATAAAGTGAGCACTGTACACTTTGTATTCTATTATTATATAACAATGTCATTAATCACAATTAATTTTTTTTAATCGCTTGACAGCCCTAATTAAGAGTAAACCCAAGGAAAGAGTAGAATGGGGAGGGGATGATTCTGAGTTTGGGTATTATCTGTACGCTATGTTTAGGCTGACCATACGTACCGTTTTGAACGGGACAGTCCCGTTTTTTTCATATTTCTGGACCGTCCCGTCTTTTTGACAAAAATATCAATTTTGTCCCATTTTTGGGGCGGGTCCCAAGCTGCTTTCTAGGGGGAGGTTCTTTCTTTGCAGGACTTGCAAGAGCTCAGGTGAAGAATCTTGCTACCTAAGGACAAGTATCAGATGTCAAAATCTCCGATGAGCAAACTGCGCTCATTGGAGATTTTGACATCTGATACTAGTCCTTAGGTAGGGAGAGGAGGCAGCGGACGGAGGGAGAGAGCAGGGAGGAAGGGAGGGATGGAGAAGGGGGATGGAGAGAAGGGAGGGATGGAGTGAAAGAGGGAAGAAGGAGGAATAGTGAGAAGAGGAGGCAGCGGGCGGCGGGCTGAAGCCGACGGCGGAGCGGAGCTGTCTGGAGCCGCAGCCGGAGGCCGAGCGCGCCGGCGGGGGGGGGGGGGGCTGCCGGCCGGGTTTCATGAGCCATAATCACATAAATTCAGTTATGTGATTATGTCTCATAAAACCCAGCTGGCAGCCCCCCCGCCGGCACGCTCAGCCCCCGGCTGCGGCTCCGGACAGCTCCGCTCCACCGTCGGCTTCAGCCCACCACCCGCTTCCTCCTCTTCTCACTATTCCTCCTTCTCCCCTCCATTCTCTCCATCCCCCTTCTCCATCCCTCCCTTCTCTCCATCCCCCTTCTCCATCCCTCCCTTCCTCCCTGCTCTCTCCCTCCGTCCGCTGCCTCCTCTCGCTCTGTCCATCCCTTCTCTCTATCCCCTTCTCCATCCCTCCATCCCTTCCTTCCTCCCTTCTCTCTATCCCTCCATCCCTCTCTTCCTTCTCTCCATCCCCCTTCTCCATCCCTCCCTTCCTCCCTTCTCTCTCCCTCTGTCCACTGCCTCCTCTCGCTCCCTCCATCCCTTCTCTCTATCCCCTTCTCCATCCCTCTCTTCCATCCCTCCATCCCTCTCTTCCTTCTCTCCATCCCCCTTCTCCATCCCTCCCTTCCTCCCTTCTCTCTCTCCCTCCGTCCACTGCCTCCTCTTCCATCTCTCTTCTCTCCATCCCTCTTTCTCGCTGTCCCTTGCCTCCTCCATCCCCCCTGCTCCCTACCCCCATCTCTTCTCTCATCCATCCATCCTCTCCCTTCTCACCTTCGTGCCTTCTCTCCCTCCATCCCCTCCATCCTCTTCATCCTTCATCCCCCCTTCTCTCTCTCCCTCCATCCTCTTCATCCCCCATCCCTATTCTGCTTATTCCTCCATCCATCCCCCCCGACTCCCTTCTGCCTCCCCCCCACGCCCGGCGCTGGGGGGCCCAAGTGGGGCCCTGGCGCTGGTCACCTCGCCCACCGAGCTGGAGTGCCTGGCCAAGCCGCTGTTCTGACGCAAGGGGGCGCTGCTCCAGAAGGTGATCCACGTGGCCAAGAGCCACAAAGTCACCGCACGCTTGTTCAAGCAGCCCACGTTCTGCAGCCACTGCACCGACCTCATCCGGTGAGACCCCCTTGGCCCTAGAGCCCCCCAGACTGCCCAGAGCCCCCCTAGAGCCTCCCCAGAGCTCCCAACTACCCCCCCCAGCGCCCCTCAGCCCAGGTTCTGCAGCCACTGCACTGACTTCATCTGGTGAGACCCCCCCACCCCGTCCCGTTTTTGCCATCCCAATGTCCCGTTTTTGTCTCAAGGAAATATGGTCAGCCTATCTATTGTGTGTGCATGTATTTATATAGCATTTATACATTTCCTTTGTTGTTGTGCTTTCTTTTGAAGCTTGTTGTGAGGCACCCCAGGTGAGGATCAGTGTTGGGTTGATCTATATCTTGCATTATGCAGCATCCGCCAAATTTAGGAAATGTCTTGAAACCAGACACACAAGCTCTTAGAGTAAATTTTTGATGGTTCCATCCACACTTTATTTGCACATTCTTTTGCCAATGGTTGCTGCATGAATGGAATTTGCTGCATTGTGTAGGAGAAAATATCACTCTCTGCTAAGTGAAGTGTCCTCTTAATCCGAGATTGAAGGGCAAGTAGGTTGACAGACCTGCAGAATGAACAACCAGCTATTGTCCCTTATACTCCCTCAGCCTATAGCCTCACTGACCCCGGAGTTAGCTCTAGATGAGGATGTGCAAGAAGTGAGCATTATGGTTCACAGATCTAATGGAAGGGAAACTTGGAAACTAAACAGTTGTCAAGGGACATTTCCTGTCAAGAGAGATCTAATCTCAGTGATCTCGTCTAGCAAGTTCCAGAACTTCTGTGCAGTGAAGCGAAAGAATTAAGCACAATGAAAGATAACGTTGTTGCATTGTGAAAGAAATATGTACATTAGCACCAAAGGTTAAAAAAACTAATGAATCCTAAACTGAAGACTATCTGAACTGTTATGACTGAGATAAGGATATAGCCCTGAAATACTTAAATAGATTTATTTCACTAAGACCTGGAAAATATGCCTTGGGCATAAGATAATAGAAAAGAGGTTTGAAAGCCTGTACTATGTATGCTAGTCAGCTTTGTCTTTTGTCATCATAATTTGATTTAAGTATTGTATTTAACCTTTGCTTAGATATATCTACCCCTTCCAAACTCCCTGAATTTTAAAAAGTTCAATAACTAGAAAAGACCCAAGTATTTCCTATTACAGCCAATATGTTTGAAGTTGTGCAGTTAAAGTTTTTAAAGTTGCTTCTCCAATGAAGGATAATGAAATGGTTAAATAGGACCCTCATATCCCAGATGATCCATCAATGCCATGTCAAGAACAAAAGATTTTTCTGCCCTTGAGAAATCACACTTAGATCCTTGAGGGTGTACAAATAATTTATATAAAGATCTATGATACACTTGAGGCGCGCTGTGAGTCTGACCTCCCTGCAAAGTGTTGTGCAAGAAAGGCTGTGTGAGCCTATCTCTTGTCCTTCACTTTGAAATTCTGTCTCAGCGGGTTTAGACCCAAATTTACAACAGTCACCATTGATTTAGGGATCTCGGGTTGAATGAGTAGCCACTTCTGAAAACCTTGTCGGGAACATATAGGGCTCTATGGAATGTTACAACGTACTGACGTAGAATTACAAAAAGTAGTCAGTTGGCTTGAGACAGATCATTCTAATTAACACCGCAATGGTAAACACCACCCTTGACATAGTAACAAAGAGGTGATTATGATTATAATTTAGATTTGAAGCTGTTTGGGGCAGGGACTACCTTGGTTTGTGTTAGTTACAGCACCTAACAGAGTGGAGGCATGGTCCTTAACTAGGGCCCTTAGGCACTTTTGCAATATAAAGAAATTCATTATAGCAGTGCCAGTTTTCCCGACCTGTTTTCATAAGGACAATTAAAATTCTGTTTTGTTCAACTTTGTTTCCCAGAAAAAATTGTATGTTTTTCTGAATATATGTCAGTGCCACCTTTAGTCAGATCCTTTACATTTCCATTGCAGGAACTGACTTTCTATTTTTATGATGGTGGGGGAGACATTTAAAATACTGTCTTATTTTTTGTTGTGGGAGAACAGATGGTCACTCCAGTGCAGGAGTTCTTTGGCTTTGATTAAAATGTGTGTAGAATACAGTTCTGAGCATATGTCTGAAACGCTGTGTGCCCCCGTTAGTGCATTTAGAACACTTTAGCCTACCAGATTCAGTGATTATGTGCTTTTCTCGCTTATATAAAATATAAAAGTTGATAAAGAATGTGTTTCATTAGCGTGCTCAAGATAACAAATGCATTTCAGCAGCCTTAATATCCCACTGTAATTCTCTGTAATACGAGGCATTTGTGAGCTCTCAATGAAGAGATGAGAAGTTAATATTTCTAGCTTAGTTTTATTTATATTTCTTTTATTATTTCCAGCACTGAGACCATCTCAGCTATTAAGTGTCTCTCAAGTGTGAGGGAAATGCCATCAGTAAAAACACCTGATCTGGAAGAAAAGAAAATGCAAACTTACTTAACTGTGTATGTCATGTACGTTTGTTTTTTAGGTAAAGTAGTTGCTGTATCAGAACTTAGTTGCTTGGGTTATTTAGGATTAGAATTTATGTGATCCACTACTTGTGCAGTATGTTTTGATATACACCGTTATGCTTTTACCATCCTATAATTTGTTTGCAGTAGGGAATTCCTGGACGCCGTTGGACTTTAATGTAACGTTTTTATTGCAAAAAGCGGACACAAAAGGAATAATATAAAATTGCACAGTTTATTAAAGAGATTCAGTAGTGCCAGACTCCATGCTGCTCTCAAGCAAGCAAATGACATTTTGAAATATTAGATTTTAAAATGTATGAAAGACATCCCTCCGCCCCCAAACTGTTATATAAAATCAAGAATATCTTCTGCTTGTATTAACATCTTGATCCCAGATTCTGTGCAACTGTTTTATGAGGTTTACTGCTTCAATTCTCCTGCAGACAATCATGATTTATAGGAAAGTTCATGGAAATAGACATGATCTGTATGAAGATTCAAAATGAAAAACAAAAGGATTATGCGGTCACTTCAGCTGAATAACACATTCATCATCTTTTTCTTGTTGCTCTTTAATGATAATACTTAGGAAAATCTCGTGGGGTTTAAATCACAAACAGAATTAGGGGTGGGATTGATTTTATTTATTTGCACTTTAATTGGAAAAAGTATAGAAGGCACTTTTGGAAATTCTTAAAGCGCCTTCTCTTGCCAAGTTTTGTCCATTATATGAAAGAGAGAGAGAGATTTGGAGGTGTCAGAATGTCAATTGATGGAATTAGCCCATTGTCTTCTGATTATATCTAGTAGCTCCCGGAAAGATGTCTTCTAAAATGGCACAGAACATGGCTACTGCAGTATGAGGGCGCTTCCATTAACATTGCTAGAGATTATGCTTCTTTATCACATGCCACCGGACAGATAAGCTTAAAATAGGACAGTCTGAAGCAAAATCAAGTGACTTTATGTGCCTTCTACTCCAAATTCAGGTACCAAAGGTGGAACAATGGAACAGGCGTTTAGTGCAAGAGAATGAACAGCAAGCCTAGCAGCTTCACGAGTCAATAGGGTTGTACTGGGCACAAGCCAGCTCGGAACATGCTTCAGATTGTTCCTTTTCATGGTGGAGCATTAGTTGCTGCTGTTGCTGAAAGTGAGGTCTCCTACTCTGAGTCTGGGGCTCAGACACACAAATCAGTCAGGAAAAAAAGAAAGTTTGGATAGGTTTCCTGTTGGCAAAGAACTTAGAATTTGCAAGTTGTGCCCAGCCTTTGACCTAATTAAATATGTTCATGTGTCACTATTGAGGTTGCTGATGCAAAGAATTAATAATTGCATCTGATGTCAGCTGCTCTAACTTCTTTCCCATTAGATCACAGCCCAGCTCAGGAAATCCACTTGCCATTTGCTGGAGGGAAGGAGTGCATTGCAGTGAGGGGAGGAACTCAAGTTTACTCACTGGACAATATAACTAATGGCAAGGAGTGAAAGATTAAAGAAGAAACTTGGCCAGACCATGTTGTTTTCACCTCACGTGCCATCTGGAGACATTCTGCTACAAAGAGAGGGGCACAAATCTCCAAGGGGAAGAGAGTTGGAGAATGTAAAATGGCAGATTTATTTTCAGCATTTTAAGTCTCATCCTGCTGAGACCACAGTGGGATTCACAAGGGGAATTTAGGTACCTCACTGCAACTTTAGGTGCCTAAAGCCCAAATGTAGATCCTCAGAAGCTTGGCTCAGTGACCACCTGAGCTTAGGTGCCTACGTTTCCACTGGAGAACTCCCCATGGCACTTACCCTTCCGCTTATGAGCCCATGCACAGGTGCTCCATGCTGAACAGGTTCCATGCCTACTTCATGCCTAAGACCTAGCAGGATTCACAAGGTTGGGTTTCGCCTGCCTCTCTCCCCTGTGGGGCTTGAACAAAGCACAGGTGGTGGTTGCCTCTCCTTTACCCCCAGGTTAGAAAACTCCTCACGAGATGGTAGCACCAGGTCCAAATCTCTAATCTGCTTAGTGTGGTGCAGAGCCTTGACCTGGAGTCTCCCACGTCCTAGCCACTGGGGATTAGAGTCATTCTCATGATCCCCTGGCTCAATGCCCATGTAAGTATTTTATACACAGTGGAACAGCTTCAGCAGAAGTGATTGACAGGGCCTCTCCTTCCCTCCCCCCATAGCCCCAAGTGCTTAGGGCACTTGCTGGGGGACGTAGGAGACCTGGGTTCAAATCCCTGCTTCACCTATGGCAAAGTGGGCATGTGAACCTGGCAGTCCCACATCCTAGGTGAGTGCTGTAACTACAGGGCAATTGCATTAAAGAGGCGGGGGTGGTTCCTCCTCCATTCTTCTTGGTAGAAGACTGACCTAGCGAAGGGGGAGGAGAGGGTTCATGGCTGTGAATCCCAAGAGGAGGGAGGTGCCTAACTCCCTTTGAGGGCCAAGGCTTAGGCCACATTCCCTCCCCTCAGCATTTCACTGGGCACCCAGCCTGGGGCTGTGAATTCCACTAGGTGGCAGGGGGCCTCCATGCTCACCCTAAGTCCCCCACCCCACTCCAGAGATTGCAAACGAAAAGTCTGCACCCCTTGTTGTTTGCTTCAATGTATGAAATCAACAAACAGGGCCCAGCCCCTTCGTCTTCCTATCATTTCAAAAAGGCGCAATATCAGACGTCATTCAAAATTCCATGTAAGCAGCTCTTTAATCTACTTCTGTGAGGGGCAGCATTTCTGGCCCTCTGGGAAGCAGATCCCAATGCCTCTGTGCTTCCCATTCCAATAGAGGTCCTAGGACAGAGGTGGGCAAACTACAGCCCATGGGACCATTCTGCCCAGCCCTTGAGCTCCCGGCCGGGGGGAGGGGCTACTCTCGGCCCCTCCCCTGGAGCCTTGGCTCACCATGCCGCCTGTGTTCTGAACAGCGGCAGTGCCACAGCATGGCTGGTTCCGGCTGGGTGGCACGGCTGCCAGTCCTGCTGCTCTGAGCGGCATGGTAAGGGGGCAGAGAGCAGGGAGGTTGGATAAGGAGGAGGGAGTTCAGAGAGCAATCAGGGGACAGGAAGCAGGGGGTGGTTGGATGGGGCGGAGGTTCGGGGGGGATAGCGAGGGGATGAGGAACAGGCGGGTTTGGATGAGCGGGGGATTCTGAGGAGGGTGGGAAGTGGGAGGGGTAAATAAGGGGCAGGGGCCAGGCTGTTTGGGGAGGCACAGCCTTTCCTACCCAGCCCTCCATACAGTTTCACAACCCCAATGTGGCCCTCAGGCCAAAAAGTTTGCCCATCCCTGCCGTAGGAGGAGTCCCCACCAGACCATGTTGTGGAAATTAATTGCCAGCTACAATTCAGAGGTAACTCTGGGAGACACCCCCCTCAACTATTTTGGTGTGTCTGAACCTATTTAACTCAGGACATTGATAAAGCAGGATGGGGTGAAGCGTGAATAAGAATGAGGAAAGATAAAGACCAGAAGCAAACCAGCCAACAAGCACAGCGTAGGGGAAGCACGGAAGGTGCTTTGTGTGGCTTGTACTTCTTGCTGCCATGAGAGATTTTTGCCACATTAGTGTTAATTTATTATTGTGTTTATTATGATATTGCCTAAAAGCCCACCAAGATTATGGCTTTATTGTGCCAGAAGATGCTGTACAAGCGTAGAATAGGGTGCACTGAAGAGTTTATAATTTAAATAGAAAAGAGACAATGAGTGGGGAAAAGAGAGCGACTCTGTGGAGGGGTAGTTTGCAAAAGTCATGTTCATGGCAGTTTTGTGAGTCGGGGGGAGCCCGTGGTTTGTGAACCGTTTTCTTTTGTCATTTGAAATCAACGAGGTGATTGCTTTAAGTGATTCATTAAAAAAACCAACTGTTTCGATATCAAAGGAAGTCTGTGCCTCTCCGGCGGAAGGGTCCAAGAAAATTTCCTCGTTCCTCAAAGCAAAGTCTGATATCTTTATATAGGGTGGGCTTCCCCCTCCCTGGAATTCCCCCTCTGGGTAGCACAGCGAGTGCTCCCAGTGGACTCTTCCCTTCTTGGCTGTGTTGGGGGTGGGGGAGCTTTAATTTCAACCAGGACTCCATCAGGCACAGACTTTTATGCAGTGGATGGGTTGACTGAGTGCATCTGAGGCCACCCTGATGGTGCTCTTTCCCCAGCCATTTTGGGGTTGCCTTGGTCACCTGCTCTGCCCTCTGGTTTATACTAGCTGAAGGCAGCACGAAGCATTCATAAAGCTGGCCCAGTGAACTGCATGTGCTCTTGTTTTATGTTTTCATTAGACGACTCCTCTCCTCCCTGCTCTGTTCCTTTCCCTCAATCTCTCTTTATTTGACTTTGCCCCTCTGGGCTCTGTTCCTCATGCTCCATTTTCCTTTGATATTTTTCTCGGTTACTTCTCTCAGCTCCTTTTCTCCCAGTCTAAGTAGAGCACAAACCTGAGAGTGGTTCTGTTTGAGTTAAATGTTTCACCCAGCATGATTGAAGAGGTCTGAAATGAGAGAAGCTGAGTTTTTCCATCCATCCCTCCATGGTCTTTAGCAGCCTGTATTCTGTAACTCATAGATTTTAAATCTAGAATAGACTCTTTTATGGTCATCTAGCCTAACTTCCTGCATAACACGGGCCAGAGAACTCACTAGTAATCACCGATTGCGGGACAAAAGGCATCCAAACGCCAGGCACACCCAACTAGATTGTGAGCAAACCAATGCCTGCATTCGCTATAGTTCAGATGAAGATGGACTATAGTATTTTCATGTGCACTTGTAGTTTCTTTGCCACTCTATATGGATTAGAATAACACTCTCTACTTAGCACTCAAACTTAAAAAGTCTCAGGAAGCTAATGAGAAACTACGGGAAAAAATATCATGAGCGGCTTCTTATGTAGCTGCTGCACAGATAAGTGATGGCAATCACCGTACCAGCTGAAAATAGGAGTCAGTTCTTGAGTTTCACATTCTTCACTCTTCATATATACACTGTACTGATTCCTCTTCCCTCAGCCTCCCCACCATGGACCGCATTGAACTCAGGCAGATGAATCACTTCTTAACAAGGACGCTCCACGTGGCGCATAGAATGTTTGTTCGGCACTGGATTCAGATATTTTCTTGCTAAGATGTGAGCGTGTCATTGGTTATCTCACCTTGTCTCTGGTGGTGCTGGCACTTGAAATAAAGCCTCTCAAGCAATTCCTGTGGATTGATATATATATATATATATATATTCTTCTGACTTCGTACGTGATAGGGTTAACAGAACAGAATCCTCAGGGATGGGCATAGAAAACAGAGACTATGTTGAGTAAAGCTGTGGCAAGTATTTGGAACAAACCTGTTCTCTCCTGGTTTTGTTAGTCTCAGAATAACAGGGTCTCCAAGAGGTCCCTGAGGGTAGTTGGGAGCGATACTGGACTACGTTTCAAGCAGCTTTGGGCTGATTTATGATTTTGTGTGAAGCCAAGCAACACCGAAGGGGGTCGGCTGGACTTTGTTTAGTACCCAGATTTCCAAGCAAATGTGAAGGGTGTACAGATCCCATGCGGACTGCAAGTGAAGGTTTCTGCTTCATCTACTGGATAACTTAAGTTATACAGGGAAATAAGAACTGTGTAGTGGCAATTAGTTTGAGTTAGGTATCTTTAAGTTTTTCCTTCTCGTTCTACCCTGTATGGGTGGTGGTGGTGGCGGCCTGCAATGTACAGGAGGTTAGAGTAGATGATCTAGTGGTCCCTTCTAACCTCAAATTCAATGACTCATTCCATCCTAGTACCCTGTTCAGACCTGAACTTCCCATATTATTCTGAATACTTTGGAAACCACCATACATTTCAGTGTGCAACCATGTAAATTAGGGATTCATAACGCCTATAGAGCAAACTGTTTGTGGACAGGGCATGATCCAGCATGCCCTTACTGTAAGGAAATCTGTCTTTAACGAAACAAGCTTTATTTTTGTATCTGCAACTTATTGGCTACAGAAGGAGACTTTCTCCATAACTGAATTTCACGCCCGCTAAGTGTGTGCTCACCTCTATGCTCCCCACATGCTGATAAATACACATCTGCATGATCAAGCATAAAATATAGAGCCCCAGCTTTCAGATAAAATATCCAAGACTAATTTGCATTATCACCCACACAGGCAGATTGTTATGGAAATTGGCCCATATCTCAGAGATACTGCGTTAAACAGCTAACGGAGTTTATAAAGTGCTGTGAATAGGGTGAAATCCTCAAACCTCAATTAATCAGGATTTACGTGCCTTTCCTGCAGTGAGAGTGATGAAAACAACCCAGCACCCACAGAACTTCTGTACCCAGATTGTGGGGGGGGAGGGTTTCCTGGTCACTGGATCCATATGTGTGCTAGCGTTTTAGCCCTTCCCCAGCCTCCTTCCATAGTCAGAACAAACAGAGCCAACTCCATATCAAGGGGTACCTAGCCCTCCTGCCCACCAGACTCCTTTCCCAGGGATTACAGGTGCTGCCGTATTGAGAGCTTCACCTAGACACGGCTAATGGGTGAATTTTTACCCATAATGCACAGCTGACTAAGGCTTTTTCAGCAGGATTGCACGTCCGTGTGATGTTCTGTCTCTAAATTTCACGGGAGTCTCTCTCATCAGGAGTGTCTCTCCGCATACAGTAGTGCAGTATTATCTTTGTTTTCAGGGCTTTCTCACTAGTCGGCGTTGAGAATGAAATACTAGCACCCATGATTCAAAGCTTTGGGTCCATCTTCTTTCCCAATTGTAGGGATCCGCCAGGGACTTGGGGTGGAAACAAACTGGTCCTCACTGAATATACCCAGACACTTGAGGCTTTGTGAGCCAGTTCACAAAAAATCAGACCATGGCCCAAAATGTGCAGGGTACTTGGGACTAAGCAGCCACCTCTACCAGGAGCTGCAATGTGGGGAGCACTCTGCAGAGCTGCCATTTCCCCTGCCCCTACCCCTCGCTCCCACACAGGTGGGTGGAAAAGGCAGCCGGGAGTTGGGGAATTGCCCTTAGCCAGGTATGGACAGGACTGCTTCGCTGGTAATGCTACAGGGGGCTGCCTCTTGCTTAAGGCTTGTGGCAAAGTCATGACTGAGCTCAAAATATCGAAACCATCAGCAATGCAGATGTTTCTTCAGAGGGAAAAAACGAGCCCAACCTTTTCGGTCATGGCGGGAAATGAACCCCATCCTTTCTGAGATTCAAAGATACCATGCATGACTTCCTTCCACCCCCCAAACCAAGCCCCTTCCCCCAATGCCACCGTGTGATAGAACAGGAAGGATTTGCTGCTAATGAAGGGATTCTTCCCATTGCCTCCTAGCCAGCCTGCAGAGCTTCTGTGGCCAGCACAGAATTGGTGGTGACGACCCAGTGATTTGGGGTATTAATCAGGGATTTAGGTAGGGTGACAAGATGTCCCATTTTTAAAGACTTCCTGTGTGACCTTTGGGCAAGTCACTTAGTCTCTCCATGCCTCAGTTCCCCATGAGTAAAATGGGGATAATAGCACTGCCCCACCTCACAGGAGTGTTGGGGGAGAGAAATACATTACACATTGGGATGCACTTTCAGAGTCTACACTAATGGGGGCTCATAAACACCTTATAGAGTTTCTACTGAAAAGATTTCTAAACAACATGTTTCAGCAGTTGAGTATAACAGTGACAAATATTTACCCAAGCTAGTAAACTGATGCAAAGGACAAAGGGGAAGGGCTTCCCCTGGGGGAATGTTAGATTTTAGAAATAAACATATTTTTAAATGAAATAAACTGTTCCATTGATCAAATAAACAAATGCAGGGAAGGTATTATAGCTGCTATACTGGTGGGGGTTTAATTATTTGTTTCTTTTCTCATTGAAAATGTAATACAGCTTAAGCTTGGTCTGTTTTAAGTATAACCTCAAGCTAAACTCTTTTCTCTATGGTGCTTCACTGAGATGGTTTATAAGTTAAAGTTAACCTTCCTATTAGCATTTTAATGGGAAAAAATTCCACTACTTACCTAGCAGGAAGTTACAATCTGTATTCAAAAGGCAAAATCACATAAGTCTGACATAAAGCTAGTCCTTACTTATCAGCATTTGCAACGTTTATTTTTTACCCTGGCTTTTTCTCTTGAGCAATAGAAATGAAGGGAATATTTTTTAAACTATTCTGTTGCCATATAAACTTTGCACAAATATCCCATCATGTAAACTATTCCACGTAGAGGAGCCCTTGTATTTGTGTGGACTTCATTTATTTGAGCAGATATTGTGGACTTCATTTATTTGAGCAGATATTGTGGACTTCATTTATTTGAGCAGATATTAAACATGTGTTTTCCACTAGTTTTTTTTGGCGGGGGAGGAATATGTTTTAACTGAAGAAGCAATTGTTAATGGAGGTTAATGTTTGTGGGAAAAGTGAGCTGGAGAGCCGTTATAGATGCAACTCTACTTGTTTATTGAATATACCAGCGTCCATAAAGATTTTAAAATAATATATTTATAGCACTGCTCCAACCTCTCCAGAGCATGCAGAGCATTAGATAGTAATTTCATTATTAAAAAATAATTCCCTTTATTCTATGATTTTGTCTTGTTCAAAGACAGCTCTTCATCAAAATAAGCTTTGCTTTAACTGAACAATCATATGGGTTTCTTGGGGAGAAAGGCAGAGCAGTGCAACAGATGGAGATTTTTAGCTGCATTAGCACACAAGGTATTAAATCTCTAGCCCAGGGGTCAGTTCATGCTCAGGGAAGTGTTTATTGGCACAGAAGTGTAATTGTGGAGGAGTGAGTGACTTGCACATAGCGGGGTTGGTAATGGTATACAAAGCTCTTTATGCTAGTTAACAGGTTGAGCTGTCGGTTGGCAGAGACTGAACATCACTACTGTTTGACAGCACTTTGGCCTGTGTCCCTTTCGTAGAGGAAGCGTGTCTACATGCTGAAACCAGCATTGCGACTCGCATGGTCATTCCCACTGGAAGGGGCAGATTAAAGCAGTCCTAGGCACAATGTGGGGACCCCATAATCGATCCCCAAAGGCGCTCCCTGTCAACTCCGGAACTCCAGCTCGCCCAGAGGAGTAAGCGGAGTTGACGTGGGAGCTCACTGCCGCTGTGAAGACACCAGGTAAGTCAACCTAAGATGCGCCAACTTCAGCACCGCTATTCACGCAGCTGAAGTTGTGTATCTTAGGTCGACACCCCCACCCCACTAGTGTAGACCTGGAAAGAGGTACAGGGCTCTGTCACCCTCAAAGAGCAACAGGAGCCTTATTTTACAGCCCCAGAGATGCAGAGAGAGAAGTGAGCGAATCCCTCATACGTCTTACTCCAGCAGCTTGGGGCTACCTGCTTCAGTGGGTGAGTCAGATTCATGGTTCTCTTCTCCTGCGCCACGTGCCCCATCCTTTGCTGGGGTGGTATTAATGTTCACTGCACAAACCAATGGGTCTAGAATTTAACGCCCTCCCCATTGCAAAGAATGGGGCAGTTCTTCCTGTCTGCGCCCCGCTCGTGCAATGTCGCGGCACTAGTTCCACTCAGGAAACCTTTCTTTTTGCAGCTATGAAAGTTAGAAACCTAGCGACTGGGCCTTAATCAGGCCCTTCCCACTGGCAGTCAGTGAAGGGCCAATGGACAGAACAGACCATAGAGGCTGTAGTATCTTCTAACTCCCAGAGGTGGCCATAGGCTGAAGGCATATTGACAGAGCACTCTGGGGAAATGGCACAACTACCTGGTGTGTGGTCACACAATGAGATAGATTGGCAGGGCGTTGTGGAGAAGCTTGCCTGGACACTAGCAGAGCAATATCTGTGCATAACGGGGTTCCAGAAGGACGGACCCTCCTGGCTCCTGCCCCCGTTTGACCCAGAAAGTCACTCAGAGTCCTTGGTTGCAGTGCTCACCTGGTGCTTTATTTTACAAGGAGTGTTCCCACCACCTTTTCACCACAATATACGCAATCTCTTTCTGCTTGTCTACAGGAGAGAGGGGGCAAGCTATTCCTCCCTGCTTTCTCTTAGAGCAGGTTCCCTTCTTCCCAGCTCCCCCCTTGGCTTCCTTCCCCTGGGGCTTTTATCCAGCCTCAGCCTGAAGAGACAGTAGCTGTTCCCGCTTCGCCAATAAGGCCAGGTGCCCTACCCAGCTCCAATTTACCTCACTTAATTGGAGCTGGAGTGACAGAAGGTTGGCTAAGCAGTTTTTCTGCTAGCACCCGGTCACACTGTGCCATGAAAGACGAGGGTTTCTGCCGCTTTCTGTGTTGCTGTCAATACATCACCTTTCATGACTGCTGCATTCATTTACCAAAAAGCAGCTGTGCATTTCTTCAAGTGGGTTTATATAAATTTAATAGCCAGTAAATAATGCCAATTTTTGGTAGGCAAATGCCACTGATAAGGTCATCACTCACACAAAGGAAGGCGTGACAGTATTTGGAAATCTTGCTGGTCATGCTGTAACACTACACTAAATGGAATATTCTTCTTACGCATACAAATAATACCCCTAATTATAGGTAGTATTTGTGTATGGATTGTAAATGAGATCTAGTAAAATGGGGGGAGTAAACTTTCTATTGGCACCTTCTCTACTCCTGCTGTGTGTGGAGGGTTTGCGGGGGGAGGGGGAGGAGTTTGTTTGTAGAACATTGGCTTGCATTAAAATTAAATTTTTGTTATGTAGGATGCCAGACATGCGGTTTTCCTGTGGTATGAAGGAGAAGATGGTAGTAGCTGTGCGGTTAGTTCAGAAGATAAACAATTTTGTTTGAACAGGCAGTTCAGATTCTCCACATCAGCTTTTTCTGTCAAACAAAAAGAAAATCTGGTTGGATGGGAAGAATACAGAAGGGACTTTGTTCTTGAGAGCTGCTCCTGTCATCTCTCTCATCTGATTTCCACAGGGTAATGTTAAAGAGTTTGCTATATTTAGCACAGAAATACCCACCGTTAAAGGCTTAAGACCCATAAAAGTGAAGTTAAGGCGGATTTTGGTGGTGGTGTTTACTCTGCTGTACTGTATACCGGTATTAGTGTTAACAGCATTTCTAAAACATTAAAACATCTAAAACAAAAGATTCCGAGGGTACATCTACACATGAAAAATCAGCACCGAGTCTCAAAGTCCAGGTCAACTGACTTGGGCTCGCACTGCAAAGCTAAAAATAGCAGTGTAGATTATCAGGTTTGGGCTCTGAGACCCTCCCCCTCACCAGGTTCCAGAACTGAGGCTGCAGCCCAAACATGAACGTCTACACTGCTATTCTAAGTCAGTTGACCCAGGCAACTGGCGGGTGAGGGGACGGGTAGCGCTCAATGTATCGGGGATCAATTTATCGCGTCTCATCTAGATGCGATAAATCTATCCCTGAATCAACGCTGTACTCCACCTCGGCAGGAGTAAGTGGAATTGGCGAGGGGAGAAGTCATGGTCGACCCGCTGCCGTGGGGATGGGCAGGTAAGTTGACCTAAGCTATTGCATAGCCGAAATTGTGTATCTTAGGTCAAAACCCTCCCCTCTTCCCCCCGTAGTGTAGCCCAGCCCTGAGATATGCAACTTGAACTACGAGAATGGCGTCTTCATAGTGGTGAGTCGACTGCTGCTGCTCCCCCATCAACTCCACTTGTGCCTCTCACAGCGGTGGAATACCAGAATCGATGGGAGAATGCTAGACTAGATGCAATAAATCAACCCCCGATATATTGATTGCTACCTGCCAATCTGATGGGTAGTGTAGACCTGCCAAGAAACTCACTGCTATAGGGTTGTGGTTTTGTTTTGCTGGGTAAGCATACCTTGAGTGTGTTTACAGATTTTAAAAAATATACACCCTCAAGATTGTAAGCCACTGACAGCAAGTAGCCAACCCCCAGAGAGAGAGCAGAGCACCGTTCTTCAAAATAACTTGGAAGCACCACCCCAACCAGTCATTTAGACACACGTTTTGCCCTACCCTACTCCTTAGTTTGGCAAAATCCTGTTTATTATCATTATATATCACTTAAACTGTGGTAATACCTGACTCTTGCTGCAGCAGGTAGCTGATGATTTATGGCACCAGTCTCTGAAGATCAACAAACACAAACTCTGACAAACCCGCAGGGGCACTGCATTGCAGCGTAAAGTACCCAGTACTGAAAATACTCTGCAACCACCTTCTATCATTTTAAAGCCTTGGACAGTTAACTGTGGGGTGTCTGCTTGCACATCCTCAGAATACTAGACATTTGATGCTTCAGGGAATGGCATACCTCTGCCAGCATGACCCTGGAGGATGCCATTTTGAAGGATGGAGGATGCCATTTTGAAGACGGCAGCACCAAGGTCATGCTGCAAGAAGGAAGACATTTTGAAGAGCACATCACCCCACACCATCTTGCAAACTCCACCCTGCCAGTGGGGACAGAGTGGAACGCTCTTCAAAATTACTTCCTACATCCACAGTACTTGACAAAACCACGTCCGGTTTTGTCTCACTACAAAAACTTGGGGAAACCATTTAAAAACAGGACAGTCTATCTTAAAACGGGACAAAAGGCCTGCCTAGTTAACAGTAGGGCTTCTGCTCAACTCACTAGTTAATAGGACACAGAATAGATGTAGCACTCACTATGGTATACCAGACACAGCTCAGATAGGGAGTTATAGTTTAAAACAGGGGTGGGCAACTATGGCCCATGGGCCAATTCTGTCCACCCCCCCAAGCTCCCAGCTGGGGAGGCTAGCTCCTCCCCTGCTGTGCCCCTCCCTCGCAGCCTCAGTGCACCGTGCAAGCGGATCAGCGCGGCAGCGTGTCTGGCTCTGGGCCCTACATGCTGTTCTGAATGGCGTGGTAAGAGGGCTGGGGCCAGGGGCTGAATAAGGGCCAGAGGTTTTCAGGGTGTGGTCAGGAGACAGGGAAGGGAAGGGTGTTGGATAGGGTGTGGGATTCCCAGGGGGACTGTCAGGGGAAAGGGAGCAGAGGGGCTGGATCAGGGGTGGGGCCCTGGGGGGGTAGTTAAGGGCAGAGGGTCTCTGGGGGGGGCAGTCAGGGGGCAAGGGGCGGGGGTTGGGTGGTTTTGGGGGCTTTGAGGGGGGGCAGTCAGAGGGAGGGGGTTGGATAGGGGGTGGGGCCAGGCTGTTTGGGAAGCCACAGCCTTCCCTACTCAACCCTCCATACCCAGCCCTCCAATTTTGAACCCTGATGTGGCCCTGGGGCCAAACATTTGCCCACCCCTGGTTTAAAATGATGTGCACTAGAAAGGAAATAGGAAGCCAGGGCAGCCCATGGGGCACTGGTGCATTTAGCCAGACATTTGCGTAATGCTCAGCAAATGGGATGCCGTCTTCTGTACTAGCTAGAGTTTCTGGTTAGCAGTTCCCAGCCAAGCGCTTGCAACTGTCCGGCCTGGGGATGACAAAGGCATGGAAAACTATAACAAGATGTCCATGGGGGAGAAAATATTGCACTATTCTGGTCAGCTCAGCATGAAAAGGTCACTTTGTCGTCATCACTGCTGTCTGGGACTTCCAGGGCAGATGTGGCAAGACAAACAGAACCATTGTCTGACAGGTGCATATAGCTTATTGGAAATAGCCAGAAGAAATTTGACGAAAAGTGGATCTGGTGCTAAAGCACTGACCTCTCCCTTTTCCTAGTGCAGGGGAATATGGTTTGAGCTAGTTTTCTATACTTACAAAGGTCAAAGGTTCACAAACACTGTTATAAGGACTGCCAGTCCCTCTGTGTCACAAACACGTGTGCGCCATTTTGCTTCTGATCATGCTATTTGATCAGTGCCCGAGTCAATAAATAATTGTGGGGAGGATCGTCACAATATTTTCAACTGACCCCATCTCATGGTTTTTTCCTCTCTAGCCTAGATTTACAGTGGAGGCAACAGGTTAATTTGCGACCTCTCCCCATGTCTCATGATGGATTGTGGTATAGTGTTTTTGGAACTAGTTTCCGTTGGAAGTAATGGCTCCTGGTAGCTCATAGGAATGGGAAATATACTTTTTTGTGAGATCCCATGAGGGGAATAAAACGAATGAAGAAGTAGATGCCAACGCTATTTTGTCTTAGTTGCACCACGCTAGCATGAAGTGTGTCAGAGTCAAACTCCCTTTCTATATGGGGTCATTATAACTGCACCATTTTGAATTGCTCAATCTCGACATTGGCATGCACATTCTCCGGCTGGGAGTAGTAATATTTTTCTTTCCTAATCTTTCAGAAAGAGGCGATTAGTTTATATAAATCCAGGCATGCAAGGGATGGGGGAGAAGGAAATTTATGGAACCCATTGTATGCCCCAGTTTAGCAAAGCAGTCAATTACATGCTTAATCTAAGCACCTAAATAAACCCATCCCAGTGGGTGGTTTGCTGAACAGGAATGGGATTATTGGCATGACTAAAGCTAAGGACGTGCTTAAATTTTTGCTGAATCGGGCATTTTCAGATGGGCCTCCGGTTTCGGAAGTTGCATCACATACTTGTGCGTCAGTGTAAGAGTCTTGACCTTCAGTGTGTGGTGACTTCTCACAGAGAGGGCATTCAGTTTAATGGGACATGGCAGGCTTCCTTTGTTCACGCTGGCCAGTGAATTATTTTTGTTGTTAGTTTCCATGCACTGGGTAATATGAAACAGTAGATCTAGCTCTGATTTCATCTCTGCAGATATACATTTGGAGTTAACCCTCTTTCCATTAGTGGGGTTATACTGGTCTAAAATTGGTTCAGGTGTGACCACAATTATAAAAATGCCCCACCCATATTTTCTAAAACAAACCAAACCAATAGTGTCTCCTCTCAGTTTGTATACTGTCGTGGAAAACTAACCACAAGCGTTGTGTTTGATCAGAAACATCAGAGACCTTTATTTGGTATACCACATATTACATTTGCATGCAAAAGGGTGAGGAGTCCTGCACCATCCATAGACAGTGCCAGGAGTCGCACCCCGGACAGAAATATTTCACACCTTTAATGCATTAAAACCGCAGTAAATGACGTGAGCATGCTTCCGTTATGATGCCTTATATGGAATGCAATAAGCCTTTGACCAGTAAGTTTCTAACACAACATGTTTACTACAGAGTTTTAGGGAGTTTTGCAAGCAACATTTACTTGTGAACCCTTGCGGTTAGCAGTGGCAGTTGCTATCTTATATGACCATAAGGTTGGCATTTAGAAAGTCCCTTCTACCCCTCCACCTTGCATCGGATAATCAAAAGCAGAAGCGTTAAAGGTCAAGCAGTAAAAGCCAAGTTAAAATTTTATTTTGGTTAAGTCTAGGCCTCTCAGTCAGGCCAAGTCTGGTCAAGTCTAGGCTTGTCAGTTTTTCTCTGTCAATACAGACCTCAAAATGCTGCTGCACATATGTTGTAAATGTTACTTTATACCTCAGCTTTATCACCTGGGCTCTGTGGAGTAGACATGCACCCATTTACACTAAATGTCTCTCTCAAACAGATTATGTATGGGATAAACGCACAGGGAACACTAAACCATTCCCTTGTCACATATTTTTCCATCTGCTGTTGTGATGCTGGCAGTACCTCAGGCGCTAAACTGTAAGTGCAGGAAATGTCCAGATTACAATCTAGGTTTTTATCTTTATCCTCATATGTATTGTGCCTCTCTCTCACTCTCCTCCCCCCACAGACTTGGAATGGCTATTGTATGCAGGATCAAACCTTGGGAGTTCCTCTGTCTCCCATAGGAGAATGTGCAGGAGTAAAGACTGCTCATAAAGCTAGCAGAACTGGGCCCATACTTCAGTGTTTCACAAAGTGCGGCATATTCCTCTTTGGGATGGTGTGAAAAACTAGCCTTCAGTTTCCTGAAGTGGGGCTCAGCTCGGGGGGGGGGGGAGGGGGAGGAAATAAGGGCCATAATTAATGTTCCAACATGTAAAAATATAGTTGGTTCCACTAATTTGTTCTATTTTAACTACCTTAATGAAAAGGTGTGGAGACAAATACACCGTGTAAGGAAAAGAGCTGAGGGAAGGCCGTAAAACAGCCAATATTCCTAACAGAGATGGATTGTGAATGAAACGACTGACTTGCCCAGATATGAAGTACTAGCAAAAATTAAATGCCCCTGGGGAATGAGGTAATTGAGCTGCCAAGCTGTTACATAAAAATGTTCAGACTGGATGTCAGCTACCCAATTTACATCTCTCCCTATCCCCCCCCTCCCCCCCCCAAAAAAAATGACTGCCTGAAGTTACATCAAATATTGCCACATCAGCATTCAGATTGACTCCTTATGTTTTTACGTTCCTTCTCCCACTCTGTTATTTATAGAGTATAATGGCAAAGCAGGCAGAAGAGAGCCTAAAAACATGAAAAGATACAAAGAGGGCAACACAATGAAGAAGAAAGCAGTCACACGATTGCTTTTGCTTTTACAGAATTTTCTAACTAGCCAGCCAGCAAAATGTTCTCCTTCAAATTTTTCAGAGGAAAAGAAGTCTACTCACTATGAATGAATTTACTGTATTAGAGGGGCAGATGCACAATCTGGGAAGTCTTTCAGATTAATGATTTATAGGGGATTGTAACTGAGAGAACTCCATGCTGTCTGCGTTAAACTGTGTCCTCCCATGCGTGACCATGCAGCAGGGCTGTGGAAAGGGTATGCTCTGGTCACGCACTCTGTATGGCAAGCAGCTCACTCAGGGACAAACAAAGTTTTCATCAAAGCCACAACCCATGTCTCAATTTCCAGTACAGCAGGTGGGAGACCCTTTAGACGGGAGATATTTCACATGTTGTCCTGGATCAGTTTTGTGACTAGGTAATGTTGCCTAATGTTATTCCCAACCATAAGTGGATGCATTGGAACTAGCCTCTCTTTCAGTCCCTGGATTTCAAGGAAGAGCTTCTGATTCATGATCCTATACTGGAATTGTCCATGGAAAGGGAATGGGAGGAAGAGGGGAAATGACAATGATTTCTCTCTCTTAGATGAATGGAAAAACGGTCTTTTACATATACCTAATTCATCTGATTTTGCATTCCAAACATTTCACTTTTCTGGAATCTAATGTCAATTTATGCCAGCTCTACACCTAAAACTTAGGTCAACCCAAGTATGTCACTCAGGGCTGTGAAAAATGTAATATCCTAATGTATTGTAGTTAGGTCAACCTAATCCCCACTATAGATACAAGTCGGTTGATGGAAGAATTCTTCTGCCAACCTAGCTATTGACTCTTGAGGAGGTGGATTTACTACATTGATGGGAGAGCCTCTTCCATTGCTGTAGTAATGTCTGTCTGTCTGTCTACTGCAAAGCTACAGCCATATAGCTGCAGCACTGAATATATGCCACTGTCACACTTGTAATATAGACATATCCTTAGAAATGTTTTATTTGTTTTTCTATAATTTAGAAGAGGTGAGGCTTTGAGGAATAAAACCTTGGTCAACCCTTCCCAGGTAGGAACGTTTAAAATGCGCTGATACTATGGATGAGTGCCATATGAAACCTTAGATCAAATTCAACACATGTAGAAACCCTGGTCTGGGCCATAATTACTAACAGCAGCCATTATCCAAGCCAAGACAATCAAAGTCCCTGCTTTCACGTTTGTGAAAATCAGGGAGGAAGGCTTCTTCAGGTACAGCCATTTGTACTCTTCCAGGTAAATCATTGTCGGTGTACCTTCCATTGCACTGTTAGGATTGGCCAGTGTTCGAGAGTTGATAGACCAATGGTCTGATTTGCTATGTGTTACTAAGGAACTTTAATACTTCTTCTGCCCTTCTCATGACTTACATCAGACTCTACTGAATTAGATTCTTTAATGTAAAAACTGTAGAATAATCCTTGTACCTTTCTTTCAAGTTCAAGTAAACATAAGTGCCATTGCCACGCAATTTATCATAGTGCTGTTGGGATCTAAATCTTGGGGAGAACTGTGATTGTCTGAGATGTAGTTCAAATATTACACAAGTAAACCTCAAACTGCCAGCAAAATATGAAGGGATGGTAGTTTGCAATAGGCAGGTGGTTTTGTAAGATCTCTGTAGAAAATATGAAAATGTTCTAGGTTAGACATCAATATTAAAAAAAATTAAAGCAACATTTAATATGACTAGCAGAAATATGAATAACTGAAAATGTACTATATTATGCATTTATATAATGCAACTTTATACTGTTCGGATTTCTACTGAGGAATAATTATGATACATTTTATACAATACTAGCAAAAATACCCGGCGTTGCTCGGGGTATTTGTAATTGGAAACTGGGATGTAAAAAGACTACAATGTTTTTTATTAATACAAATTTTGTTTTTATTGTATACTATGGAACCGTTGGAGGCGGGGAGGGAGGAGAGAGCTGAACGAGTGGGGGGACCATTGGAAGGGGGAGGGGGCAGAGAACTGAGCGAGTGTGGTGTCCGTTGGAGGGGGGTATTATTACATCATAACTATGTCACAGAGAGCTGAGCGAGTGGGGGAGCTGTTGGAGGGGTGGAGAGGGGAGAGCTGAGCGAGTGCGGGGGCCGTTGGAGGGGGGAGAGAGCTGAGCAAGTGCGGGGGTCATTGGAGAAGGGAGGGGGCAGAGAGCTGAGCGAGTGCGGGGTCCATTGGAGGGGGATATTATTGCATCGTAACTATGTCACAGAGAACAGCAGGTGTTAACCTGCTTCCCAGCTGATATTAATGGGCTTTAAAGAATTTCACCCCTGGGGGGCGTCAGAGGTGAGATTTGAAAAATTTTCGACTCTTACCCTGATTAGGATCCTAAAGCCTATAACTGTACCAAATTTCAAGTCTCTAGCTCAAACGGTGTGGAAGGAGTAAGGCAGATACATACACACACGCACGCATACACACACACACGCATACACCATTTGACTTTTATATATAGAGATTCTTAAGGCATCGATCCTCTTTCCATAGAAGTTGATGAAAGTTCTCCCATTGACTTCCATGAAAGTAAGATCAGGCAAAAAAATAGACAATTAAATAGCTTTTGAATAATAATTCCCTGTTTCCAAAATGTTCCTCTGTAGCATCACAATGTTTCTTTTAATTTTGTGTAGTCTTCCTCTTGCATTGAATGCACTGTGTTCTAACCAGAAGGCAACATGGTAAAGATGCATTGATTACCTGGACAATATACTATTTTCAGTCAAATACTGAATCATAGAAACTGCTCATTGATAGGGCTGGAAAAGTAAAAAAAAAATCAAAAATAAAATAAGGTTGACTGCTAATTTTTTAATTTTTATAAATGACTAACTAGTGAATTGCCACATGTAGATGAATATTTTTCCAGCAGGAAAATTAATGTAAATCTGTTTTTTCTAATAAAAATATATAAACCATCAGACAAATTGAAAACGAACCGAAGGTTAATCCTAGTGGGGAAAAAAATTCAATTATGAATCATCTATACCACAGACCTTGAAAATCTTGACTAGTAGCTTCCATTGAAAAATAGATATGTTTGATGTAGTGACAGATGATATACTGTACTATATTTTCTCCTTCTATTGCTATTTAAATTGTATATTTAGCGAATTAGTTTTGATTGATGATAGCGATTTAAGGACTCGCTAGTTCTTCCAGGGAAAGGATGGCATATTTTAACTATATTAATGGGTTGAGACTTAAGTATAGCACCATATATTTTTGTAATCCTTCAATAGTGAAGCTGCAATTTATACAAATGGATTCACTATGTCTTTAGTCCACGCAACTCTGACAAAAAGATGTCATTTGAAGTAATGTTGCTCATCATTCATAGATGGAAAAGCTTAAGGCTACAGTGCTTTGATATGAAATTGCTTTGGTGCTTTCAACTCCTGGAAAAATCAGTATCTCTTGCTAATGATAAGTTAACTGTTTTGTGCTGCTTGAGCCAACACTGTTCTTAATAATAAAAGCCAAAGATGCCAATTTACCAACAGTTATGCTAATTTTAAAATGAATAGTAGGGGAGAGAAAATAGATTCATTGGCAGTTGAGTTTCCTCAGTACTAGCTGTGAACGATTAAAGAACAGTGTTTTAGTATCTCCAATTGAAAGTGCTTATGGCAGTTTACAGTATGGTGTATTAGTTCCCTTTATGGTACTTTGGTAATGATGTAGTCGTTGTAAAGAGAAGTAGAATACTGTAAAGTGCTGAGAAAAGAGCTTTGATTTCCACTTTGTCATAGTCCCTCTTAACTCATAATAGAGCCCAATACTGCCGTTGCGTAAAAATACTCCTATTGACTTCAGTGTGAGTAATGTATGCCTGAGGAATGCAAGATTGGACAGAGAATACTAATCAAAAGCACGGTGTTATGAGTAGCTATTAAATATGATCTCAGAATCCTACCTGACGCTCTGTATCATCAATACACTGAACCACACTATCTCAATCATTGTATATCACTGTGTGTGTTTTTCTTAGCGTTAGTCCCACACTATAGCAGGGTCCACTTAGAACCAGTGATACGACCGGGGTATACTCCAACCAATGGGTCGTTCCATCTGTCGTTGGAGGTATTTTATACCTACTGCCAGGTGTGGAGCCTACAGCACCTAGTATTCCCAGGAGGTCTCCCATCCAGGTACAGTAAAACCTCCATTTAACGGACTAATTCGGGTGAGGGGGTGTCCGTTAAATCAAAAAGTCCGTTATTTAATTTAAAAAACCAAAACCGAGTTGTCGGAGCAGCAGCCTGCCCGCCACAGGGTCAGGGCGGCAGCTCCGCAGCCCGCCCGCTGCTGGGACCCGGGCGGCAGCCGGCAGCCAGACCGCCCGCTGCCGGGATCGGGGCGGCAGCCGGGAGCCGGCAGCCAGACCGCCTGCTGCTGGGATCGGGGCGGGAGCCGGCAGCCAGACCACCAGCGGCTGGGACCGGGGCGGGAGCCGGGAGCCAGCCTGCCTGCTGCCGGGACCGGGGCGGCAGCCGGGACCCGGCAGCCAGACCGCCCGCTGCGAGGATCGGGGCGGGAGCTGGCAGCCAGACCGCCCGCTGCCAGGATCTGGGCGGCAGCCAGGAACTGGCAGCCAGCCCGCCAGCGGCTGGGACCGGGGCAGCAGCCGGGAGCCGGCAGCCAGCCCGCCAGCGGCTGGGACCGGGGCAGCAGCCGGGAGCCGGCAGCCAGCCCGCCAGCGGCTGGGACCGGGGCGGCAGCCGGGAGCCAGCAGCCAGCCGCCTGCGAAGGGGACCGGGGCTGCAGCTGGGAGGGGTCGCGGTCTGATATGGATCAGAAATTTTGTCCGTTGCATCCAAAGTCCGTTAAATCGAGGTCCGTTAAATCGAGGTTTTACTGTACTAGCCAAGCCTGACCCTGCTTAGCTTCTGAGATTAGATGGGATCGGGCATGTTCAGGGTGGTATAGCCGTAGTAATCATTGTGTATCACTACTGCACCATTATTTTATATCACTATGATGACTCAGCCGTTCTGCCCTGCTATTGTGCTTTGATTATTAAAATAGCCCCTTTCTTTCTCTTTAACCCACTGCTACTTCACGAAACAATGATATAATATGGTTCATAGATAAGCCATCAATCCTTATTTAATGCTTCCTTTAGAGGTGTACCAAATCCAACACAAGGATTTTCTTTTAACTGGTAGTTAAATCCGGAAAGAGGAGGTAGGCATATTTTTCCACCTGTAATCCTGTACTTACAAAGATTGTCTCCTGATTACTGTGCTAAAGTGCTTTCAGTGTGTAATTATTAATCTAAATACTGAGAAACTGTAATGTTTTTCAGCTAGGTGTATCCTAACCTTTGCAGTTTCAATTGTGCCTTTTGAGCATAGAGAGGAGTGCTTAGAATTAAATAACTAGCCTGTCTTGATGAACAAAACATAATCTTTTCTCCTGACATTAATAAAACATGACTGCAAAAGATCATGTATCATTAAGGCAAGGTTTGATATATATTTAGATGCAGATTAGAGAGAAGCATGCACCACGCATGATGCATTTTAAAGAAAACAAAGCTCATGGCCAGCTTTATTAAATAGATATTTGGGTGGTTTGTTAGACACTGAAATGTACCTAGGAACTGGATACTGTTAAATAAATATCACAAGTAATGTACCCATAAGTAAGTTTTTAGTACACAGAAAGCAATGCTTAAGTTCTTCAATATATTTGCAATCCTATCCGAGAGGGCTAACATAACTGGAGCTGGTCAAAACTTGGGGCTTCATTTCACAGGAAATTTCATAATTTGCTTTCATTCCCAATTGAACTGCGATCAATCAAATATTTTTGAAATTTCCTGGGAAATGGAGATATGCGAAAACATCCATTTTCAAAATGAAATTTTTGTTTCATAAATGTTTTTGTTTTTATTTTTACATTGTTTCATGACATGTAGTATAGTGCATATTATGACTTCATGCCCTGTCAGAATATGTAATGACACCATATTATGGTATAATAGTCAGCATATTTTATTTTGTTTTAAATTTTAAAACAACCATTAAGAGCAGCTCCTATTAACAAATTGAAATATCTTATTTTCTGTCTCTTGCTTGTGTTGTATATTTTGACACTATCTTATCTTCTAGTCGAAAGTATCCAATGGTTTCATTACAGCAATCAAATATTATTTTGTAAAAAATTCAGGTTGGGCAAAACATCATTTTTCTGATGGAAAGCGGTTTTGATTAAAATTCTGCAACCAGTCTGGTGTAAAAACAAACAAAGCAAACGCCCAGCTGGGCCAGTGACTGGAGAATAGGGTTGAAAGTCAAGCAAGTGGACACTGTGCCACAAAAAGAGCCCATCAGCTTTGGCAAGGAGATGTGGTCGTGGCCAAACTGTGTGTGAGAGGCAGTGAAGAATGAAAAGTTAAAGTGAAGTCAGAAAGTAAAGATGCTGGAGAGTTATGAAGCATATTATGTTATGAAGCTGGTAAAGAAAAAGTGAAAAGAGAAGAAGTTGCGAAGGCCAAGACTAAGGCATTTAAAATCTTATGCAGGATTACTTATGAAGGAAGGGGGGAAAGGGAATATATAGGATCAGGCAAAGAAGCCCTGAAGCTTTGGGAGCTGTTTAGTGCATCAAAGACCAAAACCAGAAGAGTACTGGTAGAGGGGTTTTTTTGAGAGAGACTGCTCACTGAAGAGAATCCAGGGGAAACGTTGAGGGAAGTATACACAAGCAACAGCTTCATAAAACCTCTCTCAGAAAGTGCTAAAGATGGTGAAATGAGAGAAGGCAATGGACTGAGTGGTGGGTCAATCAAGACGTTTAAAGCATGAGGCCATAAAGGAGTGGTGGGGATGACAAACTTCTTAATCCTCTGAATGGAAAAAAATGCCTAATGAGTGAGGGAAGAGCACACTGGTCTCTATCTTCAAGCAGAAAGACGTGCAAGGATGTTATGTATTTCAAAGGGAAACATTGAAAGACCAACCTGCAGTTACTGTAGAGGGAGGAGCCTTCCACCTTGCCTCGAAGATGACAAAACTGTTATCACCAGCATAAGGCAGTCCAACGAGACTGCGTAAGGTTCCACCTAGAATGCTCTGGGCCCAACCCTCTAACGTTTTAATTGGCACTCCATCAGTCACCACGTCTTCATTGATGGCAGCGTATCTGATGAGTCATGGACCAAAAGATAGTCTGAGGTAGCCGGAGCAACTTCTATCTAGGTTTTTACAAGGTCGACCCACACCGTGGTATCTGTATGCCTTGTAGAAGTAGTAAGCAGGTTTCTGTATGTACAAGGGCCATAATGCCAGGCTTATGCTGATTTCCTAACAGAGGCTGCTTGTAATAGATTCCTTTTACCTCACATTTGCAAGTTATAGCCCTAGAAGAAAGGAAAGGTGATGCTGATTTGTTAACACGGGTGCTGGTAGTATTTTCATTTATTATTTATTTTAACAATGGAATCTTGTAGTTGGGGAAGTTTTGGAGGGCTTTTGGGAGGGAGGGTGTTCTTTTTTGTTTGCTTTGCTTGATTTAAAAATTATCTTAATCCATTTGTAGGAAGAAATACATTTAAGAATTTAATCCTTATCAACAGACATGTGAAGAGGGACTTCTGAAGCCTGTGGGAGTTTAAATCTTACATTCTGGGGATTTTGAAGGTGGGCTTCTTACAACATTTACTTTATATAGTATAGCCCAGGCCCAAGTGCACTGTGGTATAGATACAATTCATCACTAACCTGGCTGCCGAGTTTCTTTTTGACTCCTGTGATATACACCTGTGGTATGTGGACAGCACATTTAGTCATGGTCACATCGATTCAACAGTCTTTACTTCTAGTATTCTTCCTTTGTTCATATCTCTTTTATCTTCTCTTTTATAATCACCTTAGCTTCTTAGAGCTGATTCACTGTGAAATCAATTTGTTCCTCCTTTTAAAATATGCTATATCGAAATGCATCAATTCGCACACTGCTATGCAGAGAATGATGCACAAGTGTAGACCAAAGCAACACCTTAACCAAGAGTTCTTACATGCAGCTTAATGTGCAACCTTAGGTCACTTTCCCATTCTGAGGCTTGCTGATGGTTCTTTGCATCTGTAATGTGTGTTAGACATTTTCAATACATTGGTCTTAAAGCATTATGTATTTATTGTTGTGTAAAACCTTCGGCAGGACTTATGCATTGGGGTGAATTTCCCACTAATAATTTAGGATCATTATAATTTATATTGAATTCATAGCTTTTTAGTTCACCTTGGTATCTCTCCCTCAGAAAGAATGTTTGCTAGATGTTTGGTTTGCTTTTCTTGCAAGATGTTATGAACACAGAATTGCCCCACCAGATATGAGTACTGATCCATCTCGTATCCCGACTCTGACAATGGCCAATACCTGATTCTTCATAGAACGACAAAAGAGAGGAGGGGAAGCACACCACCATACTGAAAAATTATGGATGAATGAGGCCAGAATGGAAGTTTCTTCTCATCCCTGACCATGTTGGTTTATGCCATGAAGGGTGAAAGTTTACAACTCTCAAACTTTTTAAAGTCATATTTGAGAATTAGCCATAGAAATATCAATTTTTTTGGGGGGGGGGAACCCACTAATCCCTCAGTCTCAGACACATTGTGGCAATGAGTTCCACAAGGTAATTATCTGCTCTACTTTTTTAAAAAGTAATTTCCTTGCATCATCTTCACATCTGTTGGCTTTTAGTTTCCTTGAATGCCCACTTGATCTTGTTTTAATACATGGTAAATAGTGCTTTCTGATTTACCTTCTCTATGACTGGATACTTTGCATAGTTTCATCATGGCCACTATTTTCTGTCTTCTCTCTAATCCATCCTAACCCAATATTATTGTTTCTGCCCTCTTTTGTCTTGGCAGTGCTATAGGTGTGTGATGAATAAGACAATTCAAGGCTTGTGCAAGGGAAAAGGAGAACAGCCAAAATAACAGTAAAGCCATCTGAATATATTTAGCAGCTTTTCAGGGAAAATGAAAGAGAGAATTTAAATAAATATTTCATGAACTGTTATGAAAAGGTTCTCCTTGTCAAATACCCTAATACTTTTAATCATTTTAGTACACCATCGCAGGCAGGATCTTAATCCAAAAAAAGCATCAAAATTAATAGGCTATATGGGAAAAAAGTATCTGCGCATTAAACCCCCACAGAGAGAAATCAATTAGCAAGGAATGATCATAACAGAAGTGTCTGTATTTCTCTCTTGTGAATGTTGTTAATATGTAAAACTTTCAAATGAAATTCCACATAAAAATTATTTGAGGTATATAGGCTTTGAAATTCTGGCGCTCTTGCTGAACATCAAAGAAAGCTTTGCTGTTAGGCTGTGCAACAACTAATTATATCCAAAGTACAATTTGGAGGGTAACCACTGCCTTGGAGACTAAAAGTAAAATGTATTTTTTTTTTAATGTAGATTGTCAGTAGCTATGCTACACCTTCCTTCCTGGAAAATCTAAGCACACATCCCTAATTGGAATCAAAAGCTTCAGCTGCTCTAACTTAATTTTTTTAAATCAATGGATAAAAATGGGTAACTCTTTACATTTTGTCTCTAAGTATAATGTATTCATCATGTAAGCACCAATTATCCACCTGCTGCTTTGACAGCCCCATTTGGAAAGCGTATCCTTTTGGACTGCACACCAGTTTCCAAAGTGAATTGGTATGACTTCAGTTCTTTAAAGCTGCACAGGACAAAGCAGGAGGAAATAAGCTGTAAGGAATGATGCTGTATTGGCTGAAGAACAAACAAAATGATCTAATATGTCACATCGATAGCAAATTTCTGATTTGTTATTAATATGAAATGATCTCTAACCTTTAAGACATTAAGATTAGCATTCTACTGAGATCTGTCAGAAATTCACCCACGTTCTATGGGGGTGTCAACTCTAGTTTCCCACTGTTCCAGAATTTTCCAGTGCTACTTCCACCCATGGCAGAAATGGAGGGAGCACTAGATTAGTCTGGCTATTAGGAATTTAACTGCCCTATGTTTAACCTTGCTTAGAGACGGTCCAGATGACATGATGGTTGAACTACCAGCAAGTGTTGGTGTTTTGTGTACAGTTGTGCACCACCATTGCTGTCAATCATTGAGGCTTTGAAATAAGTAATAAAGGGGAATAGGTGTTAACAGTAAGACAATGAAAATCATAAGGAGAGACTAATAAGTATTGTGCCCTTATATAATGTATCTCCTTCATGGACTTTGGAGAGCACTGCAAAGTGTGTGAGTATTATCCCCATCTTACGCATGAGGAAATGAAGGTACAGGAAGATTAAGAGACTTGCCAGCATTCACACAGTCAGGCAGTGTTAGAGCAAGGAATAGAACTCAGCCCTGCTCATTTTTGATCCCATGCACTAACTACTGCAGGTTCCATCCATTGGCTTTGATGGATGTTGGCTCTAACCTTAGGTATGCAGCCTCACCAGAGGGGAAAAGCATCTGTAATTACAAGCAGTATTTAGCTTCAGATGTAGTTTACTGTATGCAGCTCCTTGGGGAATGATTATACATTGTTGGAAGTATTTCAGTGTGGCTTATCAAAATAATTTGGGGGAAGCTCTCTGAAATCTGCGATTCTTGTTTCAGTATCCACTACAAATAAATCTTTAAAAATATATATGTGTGTGTGTGTATATATTGTAATGGCAATCAGGCCTGGACCCAGGACTTATAAAGCTAAAGCACAAGCTCTTGCAGACTGAGCTAAAGGACTTAGATCTAAATTTCCAAAAGAAACTAATGGACCTCAATTTTTTTAACATCCCCGCCCCCAATTTCAGATCCCTTAAAGCGGCCTGATTTTCAAAAAGTTCTGAGCAACTGCTCTCTAAAAATCAGACCTCTTCAAGTTAACTCTAATGGGGAACATCCAAAAACCACTACTCACATCTGAAAATGTACACTGCACATCTCCTTATCCCTGGCCTAAATCATTTGTCTGGTATGCCATGTGGATCAGATCCAGAGGGAGATGCATAACCCACTTGATGAGTGGGATGAATTACTTGAAATAAAATTACATATCTGCAATTTGCTTTTTCCTGCAAGGGGGTATTTATTTTGGTCTTGCCTTTATGTACTTTATTTCCTGTAGATGAAGCCACCGAGGCTGCCTAGATTGGGATTAATACTTGTGTTGGAGGTCCCATAATATTTCCACTAGTCTATGACAGTTGCAGTGACAGTTTCTAATTTTTCAAACGCATTTAGTAATGTGGCTAAATAACCTGTGGAGGAGAAAACAAGGCTTGCTCCCGATGGCGCTGAAATCAAAGGCAAAGCTCATGTGGAAGGCAGTGGTACACGACCAAGCGGCACGGGTGAAATGTAACTCTTTGCAGACCACCTGTGTACAAAGCAAGGATGGTTTTGAGATTGGGGCACTGGTCTGGGGCTAGGGAGGTCTGAGTTGAATTCCTGACTCTGCTACCTAATCTCTCTGCTGAAAAATGGGAATACTATAACACTTCCTTTCTCCCGTCCTTCACCTGGCTGCATATTTTAAGTTCTTTGGGGCAGGGACTGTCTCTTAGTTTGTGTATGTGGAATGGGACCCTGATTTCAGATACACAATGATAGTATTTATCACACAATTCCCCCCTCCCATATATATTTGAAAATGAAGCAATAGCAGCAGATTCTCTGAGGACAGTCAGTGGACTTCCCTGTCCCTGGCATAATTATTATGTTGGCTGTAGATCAGTGATTCCCAGTGACAGAGAACTGGCAAGTCATATGATGCTAATTCTCCTTGTTTCCAGCTGGGAGAAACAGAACAGATGTGACTGGGGGGAGATGAAATGATGAGTTAAAATAACACAGGGTGATTGATATGTATTTTTTAAAGGACCAAACTATGATTGCATGAAACACCACTAAAATACATTATTACTTTTACTCTTCCATGGAGGAAATTGCCGTTATTGCCAAAGAGATGTAACATAATTGTAAATGAAAGGGGGTGGTCTACAAGGGAGATGATTCTATTAACATATGGCCCCGCTCTGTGAAAAGGTTTGGTTGCTCCTGCTGGTGATTCCACCTGGCCATCCATCTGCAGTGGCTGTTCCAAAGGATTTGCATGGCTGCAGGTGGCTCAGCTGAAAACCGTGACTGATATTTCAATTCTCTCTGCGTGCAATTCACCCCTGTGTAGAAGGCCAGCACAAGGTCTATGAATCACTTAAATCCACTTTAAATCAGGTGTAAGTGGGATTTGAGTGATGTAGAGGCTTTGTGCTGATCCTCTGCACAGTGCTGAATTTCATCCTTTGGGAAGTAAAGTGGATCAGGGTGATAGACTCTACAAGCTTCCAGCTCAGTGCTAAAGAAGCAACAGTTTTTTCTGAGAAGAAAAACCAGAGATGTGCATAATAATGTTAATCATCTCAGAATATTTAGTATTCAACTGTCTTCCACTGGCCAAAATAATTCCATCACAATACATTATATGTATTTAATATAAGATTTTTAGTTTAAATGAATAATGAATTGGCTTGAGTTCTTTGAAAATAACACATTAAACCCCACTCTGTAGCTAATAAGTCTTGTCACTGGGATTCCATTTCAGTAGAGGAGTTGCACTGTGCATGAGTAGTCTGATTGGTCATGGAATATTAATTGGTTGTGGACTGCAGACTTTGGTGCTCTGCCTTCAGGTTGACAAGAATGATAGCTTTCATTTGCATGCAAAAGCACCAGCTGTTCGTTCAAGATGGATGATGGGATCCCGCTTCATCCATCACTATTCTTTACTTTTTTATAAGATGAAAAGGCAAAAAAAAAATTAAGAAACCTGAAAGATGAAATGTACTCTGCACATCTCCTTGAAACGAAGGGTAACTTCAAGCATCTTCTCTCCACTCAAAGTCCAAGAGAAATATTTTGAATGCACGTGAAATGGGGTGGTGTCCTTTGTATGGAATGCATGATTGGTTCATTTAAATAAAGTGCATTCTTGATTGAGACTTTAATTGCATTGGGGGGAATTAATATCCTTTTTAATACCAATTTGTCATGCCTTTTTCTCTACCGCATAGGAACTCTTACACTTTTTTAATATAAGAAGGATGCACAATCCAAATTTTTATTTCACTAAGTGAATGTGCATAATGTGATCCAATATGAGAAGTTAAAAAAGTTAACAGAAAGAAAGGTGTGTCAGGAATGTAAGAGAGAGATAATTACATAGCATTCTGTTAACGTAATAAGAACCCTGCCATATTGAACGTACATTCTTCCAGCACCCACCCTGCAATGCACATTATGACAGCATCTCTGTTAATCCTTTGAAAGGCCCATCCCATCATGGGCATCAAACACATTAGTGTGTCGCATCAGGAAATCCAGATTCCCAGCTGCTGCTGCAGCTATTATTATTGAACATCTATAATAATTACATTATTACTTTTACTTTTCTAGAGAGGAAATTGCCGTTATTGATGTAACACAATTGCAAATGGAAGGGGGGTCTCACTGTACAAATATATGGGAGAAGGCAACCTCTGCCCCAAACAGTTCACAATCTATAAAGTGTTGCTCTTTCCAGCATACTCCCCAGAGACCACCAAAACCATATTTCATCATGTACATTCCACAAAAATCCCACCACTTATTTTTCCAGTGCACTACAAAACTTGGTTGCCTCCTAAATGGGTAACAAAAGACCTGCTGGAGCCATGCAGCAGGAGCTATAACCTGGAAGATCTAACTGGAAGGTAGTTACATATACACCCTTTTCTTTTCTTCACAACACAAATAAAGCGTCTCTAGTATCTAAAGGGAGTTGACTGTGCTGCTGTTCTTCCCTTTTAGTCAGGGCACAAAACCACCCAGACAGCTGCACAGGTGTCATGGTGACTAGAACCATGTAGGTGGGAAGACTGGGAGATGACCCAAAATGCCATGTTGTACATTTCAGAATTGCCCAGTAAATTAAACCCTCAGCTGCTGTTGCTGCTTTTCAATTTAAGCCACATTTTGGATCAGGCTGTGGAACATCCTAGTCAGAAGAAGGGGTTCTGGATGCTGCTCTGGTCCTGCCAGAAGGTATTGGGACATCAGGAAGAGGCAGCAGGGGCTGACTGCCTGGTTGGACTGTGTCCAGTAGAACCTCAAAGTTATGGACACCTCGGGAATGGAGGTTGCAAGCTTGTCCCCTTCCTGGCTGGGGGAGGGTGAAAACAGTGCATGTCCCCCTCCCAACTGGAGTGGAGGGGTGAAAGCAGTGCAGATCCCAGTGTTGCTCCTGCTCTGGCAGCCCTGGGAGCCTATGGCTGGCAGCACCAGTGTCTTCACCTCCTAGCTGTAAGTGGCTGCTCTGCCCCTGAGGGTGGGGATAGGAGTTGGGACAGGCAGCCCAGATATGACAATACAGGCACAGTACAGTATTTGGGTTTTGTTGTTGTTGTTTTGGTCTCCGCTGCTGCCTGATTGATTACGTTCAGTTCCACATGAAGTCTGGTTTACTGGCGAGTCTGTACCTCTGGTGTTTGTATCTTGGAGGTTCTACTGTATGTGGAAACCAGGGGCTAGCTCTTTCCTCTGCCAGTGATGCAGTCTCTCCAACAGGTATAAGTTCCAAGCCATTGAGAGTTTTATAGGTTAATACCAATTCTCACCAGTAACTGACCAAAAGCATTGGCATGCCACCTCCCTTGATCTGCACTCTAGTGTATGTGCGGCATCTTTCTTAAAACTGTAGTCATGCCACATCCCTTTCTTATCTACTAAGAGTCTGTAAGAAGATCCATTTATTTACAGTGGACATAGTCCTATTAATGCTATTTACAATCCTCTTCTCAGAAGGAAATAATTGTAATGTAGATACTGTCCAAACTCTGAAAGCAGGTTCATGTCCCTGGTTTTCGATAAAGTTAGCAGGAGGTGATAATGTGGGTTCTGGCACGTACAATGGTTGCTGTGTTCTGTAGCTCTATCGTTCCAAAAGATGTATTTCCTACCGGAGTAAATAATACCAATGGTATAGAACTTTGTCACAGGATAATGATGTCTGGCTTCCAGGCAAATATTGAGACATTTATTGAAATTAAGTGTTAGATGTTTATGTTCAAAGCTGGATCCATCTATCCTTTGACAATACTGTACTACAATGACTTTATTTCTGTTACAGCAGAAGACTGATGCATGTATAATCATGTTGTCAGATTGCTATGACTGTGGCATATGGCAACAAAACGTTCCAGTTCTGAGTAACTGCATTTTGACTGACTTGTAGAAGAGACTCACTATGGCTAATCAGAGAACAGTGTCTCCATCTAGACACAGCTTCACAGAGCAATATTTTTCTGAATGAGCTGTTTACTGCCTCTCACCTTGTGTGGTAATTCACCTCGGTGCCAAGAGTGTAAAATACTACCGTTCTGATTTGGTATGGTAACCTACTGATGCATGTGTTACAAGCCCAATCTGTGGTTGGTTAGTTAGTAGTCATTATGCCTCTGACATTTAGGGCAGCGACACAACTCCTCAATTTCTGTCTGCTTCTGGCAAGTCTTTCAGTGGTTCCCCGTGAAGGGTATGTCTGTTACAGAACTGGCAAGCTTTGGTTCGTAGAACAAGCTGCAGCAGCCCAGGCTATCTAGCTGTGGTGGTCCTGGTTCAAATTCCAGATATGTCAGGCAACACGTTAGCGGTCCTGGGACTATGGTACACCCACAGTGCACTGGGCACTGCAGAAGTGCCAGATTACAACACACAGCAGTGGAGAATCGAGTCTGAAATGGATTATTGTTTCAGTCATGAATATAAATGGAGATATACCAATCTCCTAGAACTGGAAAGACCTTGAAGGTCATCGAGTCCAGTCCCCTGCCTACACTAGCATGATCGAGTACTGTCCCCTGATAGATTTTCTTGCCCCAAATCCCTAAATGGCCCCCTCAAGGATTGAACTCACAACCCTGGGTTTAGCAGGCCAATGCTCAAACCACTGAGCTATCCCTCCCCCCTGGCCCATGGTGGGATTTTCAATGGAGCCTAACAGAATGAGGTGCAAATTTTCCAAGTGGTATAGTGCTGTGCTTCACTTAGCCACAGGTGATGTCTTGTTAGCATATTGATGTACCATTTTGCATGTAGTTCCATGTTCATCTATGGTATGAATGTTGTCACATCATGGCCAAGACTTTAGATGCCAGAATAGATCTAAGCCATCTGTATTTGACCGTGGAGCAAACAAAAAATTGATTTGGGGTATGAGTTAGTTTCCTATCAAGGATTTGGCATGCCATTATTTTCTCCGGAGGATGCTATTCAAAGAGACCAGATCCGCTGTCAGAAGATATTCCAGATTCTTGACTGAATGGTAATGGATGCTTTATGTTAATTAATGGTGGAAAGTGCCAGGTCCCTTGATTTAAGGAAGCTGGCATTTAATTTTCTCCTAGAAGAAATGAAGGATTTTTCTCTTGCTTCCCCTCATTCTCTACATATCCAGATCATTGATTCTTTCTTCACTTTCAATTACATTGACAAATACTTATCTCAGCAGAAGCCTTCGTGGCAATACAATGGACTGTCAAATGTACTTGTTGGTGCTCATCAGATGTATCAGTAGCAATCAGCAGCAGAGGTAAAAGGGGTAGGGCAGTGGACACTAGATCTGAACAATTCCCACCCCAATGAGAAATTCCTTCCTTTAAATACATTTTTAGAAACCTTTGTTCTATAAAGTATTCCACTGAGGTACTTCCAGCATGGGGGCCGCCAAGTCTTAAGCAGCGAGATCTCAATGGATGGGAATACTGTTTGGACATTGTTTCTACGCTGACATAACTTCACTGACTTTTGCAGACTTTTGTCTGATTTACCTGGATATAAATGAAAGCACAATCAACCTGAATTTGCTCATTTTCAAGATAAAATAAAACCCAGATTGTGCCAGATAATTAATTGCTGGATAGTTGACATTTCATTGATTCTGATGCAATATGACTTTTCTTTGCAATATATCAGATTAAATTTGTCCAGGTTTAGGAAAAGATGGATCTTCCTTACCAATTCAGAGACCAGTTTCATAAGGATGACTGTAACCTAAGCTCTTCCACACAGGACAAATGCTCACCGCACAGGCAGCACTCAGGAGGGGGCAGGGCTGCGTGCTCTACTGGGGCAGTGTGGAGACAGACATTGTGCTTTGAGCAGCATGGTAAGGGGGCCAGGGCCAGGGGGTTGGATAAGGGGCAGGAGGAGGTTGGATGGGGTGGAGGTTCTGGGAAGGCAGCCAGGGGATGGGGAACAGAGGGTTTGGATAGGCATGGGAGTAGGGGTGTAGATAAGGTCGGGGCAGTCAGGGGACAGGGAGCAGGAGGAATTGGATGGGGTGCTGAGGAGGAAGTTGTGGGGGTCTCAGGAGGGGGTGGTCGGGGGACAAGGAGCAGGGGGTCTTAAATAGGTAATTGGGGTCCCAATGGGGTGGTTAGGGCAGGGGGTCTCTGGTGGAGGGGTGGTCAGGGAACAAGGAGCAGGGGGAGTTGGATGGTTCACGGATTCTGAGGGGGGCAGTTAGTGGGCGGGAAGTGGGAGGGGCAGATGGGGGGACCAGGCTGTGTGGGGAGGCACCAATTTTGGAACCCCAATGTGGCCCTCGGGCCAAAAAGTTTGCCCACCCCTGCTCTATACCCTCTGTCCAACTGTTCACTGCATCCATTGAAATGCTAATCTGAAATTTCCAAATCCTCTTTATTTTAGCACTTCCTATCTGAGTGTCCTGCTTTACAACCAGTAATGAAATTAACCTATCTCTGTGCAGTTATTACTTTTTATTTGTATTTCAGGGACTAGAGGCCACAGCTAAGATCAAGGCTCCATTGCCTAGGCACAGTAAATACACATATGAAGTGGCTTCCCCAAAAGGTTCCAATCTAAGTAGAAAAGACAGTCCATTATTTCCTTTATTGAGATGGGAAGGATGGGGAGATCAAGGGAAGGAAATACTGGATCTGTTGTACTCAACAAGAGTTTTGCCATTGACTTCAACAGGGTCACGACTTCACACTAAGCTGTTTACTCACAGTCTATGCAGAAGTTAGACCTCCTGTATCCCAACCCAGTGCCTTACTCATCAGACTCTCCTTTCTCCCCAAAGAGAAATTCAGCTAAATATTATCATCCCCATTTGACGAGCACAGAGATTGTGACTTCCTGAAGCGCACTCACTAGTTCATTTGCAGAGCCAGGAACAAAGTCCATGTCTCCTGCCTGTTGGTCCAATGCTTTCAATGCTTGACTGTGCTCTGTCTCTAATGACAACATGTCTTGTGGCCATCAGAAAAGAATTAAGAGTCGATTGCATAAAGTGAAGGAAACAGGAAATAAAAATAACCTGGGCTCCCAACGAAGATGGCATCATGCCAGGTTTCTGCAAGCTAAGCAAAAAGTTATACCTATAGAATCATAGAACTGGAAGGGACCTCGAGAGGTCATCTCATCCAGTCTCCTGCACTCATGGCAGGACTAGGTATTATACCTATCTGCAGCTTTGGGCAAGAGATACTCAGTTATCTAAAGAAGACTCCTGTGTCATTGAAATAATACTTGAGTTTATTTAAAAGTCCAGGAGTTGCTATCAAACAGGAGTGAAATTAAATATGGGAGGAAATGGCATTTCAAACACCCTCTTAGTAAGCAAACCACTAAACAGCCTTGGGGCATGTCCACTAAACTCTGAGGGAAGACAGACACGTTACCAGGTGCCTCTGGGTAAGGAAATTTGCTTCCAGAGCTTGACATCTGACCCCTATGACTTAAAGCTATTCCCAGGGTAGTGTCAATGGTGAGTTGACTGTGCCATCAAGAAAGGACACTCCATTCAATCCTCATCCTCATTATACATTGTAAAACTTACATTTGCATAAGCGATTTTAGGGAAAATAATTCTGTCTTATTCTCAGGATGAAATTTCAGAATGTTAAATAAGGGCAAATGAGCTCCTTAATTTGTGTGCTGTATTACCAGAGATAGCATCTCAGTAAAGGAGAACCATATGGCCTTATGAATGTATGCATCTGGGAATTATACTATATTCATTGCAATGGCTTTACCATAAATAATGTTGCCCTGGGCAACCCAGGAGCATGTGACATTCACAGGAGGTTAAGAAGATAGAGGCAGTACTACCCAAGCCCCTCCAGTAACAATTAATGAGGGTTATCTTCATACTTTTTGACAGAGGAATAGGAGTAAGTTGAAGAGCAGTATGTTTAATAATAGGAAGCATGTTTAGTCATGCATATAGTTGGTTTACATAAAGTGGATTGGTGGGAGTCGTAGAAAAGATTAGGTGAAAGCACAAAATACTCTGTGGTACATTAAAGACATGTTGGTTTATTAACTGCCCTGACTTTTTTTGTTTCCCCTTTAAGAAAGGATAAAAATCAGAACAGCTTTCCTCTATAAAGCTTTTGAGGGAATTAAAGAAATTGCTCATACAATGAGGTATATATGAAATGAGGAAGTGGTGTTTATGGACTTGTGTTGGAGGCAGAGGTCATAAGCTTCATATGAGAATTCCTTGCAGCCAATTCTTGGTTGAAAAAGACTAAAAGCAATTTTCAAAGGTCAAATATATAAATGGATAACTAGTCCCTTAAAATGGGACTAGATCTTCAGTTCTGTATTCACTTGTAACATGTAAGAGCCAGCATTTCGCTACATTTTATCTGGGAAAACCCTTTTGGCCACTTCAATGCCTACAAAAAGCTACCTTGACACATTTCTGGTTCATTATAATGATTGTCCTCTCAGAGCAATATGGAAAAACACAACAGTTTAAATACGTCACCCATGTGAACACATTAAACCAGGATTCAAAGATGCTGCAGCTTTAACTCAGCAAGAAAATGAGCAGCTCAACTCCTTTCAATGGGGGGGGGAGGGAGTGTGAGAGAGAGAGGTGAGTGAAATGAAATAAAACAAAGCCAAAACACATTGGAGTAGCGGGTGTGCAACTAGAACAGCAAATGTGCATAAAAGCCTATGGTGCACTGGAAGTTAAAACACCAGCTGGTACCAGAGATGAAAAGCACTAATGGACGGGAAGCCTAAAGGTAGCAATGCAAGCTAGAAAACCCTCACAGAAACTAAGTGGGGATAATAGACGAAGTGAGGACAACTAGTAACACTATCCTCAAAAGATAATGGGGCAAATTTAACCATGGCGTAAGTCAATTGATTTCTATAGATTGATACCAGCAATGGAAATGTCCCAATGGATCGCATTCTGAGGTCAGGTAAATTACCCATTGGACATAAATCAGTCAAAATATGCTAATAGATGTCAATTTAGTCTGACTTTTTTCCCCCAGAGGGCAGAATGAAATATAGATTGAGAAATGAGCCATCGCTCTGCACCTAGGCCTCGATTCTGCGAGTGGTCAAAAATTGGCAGGATCAAACCCTTAAGGCCTGTACCAAAGTGTCACCGAAGCTATAAACTTTGTATTGACTGCAGTGGGCTTTGGAACAAGCCCGTGTAGAGGTTGCAACCAAAACCAGCTTCTTCCCACTCAGCTCCTGCGACTTTGATAGTGAATATACTTGGTGCTACAGACTTCCAGCACAGGCCAACAGGTTGGTGTGGGTGTGAGGGGGGACTATTCCTCCTGGGTAACCATGTATTTGCTAGGGTTCTCCGCGAATGATCATTGTTTTCAGAGGCGGGTGACCTCCGCTGAACCTTCTGCAGCTGGAGTGCTGTGGAATGCTTCCTATTCCTTTAACAATTGCTTCCTTCTGCCTCTTTCCAGTGCGTCTACCTAGCCTGAACAAGAACCAATAAAGAAACTAAACCAAAAGTGCAGAAAAACAATTTTATCAGCTTGTGTCTCTACCCTCCCAGCAAATGCTAGGGAGCACATCTAATCTTTACAGTAAACTAAGGGACACCAGCAGAGAAATTCACAAAAGGATTTTTTTATGATTGATAGCAGATTACATTTCATTTTATGTACTTCTGGGTCAGTAGTTCTTAACTGTTTCTAACTTATTATTTATTGACAATTTCAAGAGAGGAATTGAAGTATAAGAAGTATAACAATCCCTGACTGAAAAATATAATGTCGGCAATGGGAAAGTATTGTCTGCCACCTCTCTTACAACACAACTACCTGTCATTGTCTTCTTCTCCCAAACCTCTATTTATCTGTAGAGCTAAGCAATTTGGAGGCTGCTCTGCCTGAGTCTTAGGAAACCATTTAGTTCATAGTGTGGGGGCTACCAGGAGACCTAGAGAAACTTTTTGGGCACAACCTTTTTGTACCAAAAAAATAATAATGCAGATTCAGGTCAACCAAAACAACTAGCAAATTCAGGTCAATTTCAGTGAATTCTTGTGGTTAAAAACAAATTTGTTTTGGAAACAGCTAAATATTTCAATTCGATGACTCTTCAAACCAATAGGGTTGGAGGGTGCTGAGCTCCATAGTGAAGGCACTCAGGATCTGGATCACATCCATTGCCTGTAGCTGTGCTTTCCACTGAAATACCCACAGAGACAGGCTGTGTGAGGAGGTTTAAAAACCCTCTAGAGTGGAAAATGACTGTTTCTAATGATCAACACCAGCATTGACTGTAGATGGCACCTCTTATATGCTTACTCTGTCATGACATGATCTCTTTGAGAAGAATAAGTCATTCAGAGGGCAGGTAAATCTGAAGTGTTAATAGTCAGGATTGACAGGTGAAAGGGACTGTGAATGATCTGACTAGAACATATCAGTCCAAAGTAGAAGGAAGAGAAAGAAACAGATGATGTAATGGGGGAAACATTATTTATGATGAGACAGTCCTGTGAGGCATCCGACGAAGTGGGTATTAGCCCACGAAAACTTATGCTTCAATACTTTAGTTAGTCCTTAAGGTGCCACAGGACTCTTTGTCACTTCTGCAATTCCAGACTAACAGCTACCTCTCGGATTCTATTATTTATTATGTTTATTATATAATATTAATACCTAACACTGGTGTAATGCTTTTCATTGTGCATGTCAGAGTGCTTTCCATACAGGGAAAATACCATTTTACAGATGTATAAATTGAGGCACAGAGACTGACTCTGCACCCCAGATTAAGTGAGGCAGCACCAGGACTAAAACCCAAGTCTCCTGACCTCCAATCCTATGCCTTTGACTTCTATAACTGATCTCCATTCTGTCACTTTTTATTTCCATTCTGGAATTGGGCATTGAACTGCATCTTCAGAAAGGGGGTGGAGAATGTAAATTCCCATCAAAATGTAAAACCTAAGAAATATAAAGAGGAGTGGGGAGTACAGGTCTCCTAACATACATACATTCTGAATTGTTATTTATCAAAATTAAAATACAGGTACTGCTGCCATGTGTTCTATATTTGCTGACTTCCCTATCTACCCTATAGTTCCATAAAGAAAAGCCACCTAATTTGTAATAGCAAATGTCATTTTACTCTCTCTCTCTCGCACACACACACACACACTCAGTGTTATATTGACGAAATGATGCTTAGGGTCCAGATCCAAAGTCCATTAAAATCACTGGGAGTATTTCCATTGAATTCAAATAACTTTGAATCAGGATCTAAGGGCTCCAATCCTGCAAATCCATAGCCATGACAGCATAACCCTCTAGGGTAGGCTCAGCCTACACCAATGGAAGGATTTTTTCTTCCTCTGTAGGAACACCACCTCCACACACACCAGTAGCTATCTTGGCAGAAGGATTCTTTTCCATTAGCATAGCCATGTCTACACACTGAGGGCTAGATCAGCAGAGTTCCACCAGTAAGGTGTGTGGATTCTTCCCATACTGCTGACCAAGGTACACAGTTTAATTTGTGCCAGGGCATTCCAGAGCTGAGACCCCAGCACCTTTAGGCTTTGCAGTTCATAGTCCTGGCAACTATGGGCTTGCTTCATCAGTTATGAATGTCTTGAGTCCCAGGACCTAATTGTTTGAGCTCCAGCACCTCTTTCGTTACAAATTAAGCACTGCCAAGGTAGCTCTGTCAACCTAACTTTTAAGAATAGACCAGGCCTTAAACATGCTCACTTTGACCCCTGCAAGCAATCCAGTTCATTACACACTGGGAGTGGTCTCACTACAAAGTTAGGCATGTGTATTAGACTCTACAAGATCAGGACCTAAAACACTTAAAGGAAATTCATTCTGCTCGGTTTATTATTATCCAGCAAAAAGAAGACAATGACACCACTGGAAAGGAGTCAATTTATTGTATCGTATTTTAAAATGTAACTGCTTTCACTGAATCAATGGGCCACTAAGCCTGCTAGGGAACTGATACTGTATCGACAGCATAACGGCCAAAGCAGCACCATTGGGTAATAAATGTTGACACGGCATCAAGCCTGCAAATCCTCAGTAGCTTCTGTGTGACAGAATCTTCCTCTAATTGTAATTTCTCTTAATCTTTCCATTACTTGTTCTCATTTTCTAGCTTTGCTCACCGACAAACCTCCAAAGCCATTGTTCCCCGTGGAGAACCAGCCGAGTGTCATAGAAGTCCAGCTGGGTAAGTCCCCTTCTGGGAATAATAGAGCCTAAATACCAGTTCTGTTAACAGATGGGAAAAATTGAAAGGTTTATTGCCACTGTTATTACATGCAAATCAATTTGCTGCTTCTCATTTATAATGGTAGAATTTACTGCAACCGCGGTTTAAGGAAATGAGTTTGTGTAGCTTCGAGGAATGGCAATACTAATTGGTTAGCCTGAGTATTAAATATGCAGGACTGCCGTTCTTTTGATTGTGTGATTGATAAATTAATGGATGCCTTCACTGGTGCCTGCCCTGGTCAGCCAATGTGCATTGTACATAGGAGACAAATATTTTCATAAAATACAGGATGGCGAATCTTTAAAAGATGACGGCAAAGAATGCATTGTTTATTGAAAAGGTTATTTGATTAGAACGTTTGTATTCTTTTTGCTGTGTCTCATGTTTTCTCCTGCTAGCCTGAGTGTGTCTGAATCTTAAGCAGCCACAAACACTTGCAGTGATAGGAAGAAACTTTACAAGAGATTTCTGCAAAGTGACTTCTTTGAGAGTAGTTAGCTGTGGCACAAATTGTTGCTGTGGGTAATAGTGGAATTTTGAAGTTCGGTGGAAGTTTTGTCAGGTTGGAAACATTCCTTATGTTGAAGATTGAAGTATGTGAATTTAAGTTATAAAAGAAGCGTTGATTGTTACAGATTGTTAGCCTCATCCTGCTTAAGTTGAGTTATTTTCCATCTCCTGTTGCTCTAGCTCTAGGTTTACACTGGAACAAGAGCATTGAATCCTAATTTACACAATTATAAAAGAAAGTTGGATCATCGTTTGAGACTGTAAGATTGTGTTGCACTGATACCAGTGTGATAGGGCCATAAGTTTTTAATGTAAACCTCCTGTTCTATGTCCCAATTCAGTAAAGTTAACTTCATACTTGTGCTTAAGTGCATCCCTTTTCCGCAAAGCACTTAAGCACGTGTTTAAGTCCCACTGAATGGAACTTCAGTCCTTGAATTGGATTGTCTGCTAAGTTGTGGACAAAAAGGTGAATCGTTTGTGACCTGAATTCATCTTAAAAATTAGCTTTCAGCAGTTTTTAGGGATAGCTAGAGAGAAGGCAACTGTGAATTCTGCCTGAAGTGCCCAGGGTGAAATCCTACCCTCAGATATGGATACTCCAATCATCTTCAGTCAGATTTGTGTGCATGTGTCTGATGATAGAATATGATTCTTAGTGATGAACACACACACACACACACACACAGGTTCAAAGAGCATCATCCAACACTCACTCTAGTCGCTGTCAAGAGACCCACTGACGAGGTTTGGATCATCCCAGCAAGTTGAATGCCAGTTCAATTCCATTAATTAAGCTCATAGATTTTACTTGGGGGGGGGGATCAGAATTAATGAATTCTTCGAGGTTAGTGGAATGTCCCCAAGCCCATCACTGAAACAAACTAATACAAAACATGCACATCCTTGTTTCCTACACTCTTATTGGATCTTTCTTTCTAACCTCAATTCCCCCACCTCATCTTGCACATCTACCCGCTGCAGAATATTTCTTTGACTCATTGATATGTTGCAGTAATAGGATTTCAGAATATCTCTAGAGGGAAGTAAAAGTCCTTGCATTTTTTTTTGTCCCATAGTATAATCCATTAGTTGTCCCCTAGGATCTAGGAATTTACATGCAGCATTTTCTTGCTGATGCAGTGATACGTTTGGTTATTGATTATAAACTTTCATAATGGGCTGAAAGACTAATGTTTTCAAAATAACAGTACCCTAAACATAGTTCAAAAACACTGAGTGGCGTTCTTCCAGATGTACCCACCTGCATTTAAAAGGCAAGGAGCTGGGAGTAGAGAATTCTCAATGAGGGGTCCAAAGCTTCGGAACCTCCCCCCCCACACACACACCCAATCTCTCTCTCTCTTCCCCCACACCCCACCCCACCTCAGTGTGGAAGGGTTTGTTGACCTTCAGAGCAGAGCACATTTTTCTCTATACCACTATGCCACAGAGCTTGAAAGAGGTAGTGGGTGGAGAGTTCTGGTGAGAGTTGTGGACAGGGTTGGGGTAGCTGCTGGTTTTAATGTGTTTTATTGACGGTCTTAAAATGTTGCCTACAGATACCAACAGTATGTGTTCCTAATATATTCTTATTTCAAATCAACATAAATATTCCATTCAAAATTATTCTAATTTTACAGTGTCAATCATCGCTGGAGATTAACCTGTTCATTCAATTTGTGTATGTCCTTTATATAGCCGGGCAAGCATTAAAAGGCTACTACATACCAAAGAAACTACATTCACTGCATTAACATGGTCACTGTAATAGAAAGACCACTTTAGCTGTCCATTGCCAAATTCATCTTTAGTTGTCTTCTCTCTGTAGGCACAGAAGAATAGCCGTTATTTATTTCCTGTATCTTTAATAAAGCAACATTTACACAGGATTTGTTAAAAGCAGTTAGTGGCCTGAGCACATAAAACATCTTATGTGACCTAATTGCCAACTTCAGTACTCACCTCTTAGCTTTCTCTACTATAAGACGATAAAAATAAAAGTGGGTCTGCACTTGATTGCCAATGAAATTGAGTTTGACAATAGATAAAAGAGTTCCTTCAGGCTTCAAATTAGCCCCAATGCATGTCCTGTTTCTTCTTAAGGAGTGTGATTTTTTTCCCCATGCTTTGGAATTTGACAAAGATCAAAACAGCCCTATCAAGTTCAGATGGAATCCGAAACTACAAATTGCTACCCTCTTGTTTCCTCTGTTTGTCTCCGCTGGAGAGAACAAGCAAGCAAGACAGAGAGATGACAAGAGGATCACAGAGGATCACAGAGGACTAGTGTGATGGTTCAAAACAATGTAATTATCCAAGACACTTTGCTAAACCAGACAATAATTTCAGCCCTGGACAAAACTAGAAGGGAAGTACAATAGATTGATTTAATTGCTTGCTTTGCTTGCTCATTTTCATCCAGAATATTTTATTTTAATATTCATAAGCATTATGGATTTTGGAAGGATTTGTGAATCACAATCTCATTACAGAATATGCAGCAGACTTAACCCTTCTATACATTGACATTATATTTTAAAGATTAGCTCTTCAAATACACACGTTTCCTCTAATAGTCGTAACTGTTTCCTAACGAGGATCATTCAAGGCTTTCCAGTAGATTAAAGCTAAATGTTAAACTAAATATATATTCATCCTTGTGTCAGATGACTAGCCATGCAATCAATTGAATCTGACCATATTGTCCTGTATTTCTGAGAAGGTATGGTCTTGTGGCCTCTGCAGAAAACTAGGAATCAAGGTTCTTTTCTCTGATCTACCAGTGACTTGATAGCGCCCTTGGTCAAGTGACATAACTCCTGTTAGACATATCTTATATCAGGGGTGTGTTCAGAGGAGGGTGAAGCACAGCTCTGCTCTTAATTCTCTGCTAGACAATGGCCCCAAAGGGGCCATACTAGCTAGGTTATAATAGAGCAGCTCCTAGACTCCTCTAACTTAACGCTGGGGCTGATGCCTGACAATTAGAGCTGGGTGAATAACTGATTTTTCTGTTTCAGACAGCAAACTGCAAAATCAGAAAAAATATTCACATCGATAAATGCTTTGGAATTCGTCAGCAATGTCTACTTTGCACCAGAAACCCGTGTGTGTGTGTGTGTGTGTGTGTGTGTGTGTGTCCTATGCCTTTAGCCCAGTGGGTGAGGTCTGTGTGTGTGCAACTCCTGCTTTCTAATCTGTACCCCAGCAGTTAGGGACCCCACTCCAGAACAGGAACTATAACTCAGATTTTCCCCCTGCCAGGTGAGCATCCTAACCTGTGGGGTATAGGCCAATTTTGGAGAGGCTGCTCTCAGATTTTCGTGTTGAAGCTGTTAAATATAGCATTTGTATGAAAAAAGTTCATGCAGCTCTACTTACAGTTATACATTCCTTAGAGGAACTAAAGATCTGAAAATGCCACATGCCCACAGAACTAGAGATTTTCTGTGCTGTTCATTCCTTGGCTGTTATCACAATTAATTTTAAGACAAGTCTCCTCTTTATGGATATTTAGTTAGAATTAGGTGTAATTGAAATGAATGTTTGCATGTCAGTATGTCTGGTAATTGAGTCCATCATTTATGTGTCATCTGGTTTTAAAAATATATTTGCTTTGATCTCAGAAATATAGTTAAAAGGGTGACATAAGCATTAATTTAAAAAAAGACAAATGTCTCAGTTAATTCATTTTCCAAACAGCGGAGGTGTCAAGGGATTTACCTTGCCAGGGTTCATAGTAATTTTCTTGCTTTCAGAGGTATTGAGAGAAACACCCTCTATTTGAGCAGTCTCAATTTTTACTGCCTAGCTGTTTAGAAAGATTTTTCCTCTGTGGGCTGTAGCTACGAAATGTCCTGGGACTGATTGTTAAGCAGATCAATCAAGGGCACTGTAAGATAAGTGAAAGGGGACATTCAAAGTTTATGGTAATTGCTGAGAGATGTGGGAATCAAGTAGCATGATTAAAATAATAATTAAAACTTTCTTTTACTTTAAGTTCTGATTGCGAGGAGCTTTATAGGATAGAAAATTTGTGCAAAAGCGGTCATGTAAGATTAAGCTAAATGTACTGTCCAGGGTCCTGAATTTTATTTTAGAATTTTTTTTCATTTGAAATTTCTGTGAGCTCTTCTGAGGATGTTAATTTGATAGCAAAAAAGTTGCCAATGGAAGAACAGCAGCAATGGGTTGTCATTTGTCTAATGTTTACCTTATTACCAATCAACTGACAAAGTCTTCATTCAATTCACTTTTAAGGATGGGAGGATTGAGAAGAGTCTTGATGCAATATGACAGTGTTTCCTAAAAAAATAAAAAATAGAAATCTTAAACTTGAAAACAATCAATAGGAAAGATGAGTTTTCAAGAGGAGTATGTCTGCACACATGTGTGTGCCATATAAATGCGCCAAAAAACTACTTTAAAAGACTATTAAGGTTACAGAGTTAAACACTGCAAGGTTAGGAAATGCCAGAATTAAGGTTGCCTAAACAACCTTCATTTGGCCACCTTGTGCACATGAATGATCATACATGATTATATATATATTTTCCATAGGACTTCTACCTTATTCAGTGCACAGAATGGATGCTCACTTAATGAGTAGCTACTCACTGTTTTGTTTTATCCTCATTGTTCAATATGTGGCCTCCCCATGAGAAACAGATAGTAGTGATGGCCTGTGAAAAGTTTGGTTTAAATCACTTGATAGGCATCCCACAGGAACTCTGTGACGGAGGCAAGGATAGACTCCAGTTCTCCAGGGCAGCATTCAACTGTCTTAACTATAAAGTAGCTTCTTTCTCCAAGTAGGCTGGGTCCAGGAGGAGGGTTCATGAAGAGCATAGGAGAGAGATGTTCCCTGCTGTCAGTTCATATGCCGTGATCCAGACCTGGCACAGTCTGTAGAAGCCCAGAGATGCAATTGTAGGGGTAGTCCTCCCGAGCCCCAAACTGGAACATGCGCATGGAACCTTTGGGGAATTGAGCTGTTAAAATCTAAGTTCCCACAGAGCATGTGTGAATTGTGATTTTTTTTTCCAAGTGCTTATAACTTGAGCAAATTGGGCAGGTTTTCACAGCAATGGCAAAAGCATATTCCTGACATCATGCTGCCAAATTTTAAATCCTTGCTCCAAAGCATGGGGGCACGCGAGCTTTTAAAGGAAACAGTCATCAGACTTTCACATGGGTAAAGCAATGTATTTTCCCCAAGACTCGTGCTTTGAGGTGGCTGAACTTTTTTGAGAAAATTTCAGCCTGAAGCAGACACCCAACAGGGAAAATTTCAGCCCAAACACTTTGTTTGGAAAAGTTATAAGCAATTGAAAACAATGTTTTATTATGGGAATTGTTGGGTAATTTCAGCCCCACCTACTATATATAATATAAAAAGCATTTTGTATCTTAATATTGGAAAATATGCTACCTATGATGTTAGTTTTGTAGTTGAACCAATAACATTTTATATGAAACTGAATCTTTCCAGCCAGACTACTCTGGTCCTCTTCTAGTAATACTCAATAATACTTGATCGTGGGCAGTGTAATTTACCCCACAGCCGTAGTCTTCATCATTAAACTGAGTGCATTATGTATTCCACAAACTGGGCTAAAAACTATTCTTCATTGTCTTACATTCTTTTTTCCTTATGCAAAGTCTGAGCTAATGCCTAGGTACGTAGTGGGGACAGAATTTTGCCCCAAACCATATCCCAGAATCATAACAACCATGTAGTCTACTTCCTATGGCTACATCTACCACCTTGAAAGTTTACTGTCTACCATGATTCCACATCCCCTATCCAGCCTTTAAAACAATGGATCCATGGAGCTGCAGTACCAGTAGTTCTCCATACTCATGGGGAAGAAAGCTATTAAGGAGCAGTTCTCTACAGCGCGTGTTGCTTACAGAGCCCCTGTGAATGGACTCTCTGTAGCATGCATCCGCTCTGCAGCGGAAATGCAGAAGTTCCACTGCTTACCAGGCCATGCATGCCTGTACAAGGGGAGGTAGGATTTGTATCTATTACAATAGCTTTTGTACTAATCAGTATGGAATATTAGAGACTGACATTTAGCTTTAGAAAAAGTTTCCTAAATACTTTGTGTATTACAGCTAAGGCTTTAATGCTAATTTGGTTCATTGTTAATGGTTTTTCCCAGGGATAAAGCCAAAATGCTACATTTAGAAACGAGATGCCAGATTCTGCCATTAGGGTGGTTTAATCCACAGTAACTATCAATTTCAGTATGATTAATTGAGATATGCCCAGAGAGAACAGAGTTTGGCTGCTGCTATTTGTGGCAGTTTGATTTTGGAACAGGGGGGCAAATTCTGCTCTCTGTCCCATGTGGTTAATGCCCTTAGGCATCCGTGTGATTTTCACTAACATATCAGAGAGCCACTCTGTACTTATTTCATTACTGTTATGCTTCTATTGAAGTATCTTGGATTCTTCTTGTTTTGCTTTGTATCAGGCTTCTTAATGTACAACGCTGAGGACACAATGATTTTTATACTCTTTGTTTTTATGGAGCAATATCCATCAACACCAGACAAATATCCTTTAAGACAAATTTGCCATAGAGGTGTCTTAAAACTTTAATCAGATCTTTTATTTTCTTTCTTATCTGTCCTACCACAATGTACAATTCTTCAGGTAGAAGCAACTGAGTGTATAATGGCTAACGTTTCCATAGTGGCTTTCATCCATAGACATTGACAAATTGATTGTAAACATCCTGGGACTGAACCTACACATCTTCTGCAAAATTCACTTTGAAGCCAATGGCAACTTTGTCCAAATGATCAGCATGTGGTACCTACATATCCTCGCTCAGACACTCCACCCACCATTTCTTTGCAATATTTATTGCATTTGGATTGTTTCAAGTTGTATTTCCTCCAGAAAAAGGAAGTCCAACCCACAGGACTAGAAGCAGAAAGGGTGGTCTAGTGCGAAGGATGCTGTAATGGGAGTCCTGGAAAACAGTTGTATTCCTCACTCTGCCACTGACTTTCTGTGTGCCTTTGGGCAAGACACTTAATCTACCGGGTGCCTCAGTTCTTCATCTGCAAAAAAGGGACAATACTTCCTTATTTTAAAAGAGTGTGAGGCAATGGAGGCAGGAAATGATAGGGAGATAGAACATTGAAGAATAAATATTGATCCAAGTTTTCCCTTATCTGTCTTAGGCTCTGGTCATGAAACTAAACTTAAATGACTTTGACTAATGTGTGATGTGACTATGTGTGATACTATGCAATTGAAAATGGAGGCTATATGTATGTACCAGCAGGAGAGCTACAATATGGAATTAGGATTGCAATAAAACTGGGCAGTTCACACTATTTTCCATACTTGTTAAAAGCACGGTCATTGGAATGCATTCATGTTGTTCTATTTGATGCTTGTTAGTCATATGACTGAGTTAGGAGAAAGTGAATGCCTCATATGTTCTGTATATTACAAGACAGTAACGTCTGGCTGTACTATTCTGACCTTTTCAACATTCTGCAATTTGCTGGGTATGCCATTCCACGTCTCCACTTATTTACAGCTTCACTAAAATATAGAGAAGGGGCAAAATGATCAGTCAGTCCAACTATGCAAGGTCTAGACCATGCATCCTGCTGCTGTTTTTTCCACCGTGCATATCAAAGATTAAAATATGGATTAATCATTCTTACGAATCTTCCCTTTATGAAGAATGGAAAATGAGTTCATAGGCTATTCCAAAGGCAACAACAATTCAGAAAATGAAGAGTGATCGTATAGTTCCTATTTATTAAAATCAAGACATTGTAACTTCACGATCTCGGGTGCCATATTTATATAAAAACAACTTAAGACTTGTTATCAAAAGAGAAGAGTTTAAAAAAACCCACCAAACTTTTGTTTAATTTCATTTATATTTGGATTATTTTCACACTTAGTCCTAGATACTCTTATGTTTATTTTTGTCTTACAGGAGTGAATTGCTTGTATTACAAAACTGAAATTTCACTATTGCAACCAGATTGATTTACTGGTCTAGTCTTAGACGCTGCCTACAAATGAGAGAGTCTCAAAGGGAGATTTGTCTATAAGGCACTGATACCTTTACTGTCTACTGAAAGCATCCAAGTACATGCCTTTTCAGCCCCCAAATATCAAGTGAAAATCAATAATACAGACAGTGGGAAGTAATGGAAACACAGTGGAACACACTGCACTTCCTATTGCAAATGTTTAGGTTAATAGACCAACTTCGTGATAAATGCAATTGTCTAGTAGCGCATATGTTTTTATATACTTAATACCATATCAAAGTTTACCAGTTTTAGCATTTTCATGAAGATGAATACATTTACACTTGTGAATAATCCCATGAAATCTAAATGGGATTACTCACATGTGGGACTCTACATGTATAGCTTTACTCAGACAGGTAAGTATTTATAGGATCAGGCACTTAACCCTTTAAGCAATACACTTATTGCTGAAACAGCAAACTTTGCTGATAGACTTGAACATAGCACACACAGAATGGCATAAGTAAATAGCAATTTAAATTTAGAAGATCTAGGGTCTAAATGAATTGAATACTTTAATAATACAGACTCAATTACATGGTTTGCAAATGGTGCTGCATGCTTTATTGGTCAAGCTTCCTACAATTCTCTCCTAACTCAAAACATTTTCCATACTTCACTGACCAAGCTAAATAGTTTATGGGTTCAGTATTTACAGACATTCTTTTTTTTCAAGATTCAGTCATCCATGATTAGACTACATATCCTAGCTCACTTATCAAGAGCCAATGACTAGAGGTAAGAGAATAATTAACTAACAAAATATATTTGATGAATTCCACTTCTTTTTCTATACATAAATTGCCCTCCCATAAATGAGAGAAAACCCTGATCTATTTCAAATAATTTTCACAGATACTTAGGGGTTTGTAACTCTGTTGTGAATAGTTTGTTGTATGTCTTCGGTTGCAGAACTGGGAATTGCTGCTGTTTTGATTAAATATGTTGGCCGTGTAGAACCATGGAAGTTCCTTGACTGGACAAGCATTACCTCTTTTATACCTCTTATGTTCTTATGTTCTTATAACCAGCTTTCCAATTTAAATACCTGCACTGATGAATATGAAATCCACATTCCGTGAATAATCAGCAATATTCCTTCAAATTCTGTTTTAGTAAACATACCTGGCAGAAATCAGTTTTGCTAGAAAATGTGTATGGAGGGTGAGGGAGAAATGCAGGAAAAGAACAAAACCAAACCAAGCTGAAATGAATTTATTAAAAAAAAAAGCAAACATTTCTGGCAAAAGCTTTTGCCTAATTCAACAGCTCCGCCCCGAATCCACTTTAGAGACCAGATTGTAGAGCCCAGACAGCTCGCATTAGGCGGTCAGGTTTACCGAAGAAAATTGACTGAGAGGTTCTCGGTGGGAATGCAGTTTAGCTTTTGCAAATTGTATATGGAAAAATGAATGGTACCCAGGATCAAATTGCTATTCATATTGTAAGTACTGTATGTGATAAAGGGGTACCATCCCATTTTAGTATTAATTCAGGTGCTGACAAATTCCAAGTTCAGATATTCTGCACATTCTCTACCAGAGTAACTCCTCTCTGAAATTATGGCTATTATTACAGGAGAGTTTGCAAATGAATTCATGTTTATCGACAGCTTACTTTTCTACAGGCATGTCAGGGTTCATGTATAATGGGGCATGGAAACTCCCATTGTTCCCCACTGAAATAAATCCACAGATAAATAACCTGTAGTGCACAAGAATAGACATTCCCTATTAAACATATTAGATTCTAGAAGCTTTCTCAGATGACAGATCAATAGGTCATTTTTGGGAATATGCAAACCTCTTATTTTCTGAGCTTTCAAGTAGGCCTGCAAATATTTTGTTCACACATCTGCATGTGTATATCTTTGTTTGTGCTGAGTGTGTAACAACACACTTAAGTACTCGATATGTTTTGCAAAAAAAAAAAAATCCATTCACGCACAAACAGGCATTCTTACATATAATAAGTGACCTATGACTGGAAAATAGCCTCCAGAAATATTTTTAAAGTATATACAAAAAGAGGGGGTGTCCTTTTCTAACAGTAATAGTGTTGTCTATATTCCTCATTTATGTATCTCTCATTCTGTGATTTCCTATCATGCACATACTGCATTTCTTTACTTATTGTGCTACAGACTAAAGTCCATCTTTGGACATGCCAGTCACCTAATTTCTAAAAATATATTTACTAAAAGTCACTCAAACCTAATGACTGTGAAAGTATTTGGAAGGTTTCCACCACTCGAGGTATTTTAAAACTGGATATTACGATCCTACTTTTCCATCTAAAAGGCCCACCACATCCTAATACTATCAGTAGAGTGCTTAGATACCATGGCAATGAGCACCTTATAAATATGATAGCTAATTCCCAGTGAAAACTGCCAAACAATTTATTACACACTACCTGGTTTATTAAGTTTGACCTCGATAGAATTATAGATGGCTCTAAGGATTGGTAATGGGCTACTAAGCTTTTTACTCCTAAATTTCAAGAGTGGGCCAGTTTGGTAGCAAGTAGTCACTACAGCCTATGGCTTTTGGTGGCCTTTGTGAGATTATGTGATGAACTCAAAAACATTCCCAGTGGATAGATGTCCACTGCTGGTGACAATCTCATCAGAGGATTTAAATAGACACGGGAACTGAAATAATTTTTAGATGTGGTCTCTCCGGGTTATGGCTGAAGCAAAAAACCCATGTGCTGCTTCTGCTACCCATGTTGTATCTGTTTGGTAGGTAACCCGAGACTTCAGTCTCTGGGGTTGACACTTTGACATCTTTCATGATCACTACATTCACTAAACTGAAAAGGAAAAAATGTGCTGATTCATGTTCCAATACTCACTGAGGTTTACAGCATAAGCTGGATCCGGGCCGTCTGGAATTCTGGCAGAATTTATTTTTAAAGAAGGCAATCCGAGGAATCTGACTTTTTAGCAAACAATAATAGATGATTATGAGATTAAATATGGGGCAACTGAACAGCTGGCATGTATATAAACTTTTATATCCGCACTACGCCCTTGATTGAAATCACCAGTTTTCAAAGCTGATGCTGACTCTATTGAACCTAATTTAGATCCTGTATCAAATCAGATGAAACACAAGTATAACTAGAAAGGAAACTGATGGTCTGTAACTCGAGCACTCAGCAGAATGCCGCATCTGTGGTGGGAGAAATATGATGAGTTTCCACAACCACCTGCTTTTAATGAACATCTAATTTGCTAACAGTGGGTTATGTCTAAGAATAGCCGGAATTGCTGGCCAGTTTTCTACCTGTATGTAGCATCTTGTTTAACCAAAGGTTTAATCAAAAGCTTGCATTGCTGCCCAGTTTCCATCTAGAGATGGGAATTAAAAGTTCTACATTCTACCCCAGTTATCGACCAACCTGAGTCTCTCTTGAAGACATTTGATTTCCCTTTTGCATATATGGAAAAAGCAACCACAATGTAATAAAAATAATTTTCTAAACAAATATAGTAGTAGGAGATTTTTGATGTGAAAATATAAAAAAGAGAGAAAGAGAAACTTTGCCAGGTTGCTTATGGTTATGAAATACCTGACCTTGCCAGTAGGGGGACCATGCCATATTGTAATGTAACAAGTTACTACTGATAGCACTGTATCTAAGACCATTTATTGGTGTTACTGTGATGTTTTGCGGTAGTATTTAGTGGGGTCTCTCAATTCAAGAATGAAATGGCCTCCAGTTTAAAAAGAGACCAGGATGAATGGTCCTAAAACCTTCAAATGGGATGCGCAATAGCCCTGTGTTTTGAGGAACCCACCATTGAGTAAATGTGCTGCAAGTATTGCTGAATAAAACAATCATAAATGAATAACACCATTTTGAGCAAGCCTTGCCTCATGTCATTGATGGGCTAAATTCTGCCTTCATTTGCTTGCACAGGGTTCCCCTTGACTTTGATGCAAGCTGTATACACATGACCAAGTTAGAATGTGCTTCGCCAAGTGTTGCACCTTAGGAAATTTCAGGTTTCTAAATAAAATCAACATCAAGTGACAAATTGTGCCTTCACTTAAACCCTTGCAGTACTAATGAAGGACTAGCTAAAAACATACCATATAACATCATCTCAAATAATATCCTGCCTCCTGACAAGATGAAAGAAGTCTTACTAAAAGAATAATAATGGAGATTAATCTAAACTTTTTCTCTACACCATCCCTCCTTACTGTTTGAGCTTCAAATGAAGCAGAATCCAGGTATGAGCCATTGTTTGGGTTAACATTAGTATTGGGGTTGCATATAGAGGCCAGGATGCTAGAGGCTATAAATTAAAAACACATAGTGACATTGAGAAGTGAGGGAGATAGGATAAAAATAACAGATATGTGCAATTCTAAGCCTGTTAGGAGCATTTACCAAGCTGTGGTCAGATAGTAGCCAAAACCTAAGGACTAGTCTAGGCAAAAAAAGGTTTGCCAGTATAGCTCTACCAGCAAACACTCCTAACATAGAAACAGCTCACACTGACAAAACACCATGCTATAGTCAGTATTGCTTAGAACGCTTTGATGAGCAAAATAAGTTATACTGGCAAAAGCACGTATATGTTAGTATAATTGTGCCTACACTAGTGGTGCTAACCTGCAGCCTGTCAGGGAAATCTGCTGGCGGGCTGCAAGACAGTGTTTACATCGACTGTCCGCTGGCATGGCCGCCCGCAGCTCCCAGTGGCCGCAGTTCACTGATTCCGACCAATGGGAGCTGTGGGAAGCAGAAGCCAGCATGTCCCTGTGACCCGTGCCACTTCCCACAGTTCCCATGGGCCAGGAACAGCAAACCGTGACCATTGGGAGCTGGAGACAGTCGATGTAAACACTGTCTCATCGCCCACCAGTGGATTACCCAGATAGGCTGTGTGCGGTCCGCTGCCCACAGGTTTCACACCACTGGCCTACACTAAGGCTTTTGCCAGTATAAAACTAGTGCAAAAAAATAATAATCCACCCCCAGCTGACGTTGCTATAACAACAAAAGTTTCTACTGCACATAGGGTGACCAGACAGCAAATGTGAAAAATCAGGCTGGGGGTAGGAGGGTAATAGGAGCCTATATGAGATAAAGAGCCAAAAATCAGGACTGTCCCTATAAAATTGGGACATATGGTCACCCTAAGTGTGCATCTAGCCTAAAGTTTGCTTTCGATTTTGCTAAGCCAACCTTCATTGCCCATTAACAAAGATGGGGCAAAACCAGAATCTTTCATCCTCCATCCTCCCAAGATGTGATTAGGCAGGTATACAGAGCCCAATCCAACCCGCCAAGGGTTTGATTTTTGTCGCACAAAAATCTGCCCAGTGAGGTGTTGGGAAAACACAGTCCTTAGCCAGTGTCTGGTTAGTTATATTATTTAGTAGTATTTGCATTACGGTAGCACATAGGAGTCTCTGACCTGCACCAGGGCCCTATGTTGTGAGACATTGTACAAACACGAAACAAAAGACCCCAAAAGTTTACAATCTAAGACAAGACAAGTGACAGGAGAAGGCTATAGACAGATGCGGGAGTCTGAGGAAACAATAGGTATGTCTACACTGCAGTCAGTAGCTGTGATTTCAGCTCAAGTTGGTATATCTGAGCTAGCTTTAAACTAGCTAGCTTGAGCAGCAGAGTAGCAAACCCACCGCAGTACATGCTTCAGTACAGCTGTATAAACATGCCAGAACCCGAAACTCAGGTGCCATGTTGTCACTGTTTCAGGACCTGATTAAAGCGAACTCAAGTATGTCAACTCATGTTGCAATCACACCTGGCGATTGCAGCCTAGACATACTCAATGAGACAATAGAGTCAGCATGCTGAGCAGTGTTTGTGACCTATGTACCCACCAATTTTTCACTTTCGCTTTTAATTCCCAGATAAGAAGGTTTAGCGCTCACTCGACAGATCTTTGGTTTTTTTCTATTTAGCTGTCACCAGGCAGGCACGGAAGTAACAACTGAGTCTTAAGCTGTGCCCAGCAGAGCAGATGTTTACATATTGAGTTTCTAATACACAGTGACCAGGGAGTCAGCCGATAGGAACAGAAAATAATTAAAATTAAAATTAATAAATAACACCAAAGCATTGGAAGAACATTGGAGTGTCCTATTTTTATTTTTGAGGCATCTGGGTTCACTGGCTTTTTCTGAATATGTCTTTCACAAAGTCACATATTGAATACCTGGATAGCAAGTAGCAGCACAGAAGGGCTTTGGCAAGCATAATCTGATTTCTCTGTGCACCGAGCGGGGATTTTTCATTTCATCCATCATTCACAACTTGCAGCGCTTCCAAAAGTCACTTAAAAGTATCCCGCACAGGAAACTCTAGGATGGAATGAGGCCAGGAAGTCTTTTTGTATAGTGTGCACCCTGTTATCACACTAGTTCTGAAATGAGTGATACAAGCTGGCTTGTTGCCTTTGTTAGTAGTGTAGTTACATACCAAACAATACTGTGCCGTATTTACACTGACTTGTGATATACAGCATCACCAACTCTGGACATTCACAAATGATGAATCAAAAAAGATGAGATTTTATTTAAACAATACATTTTGAGAGCTTATTTGCCTTTGATTTTTGAGCTTGTAGATCTCAACTTGTAAATTTTTCTCCATAATCATGAGGACTAGAAACTTCCTCTTAAAAGCGGGCGGGGGGGTTGGAGGAGTGAGGAAAGAGCTGAGATTCTCAAAAACCTTCAGAAGTTGGGGTTGTAAGAAACTCACCAAATACCTGAAACTAGTAATAAAATTGAGAGATGCTGAGAATACATGCAGATTTCTTCCATCTTCTGAGATAAGAGTTTTCCCAACAGATATGAGCTGAATTACTTTCTATAGATTGTTCAATTGCTATTGCTGCTGTTCTGGATTTAAAACAAACAAAACCAAAGTCTTTTAGTAAATGGCTTTTTTTCTTGGCCTAAATCCATTTATGATCTTTGCTTTTACATTTATCACCAGCTCCAGTAACCGAGCTTACTTTAGTCTCCCTTTAGAAATGTGGTCATACTTTATATTGATAGCTGTTTAAATAGCTAATCAGTTATAGATTGTTGCCTATTACTCTAGCCTTTGATGTATGGCACCTTCTTCATCTATGATGGATATTTCAATGGTGTTACAGACAAGTGTAGTATACATCAGTCAGTTATTAACCTTCTATAAACTATACATAAAGGTCTTTAATAGCGGGCAGCCAGAAACATATTTACCTCATACACAGACAACTGAAGGCATTAGGAGTCTTTTCTTTGGCATAGATGGGCTTTGTATCAGGCCCTTAAATACTCCTTCCTAAAGTATGTTTACAGCACCGCTAGGCATCTGCCGGTGACTGGTAGCTTTTGCATCCAGTAACCTAGCTATTCCAGCTGAATTGGGATGATTTAGTCACATGGCATTTATTTTCCAGTAATGAACTTGGTCCATTCACAGGAACTATAAATGACCACTTCTGTTATTGTAAGGTGAGACTCACTTTGGTTTTGAAGTGGTACGAAAGACTTCTGTAGAGTCTGGTACTTCCGGTTTTAAATGTTGCAATTCCAGAATTCCTTTGGAGGCAAAGCAGCAAATAATTGAAAATCCTGCTGTGCCTGAAAGAGTTATGCCGGCATGAGAAAAGAGCTTGTTTGTATGCGTGGCTGGGTTCATCGATTTAAATTTTCATAGTTGTTGCCTAAATCTGATTAATGTTATTGAAGTTGTGAAGCTTTTAATTGAGGATCTGTTAGTTCTGAAGGAACCAAATGACTGGAACTGATCATCCCATTTACCTTTTCATCACTCTTCAACAGCTCAGTACTACTATGAATACTTAGGGCCTGATTTTTCACAGATGTGGAACACCTGTAGCTTCTTGAGTGGTCAGTCTGATGTTAAAAAATACAGTAGGGTTCAATCCTGCTCCTTTGGACTTCAGTGAGAGCAAGATGGGACATTTGTTGCTCACAAATTATAAATCAATTTGATGGCATCATCATTTACATTTCCAAATGCACGCCCAGGGATTTTTAATTATTCTCTTCTCACCTGGCTTCAATACAATTTTGTATATTTGTGAAATTAGCCCTGATCAGAGACTCATTTCCAGTCAAATCTGATTTTTTTTAATGAAACCATTTTGTATGAGATCAGCACAAATGAAGCATCTGAAATTCTCACATTCTAATTTCAAAATAGCCAAAGTGATTTCATTCCTTCTTTCCCAAGGAGCATGAGCAAGGCTGAGAGAAGCTTATTCCTGAAGCAAAATTTGACCCACAATGATAAATTCTTGACTATATGGACCTTGAGTCTCTGTTCTGGCTTAGGTCTGGCAATGCGACCTTTGCACCCTCTTTGGATTCTGAAGTTCTAAGCTAGAGCAGTCTCTGGGGCTGCTTTAACTCATCCTCTGCTACAACATCCCTCTATGCTGCATCAGCCCACACTAGCCAGCGAGCAGTTCCCTCTTTCCCTATCATATGCTTCAGATGGAGTTATGTAGGGTTCCTCCATTGACTCCACAATGCTGGGAAATACCTCTCTCCATGATTATAAAAATAGGTTAGAGTGGTAAAATAGTCATGACCTTATCACAATTATGCCCCAGAGTCTGAAGTTAAACCCAGGCTCTGTGGATCTTAATATTTTCAGTGGCTAAGTTTGGTAAATCACCTAAAATGTTGGGCTATATTGGAACCTAGGAGGGCCCCCAGCCCTGCCTTTCCACCACAACGGAGTGATGAGTAAGGCCAAGGCTGAGCACTTTTGAAAATCCTGACGTTCATTTGTTAACATTTACACTTGCGAAGAATTAGATACATCTCCACATGACCCTATGTGTACTCAAGTACCTGATTTCTGTACTCTGTCGATGGGAATTGCATGCAAAAATTAGGCTTGGAAATGTACTCACATTTTTGTACACACACATACGTTTGAAAAACGGACCCTAAATTTTTATTTAAGGACAACTTACATTCTGCAGGAGCTGGCAATGTACACATCCCACAAGACCCAAAATAATCCCACTTCTCCTAAGAAAGTGGAGATTGTGCATGGTTGTGCCGTTAATATGGGGACAGACAAAGGTGAAACTGCTATGAAATGCTGCCATGAGCGTACCAGGCATTAGCCAACTGAGCACTTTAACATGTGGGGAGGGATAATGTCTTTACTGAATGGTTTATGAACTGTTCAGATCACAACCCTTGTGGTGTTGCCTCACAGTATTCAATGAGGGGAACCCCTGTGTGTTCTCTATTAAAGAATGTCTTTGCTTAAAGATGCATTCATTCAAATGCTGCCCATTTACTGAGGATCAGCTTCTAATTTCAAATATCTATTCCAAACCTGCATGATGAATCCAGACTCTGAAGAAGTTCAGGTCTGAACTCTGTAGCTAGTGGGGATGGGGGGATAGCTCAGTGGTTTGAGCATTGGCCTGCTAAACCCAGGGTTGTGAGTTCAATCCTTGAGGGGGCCATTTAGGGATCTGGGGCAAAAAATCTGTCAGGGGACAGTACTCAATCCTGCTAGTGTAGGCAGGCGGATCCCGCTAGTGTAGGCAGGGGACTGGACTCGGTGACCTTCAAGGTCTTTCCAGTTCTAGGAGATTGGTATATCTCCATTTATTTTATTTTATTTTTTTTTTTATTTATTTTAGTCTGTATCTCTAAGGGGCTGAACCGAAACTTCAGCTCCAGTCAGACTGGATTTTGCAGGTAAATTTATTTATTTATCCACCTGTAGTGATGATGCCAGTCAAAACTGGAAAGAACAGATACAATCAATGCATACATAGCCACGTCAATTATCTCAGGATGTTGATTTGAATGTGCGACTCCATTTTGCTGTTTGCAGTCCCTGTGCCTCAAGAGATTAAATTTGATCTTAAATGTGACCCATTTTCCAAAGAAGAAAGCGAACAATGATTTAACAAGTCTATACCCCATAATTCCCCATTCAGACCCTGGACAACTGCGGTATTTAGTCCCTGTCTCAGCAGTGAATGTGTCTCTAAATTTGTAAGTTTTAAGTGGGAAAAGTGAAGCAGCTTGCTTCTGATTAAAGAGAAAGCTGGTTGTCTTTGATAACGTAGATAAATACTTGGATACTTACTTTTTAATTGCTTTATTGCCAGAAGTTTTCAATGAAGCCATAAAAGAGAAAAAAAAATGATCAGCCTAATTGCTTCAAGATGGATATGTAATGCATAAATCTCTTGTTTAATGGATCTCGTAATAGACCACCTGTTTCGGTTGCCTTTTCCCATTCAGAATATGAATGAATAGTTCTCTCAGATGTGCACAAAGAGAAATCACAATCTCACACTTGGAAATTCTATGACTTTTTATATTTGATCCAGGGACGTTCATCCTTATTATGTAGATTAGCTAATCTCATTGCAATTGATTTTTTGGGGTGGGAGGGGGAAATCTATCCAGTACCTAGTACTTACTGTATTTCCATGGTCAGACTTTATTTTGGATGGTGGTCAAATGTTAATGCACAAGATAGATAATCAATGTAACAGATAAAAAGATAGACACATTAAACAAAGCACTAGTTGCTACTGAGGAGTCAGGTAAGGATTCTTTCAATTCTTCTTTGGGAAGACTCCGCTTAGTCCCAATTCTAGAACATCCCGCTGCCGTCTCTTGATAAAAGGGCTTCACTCCCCAGTGACTTCAGTTCCTTCCTGCTATGGATAAAGGGGCATCCATTCACCACTTAGAGATGTTTGCAGACAAGGGAGTGTTCCTAAATGAAGTCCCCTTTTTTTTATAATGTTGCGAGGATCTTTTTAGCCTGGTTTTCAGATGATACACACAATTGCATCAATTTTTTAAAAAATATGGGCTTCAGTGAGCTATGACTGATGGGGATAAGAAGAGAGGAATGAAGCAACATGGGCCAGGCTTCTCCGTGTTCCCTGGTGCTGACACGTAGACTCACTATTTGTTTTACCTGGGGGAAACCAAGTCTAGGGATCACTTCTCAGAATGTACGACCGTCACACCTCAGGCCCATAGCAATAGGTGACGGAGGCGTCTCTCAGCAAGGAGGCCTTCCAGACCCCATTCCAGGTTGTCTAGATAAGTCAGGAAGGCAGGCAACTAACAACAAAAGGGGAGGGTGAAAAGGGGGTGCAAAGAAGCATTCATTTAGTACAAAATTGAAATGTCGAGAACAAAATTAATCAAACCACCCAGGGAGGTGAAGAGAAAAAAATCTTTAATTGCCGAAACACCAGTGCTAGTAAACAAGAGGAGCTGGAATTGCTCATTTATGAAAATAAATTCAACCTAGGTGGTGCAACTGAAGCCTGGTGGGAAGAGTCGCATGATTGGATTGTTAAAATCAATGGTTGTAACCTATTTAGGAAGAATTGAGTGGGCAAAGGGGAGGGGGAGTGGCACTCCATCTCAGAAATGGCACTGCCTGTTTCTGAGACCCTGGCAACCCAGAAACAAATGATCGTGAATGCTTATTGGATCAAGGTTCTCACAGAGAAAACACAGTATCCAAGCTAGTTAGTATCAGCCACAGACCACCCAATCACACAAGGGAATAGGATACCTGCCTCAAGAAGTACCGATCTATAATGGAGGGGGAAGCTGTGGTATCATGAGAAACTTCATTCTGAGTGGCGTATGCTGCAGGTCTCCAGTTCTAAAACTTCCACGGAATTTCTAAAAATTATAAATGATAATTGTCTAACTTAAAGTATTGTATCCAACAGAGGGGATTTCTATATTAGAGCTCCTATTGATAAAGAGGAATTGATCACAGAACTAAACATTAGAGGTTGCCTAGGCACAAGGAATAATGCATTGATTACATTTTTAATGTGCGAACAGAATAAACTACAAACCAGTAATATATATCCTTGGTGCTTTAAAAGGGCCAATTTCTGGAAGCTCAAAACATTTATGAGCCAAATCATTTGGAAGAAATTATTTCAACAGAAAAATGTGAATGATAATGGATAATTGTTTTGAAACATTTTACTAGATTCACAGAAGGTCACAATCAAGAAAGAAGACTGCACTTTTAATAAATCAACCTGGCTTAGAGGGGAAGTGAAAGCAGCTATAAAAAAATGTAAAACAGTATGTAACAAATGACTAAAAGGGAAATTTGATAGGAATTAATACAAATCAGAAATTGGGAATTGTAGGAAATTGATGAGAGACAAAAGAAATCAAGGAGAAATCTATGGCCAACAGAATTAATAAGATTGAATTATTAATGGATATTAGGAACAAAAGGAATCCTGTGTATTGGTCCATTACTTGATAGACATGGGAGAACTGCCAATAATAATGCAGAAAAAGCAGAAGTGTTCAATGAATGTTTCTGTTCTGTGTCTCAACAAAACACAGAAGATGTATGCATATCGTATGATGAGGAAATACTTTCCATTCCAACTGTAACTCAGAAGGATGTTTGACAGACTACTGAGCCTAGACATTTTTAAATCAATAGTCCAGATAACTGGCATCCAAGAGTTTAAAAGGTGACCGAGGAACTCTCTAGACTATTAATGTTGATTTTCAATAAGTCTTGAAACACTAGGGAAATTTCAGAGGACTGGAAGGAAGCTAATGTTTTGCCAACATTTTAAAAGGGTCTGCGGAAAGAGGGGGTAAGTATAGGCCTTTCTACCTGACATCAATCCCAGGCAAAATAATAGAAAGGCCGATATGAGACTTAACAACTAAATAATTAAAGGATGGTAATATAAATGAATGCCAATCAACATGGGTTTTATGGGAAATTGATCTTCTCAAACTAACTTGATATAATTTTTGATGAGCTTACATTTTTGGTTGATAAAGGTAATAGTATTGATGTAATATACTTAGGTTTCTCTAAGACATTTGATTTGGTACCGCATGACATTTTGATTAAAAATCTAGAATGATACAAAATCTACATGGCCAGGGCCGGCGACAGAAATTTTGGGGCCACCTACTCTGATCATTGGGCCCCCCCCAGCCCCCTCCCCAGCCTAACCTCCTCCCCTCCCCACCCCCATTGGTTCCCTGCCAGCCCCTCGGCCGGCGCCGGCCAGGCTGCACGCACCCGGCTCTCCCCAGCCCCGCTCGCTGTCCCCCGCCCCCGCGGAGCGGCGCGCCCGGCCAGTCCTCTGCAGCCGCCGGGGCGGGGGAGGCGATGGAGCCGGCATCCTGTGGCCCAGCTCTTGCTGCAGGTGGCGGGGGAAGTGCTGCAGCCGGGGGTGCCTCGGGGCGGCTCCTGGGGCCCGGGACGAGCCGCCGGCTGAAGGGCTCGGGAGGCAGCCGGCCACTGACACCCAGACACAGCCCGGGAAAGAGCAGCCAGGGAGATGCAGTTCCCTGGTGGGATGACCACGGGTACAGCTGTGTACCGGTCCCCGGACTTAAGTGCCCCCCCTTAAGTCCGGGGCCCGGTACAGCTATACCCGTAGTACCCCCCTGTCGCCGGCCCTGTACATGGCATTCATTAAATGGATTAAAAACTGGCAGTAAGATGCAATGGTAAACAGGGAATCATCATAGCATGTGTTTCTATTGGGGTCCCCTTATGCTATTTTTATCAAGGACCTGGAAGAAAACATAAATGCGTTCTCACTAGACATTGAACTGCTTGTGGTACAACTTTTGTGTGTAGACCAGACCTGTGATAATACAATTAAAATTAAATAAAGTTAAAAAGAAGACACTAGTGACAAAACAATACAAACCACATAACAGATTAATAACAAATATTTATCCCTTGTTCTTGGTTTTGCTTCCCACTGCATGTTGTCCTATTCCTCATTCCTATGCATTCATATCTGAAAACTGATAGATAATATATTGCTTTAATAACTTCCTCTGAATTTGTGTTGCGCACAACAAATATCAGATGGAGTATTTCATAAGTATCAGATTGTGCTGAATTGAAACCTATAAATAAAGGGTCAAACCCTAGTCATATATGCCTAAATGCCTGTGCAGAAGAATAAGGTGTGGATAATGCTATATTAACCATTCATTAGAACGGATTTTTGAGAACTATGTAGTTTTTTCGTGATTTTAATATAGGAAAGAAAATATTATCTTGACAAGTGTGCAATTCCTAGCAGGGAGGATAAACTAAGGAATTATAGTTTGCTTCATTCTCTGTAACTGAGGAAACAGCTGAAAAAAGAAAATTATTGGAGTTACTCCCCAGGAACTGGGGAAACTGAGTCTGAGCCTAAATTTTGCAACCATCTTGAGGTACACCAAGAGCATGAAAATCTTTTGCTTACTATTGCAAGTCTTAACAGCCATCGAGTACTTAGATGATCAGTATATTCATAGCCACTGTATTTTCCTCATTACTGCTGAATAGTAATACTTAAATGAACACTATAAAAAAGAACATATTTACTATTCTATAGACCAAGAACAAGATGCTCCAACAACATTTCATATCTGTTCAAACCTGGGCCATGACTTCTTATACAATTCCCCTGCTCAATAAGGGAGATACAGCGATGTGGAATTTAAACGTTTTAAATAATTATAAATAATCAAACATTTAACAATATTAAAAAGGATTTCACTTAAATGTAACATCCAACTCCTGGCATCAGAGCAGTTGCCAGTCTAATAGTACTTTTATGAATCAAGCTGATCTCAGATGGGAACAGTTTCATTTCTCATCTTCCTTTGTGTCTCTGTCATGTTTATCTATGTGTCTGCACATAGCCCAGAAGAAGGAGATGGTGATCTATGTGCAATATTTCCAACCCCAAGCATTCAAAAATCATGAGTGAGGTCCCAAAGTCCTAAAATGGCTTAAAAATCATGAGATTTTTTAAAAATCAGTATTTTTATGGGGTTTGAATCTTGGAGTATACGTGGGTCACGTTGACCCCCTGG